>CM060931.1:342136363-343471363 GCA_030765085.1 Allium cepa
ATTTTCGAACCAACATCAAAATCAAGTATGTTGTCCCAACTTTTGGCAAAGTTGAGATATCCAAAATTTATTGAAAGTCAATGATTACTATTCATGAATATCAACCAAGCATTGCAGGATGACCATGGATATCAATGAATTTTGTCCGAGTCCGGAACGGGCCACAGTTGATAGGACACGACAAGAAAGATCATAGAAATCTGCATTTCAAATTTCAAGTCAATCCGAGTTCGTATGACCAAGTTACGATGGATTCAATTTGATAGAAACAAACCTTGCTCGGTTCGAATCGATAGAATACCCCTGTTCGAACCCATCTATTTCGAACCCATCAGGGCAAGCACCATGTTCGAATCCATAGGCAGATGTGTCGTTCGAATCCATCAGTCAGCGCCTGCTTCGAATCCATCAGCTTCGACTCCATCTACTTCGAACCCATCCTCGTACTACCTTCCTTCGCATCCATCCAAGACACCCCTGTTTCGAATCCATGAGTATACCTGGCATCAAATCCGTTCCTTCGAATCCCCACGATGAAGCGGCTTCGACTCGATCTCAGTAATACATTTGGATCGATTCGAAGGAAGACTGGTTCCATCGATTCGAAGGTAGCGAACCTTCGAATCCAACACTCGAAGCCACCAAGTCAAAGCGGCCAAAAACCCAGGGATGTGACCCAGAATACTCGGGGGAAAAGAGGGGTTGACTCGGAGTATGCGCATCACGTCATCGACTCCACGCGCCACGTATCGATTCGAACCAATGGGTTCGAACGAATCGATTCGAACAACCCCAGAAAACGAAAATCTTCAACTTGAATCGATCATATCTCTCAATCTACTTATTCAAATGTCACGAAATTTTCACAGGAGCTTGCATATACAGAGAAGAATGTCCACGCCAAGTTTCATCACGGTTGGACGATTTCTTAATCGATTCGAACCAAGGGTCGAATCGATCCCGATGTGGGCTCGGATCTCCAGATTTCGGCCATGAGGGCCCCTTCACGTGCTGGAAGTAGTCTACCTGATTTTTAGGAGAAATATCAGCCTTCTACGCTATAAATAGAGCCCCAGGTCATTCAGAAAAGGGACCGGATTCTCTTTGGCAAAATCAAGACTCTGAAGCATCAAGATTCCGCAAAGGCTCTACTTTGCACTCAACAACCACCGTTGTACTTGAATTTCAGAACTACAATTCATTGTAATCCGCTGTAATCGATTGTAATCAGCGAAGAACATCAATAAAAGGAAAAACCTTTGAAGTGGACGTAGGCCGGAGATAGCCGAACCACTATAAATCGTGTGTTCTTGTTTACATTTATTATCTTGCCACTTAAGATCTGTGATTTGTGTTTGGATATTGCTGATTTATATTCCAACACTGGTGCTTTCACAATACTTGGGGTTTGTGACCAATTTTGACGCAAACACTTTGGTGCTTTCACTGAGAACAACTAGCACCCGCTACATCAGAATTCAGAATTTAGGAACTCCAATCCAGAAACAATGACTCGACAAAGGGTTGATAGGAGCCAACAGGGAGGAAGCCAAGAGGCATCCTCAGGATCAGGAGAAGGACAAGCTCCCGTCTATATCACCAGAGACGAGATGGAAGCTATGGCTAATTCACTACGCGAGAGCATGATGAAAACCCAACAGGAGATGTTGCAAAATTTCCTCGAGCAAATGAGGACAGCAAACATGCAAAACCTTGGACCAACTACAACAACTACGAGTGCGGGACAAGGGATCAGGATTGCAGAAGCTAACGAAGGACAGGCTCAAGGCCAGAATACGGGAATTGACGGTGGTCAGCAAGGCTTTGGGGGCAGACCCTCAGGGTCCGATACTGGAAGACCAACAGACGAAGCTCAACAAACTGGAGCCAATGCCTATGCTAACGAGCCACCAGAAGAATATGTACCAGAATTCCCTTCAAGGCTCGGGGGGCAGGACAGGAATCTGACAAAGGGCCAACCCCTAGACGGAGATGAGAGAATGATAGGCCTAATGCGACGAATCATGAGAGGAGGATTGCCTAGCGGAGGCCTAGAAGAAGTTAGTCGGAGTCCATTCACTCTAAACATCCGAAACGCAAGGAACCCTCCAAAGTTCAAACTACCAGCGCTAGAACCGTATGACGGGAGATCAGACCCGACCATGCATATTACAAGATATATCAGACACATGGAAGTGCTGGGGGCATCCGAGAAAGTGATGGCACGATGCTTCCCTCTATATTTGACAGATTTAGCTTCATTATGGTTCAGACAACTAGAGACTGGATCAATCGGAACATGAAGCGAGCTTGTAGATTGCTTCATGAGACAGTTTAGGGTCCACGTGACACGACCCAAGAGTGTGATGACCTTAGCATCAATCAAGCAGAGGACCGGAGAGTTCATAAAAGATTTTCTGTTAAGATTCAATGTAACAGTGACTTCTGTAGATCGCCCGGATCCATCAATGATTTTAATGGCGGCAGTGGCAGGAGTCGCGGAAGGCACCAAATTTAAGGATTCTCTAACTAAAGATCCACCGCAAGATCTTGGAGAGTTCTTTCATAAAGCTGAAAAGTTCATTCGGTTAGAAAAATCACGAGCCGAGAGTCGTGAAATAAATACCACACAAAGCGTAGGAACCTCCAGAGAACAGTCCGGA
Source organism: Allium cepa (assembly GCA_030765085.1). Lineage (NCBI taxonomy): Eukaryota > Viridiplantae > Streptophyta > Magnoliopsida > Asparagales > Amaryllidaceae > Allium > Allium cepa. Next base: position 342,139,027 of record CM060931.1, read on the forward strand.
GCGGACAAGGGAAAGAGGAAACAGGATGACAGACACGATGGTCCTGATAAACGGAAGAAATTCCGAGAACCAAGATTCAGGCAGTACACCGATCTGGCTGCAGGTCTAGAAAGAATTTACACTGAAACTAGGGGGCAACTCCCCTATCGAAAGCCACCTATAAGAGATCCCACTGAGCGGGAGCGCAGGACTGGAAAATATTGCCTATTCCATGAGCTGGATGGGCACACTACAGATGAATGCCGTCACCTAAAGGATGAGGTGGAAGAACATGCCAGGAGTGGTAGATTGCCGCAATTTGTCAGAGAACGGACAGCAGCGACAAGGCTTGAACAACTACCCGCCTCCACCTAACAGGAACGATCCTGGATCGGGATCACGACTCGTCATCAACTGATTGAAGATGGCAAGGGCCAAGTCCAGGGTTTGGACTTCGGTCAAATAATTTTATTTAGATTTATTTTCAGAATAAACGGTTACTCCACTTACACATGTACGGGAACCGGAGAGATCCCTAGGCATGCTCTGAGATGGAGATAAACCGATATGCCCGGAGAGGCAATGTTTAGCTTTTTTCTGATGTTTGAGATCGAACATCTAGAACTCGGATTTTAATAAATAAATTAGAACTTCTTACAATAAACCTTTTGACTGGAGAGTCAAAGGATGAACATTAAATTTCAATATAAACGTGATCGCTTTATGACCCTACCCAGAGAGGCGGGGTCCGGAGTGCAAGAAGTGAGTTGCTTCGCCGGAGAGCGACAGGATCAACTCATTTAAGCGCTGTTTCCCCTTCACCGGAGAGTGACAGGATGGGATCCAGCAAGAGCCCGGAGAGGCTATGATCGGTCTCGAACGACCAAGACATCGCTTAATGTTCAGATACACTGAACCGTAGTGCAAGAAGTGAGTTGCTTCGCCGGAGAGCGACAGGATCAACTCACTTAAGCGCTGTTTCCCCTTCACCGGAGAGTGATAGGATGGGATCCAGCAAGAGCCCGGAGAGGCTATGATCGGTCTAGAACGACCATGATATCGCTATACGTTCTAACTGGGACCAGAGTGCAAGGGATAGAAGGCAACGCCAGAGAGCGATAGGATCTTTCTATTCAATCACTAAGTCTGGAGCGGACTTAGTAAGGGTTCAGAGCAGCCAGTAATAATCCGGAGAGACTGCGAAACTCCATTCTCAACTTCTACGGAAAGAACGAATATTGATTTGGCTTCGAACAGCCACAAACTTGATTAATAATACCATGGCTATGAATGAAACATGAATTCCTTACAATTGATATAAGACCATTCAAAACATACCTTTTACAAAAAAGGCATGTTTTGGGAGGCAAAATGTTATCCCAACTTTTGGCAAAGTTGAGATATCCAAAATTTACTGAAAGTCAATGATTACTATTCATGAATATCAACCAAGCATTGCAGGATGATCATGGATATCAATGAATTTTGTCCGAGTCCGGAACGGGCCACAGTTGATAGGACACGACAAGAAAGATCATCGAAATCTGCATTTCAAATTTCAAGTCAATCCGAGTTCGTATGACCAAGTTATGATGGATTCAATTTGATAGAAACAAACCTTGCTCGGTTCGAATCGATAGAATACCCCTGTTCGAACCCATCTATTTCGAACCCATCAGGGCAAGCACCATGTTCGAATCCATAGGCAGATGTGTCGTTCGAATCCATCAGTCAGCGCCTGCTTCGAATCCATCAGCTTCGACTCCATCTACTTCGAACCCATCCTCGTACTACCTTCCTTCGCATCCATCCAAGACACCCCTGTTTCGAATCCATGAGTATACCTGGCATCAAATCCGTTCCTTCGAATTCCCACGATGAAGCGGCTTCGACTCGATCTCAGTAATACATTTGGATCGATTCGAAGGAAGACTGGTTCCATCGATTCGAAGGTAGCGAACCTTCGAATCCAACACTCGAAGCCACCAAGTCAAAGCGGCCAAAAACCCAGGGATGTGACCCAGAATACTCGGGGGAAAAGAGGGGTTGACCCGGAGTATGCGCATCACGTCATCGACTCCACGCGCCACGTATCGATTCGAACCAATGGGTTCGAACGAATCGATTCGAACAACCCCAGAAAACGAAAATCTTCAACTTGAATCGATCATATCTCTCAATCTACTTATTCAAATGTCACGAAATTTTCACAGGAGCTTGCATATACAGAGAAGAATGTCCACGCCAAGTTTCATCACGGTTGGACGATTTCTTGATCGATTCGAACCAAGGGTCGAATCGATCCCGATGTGGGCCCGGATCTCCAGATTTCGGCCATGAGGGCCCCTTCACGTGCTGGAAGTAGTCTACCTGATTTCTAGGAGAAATATCAGCCTCCTACGCCTATAAATAGAGCCCCAGGTCATTCAGAAAAGGGACCGGATTCTCTTTGGCAAAATCAAGACTCTGAAGCATCAAGATTCCGCAAAGGCTCTACTTTGCACTCAACAACCACCGTTGTACTTGAATTTCAGAACTACAATTCATTGTAATCTGCTGTAATCGATTGTAATCAGCGAAGAACATCAATAAAAGGAAAAACCTTTGAAGTGGACGTAGGCCGGAGATAGCCGAACCACTATAAATCGTGTGTTCTTGTTTACATTTATTATCTTGCCACTTAAGATCTGTGATTTGTGTTTGGATATTGCTGATTTATATTCCAACACTGGTGCTTTCACAATACTTGGGGTTTGTGACCAATTTTGGCGCAAACAAAGTATACAAACACATTAATGTTCTTTTGTATGAGTAGAAGCTACTAACCAGGGTATCATATCTTAAGGGCAACTAAGATATGAAATTTTGTGGATTTGAAGCCTTGGCAGCAACCTCTCTTCCATTGTGGCATTTTATTACCAAACAGTATATTCTCCTTTATCGATGCTACAAATAAGGTTGGCTCTTGACTGATTGACCCCATTTGTGACCTCAGCCAGTTCAACTATAGCTTCATAATGTCGACGCCAACAAGTAATATCTCACCTGAACTAGGATCATAAGATCTTCAAGCAAAGCAATCACAATTGATTGCTCCTGATAGTACATATTGGTAGCCTGCTCATATCAAAAGTCCAATTGCTGAAAAGGGAAGATAACAGCATTTCCAAGATTGCGATAATAACCACCCTACACAAAGGTAAACATGGTATTTAAAATTGATATAATTACCTCAAGCTATTATATTTATAGGATGCAATTACAACAGTATAGATAAAAGAAAACAAACTTGGATTAAAATGAATCAAAGCACTGCATTTACAAGTGCTAACAATACAGTTATCATGCCGCCATGCAGTTCATTTGGGACATAGCTGCATGAAAACAAAAACAAAAAATTATAAAGATACTTGCCCATAAATTTTTGCAAAATTTTTGCTTACATTGTTCTATAATCAAACCAACACAGACTTGGAATAGGCAGAAAAGTGCCACAAGAAACCCGATTTCCTATATCAAATACAAGAACAAGTTGAGAATAGATGTAAACAATGTAATTTGCAAGAACTGCAAGAAACACATGATATGTATTTGTGTGTGCTCAAGTTCATTTTGATCGTACATGATAATCATAAGCAACTATTGACAAAGAAATAGCAGTAAAAATATATGCATAGATGAGGCAGTCATCACTGCTGTGAAGAGAAGTATCACCAAAAATCCAGGGAAATAACGTGCTGTCAATCATTCTTGAACCCGGGAAGCATGGCTATATAAGAGATTAGTTTACTACCATTCTATCTGCCTATAGTACCAAATGAAAGTGAGTGCAACTACTACAGTATTGAACCACTGAAGCACATGAAGTGTTGGTATGTTTTTTGTCCATCACAACATCATAATTTATTCACTAAATAATGAAATCAAAATGATTCATTCGCAAAATAATAAACTGTATTGTCTTCACCATGAATTAATAGTAAAAGGTTTTCTATTTTCAATAAAGAAATATATGTTCAGTCATGAAATCATAGACTAAGAAATAAATATACTAGCATTAATTTACCGATGTTCAGAAAGAAAACGATACTCATTGGACTGCATGGATTAGTTGATGATGAAATCAAGTCCATGTAACTAATTCTTTTGCAGCAATTGCTCCACTGCGATCATCTTCAGATACAAAGTAGTCCCAAAAGAGGAAAAGTATAATCTTTTCTGCAGTAGAGTATCCAACAACTCACTCACAGTGGAATACTTCACATCTGGGTAAAGTTGAGTCCATCTAAACCAGATGATTCAATGCTAAAATAAGTATTATCACCCTTTATGAAAATAGAATATATGAAAATCAGCTCCGTGTTTCCTAGATATGGCACCTCTATAATACATCAAATTAACAAATGGTTACTCACAATCTGAAATAGAGGCTTCTTTGATGATTTCAGCCATTAACTGCTTCACCAAACATGTAGTTATAGAGGTCATGCAACTGCACTTGAATTTAACCCAGTTTAAACTAAAAAATATAGATAATCACACTGATTATTGAATATATATGGAACTAGAGTAACAGTGTAAACGGTTATTGAATATGATCTACCTACTATGAATTCTATGTTAACCAAAAATTGATGTGAATTTGATATCTTTGGCACATTCATTAATTTTCATGTTTTTTAGGCTCATAATCTCTGGCACATTCATCATAATCTCTCTCTCTCTCTCTCTCTCTCTCTCTCTCTCTCTCTCTCTCTCTCTCTCTCTCTCTCTCTCTCTCTCTCTCTCTCTCTCTCTCTCTCTCTCTCCCTCCCTCCCTCTCTCCCTCTCCCCCTCTCCCTCTCTCCCTCTCTCCCTCTCTCTCTCTCTCTCTCTCGCTCTCCCTCTCTCTCTCTCTCTCTCTCTCTCCCTCCCTCTCCCTCTCTCCCTCCCTCTCCCTCTCCCCCTCTCTCTCCCTCCCTCCCTCCCTCTCCCTCCCTCTCCCTCCCTCCCCTCTCCTCTCTCTCTCCTCCTCTCTCTCTCTCTCTCTCTCTCTCTCTCTCTCTGTGTGTGTGTGTGTGTGTGTGTGTGTGTGTGTGTGTGTGTTAAAAAATATCTCTGGTTATTCATACTTTAAGACTACCTTTAATTCTCTTAGAAGCTTCTCATCAGATACGAAGATTCTGTCAATTTGTTTGCCAATTTTACCCTCCCACATCTTAGCTAACTCATTCATGGACAAAACATTGCCAGGTGGTCTTAAGTAGAGTGTCTTATTCAGTCTACAAGAATCTTCGATTGTCCTAACTGTGAAGGCAGCCGCATCACAATCCTTGACAAACACAGCTGCAATGTACAAGGCCTAGGTCAAAATAATAATCATGATATTAGCTGATGATAAATATGACTATTATTGACTTTAGAAAAATACATGGAAATTCCATAAACCTTGGTCTTTCATTTGGATAGATCATACTTACTTGGAAATTTTATCAAAATGGGACACCTTTAACCAATTTGAAAACTATGCAGTGCGGGGGCTTAATTTCTTTTATAGTAACTATTTGGAGTGGTGGACAGAGCATATGCAGTGCAGGGGCTTAATTTCTTTTATTATTTCCACTGCTGAATCATTCAAAGTATTACAAACTTTATTTTTCCTCTATTTATTATTATTATTATTATTATTATTATTATTAATCACCATTTTATAGTAACTACACAAACATATCAAACACTCATAAATATAGGCAGTGAAGACAAACCTAAAATGTCTGCCATAAGAGCTCAAGTTGGTCCCTGCATATTATTTTGTTAAATTGCTGTTATCAGTTATATCTTAAATTTTATATATACACTCATAAATAATGTTATGAAATTGAAAATACTGGGCTTACTTGCACTGCGTTGTTGGAAAAATCCAAAACCCAAAAGCCGGAAACAAATATAAGTGCTGCTTTCCAGCAAGAGCCAATGTAAACACTGTAAATTCATTTAATTAGTTTCAGCCACAGTTGATCTGAAAATGATGGCAGTAAGAAAATGAAAAATATGTGCAGTCCTCTTTGGTATCGCCCAATGCATAGCCAAGGTCTGAAGAAAAGGAAATCACGATCACCTAAGGTAAGTTACATTTAGGCACGTAAACAGCGAAGTTTGGTTCCAGTAACAGCATCAGCAGGATCTCTGATTCCAATAAGTATAAATTACAGATTAATCAGAAATAGTTTTAATGATAATCTATAATCTATCTGCATAAACTGAAGTAAACTAAACGAAAGCTATGGAAGATTAATGAAATAGGCTATTGATTTCGTGCTAATTTCAACATATTGCTAAAATATCTTTTATGGTTAATAAGGTATTAAAGTGCAGAATTTCAAGATTTTGGTATTACTTGGATATTTTGCCCTTTCTATAGAAAAAAAACTTGGATATTCAATGCCATTCATCAAGTAAGGTACTAGTCACTAGTAATAAAAATTAAGTACTACAGGATTTAGCAGCCAAATAAAAATTTAATAGAAATAAAATCCAGGCATATTCAGGGAACAATTTTTTTACCAGAAGAAAATCGCATAGGTCACCAGTTGCAAATTATTCATTATGACCAATATTAGGCTTACCCGAATCATAGCTGAAGCCAGTTCCAATTAGTTGATCCACATAGATAAGATTTGATGCCTAGACAAATTCATAATAATATTAATCATCGATATCATAAATTATGGATTAAGTTACCAGATCAAGAAAGTTTGGAAAGGTTTATCTCAAATTCAAGTATACAAATTAGTAGAAAAAATCAGGGAGTTCTGTATTCTAAAGAAATCATTAACTATATAGATATATAATTCATCTATATCTATACTACTAATAATTATAATTCCTTGAACTAATTTCAACCGTGTCTTTCTAGATTACCAGAAATACCCTTTTGAAAAAAATTGCATGACCGCATATTTTTGTGTGTTGCGGGCACTTCTAGACAGGCTAAGTGGAGTGCCATTTACCAGATCGTACATGTTTTGGTTCATCTCCACGTTGAATGAGGGGGAGGCTGAGGGTATGGTGTTAGATCATTGCCAGTTGGTGGACCTGGAATGACTTAAGGTATTACCATTTTCATTTCAATACTATGGTATACTGCTAATTGATTTTTTTTGCATTTACTTGCAAGGAACACATTTGATTTTTATATGTAAGAAGTTGACAATTGTGGATGTGCTACTAATCTGTTATGTATGGAAGAACATGTTTATTTCACTGTAGGTATAGTATAGTTATTGTTTAGATAACATTATTGAAGAGACTGTTTCTTTTTTATTGTTAAACTTACGTTTCATTTTTCTTAATGCACAATTGAAATTTGTGTTTGGATAATCATGTAGCTCCATGAGACTTCCGGTCAGTTCAGTAGCATTTGATAATATGCAACCAGTTCATTTGTTTTTGTTTCTCTCCAACTCAAAACAATGGTTCTCATAACTGATAAATTTTATACTTTCATATTATGTAGTTGAACGACAGTTTTATTGAATTTGAATAATTATTAGACTATGAATTTCATTGACAAGAATAAACAGTATACTTTCTTGGGACCAAACCAGTTCCTATTGAGGTAAGATTATGCATCAAATTTTAGCATATACATCATATTATGAACTTATTGATTTTACTTAATAATTTCAACAGTCCTATTCCTTATGATTTTTTATCTTCTCCTTCCAGCACCAGCTTTGTTATTTTGTTTCCAAGAAATTTGATTTTAGGACTTAACGTATCAACGAATATTTTAATTTTTTCGATGCAAATTTAATTTTCATGTTGAAGCTGTTCACTAGATAGGTCATGGTGAGTTCAAATTTAATTATTTTTTTATCAATGTGTGTATTTTGAACTTGGTTAAATTCCCATAAATATACTTCATCTATAATAGTAATAATATAGTTGAGTTGGTTTCTTTTGTGCTTTTGAGTTTTATACCTAGAAATTAAAATAACTTATGCTCCTGGTCGAAAACTTTGTTTTTCCTTTAGGTTCATCATAACTTTTTCCTACCTTATTAAATAAAATTCAGTCAAGGTTCAATTGGAAAAATGCCTTGCTTTGCAAGGCTGTTAGTACCCATGGCAGGCATACTGGTATAGTAGGCTGTTCATGTCATCTCTTTAGTAGATTATAGAAAAAATGCTACATTTTTTCTATCTATATACTTAGATTTATACATCCATATCATTCTAACTTCAATTTTAAACTCTGAATATTTTATTGTAAGTTTGTCTATGAAATATTTTTGGATGCATGCACTATGTAAAACTGATTATGTGCGTACTAATACGTATGCACCATGCATAATTTTAGGCATTTTATATTATTTTCAGGAAACCAAGCTTCCCTGGGACAATTTATCCAATACAAGCAAGATTCATCAAGAGACTAATTGAATAGGGAAATCAAGGAGGTGGGAAGATGATTCAAATGTATGTTCATGCACACCTAAAACTTTATTTATATTCTACAAAATTGAATGATAATTAAAGCAGGTTATGTGTACCTGAATTCATAAGAGGTAATTTTATTATAAGGATGTCATAATTATAAAACAATTTTATCTGCAGCTTTCAATAGACACGGTAGACTCTTGACAGAAAAAGGCAAAATCCGCGAAAGATTTCAAAAGACACTTCCTCATTCTATCATCAACCTCAATGATAACAAAAAATATAGTGATTAGGGTTTTGTAGTGACAACAAACAAAGTACAAAAATTAAAATACCTCGACAAAATTAGGGTTTTGCGATTACCTCAATTCGTCGATTCAGGGTTGTGAACAAATCTCAAAGAAGCAAATGCAAGCAGATTAGAGGAAAAGTGGATCGACGAAGTGGAACCGAGTAGATTAACAGAGATCATCGGCGCGAGATGGAGATAAGCAGTGACATGGAGAAGTGAGAGGAATTTTGTTGAACGAGGGTAGAAATGTAATAATGGAGAGGGAAGGAGATGGGAAAACGTGATAAAGTTTTTTCAATTAGGCGGGAAGGCTGCAAAATTTTGGCTGCGTTGAGTTAAAAATAAAACAAACAATTTTTTACGTTGTTACAAGAAAAGTCCACGTACATATGAATATGTAAATTTAGTCCCTATTTTTTGAAAAATAGAAATCGCAATGTGCTTTCTAGTAGAAAATGCACGCTAATTTGCAACTTTTAAACTTTGAATTTTTTTTTAAATTTTGAAAATTTTAAAATTTTTGAAAAGCGCAAGTTAATCCGCGCTTTCTATCAGGAAAGCGCAAGATAGTTTGCGCTTTTATTTTGAATTTTTTTTGAAATGTTTGAAAATTTTAAAATTTTTGAAAAATGCAAGTTCAAGCTAGTTTGTGTTTCAAAATTTTTGAAATTTTTGAAAAGCGCAAGTTAACTTGCACATTTTATCAGAAAAGCGCAAGCTAGTTTACGCTTTTTCATTTTGAATTTTTTTTGAAAAGTTTAAAAAAAAAAATTAAAAAGCACAAGTTAACTTGCACTTTTTATAAGAAAAGTGCAAGATGGTTTGCGCTTTTTGATTTATAAAAAATAGGGACTTAATTTACATACTTATTATCATAGGAACTTTTCTTACAACAACATCAAAAACAGGGACCTTTGATACAAAGCCCCTTTAAAAATAAATAAATAAAAAGAAATGGTAAAAGTAATATTTATTGCATTCACACTATAAACGCTGCTAATAAATGCAACTAAATGTAGGTTTTCTTGTAGTGACCTGAGTTGAGCCCGAGGAGACTTGGGCTTGGCCTTGTGCACATTTGCACTGTGTTGAACCTTCGGGCTTCACCTTTGCAATAGTCCGTGATACTTAATTGATGCCCAACCTTGTGATATTCACAGTGATACACTGTGCATATCATAAGTTGTCCGTGCACATATATATTTGTCCTTGTCTAAAACTTGAAGAGAAAACAAACCCATAAGCCGAGGCAATTTTCATATTATATTCAATTATTTTTGCAATTTAGATTTGTTTCCTTTTCCATCTTACTGCATTGTTTATTTGACAAGTATATGAGATGGCTAGACACAAGCTGGAGCAAGCAAATCAAGAAAAACATCAAAAACAAACTTGTGTGAGTATTTGAAAATGTAGGTAGAGTGACAGTGAAAGCTGTATTGTATTTGAATTTGATTTGAAATAAAATATTTGTTTAAATAAAATATTTGAATTTCATTCTGTGAATAATTATTCATATTAGACAATATTTATATGTTGTATGATAGGTAGAAATGATGCTATAACATTAAACATATGGTGTTTTTTGTTGTGCTGGTGCATATTAAACGACGACGCGTCGTTGAAATCTGATGTGCAATGAGACGATACGAGATTTAACGACAGATAAGTATGCAATCAGACAACGGAGCATATATGTCATCTGATGCATTTTCTCCCATAATGCAATTAGGGTACTGTCGCATCTATTCTAGATTGCATTTGGCTGTATGCGCATGGAAATGTGAAACGCTAGTATACTCAGTAAGGTTGGCGGGGTTCGGCTTGGAGGTTTTTGAGAGAGTCGTAGAGTATATAGCACTCTCAAGAATATTTTTCAGATGTATACTTTCGGTAAGGGGGTGCACCTGCGAGAAATGCGGATTACGGATCTTAATGCTAGAATTAACACTAGAGGGGGGGTGAATAGTGTTTAAAGTAATTACTATTTTTTTTTTGAGTTTATATTAATTTAAACACAAATGTATGCAATATTCAAACACAGATATGATCAAAGAATCAAACACGTATGCAAAAATAAAGTAAAAGAAATAAAGGAAAGAACACACCAGATTTTATACTGGTTCAGAGTTACCATACATCCAGTCCCGCAACACAAGTATGAATTTCCTTTCAAAATCAATTTTTACAATTACACCCTCGATTTCAAGGCCACGAGGTACATCACTCCAGATTCACAATCCTTTGGGTAGAGATACTTGATTTTACGAGAAACAAGGTCGCCCAATTGATTTCACAGGCTACAATCACACATTTTCTCGCTTGATTGATTTCACAAGCTACAATCACACCTTTTCTCACTCAATTTATTACAAAGAAGTCTATAACTCTGAATAGCACTGAAATCTTGTTGAGATAGTGCTAGAGAACAAACCAGAGATGATCTAGTTAGATTCAATGGTGATTTTGGCACGGTAATGGTAAAAATGTATATAAACAAATGTGGAAGAAGAAGAGGAGTGAAATCAGAGAATGTACGAATATAAATTCGTCTAAAAGAGCCTCTATTTATAGTAGAACAACAACCATGTCTATTCGTGAAAGAATATGACAAATAGACACTTCCTTTGAAATTCAAATTTTTGAAATAAATTGCCACCTTGTCGAAAAGGGTATTTTGGGGTTGTCGACAGGCCTATGTAATTTTTGGTAATTTATTTTTCTTTGAAAATAACTTCTATCTTGTATTAAAACTTTTTTTAAACTTTATAAATTATACTTAACTATAGTTAAAATACATAAATAAGTATAGTGAATAATATTTTGGTATATTTGATCTAAGTATAAATATTAAATGTTAAATATATTATAATTAAAAGATAGTTTAAAACCAAGGATAATTTGATTTTGAAGATAAAGATGATTTTGAGGCTAAAAGTATTTTAAAACTAGGATAGATGTTTTTTATTCTTTTAAAAGGAAGATTTTGAAATCATTTTGAAAACAAGATATAATTTGTAAAACATTTGAATAAAAGTTAGTGGATACAAAACAATGTTCCACTAGATTTTTCGTAGATTCCATCCTACTTAGGGTTCCATCCCTTTAACGGGCTCGAAGTGGATTCCATGCCACGAATAAAATGGATTTTAAGATGTCAGTGTTTTTCTAGAAGTTTTAACAAAATTCCTAACTAAATTACTTATTATTGAAATCTTGAACTCTTGGTAATTTTGATACATCTTGATATCTTCAATCTTGAATCTCTATACTGTACAGTCTTCGTTCTTGGTACCTGCATGGTTAAATCCTGCATATACATATATATCTAAACTATAATGTTAGTGTTTATATTTTATAACCTTATTCTAAGGTTGTTGTCATCAAAACCATCTTCTCAGGGACTAACAATCTCCCCCTTTTTGATGATGACAACCTTTGTTTATAAAATATTACTTCTATCCTAATAACACCCCCTAAAATTAATAACTCCCCCTTAATTTATGCCTAACTATCTTATTTTATACTTCTCTCCCTTTGTCATCAACAAAAACTAACTCCAAACTATATAACTCCTCCTTAATCTAATACTATATGACATGTGATTATAATGATAGTGTTATCATAAATAATCGACACTTAACTCTAAAACTAAAACTTAGTCCTTAATTACTAACTATCCTAACTAAGAATTCATGTATGATAATACTTATAATAGTGATAATGTGAGAATTTAAATGCAAGAACACAAATCATTTATTAATTATATATTGTTATATTTACATTTGTGTAGAAAACATAAGTAAGATCATATAACGATAAGAAAGAGAGAAAAGAAACTAATGTGTATTTATACATATTATGTTTTACACCAATTATCAATCCACACCAAACCAAATCAAATCAATCCAAGCAATCAATTCAAATCAAACAAAGTAATCAAATAAAATCAAATAGTACGAGGAACTACACCCATCCTTCTTCTTCAAATATAGGGTCTGCTTTAATGGCATCCCAAATTTCATTTTCATTGGTGAGAGAAACTGGAGGATGTGCTTCATTACCATATTTATGCAGGGAGGAAATCATCCATCGTATCGTATCGAAATGCTTTTCTTGCTCCTTGATCATCTGCATTTGACTCAACTCTAAGTGTCGCTGGTTACGAAGAATGAAAGAAAGAATATTTTTGAAAGAGTTTAGGGTTTCTTCAAGATTCTCGGTCAAACTATGAATTAGATTGGCCATATTTGAGTTTGTGAGAAGAAATAGAGATAAAGTAGATAAGAAATAATTTTGAGTGATGAATTCTGGAATAAATATGTATTTATAGGTGTAGAAATTCGTTTGAAATGAATAGACACAAGGTAGTTATTCAAAATTCAAATTTAAAGTGAAAAGTCATTTCTGACCGTACTTGTCGACATGGTCTACGAGGGGTTGTCGACAGGGGTCAGTTAATTTTGATGACTCACTTTGATTTTGTGAATAATTGTGTGTGTGTGTGTGTATTTATACAATATACTAACATTTATTCTTGAGATAGGATAAGCTAGATAACAAAAAAGTAATTCAATTTCATTTCATAATAGAACGATACAATGATTAAACATTAAGAACTACACGAACATTCAAATCAAAACAAACTAAAATCAATACAACATGACATGAAAAGGTAGAACTAGTTATAGGATGACGAAGATGAAGATAATCCAAGCTTTTTGCTGACTTTGGAGAAAAACTTGTTCATCTTGGATGGCATTTTATCCAATTTCTTACTAATAGATCGTTTAAGTATCCATTGATTCTCAACAATGATCTTTTGATTTTTGAGTAAGGTTTTGTTGGTTAGATTAAAGGGATAGTCAATACTTTCCAAGGATGTTTCACTTTCTTCTTCTTCTTCTATTTCCATTTCATCCCCTCCTTCTTCTTCTTCTTCTTCCTCCTCTTCCATCTCCTCATGAGCCAAACGCTCTTTCTTTTCGGCAAAAGTTTCATATTTCAACATATGGAATTTTCATAAGATAAATGTTTGAGTGATTAAAAACTTTTCTTGAAACAAATTCTTCTCCTTTGAAATCCACTCCAAAATAATTAAAAATTCGAGTGAGATAGATTCCATGATACAAGGTGTTTTCACCCATTTCAAGATTTTTGGGACGAAATTCATCCAAAATAACTTACGCTCAATTAATGTCATAATTTCCAAAAATAAAAAAAGTACTTTGCAAACTTTAGAAGTTGGATTGTTAAAACTCCTCGATCTTGGGGTCAAAGTATGTTGTAAAAGAAGATTAACAATTCTAGCTTTTGGTCGGAAGTTTCGCTTTATGAATTCAAAGTTATCATTTCCTTTGAAAATATGATGAAATGTCTCACGATCATTTTCATCGATATTAAAACTAGAAAGATCCATTCCCGTGCTCTTGCAATTGAGAATGGTACCTAAAAGATCACAACTTAAAATGATTCTAGTGCCTTTGACACTACTCCAAATTTCATCATCATTTCCATTATAAAATCCACGGTTGAGATTTGCATAGAAAATTTTAACAAGATTTGGATAACAAACAAAATCATTTTGTGAAGCATCGACAAGACTAAAAACTTGGTTGTTTGCAAAAAGAGAATCGATTTCATAAGTAGAAAAATCTTGAAATAGAGCAAACTTCCCGGGATGGACTTTTCCATAGTTAGCATAGTTGATATATGCTTTTATAGCCTCCGGATCATTGAAAAGTTGCTCTTTTATCTTTCTGGAAATTCTCATTGTGGAAGGGTTGCTTGAAGAAGCCATTAGAGTAGAGAGTAGAGAGCTTGATATTTTGAAATAAGAGTTTAAATTTGAAAATGAAAGTGAAAAGTTGTGATAAGAGGTAATAAATAAGTAGATTCTCAAGGGACATGTTCTCTGGTCAAAAGATGACTTTTCAGAGACTTGAATGAAGTGAAAAGATGGAGGGAAATTCAACATTTGAATTCAAATTTTGAATTTCAAATTTCTGTACCCTTGTCGATAACATGGTGGGGACCTTGTCGACAGGTGTCTCTGAACTTTCATGATTTATTTCTCTTAAGTGTTCTAATATATATATTTATTATTTTTAATGTCTATATATATCTGGAATATTACTAGAATTATAGTATATTCCATAAAATATTATGATAAAAATAAAATAATAGTAAAAAAATAAATAAAAATTAAAAATTTTAAAATTCAAACAACACACCAATTCAAAATCAACCAATCAAGCACCCAACTCTAAGCATGCAATTTCAACCAATGTATTGTAAACGTGTACCTTTTTCTGAGTCCGTTTCTCTGAATTCGTTGGAGTCGTGAACTGCCGTGAAACACATATTTGAATTATCTGCCTTCTGATCATCATTGCTTGAGGACGAGCCTGAGTCATCTAGAGTAGCAGTAAATGCACGTTTTCGTTTCTTTGCGGAATCATTGTTTGTAGGAAGATTTTGCCTATCTGGATGCGGACATTCTCTTTTGATATGGCCTGGTTCATCACAGTTGAAACATTTGATATAGTTTGACACTACATTCCGATTACCATAGTTCTTATAATTGTTTCTCTTGAGATTATTCATCTTTCTGTATTTCAAGAATTTCCAAAAGTTCTTGGTCATAAAGGTTATCTCTTCATCATTATCGCTGTTTGAGTCTGATCCAACGGTCAGTGCATTGAATGCAATTGATTTCTTTTCAGATGCTTTGCTTTCTTTTCTCCCAATCATTTGGACTTCAAACGACATTAGATTTCTAATTAATTCTTCTATCTTTAAGGTACTGATGTCATTTGCCTCTTCGATCGCAAGTGTCTTTTGATCCCATTCTGGAGTAAGAGAATTTAAGATTTTTCTGACTTGATCTTCTTTCGAAAATTCTTTTCCTAAGGATATTAGAGAATGCACAATATTCTGAAATCTACTATACATATCTGAAATGGACTTATTAGAATTCATTTTAAATAATTGAAACTGATTTGTGAGCATGAAAATTTTGGTCTGTTTAACTTTGCTTGTTCCTTTGTGAGCAATTTGCAAAGTTTTCCAGATTTCATGTGCAGACTTACAAACTGACACTCTATTAAATTCATTCTTCTCAAGTGAACAAAACAGAATATTCATAGATTTAGAGTTTTTTGTGCAACGGTCTTTTTCTCAACAGTCCACTGTGTAAAATCAATTGTGGGTTCAAAATATTCAGTCTGTGTGATATTCCAAGTCTCTAGTCCTACATATTGTAAATATATTTTCATCCTACATGCCTAATATGCATAGTTACTGCCATTAAAAAGTGGTGGCCTGACAGTAGACTGACCTTCTACAAATGAACTAGTGATAGGAATAATAGAACCAGTGTTGGTAGTATTAACAGTACCAGTGTTGGTAGCCATTTTGAAAGTTTTTCAAAATTCAGATTATGAAACTTTGAAAACCTTGCTCTGATACCAAATGTGAGAAATGCAGATTATGGATCTTAAGGCTAGAATTAACACTAGAGGGGGTGAATAGTGTTTAAAGGAATTACTAATTCATTTTGAGTTTATATTAATTTGAACACAAATGTATGCAATATTCAGACACAGATATGATCATAGAATCAAACACAGATGCAAATATAAAGTAAAAGCAATAAAGGAAAGAACACACCAGATTTTATACTGGTTCAGAGTTACCCTACATCCAGTCCCACAACACAAGTACGGATTTCCTTTCAAAATCAATTTTTACAATTACACCCTCGATTTCAAGGTCACGAGGTACACCACTCTAGATTCACAATCCTCTGGGTAGAGATACTTGATTTTACGGGCAACAAGTTCACCCAATTGATTTTCCAGGCTACAATCACACCTTTTCTCGCTTGATTGATTTCACAGGCTACAATCACACCTTTTCTCACTCAATTTATTACAAAGAAGTCTATAACTCTGAATAGCACTGGAATCTTGTTGAGATAGTGATGGAGAATCAAACCAGAGATGATGTAGTTAGATGCAATGGTGATTTTGGCAGAGTAATGGTAAAAATGTATATAAACAAATGTGGAAGAAGAAGAGGAGTGACATCAGAGAATATATGAATATAAACGAAATATATGAATATAAATTCGTTTAAAACAGCCCCTATTTATAGTAGAACAACAACCATGTCTATTCGTGAAAGGATATGACGAATAGACACTTCCTTTGAAATTCGAATTTTTGAAATAAACTGCCACCTTATCGACAAGGGTATTTTGGGGTTGTCGACAGGCCCATGTAATTTTTGGTTATTTGTTTTTCTTTGAAAATAACTTCTATCTTGTATTAAAACATTTTTTGAACTTTATAAATTATAATTAACTATAGTTAAAATATATAAATAAGCAGAGTGAATAATATTTTGGTATATATAAAATTTTATATTTAAATCTAAGTATAAATATTAAAAGTTAAATATATTATAATTAAAAGACAGTTTAAAACCAAGGATAATTTGATTTTGAAGATAAAGATTATTTTGAGGTTAAAAGTATTTTAAAACCAGGATAGATGTTTTTGATTCTTTTAAAAGGAAGATTTTGAAATCATTTTGAAAACAAGATATAATTTTGTAAAACATTTGAATAAAAGTTAGTGTATACAAAGCAATGTTCCACTAGATTTTTCGTAGGTTCCATCCCTTTAACGAGCTCGAAGTGGATTCCATTCCATAAATAAAATGGATTTTAAGATGTCAGTGCTTTTCTAGGAGTTTTAACGAAATTCCTAACTAAATTATTTATTATTGAAATCTTGAACTCTTGATAATCTTGATACTCAGGAGTCTTCAATGTTGATATCTTCAGTCTTGAATCTCTATACTGTACAGTCTTCATTCTTGGTACCTGCATGGTTAAATCCTACGTATACATATATATCTAAACTATAATATTAGTGTTTATATTTTATAATCTTATTCTAAGGTTGTTGTCATCAAAACTATCTTCTCAGTGACTAACAGCACCCTCTTAGTTGAAAATTTTCTCTTTCCTTGTTTTTGATTCAAACCCTTGAATTTATTTATTTCTTAATTGCATCGGGAATTGTCTTGTCCACTTCGCGATGTTTAATTATTTATACACATTACTTGTAGTTGGATGTTGTTCTTATAAGGGGAAACTCATTCCACCTTTGGTGGCATAGTCTCACATATTATTATTTCTTTTCACCCTTTGTTTAGACTTTACTCATACCAGACTTATTGTTTGATCCGAGTTGTTTGTTTTCCCTATACTCTCGGATACACATTTATATTTTAGTAGTCTGAGAGTAGCAGGTTTCTTTAGGCTCATTTGAAGATGATGGGTGTGTAGGAGGCTTCTTATCCATCTAGCTATCCATTTCTACTGTTATGTTTATTTTTTATGCATATTTTTTATCAACAAGTGTAAAGTCATGTGGTTATAACTGCCTAGGCAGATGGTAGTGCTTTTATTGTAACTCTGATAACTCTGTATCAAGGAGTAACTCATGTACTATCGTATTGATATATTATAATTAGCCGTTTCGTTGTAAGATTTTCTGTTCTTTTATTTTACCCTATGACAACTCGTCTTTTGGATGCTTGGACACACGAATACCGTGATGTATTAAGTGTCGTTCCCAAGGGTCGGAAAGGCGGGACGTCACAGAAATCATAAGATAGTAAGATTAAAGTAGACATATGCCAAAGTATTTTCCGAACCACTGTAAATATCATGTTCTTTTCTCTCTTATTTTGATAGATTTACATTTTTGGTGCTGTCATTTGATATTGGGCATTGTGTTAGTTCTTGACCCAACAATTTTAGAACTTTCATTGAGAAAGAACTTTGATCTAAAGATTTGGAAAGGTTGAAGAGACCTAACATCAGAGCTATTGCAGGACTAAGCCAACCAAATCGATGGGGCAGCTGGGAGATGTCCTTAAGTTCAAATTCATCAGTCGACGTGACTTGAAAAGAAATGGAAAGGATGATGAAAGAGATGCAAGATGGAGTAATGGCTTAACAGCAGTAAATGGTAGAGGGATTTTTTAGAAGGATGGGACAACATGGAATAGCTAGAGCAGGCGGGACTCAAAACTAGAGGCCAAAAGCTAATGCAGGAGCATCAAGAGTTAAAGCGGAGAAAACTGGAACAAAGCCCCCTTGGCCAGATCAGAATGGTATTGATTGAATCAGATCGATACCGAACTTATAGAGGGCACTATTGATTTTGTCTTAGGACAAGCTGGGATGCCGAGAGAAGACAATGTTGGAGCTAGAAATGCAGGGCAGAATGCGAATGCACAAAAATAGGAGTTGGAACCAGAAGCTTGCCAAAGGAATACGGGGGTAGAATAAAGCTATGGGACAGAGACCTCCATTAGATGATAATGATTGTATAGCTGAAATGATCAGGAGAATAGAGAGAGGTGGACCTTGAACCATAGTTTGTATAATGTGAACAGAAATCCATTCTCCCTAACATCTAGTACATAAGGAATCCACCTGATTTCAAGCTACCGATACTAGAACCTTACAATAAAAGGATAGATCTGATTGTTCATCTGATGATACACATCCAACATATAAAGTTGGGTGTTTTTGAGAAGGTAATGGGATTGTGCTTCCCAGTTTACCTAATAAAGTTGGCATTAATGTGGTTAAGATAGTTAGAAAATGGGTCCATAAGCACATGGGTCGAATTAGTAGATAGATTCTTAAGACAGTTTAGAGTTCTCAATGCTCAACCAAAGAATGTGATGATGCTTTCGAGCATGAAGCAGAGAGATGAAAAGACCTAAGAAGTTGTTTAACCAGATTTTAACGCAGCAGCCGTTGTAGTTCATAAGATAGATCCATCTATAGCTCTTATGGTGGCCGCATCTAGAGTTGCAAATAAGACTTCTTAAAAGTTGCTTTGGAGAGGGATCCATCGATAGATCTTATGAAGTTTTAGAATGAAATTGAAAAATATCTGCTCCAAGAGGACGTTGAGGCTGAAAATGCTGAAATTAATGCTGTGGATGACGGACGACCATCTAGAGCAGGATATGGTAAGGACAAAAGAAAGTGTAAAGCTGATGAGGACTTCGAAGGACTGAAGCAGCAAAGGAAGGAATCAAAATTCTCTTCCGACACCGACCTAATTGAAACCTCGAAGAGGATTGACCTAGATGCTAGAAAGCAGATTCCCTATCGGAGGCCAGCCAAGAGGGAGCTTATTGAATGGAAGGGAAGGTCTGGAAGGTTTTTCCTTTCCCATGAGATGGATAGGCACGAATCAAATGAGTGCTAGCATTTACGAGGTTTGATTGAGGATTTGGTTTGGAGTAACTGACTACAACATACTCAAGGAACCAAACTGCAGTGGTGCAGTAGGAGCAGCCACCATCTACAACGAATGTATCAGGATACAAACCACGGATCTAGATCGAGACTGATTATCCCATGATTGAGATGGAAAGGGGTCGGTTCGATCCCTTATTTTTCCTTTTATTTCAAATATATAAGATGGAATTACTATTAGGCTGCTTACACGTGTACGAGACCTCAATTGACCTCTAAGCATGCTCTAAGTTGGATGTTTGATAATAATCATCGATATTAGGAATGTTTAAGATATTTGCCTGCTGCTTAAATTTTGATTTAGTAAATGAATATTTGACTTTGAAAATCATTTGAACATGGCGACTGAGACTGATTGGATATGGTTTTCCTAAGTGGAGAGACAGGGTGGTGAACCATAATGTGCAAGTCCCCTTGCTATAGAGCAAGTGGATGGGCTTTTACAAGATAACTAGCCCCTTCATTGGAAAGTGAGCTCATGGGCTAGCTTGAACAGTAAGTCCTCTCACCAGAGAGTGAGCAGATGGACTTTCTTGGACGTCGGGTCCCCTCGTCAAAGAGCAAGTGGATTGGATTCAACATTAATATATCATCCGAAGAGATCATACCCTAGATTAGATGCTGATCGTACTATACGGAGAGATCGGACCTTAGGATTTGAACACCTTATAATTGGATAATGAATACTGATTAATTAATGATTTTCATTGCCTCGATTCGGTTGGGCTTACTTATAATGGGATATTAGGAAATTCTAGATGATTTATAAGTTAGTTCCAATCGGGGCAATGCATTATTACAATTAACAATGCATGATTGCATGATAAATAATTAATCGAGATAGATAAACCCCAAGCAAACATGGGATGACTTGGATATTTTTCTATGATAACTTAACCCTAGGCGAACGAACACGTGATGACTTAGACAGTGACATATGTAATATAATAACTTCGGATGAACATAGATGATTACAATTCACGACTAATGCTTAAGAAAGGATAAGAGTCCGTTGATATAATGGTTTGGAATGACCTTAGATTTGTAGGTGAATTCGAAGGAACTGGATGGTTCATCACAACTTGGATCGATGGATAGACGGAGAGCTCGAATATGAATGATTATTACCCCTGTTATTTGTTCTTGAGCAGAACACAACTTACATTCATAAGGCATACTTTGTGGGGAAAATGTTATAGCCAAGTTTTCCATGGTCTTAGAGTAGACTTAAGCAGATGAAATGGATTGTGAACTGATGAAAGAATGAGTCAAGGAGCTTGGAAGACGTCAAGACTGGACATCAAAGATTTGGCCAAGTTTCAAAAATGCAAATAAGACTGGCACCGACATGATTTCATTTAGCATTGACATGATTTTTTACCGACATGATTTACACCAACATGATTGAAACTATGTAAATGATTATATAAAGGAAGTCAAGAAGTTTGATGAACTTTCAAACAACGAAATCATGTCGGCACCGACATGATTTGGTTGGTACCAATATAATTTTAAGACTTGAGTTAGCAGTGCACGAAGAAATAAGACTTGAGCACGAAGAGAAATGAATTTAGGATGCCTAAATTCATATCGGTACTGATATGAATTCATGTTGGTACTGACATGAATTCATATTAGTACCGACATGATTTCCTATCTCGAGACTAATGTTGGGTGTCCTATTCCTCATATTAGATATTCGGATCTTGAAGCATGGACATTTTCAAACTTGAATAACAAGATTGCAGCAACGATTGGGCTATAATTAGAAGGCTACCTGCATCTAAGGAGGGAATTTTTGGCACTTGGCAAATTTTATGTCTTCTTCTTCCTCAATCGTTGTAAATCGAAGATCAACTAGATTATAGTTGGATTAGAGTAGTCATCTTTGTATTCCGGAGAGAGAACATTAGATGATAAGATTAAAGTGGTCGTAGGCTAGAGTATTTGCCGAACCACTATAAAAATCGTGTTCTTTTCTTTCTTGTTTTGATATATTTCAATTTTGGTGCTTTCATTAGATATTGGGGTGTTATGTCAATTCTTGGCATAACAACTATGCTAGATTCTCCAGGTACGTAGGTTAATCTGATGAACCATGTAAAATCTCTCATCTCTCTCTTTTATTTCTGTTGGTGTCGATTGATTTAGTGGGTGGATAAATAGTTTTGGCTATTGGTGTCTAATCGACAAACTAGATTCTTGGTTTCAGTGATATTTGATATAAATATCGATACTGATTGTTGTCAGAGCTAGTTGTCATGTTTCATATTAGGAATAAACGGAGGGTTCTTTTGAAAATAACAGTAGTAGAAGACCTATAACAATGATGCAATTACCAAATTTGATGGAACGAGAGATTCTGTTATTGGGATAATGAATATGGAAGCAATAGTAAAGATAGAGAAGACTATCAAATAGTTTTTACCCAGATAAATCGAAAACCTAGAAGCTGATACTTTAGAGGAAATGGAGGATAAATTCTTACTACCATCCAATTGAGCCTATCAAATGAGGTCCATGAAGGGTACTCTAGTAAGAAGACGACGAATGAAATTTGGGATGCATGATCAGATATGTATCAGGATAAGTGTCTCATCAACCACATCATTCTTCAACAATTTTTTTTTCAAGATGAAGCTGATATTGGCCTTATGGTACATGTGGATTCCCTTACCTACTTTGTTATGAAATTGAAGGTAGTAGATGTTGAGATAACAGATGAAGCTCAAGTGGTGATTCTGCCTTGTTCTTTCCCACGTTTGTGTAACAACCCGATTTTTCGACGTCCGAAAATCAACATCAATACGTCCACTATATCAAATATCGAACAATCGAATGCTGAAAAATCAAATTGTTAGGGTTAAAGAAGAAGGAGGTAGAAGAAGAAATAGGAGCAATATCAGAATCTCGCAATCGCATCGGAACAATATATAATAGATAAATGACTAATCTTTAAACACAAAATCTATATCTGTTTATACATTACAACATCATAGTACAACAACAACTATAGCACACAACTGGACAGTTATCATATCCTGTCCTCATAAATATGACTATACAGTTAATCATACACAGCAGAATATTTATCAAATATGTGTGATACGTCTCACCATCCAGCTCGTCTCTTGAGCTCCACAACATCCTTTCCTGGATCTATAATACTCGGCCTGACCCGAGCATTATAGTTAAATAACACCCGAGTCAATCTGGAATACCAAAGTGAGAAAACACACTCAAATGGATTATTAAAGTTTCCAAAATCCTTTGAAATCAAAGGTATCTCGTAAGACCACGTCACAAATTAACATGCCTGGTTTTTACCTTACGATAACCAAAACATTTTTATCAAATCTGTCTGATATTATAATAGTGTCTATAGAAAGTAAAATAGAATCTAGCTGAAATGCTTGTACCTCACATTTCAGCATAGTTGGGCACAATCAAAACCGTACAGGCGCTTATTGGAGATTGGATTCCATACAATGGCAGGTCTACTGGGGTACCGCCCGTCATAGTACGTGGTCTAGATCACCGTACCGAGGATCCATCCTGATCTCCTACATCACAAGCCCGGAGCTACCCCTTGCTGGATAGTCCGAATAAGTTCACCTCGCGGTTGGGATCAACAACCGCCCACACAGCTGAATAAAAAGGGACCTCTAGACAGGGGTGACCTTACCCTAATTGGTTGATAGCCACTTTGTGTGCATCTCCCATGTTTTAGCCATTACAGGTTGATGAGACTCGAGGTTAAGCGCTACCTTTTTAGCACACATTCACTTAGAATGCTCATCGTCCTCTTGATGATGTTCTGAAAGCATTCATCCATACAAGTCTATTCCAGGTCCGAACGAAACCGAAGGCACTACTCCTACTACATCCATTTTGGAATCACCCTCAGGATTAGTAGCGATTAGCCCTTGCACTTCACTGCTCCACCTTCGACTCCCAGCTCCTGTCTTTCTCACGAAAACATTCAAACCGAATTGAAGTGGTTTTTGGGAAATTAATCCCGATCCCGGTCTTTTCGAAACGATCAACGCATTGGCCAATACTGATAGTCGGTTATTTAACTATCAAATAACATTCACAAACAATCGTCAGACTTTAAATAATTTTTCAAATTATTTATTCAAAAATATCTTTGCAAGATATCTTTCTACATTTCAATCTTTTTAAAACAGTTTCCAAATCACTTTTCCTCTCGTAGAATAAATTCATAAATATTGTTTATTTCACTGACATTACCAAGTCTAAATACTTTAGATTTAAAATAATATAAAACACTTTTATCCAAAATTATATACTTTAAAACATTTAAAATAAAAACTATTTAAAACACTTTATTTAAAATACTAATTATGAAATTTTATAATAATTTCTCATGTAAAACTTAAGCCAAAACAAATCTTAAAATAAAAGTTATGAAATTCTATACAAGCTTTTCAGATAAAAACTTTAGCTAACTATCTTTAAAATAAAACTACATTATAAAATATAAATATTAATGATTATGTTTTTAAATCACAATACCAATTAACCTTTAAAATAATTACCTCTATAACTAATTTAATAAAATATATACTTTTAAAAATTTTAAACGACTTAAATAATAATTTCCCAAATAACATTCTTTTAAAACAACTTTAAAACTTTTAACTTATACTTAAAAATCTGCTTTGAAAACGTATTTGGCTTTTCAGAGAAATACACTTTTCCTTCACACCTTTAAAAATAAACCACTATTTATTTCTAAAACAGATTACCCATTCCTTTATAAATTCCCACCGTGAATTTATACTTCCAAATATGCACTGATATCTTATTTCACTTTATAACCCCAGTTTGTAAATTCCATAGTCTCGTCCTTCTTTTAAAACAAAGTTTCAAACACTAATCGATTTCCAAATCGATTTCCAAAATCACTCCATTTTAAAAATAACTTCTTGTACTACTAGATTTTATTTATTCTAAAACCCATTAATTTCAGATTTAACTTCTTAATTATGATTTAAAATCTTGTTTTAACTGAAAATACCAATTTCATATTTATTTCAAAAATTTTCTTTTATTTCTTCCTAAACCATTTAAATTTTGAATTTTAAAAATAAATCTTTTATTCCTTTAAATATTATCACTTAAGTTTAAAAATTCATTTATTCCTATTTATTCAAAAATCTCCTTTCCCATACTTGGAATTTATTTATTAGAATATAAAAATCAACTTTTATCCTTTTCCAATTTATTCTTTAATTTATCGAAAATCTCTATGGATATTTTACTTAAAAATTCTCTCTCTTTTATTTTCCCTTAAAAAAATTCAATCTTTATATTTTTGATAACTCAACATACCTAAATATATTCAATCAAACATAGCATCCAATATTTTCAATTACCAATATGATCTATCTCAGATTATTAAATAAACCATATCACAGAATATTAAGCAATCTAAATAATTTTGAGGAATCCAGTTGGATCCCTCCAACCTGCTTCCCTGCATCCACAGATATTGGCACAATATGAAAATACCAATCCCACCTTGAGATGGGATATCGCAGTATAAAGGGTCATCCGCTATTATGTCAGGCGCATAGGGTCTCATCCGCTTTATAATGCGGGAAATCAATCACTCCAATATATACACACACACACTAACATATATAATATCACATCCAGACAATTCAATCATTCAATCAATAATTTAAATTTAACTATTAAATTTAAATAAAAATCTAGATGAGCGAGATTAACTCACCTTTGATTTTTGTTGCAACCCACTTCCAATCTGGCTTGCTTCTTTTCAGATTTATGACCTTGTATAAATATTTATACGGTTTATTAATATTCGAACAAATCGAACAATCAATTACCATTTTATAAATTTACTTAACTAATTATTTATTTCAAACTAATTATTTTCCTTTTAAAAAATCTTAATAGCTAAGATTAATTAAATAAATAAATTGAAGAAATTCATCATCTTAATACATTATTTTAAAGTAACTAGCAAATTAAAATATGTATATGCATGTTTATTTTCTTCAGGACTATATACATATATAATAATCTATATACGTTTCACAAAAATCTAATTTATATGAACTTTACAACCTGTAAAAAAATTTCCTATTTTCAAACTTTATCTATATACATATTTTTTCCCTTCTGTAATTAACAAGACAATACTCTGTTTTACTGTAAACTTTTCTTCCTTTAATATTCACAATATACTTACTTTACAATATATATATTATACATATATATCACCACAATATCTATTTAAAATTTAGCAGTAACATTTAAAATGTGCATATATTCTTTTTTTTTTCAAATCTATGTATATATACAGGTTAAATCGAATAATAAAAAAACCACTACCTTACTGCCATCATTGTTTGTCACCTTTATCTGCCCCAGTTCACATCACCGGTAGCCACCTGAACCTCCCCAGCTTCCTCCATTGTCAGCAGCTTGTCGCATCTCAGATCATCACCAGTTGTCATTGACTAACCTCCACCCTACAACAATCGCTTGGCATGCTCGCTTCCCAAACGAACGCGGCCTCACATTGCTTGCGATACTTTCGCGACTCCATCCATCGACCGCCTAGTCCACAGCCTCAAAACCCCAAAGTAACTCTCCTCTCCCAGCCCATGCCAAGCATGCGTAAATCTTGCTTCGATCACCAAGTCATGATTTTGGGCTTCTGCGATCTATGCTGGTTTTGATTTTAAATTTAAGGCTTTGAGTATTTAGGGATAAACAGGTTTAGGGATTTTAGAATAATGTGTTAGGCTCGTTTTTTTTTAATATCGACAATCTTTTACTTTTCTTTCTTCCACGCATGATTAAAAACAGAAAAGGGGAAACATGTGTCATAAAGAAGGGAACATGTTCAACCGTGAAAGCATTATTCAGAATAAAAATATAAATCAAATTTAAATTCAAATTTTAAATCGTCTCGATTTTCGCAACTCACAATCTCAATCTCCAATCGAGGCATGCCACTAGGCGTTTATAATGTTAAACCCCTACTACGAACGCAATGGAAAATGTTTCGAGTCCTAATTCGATCGTATGAAGAAGATAGCTTTTGGATCCAGTTATTATATTGAATTTTGATATAAATCTCAGCGCTTTTACTTACCGTACGGCCAAACGATCACTCTAACCACTACGAAAATTTAAAATCCAATAATAATACACTATTATGGATTCAATGGAACTGGTTTCATCGAAATCCGAGACTGTGTCCTGAAAGGCTATTTTTAAATATCAATTTAAACGATATAATTTCAAAACTTAACAAAACACTTTCAAATTCATGTTTAACACTTTTACTATCTACAATACTATCAATATAAATTTTATAAACCTTTCAATTATTTTTAACAGAATCAAAAATCCAGAATTCATATTTTTACATGATTTTCAATTGTTTAATTCAATTGTTTATTTGTCAACCAAATAGTGATATTTGAAATTCAAGTTGAAAATTAATTTTTTGAATATTTAAAATCAATTTAAATATTCTGATTTCAAATATCCCAAAATTTCGGGTTGTCACAGTTTGTGAATTCTATTATATATGGATATGGTAAAATTAGCCTAACTTGTATGAAAAATGGATTTTAATGGAGTGTTCAATGGTAGATTGATCCATACTAGTTTGGAAAGTGATTTCAAAGGATTTTATGTTCATAGAGGATGAAATCATAGTAAGCTTTGGTTTAGTCGCAGAGATAGAAGTATACCGAGTTCTCAATCTATGGACCTGATTTTAGGAATTGATATTGTTGTAATAAATTTGGGCGTTTTGTTATGAAATGTCCAAAGTTGGAAAGGAAGAATAAGGGCCCAAAGAAATGTTCGCTGTCTACTGTAGCAACCCTGCGTTTTATGCCGTAATTATATGTAATTTAGTTAAAAGAAAATTATTTGAATTTGATATTTGATAATTTATACTTTGAGGTAAATTTTTGTTAATTAAATTCTATTTAATATAATATTTTTATTTAATAAATTGAAATAAATTAATAAATTCCTTTTGAATAATATATTGAATAATTAAATAAAGTGAAATAATATTGAGTTGTTGTGAAGTTATTAAATTATATTCGTAGAATAATGTGGAAATCAATTTATATTAGATTTAAATTTATTTTACATAAATATCAAATAGTTTAAAAGAAAATAAATGAATAATAAAACTATAAGGGCCCAAAATCAAATAGTTCAAGCCTATTTAAACCATATTTCTGCCATTCACTAGAAGCTTTCCCCTATTTATCAAATTGAAGCCCGAATCTCCAATTTCCTTTTGTTCAAAACGGAAAACCTAATAACCCTACTTTAATAATCGTGACTTCACATGTTAAAAAATATATTTCGCAGGTGCTCAAGCGATCAATAACGTTAGAGCGAGAGGGCATTTGTGTGTGTGTAACCTCGCGCTGTTGCATTGAATAGGAGGTAGGGCTTCGGGCTGCACGAATTTGGGAAGGAAGCCAATTTTGTGCGATGGAAGGGGAGCTCGATTGGTGGTGATTGGTTTTAGACGTTGGATGGTGGTGTTGCTCGCGTTAGTTTTTCAACGATATGTGTGGCAGGCTGAGCATGTGACTGGTGGTGACATGACATAGGCTATGTGGTAGCTAGTGGTTTAATGGTAGATGTAGCAGCGACGAAGACAAACGGTTATATGGTTACAAGCAGTTGGAATCGAGCAATGATTCGGTGAGTTATTTTCTAACTCACAACTATTATCTAAATATTGTTTTTGCCATTTTTATGGATTGTTTGGGAGTTTGTTGTTAATTGTGAGTGAATGAATTGGTTGAAGTATGATTGGATGCTATGGTTTATCTTGTTTATCGTATGATTTAGTTGAGGATTGAGTGTTATATGATAAATTAAATTATTGTATTGATTGAAAGTATTGATTTGCAATTGAATTTCTATCAAATGGCATATTAAACAACATACATACATACATACATACATACATATAGCGATTTTTGGTTGATATTATTGTGGAGTAATTTTACTCCATAATTTTATATGCCGGTATTTATTTATTTCTTGTTTTAAAAGGCGTATGAAAATTCTTGAAGAATTAATTAAGGGTTTTAAAATTTTATTAAAAGAGTTTTGTAGATAATTTACTAAATTTTATTTCAGTAGCTATCTTCTATTTAGAAATATAATTTGAATTATAAAAACAAATGTAGATTTCTTTTGGTTATAAAACTTTTTTAAAAATCAATATTATAATATATTATAAGTTGGAGTTGTTTTAAAGACAAATTATATTTTTTTGTTATTTTATAAATATATTATGGAAATAATAATTTTACATTTAAATTATTTAATATGGCGGTTATTTAAATATTTTTGAAAAGAGTTTTCAAACTTCGAAAAAGTATAGAATTCTTTTAATAAGCTTTTGGATATGTTTCGAAGAATAATTTTTTAATCAATATATTAGATAATTTAACTTAAATTTCACCAACGATATGATTTATTAAATATTAATTTGATTGTTTTATTTTTATGTATTTGATTAATTTATTTGATTATATTTTTCTAGTTTCTTCTTCATTTATATTGGATTGGATTATAAGAATATGTATAGTTGATTTGAAGTTATTTAAAAATAATATTTTTCTTAGAAAATTATAAAATATGTATTATATGAAATGTTAAGCTTTATAAACTATTTTGGGTTTCAAAAGTAGTATATGTATTTTCTAAATATATATATATATATATATATATATGTATGTATAAATAATTATTAAATCGATTTCTGAATATTTAAAAGATTGAGAAATTAATAAATTACTGAAAAGTAAATTTTGTATTTTGTTTTAATTTTTAATTTAAGCTTATAAATGACAGAAAATTATTGGAGATTCTTAGATTAACATTTTGAATATTTTAAAATATATTTTCTAATAATATAATTACTTATGAAATTATTGAGGTGTGTTAAAAATATATTTATGTATGTTTTGCTATGTTTCCCCATTTCACAATTTCTCTTTAATGATTTTTATGCTATGAGTGATTCACCGTTGATTGGATATGATACGGTGATGATTGAGTGGAGTTTATAAGTGGTGAATAAACGTTTAAGTATCACATAGTGGTATAGGAGCTGTTGTGATATTTATTCAGTTATTCATTTTAAATAGATGACACTCAAGTGATGGAAATAAAGTGGATAGTGTGAGGTGATACATAGTGATATATGGCTTTATGCCTATAGTAAGTGAGACTTCGAGCCTATATATATCGATTCTATATGCCAATATTACGATGTACTCCTATTATATTTGTTAGAGAGGACCATATAGCCAGTATCCAGCTTGGCGACCTAATCGTTGGTCGCACCCTAAATCTATGACACCTTAAATATTTTTGCTTCTGCTTTGCGCTGCCCTCATGTGCGCATTAGCACCTTGTGTCACCTAGGTCAACAGTCTGTTACCTATAACTTTATGGTACTTTATAAAGGCAACTAGAGTGTCATGACCGATTAGTCCTCCCGTTGTCGAGAACACAGGCGGATATGTGTCACAATGACTATGAGGTAACTAAGACTGTAAAGACTTTATGTCTCTAGAGCTTGCTTTGTGCTATCAGTATCCCTTCTGGTTCTAACAAAGTAGTAGATTGGCCTATACAATTGATACACCTCACAGTAGCATTAATCTGAGCTAGGTGCTGCATACTATTATTATATATGTATAACTCTATTTGGGACTTCTTGTCTGTCGTATAGGCATTTCCTATCACGATACTTTCAAACAGTTTATGTATATATGAGGAGATGAGATTATACTTGTGTTATATATCCATAGTATAGTGGATTCTTTGTATTTAATAGATAGCCCATCCTATCTTATATATATATATATATATATATATATGTTGATGATGATGTTTTATTGAAACTGAGAGATATATTCGGGCACTGCTTTGTAATAGCCTAATTATACTTGGCGATATCACCTTTATTGATGTTTTTGAGGATTTGATGATAATTTATAAATATATGATTCACTCATTTGTGTTGATTCTGTAATTTCTACTTTGATGTGTCTCTAGATGGGTGATGACATCTTTGGATTTCAGAGTTAGTTGTTTCATGTGGATTTGAGTTATTAATGTGATGCGATGTTTAGATGATTATCCATGGTATTATATATATATCCTATGCATACATTTCCTTGTCTATATAATTATTAACGTGTTGATTGATGATTTGAGTATCTTTAGCATTGTTTTTATATTATTATTACTTGTTTACAATGTATTCTCTATATTGTTGATCCTTAATTGAGATATAGCCTGACCAATGAGTTATTTATATAATACTCGAGTCAATCCGAGGCATTTCAAGTTCAAAGACAATTAGACCGGCTTGTATTTAGGCATAGAGGAGATTAGGATATAGTATTACTGTATATCATTGTGTATTATATGACTTCATACATGTATATTCATGTGTTGTATATTGGACATACATTGTATACTTAGTATTATATATCATCGTTGTGATTTTGACTACGTGTTATCTGATATTTATTGTATAATGTGTATTATTATATCTTAGAGACACACATGTTTATTTCTTTGTGCTGATACTGTGTACGTATGAATGAGTTATTTATTTGATGTTTAAATACGTACCAGTGTTAGCCTAAGGGAATATTCATGTATGTATCCCTTATAGCCCCATTCCCCGTATTATCTGACAGTATTACTCAGTAATACTCTTGGAAAGTATGGGTACATAGGTGGAGTGTCCACATTTGGTATCAATGCTAGGTTCAGAACAATGCATTATACATAAGAGACACGAGTTCTGACCTTAGAGTCCCTGTCCCCTTTGGTGTGTTGGCAGTTACTAAATATAAACAATAATAGTAGCAATATACTATGATTACAGAGGTAATCATTTGGGAACGTACTTGTTATTTTTCCTACTAAATACACACACACACATATTATTTTATCTCTATCGCTTTCGTGTGTTTGTTTACTTATGGAGTTTAAGATAATGATAGAGGTAGTGAAATAAATAGTTGTCTTCAGATGAGTGGTGTCGATATATGTGAAGGTGAATAAATCTCTGTGTGGCAAGCTCAGTAGAAAGATCCAGTAGTGATCTGAGTGCGTGGCGGATGCTAATAAATAGTTTTCCATTGTAGGAGTTTGTTTTTTCATGTGTGTTCAGTTGAATTAATTTTTACTTTCGATTTGCTTAGCCTAGAATGTGGAATTGAGCCAGGAGTTATCGCTCAAATAAAACCCATTTGAATTTGGACAGAGCCAAATATTAATGGAAGCTAATGGTTTATCCAAACCTAAACGCTAGGGATTTTAAAATTGTTTAAGAAATAATAATAATAATGGTAGTAATGAAATAACAAAATATAAATTAAGATGTGGAATGAAGAAAAAAATTTAAAATTAAATTTATTGGTTATTTGATCGTTATTATAGATGTGTGATGATTTGTATAGTTACTAAGGAATGATGAATTGAATGTACATATGAATTTTGAAAATAAATATTTAAATAAAAAAAGGCATATAATTTAATAAAATTGGAATAATATTTTATATGGTGGTTGAAAATATTTTAGTAATGTACTCTGATGTTAGTTTGTCCGTATAGTAGTTTAAGAATTCTAGTCGATATGTCTGATAAGCATTATCAATAGAGATTCCTGAATGCTATACGAGACAGTCTAACATAGCATTTTATTTTAAAAATGGTATAAAAAATATTTTACTTTAAAAATAAAAAATAAAATCATACATTGTTTTATGAAGTAATATGTTTTATTAGCAAAGCTAGCCGAGTTTATAATGGGTCGTGCCACTGTGAATATAATAAGGAAACAGGTGTTCTGTACATGCACATAACAGCTAAATCTGATTTTATGAGTTAGACAATGAGTCTAGACTACTCGGAAGGATGAAAGTCCCTCCTGTCATTACTGATATCAACATTAGTACCAGGACTTATAACATGCTGAACAACAGAAAAGTACGTAGCCAATAATGGATCATAAGACCACGACAGAGTAGAGTAGAGATAAATCTGGTCCCATGTAGGATCTAAGAATTGCCACCAATTGCTTGCATCATTAATACCAATGGTCGAAAGAGAAAGACCATCACCCTCAACATGATACATAAGCCTCCTAGTCTCGTTATGACCACCTAAGAACATGTGATAATTATGCATCTGTGGGTCATACCTCATTTCCATAGCCATGTGTACCCAAGAACTCTCGTCAGGTTCCCAGAAAATAACTCATCATCGGAATCACTAACTATCGATGCTGAAATTGACTCCATAAAGGGAGATACAGGAACTGCATGAACAGAGACGGGCGGTAAACTAACATTGGGGACCCATTTCATTTCCATCCTAGGAAGGGGGACTTTGTCGGCAAGACGAAGAGGAGCATTCCTAGAACACTTCTCCACAAAATGTCTAAAAGACTGACAGTTTGTACATACATTAGGTTTCCAGCTATAATTAACTCTTATCTCCATCCTGTGACCTTCCATAATTCTTAGTTTCGATATCGACGGTAGCGGATTCATTAGGGTTATTTCAATCAATGCCCTAGCATAAAGTAAATTCTTACGAGCAACGGTATTTGCATCAAAGCATTTGAAGTCACCGATATGGCTTGCAAGCCAGTTTAGACCAATTAGAGGGTGAAGGACATATGAAATATTAGATAAAGTGGCCCAAAGCGGAATCGAGAGAATTTGCTCTCTAGCTCTATCAATACTAACGCTCCAAGGAGTTACAGTAAATGGTTTTCCCTCAATAATTAGAGGGCTAGTCTCAAGAGCTATAAGTCTGTCTTCATTGTTCCCAAATTTAAAGTAGAAAAAGGAATTTATAAATTGGACATGAAGGGTACCTTTCAATTTCCACACGCGCCTACATTGCTCACGAACAACCGAATATGAAGATGAAGCATCTAGAAAAAATCCAACCAGGTGATCAGACCAATGGCTCACAGCCTCCTGAATCACTACAGGAGGAAGCATATTAATCCCATCAATGACTTGAGTGCTAAATTTTTGCAGAGCATATGCACCAACATTACGAGGCAATGATTTAAACAAAGAAGTCCAAGCTAGCTTATCAACTACGTTAGCAGCTTTGTTACGAGAATCTCCTAGGATATCACTGGAGTTTACGACGACAGTTGAAGGAGTTTTAACATTACTGGATATATGAAGTGGTGAACTAGAGGCAGTAACAATTCACTGACTGGAAGGAACATCACATACTACCGCCTCGTTCAACTTGCAGTTCCCCACAATAATCCTATCACCAGAACACGTGGCGACAGTACCATTCAAGACTATATCAGATTCTCCATTCATCACAACATTTTATGTAGATCCCTTAATATCAGATCTAACCCATTTGCCTACCGAGCGTACCAAATTCAAAATAGGTGTTGAAGGATTAACGATGGAAATACCTGACGGGGGACGACATCAGGCAAAGAACGTGCTAAATTAGCTGTGAGATTCGATAAAGGGATAATCGAGCTTGAGATATCCATGAATAGGCAAAGGAGAAGACCGGTTGATAGTCGACTCTAGATTGAAAGCATTGACTGGGATAGAGGAAGTTACCGATGGATCAGGAAGCGGCTCGAAAGTGGAGAACTTGCGGCCAGATCTAGTTAGTGATGACGATTGAATAGATGCGGCGAAACATTGCTTAAGCTTCCGATTCTTGACCATAGAACAGAGATGAAGAGGAGGGCACGAGCGGCGAAGGGGAAGGAAAGAGACTAGTGAGATTAGGGTAGAACTGAGAAAAGACGCCGTTTTCAATTGAGGAAGGTCGCCATTGAAGACCGGTTGCTACTAAAATATCTCGAGCTCCTTTATGAAGTAATGTATTATTTTGGAAAGAGGAAAATAATATTTTTCTAGATTTAAATATTTTGTACAACATATGCAGCTATTGGACATTAGTATGAAGTTGAGGTCATTGACAAGGCAGTGTTGACATAAAATCTTAGGCAGTCAACATTGCAGTTAATTGACAAACGAATCACTAAAATTTATGACATGGAAACGTTGTATACTTAAATTAATTTATGCATAATTATATTAAAAGAATTTACTAGTGAATGTGTATAATTATATATAAAGTTTTATAAGGTTACGAGTATGAAAAAAAAGTACATGAAATGAACTCAATTGTAGAAGTGCAAATTATCTAGAATAAAAACTTATCGATTTAGACATGGTTTTAAAATAATTGTTGTTTATAGTATATAAGATTATTGTTTATAATATATAAGGTAAGCATGTTCCAAAAGTGTTCTGGATACATGAATTGAAGAAAAAAATTAAAAATTTAACAAACATGTAACTATTAAGGTTTTGAAAAAAAAATACCAGTTACTTGAATAATCTCACATGCTATAGGCATTGATTTTCAAAAGGGTAAAAATATAACATCTCTAATTTTATTATGTTAATTTATTTTGACTACTTTCCTAGAAATGTATTTATTGCAACTCTTAGGTAGATATATCATTATCATGATTAGAGTAGTTAATATGTATTGGAATGTTATGATTTTTGCATGATTCCTTTTGAAGTACGTGTTAATCTGTCAATCCCCTCAAGTCACTAACAGGTCATGTAGAAATCTAGCATTTTAGTATATTTTGCGGCAAGTCTTATGCTATGTGAAAGTACCTTAATCCATGCCGGTCTGTTATGCTAATGCAACAACTAAATAGTTTGGTATTTTCTTTAGGTATTGACATAAGTAAACTAATTATGAACTAAATATTTATTATTTCACAAACAGAGACAAATATCAAACTAATATGCATACATTTGTGTGGACATAATACGCACTCTCTCTATATTTATATATTCTATTACAAGTGAACTATATGAATACTAATTTCTACATAATGTAACACAAATAAGTACAATCAAATAAATACTAAAATCATAGGTCACCGTAAAACAACATAATATATAGAAAAATATAAACAAGTGCCCATTTAGAAACTTTCTGCTTATGTACATTGTAGTAGTTTTGAGTGAATAATCAAAACTAAAGTTGAATAAATAAATTTAAACAGAGAAATATGTTATAAGAATGTAGTATTCTTTTATATACATGTTTATAATTTTATATAGTTTGTTTAATATAAGCGCAGGTACATGAAAACTATGAATTAAATTTGGTGCACAATTGCATATAAATTAAGCAAACTCGCTTAAAAACACATAATACGGAATGTTATACTTTCAAGAGTGATATATGCATTGTGAAATATATATCTGTGGCGAGATTTTGATATATAAATTGTTTTCGACCATGTTTTGGTCGATGTATATTTTATTTTATCATATTGTGATTGTTCGAAACTCTTTCCATACAGGGAAAAGTTTGCCGAAATTTTCCAAAAATTTGACACTAAGAAAGTTCCACAAAATTTTATTTATCGTATGTGAAAATAGAAAGTCGTTGAATTAAATTTACCTAAATTGTAACATATGGTAAGAGACGTGGAATATGAGCCACATAGAGAATTGAGCAGTTAAATTTGATAGAAGATCGTGTATACGAAGAAAGTCGGGGTATAAGTTATATATGACATTTCCTTATTAAGAAATTGCGAGGATGAAAATTTTATAAAGGGAATGTCTATAACTACCCTACTTTCTATGCTGTAATTATACAGAAATTTAGTTAAAACAAAATTGTTTGAATTTGATGTTTGATAATTAATATTTTAAAAGTAAATTTTTGTTAGTTTAATTCTATTTAATATAAGAATTTCATTTATTAAGTTGAAATAAATTTATAAATTCTTTTCGAATAATATATTGAATAATTAAATAAAGTGCAATAATATTGAGTTGATTGAAATTATGAAGTTATAAAATTATATTCCATAGAACAATATGGAAATCAATTTATATTGGATTTAAATTTAAATATCAAATAGTTTAAAAGAAAATAGATGAAAAATTAAATTGTAATGGCCAAAAATCAAATAGTTCAAGGCCGTTAAACCATATTTCTCTCATTCTCTTGAAACTTTCCCCTACTCATTGAAGCCCGAACCCCCAATTTCCCTTTGGCTCAAAACCGAAAACCCTAATAACCCTAATTTAATAATTGCGACTTCACATATTAAATACAACACATGCGTGCACGCACACACACATACACACACATATCATGAGGTTCTTAAGCGATCGGTGATGTCAGGACGAGGGGGCGTTTGCGTATGTGGAACCTGGTACTGCCGTGTTGAATAGGAGGTGGAACTTTTGGCTGTGCGTGTTTGGGAAGAAAGCTAATTTTATGCGATGTAGGGGGAGCTCGATCATGACCTAGTTATTGTTGGCTTAGGCATTAGTTGGTGGTATTGCTTGTGTCGGCTTTTGGGCGACGTGCATGGCAGGCAGGCTGAGTGTGAGACGTGGTGACATGACGTAGGCTATGCGGTCGCTGGTGGGCTGATAATGGATGCAGTAGCAATGAAGGTGAACGAATGTACGAATATAACCAATTGGAATCCAACATTGATTCAGTAAGTTATTTACTAACTCACCACTATTATCTAAATATTTTTCTCTCCTATAACAACCTGGAATTTTGAGTTAATAAATTATGATTTGAATCGAAGAATTTAAATCACCAATCTAGAATTTTGTATTCTTTTGTTAAGCATAAATTGTTTTAAAATGATTAATTCTAAATG
The DNA here is from genome assembly GCA_030765085.1 of Allium cepa. Taxonomy (NCBI): domain Eukaryota; kingdom Viridiplantae; phylum Streptophyta; class Magnoliopsida; order Asparagales; family Amaryllidaceae; genus Allium; species Allium cepa. The sequence goes on from CM060931.1 coordinate 342,176,886, forward strand.
ATCGTGGATTAGCATTTTCAAAGGGCTGAAATCACTTGAAAACATTGCTAAGATTTTATTTAATTATGGTGAATTCTAAAATTATAGAATATTATGGAAATTAAAATTATAAAGTTTACTTATAGATAATTGGAACTAGAGTTTGGATAAGAATATTTATTTAGTGTGGATCTTTTTAAATAAAAGAATAATATAAGATTAGTAAGACTTCTTTATAAAAACATTTTGTTAAAATAATTCAAAAACTCATTTTATTCATTTGGCAATGGTGTAAATACTCAAGCCTTTGATTCACGAAGCTATTAGTAAGTAATTAAATAAAAGTGGTTATTTAATTCTTTTGGGTTGCAAATTATAAATAAAGCCCAAAATGTTGTTTATTTTATTAATTACCTAAGAAATCCTCTTATCTAAATGTTGAGCTTTGGTATTAAGCAGTTGAGTAATAGTCATGGCTTTAGAAATAATAAGAAGTGGATCTGTTAAATATATAAAAGAAGATTGAAAATTCCTTATTTCTCTTGATGAGTTTAATTTTAAACCCAAGCCCATTTTAGTATTACCTAAGAAGAAAATCCTCCTCTTTAATATATCGTACGTTCATTTTCAAGTTATCATAAAAACAGAAAACTTCTTTCTTCCTTATTCCCAAAACTTAGCTCCTGCAAAAGTCAAGTTTTTAAAATGAAATAAAATCCAGGAAAATTTGATTAAGCTCTTTTGCCATAATTCCATCTACAGCTACAATCATTTGTTGGATTATTCTATTTAATTTCCATTTTGTACATCTTTGAAAAATATGAATTTTAGGTTTTAGTCTGGGAAAAATATTCTAGTTTAAAGACAAAGGTAAGGTAGAGTTTTAACAAGGCTATAAGTTGAGTTAAACCTCACAAGATCTGTATCTATGTTTAGTTTCAAATGCTTGAAGCTTGCTAACAACCTATTTTTATGGCTTTATGTTTGAAATTGCAATGAATGTATACTACCGCTTAAAACCAATTGAGATGCTTACTGTTCATGAATGAAATCATCTTTAATTGCTTCTATATGATGCTATTGGTTATTGCATGCAAGTATATGGTCATTATAAGTCATATATTATTATCGGAATCAAGTTAAATCGTCGGAAGGTATTGCATTGATTGGGAACGAGAATGAACTTACAGCTCTAGGTACTCACGTCCAGTCGACTAAAAATAGGGTTTTAATGAAATATCGAGTCAGTCCTTGAGCATATAGCTCTAGGTCTTGCGTTCAACTGACTGATCGAGCTTCTTGGAGCATGTACGCTCCAGTTAGCTACTCCATTCCGTGACCTAGCTCTAGATTTTCTTACCTATTTTTGTTTTGATTGTTTGCAACACTTCAGATCATTTTAATGCTTCTAATAACTTTAAGTTTCTGGAATTTAGTTCTTCGCCTTGATTTTGTATTTTTTATATTATTTTAATACTGGTTTCTTGGGGTTTTCAATATCGATTTCTAAAATTCAATAATCATGTTTCAATGTTGCTTATTTCATATATATAGTTTTGAAACAAGCTATGTTTGAAATATAATTGGTTTAGAAATATAAATTTGGTTTCGTCTAATTTCAATCGAAAGCAAGTGTAAACTCTTTTATGGATTTTTGAATAACAATATATCATTTTGATAATTTTCCAACTTACGTTCTTTCTAATTTTCTGAACTTCGATTCTTTAATCTAATTATTTTGAAGTTATGTATATAAATTTATTTAATATACACATGGTTTGAATAAAAGTAATTTATAATGGAAAGTTTATTACAATTTACCAATCTCAAATTTGTTTCCAAATTAATCTAGTTCCTTTTATAAATGATTTCAATGAGTAATTATATATTAAAAATAATTAGTAGAAATAGTTTATAATTTAAAAGTACGAGTTTGAAATGTAAACCTATGTTGTTTCTAAGCAAATGTTTGTATATCGATAGCGTTTTGGAATATGAGTATTTATATTTTTAAATAAACATGTACTCATTTGTGTGGCTTTTGGAATATAGTTGTAGAATCATATATCTTTTTAAGGAGATTTTAGAACAACAATTTATATATATACACACACATACGTTTTGATATCTATTCATATTTATGGTACATATATATTACTAAGTGACGAATATATATATATATATATATATCTATATATATATATATTTGAATAACAAATGAGTTTATGGATTTTAAAATGGAGAATTTGAAAATAAGTGCATGTATAAAGTATTTTTTTAAAATTAATTCTTATATGGTAAAATCAATTTGCTTTTAAAACCTTAAACTCTTATTGGATTTTATTGTGATTAGACTTTGGCTATTTATATGCTGATTTGGCCTTTTTTGTGTGACTTTTGAAACTATTGCTTTCTTGCAATTTCTGCTTTCACTTAATTGAGGAATCTAATTAAATGATTTAGCAATACAAATGGCATGAAATATTTGTATTACTTTATCAATTGGTTCTTGGACTCGTTTGATCGAATATTTTAGTCAAGTGGGATTTACCATTTTTTAGTAAATATTTAAGTATCGCAAAGTGTTTATGAGGCATTGGGCGATGCTCATTTAAATACTAAATGAGAGCACATTACACTTATCTATTTGAGTTTACAATGGTGAAATCCCAAATCAAGTCTCAAATCTTAAAGACTAGCCATAAGAAAGTACCCCAAATATCACCAATAATATCTCAAAAGGAAGTGCCTAAATATTTGAAATAACCATAGATATAACAAATAGCACTTTCAAATCAAATATCACCAAATCGTAAAACTCGAATGTTGCCCATTATAGGCTAAATATAAATATGGTGAAATCTCAATTGGTGAATCAAAACTCAAAGTCTGAAATCAATAAAAAAATGGCGCCACACAAAATGACAAGCACAAGGCTATACCTAACAATTGATCGTATCCCCAATGGCGAGTGCGAAAGCTACACTTAATGACGATGAAAGATCGTCTCCCCGAAGACAATCTTGAAAGCAATGCCTGATGATCATGAAGGATCGCCATCCAAAGACGAGGTAGAAAGCTACGCTTAACGACCGTGAAGGATCGCCTCCCCAAAAAGAAGCAAGAAGGCTATAACGTCCCCAAAAGTGTCACCTACTCTCAATTAGCGACCATATGGATTTCACCAAGGCGTTCCATATCACTCTGCGAAAATCAGTTTTCAGTGAAGGGCTATATTTGTGTTTCCTAATTTGGTGAAATATGAGATGTGATGTTATTTACTTCCTTATGGCTATCTTAAGATTTTGGGGTAACTTGTTATGAGTTACTGTTATGGTGTTTGATCTGTTTAGTATTTTATACCATTCAGATAACTATATCTTTGATGTTATGCATGCTTATTATTATGATTTGACCATTTGGATATTTAGAGGAAGTTTGACTTGTTTATTATTCTTAAAATACTCTGGTCAGACCGAGACTTGACAGGTGCAGGGACTCAGTGACTTTGGATAAGGGCTAACTAGAGTAGATATATGCAGTGTTGCTTATATGATAGAGTTTCACTTTAAGATGCTAGTTGTATATGTATACTTGTTGTGTATTTCGATGTACCGTTGTCTTAAGTTGTTAAGTATACTTTTGGACCTATCGTAGTTTATGCATGATTATATTTGTATATATAAGTCTAGCATTTATTTTTGCAGACTTGCACTTAGACTTGCACTTCAAAGAGATAATTGATGCATTATATTACTATTGTGATTTGTGATTCTGTGTTGTATATTGTGTGAGATATTGTTTCAAATTTTATTAAGCCACTGTATTATTATTTTGCGCCTGTATTGTATATGTCAAACCTGTTCTTGTAAGGAAAGAAAAAAATAATATTGTCACATAATTCGATGTAACGATACTTGTCCAAATCAATATTACAGATGGTCGCTTCTAAGTTCTAACCAGCCTTATTCTTCGTATTACTTATAATATTCTTGGATAATATGGGAATAAAGGTGGGGCATTATATCTTGGTAGCAGAGCAAGGATTCAGAGAAATATAGAATGTAAGAAACACAAATCTTAGCCTAGACAAACTTAGAGTCCCGTCTCTTGGGTGTGCTAGGTAAAAGTTAGGATTTATGTCCTATTGAGATATAAATATAAATGATTATTGGGAATAATCATTGGAACATATTTGTAAAGATTTTGAATTACTTTAAAAATTGCTATATAAATTGGTTTAAAAAGTTTAGCGTTGTATAGAAGTGTCCTGATCTGTTAATGATAAGAGTTGCACAGGGGAAGCTAATAGACCGTTTTCGCCGAGCACACTAATTAATTTACATATATTTTTGATTTGATGATGGATGTTTGGTTTATGGAATTATAAGAAAATCTTAAAATTAGCATTGAGTAGAAAATGTCCACTTAAAATTTAGAAGCCTACATGATATTAATTATAAGACTTTATGGTACCTTTAGTAGTGTAGCTTCCACGAAGGATGTAAAAACTTTATTTCATATAAAATGAAGTATGAATTGATAAGTGTAATTGTTAATTCTAAGATAGATATGTAATTGGATAATTACACTATGTGTGCATGGATGAATGGTTGAATTATTGAATTGCTATTAGTAGATTTTCATTTGTATGAAAATTTAGAGATTGACAAAGAAATTTTTGGAAATTTATTTTGTATTAAACTATCCGCTGAATGCTTTATGAATTCTAGTTGACGCATCTAAGTAGCGTTATCGATATGGATTTCCTAAACACTTTGATGAGGCAGTCGGACATAATATGTTGATTTATAATATTTTAAGTTTTATAAATAATTGTGAATGTGTTGTAAATAATATTTAAAAAGGAAATAAATTTCAAGTGAGCTAAGTATTATTTTGATATGGGATAAATATTTTAGAAAATATATTTATATGCATATGTTAGGAATTTTTGAAATGAAAAGATATTTAAAAAAATGTATACATGTATAGATATAAAATGTGATAATTTTGAAAACAAGTATCTTGAAGATAAATAATATTTTTAAAAATAAATATTATTTTCCATGTGGTTTATTTAGAGTTTTAATAATAATATTAAGTAAATGATTTGGAATTGAGTAATATTATTTAAGAAAATGGAATATTTTATGAAAAGATAATTTTGGAAATAAATGAAGAAGAAAGATTTATCTATATGTATATATGTGTTTGAGATTTTGGAGGTTTAGAAATTATAATAAAAACTATAAAAATGCATTATATGCATTAACTTTAGGTGACATGTGCAGCCACCGAGCCTTAGCAATAAAGGTTAGTGGCGGTAATATTGATTGCATGGTCAACATCATAGTCATTTTACAAAGCGATTCGCTATAAATAGATGTCAATGCAACGTCATTAGATAGTTTCATGTATATAAATTTGTGTAGGTTTATATATACTAAGATGGATTGTGAGTGATGCTTTTAATTTGTTGTGTATATCCCATTATGATTTGAATGAAAGTTACTTGTTATATATGAGCCAAAATTTATAAGAAGTTAAAATGAAAAGTGTAAGTGTTGTGTAAATAACCTTTGAGATTCCAAAGTAAGGAATTAATTGAAGGAGAAAATAGAATTTTTATTCTAATGATTTAAAATCCAAAAGATAAAAAAAAGGAATTGGTATAAATAAATTCTATAAGAAGCTAGCATAATATTTGAAGTATATAAAGTTAGAAAATTATTTTTGGAGAAATGATTTATTCAGAATCAAAATATTAAATTTTGAAATGCAAATTTGGAGCTTTGTTGAAAAATAAAGTTGATGATGAATCAAATCCTGAGAATATAGTTATAGGGATTATAAATTCATTTCATCTTAAATCGGGTATATTCAGAATATTGGACTTTGTGGCTATGTTTAAATATAAGGGGTTGAATTCTAAAAACTCTAACTACAGTGAATAAAAAGTATTTCTATGATGAACGAGATTTTCAACCCTTGAAAATCGATATTAATACTACCTCGGTACTCACATGCCGCTGATACAAGTGCCGAAAAACCCGGTCGTTAAGGGAAAGAAGAAAATAAAGACAGAACAAAATCTTACACGAATAGAATAATATATTATTTCAATATATATGATCTTTACAGTGGGAATTTTAAATACATTTATCAGAGTCTATCTTATAAATTAGCCTGGACAACTATAAATCTCTGTCCTTTTAAATGCTAAATACAATCAGTAAACTAATGTAGTGGAAATGGAGAACTATCTATAGGAACATCTTTAGCTCTAGACTTCAAGCTCCATCATAATGCTCCAAGTTAAACCTGACTATTTGGCTGTCCAAAAAAAGGGCACCCAAAGTTTATAGCGAAAGGAAAATAAACTCCGGGTCAGTCATGGGACCGGTGTGAGAAACTCAAAATATGGATATTTGAAACCAAAGGGCGTCTCATATGACCACGCCGCACATAAACACGAGATGATTTTTTACCTTATGATAACCAAAACATTTGCTATGCAAAATGAGGGATATTTTATTTAATGACATTCTGTGAAAACTCTTTCAAATAAGTAAATATAATCTTAGTGAAATTGTTACATTATTAGATTCCAGCATACTAGGTTCTACAACTAAAACCGTAAAGGCTCGTATTGGAGAATGGATTCCATAAAATGACAAGGAAAGGGACTACCTTCCGATAGTACATCTATAGAAAAATGCACCAAGGTACCAACAGATGGTCTTCTACCAATGCAGAACCAGCCTACCTTTACCGTAGATAGTATCGAATATGACATCACCCAAACCATTCCCAACCTATCCATGAGTTCTCATAGCATACACAACATATTAGATATATAGTGGGTGATCTATAAAGGTGATGACCATATCCTAATGGGTGCGACCCATATAGCCTTTCCGCATCAACCCTGTTTTTGTCATTCTCGGATGATGAAGCTCGAGGTAACGATTGTCTTTTACATAACGCATTCCACTTTGAATGCCACATTGCTATTTCCATCACAAATTATTGATTTCTAAAAATGCACAACGTCTGAGCCCGTTCGTCTTAGACAAGGGTGTTAACTAGAGGAGAGTTATCTCCTACATCACCAAACAGAAGTACGTTTGTAAAAATCAATGTACATGCATTTTAGAAATGCAATGTCAAGCATTCATCCATACAAGTTGTCCAGGAACAGGAAAACACGAAGGAACTCTCCTACCACATCCTGTCAGGAACCATACCTAGGATTAGTACCAAGCAGCTCTTGCATTGAAGATCAAATGAAGATACTACTGCCACGCATATATGGTATGGGAAATTCCATCGAGGGTCAGTAACAAGCAGCCCTTCATTCAATTTATTATCATTCCATGTCTTTACTTTTAGTACATTGGTTCGAAGTTGTTTTCAGATAGGGATCACCCAAATCCACCCCCAGTTCCATCGAACCAATCATCGATAAAATGATGTTAAATTTGAGGGTGATTATCATTTCATTCATTAATATCTTTTATCAAATAAAATATATCTTATGGAGATATAAGTCTTTAAACCATATTCTTTTCTAGTATATACAGAATCATTAAACTTCTCTTTACCTTTGGAAATACCTAATCAAAATCATTTCTCATAAACCACATTGTAAAACCTTATTGAGTAAAAAAGATCGATAGAAATTATACTAATTCTACTTGATATCAATTTCGGTATTCAACCTTTCCTATCCGTCGAATCATGGTGAAATCACCTTTTAAATTCATATGGATAGTACATGCCCCCTCCTTTGGATTCAATACCAATTATAAGAAGATTATTTCTATACAATCCAAGTTGTATTAAATTAAATTTGATTCTTTTATAGTTGCCTCGTTTGCAACATTTCGACCTTATCCATTCGTCGTCTAGAAAACAGACCAGGTGAGATAGGATAATGGTTGCTCCTGAACATCTCCTTAGTTTAAGCATCTCACATCTAGATCTCACAAATAGAAAAATCTAGTCTACCCATTGGCTTTTAGAATCAAGATTAAATCACTTGATTATAATAGCTTTTCTTTAAACTATTTATTAAAAAAAAAAAATTAAATTATAAAACCTCCAAATGATCTTTAAAATACGTAATTATTTATTTGAAAACATTTATAAATATTTGAGAAAGAATACCTAAGTTTAAAGCAACATTTCAAAAGTTGTTTAAAAGTGCTGCAAAAAGTGTTGCGAATGCTGCAAATAGTGCTTTTAAGGCTTATTTGATCAAACAACTTTTCTATCATTTAGAAATCCATTTTTAAAACTCAAATCTCTTTTAAAATATTCTAAAATATAGAATTTATTCCATATTTTTAAAGAATTAAAAATATATTTTTTAAGGGATTTATCGCTTTGGTTTCCGAACTACTAAAGCGCGACTATTTTGAAAACTTGTTACGCTCATATTTCAAAATATAATAAATGAAATATCGATCCTTTTCTTTTGTTTGAAAACTATGATTAAGAGTTTAAAAAATTCTTATTACATAGAATTTTGACTCAAATCAATCTTATAAATGGATTTACTTTCTATGGCATGAAATCGCGAATGACCCTTACGCGACGCGCCTATTTGAACTCAATTTATATACTCTTTCCAAAATTTGTTAAAACAATTTTAAATGTTTATGAAATTTTTTAAATCATTTTAAATTAAAGAGGTTTAACAATCTTATATGCACCATTTCATTTATTAAAGGAAAGTGATTTCCTTTGTGATATTCGATGTATATTAAATGTAAATTGTTTACAATCCAGACAAACATGTTATCATATCCAAACATGGTTCACAATTATCACAACCAAGCATAACCAAACATATATATCATACAATATATCATAATATAAATAGATTTTCTCACCTTCATTGGATATTAAACTTATGAAAACAGACTATAGCTTCATTATGATCAAATCAAAACTTATGGAATCGAGCTGGGACCTTTAGAAATCCACATCCTAAGCTTGAAAGAGGAGGTAGGCTTGGCCAATCATGGATATGGGCATGGTCGTGAGCTTTGAGTAGAGATGTGGAGCGATTTGCCTTGGTTTTGAGATGGAATGGCATGGTATATATATGTATGTGTATTTCACTTTATTTTTCCATAACTTTGAAAATATGTTTTCAAGGCATGGAAGCAATTAAAGAAGAGTTCTTAGAGATTTAAGAAGAAGGAGGTATAAGAATTTAATGGATGAATGAAATGAGAGAGCTAAGGCCTTATATTTGTAGGCAAAAATGTGTGAAAAATATCTTAATGTGCATTTCCTTTTGTACCCTCAACCTACACCCCTCCTTTCCCATCATTCCACATGTTTATTCCCCTCCCCATGTGCCTCCATCATTTCACTTCACTTCATGGCACGTGCATTGACTTTGCATAGTTTAAGGATGAAGTTTCTAAAATATCTTAGATATATTTTGTAATATATATATATATATATATATAAGTATATATGTATATTTGTATGTGTATATGTGTTCATGTATATGCATATGGGTATATGTATATGTTAGGATGTGTTTGTGTGTTATGTATGTGCACAAGACATATAAACAAGGTTGCAACTACTTTGAACAACCCTCGTTCGTTAAACCGTTGAAAATTGAAAAGCCGATTCCCGGTCACATTTTCACTTATAAATTAATTTACATATAAATGAAAATTAAAAGAAAAATAATTTCGTATCATATTTAACTAATTAAAATGATCACATTTTATTTATAAAACCATATAAATTAATATTAAATAATTGTTTATAAAAAGTGCTGTTACATCGATAAAGCTATACGAATTTTCTTATATTTTCAAATCAAGTATACATCTTTATAAAACTATTATAAATGATTTATTAACTAATTAAAATGAATTATTATCATTTAAAAAAAATTACTTGAATAATTATATCAACTGTTAAATCATTAAATCTCAATTCAAATTCATAAATCAATTATTAAATATGATGTCGTTCCAAAAATAAAATAATTTTATTTCATATTAATGCTTAAATAGCTAAATAAGTACATGTATCCAGCTCCACGAGCGACTTCTGATAATTATAGAGCTGTTTATTGATAAAATGGTTTTCGATCATTTTATCAATATTTTTTCGAAGTCAATATTTTTGTAAATACTTGTTCAAAATAAGATTACCAAAATCAGATTACCATTATTATTTATTGTTCAAGACATCATAATCTATGTTAAAAAAACTTATATTTGAATATTTTAAAAATAAATAAAATTTATCAATATGATAAATTTGCGGGTCCTTACAATTTCAAACAGTCTTACAAAATAATAATAGCAAGTTATAAAAATTATTTTTTAAAGCCATGAAGAAATAGTTGTTATGAATAAGTTTGAATTTTAATACAAGGATATGACTTATACTAAATTAAATTTTTATAACCATGAAAGTAAGTCTTCAAATTGTGGCTTGATAAAACAAATATTTTGTGAAGAAAAGAGGATTCTTTTGGTTTCATTATACACGTAACTTTTTATTAGAAGTTAGTTTTCTATTCTATGAATTTCAAAAAATAAGAATTTGGATTAGAAGGAATTAAAAGTTGAGTATTGATTGAATATTTGAAATTTTCTTTTATGGAAAATTCATTCTTGACGAAATAATTTCTTTCCAATTAGATAAAATAAATAATAATTTGAATTGGAGATTTAATTGAGAAATTTGGTTTCTCAAGCATTGAAATAATAGAACTTAGAATTTAAATTGAACAGAAAATGTTTAGTAGGTTTAAATCTTTTATTGCTAAATAAAAGAGAATTGGGGATTTATAAACTTCTTTTAGAAAATAAGTTGTTCATGTTTTAAATTCAGTTAAAAAATTTAAAACCTTTTGTGAATAAGAGTTTTTGATTTAGGAGGCATTGGAAAATTTAATGTAGTAAATTGTGAGGTATTAGTATATTTGATAAAGGAGGTCTCTAAATTATTTTACATCCCTATTCTAAGAAATTAATTAAGTAGAATATCTCTTAAATAACTTGATTACTTTGTATTTTAAACAATAAAAAGGTATTATCTTATTTCAAAGGATGTCAAACATTTGTGTGAACTTATACTCAAATTGAAAAATATAATGAAATGATATGCAAATTTGTAAATTGATATGTTAAGTCAAACTTAGTTTTTTATTAATAGGGTTTAATAATAATAATGTTTTATTCTGGTGGTGTTTGCTTAAAATTTTAAGAATGAAGAAGGAATAAAAAGATGATTTTTTTTGGCAAGATCGGCCGATTTTATAGTGGACAATCCTCTTTTTATTACGAACGTAATAAAACATTGAGTACAGAAGTAAGGTAGAAGCACCTTAACTACTAACAAGAAAAGGAATATATAGCACAGGATTGTGACAGAGATGCCACAACTACTACATATTACTTATCTACTAAGTTTCCTCAGCTGAGGAAGTAGAACCATCGTCTACTAATGCCAAGGTAGGAGGCAGGGGAACGTTACCAACTCTATCAGCATAAGGGCGAAAAAGCATAACAACACAATGGTCATAATCCATGGAACTATTACTGTATACGAAGGATTGGTCCCAAGTAGCATCATCTAACAAGTTAGCATTCCATATTGCATGTATATCATCAAGAGAGAGCATAAGGGAATCACCAAAAATGCAGTAACGGAGGCATCTGAGGTCCTGCTCATCATCGGAAACAAATCTAAAAAAGGTATTCTCCATGGGGTTAAATCTCATATTAAATTTGAGATCAACCCAACACCTTTCGGACTCACACCAAACAACCGGTAACCGAGGCATCATAGAATCGGGAATAGAATAAGGTGGAACTGAACCAACAGATGGACCCACACAATCAGGGTTAGAAAGGGAGGCAGGCGAAGCAACAGTAAAGGTCGAAGGATCCGAACCAGGAATCTCAGGAAAATTATCAGCGGGAGGAGCCTTAGAAACCCATTTCCTAAGAGGGGGATGAGGCAGAGGAATTTTGGGAGCTATTGTGGGACGTCAGAATGCTTGCAAGAGACGACAAGGTGGCCAAAGGAATAACAGGTAGAAAAAATGTCAGGCACCCATCCATATCGAACACGGACCTCCTCAACATGCCCAGCAGCAAGATGAACCATAATAGAGGAAGGGAGGGGCATATCTGGGGTTATTTCAATTAGTGCCTTCACATACACCAATTTCTCACGTGCTACTGTATTGGAGTCAAAACATTTCATCTTACCAATGTTACATGCTAGTCAATTCAAACCAAGCAGCGGTTGTAAAACAGAAGGAATGTGTGAAAAGAAAACCTATACCGCAATATAAAGAACTTGTTCACGAGAACTAGCTGCAGTTGGCGTTCATGGAGTAATTGTAAAAGGTTTTCCATCAAAAAAAGATGGATCGACTTCAAGAACACGATGGCGCTCCTCAGAGGAGGAAAACTTAAGATAATACATGGAGTCAACCAATAAAACATTCAAACCTCCACGAAGCTTCCAAGACTTACGTCAGACTTTAGCCGCATCATGGAGGAGGTGATTAGGTCCCAAATGAATCCTACCAAATATCCAAACCAATAGTCCAACCTACCTTGTATTACACTAAGAGGAGGAATCATAACTCCATTTTCCTTAATGTGGTCAAAATCTATCAGTTTGTAACTACCCGCATTACGGGGAAGTGAAGAGAAAAGCGATGACCATGATTTTGCGCATGTTGGGGCTAGGACTGCAGACTGCACCTTGACAGCAGTCGGAACATCATGAGACTTCTATATACCCCCAATTCGATCTGTGGCTCCAAATACACATTCTGCAAAATCCAAAATATTAATATCTGCAGCAGTAGTTACCTTTGCAATATCATAAGCACCAAACGCGCACACTCCATTATCGGTATTAACAGACTCGGAGGCAGAACCAATGCATTCGGATAACACCCTAAACACACAGTCCACAACATTTTTTTAACAAAAAGATGAATTTTTGAATATATATCTATATCGGTTCACAGACCTTTCTTCGAATTGGAATTGAAAGGAAGCAATTCTTTTAAGGGGAAAGTCTGTAATAACTCAAAATTTTAAGTTAATAAAATAAAATAAATAATGATTTTAATTGGAGGATTTAAATAATTAATCTGGAATTTTGTATTCTTTTGTAAAGAGTAAATTGTTTTAGAATGATTAATTCTAGATTATTGTGGAATTGAAAAATATTAGTATTTTCAAAGGGTTGAAATTACTTGAAAAATTTATCGAGATTTTATTTAATTATGGTGAATTCTAAAATTATATAATATTGGAGTAATTATAATTTTAGAGTTTTATTTATAGATAATTAAAACTAGAGTTTGGATAAGAATATTTATCTAGTTTGAATCTTTTTAAATAATAGAAGAATTTGAGATTAGTAGGACTTCTCTATAAAAACATTGTTCATTGTTAAACTAATTTAAGAAGTCATTTTATTCATTTTGCTATAGTTTAAATACTTAAGCTTTTGATTTATGAAGCTATTAGTAAGTAATTAAATAAAAGTGTTATTTAATTCCTTTTGGGTTGCAAATTAAAACTAAAGCCCAAAACAGCGTTCATTTTATTAATTACTTAATAAATCCTCTTATCTAAATGTTGAGCTTTGGTTTTAAGCACTTGATTAATAGCCATTGATTTAGAAATAATAACAAAGTGGCTTTGTTAAATATATAAAACAAGATAGAAAATTCCTTATTTCTCTTGATGGGTTTAATTTCAAGCCCAAGTCCATTTTAGTATTAATTAAGGAGAAAATCCTCCTCTTCAATATACTGTAGGTTCATTTTCAAGTTACTGCAAAAACAAAAAGCTTCTTTCTTCCTCATTCCCAAAACCTAACTTCTTCAAATATCAAGTTTATAAATTGAAATAAAATCATGAAAAATCTAGGAAAATTTGGGTAAGCTCTTAGCTCTAATTCCATCTGCAGCTGAAATCGTTTGTTTAATTATTGTATTTAATTTTAGTCTGTGTATCTTTGAAAATCCAATTTCTAGGTTTTAATTTGGCAAAAGTTTTCTAGCATGAAGATAAAGGCAAGATAGAGTTGTAACAAGGCCATAAGGTGAGTTAAAACTTACAAGATCTATCTCTAAGTTTAGTTTCAGATCCTTGATGCTTGCTAATATCAAATTTTGATGGCTTTTGTAACAACCCGGAATTTTTCAGCAATATCAATTTAATAATCTGCATTAAAAATTAAATTGATTTGATATATCTTTGTTAATAAGATATGAATTGATACTTTTCTTTTAATAAATATCTAATTGGTAAATTTTATCTTTTAAAACTAATTTATTGTTTTCTATTTATATATGCACATATTTGTGTACATTGTAAATAGGAAAGCTTTGTTTTAAAATTTAACTAAAAAAATTATGTTTTCAAATTCTAATATACATTTTAGTGAATTGGAAATAATGATTTAATTAATATTAAGCTTTCCAAAGCTATTTAATAAATAACTATATGGTTCTAAATACTTAAGATAAATGTTTAATAGTTTAAAACTTATTCTAGCTTTAGTTTAAATTTAAAATTTACTAACAAAAATATTTGTCCTATTTTATTTTTAAGTATAGCTTGATAAATATGATTTAAAATATATATAGGATTTAAATACAATTTTGTCAAATGATACATTAGTATATATAGTAAAATAAATGATTTATAATAGAGAGATAGTTTCTTTTATAAATCATTTCAAATTGATAAATGTGTTATTTTTTTATAATAATATAAATAAATATGTAAGTTAGAGTATAAAATAAAAATAAGACAGATTGCAAAATATAAAGTAAGCTCATACATAAATTCAAAACAACATGTTAAAATATCATTCATTTAATTTTCAAAGTAAAATATTGAACAAAAGAATACATTCTAATATCAAACAAGTAACATATATTACAAAGCATGAAGGCTTGCATAGGATAAGTATATGTAAACTAAAGAATCTTCAAGTTTGTAAACTGACTAAAGAAAACAAATAAGTATAAGGATGTAGATGTGTACAAACCAATATAGATATATGTGCAGGCGGAAAAAAATAATATCTATTGTACAAAACAATATTAGATAAGTATGTAAAGTGTAAAATCTAGGCAAGCATTAAATGCTAGCCGCATTGTTTCTTATCTCAGCCACCAAAGAGAAGAACAGATCTGCTTAATCAATTAAACAATGGGAAGATCTCTGATATTGTACAAGTATTATCACAGTTGTATAAATCATAATAATGTACCCTGTCTACAATTCTTTGCTATATATCTCTGTTTCTCATTTCAGTTCGTAAAACCAAAACCAAGAATTTGAAGTAAGAACTATTTCAAACTTAAACAAAGTTTCAACTTGAACAAAAATAAAGATCAATACAACCTGAAAACAAGGGGATTGAAGAAATGATTCAACAAACAAAATCAAAGCTTGCTACAACATAAAAAGAGCTCTGTTCATTTTAAAATAGGCGAGTAACATATATTTTTTTAAAAATTTAAAAAGAACGTGTTGCATATATGACCGTGAATATGTATGTTTATATATATATATGCAAATTCTCTGCATATAAGTGAATGATAAATGAACTGTGAGCGGGCTATTATGCATATATGTTCTCCGTCTATAATTTTAACCCAAGATCTTAGTTTCAAAATCGGTTCCTCTTGATTTACTCGATGTTTGAATTTGGTATTAAACGAAGATTGTCTGTTACTGTGTAAATTAAGTTTTAATAATGTATTCAAGTTTAAATAACTTGCCAATGTCATAGGAAAATGAGATACCTGAGAACAACATAAAATGAGTTAAAAGTCGAATTTCTTAATCTATGATTTCAGGTATGGGGGTTGAATTCCTATACTATAACATGATTTTTAAACCTGATTTGATGATTTTTAATGGTGTGGTATGAGAGCAGTTTGTGTTTATCTATTTTGGGCATTTCGAGTCGCCGTGGGCGATCACGTTGATCGAGAAGGTTGGGTTTTTGTCTGGAGATGGAGGAGTCTACCGTGGGTCAGGGGAAAATGGTGGAGGGTGGTGCAGTGGGTCATGGAAGCGACGGCGTAGGTTTAAAGTTTTTAAACCTAATTTTTACTGTGCATAGAATATCGATCACCACGGCCAGTTCAGGTGATTTAGTGGCACGAACTTGTGGGGTTTGGTAGAGGAGAGGTGGACGAGGCTACGGCCGGAGGCGCTGGCGATCCGGTGGTCGGAGCGTCGAGCAAGTGGTGTTGACAGGTTTGTGGTGTTGGGGAGGGGAGGGGGGGGGGGGTCGTGCATTTCCATTTTTTTATTTTACTCGAATTCGAGTTCGAGTCGAACTGGAGGGGTTTTGATGGTCACTGTCAGACCGGAGGATGATGGTCGACTTGTGGGGAGGGTTGGCGACAATCAGAGTCTCGCCGTGGATGGTGCAGGGTGCACGGTGCATATCAGTTCTGGTGAGGTTGAATTTTTGTTTGGTTTCGAATTGATGTTAGGGGACTAGAAGCAGGTAGTTGTATTGCTCGGGAAAGTTTTGTGTTGGGCTCGGGGAAATGCAGGGGGAGCTCGGGTTTGTTTTGTTTTTTTAGAGAACCCGTACCCTGTTAACAGTTTTTAAAAATTTAGTTTTTAAATTAAATCAAGGTAAAACTGAGTCTAAATAAAGTTTAAGTATATAAATTCAAGTTAGATTGGACAATTAGATTTTGATAAAATAAAGGTTTTTTTACTTAAATTTGTTTAATGACATTAAGTAGTTAAGTAAGAAAAAGGTTGAGGTCAAATGGAAGTTTGAAAAATTGGAAGGAAGGTTTAAGTCAAATTTTTATGGCCTGGGTTTAAGTTTAAACTTAAATTCCAGATTTTGGGATGGAAGAGAAACTTTATAAATTTAAATATTTTAAATAAGTTTAAATATTTTTAATTTAAAGGAAATTTGATTTTAAAATTCTTTCATAACAAAGAATTGCTTTAATCTGTAATTTAAAGATTTTACAAGTTAGTTTTATAAATTGACTTAAAGTTCAATTAGTGTTCATTTTAAGCTTGGGATTTAAAATGAAATTTCAAAGAAAATTTTGAAATAATTGTTTCCAAACATATTGAAAGTGAAAATTTAATCAATAATGGGAAATGAGTTTACTTTAAGTAATAAAGATTAAGAATTTAAATCCATTAACCATTAAGATAATTGATGATTTGTACTGATTTAATTATTAATTATAAGTTTAAATGTATTAATTAAAGTTTAAATAATGAACTAAGTAATTAATATGTAATTAAGAACCGTAGATTAGATTTTTATTTAAATTAATAAATTTTAATGGTTAACCAAACTTATAATTAATAATGATTAATATAAGTTAATTATTTTAGAAAAATAATTAAATAAGTGTTAACGAAGATCAATAACTAGATTATTTTATAATTAATTAATGTGATTGATTTTTAATAATTAATTAGATCAATTAATTTAATAATAATCATTGTAATAGTTTAAATGTAATTATTTATTTGGAAAGTAATTAAGAAATTAATTACTTATTAATTGAGTAAATTGATTTAGTTTGAGTTAATTAATTTAGTTTAATTAATTTGGATTAATTACTTGATAATTTTGGAAGTAAATTACTTAGTGAAGTAATTGATGAAATTATTAGATGATCGGTAATGGAAGTAATTGGAATATATTACTTGAAGATAATCGAGGGATTAATTAAGTTTGTTTATTTATGAGTAATTAATAAAGGGAAGTTAATTACTGTATGAGATTAATCAGAGATGATTAATATATGTGATTAGAAGATTAAGTTTTTCTTAATTAAATTAATTAATACAATAATTGATTAGAGATCATTAATTATTATAATTAATGATGTAATTAGGAAATTGATTAATTTGGGAATAATAAATCAATAAGGTAATTAAATTGTAATAAATCTATATAAATGTAATTAATTAATGGATTTATTCAAAGATTAATCTCTGTAAATAAAGTGAAGGAAACTACTGGAATGTAGCAAAAGTTATTTAAATCAAAGATGATTAATTGGAATACATAAGTAACTAATGATACGGTTAAATTAAGTTAATTAATTTAGTTTAATTTAATTTAAGAAATCATTTGATGATTCGATATGTGTAATTACTTTGTGTAATTAATGGAGTATAATTACTTAGGAAAGTAATTAGATGAAAATTACTTGATGAAATTAATACAAGATGATTTGTAAGTGAAGTAATTTGGGTAATTTCTTTTGTAATTAATCAAAGGATTAATTTATGGGAATAATTAATCATGGGATGATTAATAACATTAATAAGTAATTAAGGGTAGTTAATTACTGGTTTGTTATTAACCAAGGGTGATTTATAATTATGTTTAATTAAAGATTAATCACTTAATGTAATTAATTTAAATAAAGTAATTTAATATAAATTAGAGATAATTAATTAATATAATTAATGATGTAATTAAGAATTGTTTAATTAAGGAATAATTAATAAGGAAGTAATTAAATGTTAATTGCTATGAATGATTTATAATAATTCATTTGAGAAATTAATTAAAGACTAAATTACTTATTGAAATTAGAGAATGATTAATTAATTTGATTTATAATTAATCAATGGTTGTATGAGCCGGATTTATGGAATGAGTAATTAATTTAATTTATTTTAAATTAATTAAAGATAGAAGTAATTAATTTAATTCATTTTAAATTAATTATAGATTGTGAATAATAAATCATGCTTTTGGATGAGGATATTGATATTTCATTGATTGATTGTGATCTTAGATATGAGATGAGTAATATCTATGTGATATGGATGTATGGTTTAAGTATGATAATAGCAAGTATCTGTTTGGATGATAATATTAATTATCTGTTTATGATGATAATGTGATTATCTATTATGAGATGTGAATTATCTATCTGTGTGTGTATAGATAATATTGAATTGAATTGTTTTAACTCTAAAACAACTTGGCCTTAAAAGGTACGTTTTAGATTTGGATGAGACCGGGATCGGGTTTCCATATTTGGGCATCCGAAAACCATATCGATCCAAATTAACGATATGTCGTGAATCTGAAGTGAAGATGAATATTCAGAGTGCATGGATTATTGTCGTTAACTCTGAGGGTGATTCCAAAATGAGTGTAACGAGATAATGCCTTTGGTTTCGTTCGAACCCGGAACGAACTTGTATGGATTGAATGCTTTCAACACATCGTCAGGCGGACGATGAGCATTCTAAGAGATATGTTCTATAAAGGTAATCGCAGCCTCAAGCCTCATCAACCGGGAATGGCTAAAAAAGGGGATGTGCAGCAAGGTTAGGTGGGTCATGCCCAAGCAGGACGAGGTATACCCCTGTCTAGATGTCCCTTTTTATTCGGCTGCGTGGGCGGTTGGTCTGTAGCCAACTGCGGGGTTATCTTGTTTGGGACTGTTCAGTAAGGAATGATTCCGACCTTGTGTTGTAGGGGGTCGGGAGTGATCCTTGGTACGTTGATCTAGGCCACGTACTTTGACGGGCGGTACCCCAGTAGCCTGCCATTGTATGGAATCCAAAATCCAATAAGTGCCAACGGTTTTGATTGTATTACCCACTTTTGTGGCTAGTAGCTGGAATTTAATGAATGTATCAATTTCGGCTATTTTCTATTTACTTGAAAACCCTAGACCTATTATAATATCATTGGATTTCCTATCAAATGTTTGGTTAGCGTAAGGTAAAAACTTACCCATGTTTATGTGTGGGAAGTCTTACGTGATACCTTTTGTTTCAAAGGTTTTCAAAATTAAGCAACTTTAACCTGTTACTCACACCAGACCCATGTCTGACCCGGAGTTTATTTTCTGTTTTCCTTAAACTCTCGGGTACTCAAATTTTTACGAGTAGCCAAGGGATACAGGTTGGCTTCGACGAATTCTGGAGGAGCAATGGAGAAGGAGGCTTCAGCGTTTGTAGATATAGTGTTCCGCTGTGTTGGTATCTCTGTGTTGTATTGTGTATTGAGTTGTATAACTAGACATGTGTCTATAACTGTCTAGTATGTGATGTATTATCTGTATAACTCTGATTGATGTTGTATATTATGTAAATACTTATGTGATTAATATAATTTATTCGTTCCGTTGTGAGATTCCGATGTTGTTGTTCTTTCTTCTCTATCTTTTCTATTTTCTCACCACTTTCTTTCTTTAATAACGATACGTCTTCCTGGGCGTAGGAAGTCAGGTCGTGACAGTTGGTATCAGAGCGCTAGTTTAAGTGAATACCTAGGCTCTTGAGTGATTTCTTTCTTAAGAGAGCGTATTTGTAATTTATATATATATATATATTCATTTCTATCTATTTGTTGGGTTACCTGTTCGAGTTTTCCAATATAAGTATAAGGGTAGATAGGGCAGTGGTGTGTATAACACGACTGCCGTGGTTGGAAGTGTATCTGACGAGACTGTAGACCTAATACCGTCTCGAGTAAATTTGTGGTGTAAAAATTTCACCAAATCTCTGGAGGAAACCTGTCAAGATTTGGAGTCCATTTTTGTAGTATAAGTTTGGATGAGTAGATTTTGGATTTTGGCAGTTGAGCAGAAGCTAGAAATATTATCTTGGTAGCTCAGGAAGTAGTAGCTATGTGTTGGGATGCAGTGGCTATGAATTGTTTCCAAAGAAGTTCTCAAGGATCTTTGGATAAGGAAGTGTGTCTGCATTAGTTTTGAGGCTAAGTTCAGCTGAATGTTGTGTTTGGCTTTGAGGCCCGAGTTTTTCGAGGAGTTTTGGATTAAGAAGTTTTTGGCATCATGATATGCATGTAATTATGCATATATTTACATCCATATTTTATCTCTTTTTATTTAAATACTTATCATATTTGGGCATTTTAACATGTTTAAAACCAAAATTTAATTATTTCCAACCATCATATTTTCATCTTCATTCAGGGGCAAAACGGTCATTTTGTGCATGTGTCAATATAAGAATTTTTACTTGGACATTTTTTGATAATTTTTATAGGAATTTGGATGCATATGGAAGAGGGTTATATGAAGATATATGCATGCACAAATGAATACAAAGGAAAGAAGAGGGAAATAATTCAAGCTATGAACATGGAGGACCCCACCCACTTACCTAAAAGTACAATTTGGAGCTAATGGACAACTAAGTGGAGGTTAAAACTTCATGTAAAACAAATGATGGATTAATTAGTGGTTAATGGTTACTTGTTGGCCACACTTCCTAAAGGGCATTTTAGGTAGCCCCCTTAAAAATAGAATTAGGGTTTTATGCATGTATATATAGCCCTCTTATGTATATGAAACTATCATCTACTCTTTCATTTTACTTAGGAAATTAAGAAATCAAAGTGTAAACTCAATGTTCTATGAAATAAAAATGGCTTCCAAGCCTCTTTCTTCTCTCTTTTCTAAATGCTTTTCTTTGTTTTATTGTTAATGTATATTTCTATGCTCTCTTTTCTTTTATGTTCATAACTTAGATTTACATTTATGCAAGTAGTAAGTAGCTAATCTCTTTTGCTTTCTTTACTTATTTTCTATTCTCTTTTCTTTTTAATGTTGAAATTTGTTTGTGTTGCTTCAATGCCACAAATGAGTAGCTAAACCCCTTCAATTTAGAGGTGATGAAGCTCTCTAACTTTATGTAATTTCAACATTTTTATGATGTATGATCTCTTTGTTTATGCTTCATGAATGTGAATTTTGATGTAAGTTTATACAAATGGGTTTGATAGCTTATATTGCTTATGCAAATGAGCTATTATTACTCAACATAAACACAATTTACATCAACATTTGCTAATTAATTTTTGATTACGAAATGAAAGTAAAAATGAAATTTGATGATCTATGTTACTAGTTACAATAGTAAATAGATCATACTTAAAATAGTTTTTGCTTTGGCTTCTTTTTCATGAGAATTGTAAGTGGTATAATTGTTGTATTATAGTTTGATGGTTTGAGTTATGTTAACTAATAACATAAACAAATCATACTTATGATAAATGCAATGATTATTTCATTTAATATCAAAGTTAGAGATCATAAATTATGTGTTTGTTGATTTACAAAAATTTGAGAGTGGATTTGCCTCTATATTGTTCTTTAGTCTAATAATTTTTGAATCACATTTTCTAGTGTTAGCCTCATAATTTCTAGTTGACAAATCCACTTCGACTTTGGTATAATTTGATTGAATAGAATTTTAAAATCATCAATTCCCTACGGATCGACCCATATTCGCCGCGTGCTACATTCGTACACCGTGCGCTTGCGGTAATTTTTAAATTTAAATTCGTTCGACGGCTTTCTAAACCAATAGAATTTCGTCGACGATCAAGTTTTTGGCGCCGTTGCCGGGGAATTTGTTTTGATTTTAATTTTCTATTCTTCGGATTATTTTTGTTTGATTTTTGTGTGTGTTTATTTTGTGTGTTGCAATTTAAAAAAAAAACTTCTGTGTTTGTGTGATCGTTGCTTACATTTTTTTGTGTGTTTATTTGCATTTTGTTGCTTTTCTATTTTGCATTTGCAATTTGCATAAAAAAAATAGGGATACAAAATTTCATTTTGAAAGGAAAAAGATTTCCATTCCAAGTTTCATATACATTTTGCATTTGCTTTACAATTTTTTTTATAAAAAAAACACACATTTTACTATTGCATTGCCTACTGCACATTGCACAGTGCATTTGCCAATACTGTCCATTTTCCCCTCTGCTCAGTGACACTGCACACAACATCACCCTGCTACCTCTCCTCTGCCATTCCACATTTGCTTCCTCCAACTTCCACTGCCTCGAACAGTACTTACCAGACACCATATCACTTGCAGCAAAACTGCAACAGCCACACGACAACAAGACAACCGCCACTTCCTTCCTTCATCTCGTCTAACTACTTCCATCACACCCCCTGACCAATTTGCTCACTGCCTTCATCAATTTCAGTTTGCATAACCCCCTGCAATACAATACCATCAATCCACAAAAACTACAGCAACTACCATCCTCAACTGACCACTTCGTCGAACAACATCCCGCAACCTGCCTGCAAGCACTCTTCCCCACTTATAATACCACCTTTCAACATCCCTTTTCACCAGAACTCCACTACAACCATTCTACAAAACTGTCAACCGCCACACAACTGTACATCTCCTTCACAAACATTTTCACAACTATACGCTGCAGAGACTCCCCTCTGACAACAGTTACATCAATGCCACCCTAAACTACATCGTTTCTAACCACAGCCTTCTCTGCACCACTATCTTACCCATCACTTCCTCTAAAACAACTGTTGCTTCCTATAAACCAATTCAAGTTCACAGTTCAAGTTCACCACACAACCATAATTGAAAGAAAGAAAAAAAAATTCGTCGTCACCTGAACCACAGCCTGCTATATTACATTGAACTCATTCCATTTCAACATTCACCCACTGTGTACAATAGCAAGTTCACCTGCCTTCATCTCTATCAACTCAAAACTGCTCAACATTCATCTGCCACCCACATCTACAAAACTGCTCAACATTCACATCAACATTCATATTCAAATCCATACTCAATTCTCTACTTTCTACCACACATTCATCACTTCTCTGATATCCACCACAACCAAACATCTCTGCTACACTTCCCTGTTACTTCGACTCACATACAAACTCCTTCCCCCTCTGCATACATACACCTTCATCCTACAAGTTCTCCTGCTATTAACCAACCACACTGCATACAAGCACACTTCACAAGAGAAACCCACCATCTGCTACTGCCCTCCTCACCTACATCACTGAATATCCTTCAGTGCTGCCTATCTCCTCATCTTGCCATACCTCTAATACTGCCACACATCACCTTATTTCCCTTATCAACTGAACTGCTACCACAACCCCAAACCACTACATTCTCATCACCCAAAATTCTGTACCAGTTTCCTGAACCCCCTCGCAATCACCACACTGCAGCCACAAATTCGCTTCCCATCGTCTCCAAATCACCACCACGTCAACCCTGAAATCCAATTGCTACAAACCCAATCGAATCTGCCTCCTTCAAGAACATCCAAATCGTTAACCACAACTCCGATCGGCCATTGCCAGAAAACCCCTTCAACTCCACCCTCGAACCTAAAATCAAACTCCACCTCTGTAGCATCTTCGACACAACAACAGCCACTCCTCACTCGACTCACGAAAACCGCATCACGTCAAAGATTGATTTCATTTTTGTTTTTTGAGAATTTCGACTTAATTTTTGGAACGAGCGATAGATTTTTTCTTAGGAATTGAATTTTTTTTTCAGTTCGAGTTGATTCGATTTGTTTGGTTTTGGGGACGATAAAAGTTGGGACAGTTTTCTTCTGTGCCAGGTTTAAGTTAGTGGGTGAACCTTTTTTTTCCTTCTTTTGTTTGTTTTAATTTTGTTTTGTTAATTTGTTAAAAAAAACACCTTTGCTTAATCTGTTGTGTTTACTTTGTTTTTATTTTTGTTTTATCCTTTTTTGAAAAAAAAGAGTTTTTTTTTCTAAGTTTGTTTTTGTTTTGTTTTGAGTTAATTTCTTCTTTAATATATTAATATATATATATATATATATATATATATCTATATATATATATATATATATCTTTGTTTTACTTGTAGATAGCCCAAGCAGAAATTCGCAAAAAGAAGGAGTGCTTGCCAAAACAAAAGGAAAAATAATTGCTTTGCTTTGCTAAAATCGCAGCTAAAAAAATATTTTTGCTAAAATAATCTGCACGCTCTGGTATTGTGCTTTCATCTCTATTTGCATTGTTGGTTGCTTGCATTTGCATGTTAAAAAAAAAATTCAAAATCCATAAAACCAAAAACAAACTTCATTTTAGTTGCATTGTTAATACACGTTTAATTTCTTGTTTTGCATTCATCTCATCTTATTTTCTTTTCTAAGGGCAATATTCCAATTCACATAAGGTGAGGGATTTCATCATCCTTTCCTTAGCCCACAAACGCATTTCATCGCAGAATTTGACTAATAATAAAGGTTAGACGTTGGACCTAAGGGTGTCACGAGCTCACTTAGAGCATAATTGTATCTTCACAATTGTTTTATTTGAACGATTTTATTTCTTGGTGTCTAGGCTACGACAGAGTAATAACCAGTTATAAAAATTACGGTGATACATAAATATTATACTGGTTGTTCCTCTGAAGGTACTTAAACCTTCGGCTGCATTGCTACGGTGATTCGTGGTGCACCGATAACTCCTGTCCGTTACCTGGCTAAGAAATATTTTTGTTGATTTAAGACAAAGTGTGATTATACAATTTTGGGTTAGGAGCCACTAAGGACAGAAAATTGTAATTAAGTCTTTTGCATTCATTTAGTTGCATTAGTTCATGCATATTTAAAAAAAATTAAAAAATCCAAAATCCAAAAAAAAAAATTGTAAATTTTAACTTGATTTTTCATTCAAAAAAAAAATCCTTTTCTTTCTTTCCTTTGAAAATATTCAATCAAAAAAAATCCAAAAAAAATATATAATCTTTTCAAAAAGAAAAAAAAATTGAAAAACAAAAATCAGTTTCCATTTTCTTAAAAAAAAAACTTTTTGGTAAATATTTGAAAATTCAAAAAAACAAAAAAAAATACAAAACCAAAAACATATAAAAAATTTGAAAAACCAAAAACGAAATAAAAATCAAACTTTTCTTTTGAAAATAAATCTCACTTGTTAAATAGTTTTCTTCCTTGTAAAAAAAAAAAATCAAAAAAAAAACACAAAAACACGTTTTCAAAACTTCTTTCACTCTCTAAACTCAATTCTAACTCCTTTCTCTTCTCGACTTTCACTTGTGCATGAGTACTTGGACTCGTGACACAACAACAAATCGTTGGACTCACGACTATTCTACAAACCGTTTAACTCGAACAGACGATCCTCCTGAAAGGGCGAACGAAAACGCCCCTCGAACTCTTATGGATAGAATCTTTCCCGATAGAGTTTCTATTCCATCTTGCATCACGTTACCCGCCCCTACAGGTAACCATTTCGAAATTCACTCGAACCATATTGCCACACTTCCAAAATTTGGCAATTTCGAGCACGATGATCCATACATCTTTTTGACTAAATTCGAACAAGTTTGTGCAACCATTAAACTCCAACAACTTTCTGACGACGGAATCAAACTTCGGTTAATTCCATTTGCTCTTACAGATTATGCTGAAAAATGGTTGTACAGCTTACCTTCGAACTCAATTAAAACATGGGAAGAATTTGAAAAAGCTTTCTTAAAAAAGTTCTATCCCTTGGAAAAAACAAGTAGAATTCGAAACGAAATTGTAAATTTTCATCAATTCAAGGGTGAACCATTTGGAAAATATTTTGAAAGATTCAAAGAGCTTCTGATAAAATGTCCACACCATAACTTTGAAAAATGGACGATTTGCCAAATCTTATACGATGGACTAGAAAACAGCTCACGAACGATGCTCGAATCAATGTGCCAAGGCAATTTTCTTGCCCAACATCATGATGATGCTTGGCAATTTCTTGAAAACCTCGCTGAAAAGTCGTCCCAATAGGAACGCTCGAACGAAAAATCAATCTACTCACGATCGAGTGCACACTCGATAGGATCTTCCGTTGCTTTGGAAGCTAAGATCGACGCAATGATTAAAAAATTCGATAACGTTTTCTCATCGAATCAAATGAACCAAGCTTCCCGACCGATGTGTTATAAATGCAATGATCCTAATCATATAGCCGATCAGTGTCCCAACTCTATCGAACAAATCAATGCTTTCAATAAAGCCAAAAACGACCTGTTTTCTCCAACGTACAACCCTGGTTGGAGAAATCGTCCGAATTTTGCGTGGAGCCAAAACAATCCCAACACGAATACGATTCGTCCCAATTTTCAAGCAATTCCGAATAATGTTTCGAATCCTCCCTTTCAGCCCAACAATTTTCAACCAAACTTTGCGGGTCCATCCCATAATCAACCACAACAATCAAATTTTCAAACAAATTCTGCTCATCCTCCCCAAGACGATAAACGTTTAACTTCACTCGAGAAAACTCTTGAAACGTTGGCTAAGGTAACTACTCAAAGCCTTCATTCAAACAACAATTTGCAAAATTCATTTACTTCATATATGCAAAACACAAACCAATCAATTGAAAAACTCGAAATGCAAATAAGTCAATTAGCCACATCTTTAAGTGAACGTGAACGATGAACATTCCCAAGCCAGCCCCTTCCAAATCCCAGAAATCAAAACGCAAATTCAAATCAAGCCCATGTTGTTCAAGATAGCAACATCACCCAGTTGAATGCTATCACAACTCTCCGCTCTGGTAAACAAATAGATAATCAAAACGTTAATCCAAATGATTTACCGAAAACTTTTCTCGACACTTCTAAAACAACGAACGACTCAGAACAGAACGTGGAGCCAAACGTCGAATCGAACGATAATCAAAATTCTTCTTCCTTTACTCGAGTAGACCGCCTACCGAGTATCGTGTTCCATTTCCACATCGTCTTCGACCAAAGAAACACTCGGACCAAATGGAAAAGATGTTGGAAATTTTTAAACAAGTAAAAGTGAACATCCCGCTTCTTGACATTGTTCAGCAAGTCCCCAGTTATGCAAAATTTCTTAAGGACTTGTGCACCCAAAAGCGACACACTCAAGTGCCCAAAAGAGTCTTCTTAGCCGCTAGTTTGAGTGAAGTCTTGTCCCAATCCATGCCCGTTAAATACAAAGATCCTGGTTGCCCTACGATTTCGTGTACAATTGGAGACAAGACGATTAACAAATGCTTGATAGACTTAGGCGCGAGTGTCAACTTGATTCCGTACTCCGTGTACGAACAATTAGGCTTAGGTGAGCTCAAACCCACGAAAGTTACGCTTCAATTTGCCGATCGTTCCATTAAGAAGCCCGTGGGAGAAATCGAAGACGTGCTCATTCGAGTAGGGCAATTTATATTCCCCGTTGACTTTATCGTTCTCGAAACACAACCCGTGACGAATCCCTCGATTCAAATTCCGTTGATTCTAGGCCGACCATTCTTAGCCACTTCAAATGCCTTAATCAATTGTCGTAACGGATCAATGAAAATCTCTTTTGGAAACATGACTTTGGATCTTAACATTTTCAATCTTGAAAGCCAATCGAATGAACCTCATAATGAAACGTTGGAAGTTAGTGCCATTCATGAAAACTTTGAAAACGAGACACTTGACCTTAACAACGAACGCGAAGCCGAGTACGAAAAGTTGTTTCCCGAAATTCCCAACGAGATTGAATACACTCTTCCCTTTGAATCGCTTCAAGATGAGTCCGAATCTCGATCCAACTCTTTGATCAAAAACTCCCGAAGTTGGACCTCAAACCACTTCCCGATCACCTTAAGTATGCATACTTAGGTGAAGACGAAACGTTACCCGTCATAATTTCCGCAGCTCTATCTCTTGATCAAGAAACCTCGTTACTCTCTATTCTTTCGAAAAACAGAGAAGCAATTGGATGGTCGATTTCCGATATAAAGGGAATTAGACCCACTCTTGTTCAACATCGCATCCATTTAATCGACGACGCCAAGCCTACTCGTGACACGCAGCGAAGGCTTAATCCAAAAATGAAAGATGCGGTGCGTGATGAAATTCTTAAACTTCTCGATAACGGAATCATTTACCCAATCTCCGATAGTTCATGGGTTAGCCCAATTCACGTTGTACCGAAAAAGTCTAGCCTAACCGTTGTCAAGAATGAATCAAACGAGCTTATTCCAACTCGTACTCAAACAGGTTGGCATGTTTGCATTGGCTATCGCAAAACTAAATGCCGCAACACGTAAGGATCACTTCCCCCTTCCTTTCATCGACCATATGCTCGAACGTTTAGCCGGCCATGAATTTTACTGCTTCCTTGATGGTTATTCTGGCTATAACCAAATTCCAATCGCTCCCGAAGATCAAGAGAAAACAACTTTCACATGTCCATTCGGTACCTTTGCTTATCGACATACGCCATTCGGACTATGTAACGCTCCTGCAACTTTCCAACGATGCATGGTTGGCATCTTTTCCGACATGATTGAATGCTTTTTAGAAGTTTTTATGGACGATTTCCCTATCTTTGGTGATTCTTTTTCCCAGTGTTTACATCACCTCGAGTTGATTCTGAATCGATGTAAAGAAAAACATTTGACTTTGAATTGGGAAAAATGCCACTTTATGGTCAAACAAGGCATAGTCCTTGGACATATCATCTCAAATAGAGGCATTGAAGTAGACAAAGCAAAAATCAATGTCATTGCAAATCTACCCATTCCCAAATCTGTTAAGGACATTCGATCATTTTTAGGACACGCTGGCTTTTACCGTCGTTTTGTGAAAAACTTTAGCAAAATGGCCCGTCCTTTGACGACCCTTCTTGAAAAAGACGTTCCTTTCGATTTTAACTCCGATTGTATTTCTTCTTTTGAACGTCTTAAGAGCGAACTCATTTCTGCCCCAATCATTTGCGCACCCAATTGGGATCTTCCTTTCGAAATAATGTGTGATGCTTCGAACTTTGCCGTTGGTGCTGTCTTGGGACAACGCATCAACAAGATCCTTCATGTCATTTACTACGCGAGTATGACCTTGAACGACACTCAACTCAACTACACAACAACCGAAAAAGAGCTTCTAGCTGTCGTTTTTGCGCTTGAAAAGTTTCGACCACACTTGATAGGTTCACACATTACGGTCTACACTGACCATTTTGCGCTTCGATATCTCTTCGCTAAAAAGGATGCTAAATCCCGTTTGATCCGTTGGATCCTTTTACTTCAAGAATTTGACCTTACAATCAAAGACAAAAAAGGATCCGATAATGTCATAGCCGATCATTTATCTCGTCTTCCGAACGCACCATCTTCCTTGCCGATCAATGAAAACTGCCCCGACGAACAACTTCTTTCGATTTCTATCGATCCATGGTACGCTGATATAGTGAACTACTTGGTCACTAAAGAAACTCCCTCATCTTGGTCCAAACAGGACAAATGTAAATTCATGTCCCAAGTGAAATATTTCTATTGGGACGATCCATACTTGTTCAAATTGCATTCCGGATAATGAGACACGGAGTGTTCTTTCATTTTGCCACGATCAAGCGTGCGGTGGACATTTCGGTCCTCGAAAAACTGCGAAAAAAGTGCTTCAGTGTGGTTTCTATTGGCCTTCTCTTTTCAAAGACTCGTTTGAATTTTGTAAAACTTGTGATCGATGTCAAATGCTTGGACGAATTTCTCAACGAGATATGATGCCTTTAAACCCCATTCTTACGATCGAAATCTTTGATGTATGGGGTATCGACTTTATGGGACCTTTTCCAAATTCTTTTGGAAACTTGTATATCCTTCTCGCTGTCGATTACGTTTCAAAATGGGTCGAAGCCGTTCCTTGCAAAACCAATGACCATAGAATTGTTGTGAAATTTCTCAAAGAAAACATCTTTTCGAGGTTCGACACACCTCGCACAATAATCAGTGATAACGGAACCCATTTTTGCAACCGTTCTTTTGAAACTTTAATGAAAAAATACTCGATAACCCACAAGTTATCCACTCCGTATCATCCTCAGACTTGTGGCCAAGTTGAAGTTTCAAATCGACAAATAAAACAAATCTTGGAGAAAACTGTCAATAAAAATAGAAAAGATTGGTCTCAGAAATTGACCGACGCGCTTTGGGCTTACCGTACTGCTTTTAAAACTAAACTTGGGATGTCCCCATTTCGTTTAGTTTACGGTAAAGCTTGCCATTTACCCGTTGAAATTGAAACACAAAGCGTTGTGGGCAATAAAAAACTTAAACTTGGATCATGAAAAAGCTGGCGAAAATCGAAAACTACAACTCAACGAACTAGAAGAACTTAGGAATGACGCGTATGAAAATGAGAAAATTTACAAAGAAAGAACCAAAGTTTTTCATAACAAGTCAATCCTAAGAAAAAAAATTTCGCCTAACCATAAAGTTCTTTTATATGACTCGAGACTTCATTTATTCCCTAGGAAACTTAAATCAAGGTGGACTGGACCATTTGTGGTACGAACTGTTTTTCCACATGGTGCCATAGAAATAGAAAACCCAAAGGATGGATCGATTTTCAAAGTCAACGGTCATCGGTTAAAACCCTTCTTGGAATTTCCCGATAACCAAGAGGAGAAGCTCATGATCCTTCATGAGCCAAGCTACGTCTAGTAAGAATGTTAACCCCATTTTGTAAATATGTACATATTTTTCCCCGTTACACTCATTATATCATGCATCGACTGTGGGGACACAGTCAAAATTAAGTGTGGGGGGGAGTCTCATTTTCATTTTTTATTTAGTTTTTCATGACATTTTTGAATTTTCATTTTCTTCAAAAAAAAAATCTCAAAACTCCTAAATCTCAAAAAACATTTTCTTTTTACCATTTTGATTTATTTTTGAAGAAACACTATGGGATAAGTATAAGTTTTGGTTAATAAATTGAAAATTTTGAAAATTTATTTGTCTTAACAAAAAAATAAAAATAAAGTTTGATTACAAATAACAATGGTTTTACTAGCATATAGGAAGGTTCATCTATGTTAATTATGAAGTATGTTCTAATTGAAAATCTTTGTTTAAAAAGTGGTAAATTTAAAGTAAGGATATAACATTTTTGTCTTCTAAGTTAAATGGTGCTAAGATGGTTTTGCAAAACTCTCTCTCTCTCATAAAAAAATAATATATATATATAAAAAAATACAAAATAATAACATCTAAAGTATTCACTCTCATTTAAAAGTCCTCACGGTTATGCATGGGTGAATTACTTGGAATCTTTGATTATGTGCTTTCATACTCATTTAAAAGTCCTCACGGTTATGTATGTGTGGAACACATACCAAAAAAAAATCAGACTTAATAAAAACCACCTACGTCGATAGGTGTATGCACGAAAGTGTGTGCACTCACCATGCTCTGTACTCCCCTCACATAAGCCCGAAATGCAGTGCATGGGTGGTATATCTGGCCTCAGTTTACCTGAGCTAGGTGTGTAATTTTTCTTGCAAATAATGAGAGAGCAAGCAATTGAAATCCTAGCACTATTTTAACTTGTTTGATTTAACTTGTTATTGAAAAGAAATGAAAATAACACTTTAATAAACTTTGATAATCAACTAAGGATTCATTTCATAATTACATTGTGTTATCAACCGAAACAACTAGCCAAACTATGGTCTATCTGTTATGACAACTTGATTTTCATTGGAAATTTTGACGAGTAAAATTTTCAAGACAATGACCAAAACTTGTATTTAACTTATTCGTGTCAATTTAAAAATAAATCCTTCATTTGTTAATATTTTCAAAAACTCGCATTCATCTCTTTGTAAATAAATCTTGCATTTTGTAAATATTTTCATCCTACATTTGGATTTTGTGGGTAGTATCCGCTGAAAACCCTCACGAGACAACACTCGTCCTACTGGGGACACCCAGAGGTTTAACGGCTTGTTGCATACGCTCAATGCAATCGTGCTTCCTACGAAAACGGATTTAGTGTGGGGGTATTTGATATGCACGTAATTGTGCATATATTTACATCCATATTTTATCTCTTTTTATTTAAATAATCATCATATTTGGGCATTTTAACATGTTTAAAACCAAAATTCAATTATTTCCAACCATCATATTTTCATCTTCATTCAGGGGCAAAACGGTCATTTTGTGCATGTGTCAATATAAGAATTTTTACTTGGACATTTTTTGATAATTTTTATAGGAATTTGGATGCATATGGAAGAGGCTTATATGAAGATATATGCATGCACAAATGAATACAAAGGAAAGAAGAGGGAAATAATTCAAGCTATGAACATGGAGGACCCCACCCACTTACCTTAAAGTACAATTTGGAGCTAATGGACAACTAAGTGGAGGTTAAAGCTTCATGCAAAACAAATGATGGATTAATTAGTGGTTAATGGTTACTTGTTGGCCACACTTCCTAAAGGGCATTTTAGGTAGCCCCCTAAAAATAGAATTAGGGTTTTGTGCATGTGTATATAGCCCTCTTATGTATATGAAACTATCATCTACTCTTTCATTTTACTTAGGAAATTAAGAAATCAAAGTGTAAGCTCAATGTTCTATGAAATAAAATGGCTTCCAAGCCTCTTTCTTCTCTCTTTTCTAAACGCTTTTCTTCGTTTTATTATTAATGTTTATTTCTATGCTCTCTTTTCCTTTATGTTCATAACTTAGATTTACATTTATGCAAGTAGTAAGTAGCTAATCTCTTTTGCTTTCTTTGCTTATTTTCTATTCTCTTTTCTTTTTAATGTTGAAATTTGTTTGTGTTGCTTCAATGCCACAAATGAGTAGCTAAACCCCTTCAAGCTCTCTAACTTTATGTAATTTCAACATTTTTATGATGTATGATCTCTTTGTTTATGCTTCATGAATGTGAATTTTGATGTAAGTTTATACAAGTGGGTTTGATAGCTTATATTGCTTATGCAATTACTCAACATAAACACAATTTACATCAACATTTGCTAATTAATTTTTGATTACGAAATGAAAGTAAAAATGAAATTTGATGATCTATGTTACTAGTTACAATAGTAAATAGATCATACTTAAAATAGTTTTTGCTTTGGCTTCTTTTTCATGAGAATTGTAAGTGGTATAATTGTTGTATTATAGTTTGATGGTTTGAGTTATGTTAACTAATAACATAAACAAACCATACTTATGATAAATGCAATGATTATTTCACTTAATATCAAAGTTAGAGATCACAAATTACGTGGTTATTGATTTACAAAAATTTGAGAGTGGATTTGCCTCTAAATTGTTCTTTAGTCTAATAATTTTTGAATCACATTTTTTAGTGTTAGCCTTATAATTTCTAGTTGACAAATCCTCTTCGACTTTGGTATAATTTGATTGAATAGAATTTTAAAACCATTAATTCCCTGCGGATTGACCCGTATTCGCCGCGTGCTACATTCGTACACCGTGCGCTTGCGGTAATTTTTAAATTTAAATTCATTCGACGGTTTTCTAAACCAATAGAATTTCGTCGACGATCACATCAGTAGCAGTGTTGCGGCTCAGATTGTTCTGCCGGCACGCGAGGAGGTCATCTGTCAGCAGTTCTCTAGAGGTGAAGTTCAGAGGCAGTTTTGTGGATCCATTTCTTCAATGGATTGGCTAGATAAGCTTAAGCTGTTCAGACTGGTAAGGAGAGAACAGTTTTCTTTGGATATTAGCCTGGGGTGATCGCAAAAGTGACTTGCGATAGTTGGGCATTCTCTTGGTTTATCAAAAATCATTTTGTGGAAACTTTGAAGAGGTCAGCGGCTTGCCCTTGCATCCGGAGTTGAGTTTGGTATCGACTGGATTCCAGAAGTAGTACCGATGGTTCAGCCTAGTAGTAGAATGGTTTCTAGAGAGAGGATTTGGTAAAGCGGCTCAGGTTTTGGAGGAACGTCTGAGTTTTATTTTGGATCTGTTGAACCATATTTTTGTAATGTGTTGTCCAGTTTATGCTTATGTGCATCATTAGCATTTTCATCTACCCCAGATCAGAGTTGTGCAGTGGAAGCAGTTAGGAGTGCATCTGTTTTTCTTTTCTGGAAAGGAGAGGTTGTTTTCTACTGATGATAGAGGTTGAGTTCTTGATTTTGGTTGATCTTAAGAAGATCATTCTATTGGATTTTTTGGTTCAGATTGTTCTGAGAGGCATCAGCGGAGGTTGAGCTGATCAGTAGGTTGAAGGCAACTCTGGATCATCAGATGATTTTAGTGGATAAGAGAAGAAGGGATTTGGATTACAAAGTCAGTGATTAAATTTTGGAGTGAATCACTAATTCGGATAGCTGGGATTCGTTGTGTTCCACATATCTCGGAGGGAATACATGCATAATCCATCTCTAGTTTTGGAACCAGTAGTTCATGAAGTTTTGGTTGTGAGTCAGACTCGTCTGTAGTCTAATATCTGTGTAGTTTTATAGATCTTGATGAGTAGGAGCTCTGTAGCTTACTAGTATAGATTGTTTGGATTCTATAAATTAAGTATTCCGGTATTATACTTGGAAAACTTTAGGAAGCTCTATCCAGAATTTTGTCTGGATGGTTAGCTTTGTTGATTGAGTGGATTGGTTGTGATGGTTGTTAGCATATGATTAATATATGAGTGTGATTTAAAATTTAAAATCTTAAATAGATTACTAAATTACCTTTGCTTTTAAATTTTTGGGAACGAAATTATTTTAAGGGGGAAGGAATGTAACAACTCGGAATTTTCGAGCAATATCAATTTAATAATCTGCATTAAAAATTAAATTGATTTTATATATCTTTGTTAATAAGATCTGAATTGATACTTTTCTTTTAATAAATATCTAATTGGTAAATTTTATCTTTTAAAACTAATTGATTGTTTTCTATTTATATATGCATATATTTGTATACATTGTAAATAGGAAAGCTTTTTTTTAAAAATTTAACTAAAAAATTATGTTTTCAAATTCTAATATACATTTTAGTGAATTGGAAATTATGATTTAATTAATATTAAGCTTTCCAAAGCAATTTAATAAATAATTATATGGTTTTAAATACTTAAGATAAATGTTTAATAGTTTAAAACTTATTCTAGCTTTAGTTTAAATTTAAAATTTACTAACAAAAAGATTTGTTCTAATTTCTTTTTAAGTATAACTTGATAAATATGATTTAAAATATATATAGGATTTAAATACAATTTTCTCAAATGATACATTAGTATATATAGTAAAATAAATGATTTATAATAGAGAGATAGTTTCTTTTATAAATCATTTCAAATTGATAAATGTGTTGTTATTTTTTTATAATAATATAAATAAATATGTAAGTTAGAGTATAAAATAAAAATAAGACAGATTGTAAAATATAAAGTAAGCTCATACATAAATTCAAAACAACATGTTAAAATATCATTCATTTAATTTTCAAAGTAAAATATTGAACAAAAGAATACATTCCAATATCAAACAAGTAACATATATTACAAAGCATGAAGGCTTGCATAGGATAAGTATATGTAAACAAAAGAATCTTCAAGTTTGTAAACTGACTAAAGAAAACAAATAAATATAAGGATGTAGATATGTACAAACCAATATAGATATGTGTGCAGGTGGAAAAAAAAAAGAAAAAAATATATATATCTATTGTACAAAACAATATTAGATAAGTATGTAAAGTGTAAAATCTAGGCAAGCATTAAATGCTAGCCGCATTGTTTCTTATCTCAGCCACCAAAGAGAAGAACAGATCTGCTTAATCAATTAAACAATGGGAAGATTTCTGATATTGTACAAGTATTATCACAGTTGTATAAAACCTAATAATGTACCCTGTCTACAATTCTTTGCTATATATCTCTGTTTCTCGTTTCAGTTCGTAAAACCAAAACCAAAAATCTGAAGCAAGAACTATTTCAGACTTAAACAAAGTTTCAACTTGAACAAAAATCAAGATCAATACAACCTGAAAACAAGGGGATTGAAGAAATGATTCAACAAACAAAATCAAAGCCTTCTACAACATAAAAAGAGCTCTGTTCATTTTAAAATAGGTGAGTAACATATTTTTTTAAAAAAATTTAAAAGTTTGAACTTGTTGCATATATGACTGTGAATATGTATGTTTATATATATATGCAAATTCTCTGCATATAAGTGAATGATAAATGAACTGTGAGCGGGCTATTATGCATATATGTTCTCTGTCTACAATTTTAACCCAAGATCTTAGTTTCAAAATCAGTTCCTCTTGATTTACTCGATGTTTGAATTTGGTATTAAACAAAGATTGTCTGTTACTGTGTAAATTAAGTTTTAAAAATGTATTCAAGTTTAAACAACTTGCCAATGTCACAGGAAAATGAGATACCTGAGAACAACATAAAATGAGTTAAAAGTCGAATTTCTTAATCTATGATTTCAGGTATGGGGGTTGAATTCCTATACTATAACATGATTTTTAAACTTGATTTGATGATTTTTAATGGTGTGGTATGAGAACAGTTTGTGTTTATCTATTTTGGGCATTTCGAGTCGCCGTGGGCGATCACGTTGATCGGGAAGGTTGGGTTTTTGTCTGGAGATGGAGGAGTCTACCGTGGGTCAGGGGAAAATGGTGGAGGGTGGTGCAGTGGGTCGTGGAAGCGGCGACGTAGGTTTAAAGTTTTTAAACCTAATTTTTTTTGTGCATAGAATATCGATCACCACGGCCAGTTCAGGTGATCGAGTGGCACGAACTTGTGGGGTTTGGTAGAGGAGAGGTGGACGAGGCTACGGCCGGAGGCACTGGCGATCCGTTGGTCGGAGCGTCGAGCAAGTGGTGTTGACAGGTTTGTGGTGTTGGAGGGGGGGTCGTGCGTTTCCAGTTTTTTTGATTTTACTCAAATTCGAGTTCGAGTCGAACTGGAGGGGTTTTGATGGTCATTGTCAGATCGGAGGATGATGGTCGACTTGTGGAGAGGGTTGGCGACGATCAGAGTCTCGCCGTGGATGGTGCAGGGTGCACGGTGCATATCAATTCTTGTGAGGTTGAATTTTTGTTTGGTTTCGAATTAATGTTAGGGGACTAGAAGCAGGTAGTTGTATTGCTCGGGAAAGTTTTGTGTTGGGCTCGGGGAAATGTAGGGGGAGCTCGGTTTTTTTTTAGAGAACCTGTACCCTGTTCACAGTTTTTAAATTAACTCAAGGTTAAACTGAGTCTAAATAAAGTTTAAGTATATAAATTCAAGTTAGATTGGACAATTAGATTTTGATAAAATAAAGTTTTTTTTACTTAAATTTGTTTAATGACATTAAGTAGTTAAGTAAGAAAAAGGTTGAGGTCAAATGGAAGTTTGAAAACTTGGAAGGAAGGTTTAAGTCAAATTTTTATGGCCTGGGTTTAAGTTTAAACTTAAATTCCAGATTTTGGGATGGAAGAGAAAGTTTATAAATTTAAATATTTTAAATAAGTTTAAATATTTTGAATTTAAAGGAAATTTGATTTTAAAATTCTTTCATAACAAAGAATTGCTTTAATCTGTAATTTAAAGATTTTACAAGTTAGTTTTATAAGTTGACTTAAAGTTCAATTAGTATTCATTTTAAGCTTGGGATTTAAAATGAAATTTCAAAGAAAATTTGAAATAAATGTTTCCAAACATATTGAAAGTGAAAATTTAATCAATAATGGGAAATGAATTTACTTTAAGTAATAAAGATTAAGAATTTAAATCCATTAACTATTAAGATAATTAAAATGATAATTGATGATTTGTACTGATTTAATTATTAATTATAAGTTTAAATGTATTAATTAAATTTTAAATAATGAATTAAGTAATTAATATGTAATTAAGAACCATAGATTAGAATTTTATTTAAATTAACAAATTTTAATGGTTAATCAAACTTATAATTAATAAAGATTAATATAAGTTAATTATTTTAGAAAAATAATTAAATAAATGTTAACGAAGATCATTAACTAGATTATTTTATAATTAATTAATGTGATTGATTTTTAATAATTAATTAGATTAATTAATTTAATAATAATCATTGTAATAGTTTAAATGTAATTATTTATTTGGAAAGTAATTAAGAAATTAATTACTTATTAATTGAGTAAATTGATTTAATTAATTTAGTTTAATTAATTTGGATTAATCACTTGATAATTTTGGAAGTAAATTACTTAGTGAAGTAATTGATGAAATTATTGGATGATGGGTAATGGAAGTAATTGGAATATATTACTTGAAGATAATCGAGGGATTAATTAAGTTTGTTTATTTATGAGTAATTAGTAAAGGGAAGTTAATTACTGTATGAGATTAATCAGAGATGATTAATATATGTGATTAGAGGATTAAGTTTTTCTTAATTAAATTAATTAATACAATAATTGATTAGAGATCATTAATTATTATAATTAATGATGTAATTAGGAAATTGATTAATTTGGGAATAATAAATCAACAAGGTAATTAAATTGTAATAAATCTATATAAATGTAATTAATTAATGGATTTATTCAAAGATTAATCTCTGTAAATAAATTAAAGGAAACTACTGGAATGTAACAAAAGTTATTTAAATCAAAGATGATTAATTGGAATACATAAGTAACTGATGATACGATTAAATTAAGTTAATTAATTTAGTTTAATTAATTTAAAAATCATTTGATGATTTGATATGTGTAATTACTTAGTGTAATTAATGGAGTATAATTACTTAGGAAAGTAACTAGATGATAATTACTTGATGAAATTAATACAAGATAATTTGTAAGTGAAGTAATTTGGGTAATTTCTTTTGTAATTAATCAAAGGATTAATTTATGGGAATAATTAATCATGGGATGATTAATTTGTTAATAAGTAATTAAGGGTAGTTAATTACTAGTTTGTTATTAATCAAGGGTGATTTATAATTATGTTTAATTAAAGATTAATCACTTAATGTAATTAATTTAAATAAAGTAATTTAATATAAATTAGAGATCATTAATTAATATAATTAATGATGTAATTAAGAATTGTTTAATTAAGGAATAATTAATAAGGAAGTAATTAAATGTTAATTGCTATGAATGATTTAGAATAATTCGTTTGAGAAATTAATTAAAGACTAAATTACTTATTGAAATTAGAGAGTGATTAATTAATTTGATTTATAATTAATTAATAGTTGTATGAGCAGGATTTATGGAATGAGTAATTAATTTAATTTATTTTGAATTAATTAAAGATAGAAGTAATTAATTTAATTCATTTTAAATTAATTATAGAATGTAAATAATAAATCATGCTTTTGGATGAGGATATTGATATTTCATTGATTGATTGTGATCTCAGATATGAGATGAGTAATATCTATGTGATATGGATGTATGGTTTAAGTATGATAATAGCAAGTATATGTTTAGATGATAATATTAATTATCTGTTTATGATGATAATGTGATTATCTATTATGAGATGTGAATTATCTATCTCTGTGTATATAGATAACATCGAATTGAATTGTTTTAACTCTAAAACAACTTGGCCTTAAAAGATATGTTTTGGATTTCGATGAGACCGGGATCAGGTTTCCATATTTGGGCATCCGAAAACCACATCAACCCAAATTAACGATAGGTCGTGAATCTGAAGTGAAGATGAAGATTCAGAGTGCAAGGATTATTGTCGTTGACTCTGAGGGTGATTCCAAAATGAGTGTAACGAGATAATGCCTTCGGTTTCGTTTGAACCCGAAACGAACTTGTATGGATTGAATGCTTTCAACACATCGTCAGGCGGACGATGAGCATTCTAAGAGATATGTTCTATAAAAGTAATCGCAGCCTCAAGCCTCATCAACTGGGAATGGCTAAAACAGGGGACGTGCAGCAAGGTTAGGTAGGTCATGCCCAATCAGGACGAGGTATACCCCTGTCTAGATGTCCTTTTTTATTCGGCTGTGTGGGCGGTTGGTCTGTAGCCAACTGCGGGGTTATCTTGTTCGGGACTGTTCAGTAAGGAATGGTTCCAGTCTTGTGTTGTAGGGGGTTGGGAGTGATCCTCGGTACGTTGATCTAGGCCACGTACTGTGACGGGCGGTACCCCAGTAGCCCTGCCATTGTATGGAATCCAAAATCCAATAAGTGCCAACGGTTTTGATTGTATTACCCACTTTTGTGGCTAGTAGCTGGAATTTAATGAATGTAACAATTTCGGCTATTTTCTATTTATTTGGAAACCCTAGACCTATTATAATATCACTGGATTTCCTATCAAATGTTTGGTTAGCGTAAGGTAAAAACTTACCCATGTTTATGTGTGGGAAGTCTTACGTGATACCTTTTGTTTCAAAGGTTTTCAAAATTAAGCAACTTTAACCTGTTACTCACACCAGACCCATGTCTGACCCGGAGTTTATTTTCTGTTTTCCTTAAACTCTCGGGTACTCAAATTTTTACGAGTTGCCAAGGGATTCAGGTTGGCTTCGACGAATTCTAGAGGAGCAATGGAGCATGAGGCTTCAGCATTTGTAGATATAGTGTTCCGCTGTGTTGGTGTCTCTGTGTCGTATTGTGTATTGAGTTGTATAACTAGACAGGTGTCTATAACTGTCTAGTATGTGATGTATTATCTGTATAACTCTGATTGATGTTGTATATTATGTAAATACCTATGTGATTAATATAATTTATTCGTTCCGCTGTGAGATTCTGATGTTGTTGTTCTTTCTTCTCTATCTTTTCTATTTTCTCACACCTTTCTTTCTTTAATAACGATACGTCTTCCTGGGCGTAGGAAGTCGGGTCGTGACAGCTTTATATTTGAAATAACAATGAAGGTAAACTACCTCTTAAAACCAATTGGGATGCTTGATATTCATAAATAAAATCATCTTTAATTGCTTTAAATTACTTCTATATGATGCTATTGGTTATTGCATGCAAGTATATAGTCATTATAAGTCATATATTGCTGTTGGAATCGAGTTAAATCATTGAAAAGTCTGCTTTCATTGATTGGGAATGAGATCTGGAGCTTACAGCTCTTGGTACTCGTGTCCAGTCGACTAAAATTAGGGTTTTAGTCGACTGGTCGAGTAATTCCTGGAGCATATAGCTCCAAGTCTTGCGTCCAACTGATTGACCTTAGGTTCAGTCGACTAGTCGAGCTTCATGGAGCACTGTTCACTCCAGTTAGTTGCTCCATTCTGCGACGTAATTCTAGATTTGCTTGCCTATTGTTGTTTTGATTGTTTGTAATGCTCGAATCATTTTAATGCTTCCAATAACTTCAAGTTTCTAGAATTTGGTTATTCTCCTTGGTTTTATATCTCTTATATTGTTTTAATATTGGTTTCTTGGGATTTTTAGTATCGGTTTCTGAGATTCAATAACCATGTTTCAATGTTGCTTGTTTCATATATATATATATATATATATATATATATAGTTTTAGAACTAGCTATGTTTGAAACATAATTGATTTAGAATTGTAAATTTAGTTTCATCTAATTTTAATCGAAAGTAAGCGCAAACTCTTTTATCAATTTTTGTATAACCATATATGGTTTTTATAATTTTCTAGGTGACTTGCTTTTTGATTTTCTGAGCTTTGATTCTTTGATTTTGTGATTCTTTGATCCGATTATTTTGAAGTTATATATATAAATTTATTTAATAAATATGGTTTGAATAAAAGTAATTTACAATAGAAAGTTTATAATAATTTTCCAATCTTAAATTTGTTTCCATATTAATCCAATTCCTTTTACAAATGATTTCAATAAGTAGTTATATATTAAATATAATTAATAGAAATAGTTTATAATTTAAAAGCATGTATTTAAAATATAAACCTATGTTTATTTCTAAGCAAATGTCTATATATCGATAGGTTTATAATATGAGTAATTTTATTTTCATAAATAAATATGTACTCATTTATGTGGCTTTTGGAATATAGTTGTAAAACTATATATCTTTTTAAGCAGATTTTGAAACAATTATATATATATATAAGTACGTTTTGATATCTATTTAGATTTATGGTATATATGTTTTATCAAGTGATGAACACACACACACACACACATATATAGTTGAATAACAAATGAGTTTATGGATTTTAAAATGGGGAGTTTGAAAGTAAGTACATATATAAAGATTTTTATAAATCAATTTTTTATTATAGTAAAATCATATTATTTGCTTTTAAAACCATAAAATCTTATTGGATTTTATTGTGCTTAGACGTTGGCTATTTATATGCTAATTTGGCATTTCTTGTGACTTTTGGAATTGTTGCTTTCTTGCAATTTCTGTCTTCACTTAAACGAGGAATCTAATTAAACGATTTAGCAATACAAGTGGTATGGAACATTTTTATTACTTTATCGGTTAATTCTTGAACTTGTTTGATTGAATGTATTAGTCAAATATGATTTATAATCTTTTAGTAAATATTTAAGTATCGCAAAGTGGTTATAGGGAATTGGGCGGTAATCGCTTAATTACTAATTGAGAGGATATTGCACTTATTTAGTGGAGTTTACAATATACTAGTAACCACTGAATTTCTCCGATTGGTATGAGATGCCTTGGCGAAATCCATTTGGTTACTAATTGAGAGTAGGTGGCACTTTTAGGGATGGCATAGCCTTTATGCTCATCTTTGGAGTGGCGATCCTTCATGGTCATCAGGCACAGCTTTCTAGCTCATCCTTTAGAGGTGTTCCTTTGTGGTCTTCAGGCATAGCTTTCAAGCTCGTCTTCGAGGAGGTGATCATTCATGGCCTTTGCGCTCGCCTTTGAGGACATGGTCGGTTGTTAGGTATAACCTTGTGCTTGCCTTTTATGTGGCACCATTTTGTTACTGATTTTGGACTTTGAGTTTTGATTCACCAATTTTGGATTTCACAATATTTATATTTAGCCTATGATTATTCAAGTTTTGGGATTTGGTAGTATTTGATTTGAAAGTGCTATTTGCTATATTTATGGTTATTTTTAAATATTTTGGCACTTTCCTTTGAGATATTATTGGTGATATTTAGGATACTTCCTTTTGGCTAATCTTTAAGATTTGAGACTTGATTTGGGATTTCACCATAATTTTGTTTTGCCTATGAATGGTTATATTTGTGTTTCATAATTGGTAAAATATGAGATGTGATGCTATTTACTTCCTTATGGCTATTTTGGATTTTGGGGTCACTTTCCATGAGTTACTGTTATGGTGTTTGAACTATTTAGGTTCTTATACTATTCGGATATCTATATCTTTGATGTTATGCATGCTTATTAGTATAATCTG
The DNA here is from genome assembly GCA_030765085.1 of Allium cepa. Lineage (NCBI taxonomy): Eukaryota > Viridiplantae > Streptophyta > Magnoliopsida > Asparagales > Amaryllidaceae > Allium > Allium cepa. The sequence goes on from CM060931.1 coordinate 342,220,862, forward strand.
ACCCTTTGGATATTTAGAGATAGTCTGACCCGTTTATTATTCTTATAATACTTAGGTCAGACCGAGACTTGACAGGTGTAGGGACTCATCGGCTTTGGATGAGAGCTAGCTAGAGTAGATATATGTAGTGTTGCCTATATGGTAGAGTTTCACTTTGATACGCTAGTTGTATATGTACACTTGTTGTACAATGATGCAGTGTTGGCTTAAGTTGTTAAGTATACTTTTGGACCTGTCATAGTTTATACATGAATATTTTTTTTACGTAAGTGTAGTACTTAGTTTTGTAGACTTGCACTTTAAAGTGATAATGAATGTATTATATTCCCGTTGTGATTTGTGATTCTGTGTTGTATATTATGTAAGATATTGTTCTAAATTTTATTAAGGCACTGTATTATTGTTTTGTGCTTGTATTGTATATGTCGAACCTCTTCTTATAAGGAAAATAAAAAATATATAGTCACATAATTCGATGTATCGATACTTGCCCAAAGCAATATTACAGATGGTAACTCCTAACCAACCTTATTCTCCGTATTACTTGACAATATTACTCATACTATTCTTAGGTAAGATGGGAATAAAGGTGGGGCATTACATCTACCATTTTTATGGATTGTTTGGTAGTTTGTTGTTAGTTTTGAATGAATGAATTAGTTGAAGTATGACTGGATGCTATGGTTTATCTCATTTATTGTATGATTTAGTTGAGGATTGAGTGTTGTGTGATAAATTAAATTATTGTACTAATTGAAAGTGTTGATTGGAAAGTGAAATTCTATCCAATTACGAGTTGGATAATATGTATATATATAGCGATTTTTGGTTGATATTATTGTGGAGTAATTTTACACCGTAGTTTTATACGTGGGTATTTATTTATTTCTTGTTTAAAAGATGTATGAAAATCCTTGAGCAATTAGTTAAGGGTTTTAAAATTTCATTAATGGAGTTTTATAAATAATTTACTAAATTTTATTTAATTAGCTATTCTTATATTTATAAATATAAGTTGAATTATCAAAATAAGTTTAGATTTCTTTTGGTTGTAGAACTCTTTTAAAAATAAATATTGTAATATATTATAAATGGTGTTGTTTTAAAGATAAATTTCAATTTTTTGTTATTTTATACACTATATTATGGAAATAATAATATTAATTTTAAGTGATTTAATATGAAGATTATTTAAATATTTTTGAAAAGAGTTTTCAAACTTCGAAAAAATATAAAATTCTTTTTATAAACTTTTGGATATGTTTTGAATAATACTTTTTCAATCAATATATTAGAAAGTTTAATGTAAATTTCACTAATGATATGATTTATTAAATATTAATTTGATTGTTCTATTTATATATATTTGATTAATTTACTTTATTATATTTTTCGATGTCTTCTTCATTTATATAGGATTAGATTATAATAATTATTCTAGTTGATTTGAAGTTGTTTAAAAATAATATTTTGACTTAGGAAATTATGGAATATGTATTAGGTGAAATGTTAAGCTTTATAAACTATTTTATGTTCCAAAAGTAGTATATGCATTTTCTAAGTATATAAATAATTATTAAATTAAATTTTGAATATGTAAAAGATTGGGAAATTAATAAATTATTGAAAAGTAAATTATGTATTTAGTTTTAATTATATATTTAAAGCTTACAAATGATAAAAAAATAATGGGAAATTTTTAGATTAGCATTTTGAATATTTTAAAATATATTTTTCTAATAGTAATTACTTATGAAATTATTAAGGTGTGTTAAAAATATATTTGTCTGTTTTCTATGTTTCCCGATTTCATAATTTCTCTTTATCAATTTTTATGTTATGAGTGATTCACCATTGATATAGATTTAACTGATGATTTGATATGATATTATGATGACAACTTTTCTATGATTTCATGATATTTAATTTCGTGTAATGTAAAATCTAAATAGACAAAGTTATAATACCATTTGGGATGGGACATTCAATAATATTTTTTCGGTTATTCTGGGGACTTGTTATATAGATATTGTAGTGATTTATTAGAGTTTATAAGCCGTGAATGAATGTTAAAGTATCATGCAGTGGTATGTGATGCCGTTGTGATATTTATTCGATTATTCATTGTAAGTTGATGACACTCATGTGATGAGAATAGAGTGGATAATATGAGGTGATAGATAATGATATATGGCTCTGTGCCTATAGTTAGTGAGACTTCGGGTCTATATGTATTGGTTCTATATGCCATTATTACGATGTACTCCTATTATGTTTGTTAAAGAGGTCAAGATGGCTAGTATCCACCCTGGTGGCCTAATCGTAGGGTCGTACCCTAGATCTATGACTCCTTAACTTAGTGCTTCAACTTCGAGCTACCCTCATGCATGCATTAGCCTCTTGTGTCACCTAGGCCAATATCTGTTACATATACCTTTGTGGTACTTTACAAGGGCAATTGAAGTGTCATGACTGATTTGTCCTTGCCTTTTGTTGAGAACACTAGCGGATATGTGTCACGATGACTGTGAGGTAATTAAGGCTGTAGAGACTTTATGACTTTGGAGCTTGCTTTGTGCTATTAGTATCCCTTTTGGTTTCGACGGAGTAGATTGGCATATACAATTGATGCACCTCACTGTAATATTAATGTGGGCCTGGTGCCACATACTATTATTATATATATAATATATGACTCTACTTGGGACTTCTTGCCTGTCGTACAGTCATTTCCCATCATGGTACTTTCAAACAGTTTATATATATATATATATATACATATACATATATATATATGAGGAGATGAGATTATACCTATGTTATATATCCAGAGTATAGTGGATTCTCCGTATTTGACAGGCAGCCTACCCTATCTTATATATATATATATATATATTGATGATGATGTTAGTATAAGATGAGAGATATATTTGAGCACTGCTTCGTGCCAGCCAGATTATATTTGGTGATATCTCCTTTATTGTGTTTTTCAAGATTTGATCATAATTTTGGAAATGTACGATTCACCTAATGTTATCGATTCTTTGATTTCTGATTTGATGTGTCTATAGATGGGTGATTACATCTTTTGGATTTCAGAGTTGGTTATTTCATGCAGATTTGAGTTATTCGTGCGATGCGATGTTTGGACGATTATCTATGTATATACATATATATCCTATGCATACATTTCCTTGCCTATATACATAATGACATGTTGATTGATGACTTGAGTATCTCTAGCATTGGTATTATATAAATATTACTTATTTATATTGTATTCTCTATATTATTGATCCTTGATTTAGATTTAGTCTTAGTTGTGTGTTATTTATATAATACTCGGTCAGTCCAATGCATTTCAGGTTCAGGGACAGCTAGACCGGCTTGTGTTTGGGCATAAATGTGATTTGGATATAATATTACTATATATCATCTGTGTACCATATGACTTCATGCATGTATATTCATGTATTGTATATTGGACATACTTTGTATATTCAGTATTATATATTATCGTTGCGATTCTGACCCTGCGTTCTCTGATATTTATTGTATAATGTATATTGTTCTATCCTGAAGACACATGTGTTTATTTTTTGTGCCGATATAGTATACTTATATGCGAGTTATTTATTCGATGTTTACATACATATCAGTGTTAGCCCAATGAAATATTCATATGTGTACCCCTTATAACCCCGTTCTCTATATTATCTGACAGTATTACTAAGAAATACTCTTGGATATATGGGTATAGAGGTAAGGTGTCTACATCTACTAAAAAGACATAAAAGATAACTAGTAACAATGATGCATTTACGGTCTGTAATTCTTCTTTTAAGTGTAAGTTATGTAATATTGATTTTGGTGCATTCTATCACATTAACTTGATAGATGTTATTTCTCCGATTATTATGAGGTTGATGAAGGAGAAGTTTCGATGGGTAATGATGCTTAATGTCGTATGGTGGATGGTGGAAGCATGAATATTAGAATATTTTACATTGTTTCTAGTGTTGGATCTGGTTCATCGGGCAGCGAGATAAAAGGGGGTGAATCTAAAAAAAAAATCTTTTTATTCATTATGCACTACTAGATCTTTTATAATGTTATCATGAATAATATTGTTAACGTTAAATCATATTTAATGTTATATTGGATGAATTCGATTTGTATTTTAAGTTATATAGTATTATCATTATATTAATAGTGTTTTTTATTTTCAATGTTATCTTTTATTCAAAAAATTTATTATTAAATCAAATAATATGCCAACGGTAAATTTTTATAATAATTTAATTCACATACGCGCACGCGCGTGTATTAATTTTGAATAATTAACATCTAAATTATAATAAATAATAAAGCAATATTAGTATAAATTCAAATAGGACATATTCAAATTTAAACGATTATGATCTTGCTTAATTTAAATATCAAATACTCGAGTCAAACAAAAAATATCTTAATATATTAATTTGATTAATGATATTTATACAGAATTATTTAACATATAATTTAATATACTTATACTTCATTTTAATGTCACGTAGGAAACTACAATAAGCAGTTTAATGTTCTTGGTTGTAATAAAAACTCAATGACACAAGTTACGCATAAAACAAAGTTTGTTTGTGAGAGTTATTCCCAATTGAATAAACAAGGACTAAGATGTAATTTACACTTTATTGGGACTTAATTAAAACCTACCTTATTTGTAACAACTCTGCTTTCTACACCTAACAATAAATAAATTTAATTAAACCAAAGCGTTTGAATTTGATTATTAATAACTATTAGTTTCTAAAAATAAATTTTTACGTAATTAAATTCTATTTAATAAAAGGTTTTGTTTTAATAAATAGAATTAATTAATAAATTATTTTTAGAAAATATTTCAAACTGAATACAATGTTTAAATTAAATATAAAATACTCTTAAAGTGTAAATAAATTCATTTTACATTAATACAATGGATAATTAAAAACAAATAAATAAGTATTGAATTAAAAGAAATTGTGTGGCTATCGAAATATATCGTGCAGAACAAAGTTTAAATCAATTTTAATTGGATTGAAGTATATTTACATACATACATACATACATACATACATATATATATATATATATATATATATATATATATAGGTATATTAAAAGAAAAGAGAAGAAAATCTAATGAATTGATTAACAACAAGGACCAAAATTAAACCCAGGCCAATTTAAACATCTCTTTTTCCCTAGAATACCCCACTTCCTTTGTTCTACCAAAATCCTGTAACCCATTTTCTATTTTTATTCCCAAACCCAACAAATCGAAATTGAGAGCAATGTTTGGTGAGTTATTTTCTTAATTCACAACTATTGTCTGGATGGTCGTTTACTGTATTATGTTTCCATTGCTTGTTTAGATGCTTATTTAATGATGAAATCTTGGTTAAAATGAATTGATGGGTATATTGGTTGGAATTGATTGATGTTTGGATAATCAATTGATTGCATTGGTTGGAAATGTCAATTTACAAATGAAACTTTGTTCCATTGTTAATTGAACTTTATATATTTGAATGTTATTGTGTGTGCTTCCTATGTATGTTTTATTCATTTCATGCGTTTTAAATTATTTTTAGTAAGTTATGGAATTTCTTTAAGGGTTTAAATCATTTTAAAAGCACTTTGTGAATAATTTACTAAAACCTTACTCTATTTAACCAAATTTTCATATCTCAGATGTCTATTTTTGATTATAAATACAGTTTTTTTTTTCAATCACAAAACCCTTTAGAATTCACTATTATAATTAATGTATTTTAATCTAAGAATTGTTTTTAAATCATTATATAGAAATTTTATATATTATCTAGAGAATATGAAATGTTTTCTCAAATGCATTTAATTGATTTTAAAGAGTTATCAACAATTTTGAATGTAAATATAAGATTTTGGATAATATTCTACTGTTTGGAACAAATAAAAATCTAATTTGGCAGATTATAAATTTATTTTAAGATATTTTGTAATTACGGAAAATTACGGAATGAGTTTGAAATGTTTAAATGATTTAATATAGTTATTAATGAATTTAAGTGCAAAATTAAGGTTGAACGATTATATATACATATAGAATAAAAAAGAAAATTATTTTAAAGATTGTATATTTATTTATAAATAGTATTTATGTAACAGCCCGCAAATCCGTACCCCTTGAATTAACACTATCCTACAACAACCAACTCAAGTTGTACAGAAACACGAACCTTTTGGGTTTAAGAAGAAGAGGTAGAAGAAGAGAAAACAAAATCAACATCAGAATCTAACCATCGTAGCGAAATAAAATATAATAGATAATAAATAATCTTTACTCAATCAAATATATCTCTGTTTATATATATTACATCAATCAGAGTACATCAATCACAACTCAACATCAATATCATACAAATGGGTACACAACAACTCAACACAGCGGAATATGTATATATATACAAGTACGGGAGTACGTATCGCCATCCTGCTCGTCTCCTGAGCTCCACAGCATCATATCATGTATTCTATAATACTCGGTCTGACCCGAGCATTACAGTTAAATAATACCCGAGTCAGTCTGGAAAACCAGCGTGAGAAAATCACACCCAATTGATTATTAAAGTTTCAAAAATCCTTTGAAAACAAAAGCATCTCGTAAGACCACGCCACAAATAAACATGTCGGGTTTTTACCTTACGATAGCTAAAACAATTTTTATAGAAATCATCTGATATTATAATAGGGTCTATATACAAATACTTATATAAAATAGTCGAAATTGTTATATTCATTAAATTCCAGCTACTAGCCACAGAGTGGGTAATACAAACAAAACTCGTACAAGGCTCGTAGGGAGAATGGATTTCCAACTAATGACCAGGCACTGGGGTACCACCTGTCACAGTAAGGGGCCTAGATCACCGTACCGAGGAGTACGCCTGCTCTCCTGCAACACAAGGCCGGGACAACCTCTTACTGGATAATCCCGAGTGAGATCACCCCGCGGTTGGGATCAGCAACCGCACCACTAAGCCGAAATAAAAAAGGACATCTAGGATGGAATGATCTCACCCTGCTTAGGTGCTACCCACCTAGCCTTGCTGCATATCCCCTGATATTCAGCCATTCCCATTTGATGAGGCTTGAGGCTAAGCGTTACCTTTATAGAATATATCCCTTAGAATGCCCATCGTCCACCTGACGATGTTTCGCAAGCATTCATCCATACAGGTCCTCCCGGGTTCGAACGGAACCGAAGGCACTAGTCCTACTACATCCATTTTGGAAATATCCTCAGGATTAGTAGTGACTAGCCCTTGCACTTCACTGCTCCATCTTCGAATCCAAAATCGTTTTCCCCGAAACGTACAAACCGGATCGAAGTGGTTTTCGAGAAATAAATCTCTATCCCGGTCTCTTCGAAACGATCAACGTATTTGGCCAATATTGATAGTCGGTGATTTAACTACCAATTAATATTCACAAACAACCATCAAATAATTTCCCAAATTATTTATTTATCTCAAAAATATCTTCACAAGATATATTCTATTTTCAATCCTTTGAAAACAGTTTCAAATCCATCTTTCTCTTCAGAGTAAACTTTCCCAAATATTTTCTATCTCCTCTGAAATCACCACGCACAAAACTAGATTTTAAAATAATTTAAAACACTTTATTTTGAAATATACTTTAAAGCCTTTAAGTTAAAATTACATCAATAATTTATTAAAAATACCATACTATATGCGTATTTGAAAATAAGGTTACTTAATAAATATAAAACTAAAATTATACCCTTAAAAAACATAATATTAAGTCATTCTTTAAATAACTACTACTATAATAAATTAAGATAAAATACTTACTTTAGAATTTAAATATTAGAAATAAGAAATTTTCCAAAATTTGTTTTTAAAACAACTTTTAATCTTATAACTTATATTTAAAAATTTACTTTGAAAACATACTTGGTTATCCAGGGAGAATTCCAACTTCAATCACTTAAATTAATTTTTCCCAAATTGATTTCCAATTTATTTTATTTGAAATAAATTTTCTTACTCACTCAGTTCATTTCAAGATTCATTAGTTAAGAATTTATTATTATTATTTTCTCGTTTGATTTCAAATCTTTTAACTGAAATATACAAATTTCAGGCTTTTCCCAATTTCTTCTTTATTCCTTTCAATAATTTAAATCTTAAATATTAAATAAATGTTTTGTTTTATTAAATAATATCATTGAAGTTTCAAACTTCATTAACTTTCTGTTTATTCAAAAAAAAATTCCTTTCCATATACAGAATTTATATTAATTAGCATTTAAAGCTACTATTATCCTTATCCAATTTATTCTTAATTTATTTAATCTTTCTATAATTATTTCACTTACAAATTCTCTTTATTTTATTTCTAATTCTAATTCTATATATCTTGATAACTTAGTGCGCCGGAAAATATTCAGGTATACCATAACATCCAATATTCCAATTACCAACAATATTCATCACAGAATATAAAATAGTCACAACAGAAGGTATTAAATAATTTAAATAATGTTGAGGGATCCAGTTGGATCCCTCCAACATGATTTTCCCTGCATCCACAGACATTAGCACAATATGATATGCCAATTTCAAATTATACCATACCAAACACATCAATCAATCTCAACCATTCAAACAATTATTTAAATTTAATCATTTAAATTTAAAATTAAATTTACCGAGTGAGATTAACTCACCTTTGATTTTTGTTTGCAACCCAATCCAATTCCGACTTGGTTTCCAAATTTTGACCTTGAAATAACATTACATGATTCGTTAATATTCAAAATAAAAATGAACCGTTAAGTACCATTTAATAAATTCAATTTGCTAGTGATTTAAATTTGGACTAATTTTCCTTTGAATAATTTCTTAGTTACTCAAATAAATAGATAGGTTAAGTAACCAAATTATTTCTGAAAAATTTAAAATTAAGCTTTAAATAAAAATAGGTACATATGTGTATTCATTCTATTTTATTATTATCATTTTGAAACAGCCTATATACTTTAATGAACTACTTAACTGCTTTTTAATAAATTCCATATAACGTTTCTTTAACTATCTACGTCTTATATATATCCGGTTTATCTGGATACTTTAAACATGCACGTACACATATATTACTAAACTGCTACTGTAAAAATTTCTGGCAAAATATCCTTCTCTATTTTATTTTATTTATTTCTATTTATTATTATTTATATATATATATAAACTAATGACTTGATTAAACACAGTAATTAAATTAATTACAAATGCTATACCCAAGCAGGATTCACGAAGACAGGAACGACCACGTCTCTGCTCTATGATAGCTCGACGCCTGGACCACCTAGCTCCACCCCTCCAAGCTCTGCCCTGCCTCGCAATCCCCAATCCTTCCCTTAAGCGATCACCACAACCTGGCAACCTTGCCCTAATCCATGCGGCCCTCGGTCCAATTGCAACTTCGATTTGGTCGACCGTAATTACTTAGTTCGAAAAGATGAAGGAAGTAGCTCTCCATCATCACGAAGCCTCACCTCGCAACGTCAAGCCCTCAAATCGCGATTCGCGATTTCCAAGCAGGCCGAGGTCAAATCGATAGGGATTTGTGAATAAGGAATGCCGAACGAAGCTCGGCCATTGATTAAAATTTTCTTCTTCTTTTTTTTCGTTTCAGAGGGTTTGGTTTAGATTTATGGAGGAGTCAGAAGGGGAAAGTGAGGTTTTGTTTGAACGAGAAAGTGAATTATTCAGCCATGAGAAACTTGCATGTCTTTTATTTGATCTCTTATGATTGTTGAACGGGATATCGTGATTTAAAAGAAAAGGAGGGGGAGACACGAAGAGATGGTAGCGTGATTAAGACGAGAAAAGGGAAAATATCTCTGTGCGTCAGAAGATAGGGTGGCTGATGTACGATATAGGGTGGCTGTATTTTGATTTTTATATATTTAATATTATTAAATTTTCAAATTATCTTGTTTTACATAATTCGAAATCTCGAATTCCAAATCAGACCTGCCGACAGGCGTTTATAAGGCTATACCTGAATTCCGAACACAATGGAACGTGTTTCAGAAGCAAATTTAATTGTATGTGGAAGTTAGCTTTATAAATCGATTTAAAAAAATATATTAAATTGTTGATTTTAATTCCAACGGGTTTCTCATCCGTACAAGCAAACGGTTAATCCAAACGCTACGAAAATTGAAATCCGCTAATAACTAACTACTACGGATCCAATAGAACATGTTTCGTCGAAGTCCAGACTGGGCCCCGGAAGGCTATTTTAAATTCAATTTAAACGATAAAATTTCAAAACTGAACAAACCACTGTTAATTTCAAATTTTACAACTTCTACCAATTTCAGCGTTATCAATATAAATTTTACAAGCCTTCAAATTATTTTTATCAGGCTTAAAATCCCAGATTTCATACTTTACCCAATTTTAAATTATTTAATTCAATAATTTAATTATCAAGTATTAATGATATTTGAATTCAAGTTAAAAATTTACTTTTAATTATTTCAAATCAATTAAATATTCCAATTTAATTTGCTTAAAAATTCCGGGTCGTCACAATTTAATTATAGAAAGTTTACGACAAATTTTATAAATTTTATTTTAGTATGAAAAGTGATTTTTAAGATTTAAATATGGAAGTAAGAATTAGTACAATTAATATTTAAAACCCACATTTTAGCATAATGGATTATTTAATGTATATTGCTATTTTTTTAGATGTTTTATTATATTGAAATATTTATTCATCCACTTTTATGTATTGAATTGTGTTCTATGATATTCAATTTTGCTTAACGAGGAATCTGAAAAAACAGAGTTATATTACCGTCTTTATGGGATTTTCGATAATATTTCCTTGGATATTCTTTGGACTCAATATATATTATATTGAGGAAGATTGAGTGTAGTTTATGAGTAGTGAATAAACGTTTGAGTATCACGTGGTGGCATGGGACGCCGTTGTGATATTGGTTTGGTTATTCATTTTAAGTAAACATTTCTCATACGAGGATTTGTTATTTATGATGAGGCTCACCGCGATCAGTCATGTACTTAGCCATGTGTCGGTATATGTATTTAGCCGTGTATTAGTATATGTACAGTGTCATGTGTCGATATGAGTATTTGGCTATGCGTTGGCCAATGAATATACATACACACACATGGATATTTATACATATATATATACATATATATACTTATACACACACACACACACACACACACACATATATATATATTGCAGGCGTTTATCTATCACTATCGGACTACCTTTATGGTGTAGGAGTAAATCAAATTGGCTAGTATCGATCCTGGCGGTCTTATTGCAATGGTCATGCTAATTTGTGAACTTATTCTTATACACATGTGTCAGTAGTGTATAGAGTCGTGTGTCGGTGATGTATAGCCCCTTCGTGTCACCTAAGCCAATAGTCCATTACAATTTAGGGGAACATGTATGGTCGTGACTGAGTCCTAGCATAGTCGAGCAGTAACACCCCGTAATTTTTATAGTAATAAATTAAAAATCATATCAATTAATAAATAGTATTGCTAAAAATAGAATTTTTACATATATCATAATTTGGCTATGAAATTTGATTGGGTTAACGATTTTCTGATCAATTTGCACATATAAAGTTTTTTGATCGGAGTTCAAATGAAAAGGTTATTGACATTTGAAGTTTTTGAATCGGAAATGATTATATATGCAATTAAGGATATATAATGTAATTAATGAAATAAACTAACATTAACGGTTGTTTAGGGTTTAAGTAAGTGTAACATAGAAAAAAATTATCTCCGTTGGTTTTAAAAGGAATTAAATCAACAAATATAATGTTGCATAATTAATTAACCCAATTAAACCCGATAGGTCGATCCTAGTTTGGATCGGTTGACTGCTAGTGGTCAACCGGTAGGGATAAGGCGGTCGAGCGGTTGTGGTTCAAACCCTTATAAGTACGGGCCTAACCCCTCTTCTTCTCATAATTTCTAGGGCAACGACAGAGCTTTGCCATTTTCTCTTCTCTACAAATCCTTGATTCTAAATGTAGTTATAGTTTATATACGTATGTACTAGAGAATAACATAGGATAATTGAGAAGAAGTATAGGGTTGAATCAAATCGTCAAATCCAAGATAAATTATAAATCCAGATCTAAATCTAAATTAAATCCATATTTCTTCCGAGACCTAGATTTCTAATAGATATGTGTATTCAGTATATGTATTCAAATAGGGAGAATAAGGGGAGTCAAACTGGAATAACAAGGATTAGATTTTCAAAGATTTAGGAAGCTAAAAGATAAGCGGAAAAATTATATATTTTTATATAAAATTGGATTCATATTGTTATAAATCTATTCCTTTATGCCTATTTATAAATTTGGAGTTGTAGCCCTAATTGTATACGTATAATGAATTTGTAAACCCTGCTTACATGTGTAGATTTAATACTACATGTGTTTGAATTTGGAAAATATTGGGTAATAGTACTCCCTGAATTTGATAAATTATATAGCAGTCCAGATTTGTAGATTAAATGATTTATGCAAATAAATGTAAATTAGAAGTTATCAAAATAAATTATTGGGATTTAAGTTGACTTTAATTCATTAGAATGTAGGACATTGTAATGATTTTTTTATATAGATTATCAAGTTCAAATGCATAAATAAAAGCATACCATTTGAAATAATAAGGAATACACCTAAGAAAAGATGTATAAAATAGAGATATTTACCATTAACTAGATTTTTAACCAAGTAGAAATCATAAGGGATTAGAACATTGAAACGAGAATAGAATGACCTGAAACTTGGTAGAGATATTCAGAAGGACAAGAGGAAAGGATCAAGAAAGTATAAGCCAAAAATAAGCTAAGTAGCTAACTCGACCTGAGTCAACCACCTTGACTCCTTCCAAGTCTAAATGCCAAGTCATGGCATCCTCATATTTTTAGCAAGTGGTCCTCGAGTTTTCCTAAGCATTTTCAAGAAGTTTCATAGAGTTCCAGTGAGCCAATCATGAGAAATGAAGACGTGAAGGTCCAAACTACAGGATAATTCAGGTTATGGAAGAACGATAATCAAAACTCATCAATAACCTACCAAATTACATGGAGGACATCTAGACTAAGAAAGGAGCTTAAAATAAAAGGATTTAGTCAAGTTGGGATCGAGGATTAGACTTGGCCCCAAGTCAAGGGTTTGACTCGGTACCGAGTCTAATCTATCACTTTGGTCATCACAACATTTTTCATACTATCTTGGGCCACTCCTTGGACTTCTCTAGTAGCGGGCTTATGATCTAATACGCCTGCTACCTTTATAAACACAAGCCATACTGCAACCATTAAAAGAAATTTTATTTTTGGTGGCATACAAAAAATGCTACCAAAACTTATGACAGCATTTTGATAAATGCCGTGATAAAGCCCGTAACTAAAAATCCATGATTTTTAGTTGCCTTTATTTCAACGCCATTATAATCCTCTTATTGTAGCATTTCTCAAACGCCACCATAAATCTTTTTGGAGCATTTTAAAAACACCACCAAAAGGTTTTTTGGCGCGACCACCAGAGTTTCCAGCTTTACCCCTACTTTACGGTTGCGTTTATTGAACGCTGCTATACGTATTTCTGTAGCATTTTTAAAATGCTAGTAAAAGTTGTTGATCATTTTGCACCGTTTTTTAATCACTACAAAAAAGTTTTGTATAATTTTATTTTTTGTGGCGCACAAAAAAGCTACCAAAACTTATGGTAGCGTTTCGGTAAACGCCGTGACAAAGCTCGCAACTAAAAATCCATGATTTTTAGTTGCATTTATTTCAATGCCGGTATAAATCCTTTTATTGCAGCATTTCTCAAACGCCGACATAAATCTTTTTGTAGCGTTTTAAAAACGCCACTAAAGGTTTTTTGGCGCAACCAATAGAGTGTCCAACTTTATTTCAACTTTACGCTTGTGTTTACTCAACACCATTATATGTATATTTTGTAGCGTTTTTGAAATGCTATTAAAAGTTGTTAATCATTTCGCACCATTTTTTCATGCTATTATTTCATATTTATGGTATATTTTGTTTCTACTATATCAATAAACACTCACTCACGTAATCATCATGTTCAAACAACTAAAAAAACATATTAATCATATAATCTAATAAGATATTCATAACTATTCTAATACAATAGTTATTTGATAAAATGACCAATTACATACAATAACCATTCGTATACAAATTTACACATTTAATACTAATAAAATGTTATACCAAACTGGTGCAAACAAAACGCTTGATTACCTATAATTCTTTGTTACATGCACAAGTGAAAGCTAGCACTATAAAAGTCCAACCTTGCTCTCTTTGGAAATTCAATGCCTGCACAAGTGAAAACACAACACATAGTCAAAAATTATGTTAATTCGTAGGACTTCAAATCTAATACCAAACATCTACAACATTGTACGAGTATATCATATTATAAATAATGTCATATAAATAATTAAAATTATAAATGAAGAAACAAATAAAGTCCAATCTTAGAGTTATATATAAAGTGTTGTTAAATTAATTATATTATCATTATTTATTAAATTTAATTAACATAAACTTAGTTAATTTTATAAAACTTGTTTAATTTTAACTAAGCCTAGTTAATTTTTATTAACTTGGTTAACCTAATTTATTATTATTATTATTATTATTATTATTATTATTATTATTATTAGTATTATTCGAACTCAGTTAACTTAATTATATTATTATTATTATTATAAACTTGGTTAATTTATAAACTAAGTTAATTAATCATCATCATCATCGTCTTTATTTATAAATTTTTGTTAAATTAGTTATGTTATTATTATTTATAAACTTTAGTCAACTTAAACTTAGTTAATTTTAACAAAAATTTGTTAGTTTTTATTAACTTGGTTAACTTAGTTAATTTATTATTATTATTACTAAAACTCGGTTAATTTAATTATATTATTATTATAAACTTAGTTAATTTTTGTAAACATAATTAATTCTTCACCATCATCATCATCATCATCATCATCATCATAACCATTGTTATTATTTATAAAATTTTGTTAAATTAGTTATATTATCATTTATAATTTTCGTTAGCTTAAACTTAACTAATTTTATAATGTTTAATTTTAACAAAACTTAGTTAATTTTTATTAACTTGGTTAACTTAGTTAATTTATTATTATTATTAAAAAACAAAGTTAATTTAATTGTATTATTATTATTATTAATATAAACTTGGTTAATTTTATAAACTTAGTTAATTCATCACATCATTATTATTTATAAAACTTTGTTAAATTAGTTACGGTATTATTATTTATAAAATTTAGTTAACATAAACTTATTTATATTATTATTATTATTATTATTATTATTATAAACTTAGTTAATTTTATAAATTTAGTTAATTCATCATCATCATAATTTATAAAACTATGTTAAATTAGTTATATTATTATTTATAAATTTTAGTTAACTTAAACTTAGTTAATTTTATAAAAGTTATTTAATTTTAACAAAACCCAGTTAATTTTTATTAGCTTCGTTAACTTATTGTTATTATTAATTTATTACTATTTCTCATTTACATGCCAATAGGTTTAATGAGCCAAATTCGATGTAAAAAGAACAGCTAGTAAAGAATAAATGAAAGCAGTTATCAAAACCTGATGGTTATCAAGACTACACGAGCATCAACTACTAACAATTACCCTGGACGATGTAACACCTACCCGAGCCAAACAATTTCTTGACCATTTAACTCTGAGTTGTTTTAACAGCCATGGGTTGCTTTGCTGAAGCAACTCAGAGTTGAGTTGCTTTGCTATTAAGCAGCTTGGTTTAATGTTACATTTCCTGTCCTTTATTATCATGTAAGAAGTCTACAACGATGTCCCGACCAAGGATAATATGTCAATAAATACAGCTAGAGTAACATCGTAGGGCTGAACAAGAACTATATAAAAGGTCTTGAAGCTAGAATTCTGTCTACAACAAACACGGTCTCAAATGTAGAAGTTTCACAGTGTAATCGCCTTCATTTTTACAAGAAAAGTAAAAAATATTCATTAATAGTTAGGAAATCTAATTAAGCTTTATTATTAATATTTACCTTTTCATACATGTGACTAAATAATTTGAATGGCAGTGTCCTTTTCTTCCTTCTGTTTTGCTATAGTTTTTCTAGACTGTAGAAAAAATACAGGTTATAATAGTAACAAATCTTGATGATTATCTCATGGTAGAAGAAGGTAACCAGATAAAAACCAAATATCATAAACAGAATCCTTAGAAAATAGTTTTTGCAGGATATGGATAATAAGCAGTAAAATGATTAGCCTCTTTTAGTTTTGATTCAGAATCACTGTTCTTCAAATTAAGGTCTTTAACATCATTCACCTGGACAAAGTACACAGTGAATTTCAAATACCTTAATCTTATTAAACGTTTTTACATGTGTCTAGTGGGCATAAGTAAAATAACAAAAGTGTAAAGACAATTTCTTGCCCTATTCATTTTTGTAACCAGTAATGTTTTCTACAATGCTTATAATGATGATGTATTTCATACATTAAATTAATTACTTACATCTGATGGGGGGAAATTCTCAATTCCACTTACTAGTATTTGCATTTTTAGAAAGGATGCTTCTTTCACATAAGCAGATTCATTTGTTGATTTTTCATTCAATGTTCGGTTAACTTATTATAATCCTAGAGATTGAGGTGAGCTAACAAGAAAAACCCTTAACTTCTTTTCTTTGATATATCTTCCATTGTCTTTTGAGAATTTTTAAGAAATAAAAGATTAAATACAAAGCTAAATTTTAGATATTAATAGTAATCAATTTTATTACCATGCCAGGTGTGATGTCCTCATTTACACTTCCGTATGGAACAATTATCTTTGGACCAAAAATTTATCTTTTAATTGCATATTTGGTGGAGCAGTCTTCATTGCTTGCATAGCAACAGACAATTTACAATTAAGCATGATAGAAAACATAGCTAGAAATTGTTATTTCAGTAAATATATTTGCAACAAAAAGGGAAATAATTCTACTATTGTTGCACCTCAACCGCTTAATATAATGTAATTTAGACAAGAGTGGATTTGTCCTAAAAAAAAGTATCATGCCTTATAGTTCTCAAGATGAATAGCAATACCTACTATTCATAAAAAATATACCAGGAATTCTAGTCAAATACAACTATAGAAAATCAGTTCAACTGAGTAATGCACCTTTGTATTTCTCATGGAGGTAGAATCAATAATTTTAAGTAATATCTAAATCATTAAAATAAACTTTAACTTCCACTATGTTATGATCCTGATACTGGTTTCTTGAAAAGTAGAAAACTTAAGTGTTTAAAATTCAATAAACTTCTCCATGCAAATCTATTAAATAGGTGCTTTTCCAAACCACTAATTTATCTACGGTTATGCACTAATTTTAAAATAGAAATGTATTCTCCATACTAAACACCTTGTACATTAATTGAGTTTCTTGGACAGTAATTAAACATGTTTAATATTCTAGAAAAATATATATACAAACGTAAGAGCTAATGCAGTGATTTTGATAGTTTCTTAAAGTGTATGCAATGCATATGACATATTACCCACTCATAAATTCTATCCTAAGGAAGGTAAGAATAAGGTAGAGGATGCATGAACATGAAAAATCAAGAAAACTAAATAATTACGAAACATTGTAGTAGTGTATCTTAAAAGTACTAGAAAATAAACCCAAAATGATCCGACAAATATTCAAGAAGCGATAAATATTTTCTATATTAATATAAGCAGTTCCCTAATGGTTACCTGTAAAATCGCATGATGACCTTGGTAAAATGAAACCACTATTTGGTTTAACAGAATATATCTTTAGAGATGTGGTTTTGATCTAAAAACATGAATGCTTATGTTAGACAAAAGAATACAAGAAAATAGACAAGATGCATACTGATATAATAGTAAGTTTATTGTTATCACATTTTCAGTCTGAATAGTTCAAAGAAAAAAAGTAAAAGGGTTGTTTGAAATGCAAAGATACTATATA
Source organism: Allium cepa (assembly GCA_030765085.1). Lineage (NCBI taxonomy): Eukaryota > Viridiplantae > Streptophyta > Magnoliopsida > Asparagales > Amaryllidaceae > Allium > Allium cepa. Next base: position 342,239,067 of record CM060931.1, read on the forward strand.
TATAATTATTTGTCAACATCAAAATGAGAACATGATTAACCGTGTCTTAAATAGTTCAAAATTTACAACACGATATTTGTGACAATGATGGCATAACGAGACATGTGGATGTTGCTGACCTTGAAGGCAACATATTCATTTGACTTATTGATAAGATGCACACGAGCTTTGCTTCTTCAACTCAACTCAAATCATAAACAGTTTTGATTGAATTAGAATTTTTTGTTGCATTTGTAACTACGTAATCGCTCACACTACCAAGCAGTATCCTGCAAATTTTAGTTTCACGTTAAAGTTGTTAATTATTACACACAATTCATAATATCAAAGTTCACACACACACACTTACACACACACATATAGAAAAAGAAGGGATACCTTATAAAGGTACCATAGCCGCGACTTTCAATGACCAAAGAGTCGATTTTCAGATCCTCCACCGCATCACATAGCTTTCTCTTGGGTCACCCCAAGACACCTTAGCCAATACAGTCACTCGATTTCAACATTTATCAACCATCAGTAAATATCCTTTCACCAAAGTACAGGAAAATTACAAATTAAAGTTGATAACACACACCTTCTTGGCCTTCGACATAGCAGCAAGAAGCTCAAACACCTCGAGATCAACGTTACTAATTCCGCACTGCTTCATCAATTTCATTTCTCTGAACTCATCTAAAGGAATAAGAGCTACAATCGTTCAACTAACTCGATTACATTGGATAATACTACCAGCAACCGACTGATTTACACATGGGAGATCGATTATTTACGCGTTCCTATTTCAGCCAAAAGCTTTTTCTAAGCGCTATCGATTTTGTAAGAGACCACATGAATTAAGGCAATTTGATCGCATTCTAGAGCAAGGTTGTCAACGACCCATCTGACGGTGGATTTGCTCATCGGCGAGTAGTCCATGCCTTCTTATCATGGATTGGAATAACTGAGCATTACAAATTTGGATCGGAGAATGTATTTGATTTAGGGTCGCTTATTTTAGAGGAAAGAGTTGAATTTTTCTAAGTAGCAGAGGAATAACAAGGCGGTAATCTTTTGGGTTATGTTTATTTGGGAAAACGTGGATTTTGTTTATAAAGGCGGGAAGTGAAATATTTTATGTTACATCTATATAATAACGTAAAATATTATTAGTTTTATTTACATTCAAACGCCACCAATTTTTGCAACCAACAGCTGATTTTCTTATAGTGCGTGCTATTATTTCCCGTTGATGGTCTATTTTGTTTCTACTATATCAATCAACAATCACTCACATAATCATCATATTCAAACAATTAAAAAAACATATTAATCGTATAATCAAATACGATATCCACAACCATTCTAATATAATAGTTTTTTTGATAAAATGACCAAATTTACATACTATAACCATTTGTATACAAATTTACACACCTAGTACTAATAGAATGTTATACCAAACCGGTGCTAACAAAACACTTGATTACCCATAATTTTTTATTGCATGCACAAGTGAAAGATAGCACCATAAAAGTTCAACCTTGTTCCCTTTGCAAATCCAATGCCTACACAAGTGAAAGCACAACATATAGTCAAACAATTATGTTAACTCTTAGGACTTCAAATCTAATATCAAACACCTACAACATTGTACGAGTATATCATATTAAAAATAATGTCGTATAAATAATCAAAGTTATAAATGAAATGAAATAAATAAAGTCCAATCTTACAGTTATATATACAATGTTGTTAAATTAGTTATATTATTATTTATAAAATTTAGTTAACTTAAACTTAGTTAATTTTATAAAACTTGTTTAACTTTAAGAAAGCCTAGTTAATTTTTATTAACTTGGTTAACCTAATTTATTATTATTATTATTATTCAAACTCAGTTAACTTAATTATATTATTATTATAAACTTAGTTAATTTATAAACTAAATTAATTTATCATCATCATCATCGATATTTATAAATCTTTGTTAAATTAGTTATATTATTAATATTTATAAACTTTAGTTAACTTAAACTTAGTTAATTTTAACAAAACTTAGTTAATTTTTATTAACTTGGTTAACTTAGTTAATTTTTTATTATTAGTACTAAAACTCGGTTAATTTAATTATATTATTATTACAAACTTAGTTAATTTTTGTAAACGTAGTTAATTCATCATCGTCGTCATCATAATCATTGTTATTATTTGTAAAACTTTGTTAAATTAGTTACATTATTGTTTATAAAATTTAGTTAGCTCAAACTTAACTAATTTTATACAACTTGTTTAATTTTAACGAAACTTAGTTAACTTTTACTAACTTGGTTAATTTACTTAATTTATTATTATTATTATTGAAAACAAAGTTAATTTCATTGTATTATTATTATTATTTTCAGTATAAACTTGGTTAATTTTATAAACTTGGTTAATTTCATTGTTGCCATCATTATTATTTATAAAACTTTGTTAAATTAGTTATAGTATTATTATTTATAAAATTTAGTTAACATAAACTCATTATATTATTATTATTATTATTATAAACTTAGTTAATTTTTATGAAATTAGTTAATTCATCGTCGTCGTCGTCGTCGTCATCATTTATAAAACTATGTTAAATTAATTATATCATTGTTATTTATAAATTTTAGTTAACATAAACTTAGTTAATTTTATAAAAGTTATTTAATTTTAACAAAACTTAGTTAATTTTTATTAGCATGGTTAATTTATTACTATTATTAATAATTTATTATATTTCTCACTTACACACTAATAGGTTTAATAACCCAAATTTGATGTAAAAATAACAGCTAGTAAGGAATAAATGAAAGTAGTCCTCAAAATATGATGGTTATCAAGACTACACGAGCATCAACTACTAACAATTTCCCTAGACGGTGTAACATCTACCCGAGTCAAACAATTTCTTGACCATTTAACTCTGAGTTGTTTCAATAGCCATAGGTTGCTTTGCCGGAGCAACTCAGAGTTGAGTTGCTTTGCTATTAAGCAGCTTGGTTTAATGTTACATTTCCTGTCCTTTGTTATCATGTAAGAATTCTACAACGATGTCCCAACCAAGGATAATATGTCAACAAATATAGCTAGAGTAATATCGTAGGGCTGAACAAGAACTATAGAAAAAGGTCTTGAAGATAGAATTCTATCTACAAAAAACGCGGTCTCAGATGCGGAAGTTTCATAGAGTAATCACCATCATTTTTACAAGAAAAATAAAAAATATTCATTAATAGTTAGGAAATATGATTAAGCTTTATTATTAATATTTACCTTTTCATACATGTGACTAAATAATTTGAATGGCAGTGTCCTTTTCTTCCTTCAGTTTTGCAATAGTTTTTTCAGACTGCAGAAAAAATACAGGTTATAATGGTAACAAATCTTGATGATTATCTCATGGTATGAGAAGGTTACCACGTTAAAACAAAATATCATAAACAGAATCCTTAGAAAATAGATTTTGTCGGATATGGATAATAAGTAGTAAAATGATCAACCTTTTTCAGTTTTGATTCAGAATCATTGATCTTCAAATTAAGGTCTTCAACATTATTCACCTGGACAAAATACACAGTGAATTTCAAATACCTTAATCTTATTAATTGTTTTTACATGTGTCCAGTGGGCATAAGTAAAATACTAGCAGTGTAAAGACAATTTCTTGCCCTATTCATTTATGTAACCAGTAATGTTTCTTGGAATGGTTATAATGATGATGTATTTTATGCATTAAATTAATTACTTACATATGATGGAGGGAAATTATCAATTCCACTTACTGGTGCTTGTACTTTTAGAATGGATGCTTCTTTCATATAAGCAAATTCATTTGTTGATTCTTCATTCAATGTTCGGTTAACTTGTTGTAATACTGGAGATTGAGATGAGCTAACCAGCAAAACCCTTAACTTGTTTTCTTCGATATATCTTCCATTGTCTTTTGAGAATTGTTAAAAAATAAAAGGTTAAATACAGAGCTAAGTTATAGATATTAACATTAATCAATTTTATTACCATGCCAGGTGTGATGTCCTCATCTACACTTCCATATGGAACAGTTATACTTTGGCCTAAAAATTTATTTTTAATTGCATATTTTGTGGAGCAATCTTCATTGCTTGCATAACAACTGGCAATTGATAATTAAGCATGATAGAAAACATAGCCAAAAATTGTTATTTCAGTAAATATACTACCAAAAAAGGGAAATAATTCTACTATTGTTGCACCTCATCCGCTTAATACAATGTAATTTAAACAAGAGTGGATTTGTCCAAAAAAAAAGGTCTCATGCCTTATAGTTTTCAGGTTGAATACCAATACCTATTATTCAAAAAAAATACACCAGGAATTCCAGTCGAATACAAATGTAGCAAACCAGTTCAACCAAATAATGCGCCTTTATATTTCTCATGGAGGTGGAATCAATAATTTTAAGTAATATCTAAATCATTAAAATAAATTTAAATTCCACTATGTCATGATGTTGATACTGGTTTCTTGAAAAGTAGAAAACTAAAGTGTTTAAAATTCAATAACCTGCTCCATGCAAATCTGTTGAATAGTGCTTTTCCAAACCGCTAATTTATCTACGGTTATGCACTAATTTAAAAATAAAAAGGTATTCTCCATACTAAACACCTTGTGCCTTAATTGGGTTTCTAGGACAGTAATTAAACATTATTAATATTATGGAAAAATATATATACAAACGTAAGAGCTAGTGCAGTGATTTAGATAGTTTCTTAAATTCGGTGCAATGCATGTGGTGTATTACCCACTCATAAATTCTATCCTAAGGACGGTAAGAATAAGGTAGGGATGCATGAACATGGCAAATCAAGAAAACTAAATAGTTATGAACCATTGTAGTAGTGCATCTTGAAAGTACTAGAAAATAAACCCAAAATGATCGGACATATATTCAAGAAGTGATAAATATTTTCTATATAAATATAAGCAGTTTCCAAATGGTTACTTGTAAAATCGCATGATGACCTCGGTAAAATGACACCACTATTTGATTTAACTGAATATCTCTTTGGAGACGTGGTTTTGATCTAAAAACATGAATGCTTATGTTAGACAAAAGAATACAAGAAAATTGACAAGATGCATACTGATATAATAGTAAGTTTATTGTTATCGAATTTTCAGTCTGAATAGTTTAAAAAAAAATTAAAAGGGTCATTTGAAATGCTAAGATACTATAGATATAATTATTTGTCAACTTCAAAATGAGAACATGATTCAGAATTTACAACATGATATTTGTGACAATGATAGCATAAAAAGACAAGTGGAAGTTGCTGACCTTGAAGGCAACATATTCGTTTGACTTATTGACAAGATGCACAGTACACGAGCTTTGCTTCTTCAACTCAACTGAAATTATAGAAGTTTTAAATGAATTAGAATTTTTGGTTGCATTTGTAACTATGTAGTTGCTTACACTACCAAGAAGCATCCTACAAATTTTAGTCTCACGTTATAGTTGTTAATTATTAAACACAATTCATAACATCAAAGTGTATATATATATAGAAAAAGAAGAGATACCTTATAAAGGTGCCAGGCCTCGACTTACAATGACCAAAGAGTCGAGTTTCAGATCCTCCACCGCATCACATAGCTTTTCTCTTGGGTCACCCCAAAACACCTTAGCCAATACAATCACCTGATTTCAACATTTATCAACCATCAGTAAATATCCTTTTACCAAAGTACATGAAAATAATAAATTAAAGCTTGAATAAACCACAACTTCTTGGCCTTCGACACAACAGCAAGAAGCTTATACACCTCGGGATCAACGTTACTGATTCCGTACTGCTTCGTCAAATTCATTTCTCTGAACTCATCCAAAGGAATATGAGTTGCAATTGTTCAACCAAATCGATTACATCGGATAATACTACCAGTAACCGACTGATTTACACATGAGAGATCGAGTACTTACATGTTCCTGTTTCAGCCAAAAGCTTGTTCTGAGCGCTATTGATTTTGTAAGAGACCACGTGAATTAAGACGATTCAATCACATTTTTGAGCGAAGTTGTCGACGACCCATTTGACGGTGGTTTTGCTCATTGGCGAGTAATCCATGCCTTCTTATCATGGATTGGAACAGCTGAGCATTATAAATTTGGATTGGGGAACGTATTTGATTTAGAGTCACTTATTTGGGGAGAAAGAGTTGAATTTTTCTAAGTAGTAGAGGAATAACAAGGCGAATCTTTTGGGTTATGTTTGTTTAGGCAAACGTGGAATCTTTTTATAAAGGCGGGAAGTGAAATATTTTTTGTTACATTTATATTATAAGGTGAAATATTATTAGTTGCATTTACATTCAAACGCCTCCAATTTTTGCAACCAAAAGCTGATTTTCTTGTCGTGCATGCTATTATTTCCTGTTGATGGTTTATTTTGTTTCTACTATATCAATCAACAATCACTCACATAATCTTCATGTTCAAATAATTAAAAAAACATATTAATCATATAATCAAATGAGGTATCCAAAACCACTCTAATACAATAATTTTTTGATAAAATGACTAAACTCACATATGATAACTATTCGTATACAAATTTACACACCTAGTACTAATAAAATGTTATATCAAACCGGTGCTAACAAAACACTTGATTACCAATAATTCTTTGTTGCGTGCACAAGTGAAAGCTAGCACCATAAAAGTCCAACCTTGCTCTCTACGGAAATCCAATGCTTGCACAAGTGAAATTACAACATATAGTCAAACAATTATGTTAATTCCTAGGACTTCTAATCTAATATCAAACATCTACAACATTGTACGAGTATATCATATTATAAATAATGTCATATAAATAATCAAAGTTATAAACGAAATGAAATAAATAAAGTCCAATCTTATAGTTATATATAAAATGTTGTTAAATTAGTTATATTATTATTATTTATAAAATTTAGTTAACTTAAACTTAGTTAATTTTATAAAACTTGTTTAATTTTAATAAAGCTTAGTTAATTTTTATTAACTTGGTTAACTTAATTTATTATTATTATACAAACTCGGTTAACTTAATTATATAATTATTATTATAATAAACTTAGTTGAAAGTTAATTTATCATCATCATTGATATTTATAAATCTTTGTTAAATTAGTTATATTATTATTATTTATAAACTTTAGTTAATTTTAACAAAAGTTAGTTAATTTTTATTTACTCGGTAAACTTAGTTATTTTATTACTATTATTACTAAAACTCGGTTAATTTAATTATATTATTTTTATTATAAACTTAGTTAATTTTTGTAAACATAGTTAATTCATCATCATCATCATAATCATTATTACTTTTAAAAACTTTACGGTTTTCAAGATTACACGAGCATCAACTACTAACAATTTCCTTGGATAGTGTAACACCTACCCGAGCCAAACAATTTCTTGTCCATTTAACTTTGAGTTGTTTCAACAGCCATGGGTTGCTTTGCTGAAGCAACTCAAAGTTGAGTTGCTTTGCTATTAAGCAGCTTGGTTATTGTTACATTTCCTGTCCTTTATTGTCATGTAAGAAGTATACAACGATATCCTGACCAAGGATAATATGTCAATAAGTACAGCTAGAGTAACATCGTAGGGCAGAATAAGAACTATAAAAAAAGGTCTTGAAGCTAGAATTCTGTCTACAACAAGAAACATGATCTCGAATGCAGAAGTTTAACAAAGTAATCATCTTCATTTTTACAGGAAAAGTAAAAATTATTCATTAATAGTTAGGCAATTTGATTAAGATTTATTATTAATATTTACCTTTTCATACATGTGACTAAATAAATACCGCACCATCAATTTTGCTCCCCTAACCTGAAATATGACAAACCAATCTAAGTATTTTCATTCTTACTTCAGCTTCTTTTTAACATAACAGTTTCATTAACTCTATTTAAGTGGTAAAAACAACAATATCAATGTCTAATAAATATTTGCCCAGCTCTATAACGAATAAAATGAGGAATGGGTAAGTGGAAATTGGTGTATATAAACTATCAAATTTATAGGCATTTGTTAGCTCTATCTATCTAATTGTTGTAATATAAATTTGATTCTCAACTGCAAAAGGATGTTAAAAAATCTATCATTCTAAATCAATAAAAATTTCGTAATTATACAAAGATCATAACTTTCACTTAAGAATACAAATCAATAATAAAGAAGTTGATGGAGAATACCTCAAGATGGCCAATTGGAAACTATTGATGCACTGTTACTCGCAGCCTCGCTTTCCCCTATCAAAGTTAGATTAAATCATGGAGCACCTGTCGCCTACAACGTCTGATTGGGTTGTCGCCTTCTGAAGTTGCTGGTGATGCCTACAGCCTACTGGAGTTGCCACACCTAATTTTCACTCACTATCGATTTGGAGTTCCGCCTTTTTTTCTTTCTCCGTGCGCTTGTTGAGTGATGCTCTAGGTTTTGATATGGCCCAAAGTAGAAGCTTCTCTTGCTTTACCAAAAAGTCAGGCTTGACTGTTAATGAAGCAAGGACATCTGAATATAATTGAAGTAAAATTTGAACATTTTACATGGTAAAACTCAAGTACCTAGAAGAGACTCTTAACATGGTATATAGTTAAGCTTTGTACACCCACGAATCTAAGAACACCCTCTGATATAACCCCTATTTCAAAATTTTAAAATAAACGAATATGCATATTTAAGCAATATGTATTATTTAGCACTTTGTTTTGCCCATTTATGTTCGACAACCGAGTTGCAAACAAGGAACAAACAATTAAATATATGGTACATTATGGGAAACAGTAACAAATCTACTTTTAAACTGAATTAATTTTATTAAGAAAACAACTACTTCAAATTACAATAACAAAATAACATGATTAAAATATGGAATGGGCAGCAAATCACTTATGTTCAGTGCAATTGAATAAGTAAGCTATCTTCCCATTAAGAAGTTCACTCTTTTCAAAAGCTTTCTATTAACCAACAATTGACAGCACACAATTAAAGCATAGCTATGTATCCCAAACATACCTCTAAGTTTGAAAATCCCAGTTGATTTCACTATGCTTGTCCATGTTATCCCACTGTGAAATTAATGGAATGCATTTAGCACTAAAATATTTTATTGTACACCAATTTAAATTTTACGAAGATGACATCATCAATATAACTCAAATAACTCAACCTGGCTATTAGAACGAGCTTGCTTCACATGCTTGCACTAGTTTGTAACACTTCTCTTTTCACTTATGTACTGTTCATAGGCTCGATTTATCATTTCTTACAATTGCTCATTGTATTTGTCAATGTATAGTTTCATATGAATAAAAAACAACCGGTAAATCAAATAAGATATAATGAAATTTATTATGAGAAATATATGTACCCACCATCTTTGTTCTTCATCCGAATCCGTATAACTAGGAATATCATTATGAAGTTCTATAGCATAAGATTCCTCTTCACTATGACTAACTTTGATTCGTCATTTTCCACATCAATCCATGTAGAATCAATAACATCTAGGTCATTTTTTTCCCTGCAATGCAGTATAATATTCTCAGAAGAAAATTCATTCAAAAGTAGTGAAATAATTAGTAATGAATTACCATACAATCTAAAAAGTAGTTCGCATTTACATTTAATAAGCACGAATGAACCATTAGACACTGCAATCTAAGACAAGCCCAAAATAATTGGCACCGGATCATGCATAGTAACCAAGCCTGTATATTCCTCATAACATCTTTATAGTCTTCTTTACAAATAAGCTTTCTTTTAGGGATGGTTTTGCATGCATATTTTTTTGGGAGTAAAGTGAAACAAACATGTATAAGTTAGCACCAAATCATGCATAGTAACCAAGCATGTAGTGAACTTAAAATAATTAACTTAAATATCTTGAACACTAAAAATGATAAACATCAAGTGAATATTTTGAAGTATATAAGCATGAAACTTTAATAAAATTATAGTTTAAGTATCTTAAAAGCAGAAAAAGGCAAATGTATATTGCTGTATGTATGATGTATATATGTATCCATATAGGCATCTCAATGAAATATTATACATTTGATCTTAGACTAAAATATATAACACATATTTTGAAAACATCAATCTTAGTAAACATTAGACAATAATGAAAAATATAAGTCTTATTACTACAAAATAATTAAGTATTGTAAACAAAAAAATGTTGAGTTATTACCACATCAAAAATGGAACATTCCATACCTGTCCAATATTTAGAGCTAGCAATTTGCTCTTTGATTGCTTTCCAACCCAGACATATATTGCTGAGCAATGGTCGAGTACGAAAATATCTTCAGCCATCAAATCGTCTTGAGTGAAACCAAATATCTCTATCTCCTTAACAAGATTTTTCGACGACATGAACAAATTTTTATAGATGAGTTTATTGAAAAATATCATATATATATATATATATTCGATACGTGTAAACAAGCACCCTACTGCAGTTAAATTGTGTACGCACGTGAGCATGTGGACATAAATATGCCTAGAAATTGTTTTCCTCACAACAGGTGTGTATCTGAGAAGGCAACATCCACTATGTTCCCAGTTTGCCTTTAATGGACAAGGTTATGAAATGTAGAAGTTATTCTAAAAGTGGGAGTTCCTTGTGACCATCATTATGAAGGGATGATGCAAAATATTAGATATGATATCACAAATATTCCATTTCTTTTATCTCAAGCCATAATTTAAAACATAAGTTGTTTAACTATACAAAGTTCCATATGCTTTGAATTTCAATTTATCATCGATAAAGACAAAAAAATCAAATTTGATAGACTGTTGTTAATAAACATACCAAAGTCCAAAATATAAACGTATTCTCACTTGTGTACTGTTTCACACATCCACTTCAAATGAAGTTACTTTTAGTACATTAGGTGGTTAAAAAAATTATTATTTTTGACATCTAAATTAACAAAACTTATATAGAATAAAAAGTTGTGGTTCGATACATGAGCCTAAAGCGCTGAAGGATAATCGCTGTGGTGCAAAGTCGATATAATTAAACAATCAAATTTCAAGAAACGAACAAAGCAAGGAAAAATTATTTATGCTACCCTTTCCTACATATATATCAAAAATAAAACATAATTGAGTTATCTTTCTTAACTTCATGATTTAGCTTTATATCTATTCTACTACTATTCCTTTATTATTAAACACAACGTCAATTGGTACAAACTCATTGATTATATGGGATGCAAAAGGTAATAAATATAGTGGTGAGTATAAAACTCACCAATTCTAGGAATTGAAGAACATAAGCTCAGCTCTAAGTTGTTATTACGACAACCATTGCTCTCTAACCATTCTTCATGCAAGTTCACTGCCCTGCGTCTGCAGCTCCACCACAAAACTATTGCCTTCGAACTTCAGCCATCGCTGCAGCTACCACCTTCATGCCTACATCGCTCGCCAACTCCCACTCTATAGCAACAACCAATGATGCCAGTGCTATCTCACAATCCTAATTTCGACACCATTATCTCCACCACATCATTGTCTCATCTACCAATTGTACACATCCCCGGTCGGTGTCCCCTCCACCAGATCCTATTGCGACTACTCCTCATGCGTAGCAACCTTCCATCATCAAATGCCACATCGGGATCCCCATGCCATTGTACGTCATGGCTCTCTCTCTCCTAGACATCGATGATTATGGACGCGCTTCCAGATCACGATCGGGATCCCCACCACCATTTGGTTGTGATTTTTGAATTGGGAAAATTAGGGCTCGGGGGAGTAATTTGGAAGACGAAGACTTTTTTGTTCTCATTGTAGTTTTGAGAGGAGAAAAAACTGTGAAGTGTTAAAAGGAAATTTGCGCGGCCATGGAAAATTTTAGCAAAATTATCGTGAATTATTGGCGAGGCCGATTAATGGCATTTCTTATTTATTTTTATATTCTAAAATTACAACGGTTGAATATAGCTTGAAATGCTACCAATTAATGCAAGTAAAAGCAAGTTTTGTTGTAGTGAACCAAGAGAGGCGCTGGATTCTGCCATCACTATACGAGATCTCCATCTCTTATTCAACTCTTTCCTCTACACCATTGTCACCAAGGCAGCTACTCTAGAAAATTCTAGGACTTAGACTCAGTTTAACCCCTATACTTGTGACTAATTCTTTTTCAATCACCTTGTAATCTCATTCAAGCTAGATTAAACCATAATTAAAGTTATAAAGTGGACGTATGTTTACTTAACAATCGAACCACTACAAAAATCTCTATATCTCATTTTACTTTTCTGCTACTTCCTATTATATTTGCTCTGTTCTAACAGGCTTGGTGCTTGTCTATCGTACTCTAGAGTGTTGATCCATTTTTTAGGTTAAGATTTTGGTGCTTTCTCTGAGAATAAAGAACTCAATCTAGGATCCAGCTATCTATTTTTGATTGGATAGATCCAGAATTTTGATCAGGAAAGTTTGTTTGAAGAAGGTTAGAGATTTGCAATTCTAATGGCTCCTAAGAGAAAGAAAACATCTGGAAGATCTGTTGGGACATCACTTAGTGTCGATGAAACCAATCTCCAGCAAACGGAAGTGAACAATGCTAACAATCGTTGAAAAGACGTTAATGCTGGAAACCTAGCACCGGGTGCTTCCGCTCAATAAGAGATTGTAACCAGAGAAGAGGTTAACCAGATAGTTAATCAACTTAACCAGAAGATGATTGATAGTCAGAAGGCTCGTATGGAGAAGATTAATGCTTTTCTAGCACTACAACCACCGACTACCCCAAGGACTAGATCGGAAATTACAGAGACTATGGAATAGGAGAATTCCTCTATTTTACACTTGAACCGGAGGGATAGCAAGAAAACGCAAATGGAGATAGTTAGTGGAGTAACTAGAATTGTTATTAAAGGTAATGGAAGTATACCTCCTACCGCGGGACAACCTACCACAAACCCCAACCTTGGAGTGAAGGCTCCACAAGAGAATATTTCAATGCCTCTCTCTGATTCTGAAGATGATATGCAACTTGATCTAAAGGACTATAATTGAATGCTGACATAGGCAGGCAAAATGCCGAAAAGGAATTTCAAACTACCGCTATGAAGCCATCAGCATGCCAATGGAATTATGCAGGAGCGGTTCTCCTAGAGAATGGAGAACCTAGAATTCGGTTGGAAAACCATGACCATTTCAAAATCAAATGCTTGGCGTAGCCCCAGACAGTCAACCTATGGACTACCGGACTAGTGAAGCATTCATTGTGGACATGGTTAAATAATTGATGAAAGAGAGTAAGGGAAGGAAGGACAACGATTGGGGGTTTTCACCACGTCGAACTCTGTTTACCAAAAACATTTTTAGGGAAGAGTACCTCCAAAAGTTTACAATGCCCACAATGTCATCTTACAACGAACCAACGGGTTCCAAACAGCACTTGTACAGGAACAGCTGGCACATAGACAGAGCTAGGACAACGGATGATCTTTGTTGCAAATGTTTCTCTATCTTCCCAGAAGGTGTTGCTTTTATGTGGTTTACTAGACTCTCACCAAGATCCATTTCTACGTTTGACGAGTTGGCAAATAAATTCTTGGAATAGTTCAGACTTCACACGGCATAGCCAAAAGATGTGATGTCTCTATCAAGCCTTTTCCAGGGACTAAATAAAGTTTATGAACTAGTTTAATACTACGGCTACTGAAATGAGCAATCCTAACGAAGATATGGTATTGAGGGCTTAAATCTGGGCTATCCATTCGGATACAGACTTTGGAAGATAGATTAAGATGAAGCAACAAACCACCATAAAGGAGTTCAACCGAAAGGCGAGTCAGTATCTAAGATTGGAAGAGGCAGATGCATTAGAGGGCAAGACTGCCAATGTGCAACCAGAGGAGATAGTTCAAAGCAATCTAGCAGTTAACCAGGATGAAAACAATTCTAGAGTCATGACAGAAAATGCAGGGAAAGATGGAAATCAGAAAAATAAAACCATAACACTAAGTAGGCGTGACGGGAATGGAAAGAAGATCGGGAACCTGAGACTCGAGGAGTATACGCCATTCAATGACAACTTGGAGAGCATCTATTTTGCAACTCAAGGAACTGAGCAATATAACAAGCCACTCAGGAAGGAAGAATCTGAACAAAAAAAGCAATTAGGAAAGTTTTACTGCTTCCATGAGACTCATGGGAATAACACAAATGAATATCGGCATCTGAAGGACTTAATTGAGGAATCAATAAGGAACAATTGGCTTCAACAGTACATGAAGAAACCGCAAAACTTTGACGAGCCCGTTGGAACCCAAGTTCCAAGTACTCAATGAAACCAATCTAGACCCAGCAGAGAAGGGTCTAGATGGACAATACAGATACTTATTATCAGCACTATTTTTGGAGAATCTCACCCAGCATAGAAGAGCTAGGGGATATGGAGTGATGCGAGCTCACTAAAACACACTTTGAAAGAAGCTTGTTTCACAATTGAGGGTGGTGCTTTGGCCAAGCAGCAAAGGACACTTAATGATGACATAGTGTTTCGTAACCAAGACACTGAAAGAGTAGAAACATTACTCTCGTCCCGATGGTAGTGATAGTTGGAATTGGACTGGTAGTTTTACGCTAATCCCTATGGATAGTGGAAGGTTAACATCTTGTTACGACATACGTTCGATCAAATAAAGATTAGTACGAAGGATGTGCCTTCTTGTCGAATGAAAATATACGACTTTATACGAGAACCAAGGCAGCTAATTGGGATAATTGACTTGCCTGTGGAGCTCAGAGAAAGAGAACATAGGGTAGTCCTTATCTAAACCTTCGTGATCGTGGATGAAATGTCATCTTACAACACTTTCTTGGGTTGACCGGCCTTTGCTAATTTTAGGATCGCTTTGGCTCTATGGTGCCTTACCATGGAATTTCCAACGAAGAATGTGGTTGGAGTTACAAAAGGAGATCAAAACGTCGCTAGAGAATGTTATGTCGTTGACTTATGTGAATCAAAATGAAACGAAAAGGGAAAGAATGTGGGGAAGTCTCCCCACAATCGCGAATTAACTTCATGGAAATTATAGAACCGCCCCTAGCTCGGGGACCATAGGAATTTCGATAAGGCTTTGGACCCTAGAAAGAAGAGTTTAAGGGAGGAATGGGCAGCAGCGGTAGTGATTTGGTTTTAGTCCCTATCGATATGGATGACCCCACTCAAGTCCTAAAAACATGGTTACAACTTGGGATCAAAATACAATAAGAATTGATCAAATTTTTTCATGCCAACCTGGACCTGTTTGCTTGGACGCATTCTTATATGTGTGAGATATCGTCGAAGATAACGTGTCACACGCTCAGTATCATTTCAAAGTTCACTCTAGTAAGGCAGAAGAGGCGTAGTCTAGGTCTGGAGTGATCCACTCCATTGAAGGAGGAAGTGAATAAGTTGTTGGCTAATAGATTCATCCATGATGCGACTTATCCTAAGTGGGAATCAAATCTAGTTCTGGTTAAAAAGTCAAATGGAAAGTGGCGAACTTGGACCGCTTCCCATGACCTATAATTGACCAACTCATGGACGGAATTGTAGGGCACGAACTACTCTCCTTCATGGATGCTTACTCGGGATATAATCAAATTATGATGCATGAACCTGATCAAAAGAACACCATCTTCATCACCAACCTCAGATTGTATTATTACCGAATAATGCCATTTGGCTTGAAGAACGCCAGGGCAACTTATCTACAGTTAGTGAACACAATGTTCAAGGATCAGATTGGATAAACAATGGAAGTCTATGTGGATGACAAGCTAGTCAAATCATGTGTGTCTGGAAATCATTTGGATAACCTCTCGGAAATATTTAAGATTCTTTGAAAGTATGGAATGAAGCTTAACCCGCTGAAATGTGCTTTCTTTGTGGCTTTTGGAAAATTTCTAGGTTTCATCATGAATGCTAGGGGCATTGAAGATAATCCCAAGAAAATTAGTACCTTGCGGAATGTAATAGCCCCTACAACAAAAAAGGAGTCACAGGGTCTAAATGGAAAGGTCGTGACGTTAAGCCGATTCATTTCCAAAGCAACAGACAAGTGTATACCATTTTTCGATGTATTGAAGAAGGGTGAGAAAAATTTCAAATGGAATCAAGCCTAAAAATAGCTTTTAAGGCTTTATTATGACATATGGAGACCCCACCAGTTCCTATCCAAGCTAGTGGAAGGAGAAAACTTGTTCATCTACTGGGCAGTGTCCCGTCATGCTCGAAGTGCAACGCTTGTACAAAAGGAAGCCGGGATTCAACAACTCATCTGCTACATTAGCAAACGCTTCATTAGAGCTATGAAACTATCTAAAGTTAGAAAAATTAGCATATTGCTTGCTTATAGCATCGAGGAAGTTGCGACTGTACTTTCAAGCTCATCCAATTAATGTGTTGAAAGATCATCCTTTGAGGCAAATACTTTATCGACCTGAGACTTTAAGTCAAATTCTAAAGTGGAATGTTGAATTAAGTCAGTATGACATGACTTACCATCCCTGAGAGGAAATTAATGGATATGAATTAGTTAATTTCATCATGGAATTCATCATTCAAGATGTAGAAGAGTAGGAGACAAAGGAAGTGGTATCATAATGGAAGCTGTTTGTGGATGGTGCATCAAATGAATTCTGCTCGGAAGCAGGAGTTGTGCTTCAGACTCCCGAAGGACCATAAAACTGCTATTCCTTAAGACTGTAGTTCCTTGCTACTAACAATGAGATAAAGTATGAGGCATTGATAGCGGAACTGAAGATTGTGAAGGAATTGGAAATAAAACTATGCATACCTATATGACTCTCAACTAGTTATTTGTCAGGTAAAGAGGTAACATCAAGCTAAATGGGCAAATCTCACTCCCTACTTGTCAAAAGCATGGGAACTACTCAATGACATTGAACATTACATAATAACCCATATTAACAGGGAACATACGTGAAGGCCGATTATTTAGCCAAACTGGCCAGTTCAAGAGAGGCATAATCAAGGGGATTGGTTCCATTTGGAGTTTAACAGCTCCAAGCATAGATCAGATGGATGTAGATTATGTTTTGGAGACCATGGAAGAGAAAGAATCACGGATGACGCCAATCAAAGATTATCTGCTCAAAGGAATACTCCTCGAAAACCAGAATGAACGATAGAAGCTCCTTCAAAAAACACCGCGGTTCGTGCTATAAAATGGAGTGCTATACAGGAGAGGCTTCTCCACCCCCTACTAAGGTGTGTAACCAAAGATGAAGCCTATAAGATTCTAGGAAGTCCACGAAGGCAGTTGTAGCCACCACACTGGGGGGCAGACATTAGCAAAGAAGGTTCTCTATTATGGATATTTCTAGCCGACAATCAACCAAGATGCAGCGGACTACACTAGCCGTTGCGATCAATGCCAATGATTTGCAAAATTATTGAGAACCCATCATTAGAACTTACGCAAATGGTCAGCCTTTGGCCATTTGCAATCTGGAGAATCATTTAATTAACGTACTTCCAATTGCCAAAGGAGGAGTCAAATACGCTATAGTTGCAGTTGATTACTTTAATATTGGGCTAAAGCAAAGCCACTTTCAGCCATTAATACAAAGAAAGCAACTAACTTTGACAAAAATATTATTTGCAAGTTTGGAGTACGTAGAAAATCGTCACGGATAAAGGGATTCCGTTTGAGAGTGCCGAAATAAAGGATTTCTGTTAATGTTTGTGGATTGAATTTTTTTTTTGTAGTAGCACACCCATAGGTAAACGGGCAAGTGGAGGAAACAATAAAATCATCAAATCCACCATCAATAAATGACTTACGAAAGCCAAAGAAAATTGTGTTGATGAACTTTCGCTTGCACCATGGGCTTATAGGATGACTCACAAAATTGCAACCGGGCACTCGCCATTTTCCTTGGCAAATGGTTCAGAAGTGATGATCCCAATGGAACTGGAAGTCTCCTCTGATCAGAGATGACACTTCAATTAAAATGAAAACGAGCATCTCTTACTCGAGTCATTGGATCAGATCGATGAGAAGCGGGAGGAAGCTGAGTTGAGGACCGCCGCTCACTAAATGCGAGTGGTGCGACACTTCAACACCAAAGTTCACAACTGCACCTTTGAACTTGGAGATCTCATCCTGAACGAATCTTCCCTAAAACGGAGGTACTTGGCCCAAATTGGAAAGGATCCTACTTTATCGGCCAGAAACTTGGAGATGAACGTTCAAACTCACAACGATCGATGTAATTTCGATTCCTTATGCTTGGAATAGTGACTCACCGCGGCACTATTTTATTTAGTAATTACCTATGTATTTTCTATTTCTATAAATAAGCCACCAGAGAGACTAGTGGCATTGTAAATTGGCAGGAATTGCCTTTCTATTTATTTCATCAATAAAGTCATTTCGCTTCTTAAAACATTGGAATCGCGTTCATGTAAGAAACCCGTAGGGTCGACAATACCAAATTGACTCAAATTGCAGGATCGACGAGGAAAATCAATCCCAGCCTTCTGAGAACCAGTGTTGCTCCAAAAACATCGAGAAGGTCCAACCCTCACATGCATCCATAATCCACGCCTCGCTTCTTGGACTAATGGAATTGCATCCAAGTAAGCATGCATTCTTTTGCCACTTGAATCGATGGAACTGCATTCAATTGAGCTCCATTTCCTTTTTTCTTGAATTATTGGAAGCACATCCAAGTAAGCATTCATTCTTTTTCCACTTGAACTAATGGAACTGCATTTAAGTGTGCTCTATTTCTTTGTTCCTTGAACTGATGGAATCGCTTCTAAGTAAGCATCCATTCTTTTGAGACTTGAACCGATGGAACCCTAGTAACATCGTCAGTCTGTCAAAATCTCCTAAGTACCGAGGTTGCTTCGATAGCATTGGGGAAATTCATCAGTTGTAGGATTGGTAGATATCAATCCCTGCCTCCTAAAACTCGACATCACTCAAAGATTGGGGAAGTTAAAATAGAATCCAAAGGATTGAGCTATCCATTAGTCTTTAAAAATATAGACTAAAGCACGGATAGAACCTCAGTATCGAGTTCAGAGAGATCAATCGCAATCAAAGTACGGCGTTCTCGGAATCAAGCTTTCAAATTACAAGTTCCCAGAGATAGGAGCTGCAATACATTGTGGACTGGGGGGAACCGGAGAGCTGCCCAAAGCATCCGGTTTCATGTCAGGTGTTCAAAGTAATCAGCCCCATGGACTGGAGGGCACACAACACACTACCACTTGGTCAAAATAAAAATCACTTCATAGTTCTGTAATACCAAACAGAGAATTTTTGCAACCACAATAGAGCTGGATAAAGTAGTGCATTAAATAACTGCAAGTTACACTACTTACACCATTTACATGCATGGAATTGGGGTAAATAAATACGTCACTTCACATAGTACAACAATATGTAATATGGAAATTGCAAGACAGGGAATCATATTATGTACATACACAGTGGTATATAAATAGGCACAGTACAAAAATATAAAGTATACAGAAGAGATTACAGTGGAAATGATGATCTTTTCACTACTTATGTCATTTCATGTACAATATTAAACAGCGAGGGACGTACCCGCACGTTATCGACATCAAAAAGAAAAGGTACAAATATTACTAATGCTATAACAAAAGGAAAAAGATGTTAAGTACATACTCTATACTAGTACATACTCTAACACCATAAAAACACAGAAAAAGATAACAAGTACCCCGCTCCACCGGTGCTCGAGCTCATCTCGACTTCTTTCTGCCTTTCCCTCCATCTTTACCGCCCCTGCCTAGGCAAATCGGAAGCTTCTTCCTGCTATCCTTGTTAGTCTCTCCTCCTTTAGGGGAGATAGACCCCTCTGACACTTCAGTAGCCACACTCCCCTCCTTAGACACCTTCAATGTGATGGTGGTGGGAGTCCTGCGTTTTCGCTCCTCCTTTTCCTTCTTCATTTGTAGCCCCATTTTCCTCCTCCAGTCTTTCTACTATGGTCGTCTTATCTGTCGGCCCCGACTCGCAAGTAATCACCACCTCTTCATCCACAGACATAGAGATGTCCTCCAATTTTTGTAGTGCCTCTATCCGTTCGGAGCAGGCCCAGACCTGTAGCTGAAATAGGAATTATGCTGGAAGCCATTGAAAAGACAACGATGAAAGGCGTGAATATTATAGTAGCTCCTGTACCCTATGCAACTAGAGGAGAAGGTGGGAGAGTTGGTTAACCTACAAGTTGGGAAAGAGAGGTGCATAGTTTAGAAAAGGAGTCCGAAGTAAATCGAAGTGCCTGGAGCAGTGGAGAGACAAGAAAAATACCTGAGCCAGGGGTTTGGTTATGAACTTCAATCTCAAGGGCTTCATCACCAGTCTCTATCTCAGAGGGTCGCACAATGGCTGGAGAGAGACGTCACTTACCTAAGGCTTTGAATGTAATGTGGACCTGAATGACTTCAAAAATAATAGCCGTCGATACAAGGATGATCGCCGTGTGCTCTTGAGAAGTAGGAATAAGTGTTTGATGCTGACCGAAGAGCATGGGCCACCAAGAGCTTTAGCCACAACATCATCAGCTTCCTTCTTCCTCTCCTTTCTAAGGATCTCTCTGCTGGCGGCTAAAAAGTCTATGTCCTCAGGAAGGTAAGTGGCTTTCAATTCCTCCTCAAAGCGCATATCCTTGGCCTCCTGAGGTCTGACCAATACCACTTCCCAAACCACGACAAGAATCCGAGGATAGTTATTAGCTAGCCATTTCAAGTTGCCCTTATTCATCATGCAGCTAGTGTAGAGGTGGAGCACGTTGGCATTCATTCTTCTTATCGCATCTTCATACTCTACCCGAAGCATTATAAGCTCAGATTTTGTAACCAAGTGGTTGATCTCTTTAGTTAGCATAGCCGGGACAACCTGTTCCTTCACTTTCACCGGCTGTGCATTCTCCTTACGAAGACAAGTGAGCTCAGCCGCCCGCTTGGCAATAACAGCAGCATGAACAATGATAGTTTGATTCCAAGATATAATGGTATTTTATACTTCGGTAAGTTACTCTTTCAATTTTCCGAATTCAATATGAGCAATTTTGAGATGATCCTTTATCACAACAATGGCTTTATCGTGAGCACGGTTTGCCTCAGTCAACAACTTGTCGCTGGCAGCCTGTAACATCCCCTATCTTGAGACCTGAAGCTAAGCGCTATAGATGCTGCAGTCATCCATAGTATTAACTTTCGATGACAAAATACGGTAATGTTAATGATATCTATAATATCAGAAGCACATGAACATGAAATAAAAATCAACACAGATTTAAAACCACTTTTCTGGTTACATTTCAAATCAATATTTCATATTCAGATACATAATCCCAAAATAATTCCTAGGTTTTGTTCAAATATAATTACTACAAAATAGTCCAAGAGCGACATATGAAGATGCCTCCCTAGATGATCAGAGTACTAAATAGACATATCAGTCTTAATACATCACAGCAGAAATAAAACTAAATAGCTCTTATATAGCTAGCTTTACCTCCTACATGTCTTCAGAAGCTTTATTCGTACAACCTACTAAACCTGAAAAACCTTAACTCCCAATCTACTTAAATTAATTCATAGCACCCAAGAGTTTAAGGTGAAAACATAAATTTCGAGTCATACATAAAGCCTGGTGTGAATAATATTATTACATCTCGGTTTACTGATATTAAGTAAGACCACGCCACTTAGTGGAACGGATTTCCCCTCACTAATATCCCTTTAAAATATATCTTTTTGCCAACTGATTAAAACAATAATAGCAATATCATATATGCTCATAAATCAGGTAATAAATGGACCATCTGTCTAAACAATATAGTTTTGTTTACCATTGGCTGACTCGGGCCTACCAGAAAAAATAAATAATCTAATATCTGTTAGATACACTTCTGGATGGTCTGCCCTTAACTTACTTCTTCCAAGGTCAACTGATCCTAATGGTTTTGCGGGTTCATCAATAACCTATCCTCCTTCTTCGTATATTCCTTTCTGTGTGTAACATCATTTGAGTCCTACTTATGATTAAGCCTACACACTAGAATTTTGGACTAAATTAACTAGGGGATATAGCTAATGTATAAGGCGCGACCCTATACCAGTCCCATCTTGTATGCTTTACTCAAATCTCTTTGCCATGATATATGCTTTATACAAAACATTGTTGATGAAAACCTTCGAAACCCTTGTTTAAAAGACTTAAACATTCTCTTTCGGAACCATTGAAAGTACCCCTTTCGAAACAAGTTAACTACTTAACTTTGAACCATTAGGCCAAAAGGCCAAAACATACCTTTCGAAACCATTTATAATAGACCTTTCGAAACCATTGAAAGTATCCTTTCGAAAGTTTTATAAAACCTTAGATAACCTCTTTTAAAACACTTCAAACTTGCCTTTCAAAACATTAGAAACCCTCCATTCAAACACCAAAGGTAATCCTTTCGAAAACATTGGGGATTCACCCCTTCGAAACCTTTATCATGTACCTTTCGAAAGCATTAAGATCCTCTACTTAAAATAAAACTTTTGAAAGCATTGAATTCAAGTTAAAAGCTTGTGGAATATAGTTTCGAAACCATTTAAAATAATCGCTTTCGTAACCTTTGGGTTTAACTGTCAAAATATCAAAGGATCTTAAATGAACTAGGATGAAAGCATCTCTTTCTAAAGCAATTTCTTAAATAAAAGAAAGTGGATGGTATTGAAACCAACCCCTTCGAAAGCATTGGAGTAGCGGCTCTAAATTTAAAGCAAAAGAACCCTTTCAAAGGCATTGCTTCGAAAGGTCGAATGCGGCATCAGGGGTTTCAACCCCTTCGAAACTTATTTATTAAAACAAAGGCGACAACCTCTTTGGAAAGCTCTTTTCTTTAAAACAATTGGCCAAGCCAAAGGCTAGTTCCTTCGAAAGCTTCATTTGTAACCAAAATAGTTCTAAGTTTCCAAAAGCTACCTCAACCCCTTCGAAAACCTATTTCGACTTTATACCTTTCGCCCAACTCTAATCCACCACGTATGGAAGGTGATACCATGTGTATTGGTTTCGACTTAGATGGAGTCAGCAGTATGAGGTCAAAAGGTGCTGCTATAAGTGGCGGAGCAATAAAACCTCATAAAACTAATTTTTAACTATTTAAAGCAATTTCTTTCCAACTAACTTGCTTTATTTGTTAACAAATGATTGGTTGCCAATTCTTTTTCAAAATCTTTTTTAAAAGTGCTGCTGAATTTTGACAATTAACAAAATAAAACATTTACAAATAGCTCCTTATCCTTTTATAAACATATAAAATATTTAAGTCTCATACCTTAAATAATTTTTTTATCTTTAATAAAATACGTAGGAAAATTATCCAAAAATTCCCATAAATCACTTCTAATATGTTTTCTAGCATATTTAAATTTCTAACCCAAAGCTAACATAAAATAGCCATAATTAATTTAAACCTAATTTAACTATTTTCTTCACTAGAAAATTCATAATAAATCCACATTAATTCAAAAAATTATGAAACTTTAAAATCATCTCTAAAATAATAATTCCGACCTTATATAAAAAATGCTAGGCATTTGGATGTCATTTGGTAGGTTTTTCAAATGAAAACTTATCATAAAATCTATATGGTGCACATAAATCATCTCCAAGCATATATATCCTTTTAATATTCAAACATGGCATAATACTTTGCAAAACATATCCGGATCTGATCTGAACCAAAAATAAGAATATGAAATGTAATCTATTATTCATCTTAGCTTGTGATTCAGGAGTTTGAATTTGCTCTTTAATGAATTTTATTGAGCTTCTTCCTTTTGATTCTTGCTTATCTTCCTCATGCTTTTTCCTAATGGTAGCCGATCAAGCTTGGTTAGGTTTTGTTTATGAACATGTAAAATGAAAATGGTATGAGGGTTTAGGGCATAAGAATATAACCTATTCCTATTTTGCCTTTATCTATTTACCTTACTTATTTCATTTTAATTCCCTTTATGTTCATTAGTTAATTAGGCACGACTACCCTCTAATATCCAAATCTCAGTTCCCTTGACCATTTACATTATTTCATTTAATTTATCTAACTGAATGTCATAAATAATGTTAATCAAAGTTAGGGTCATTACAGGCTACCCTCTTAAGGAATTTCGTCCTTGAAATTACAGTAAGGTACTCAAAAAAATCATCCATAAGGGTAAAATTTACCATGAAACAAGTCGGGATAAGTATCTCTAATCCTGCTCTTAGTTCCCCAAGTTCGATACCTCTCGTTATCACTCCATTTGACTTTGAATAATCTAAATGTCCTGTTCCTTAGCCTCTTCTCATTCCTCGCGACTATACGAACTAGTTTTCTAACTATAGTCAAATTTGGTTCCACGACTAAGTCATCTAACACAGTCGGTGCTATAGTATCTCTGGATCTCGAATATACTTCCTTAGTGATAAATATGAATACCATTATGGACTCCTGCCATACTACTTGGTAACTCCACTCTATATGCGAGTTTCCCAATCCTTTCGATAATTGTAAATGGTCCAACGAATCTCGGCGCCAATTTCCCTGATTTTCCAAATCAAATTACACCTTTTATCGGTGATACCTTCACGAAAACATGATCTCCAACTAAGAACTTTAAGTCTTTCCATCTTCTATCTGCATAGCTCTTCTGCCTAGACTGAGCTTCCTTCATTCTGACTCGAATGAACTCAATCTTTTCTGCAGATTCTTTAACCAAATCTAGACCAAGAACTAACCTATCCCCGATCTCTAACCAACAAACGGGAGGTTTCCATGCCTTCCATACAAAGCTTCAAACGGTGCCATCCTTATACTAGTCTGATAACTGTTGTTGTACGAAAACTCGACTAAGTGTAGACAGTCTTCCCATGATCCTCCAGAATCTAGCACACAAGCTCGTAACAAATCTTCCAAGACTTTATTAATTCTTTTCGTTTGCCTAACTGTTTGCGTATGGTAAGAGGTACTCATCTTGACCTTGGTCCAAAGTTTCCCGTAGACTCTTTCAAAACTCGCTAGTGAATAAAGAATCCCTATCACTTACTATACCACTAGGAATTCCATGCAGTCTAACTATATTTTTCCTAAAAAACTTAGTTCAAACAAGTGCCCTCCTGGTTGACTTAATTGAAATGAAATGGGCACTCATGGTCAACCTATCCACTATGACCAAAATACTTTCATCTTCTTGATTTGACCTTGGCAAATCATCTATATAATCCATTAAGATAGAATCCCATTTCCATACTAGAACATCTAAAGGCAGAAATAATCTACTTGGCTTCTGATGTTCGACTTTACCTGTTGACAGTTCAAACACCGTTTCACCCATAAGCCCACATCTCTCTTCGTACCTTCCTAGAAAAAACTTCTTTTCATATCTTGATATATCTTGGTTCATCCCGGATGAATAATGAACTTCGAACGATGGCGTTCTTCAAGAACTTCCTTCCTAAATGTTCTCAACATAAAGGAACACACAGTCTTCCTTTCTTCCTCAACCACCCATTCTGGTCAAGACTGAAATTTTTTAATTCATCGCTCTCTGTTCCATTTTTTAACTTTTTGATCCGTTCGACTAATAATGGATCCTCCTTCTGTTTGGAAGCAATTTTCGATCATTACCGATTGAACTTCTAAACATAACAACATAGTAGTTTTCTTACTAGACCTAGCTTTAGTTCTCTAATGTATCCCGCATGTAGTCAATGCTTCTAAATCTTTCCACTCAGCTACCATTGCCAATAATGCATTTTAATGTTTTCCAGCTAAGTGCATCTACAACCTTATTGCATTTTCTCGGTGTGTACTCAATACTAAAGTCATAAGCGGCTACAAACTCTAACCACCTTTGCTATCTCATATTCAGCTCCTTTTGAAAGAATAGATATCTCAATGACTTTTGATTCGTATACAACTCGAATCTCTCTCCCAACAGGCAATGTTTACACACCTTCAATGCAAAAATTACTATAGCTAACTCCAAATCGTGAATTGGATATCTAACCTCATGTGGTCTGAGCTATCATGAAGCATAGGCAATCGTTTTTTCATCTTTGCATTAACACAGCTCCTAATCCTGTTCCACATGCATCCATGTACACCACCAAATCCTTTTTCCCTTCTGGAATAACTAATATAGGTGCATTCGTCAATAAGTGTTTTAGCTTCTAGAATGCTTCCTCACACTTATCTGTCCAGATAAACTTCATATCTTTTCACGTTAGCTTAGTCATCAGTGCCGATGTCCATTAAAAGTCCTTAATGAATCTCCAATAGTAACCGCTGATCCAAGAAAACTCTTTATCTCAGTCACTATCTCAGGTCTCTTCCAATTATTCACCGCCTCGATCTTAGTTGGATCTATTGACAACCCTTTTTATAAGACTACATGACCAAGGAACTTCACTTCCTTCTTCAAAAAATGACACTTCAAAAATTTTGTTTTCAGTTGGTGCTGCCTTAACATCTTAAGCACCATTCTAAGATGAACCTCATTCTCTATTTCATCTTTAGAGTATATCAAAATATCATCTATGAAAACCAACACAAACCTATCCAATTACTCTTAGAAAACTCGGTTCATCAAATCTACTAAGAATGCTGGTGCATTAGTTAGTCCGAACGGCATTATTAACCATTCGTATGATCCACATCTGGTTCTAAATGCCGTCAAATTAATACCGTCCTCTGCCACTCTAAGCTGATGGATCCTTATTTCTAAATCCAACTGGGAAACTACTTTGGCTCCATTCAACTGGTCGAACAAATTGTCGATTCTAGGTAACGGATATCGATTCTTTATCGTCTTCTCATTCAACTTATGATATTTGATGCATAACCTGAATGATCCGTCTGGCTTCTTGGAAAACATTACGGCTGCTCCCCAAGGCGAGCTACTTAATCTGATAAAATTCTTGCCTTCCAAATCCACCAATTGCATCTTTAGCTCCCTCATCTTGGTAGGTGTCATTCTACTTGGTAGTCTACTCACCGGTTCTACTCCTGGTGCTGAATCTATCCAAACTCAATGGCTCATTTCGGCAGCAATCCTACTACGGGTTCAAAGACACCTGCGAATTCTCTAACAATGAAAACTCAATTCAACTCGTCTTCAACATTCACAATACCCAATAAAGCATTAACCTCAAAATTAGGTTTTCTTTACAAAGTATTTATCTGACCAGTACAGTCAGGGGGTCTAAGTAATATTTTCCTATCATGGAAAAATATCCTAGCATCGTATTTACTTAACCAACTCATGCCCAAAATAATTCCGAACCCTACGAATTCAAACACATGCACACTGCAAACGAATATATGGCCTAACAATTCAAACCCTAACTCGTCACACTTCATCCCAAGTTTTGCATACCCTTTTATCGAATTCGAAACCCTAAAGGAAGTAACTAGGTATGAGGCTTCTAGGTTATGCTTATCTACCAAACAATGAGATATAAAAGAATGCGATGCACTAGTATCAAATAAAACTCTAACTGATACACCATGAAACGAAAGCGTACCTCCCAACTCTAACTGATACAGCCTTTTCCATCCTTGGCTGGCTCCTTGTACTAGTTTTTATAGTGTCCAATCTGATCACAGTTGAAACACCTTACTCCTTTCTTCTTAGAAGCTTTCTTCTATTTGCCTGTTTGGCACTCATGAGCAGAGTGTCCTTTCTTATCACATTTGTAACAGACAATTTCTACCTTTCTTTTCTTAGCAGCTCCACTCTTCTGAGCTCCTTTCTTATGGAAAAACATCCTCTTTTGGTTCTGCTCTTCCTGAGCTTCCCTTGCATTGTTCCCTTCAAGATAAGCAAGCATCTCTTCCTGCTTCAAAGTCATCTCACCAGCAACATCACATGTATCTCCAATATGCGATAACGTGGCCTTAGTAAGCTCGGGCTTCAACCCATGAGTAAACTGCTCGTTCCTTTTAATGATAGTATCAATCATAGCGTATCCGTCCTTGCTAGCTCCTTAATTCTGGTTACATACTCAAGCATTGTCATATTTCCCTGCTCTTACTCAGCAAACTTCCTAAGCAGAGTAGACTTAACAATCTCCGATATAAATCTTTCTTGAAATCTCCTCCCGAACTCAGCCCAAGTTATGGCATCCTCATTGACTCCAACAGTAACACTATTCCACCAATACAGTGCTGCCTTTTGTAGCTGTCTAGAAGCGAGTCTTCTTTTCTGCACGTTATTGAGCCCCAAATCAACAAAAACCTCTCGCAATGAAGTGGCCAATTCTGGCATTCGATTGCGTCTTCGGTACCAATAAACAACTTTCCTACCAGCCGAGCTATAACACCCCTAATTTTTATAATAACATTATTCAGGAGGTTTAATTAGAAAATTTAAATAGAATAATGTAAAGATTTAAGTGGTTAAGAGATAGAGATTTGTGAAAGCATAAGGTAGCCGTGTTTGAATGAGTAAACACTTGAAATAAGAAAGACATAATAAGATAAGGAAAAAATAGGAATATGTCATATTCTTATACCCTAAGCCCTTAATCTATTTTCATTTTCCATATTCACAAACTAAAACTTAACACCAAGCTTGGCCGGCCACCATGAAAGGATGATAAAGGGAAGATAAGCAAAATTTCAAGAGGGAAGCTTAATCAAATTAATTCTAGAGAAAATCTCAACCTCCTTAATACAAAAGCTAAAGGTGAATAATAGTTTCAATTTCTAAATATGACCCATTTTTATTTTGCAATGATTTGCCATGTTTTTATTGTTTAAATGGATATATATGCTTGTTGATGATTTAGGCTATTTCATATAGATTTTATGATAAGAATTGATTTGAAAACCCTATTAAATGACATCCAAATGACTTGCCTTTTTGATATAAGGTCAAAAATATTATTTTAGAGTTGGGTTTCAAATTTTATAATTTTCTGAATTATTGCGGATTATTATGAATTTACTAATTAAGAAAATGGTTAAATTGGGTTTACATCAATTTTGGCTATTATATGTTAGCTTTGGGTTAGAAACTTAAATACGTTAAAGTTGAATATGCAAGTATATGATTTTTGTTTGATGATAATAAACATTATTTATTTTTATATATAATCACTTAAATGTATCTATTGATCCACTATTTTATTTTTTACATATTTAAATAAATATTTGCTAAATAAAATAAATAACTCAGAATTTAAATTCAAACAGATATTTTATTCAAACAAATACATTATTTACAATTTTAAATAGTAAAAATTTGAGCTCTCACTATATATATATATATATACAATTTCAATTACAATACAATTTTAATTACATCACAATTTTCTATTTATATTTTCACCTCACTACATTTCACTCATTCACTCGTATTATTCTGCAACTCTATTTCAGATTGATTCCAACATCTGAGTTATCTACAAAATACACACTAACGTAGTAAAATTGAAAATAAAATATTTTTGCAGTGTAAAATAAAATGTATTTTTGAAAATATTATTTGCCTCAGTTATTTGGGTTGTTCTTCATAATTTAATTTTGAATTCATCAAACACGAACAACTTGTGACATGCATAGTGTATCACTGTACATGCCACAAGGCCATGCACATCAGTATACACTTGACAAAACTGCAGGGATAGGTGAGCACATGGTCAAACCCAATTAAAAGCCGGGTTCAACTCAAGTGCAATACAAATAAAGTCACGACACGAGCATAAGGTCAAACCCGAGCTATAAGCTGGATTTAACACATTGAGTACACATGAATACAAGTTCTCAAGCAACACAGCCTCGACATTCAAATAGGTCAACTCCAAAGGTAAATAAATAGTACACATGACTCAAACCAGAACCAAGGCCGATGAACCAATGTGTACTACAACAGTTCTGACCAAATAACAAATTTCAACTAGATCAATGAGCACGCACGTCACAAGAAAAGACCTCATAATTAAACCAAAACTCCAACCAGATTCAAGAATACAGTTCAAGCTTCAATTAAAACAGAGAAACCCAGACTAATTTCACACAACAAACACAGTGAAACCCAAAGCAGCCAAATTACTTCAGACAGCAACTCAAATGTGTTAGGAACTGTATATAGTGGTTTTGATGATAACAACCT
Organism: Allium cepa; assembly: GCA_030765085.1. Taxonomy (NCBI): domain Eukaryota; kingdom Viridiplantae; phylum Streptophyta; class Magnoliopsida; order Asparagales; family Amaryllidaceae; genus Allium; species Allium cepa. The sequence continues at coordinate 342,269,300 of CM060931.1, forward strand.
TTATAACTTATTTTATTATAACTTATATAATGACACTATTGTCTATATATATATATATGTGAATGTTATTATGAAGGATACATATAAGGCATGTAATGATTATTGAAGACTGTACAGTATAAAGATTAAGAATGAAGAAATCAAGTTTAAAGACTCATGAGTATCAAGATCAAGATTTCAGGATAAGTGTTTAGTTTTTGTTAGAACTTCATAATAGCACGGAAATATTCATTCCGAATTTCATTTGGGATGGAACCCATTTCTACCTTCTTAGTGGCTTACAAACCCATGACAAGTAGCTTACAAACCTATGACAAGTGGCTTACAAACCACACGAACATCTTGTTTTTGTACAAATTCTCGAGTCCTAATGTGATGAGATATTTAGCAGGAAGAATCTTACAAAACTACTTCAAAATGGTTTTTCAAAATGATTTTCAAAACTGTTTTACAAAATATTTAAGCCTTAAAAATTATCTTTTCAAATGATTTTCAAAAAGATGTTTTAGCCTTAACATATTCTTTGTTTTTTTAAAATAAACTCTTGTTTTAAACTTCATTTTCAAAACAATTTTTACATTGTTTTTAAGTAAGGGATGTCGACATCATAGGATACACTATGTCGGCATGGTGGCCATTGAATTTAAAAGTTTCAATTTTCAAAAGAAATGTCTATTCGTTTAAATCCTTCATGAATGGTTATGACCATTGGTGTTCTATAAATAGCCTTCACAAACGAATTTTTTAACTAATTAATTTCTTATTTTCTTCACTCCTTCTTCTCCACAAATCCATATTCTAAAATGTTCATATTTTGAAGATCGTGCCGATATTCTACAGAATTCTCAAGTGAATCAAATTAGAATCTCATTCTTGTTTGATTCTCTACCCTCTTTCGAAGATCAAAGTTCTATTCAGAGTTGTAGGATCAATTTGTAATCAAAAGTTTATCAAGTCTCTCTATAAAGTGTGGTTGTGCTTGGAAATCAATTGGGTGTTCTTATGTCTTGTAAATCAAGAGAGTTTGCCCCGAACTCAAGAGACAGGAGGGTACCTCAAGGCCTTTGGAAATTAAGGATTGTAATCTTGACATTAGTACAATAAAAATCTATATAAGGTGTTTGCCTTGGTACAGGACTGGATGTAGGGTAACTCTAAACCAGTATAAAATCCGGCCTGATCTTTCCTTTTACTACTTTTTATTTACTTTCTGCATCTGTGTTTGATTCGGTGATTATTCTATGATTAAGTTCAGCATTTGTTTATATCATAATTTTTAAATTAGTCCATATAAGTCTTAGAATCCATTAAACACTATTCACCCCCCCTCTAGTGTTAAATTAGCCTTAAGATCCCTAATCCGCACTCCCTTTCAAAATGGACTCAAATATTAGTGGACTGAGCAGTGCAGCAAAACCAAACTGCAACTTAACTCGAAGACCAGACACTACATGATACTACAGTCACTAGAATCCATTGGTTCAGGAGCCTCAACAAATGATATCAAGTGCACCAGTACAAAACAACACTAGACCTGGCAACTAATCATGCATGAAGACAGTGCACAACACACATACACACGCACACACATATATGTATATATATAAATGGTGCTCGAAAAATTACAAGCTGCACATGAAACAACAGCTCGAATGAACAGTACAGGCTCAACAACAAAGTGAACAGGAAAACCAAACTGCGACAGAAAAATGCTCGACATCGAATAAACACACATATATGCATATATGTGCAGTGCACAGCGTAGACTCGAATGAACAATGGATAGAAACTTAACAGTATACAAGTGCAAGTACATAATGAATGGAAACAACATCAAAATTCAGTGGCAACCGACTGGAGTAACAAACTCAAGACTGCAAGAAAAAAAATGAAAGAACAGCAGTTACAAAAAATAAGGACAGTGATCAAACAAGCACTTTTCAAAGTCAAATTCCAACAAGCTACAGGGTTCGAGTTTCAAACCCAAACCAAGTCAAAGACAACTGTAGTTCCATATCAAAGCAATGCCGAAGTCACAGAGGTAAACAAAATTCATATGTTCAAATATCACAAAGTCTAGAAATCATTTCAAATGGCCGAAGTCAACCATTACCAAAGTCAACCCGAATTCAATCTGAATTTATCAAGTCATTGAACAGCAAGGTACAAGTCAAACAAGTCAACAGAATCAAATTCCAAAACAATTCAAAGCCGTGGTGGTCAAGAAATCGAATAGTTCAAAATCGAAGCCGTGAGAATCAAGCAACGAATTATACGAATTGAACAAGTCAAAGAAATCATCAACATCCAAGCAAAATAAAAAAGCCGAGCAAAAATTGACTAATGAATTCAAATGAAAAATTAAACCCTATATAAACCAACATCATCGGCAATAATTCATTAGAGTTAAACAATATCACAAAGCAAATTTCATATCAATAACTCGACTCATTATCGAGTTCAAGCAAGCTAATTGGCAAAGAAAAAAGCATAAATCACATAACATTAAAATCAAACTCGATCGAGAAGCAGCCAAAGCTAAGCAACGAACAATCGATCAACAGAGCAATGTGAAAACATTCAATTGATCAACTAGTATCGGTGGTTCTCAATTTTTAGAAACCCTAAATTAGAAAGAGGAATGAAAGAAGAAAGACGCAGCCATAATCTTTTTTTAACGCAAAGAATACAAGGCCAGGCCAAACAATATAAAAAGGAGAAAGGGAAATTTTTATCGCTGTATGTTGTTTGGGTCGGCAATTATTTTTGGGCTTTAAAAACTAGGGTTTCATTGTTTTATTATTTTAAATTGTTTTTCAATTTGTATTTTGGTTTTAATCATTTATAAATTCTAGTTGTGTGACTAAGGGACGAACTACGGTGGTGTATTTCGAGAATTCGCAACTCAGTGGTTGAGTTGTGGAGGGTTTTGAGTGTAAAATTAGGTTAGTCGATAGCGGGTGTCACGAATTTACGTTTATAAGCGTCTGACTACTTAATTTCAAGTAGAAAACTTGGGGACAGCATGTAGGCAGAGTTTTTCCGAAGCTGGGTAAATCTGTGTGTTCTATTTTCTGCCTTTAATATTCTGCAATTATTCATGCTGCTATTATTCTGCTATTATCAGTACTGCGATTATTTTATATACTTCCGCATTAAATTTTTATAATTAATAGTGTCACCCTATTCATCCCCCTCTAGGGTGAAATCAATCCTATAAGTGGCATTAAAGCTAGGAACAGAAGTCGAATTTTGTTTTAAAAATTTAATTTTTCAAAAACCAATTTTTGTTTTAAAAATTTGAAATTTTCAAATGGCTTCTTTCAATAATGCTTTTGCTGAGGGTCAGTCCATAGTTCGACCATCAATATTCAATGGTGGGTGAATACGCCTACTGGAAAAATAGAATGAATTTTTTTATGAAAACCATTAATGCTTGGAATATTGTTGAGACAGGATATAGGTTACCAACTATAGTGGTAAATATTAAGGAAATAGATAAACCAATGGATCAATGGACAGATCTTGAAAATAGACAACAGAATGCTAACGCTAACGCTAAAGCTATGAATTCTATTATTTATTCATTAGATCAAATCGAATTTAATCATGTGTCACATTGTCTAACTGCGTAGAAAATATGGCACACACTCGAAGTGACTCACGAAGGAACATCTCAAGTCAAAGAATCTTGCCTTGCCATGCTGAGTAGCGAATACTAAAATTTCACAATGGCCAAGGAAGAAAATGTCAAAGAGATGTACGGACGACTTTCCAATATCGTATACAAATCAAAAGCTCTCGGAATATCATACACAGAGTTGGAAATAGTCCAAAAAATCCTCAGAGTCCTTCCATGAAATTTTGAAGCCAAAGTCACTGCCATTCAAGAATCAAAAGATTTGAAACAAATCAAAGTTGAAGAGCTCATCGGAAATCTCACCACTTATGAGTTAGAAATGAAATTCAAGGAAAAGCGCGAAGGAGGTGATACTCGAAAGAAATCAATATCTCTCAGAGGAACAACCAAAAGTGAAGATGACGACGACGACGACGGTGCAGCAGAACTGGCGCTGTTAACGAAGAAATTCAAAAATTGGAATTGCAGATATGGAAATCTAGCTCTGAATCAACAATTGAAAAGTAGAATAACCAAAGCACTAGACAACTCATACGAGCAAGAGATCATTTGCCACAAGTGCAATAAACCTGGCCGCATCAAGCCTAATCGTCCTCAGAATCGACACGGCAAAGAAAAGAAATCAAAAAGGAGAAATTTTGCAGCCACATGTAATAAAAGCGATGATGATAAAAGCACTAGCAGTGAGAGTGAAAATGCAGATCTGTGCCTTCGAGGTGATATAACTGGCAACGATGATGATGAGCCAAGCGAGGTATCAAAACTTACTCATTCAGAATTACTTATATATTTCCATGAATTAAATGGCTGTTTTGAACGACTTAGGGAAAAATATACTAAAATTGAATCACAAAGAGAAACTTTGATAGATTTAAATAAACAATTTGATCAATTGGTTAAAAACTATCGAAGCAAGAGCCTTAAGTGATAAGTGTCCACCACTTGAAGAAGAAATTAAAAAATCAAAAATTAATATTAAATCGCTTGAAAATAAAATTCTGATTTTAAAAAAAAGTGAATATACGAGGAGAGAGAATTCTATTAAAAAGTGCACAAATTATTAAATGAAAATGAATCTCTCAAAACAAAAGTCCAACAACTGTCTACGACCTTAGGAAAATTTTCAAAAAGTGAAAGATCATTAAATACGCTATTCGAAAAACTAACTGTTAATACGGTTAGACAAGGACTTGGGTATAATCAATCAGAACTTGTTAGAAGAAAAATTAGTCAAGTCAAATCTGAGCGCACAATTTGTAGTAAAATTAGACACAATCAAAGCATTTGTTGTTATAGACCCAAAAACGCGAACACCATTCCAATTTGGGTTTCAAAAGGCGCAAATACAAAATCCCTCGAAGTCAAACGAATCTGGGTGCCGAAAGTAACATATATAAATAGTTTTGGGTCTCCACAAACTTATGTTACAAAATCTGTTGCCACTAATAACCATGGACCTATAAAAACAAATAGGTCACAAAAATCTTCTCTCGTGTAGGTGTGGTGGCAGGCTAAGGAACAGCAACAGTGTTATCTGGATTCTGGCTATTCCAGGCATACAACGAGCGACAAAGCAAAGTTTCCTTGGCCTAGTATAAATGTGGTAGAGTCACAATGGGCAACAATGAAAAATTATCAGCAAAGGTAAAATAGGTAAAGGTATCTTGAGCGATATATGTGAAAATCTACACCATAATCTGATTTAGTTCAGTCAGTTATTGATAAAGAAATGAATGTTGATTATGATTGTGACTTATAAAAATTGTTGTCCAATTATATTTTTATGCCGAGAACACTATAAGTACATCTATAATCTCTGGACTAGTTCATATAAATTTGTTTGAACTAATGATGTTGTTTTATTGATTGCTGATTACTCATGATACAAGCAGATATAATTGCTTACACTGGATCTGAGACTATGGTCACTCTTTGTTTATTCGCACGGCTTCAATTCAACTTCATTTAAAAGCTGTAAAAAATGATTTTAAGATATTTTGTTGCACACTTCATGGTCTGGTCTATGACATCAATCTAATGATAATCTTAAGTCTAAGAGAAATTCAGATGCAGATAACACTGGTAATCTAGTTGATAGAAAAATTACTAAGTAGAACGTGATTTTTGTTGAGAGATTCAGTAATTGCACCATTTTTAAAGAAAATATCTACATATTTTTCATTTTAAATAATTTTCAATAAGAAGACATTTTTCTTGTAAAACTCCTTCTAGAAAATCATTTTGTTGACTTTGTTTCAGATCAGTCATTTTTAGAAAATTTGATAATTATTTTTGAATTTGAGCTTAAACGATTACATTAACTGATCGACTCCCTACTGATTATCGAAAAGATAAGTAGTGACTGAAAAAGTGATGAGTGTTGATATTGATCATATATTATAACTTGAGACAGTATACTTAATAAATTTCTTTAGAAATTTAAACAAGAGTTATAAAAACTTTTAAGGGTAAAAATTCCATGACCATTTCTATTTCTATCATATTTCTATCGACCATCACTCATCAAAATCCAATATAGCATGTCAATATGTGGTATTTTAAATGGAAAATCATTCATTTTTCATTTTATTATATTTTTAGCAACGAAAACATCCAAAGTATTCACTCTCATTTAAAGTCCTCGTGGTTATGCTTGGGTGAATTACTCGGAATTTTTAATTATGTGCTTTCATGCTCATTTAAAAGTCCTCATGGTTATGCGTGCATGGAACGCATATCAAAATTGATTGATTAAATAGACAAGTTGATTCTAATCCCATTTAAAACTCCTCGCGGTTATGCATGGTTAGAAGATACTTGAATTCATTTTTTTTTTAAAACTGGGAATACTACTAATCTCATTTAAAAGTCCAAACGGTTATGTATGGTTAGTAGATATTCAAATTCCTGATATAAATATACCACAAATAGACACAACTATATAGTTTTGCACCATCCCTATCATTCTAAAGTGGAATATGCGCCTAACAGAATATTTATGATTTTTGTTTGATTTTTTACTGAAATTTAATATTTATACCCGATTGAGTATTAATGTTGTATTAATGTCCATCACTTTATCTCTATTTTTCTAATACTATTACTCTTTTGCTGATAACAAAAGGGGAAGAGAAAAGTTAAGATTTTGAAAAATAAAGATCAAATATTTTGTTTTATATTTTCTATTTGCATCTAAGTTCATTTGCATATTTTTATTTATTTTCATGCATATACGAAGGGGGAGTGTTGTTGTAGAGAGGGAGTATTCAAATAGGGGGAGCAAATAGAGTCTATCAATGATCAAATACATTTAATAAATTCAAAATCTTAAATATATGTTTGTTACCATTAAAAGGGGGAGGTTGTTGAATATGTAAGTATATGATTTTTGTTTGATGATAATAAACATTATATTTTCTATATATATTCATTTAATGTATTTGTTGATGTACTATTTTATTTTTCACATATTTAAATAAATATTTGTCGAATAAAGTAAATAACTCAGAATTTAAATTCAAACAGATATTTTATTCAAACAAATATTCTATTACAATTTTGAATAGGACAAATTTGAGCTCTCACTATATATATATATATATATATATATATATATATATATAATTTCAATTACAATACAATTTTGATTACATCACAATTTTCCATTTACATTTGCACCTCACTATATTTCACTCACTCACTCGTATTATTCTTCAACTCTATTCCAGATTGAATCCAACATATGAGTTATTTACAAAATACACACTGATGCAGTAAAATTGAAAATAAAATATTTTTGCAGTGTAAAATAAAATGTATTTTTGAAAATATTATTTGCCTTAGTTATTTGAGTTGTTCGTCATCATTTAATTTTGAATTCATCATACACGAACAACTTATGGCGTGCACAGTGTATCACTGTACATGCCACAAGGTCGTGTACCTCAGTATACACTTGAAAAAACTGTAGGGACAGGTGAGCACAAGGTCAAACCCAACTATAAGCCCGGTTCAACTCAAGTGCAATACAAATAAATCACGACACGAGCACAAGGTCAAACCCGAGCTATAAGCTGGATTCAACACAGTGAGTACACATGAATACAAGTTCTCAAGAAACACATCCTCGACATTCAAATGGGTCAACTCTAAAGGAAAATAAATAGTACATATGACTCAAACTAGAACCAAGGCTGATGAACCAATGTGTACTACAGCAGTTCTGACCGAATAACAAATTTCAACTAGATCAACGAGCATGCACATCACAAGTAAAGACCTCACAATTAAAGTAGAACTCCAATCAAATTCAAGAATACAGTTCAAGCTTCAATTGAAAATAGAGCAACCCAGACCAATTTCACAAAACAAACACAGTGAAACCCAAAGCAACCAAATTACTTCAAACTGCAACTCAAATGGACTCATATATTAGTGGACAGAGCAGTGCAGCAAAACCAAACTGCAACTCAACTCGAAGACCAGACACTACATGATACTACAGTCACCAGAATCCATTAGTTCAGGAGCCTCAACAAATGATATCAAATGCACCAGTACAAAACAGCAACTAGACCTGGCAACCAAACATGCATGAAGTCAATGCAGAACACACACACACACACACATATACATATATGTTTGTATATAAATGGTGCTCGACAAATTACAAACTGCACATGAAACAACAGCTCGAATGAATAGTACAGGCTCAACAACAAAGTGAACAGGAAACCAAACCGCAACAGAAAAATTCTCGACATCAAATAAACACACATATATGCATATATATGCAGCGCATAGTGCAGACTCGAGTGAACAGTGGACAGAAACTAAACTGTATACAAGTGCAAGTACATAATGAATGGAAACAACATCAAAATTCAGTGGCAACCGACTGGAGTAACAAACTCAAGACTGCAAGAAAAAATATGAAAGAACAGCAGTTACAAAAAATAAGGACAGTGATCAAACAAGCACTTTTCAAAGTCAAATTCCAACAAGCTACAGGGTTCGAGTTTCAAACGCAAACCAAGTCAAAGACAACTGCAGTTCAATATCCAAGCAATGCCGAAGTCACAGAGGAAAAAAAATTCATATGTTCAAATATCACAAAGTCCAGAAATCATTTCAAATGGCCGAAGTCAACCATTACCAAAGTCAAGGCCGAATTCAATCTGAATTTATTAAGTCATGGAACAGCAAGGTACAAGTCGAACAAGTCAATAGAATCAAATTCCAAAACAATTCAAAGCCATGGTGGTCAAGAAATCGAACAGTTCAAAATCGAACCCGTGAGAATCAAGCAACGAATTATACGAATTGAATAAGTCAGAGAAATCGTTAACATCCAAGCAAAATCAAACGGTCGAGCAAAAATTGACCGATGAATTCAAACGAAAAATTCGAACCCTATATAAACCCTTAAGCATCATCAGCAATAATTCATTCGAGTTAAACAATATCACAGAGCAGAATTTCATATCAATAACTCGAATCATTATCGAGTTCAAGCAAGCTAATCAGTAAAGCAAAAAGCGTAAATCACATACCATTAAAATCGAACTCGATCAAGAAGCAACTGAAGCTAAGCAACGAACAATTGATCAACAAAGCAACTTGAAAACATTCAATTGATCAACTAGTATCGGCGGTTCTCAATTTTTAGAAACCCTAAATCAGAAAGGGGAACTAAAGAAGAAAGATGTAGCCATAATCTTTTTTAATGCAAAGAATACAAGGTCAGGCCGAACAGTATAAAAAGGAGAAAGGGAAATTTTTGTCACTGTATTTTGTTTGGGCTAGAAATTATTTTGGGCTTTAAAAATTAGGGCATTGTTTTAAATTGTTTTTTAATTTGTATTTTGTTTTTAAAATTTTGTAAATTCTAGTCGTGTGACTAGGGGACGAACTAGGGTAGTGTAGTTCGAGAATTCGCAACTCAATAGCTGAGTTGTGGTAGGGTTTTGAGCGTAAAGTTAGGTAGCCGATAGAGGATATCGTGAGTTTACTTTTGTAAGCGTCTGACTACTTAATTTCTAGTAGAAACTTTGAGAGCGTCACGAAGGCAGGGTTTTGCCGAAGCAGGGTAAATCTATGTGTTCTATTTTCTGCTTTTAATATTCTGCAATTATCTGTGCTGCTACTATTCTGCTATTATCAGTGCTTTGATTATTTTATGTACTTCCGCATTAAATTTTTATAATTAATAGTATCACCCTATTCACCCCCTCTAGGGTGAAATTGATCCTTCAAGTGGTATCAAAGCTAGGAACTTATGTCCATTTTTGTTTTAAAAATTTGATTTTTCAAAAACCAATTTTTGTTTTAAAAATTTGAATTTTTGAAATGGCTTCTTTTGATAATGCTTTTACCGAGGGTCAGTCCATAGTTCGACCACCAATTTTCAATGATGAATACGCCTACTGAAAAAATAGAATGAATTTTTTTTTAAAAATCATTGATGCTTGGAATATTGTTGAGACAGGATATAGGACACTAACTATAATGGTAAATAGTCAAGAAATAGATAAACCGATGGATCAATGGAAAGATCTTGAAAATAGACTATAGTATGCTAATGCTAAAGCTATGAATTCTATTATTTGTTCATTGGATCAAATCGAATTTAATCGTGTCTCACATTGTCTAACTGTGCAGGAAATATGGCACACACTTGAAGTGACTCACGAAGGAATATCTCAAGTCAAAGAATCTCACCTTGCCATGCTGAGTAGCGAATATGAGAGTTTCACAATAGCCAAGGAAGAAAATGTCAAAGAGATGTACAGATGACTTTCCAATATCATATACAAATCAGAAGCTCTCGGAAAATCATACACAGAGTTGGAAATAGTCCGAAAAATCCTCAGAGTCCTTCCACGAAATTTTGAAGCCAAAGTCACTGCCATTCAAGAATCAAAAGATTTGAAACAAATTAAAGTTGAAGAGCTCATCAAAAATCTCGCCACTTATGAGCTCGAAATGTAATTCAAGGAAGAATGCGAAGGAGGTGATACTCGAAAGAAATCAATAGTTCTCGAAGGAACAATCGAAAGTGAAGATGACGATGACGATGATGGTGCAACATAATTGGTGTTGTTAATGAAGAAATTCAAAAAATGGAATCGCAGATATGGAAATCCAGCTCTAAATCAACAATTGAAAAGCAGAATAGCCAAAGCACTAGACAACTCAGACGAGCAAGAGATATTTTCCACAAGTGCAATAAACCTGGCCACACCAAGCCCAATTGTCCTCAGAATCGACACGACCAAGAAAAGAAATCAAAAAGGAATTTTTTTCAGCCACGTGGAATAAAAGTGATGATGATAAAAGCACTAGCAGTGAGAATGAAAATGCAGATCTGTGCCTTCGAGGTGATATAACTGATAGCGATGATGATGAGCCAAGCAACGTATCAAAACTTACTCACTCAGAGTTGCTTATGTATTTCCACAAAGTAAATCGCTGTTTTGAATGACCTAGAGAGAAATATGCTAAAATTGAATCACAAAGAGATATACTTTGATAGATTTAAATAAACAACTTGATCAATTGGTTAAAAACTATCAAACCAAGAGCCCTAAGTGTGATAGGTGTCCACCACTTGAAGAAGAAATTAAAAAAAATCAAAAATTAAAATTAAACTGCTTGAAAATGAAATTCTGATTTAAAAAAAAGTGAAAATACGAGGAGAGAGAATTCTATTTAAAAGTGCACACAATTATTAAGTGAAAATGAATTTCTCAAAACACAAGTCCAACAATTGTCTACAACCTTAGGAAAATTTTCAAAAAGTGAAAGATCATCAAATATGCTATTAGAAAACAAACTTTTGATATGGTTAGACAAGGACTTGCGCATAATCAATCAGAACTTCTTAGAAGCAAAATTAGTCAAGTCAAATCTGAGTGCACAATTTGTAAAAAAATTGGACACAATCAAAGCATTTGTTGGCATAGACCCAAAAACGTGAAAACCATTCCAATTTGGGTTCCAAAAGGCACAAATATAAAATCCCTCAAAGTCAAACAAATCTGGGCGCCGAAAGGAATATATATAAATAGTTTTGGATCTCCATAAACTTATTTTCAAAATCTATTGCCACTAACAACCATAAACCTATAAAAACAAATAGGTCATTAAAATCTTCTCACATATATAATTTGTATTTTGTTTTTAAACGTTTGTAAATTCTTGTCGTGTGACTAGGAGACGAACTACGATGGTGTAGTTTGAGAATTCGTAACTCAGTGGTTGATTTGTGGTAGTGTTTTGAGCGTAAAGCTAGGTTAGTCGATAGCGGGTGTTATGAGTTTACGTGTGTAAGCGTTTGACTACTTAATTTCTAGTAGAATCCTTGGGGGCAGTACATAGGCGGGGTTTTTCCAAAGCTGGGTAAATCTGTGTGTTCTATTTTCTGCCTTTGATGTTCTGCAATTATTTGTGCTACTATTATTCTGCTATTATTTTATATACTTCCGCATTAAATTTTTATATTTAATAGTATCACCTTATTCACCCTCTCTCTAGGGTGAAATCGATCCTACAGTTAGAAAACATATAAAAAGTGGCTTACTGGAATTTTTGAAGAATTTTCCTAAGTGTTTTATTAAGTATATAAAGTTATTTAAGGTACGAGACTTAAATATTTTATATGTTTATAAAACGAGAAGGGGCAATTTGCTTAACTTTTTAAATTATAAAATACTTAATTCGGCAGCACTTTTAGAAAAGATATTGGAAAAGAAATTGGCAACCAATTATATGATGAAAAATAAGCAAGTTAGTTGGAAAGATATTACTTTATAAAGTAAAAATTCAATTTTTGTTAAGGTTCGCTGTTTTTCCATTCTCGAAAGCTACCTTTCGACTTCATACTACCGCCTCCATCATAGTCGAAACTAATAAACATAGTATCAGAGCCTTGGTACATAGTGGATTGGAGATAGCGAAATATATAGGGTCAAAACGCACTTTCGAAGGGGTTGAAACCTTGTTTTGCTTTCAAAAGAGATGCCGCTTGCTTTACTTTCAAAAGAATGGTTTCCAAAGGGTTTTAATATGGCTTTCGACAGAGGTTACCGCATTTTGTTTTAAACAAGCTTTTGACAGGGTTGAAACACTCGTTGTCGCATTCTACCTTTTGACCCAGTTGAGGCTGCTTTTGCTTTAAACATTGGTTTCGAAAGGGTGATTTCGCTTTTAAATAAGAAGCCGATTCTCCATGCTTTTGAAAGGGTTGGTATCGAAACCTTCCACTATCTTTTAGTTAGGAAATTGCTTTCGAAAGAGTGCTTTTGACTTAGTTCTTTTTAGACCCTTTATTATATTGAAAGATAAACTCGAAGGTTTTGAAAGGATTGTTTTAAATGGTTTCGAAGCTATGTTCAACAAGCTTTTACATGCACCCAATGCTTTCGAAAGACTTGTTTTAAGTAAAGGTTTCAAAGGGGAGGTTCCCCCAATGGTTTCGAAAGGTACTTAAAGTATTTTAAATGGAAGATTTCCAAATGCTTTTGAAGGGAAAGTTTAAAGAGTTTTGAAAAGAGGATGTTTAAGGTTCATAAAGTTTTTGAAGGGAAACCTTCAGTGATTACGAAAGGTTATTATAAAGGTTTCAAAAGGTATGTTTTGGCCTTTCGGCCAAGTGATTTAAGGTATAGTAGTTAATATATTTTGAAAGGGGTATTTTCAATGATTTGAAAGGGTTGTTTAACGTTTTTAAACAAAGGTTTCGATTGGTTTTCTTTTGCTTTTTGGCCTTCTTTTAAGTTGAAAGGGGTTTTTAACTTACTTGGAAGGACATATAACCCGTAATTTATTTCATCAACATTGTTTTGAGTAAAGTATATATAACATGGAAAAAAGATTTGAGTAATGCAAAGAGTATATTTTCCTTGTTTAAGTATGATTTAAAGGGTTAAATCAATTTGCAAGAAATGTTTTCAAGGAAAATTTGATGGGGTAGTCGAGCTTAAGTAAATGACTCGGATATTAGAACACTAGATGGGACTAGTATAAGGTCACGCCCTATACGTTAGTTAGTAGCCCCTAGCTAATATAAGTCAAAAATTCCAGTGTGTAGGGCTTTGTCACATGTAAGACCAAAATGATGTTACACACAGAAAGGAATATACAGAGTAAAGATAGGTTATTGGTGAGCCTACAAAACCGTTAGGATTAGTTGAGCCTAGGAGAACTAAGTTAGGGACAGACCGTCTAGAAGTGTGTCTAAAAGAAGTTAGATCTTTTTTTATGTCTGGTAGGCTCGAGTCAGCAAAAGGTTAGTATTTAGCAAAACGAAAGTATATTGTTCGGGAAGATAGTCCATTTATTACCTGATTTATATGCATATATGACATTGCTATGATTTCTTTGATTAGTTTAATTGCAGGATTTTGATTTGCAAAGGATATGTTTAAAAAGGGATATTGGTGGGGAAAACCCATTCCACTAAGCGACGTGGTCTTAGTTAATATCAAATAAGCGAGATGTATTATATTATTCACAACAAGCTTTATGTCTGATTCGAAGTTTATGTTTTCTCCTTTAAATCTCGTGTGCTCAAAATTAATTTGAGTACATTGAGAGTTAATGTTTTTCAGTTTTAGCAGGTTGGACGAATAAAGCTTTTTGTTACAAATTTTCACACATATACCGTTAACCATAAAATATTCAGAAGAACGAAGGTATGAAAGAAGGGTCATGAAAGCATGAGGAAAGATCAGAAAGCACCAAGATCTTCTGGATAATCATACCTTCTGACAAGGAGCTTCCGACAAAGTCCAAGGCTATCTTTCAAAGTCCATAGGCAAGATGATGCTCCAAGGATCCACTTTTCGACCAGAACAAGAGGTCTTTTAATAAAGGCAAAGAAACTCAAACCAAACCTTTTGAAGGAGTCAAGAGGATGTAGCCATCAAGATTTAATAGCTTTAAACCTTCCGAAGTAGTCGAAAGGTTTTGCTCTGGGAGTTCTTACCTTTCGAAGATGATGAAGAAATCAAGACAAGTGCATACGACCCTATAACAACCTTTTCGAAAGCATAATAAACATTTATGGCCGGTTGGAACGCCTACTGAATACCTTTCGATGGTGTCGGAGGGTCTAAAGCAACATTCATAATTCAACAGAGAACATAAAGCAACCTTCCGACAACATTCAAGAAAAGCTCAGCTCTCGGAAACATTCAAGTAAAAAGCGAACTTCCGACCAAGTCGAAGGGTTCATAGCCAGGAACCTTTCGGCACCTCCGAAGGGTTCACATACTGTATAGATGGCAAACCTTCCAACAAGGGCAAAAGGTTCCCAAAAACAAATGAAATAAAAGACCCTTCGACAGCATTCAAGAATCCATGATGACATGTGAAAGGAAAACCTTTCGTTGAAACCGAAAGATTAGCAATTGTATATAAGAAGGGAACCCTTCGATCAAGCTGAAAGGATAGGGACGGAAGCATGGCCACCGACATCTATAAATAAGACCCAAGAGGTCCTGTTTCTAGGCAGATTTTCCTTCATTCTATACTTGAAACTTCTAAAATCATAGCTCTGTAACCCTAATTGGATAGTGATCTGGGGAAATTTAATAGAATAGAAAAGTATATTCGAGGATCAAAGGGAAGCTTAAGCTTTGTGCATTTTATTTACATTTTTCTTTAATCTTTCCTGGTTTGATCGTAATTTTCAGGTGTTGTTCCTCCAAAACGTTTATATAAACAAAAATGAAGATGTTCTTTCATAGGCAATCTTCGCAACCCTTTGGAGGCCTAAGATCTACAACCTAAACCCGTCGGACTAAAAAGGAGCTTATTTGACCTCAACAACCTTCCGAACCCTAGACAGCTGATGCGTTAACCTTTCAACAAAGATCTAGGTTGACTTTCTATGCAAAGTAATCCAAGGAAATTCAACCCCGCGTAAGGAGATTCAACCTAAGGTTCTTGTTGATAAGGTCAACAACATTCTTGAACAATCAATAACTGCAAGCTTTCAAAGTCTTAAACCCTTCAACCTAAACCTTTCGACAAGGTCGATAGCCTATTTGGATTAACTTTCACTGAAACCTTCCGAAACTGCCGACTCAACTGTTTTAACCTCTCGACAAGGTTGGAATCTACTCAATATAAGTGATCAAACCTTTCGTATAGGTTGCAAGCTACTACTTTCTCACTAAAGCAATTGATTTCCCGACCTAATTCAAGGAAGGCTATCTCCCTAACCTTTCGATAAGATTGAATCCTAACTTTTGAGGACTCAATTTAGGAAAACCTGATCTAATCAAAAGAATAGCCTTTGTGGAAGACTTCAAGCGAGCTCAACGAAGCTGAAAGGTCACTTAGTCAAAGCTCTAAACCTTTCAGTGTCAATGAAAGGTCTGATTCGCAAGACACTTGTGAGTGGGGATACAAAAGTATTCCTTAAGGGAATCGCATGCTCTGAACTTACCACATTACTTGGAATAACTTTGGGGTGTTGACAAGGAATCTTGTTAACATATACTATTTTCATTACGACACTACTCAAGGCAATGTACTTAGCATCTATAGTCAAACCTTCCAGTACCTTCCATTTGGAACATTTCCAACTTAAAGTCCCTTTTGTTAAGGATAAATATGAATTTAAGATTAACTTACTATATTGGATGTCACCTGTAAAGTTCGAATTTGAACACTCCTTTACAAGGAGCACAATATTTCTATAAACAATTCTCTAGTATTTCATTGTACTCGAGAATACTCTTAATCACATTTAGTGATTTTAACTTGGAGTTGATATTCGCTCACTACACCAAGTGCATAAGCGAATTTCGATTTAGTACATAACATATCATATATGATGGTTCCTATTCTGATGCATAAGGAACCCATCTCATATGCTCTACATTAAACTTTTCAATATGATGTCTATGTACATCGATTGTGATAATCCCAACATCTTCATATACCAAGTATTAAGGATGTCGCTTTCAAATCTTTCATCCAAAATTAAACAACAAAGCTTTAACTAATTTTAACACCGATATATCATTACAAATAAGTTGCATGTTGTTTACTTATAGTATTAGAAATGTCTTAGTGCCAAATATTTTCTTTATCATAGACGTATGCTTCCTCTGCCTTTTTACTAAAATTAAACTAGTTGATTTCTCCATCAGAATACTTGCTCAACCTCTAAATGCTTCATAAAAATCATTTTTTAATAAGTTCACAAGCTTTATTAACGCTCCTACTTACTTTGAGACACTTTGGCTATAATGTGTAAATAATCTCCTCAAAATCATTATTTTAAATTTAGTTTTAATGTCAGTATGTCAAAACTCATAGTCATATTGAGCGATTAGTTGAGAGTATAATCCAAATGGATTTAAGCACGTTGATTAGCAAAATTATTCCACTAATTTCAATATTTTAAATCATCGAGGTCACTTCCCAATGACCTTGCTTTGTAAATTTCCCACTACATTTATATTCTCCCCATAGGTTCAATTGAGATTTAAGGATTATATCCTTTCTGGTGCATTTTCCAAAATCAAATTTTGTAAGTGTACTTGCAATCCATTTTGGATTTAAAGCATCATGACATGTAGAAGATTCTATAATCTTCATGGCTTATCGACAACCGAAGATATTGTCATTATAAACAATCCATTTTCTTGATATTAATAAGAAATTCATAGTTACTCTTTAATGTTTGAGATTTTCCATTAGACATTCTAATAAGCTATCTGTTTCGGATTTACTTAAATCTATGTCATCTATGTAATCAGTTTCTATGCTAAAATATTAGATTGTATCCATGTTCACCATACTACAACTAATTTCTTTAGAAAAGAGTTCCTTCAGTAAGAAGGTGGTGCATCTTGAGGAAAAATTTGTTTCTCAGAGCGATGAATAGGCATTTTAAATATTTTATACACTGCCTATAGACTTACATTAAACAAAATAGTCATGAATTCATGAAACATATGTATGTAATGTAAATTGGATAATCACATATCTTAAACTATTTAAGATAAGGTTTCTTTCCGATTCATAACTTATATGGAATTGTAATGTGATGCCTTGACTTTGGGGAACGAAATATCAAAGGGAGTTTACTGTCTGATAGCTTGGATCAATGGGCCTGAAATGAGAGATTTCTCATATACACTAATTTGGGTTAACATAGATATGTTTAAATACCTAAACACATGTGAAATGATATGTATCTCGTATATATAAGGAAGTATACATGCAACACATATGCATTTGTTCCTTAGATCTAAGTTGGGTTTCTTACAGTTCTATTTAAGTGTGTGTATAGTTATATAACTGTTACTTATTTACAACTTTAATAATTTAATTTACTTATGTAATATATATATATGTATATGTATATGCATCATATTAATTAAATATCATTTAATCAACTTTAGTTCTTACCAATTTAACTTCCTTCCTCATCTTAAAAATGGAAAAACATAAAAATGACAAAAGGCCTCCTTTTTGGATCTAACTTCCTTCCTAATCTATCACCTTCACTCCCCATCTCATATTTTTTTTCTATATGTCATATTTGATCCTTTCGTCTCCCTTCCCCTCACCCAAGCTGTTACAATCCTCTCCGGAATGGGCCTAATTTTTGAACCAATAAACGCTCAATCGAACCTTAAGTTCATTCTAGAGCTGGCCATTGGTTGGTTAAATAGATAACATACAGATGTATCTATTTATACTTTCATAATCTCATAGCGGAGGGGACAAAATATAATAATAACAAAATCAATTACTTATTTCATGTATGCCAAATCTTAGAAATACAACATCCTAAAATATCCATAATACAATGTCTCAAAATAAATCACTAATATCTCTGAAAATCTGGGTACATCCAAATATATCAAAAACATAGATAAATAACTAAATTGTTACAAATCTTCGCCGCCGCCTTTATCTTCATTATCAAGATCGTTCCCCTATCATGTAGGTTGTAATGAGGAGGGAGTCAGAACAACAATGTCCGTGAATGAAAATCTCAAGTCTTACCATAATAGTATTTAGGCAGTATCATTTAGATAAGTATTATATCTTACGCATCCTATACTTAACCAACCGAGTATACCTCCAACTGTAAACCAAAGGCTCTTCCAGTGCAGTTCCATAATGTATCTCTAACTATAGGCCGTGGGCCCTTTCCAGTCCAACTTTATAACTCTAATGCAGGTGCAACACAACTATGGGGTCTAATGAATCATCTTCGTCAATCAACGATGTGAGAGAAAGCACCTGAGCCACTTAATACCTCTTTAATGGAAAACAGGCTGTGTCTAATCATTTAATACATATATCCTAAGAAGATCCCTGTCATTAATACCTAAACCCAAGAAGGACCCCTCTTTGGTACTTCCTAGTTGACATCATAAGAAATCCCGTTAGGCCACTTAATACTTCTTTAATGAGAAAGAGGCGGACCCAATGATAACCATTTAATACCTCAATCCTGAAGCGTCCCCCTCTAAAGATTTCCCACTACTGCATCTAAAAGTTAATCCCGACCATTTAATAGTCCTTGAGTGGGAAGGAGGAGAACTCGATAACAGCCACTTAATACCTCCAACTCAAAGTAGGCCCGTACCGGGATATTCGTCTTCTTACCCGTAACCCAAATCATGATGTCTCACATTAGTCAAACTATTCGTAGGTGCTGACAGCCAGATTAGTTGAGCTAGCTTGCCCTGTAAAATTGGGACTAACCTCGCATCCTCCATAGGTACTTATTATAGTTGATGTCTCATATCAATTCCAAAGCCATACTGTTGGTAGCCAAATTAGCTCGGTAGGCTACAGTGAGCTTCTAATCGACCTCGCAACCCTATAACTTAATCATGTTTCCACTCTCCAAGTAAACTACCATATATACTATGCATATATACACATATACATATATATACATTATACCTCATCCGTATTTATACATTAAGTCATATAAGGAAAACTCCTTATTTTGCCTTTAATTATGGATTATTCCATGCTTATCCCTAACTTCCTTCCTATAGGGTTAAATTTTATTTATTAACCTACTTATTATATATGGTACAACATATACATTACTATTTACATGTTATTAATATATTCATACTTAACATAAATTTTAGGCTAACTAAATATTCCTAAGCGTTGCGTAAAAATATTTCCATATTGTTGTCTCCCATATGAGTTGTTAAAATGTCAAAACTTCCTTATTCATATAATCCTTAGTCCTATACAATAGGTTACAAAATGACTAATATCCTTAGGTAAACAAAACAATGCATATATATATACACATATACATACACATACATAGATACATACATACATATACATACATACATACATACATATACATACATACATACATACATACATATATATGACACACACACACATTCAAAATTGGAATCAAAATACCTATTCTATTTTACATTAACATAGTAGAATAAATGCCTCTATTTCAAGGAAACAAAACCTCATAATTTTAATCCTTTATATCCAATTCAACTTTTGCATATACAAGCCTGAAACAATAAAAAGATTCATATTTATCCAAGTTACAGATATAGGCGGTGTAAACTACAAATAGGAAAACCACACTTTGCACACCATTTCCTATTTCTTTTCTTTTAGTGCCCTACCTCATAATAATAGGAATTTGGAAGCGGAAGTTGAATATGACATAAATTATTCATATTGCAAAAGAAAATTCTACTATATTAACATATAACAATTTTAGGTTCAAACTAATTCAAGAATTGACATTTAATGGAGGAAATTTGGGGCTCTATGTTTAAGGTTTTTCGTATACAAAATTTCCTTAAGCCATAAAACAAATCCAAATTTTTACTACACAAATTACTAGAATGTAAAAAACTAAGATTTCCACTCACATATAGCTTTTCCCGAGTTCTTTTGGATTCGATTCCAAGCCTTTGCCTATATCCTCCTTCAGTTACCTTTTTTCTTTCAATATTCAGCATACAACCATTCGATTGAATATAGATTAGATTAGGAACAAAGAGAATAAGGAAGAATAGAAATAAAGAAATATACATGTATATATTTAAAACTTATTACCTTTTCATCTTCAATTCGATGGATTTCTTCACTTAAGATTGAATCTTGAATCTAAAGAAAAATTAAAGAAGAGCACTGATGGAATTTATCCAGCGTTCCTAATTTTTGTGAGTAAAGCTAAGCAGGCTAGCCTTTTGTTTATAATGGTTGGAATGTGTTAGAACCGTCCAATCGAGAACATTTTTATTAAATTAAATCTGGGTCGTCTTTGGCCTAAACAAACCATAACCGACATGCTTTTAATCGGTCGACTTGGGAGGTTGACCTGCCTTCTTTCTCTAGCCTATATTTTTTACCGACGTTAACTTTTTAATGCTATATTATTTATTTCTCCATTTAACCTTATCGATAACATTTACTTCAATGTTAAATCTACTGCTTAACATTCCATTGCTACCCATTCTAAATTTCAAACGATAATTTTTATTAATTTATAACTTAAATTTGTTTGAATTATTTTAAACTTAAAAACTTCAAATATCAATAACTTCTTCGTTTAAGCTCTACTTGCAAAGTTTTATATCTGAAAGTTGCTAAGAAAATCTCCTCGAACAATGATGTAACTTTTGTGACCAAATTTTGACGTTTGCAAAACTCTTATTTTAACCTTATATTTAATAATAAATTTTTTTAGTTAAATTTCGCATTTATTGTACGGGATGTTACACAAGCATCATCTCCTGATCTAATGGCAAAGAACCGTCAATCTAAATGAAAATCTGTGACATTCATCATAAATTATCCATCTTCTCAAACTAGATCTGGTCGTGTTTATGAGGCACTTCTCGCTTCTTCCATCGACTGTGATTTCTTGGCAGCTGCATCAATTTTGGCCCTACGCGCTTCGACTATTATCGCATTATGTTCTCCAACTTTGTCTGCTTTAGGCAATGACTTGGTTAGCTATAAAGGTAAATCCCCTAATGACAACAATTTTTTGGAAACCATATCGTTTGCTATTTATATTGAGGCCAATTATGAAACTTTGCATGCTTTGAAAGATGTTGATACACTTGCACCTTCTAGGGTTGCTTTAGTTAGTTTCATTCCTGAACATCCATTAACTTTATATCCGAATTAGATAACATGGATGCTACTAGTTCTTTAAGCAGAGCAACTCCTTTACTAGATGCATTCCATCTACTGGTGATATCCCTGCTTCTTATGTAATGTCAAACCCTCTTCTCTTAATACGCCAATTAAATCTGCTCACTGCCTGCCAATTGAATCATATGCACATCCCACTGATTCCATACCAAAGTCTTCGTCCCCCTCATTTTCCTTTAAACCGCGTAATGTGAAAGTTTACTCTCTAAGAAACTTTGATATAAAGGATAACGATATCAATATCCCTCCTTTTGAGATTGCAGAAGTCGGGACAATTTTTTTGCATAAACAAGCTATTGGTTTCTTTCACAGTGACAACCTTCCTTTCTCAGTTATGAAATCCCATCTCATAAAGTATTGGAAACTAAAATGTAAGATTATGATGCGAATGTGATAAATCTATGTTCTATGTTGGTTTCACATGCTCAGAGGAAATGCTTCGCACTCTAGATGCCGAACCTGTTATTATTACAGGAAAGCCATTTATTGTCACTAAATGGAGTCCTTCTGTAGATACTGCTCATGAATCAGTTCTCTCTGTTTTTATTTGGGTACAATTCTTGAATACCCTTTCTATTTTTCAATTATGGTTGGTATTGTTTGGTTATGGAATTTGATTACTGAGTTGGTATGTTTTGATGAGTTGATAATGACAAGAGATATATTAGGTTATTCAAGAGCCCCAATTGAGGTTATGCTTGATAGGTTATTATCGTCTGTATTGTCGGTTGAACAAGCGTCTGGTCTAGTTGCTATGGTAGATGTTTATTATAAGTGGAAACAGTCAATATGCACAAATTTAAATTAGTGGTCACCTTGTCATTGCTTGCAAGCATTCCCCTAACCCTCCAGCAATCCTAGAAGTTGAGAAATTTGAAGTGAAGCCACCTTTACTTAGAAGATACCACTTGCTGAAGTAGTGAAGCGTGTTTTAGGTTCCCAATCGAACTAACCCCTTTTGCACAAATAGATGGTTTGGATCACATTCTCCCAAATTTTTGCACAAGCTTTCCGATCATATTGCCTGGAATCCTATTGAGAACATCTGGGTCTATAATTTAATGCAGTTTCCCTATTCCCTAATGTTTGACACATGCTTTAATTTCGTTTCTACCTAGGAAGATGAGTATAGATCTCCATTTTATCACATTTTAAGTGAAATGCTTGCTCTTTTAGTTGATGGAACAGATAGGGAACACAATAGTGAGATTTTAAAGGATGAAACTTGTGATTGGCGATTAATTTTCAAGGAGTATGTAGTTTTTGATCCCATGATTGCATTACCGTTTAGTTAGTATGTTAATATCATTGGGACAGATTCATTTAGCGATGAGTATGAATCCTCTTATATGTAGGAGTGTCAATATGTATTTAGTAGTCGAAGGATTGTAGTCTTGCTCCTTTTCTTTTTTACTTTTTATGTAATTGCCGAGGTGCCTTTGCCTTGCACCTGTTATAAATTTATAAAGTGGTACGGACACTATAATCCAACTTACCCATGGAAAAAAGTGAGAACCTTATATGAGCAATCTAATTTTTTTTACACAGTATTTCTAGATTAGTTATATTACTCTTGTCGAACCAAAATATGGCACAAAACCCCCAATCGAGTTAAAAATGCGATAGATTAGGAATAACAACAAAAAGAGTAAGGAACAAAGCAAGTTTTATAGTGGTTTGGCAAATTCTATGGCTTATGTCCACTTTATTCATATTATAGTTGGATTGTTACAAGTACAAGTGCTTTGCAGTTTGTTTTTAGATCTAGAATAGCAAAAATAGCTCAAAGTGACAAGAGTTGTGTGCAGAATAGAAGATGAAGAAGATGGAGACAAAAAAGAGTGTAAAAGTCCTTTCCCAGTAGCTACAGTGCTACTATTTATAGCAGAATTTTCTAGTAGAGTCGCTAGATCATGAAATACTATACAAAACAGAAGGAATCCATAAAAAATTGGGATCCGCCAAATTAGGAAAGAAGATAGAGCCAACTTGCAACAACTAAATCATATCAGTACCGATCATAAATATGGTCGATACCGACAACATTGGCACAATGCCAATGTGCCTCTTGCCATACGCAACCTCTTCAATAACTTCTAACTTGGCCACACTTCAAGAATCATCTCGATACCCATATGATTTGTCTTTCATGGGACTTATCTTTTTTCTGCACAACTTTGGAGTTGATCACCAACTCCTTAGGAAGTGGACCTTAAAAGCATGGTCAACTCGTCATCAATATGTTTGCAATGTTATCCCGTTCCTCGATTAAGTCATAAGTCTCCAAAATTCCACAAGTTAATCATAGTGATATAGCTCATTTTTGTGCTCGGTACCGATTATAATGCATTTTCATGTTTTGTCTCCATATCATTTGAGCCACTTCCCATAACCATTTCAAGCTTACCGTCAAGTTCTTAAACTATTCTGTCTTGGTCTCAACATCCAAAACCACTTGAAAGTTGCTTTGTACAAATGTAGGATCACACTTGCCCCCCCTAAAGCATGCTTTTATTGGAAACAAAGCATACTTTGGATCAAGACATGTGGCATAGAGTTGTTTGCATTGAATTATCTAGATGTTTAACCATCACTTTGAATTGTCACATTTATTCCAAAAGCATCCACTCAATCACTTTGAATAGTTGACATACCACTCTTTATACCAAGGTATACTTCCACATCATCATGAAGATCTTTCCATGCCTTGGTCAAGTAAGCACTCTTCTCTTTCTTTTCTTATTTTTTTATTTACAAATCATCTCGGTACCAATATGATTACTAAGTGATGTTTAATCCATGTAATTGGTTGGGACTTAAAACTTTTATTCTCACTTTCATTTTCTTAGCCCCGACTTCCTCTCCTTTGGCTATTTTGGACCATTAATAGCTATCGACCAAATGTCATGACCCCATCTTCATGCAGCCACCAGATCTGCCACCACAACTGCAACAACCCGATATTTTCAATCATTCGCATCCACACATATTGGACTTGAATTGCTCAAAATACTGCATTGTAAATAAATTTGGAGCAAATAAAAACAATCATAGAATCACAGACATAGAAATATCAGAATAACTCGCAGCGCAAATTAAAATACCATAGTAGTTCATGAAGCTACTATGACAAAATCTCAAAACAAATACATAATACCAGTCTGGAAAACATATACAATAGAAATCTCAAATACATAGAAGTTTATAAATACCAGAACTGAAATAGAACAAATGAAACTGAAAGGGAATAGATAACTAGACAAGCAGAATCTCCAGTGATTCCCAGCTCCAGAAAAGAATTCCAAAGCTAAGCTGTAAATATTCAGGCTGACCCGAGCTTAAAGTAAAACACAAAACACTCGAGTCAGAACATACATACTTATATAATGTAAACCAACTCAAGTGAAATATAGTAGTAATGCACCATAACTTAAAGGATGCTTGGGATCGTCCATCCTCTAAGGATCAGTTAAACCATAAATTAAATACATCCCATAGTTAAAATTCCAAAATGGTATTTTATACTTCGAAAATGAAAAATCATTTCAAATTCATTTTAATATCAAAATATCATATTATTCCAAAACCACATTCGTTTTTATTTAATTTAAATACCATTTCAAATCACATTTCAAAATGGTTTATATATCAAAGCAAATATTCCAATTAAACCAATTAAGTATTCCAATTAAACCAATTAAATATTCCAATTAAACCATTTAAAAATGAAGTTATTATATTTAATAATGAAATATACAATTCTCATTTTCAGAATTCATTTATTTACTTCAATTTATTAAAATAGTGAAATTCCAACTTTCGCAGCATTTAGAAAATGCTACGGTAAATTTACATTTGAAAACAATTCATTTTAACAAAGATAGCATTTACAGAAATATCTCTACTACTAATAAAGAAAATTAGTTAAACTAATTTACTCGGTGTCTTTTTGAAATTCCAATAATCCCCTTGCTTTCCGTTTACATGTTTGTGCTCAAACAAAATATCAACGTATACGATAATACAAACAATCCATGTGCAAAGCACGGGCTCATACTAGTATTTCAGAATATAAATGGGTCTGTTATCGTTGGATCAGCCAATAATAAACAAAGCCAAGTGTGTAGTGAAGTTGCTCATGGGCGAGAGTATCCTTGGCATGCCTGTTCCTAGTTATAATAGGTTTAGTTTAGTTTCAACAACTACAGCACTCACAAAGTGCTATAATAGCTCATAGTTCAATTTAGTCTTTTAGTTCATTCATATCAATTACAGCATTTACAAAATGCTGTAATATCTTTTACTTCAGAAACGATAACATTTCAAAAATGCTGTTAATTAAATTTCAAGTTTTCAAAAAAATTCCATAAACGATTAAATTTTTATTTAAAAAATTTTTAACTCAAAAAATCAAATTTTCACACTTTAAAAATGATCATTAAATACTTTTCAATTTATGATTTTATAAAGTGAAATTTAACAAATAATTATCAAATTTTAATAATTCACTTATAAAAATCAATGTACAATTTTATAACATTTCATTTACTTTACATTTAAATTTAATTTACCATTTCATAAATTAAATTTAAATTCCATTTTGTTTCCTTAACTTAACTTTTATTTTTAAAACACATTTCACATTTTCCAAGTTAAGTTATATTCAAATTTCAATTTTAAACATTTGTTTATTTAACTATTTTTAATTTATGGAAAAATCAACAACACTTTATAAAATCATTTTAAATTCAAATTTAAATCAAATTATCATATTTTCTTACTTAATTTAAACTACATTTATAAACAGAATCCTAAATTCCAAAATTTACTTATATTTCAAATTCTACTTTACCATTTATTTATTTCATATTTAACTTGTAGAAAATCAAAAATCATTTTTAAATTAAATTAAAATTAAAATATCATAATACTTTCATTTTTATAATATTTATAAATTCCAGAAAAATATATATTAACCATGGGCCTGCATACAATTATCTAACCTAAGTCAAATAATACGGATAATATATCATTTCAATCCGTAATTTACAAAGGAAAAATCCGGGTTTTATCATTTCAAGCCCGCAATCCCAAGTAAAATAAAATAAATAAAAATCGTTCAGGCCTATCATTTCAGCCTATAATGATTTTTCCCTATTCTAAAGTCCGTTCGGGTATGTATCATTTCAACCCATAGTGATTCTATTCTACAGGAAACTTGTAGTGTGATAAACTGATATAAATAAACAGAATAGCATTATATAACAATAATAGATTATATGATAGGTGTATAACAGGGTGAACATCATATGATCGTAGCATAACCATGTATAACATGCTAATGCAATTCTATAGATTCACAGGGTGTCAGTTTACTAATTATATAAATACAAAATGTCTGGTGAGAAATACTCACTTCTACAAGCTGGAGATAACAAATTATGACACACAAACAAATTCCAAAAGGCACGATAACACGACTATAGACTTGAGTGGAGTGGAGAACTTGGGTGGGAAGAGAACCAAGCTTTTATCTTGTACACAACCCATAATACAAGACAAATATAAATACGATTTCAAACCAAATATACATATTGAAACAATTTGAAAATGAAAGCAACTATGAAAGGAATGACTTGATCATTACCTCCATCATTCAAGTGCTCGGCCTAGGGTTAGGTATGCACAGCCAAAGTGGTGCATAGGGCTAGGGTACGGATTTATGAAGGCAAGGCTATAAGGAGATAAAGGGTGGAGGTTACATCACAAGAATACAAAGTGTTTAAGGAAAATGAATGGGTTTTTGGTACATCTATGGGTTCGGCCAGAGGACACCTGAGCTCGGGCTTGGTATGTGATGTTCAAGTGGTGGCTGAAGTGTCGGCCAGAGGTGGTGGAGGGACTGATGGCGGCGGCTATGGAGGTGGCAAGGTGGAAAAATGAAGGGTATGGCATTAAGGAGTTCGGCTATGCAATATTCAAGGTGATTTTGCAACTTTTGGTGATAATATCTTCAAGGGGGCTCATGGCCTGGTCAAGTTAGAGGGAATACATCATGCACTCCAGAAAGTTCCTCGAGCAAATCTAAACAATAAGCCAAAGAACCAACTATTCCCATAATGCAGAAAGAACTCTCGAAGAGGAAGAAGGTAGAAATAGCTAAAAGGGAAAGCAGGTTGAAAGACAAGGATGAACCACTATTTTATAACCATATAAATTTCAATTTAAAATTTTATATTTACAACATTTATAAGATGATGAATAGTCATTTGATTCAAATTTGTTAGTTCAAAGTAAAAAATATTTAAAACATTTTAAATTATTTAGACAAGTAAAATAAATGATCAAAACATCCTTTATATAATACTTTACCAAAATACTTTTATAACTCGATGTCTTAACAAGTTTACTTTCGTTCCTACAGACTCTGGCTATGCGTTGATCAGGCGCAAAGCTAGAATTCTCCAAGTACTTAGTAGACTTGTTTCAACACCCAGTGAAAATACTGAAAAACCTTTAAAAAAAACAAATATGGAAAGTACAATCCAAACAAAACAACCAAACCAAAACATGTCGATCATGGATCGCGGATACACAATGGTTACGCCTGGATCTCCCAGGAAACTTCCGTACCCGTAGGCTGACTACGCATCCCTGCGATTACGCCATGAAGACTGGTAGTACCGCAGATATACAGTGGTTATGCCTGGATCCCCCAAGAAACATCCGTACCCTTAGGCTCTGCAACCCCTGCGGATTACGCTACCAAGCGACCCAATAGATCGCAGATACACAATGGTTACGCCTGGACCCCCAGGAAACATCCGTACCTGTAGGCTCTCGCAGCCCGTGTGAATTATGCTATGCAGTCGCGCTCATAAGACCATGGTGATCGCCATGGAATTCGATGGACACTCAAGTATCATATCCGGAAAACCTAAATCAGAGAGAATAATATCGATAGAATGAATCCACAGTGTGGTCACAAAGCGGATATCAAGCAGAAGGCACTTTCTATATCTTTACTTCGAAAATATGTATCTTATAGTACCTTTCAAAATCACTTTCAATATCATACTTATATAAAGTCCATTATATATAAGATTTCATTTCAAATCGAATACTTTCCAAAATCAATAGTATATTAAATCACACTTATATAGACTTCGATTATATAAGAATTCACTTTCCAAATTGAGTACCTTACCAAATCAATAGTTTTCAAATCAACTTCACACTTATATAGATCAATTTTATATAAGTTCGATAACTCTCAAATCAAAGTATTTAATAAAACAAGGTTCTCAATTTCAATTCTTTTCAATAACATTTCAGTTTCAAAATCATATATGATTTCACCAAATCATTTCTTCCAATTTTACATATATTCAATCTTAAAGTTTCCAAAATAATAAGTTTATAAAATAATCCAAATTTCAAAATCAACAAAATTTAGATCAAACAAATTCATTTCCAAAACATCATATAAATACTAGATTTTACTATCCAAGTTATTTTCAAAACCAAATATTTTCCTCAGAATCAATTATACCCAAAATGATTTCCAAGTTTAATCCCTTTAGAACCTTTAAACTATTTATTTCTATTTAAAAGATCAATTTACCTTTTTCAGAATATTTAAAACTAAATTTTATTCAAAACATTCCAAGCTAAATTCCATATCAGTATAATTCAAAATAGTCTTATTCATTTACTTAACAAAACAGTTCCAACTCATTTACCTAATCGAATGATTTATATTTTTCCAGGATTACTTAGCTTTGAAAATTAAACCTTGATTTGGAAGTGCTCGAACTTTAAAAATAGTCGAAGAAATCATATTTAAAAATCCAAAAGTTGGAAATCACCAACAAATCAGTAAATCAATTCCAATAGATAATGTTATACTAAAACAAATCTGAAACTCGAGAATTGAACACCGGATTACTTTAAATCATTTCAAATATATATATATATATACATATATATACATATATATATATATATATACATATCTTTCGAAAATCAAATCATACTTCAAAATCTAAAATTAAAATTGGTTTCACAAAATCACTCACATAGCAAAGCTACTAGAGTGACCTCTCCCCCACTTAGAAACTCAAAAATCAATATCGATGATGCATGCATTCATCATCGAAATTATTTTCCAGCGACATAAGTGGGTTCTGAACTTTTATTTTTTTGAAACTTCTTTGAAATCTCTTTGAAATCATTGGAATTCGTTCGAATTCATTTGAAACATTTTTATTCGGAGAAATATCTTAAAATCATATTACTATTATATATTTTCCAAAATCTTAAAACCGATTTCAAAACACCGGAGTTCGATTCCTCGAAATTCAAATTCAAATTCAAAACCCTTCAGTTATAAATCATTTTTATTTAAATCAAATTTCTTATAAATTTCCAAAATTTCAAATCCTTTCGAAACTTCAAATTCTCATTTTAAAAGGTATATAATCCTTATCGGAAACATTTCACTTCTAAATATAAATGTGATCATCCCTATCAAAATAATAATTTCGATGTATGCACAATTGCCAAACACCAATTTCCAAAGGATGATTCAAGGATAGATTTCAAACAAACAGAGATTCAAATTTAGAGGAACTCTAATCAAATAGAATTCTGATTCGAAAAACAAGCTCGAACGAAGATGAGATAATTTAATTACCCAATAGGAGATGAATAAGCCTATATAAATCGCGAGCGACCCTAACCGATCAATCGTGACTTCAGGAGTATAATCAATGTGGAAATCTATGACAAATCGACATTCGATCGCCAAAGATAGAATCCAGGTATGGCAGAAGATAGATTGCATCGTAAACCGAGGATACAGAAATCTCCAGAGAATCAATGCCAACTGTAAAGTAGTTTCACCCCTTTACAAATCATTCAAAGATTTGCGGAATCACCGATCTTATAGAGGTCGTTCAGAGTGGAGTTATGGAATGCCCCAAAATCAAAAGGATTAAATAGGTAAGACAAGACTGGATTTCAGAATAAGGGGGAGCGTTCCAAAATTCAAAGAATCCTAATCGATAAGAATCCTAACCAAGAAATTTCTAACAAGGTGGATACAGAAGGAATGAAGTTTAGAAAATCTTGGTTTCAAAATAAGAAATTTTTTATACTAATATAATCTTTGAAAATACTTTAAAAATCACTTGGAAATCATTTTATACTTCGAAAATACGTTCTCTTACAAAGAAAGAATTTTGAGATTGATTTCACTCATTCTAGGGTATTTCTACCCTAGCTCTAATGAGTTTTTGCTCCGCAGGCTATGGTTTGCCTAAAAACTAAAGCTCTGATACCAACCGTAACAACCCGATATTTTCAGCCATTCGCATCCACACATGTCAGACTTGAATTTCTCAAAATACCGCATTGTAAATAAATTTGGAGCAAATAAAAACAATCACAGAATCACAGACACAGAAATATCAGAATAACTCGCAGCGGAAATTAAAATACCATAGTAGTTCATGAAGCTACTGTAACAAAATCTCAAAAAAAATACATAATATCAATCTGGAAAACATATATAATAGAAATCTCAAATACTTAGAAGTTTATAAATACTAGAACTGAAATAGAACAACTGAAACTGAAAGGGAATAGATAACTAGACAAGCAGAATCTCCAACGATTCCTAGCTCCAGAAAAGAAATCCAAAGCTAAGCTGTAAATACTCAAGTTGACCCGTGCGTAAAATAAAACACAAAACACTCGAGTCAGGACATATATACATATATAATGTAAACCAACTCAAGTGAACTGTAATAGTAATGCACCATAACTTAAAGGATGCTTGGGATCGCCCATCCTCTAAGGATCAGTTAAATCATAAATTAAATACATCCCGTGGTTAAAATTCCAAAATTGTATTTTATACTTCGTAAATCAAAAATCATTTCAAAATTCAGTATCATTTCAAATTCATTTTAATATCAAAATATCATATTGTTCCAAAACCACATTCGTTTTTATTTAAATACCATTTCAAATCACATTTCAAAATAGTTTATATATCAAAGCAAATATTCCAATTAAACCAACTAAATATTCCAATTAAACCAATTAAATATTCCAATTAAACAAATTAAATATTCCATTTAAATCATTAAAAGCGAAGTTATTATATTTAACAATCAAATATACAATTCTCAAAATTTTACCATTTTCAGAATTCATTTATTTACTTCAGTTTATTAAAACAGTGAAATTTCAACTTTCGCAGCATTTAGAAAATGCTACGGTAAATTCACATTTGAAAACAATTCATTTTAACATAGATAGCATTTACAGAAATATTTTAATAGGTTTAGTTTAGTTTACTTTCAACAACTACAGCACTCACAAAGTGCTATAATAGCCCTTAGTTCAATTTAGTGTTTTAGTTTATTTATATCAATTACAGCATTTACAAAATGCTGTAATATCTTTTACTTGAGAAATGATAGCATTTCAAAAATGTTGTTAATTAAATTCCAAGTTTTCAATAAAATTTCATAAACAATTAAATTTTTATTTAAGCAAATTTTAACTTATAAAACCATATTTTCACACTTTAAAAATGATCATTTAAATACTTTTTAATTTATGATTTTATAAAGTGAATTTCACAAATAATTGTCAAATTTTAATAATTCACTTATAAAAATCAATGTACAATTTTATAACATTTCATTTACTTTACATTTAAATTTAATTTACCATTTCATAAACTAAATTTAAATTCCATTTTATTTCCTTAACTTAACTTTTATTTTTAAAACACATTTCACATTTTCCAAGTTAAGTTATATTCAAATTTCAATTTTAAACATTTATTTATTTAACTATTTTTAATTTATAGAAACATCAATAACACTTTATAAAATCATTTTAGATTCAAATTTAAATCAAATTATCATTTTTCTTACTTAATTTAAACTAAATTTATAAACAAAATCCTAAATTCGAAAATTTACTTATATTTCACATTCTACTTTACCATTTATTTATTTCACTTATTTAACTTGTAGAATATCACTAATATTTTATAAAAATCATTTTTAAATTAAATTTAAATCAAAATATCATAATACTTTCATTTTTATAATATTTTATAAATTCTAAAAAAATATATATATATTTTTTTTTTTGGCAAAGCCAGCGGGGTTGACTGGGCCCCTACCAGTTTTATTGCAACACAATAAAAGAGTACAAACAGTGAAACAAAGGGGAAATTGAAAAGAAAAAATACAAAAAAAAGGACAGAGGACTAGAGAAAAACAATTGAAGAGACCAAAAAAGGTCAAGCCCATCCAATAATCATACTGTCTGGGAAATCTCTATTGCAATTCGTCAATTGTTTATGTGTGGTAGTCTTCACTTCATTCCAGAGAACAACCATGCTCTTTCTTTGCTTATCAAATACAATCGCATTTCTTTCCTTCCATATGATTCTCATGTATATCTTCATACAAACAACAAACAGCCTAATTCTATCACATCTCCATCTCGTAGCCTTATATATGATACTCCACACCAATCTCGAGCTTCCAGAAGAAAAGTTATAACCAGTAGTGTAACTGATGCAGTTCAGCAAGAACTTAAGAGCAGGGCAATCAAAGAAAAGGTGATGCACACTTTCCTCAAACATATCACAAAACACACAGGAAGAGGTGCATGGAAACCCAATGCTGTTAAGTTTACTTTTAGTAAGAAGAGCCTGATTAATCACTTTCCACATCATCAAATTTTGCGATGGAACTGAGTCATTTGTCCATATAACAGAAAACCACTTGGTGGCTGGCAGTGGATAATATGCAGAACAAAATAAGTAAACACAATGGACATTGTGATGCTTTAAATCCCAAGATACAGCATCAGGTTGATTAGTTATGCAAAAATTGGCTTGGATATCAGTCCACATGACTTTGAGCATATGATTACTAGTAGTTGGTAACTGCAACTTTCCATCATACATGAAGTCATTTACTTTGGCATCATGATGAATACCAGATTGCTGAAGCAGTTGATATTCACAAACTTTGGATAGAATGAGACCCTGTCTTGCCCATGGTTCGTGCCAGAAGCTAACTTCAGTGTTTGCATTAACTTGATATTTAATGATAGGAAGAAAAACATGTCTTAGCTTAAGTATATTCCTCCAAAACCAGCTGCTATTCTGAGGTATGTCCATACACCAGAAGTTTTTAGTCTTTATATAATGTAACTTTATCCATTTAACCCATGTTGTATCTCTATTGTTGACCATGGCATCAAAATGAGAACTAATAGCAGCTTGATTCCACTTTCTTGGGTTAATGACACCAAGACCACCATGCTTCATGGGAAATTCAATACTAGAAAATGAACATGGCAGCAACTTCCTATTATGTACACTACCAGTCCAGAAATATCTTATCATTGCTGACCTAACAAGTTGCATTAGCTTTAATGGGAGAATCATTGAACGAGCCCAGTAGACCAGAGAAGAGAATACAATAGTTTTGATAAGAACAAGTCTACCACTTTGTGATAATTGTCTGTTCACCCAAGCATTCATAACAGAAGTGATCTTATGGTATAATGGGAAACAGTCAGCATTGGAAATCCTTTTAGTAAGGAGAGGGAGACCAAGGTACCTCATGTCATTATCCATGCATGTAAAACCAGTGCAATGAAAAAGAGCATCTTTCTGCACATCACTAACCCCAACAACAAGCATGGAAGTCTTGGCTTGGTTAATTGAAAGGCCTGTCATACAATAAAATGACTGCAGAGCTTCAATTACACCAGTAAGAGAAGGTATGTCTGGCTTAGTAAACACCATCACGTCATCCGCAAACATTATGGAATTTATTTGGAGAGAAGAGCACTTGGGAT
This sequence comes from Allium cepa, assembly GCA_030765085.1. Lineage (NCBI taxonomy): Eukaryota > Viridiplantae > Streptophyta > Magnoliopsida > Asparagales > Amaryllidaceae > Allium > Allium cepa. Next base: position 342,304,050 of record CM060931.1, read on the forward strand.
GGTACTTAATTAAATTGCAAGTGTATTTAGAGTTAAGTAAAACAGTGAATACTTCCATAACCAGAAGGAAAATGTAGGAAGATATAGGGTCTCCCTGTCGTATTCCTTTGCTACTACTGAAAAATCCCACTGGTCTACCATTGATAACTACAGAAAAGGAAGGAGAGGAGATGCACACATATATCCAAGACACAAATGCTCTGGGGAAACCCATTTTAGCCATGATTCTAACTATCGATGTCCAGTGAATGGAATCATAAGCTTTAGAGATATCAATTTTAAGAGCAGCAGAAGGGGTAACATTACTTCTACTGTACCCTTTAAGCAATTCTTGTGCTAGGATCACATTGTCAATAATATTCCTTGTTGGGATGAATGCAGCTTGATTCTTAGAGACAACAGATGGTATAACACTAATCAGACGAGAAGCAAGAATTTTTGTGATACATTTGTATATTACATTACAACAGGAGATGGGCCTGAAAGAAGAAACACTGGTCGTTGGATTTACCTTAGGAATAAGAGCAATGTTTGTGCAGTTCACCTCACCAAGTAGCTTGCATGAGGAAAAAAAGTTGTGGATAGCTTGACAGAAGTCATTTCCAAGTACACCCCAGGTGGATATGAAGAAGTTAACGTTTAGACCATCTGGACCACCACAAGATTCTTTGTTCATTGAGAAGAGAGTATTTTTGATTTCCTCATCAGTGACAGGCTGTATAAGTGAGTTTGCTTCATGTAGGGAAATACAAGGCAAGGGAAGTGAAGAAATTTGCTCAAGATCAGGAGAGAATCCAGAGAAATTTCCAAGTAGATTAGTGTAATAGTCAACAAAAGCTTTGTCGACAGATTCAGTAGTAGAACATAGGGTTCCTTGTTCGTCCAAAATACTGTAAATGTTGTCTCTGGCATGATTTATCTTTATTGCATCGTGGAAAAACTTAGTATTCCTATCTCCTTCTACAAGCCACTTATTATGCAGTTGTTGCCTCTTCATGTTAGCTTCCATGGCAAGAGCATTATTGACATCATTAAATAATCTGGCTTCATCAGCAGCTGCTTGTTCATCCAAAGGGTGGTCCATCATAAAGTTTTGATGTTCCTGCAATTGTTCCTTGAGAGTTGTTGAAAGCAAACTACCAGCTCCAAAGGTGGAAGCAGCCCACTTTTTAATCTCCATCTTAATTCTTTTCAATTTCCTGCAAAACTTATACATAGGATTACCAAAACAGTGGAAATCAGTATTAACTTGTGTTACTAGTGTTAGAAAGTGTTCATGCTTGAGCCATGCATTAAAAAATTTGAAACTTCTTTTTTCTTTTCGAAAATGGTGACCCAGAGATAATATTAAAGGAGAATGGTCAGACAAAATTGGTTGGGGGAGGAATACAGACAATGATGGCCAGCGGGTTAAAGCTTGGATATTGCAAAAGGTATGATCAATGGTTGTGAAAGTACGAACACCACTACGACTCCTATTATTCCATGAATACTTAGCTCCAGTCTTATTAACCAAAAGAAGTTCAGAATCAGCAACTGCTAGATTGAATGGGGCAATGTCACGAGGAGATAGTGGATTACCACCAAATTTGTCAGAAAGTTCAAAGCATGTATTGAAGTCACCTAAAACAATCCAGGGGTGAGATGATTGTCGAAAGGGGGGCAATGTTTTAAAGAAGGAATTGCGAGAAATGACCGAGTTATCGGCGTAGACAAAAGTGATATAGGAAGAGGATTTTGTTTGAATTTCATAGACATGAAAGTGAATAAACTGTCTAGAAATTAATATAGGGGATAGAGTTATAACTGCAGGGTCAAAAATTACAAGAATTCGACCATAAGAAGCCATATCAAGGTTATGATAGAAATTCCATTTTGGGTTTATGTAAGCAGCTGCTTTGATGGTAAATGGAAGATTGAGTTTAGTTTCAAGCAAACCAAAAAGGCATATGTCATGTGAAGAAATGATACTTTTCACCTGATCAAGTTTTGCATTGCTGTGAGCACCTCTGAGGTTCCAGGCAGCTATTTTGCTAAACATAAGATTATTGCTGAGAGGTGGAGTTTTTTCTTCTCTTAGCTGAAAGAGATCGAGTTTCAATGTTCCTGTGGTGTTGAGGAGGTGGGGAGGTGATGAGAGACTTAGAAGTGGTGGTTGTAGGGTTTTGTGAAGGAATTGATAGTGGGGTAGGGGATGTGGGTAATGGTGGCCAACCAGGCAAGTTAATGGAGAAATTGTAGTGAGATGTTTCAGGCAATTGCACACCATCATTTGGTTTATGCATTGAAGTTACTAAATGGATAATGTTGTTTTCAAGTTCTGTACACCATGTACAGTCCATGTCTGTGACATATGTATCAATATGTGCATTATCTTCAAGATTGTTCTTGCCACATCCATTACTTTTTTCACTGGAAAGAGTTTCAGTAATGCTACTGGGGTACTGAACTGAGTTGCATGATGGTTCTGGATTTAGTTCTATAATGCCAACATTTGATTTTAGTCTGGACAATATAGCATCATTACTGATAACTTCACAATTTTTATCAGTTAAGGTTTGCCTTTCCTCCCCTTCAGAGTTTTCTAGAATTATTTGCACTTCCTCTTCATTTTGCAAAATATTATATTTATTATGAGTAGCATCAATGCATTCTAGACCAATTACATTGCTCTGTACTGGAATATCATCACTTCTTACCTCACTTTCACTATGTTTAGTTACTCTTTCTGTTCCTATTAATTCCTTTGTTGTGCACTCCACTTCTTTTTTTTTTCTCCTTTGTTCACTTTGTTCCTATTGACTTTTTGCCACATTTGCTTCATTTTATCTTGTTTATCTACATGTTTCCCTTTCCTAACCAAGTTTTGTTTGTCTTCACCACTTTCTTGTTGTTCAGTATCTTCAAAAAGTATTCCTTTTTCCTCATTTACTGTCTTCTTGCATGTTGTAACCATGTGCCCAAACTCCAAACATGTAGTACAAATTTCTGGCTTCCACAAATAATCAACTTTTACAACTTGATCAGTTCCATCAAGCAGTTTAACTGTGAAACATTCTGGTAAGTCATTTTTTGGTGTGACTTCAACTAAACATTTGGCATAAGTGATTCTCTCAAACTTTTCAGTTGAAGCATCCAAGCATAGGAGTTTTCCAATCCTTGCTGCTAACCAGTTAATTCCTAACAACGACCATGCAAACAAGGGAATGTTGGATAACTTAATCCATACAGGAACTGCCTTGATGCTACTACACGAATTCCCAACATTTTCATCCCAAGGTTTGACAATAAAAAGTTTGTTCCTCATAATCACAGGGTCAGATTCAGAGATTCTAACTTTGTCATCCTCATTCGAAAATTTAAAAAGGAAAAGGAAACCATCCGATTTAACGGAGATGGATCCACTTAATTTCCATGCTTTCTTAAGGTAGTACAGTACAGTTGAATAAGGTAATGGGTTATCGAGGAAAAAACCAACCAGATATTCCTTCCACATATTGTTACCTTCCTTCACAACATCTGCTGGAGGGACAATGGAGTCACCATTAAAGTCAAGTTTGATGTTGCGTGGTACATATTTCCCAGCATTTGTTGGTTTTGCTCTGAACAGAGAGTTCCAAGCAATAGGAGTTTGGGGAAGGGGAAGCAAAGGGGGGGTAGGTGGTTTCAGGGCAGCAGTGTGAGAAGAAGAAAGATTGGGAAGCGAGAGGCAGACGGTGTCAGGAGGAGGAAGGGGACAAGACTGGGTGGCTCGAGACGCAACAGCAGGTGGTACGAGAATAGGTGATGATGGACAGGGTTGCAGGGAAGAAATTGGATGGGATGGGTCAGCGGGAAGAAAGGGATTTGGGAGGGTCCCCATTTTCAAAAAGCACTTGGATTAAACTTTGGGGACAGGGATAAAAAAATATATATTAACCACGGGTCTGCATACAATTATCTAACCTAAGTCAAATATTACGGATAATATATCATTTCAATCCGTAATTTACAAAGGAAAAATCTGGGTTCTATCATTTAAAGCCCGCAATCCCAAGTAAAACAAAATAAATAAAAATCACTCAGGCCTATCATTTCAGCCCATAACGATTTTTCCCTATTCAAAAGTCTGTTCGGGTATGTATCATTTCAACCCATAGTGATTCTATTCTACAGGAAACTTGTAGTGTGATAAACTGATATAAATAAACAGAATAGCATTATATAATAGTAACAGAGTGTATAATAGGGTGAAGATTATATGAGCATAGCATAAGCAGGTATAACATGATAATGTAATTCTACAGATTCACAGGGTGCCAGTTTACTAATTATATACGTACAAAATGTCTGGTGAGAAATATTCACCTCTACAAGCTGGAGATAACAGATTTTGATACACAAACAAATTCCAGAAGGCACGATAACATTACTATATACTTGAATGGAGTGGAGAACTTGGGTGGGAAGAGAACCAAGCTTTTATCTGGTACACAACCCATAAAACAAGGCAAGTATAAATATGATTTCAAACCAAATATACATATTGAAACAATTTGAAAATGAAAGCAACTATGGAAGGAATAACTTGACCATTGCCTCCATCATTCAAGTGCTCGGTCTAGGGTCAGGTGTGCATGGCCAAAGTGGTGCATAGGGCTAGGGTATGGGTTCATGAAGGCAAGGCTATAAGGAGAGAAGGGTGGAGGTTACATCACAAGAATACAAAGTGTTTAAGGCAAATGAATGGGTTTTTGGTGCATCTATGGGTTCGGCCAGAGGACACCCGAGCTTGGCCTTGGCATGTGATGGTCAAGTGGTGGCTGGAGTGTCGGCCAGAGGTGGTGGAGGGACTGGCGGCGGCGGCTGTGGAGGTGGAAAGGTGGAAAAACGAAGGGTATGACATTAAGGAGTTCGGTTATGCAATATTCAAGGTGATTTTGCAACTTTTGGTGATAATAGCTTCAATGGGCTCATGGCCTGGTCAAGTCAGAGGGAAAGGATGGTGGAGTGTCCATGGATAGTGGTGGTGCTGGACGGTGGAGGTGGTGGAGGAGTATGGCCAAGCAAATGCAAGAAGAGGCAAGGCAATTTCTAAAGGAAAAAATCATTAAAAATGAAGAGAAAAGAGTAGAAAAATTATAAGAGTCATTACCTTCACTTCAAATCTGAAATTTTTCATGAAAAGATGAGGTGAGAAAGATGTGTTACGTGAATGACAAAAGAAAAATCATGGCTATAGGGTTGGGAAAGGATGACCCAAAGATTGAAGGGGTGGAAAATGAAAAGTCAAAAGTTGAAGGGTCAAAGTCTCCTGATATTTATCTTTTCTTTATTCAAATAAATCAAAATAAAAACCGTATAAATAAAATAAAAATGATTACCAGATAAAGTGAAAATAAAATGAATAAATAAATTTTATAAAATTATAGAAAAATATAAGAATAGTAAATTATATGTAAACTAGTATTGAAAATTGAAAATAAAATATAACTAGTTTTGGAAAAATAACAACTACAGAAAAAAATATTTTAAAAATAAAAAATAAACATACATGACATATTACACACATATACACAAATTAAAACAAGTTATGACAAATAAAAATGTTATTTATATAAATTAAAATAAACAATATTGTTAAATAAATCAATGTACACACAATGTTGTAAAAACATAACTTTCACAATATAAATCATCAACGAAACGAGAAGTAGTATTCTTAAAATTTAATAGATTTTAATAATAAAAGATAAAATTCAAAAATTCAAAATTTTAAATTTTAAAAGTCAAAGTTTGACTAAATTAAACTAAATCCACGTTTTCTGGAAATATTCTATTTTTTCAGGTTTGTAATTATAATTTACACAAAAATCAAAATATACTTTTAAAATAACAATATTTATCCATTTTAAGAAATGTAATAAAGTTTTTAAATCAGGAGTTTCAATTTAAATAATTAAAATAAACAATTAAAATAATCACAAAATACTGGGTTGTTACTACAACAACTACTGGCAACATTGCCTTAGATGTTTTCATTGTCACATCCATCAATGAGATCAACCCTGATCTTATTGATTCCACCCTTCGTTTCAAGACCTACTTGAATAAGGTGCATTTTTGGATTCATGCAACTGCCATGGCCATTGTGGGGTGGTGTCGTGGCTATCATTGTCATCATTATGTCATGGTTAATGTTATGGTCATCACTAATCTACCACCGATTACGAATTGGAAATCTTCATCACAAAGTCCAATTTGGGTAAAAGGGCTTGGGATGGTTCAATCATTATGAGGCTGGCACCAACTAAATCTAAGAATTCTTCCATGTTTACTGAACTTCTTGTTCTCTGTGTCGATCCCGAGTCCCTAAGGCTTTTTCTTTGAGTCCATTCTATGGCTAAATCTTGATTTTAAATATGTGACATTCCTGTATACATAACAATGTGTGGTTGATTTTAAATCCCGAGTCACTTCAGAAATGAGAAGCTTGTGATATTCTTTATTGGCTGATAATTTACGACATGCTCCTGTATACTGTCAATGTGCAGCAATCTCCGCCTACTACAACTATTCGATATGCGACATTGCCTTATATTGATGAGTTTCAACATCCACCCTGCTTATATTCTAGATCGATAACATGCAATATCAAAGGAAGGCGGCATCTATGAGGGGTGGTATGGAAGAGAGGTGGCATTACCTAGAATTTAACATCAATCCTTTTCTTGATAAAATGTAACACTGGCATTATTTATTGGTTACATGTGACAACGATGAGATGCGACACTGATAAAGCATGGCATAGATGATATGCGGTGTTGATAAAATATAGTATTGATTAAGTGCGACATGGATGGCATGCGGTGTCATCTTTTACCTTTATTGATGGAGCATGGCATCACTATGGCTGTAGGCTTTCGATCTCTTTCCACCTAGTCTTCGACATTACCGTTCAGAATGATGAGGTGCGACATTCCAGGCCGCATTGATGATCTGTGATATCCCCTAAAGCCCGACGTTGCTTGCAATAGGTTTGACATCAACTACTATCATATTGGTGCAATATGCTCTCAATGGTGCGACAGCTTTATGTTCGACAACCCTATTGTTGTCATGCTTGATTTCTTTATTTGTTTAGAAGTTTAACATTGCTTATGCTTGTTACGGTACTATCTTGGATTCCCAATTACAAGCTTATTGATTTGACATCATATGCTCTTGTCTTCATTTTACTCCCTTTGGAAAATATGTGGACAAAATTTGCTCCCCTCCTTGTATAAATAAAGCTTTTTACACTTTAGTGTAAAACCAAGAATTATCTTGCTTTTCATTCTGACCCTGTTTTCCTGTAAAATTCAAAGTAAGCGATAATTTTCATTATTAACTTTAGATTTAAAATCTTGGAGCAATCCCCCTTGTATTTAATAAAGCTATGAATCAGTGGATCTAAAAATTTATCTAATAGTAGTTTTGCTTGAACAAAATTTCTATAAATTGACTAATTATAATAGTTTCTCGAATGGAGGTCTAGAAAATTTTTGGTGATGATATCTCTTTGAAAAATAGACCAAAAAATTATCTGGTTATAATAACTCCTTGAAAAAAAGAAGGATGGAAAATTATCCGATAATAATAATAATTTCTTGAATAGGGGAAGACCAAAGAACTATTCCAACAATAATAATCTCTTGATTAGAAGACTAGAAATCCATCTGCTAGTAATATGAATAGAAGACCAGAAAATCAATTTGAATAGGGGATCATAAAATCCATTTAGCAATAGTATAAATAGAAGATCAAAAGACCATTCTGGCCAATATAATCCGAATAGAAGACCAGAAAACCATTTTGGAAATATTAATCTGAATAGAAGACTAGAAAGTTCTTCTGCTTATTAACGGAGATCCGTTATTTGATAATTCAAATTCAAGGATTGAGAAATAATTTGACATTTCAAAGAATGAAGTATTTGATTCTAGGTTAAAATTTTCTTTTCTAGGTAATACATAGCTCTTGTCCGCATGACTGAATGCGTTAGATAATTCCTTCTCCAAAAGATTGATTTTGGTCTATTCTTTAGGATAAAGTTAGATTTGCTTTTAATTTGATTGGCCTTCCTTTAAGAGACTACCTTGATCTCTCTTTTGGATCAAGTTTGTTTATCTTTTCTATTTGATCTTCTTTTAGAAGACTGCCTCGATCTCTCTTTCGGATCGAGTTTGATTGGATTTTATATTTGATTTTCCTCTCAAAGACTGCTTCAATCTCTCTTTTGTATCGAGTTTGTTTAGCTTTTATATTTGATCTTTCTAGAAGACTACCTTTATCTCTCTTTTAAATTGAGTTTAATTTGCTTTTGCATTTGATCTTCCTCTAGAAGACTGCCTCGATCTCTCTTTTGGATCAAATTTGATTAGCACCATTATTTTCTTTATCACCATCTTAGGTGATGGTTCTGATTGGATCTCTGATTACCACAATAGGTAAAGAATCTTGATTTGCAGTTGATTACAACAATAGGTAGTAATTTTGATTGAGACTCTAATTACCGCAATAGATAATAGATTTCGATTGATTTCTTTGGCACCATCTTAGGTGATGATCTTTGATTACCATAATAGGTGTTCAATTGATTTCTTTGGCATCATCCTTGGTGATGATCTAAACTTGGATCAAACCATTTGTCACCGTCTTAGGTGACAATCTAGGTCTTTCATCTAGTGCGTTTGGTTTGCTATCTCAAGCAGAACTAAAAACTTACCTGACCTCCCTCTAGGAGGCACTTTAGTCAGGTCTCACTAGAGGTACTGAAGATTGGTTCGGTGCTTTGGCTAGGCCATCTTAAGCAGGACCAAAGACTTCCTCCATCCTTCCTCTAGGAGGTGCTCCGGCCAGGCCACATAAGCGGGACCGAAGGCTTGCAGATGCTTTGTCCAAGCCATTTTCAGGTAGGGCCAAAGGCTTCTTCTGACCTTCCTCCAGGTGATGCTTTGACCAGGTCCTTGTGGCAGGATCAAAGGCTTTATTCACTGCTTATTACCTTATAGGTAATGATTTAGGCTTTTCCTTTATTTTAGGAGATTCTCACTCCTTTATATGATTGATCCAGTAGACATACTTGTTTCAGCTTCTTTATTCATCAACTGTTGGGAAGTACGGTCTCAGATATTCGGCGTTCCATGTTCTTTCTATTATGGTGCCATCAATTTAGCGTAATCGGTAGAATCTTGGTAGGATTACTTTGTGAATGATAAGGAGTCCTTCCCATTTAGGCCTGAGCGGTCCATCTATTAGATTCGTAGTATTTTCCATAACCTTTCAGGGTACTAAAACTTTTTTTTGAAATGGTCTTTCTCTTACATTGGAGTTGTAGTATTTCAATACCCTTCTTTGATATTCAACGGTCCATACGGCTGCTTCATCCCTTAATTCATTGGTTAAATCCAAAGTTTCTCTTTCTAATTCCTACTTTAGATTAAATGCACATGCAATCCTTCGATAAGAGGGTACTTTAACCTCGATTGGAAGCATCGCTTCACATCTATTGTTAAAGAAAATGGGGTATGTCCTATTGCAGTTTTGGCAGAAGTTCTATATAATTAAAACACAAGAGGCAGTTCCTCTACCCAATTTCCTTTTGCTTTGTCAAATCGTTTCTTTAGGATGGTCTTAATAGTTTTATTGACAGCTTTAATGGCTCCATTAGATTTGGGGTGTGATACAGATGAAAAGCTCTTGACAATCCCATTTCTACTGCAGAATCGGGTAAATTCCTCACTTTCGAACTGAGTACCATTGTCAAATATTATTTTATATGGAATTCCAAACCCGGTGACAATATTCTTGAATATGAATTTAAGCACCCTTCCTGATGTGATATTTGGTAGCACATCTGCTTCTACCTATTTGGTAAAATAATCAATGGCTACCATTGCAAATTTAGCTCCTTCTTTGCATATAAGTAGCGGTCCTATCGAATCGATCCCTATCCATTGAAAAGCCATAGACTTGAGATCGATATCAATTCACTTGGTGGCAAGTGTGGGATCTTAGAGAACTTTCGGCATTTTTTGCATTTCTTCACATAATCTATTAAATGGTTAGTCATTTGAGGCCAATAGAAGCCATGACTCATAACCTTTTTGGCTAGCTTTATGCCATTAGAATGGTCCCTATGGAATCCTTCGTGGGTTTCTTTCAATGGTTTTGCTCCTTATTCCGTACTAACACATCTTAAGTGAGGGAGTGAATACCTTTTCTTATAAAGTATTCCATTCACCATAATAAGGTTGAGGCTTGGTGTTCTATTCTTCTTACTTCCTTTTTGTCTGTTGACAATTTCTCGTATGTCAGATATTCGATGATAGATGTCATCCAATTATTCTCCTATTGGTAATTAGTTTCTGTATGGGAGGACTTTTCTTGAAGGATTCCGTTACCATTTTCCTTCTCTTATGTATTAGGGCTTGAGATCTGGTCAATACTAAGGACTCATTTTCTGGTTTGGTCCCTTTTTCCTTTATACTAGGATTTGAATAGTAGACTACAGACACAATTCGAGTTTTTGGCGCTCCTCGTGAGCTAGCCAACTTGGCCAAGGAATCAGCTTAGGAATTATTTCCTCTTGGTACTTGGTGTATTGAGAAATCCTCAAATTGGGTCAGTATCTTCAACACCTTCTTGACATATAAGACCCACTTGGCATCCTTGGTTTGATATGTTTGGTTCAGCTGATTTACTATTAATTGGGAATCACTGAAAATCCCAATCCTAGGGATTTTCAATTGTAAGGTTAAGGTGAGTCCAACCACCATCGACTTATATTCTACCATATTATTAGTGGTCAGAATCCCAATTTCATTTCATAATGCAAACGGTGTGCATCTAGGGTAATAATCACATATCCTGCTCCAACCCCTTGTTTGTTTGATGCTCCACCTATAAACAGTTGTCATTTAGGGTTTAAATTTCGTTCCTTCTCTGATTGCTCCTTGATGAATCCCATATATTTATTAACAAAATCAGTTAGAGCATGTCCTTTAATTGCCACTTATGGTAGAAATTCAGTGTCATACTGGCTAAGCTCTATTCCTCACTTTACTAATCTTCCTAAAGCTTCGGGTTCACTAAAGACTTGCTTAAGTGGAAACTTGGTTAGAACCTTAATTGGATGTGCTTGAAAGTAAGCTCTCAATTTTTGTGTTGTGAGAATCAAATAGTATGCCAGCTTTCTATGACCAGATATTGGGTTTCTGCATCTTTAAGCCTTCTGCTTGAATAATACACCGAAAGTTGAGTTACCTTCTCTTATTAAAACAGAGCTAACTGCGTGCACTAAAACTATCGTACAAAGTTAAAAGTTTTCCCCTTCCATAGGATTGGACATAATTAATACTTTCTCAAGATGATCTTTTAGTTCCTTAAGGGCCTTTTGACAATCCTCTCCCTAATCGAAGTTTTTCTTCTGTTTGTACCAACATTGGGCACAACACTCTTTGGAAGTATTTGAAGAGATAAAATGAAGAAAATAAATGAAAAAGGAGGATTATCTAACAAACACTTCTAAAATAGATAAGAGAAACACGCAGAAACATAGGGATTTAGAGTGGTTCGGCGTATAGCCTACATCCACTGTGAAATTAATGACTTTTATTTGCTAGTTACAGTGGATTACAATAGTGAAATTCAAGTACAACAGTGATCTTTGAGTACAAAAATGATTTTGGCAGAGTCTGGACGTCGAAGAGCCAAAAGGTCCCTTCTGTAAACTCTGGGATATTATTTATAGGCGTATGATGCAAATATCTTGCTCAGATCTCGGAAGACCTCTTCTGACATATGAGTGGCCCCATAAGATCGATCCCATGTCATTCACACTCGGTCCGTGATCGATACGAACGAATTTTGTATCGATCAAGATTTGATCCAGTCGAGTCAAATTTGAGCTCGAACATTCTTTAGGTTGTACGTATGCTCCTGTGAAAATTTGATGGCATTTGGACTTGTAGAATGTGAGTTATGATCAATGCAAGTTTGGGCCTTTCAGTTGCTGTTCTCTTCATATCGATGTTGTTCGTATCGATGATTTTGCATCGATGATTCTACACGTGATGCCAGTTGACGTGGTGCTTGCTTTTAGGATTGATCCACATTTCATTCCGAATGATCGATTCTTTCCTATGGACACGCCTTGTTTGCAGCGATACGGGTTAGCCTTGTTTGCATCGATCCACTGCTTTGTTCATATCGATCATCACTGCTCTGTTCATATCGATGATAGCAAGCTACTTCGTATCGATGACTGGAGGCCGCTTCGTATCCATTCTTGTGTAAGCTCTTCGTATCGATCCTCTAGATACAACTTCGTATCGATGGCATTTGTGTATTCCCATCAATCACCGTGGACCATTTCGTATCGATGAAAAGCTTTGAGTTCGTATCGTTCCATTAGCTTATCGATACGAAATTGGTAGAAAGGGATCGACATGAAGATGGCAGCAGTTGACCAGGTGAATTAGGAATGATGCTACTAGTTGATGGATACGAAGAGAATGGTTATCCAATGGATATGAAGTGTTGCACTCGATGGATACGAGACAATATCTGTAGATGGATATGAATAGTTGAGGTTTGATGGATATGAACAACAAACAACCAATGGATACGAAGGACATGACTCATCTGATCGATACGAAACCATGGGCATCTGATGGATTCGAACTAGATCGATATGAAACAGGGTTTTCTTTGGTTGTTTGATGGATATGAACAAGGTGATTACTCGAACAGCATCGATCATATCTTGAGCATACGAACTCGGATTGACTTGAAATTTGAGCACTGGTTTCTATAGCATTCTTTGTCTCATCATATCAATTGCAACTTGATCCGGACTTGGATAAAATTTATCGACATCCACAGTGAACCAGTGTATAAAGATCTTCGGGACGAACCATCCTTGATTTCTAGTCAATTTCTTGGTGTCAAGGCCTTGGCAAAAGGTGGGATAACATCTTCTTTTTAATTATACGAAGAATAGGATGCATTTTTTGGTGGCCTTGGAAATGAATCTATTCAATGCTGCAATCCTCCTGTTTAAGCTCATTACATCTTTACTTTTCTTAGGCTCCGCTATGTCTTTTATAGCTTGGATCAGATTGGGGTTAGCTTCTATTCCCCGAGCACTAACAGTATACCACAAGAATTTTCAAACTGGATTTCGAAAGAATATTTTTTGGGTTGAGCTTCATTTGTTATTTCCATAATATCCTGAACATCTCTTCAAGATTGCTTAGATCGTTGCTTTCTTCTTGAGATTTAACCAGCGTATCATCCATATATACTTCCATGTTATGGCTGATATGTTCTCTAAACTTTCTATTTACCAAACTTTGGCATACGGCTTTGATATTCTTTAATCCAAATGGCATTACTTTATAATAAAATGTTCCTAGTATGTAATGGAGCTTGTGTTCACCTCATCCGGCTTGAACATCGAAATTTTGGTTGTATTCGAAGTATGCATCCATGAAAGATAAGAGCTTGTGTCCACTTGTTGCGTCTACCAATTGATCTATTCTTGGAAGGGGTAGCAATCTTTTGGGCATGACTTATTCAAATCAGTATAATCAACATATGTCCTCTATTTCCCATTAGGCTTTTTGACTAATACTGGATTGGCTAAACATTTCGGAAAACTTCTCAGATGAACTCATTTTCAAGCAGCCTCTTAACCTCCTCTTTCAAAGCATTAGTTTGGACTTTATTGAATTGTGCCTTCTTTTTTTGGATGGGTGTAATACTCAGATCTATGTTTAAGGCATGCCACATGATGGTTGGATCTATTCCAACCATATTTGAATGAGTCCAATCAAACACGTCTTTACTAGATTGAAGAAATCAGACTAACTCCCCTTTGTGTTTACCATCTAGCTCTTTTTCAATTTTCGCTGTCTTTATTGCGTCTGGATCCAAGCATATCTCTTCAAGATCCTTGGTGGGCTTTATCCTCTCCTGCTCACCTCTACGATCTAACTTAGTGATGATATCTTAACCATCTTCTTCTTCTGCTAGATTTGTTTCCTTCCTTTTTCATTTCTTTTTAGAAATTTAGATTTTCTTAATACATGCTTAGCTTTCTTAATGGTCTCTGCTATTTCCTTGGATGATTGGCTTGAAGGATCTTCACTTGAGGGCTTTTTGATTTCAACATAATCGACTCAATTTCCTACGAGTCATAGTAAGAAATATTATTTCGTCTGTATTGATCAAGAGTGGCAAAGTACAATTCCCGAGAGCTGAATTGCTCTCTTCTAATTGTTACCCATTCACTCTTGGTCAGGAACTTCACCATCGAATATTTTGGTGAGACAAAAGCATCAACTTCATCCAAAGATGGCCTCCTAAAGAAGGCATTGTAGCAAGAAGGTGGGTCAATAATGACAAATAGAGTCTCTAAGTCCTAGAATGCGGTGGAATTCCCATCTGTAATAGAAGCTTTATTTGCCCTGTGGGAGTTGATCCTTTATTATTGAACCTAAAAATAGGCTCAAATCTTGGCTTTAGCTTTTATTCCAGAATCCCCATTGGGTTGAAGGAATGTTTGAAAATTACATTGACTACACTTCTAGTACCCATAATAATTTTAGTAACCATAAAAGTTTGATTCTTGCAGTTATCATAAGTGGGTCATTTATGGATGATAGACCCCTCTTAGCTCCCAAGGGGTTATGGCCAGGTTATGTGTTTGGATATGAAACTTGGGATTCTCAAGCGGCGTTCTTCTTGGATAGAGAAAACCCCATCTCTTGCTTCTTGAATATATCAATTTCTGGTTCCTTTGTTGTTTCGTACCAAGTGCGGGCCTCCATTAATCACATAAATTTGATTGATAGGTGGAATGAAATCTGGTTGAGCATCACTTTCAACAAAGTTCACAGTGTTGTTGGGAAGCCTTTGGTTGTCTTTATCAAGACATGCAATTTTTTGGTTATCTTTGATAAACTCCTTAAAGTTCCCAGGACGGATCATGCTCTGAATTATCCCTGCCAATATACAATATTCATCCATCATATGCCCATTCACCTTTTGATAGGCATAGTAATCCCTCCCTCTTCTTGGTTCATAATTGTCCTTAGCTTTGTAGGAAATCGAAAAGTTGCCGCTTTCTTTTGCTGTAGCGAAGACATAGGAAAACGGCTTGTTAATAGCAACATAATTGGTTTTTAGGACCTCCTCCCGTATCGATTTTTTATTGTTGTTATTAATGTCAGACTTTCCCATTTCTTTCTTCGACCAGGACTACTTCTTGTCAAAATACATTTCATTCATATGAATGAACTTATTAACTTGAAAATGGAAGTCTTGGGGATCCCTACATCCACGAAGATAAAGCCCACCCAAAAAGGTGTGTTCTCAATCAACCCTGAGCATACTACCATTAATTTGCCTCAGACGGTCATATCCTCCGCCTTTAGTGCCTTTGCATTGAATCTCTTAAGATAATCATCCAACGGCTTTCTCAGTCTTTGTTTAACGTTAGCCAATATGATGAAGTCAATCGTAGGATCCTTACAAATACAATACTGTGCTAAGAATTCATAGGAGAATTGCTTCCAAGGGTATATGGTCTTCTCCCTATAGTGTCTATATCACTTAGTAGCTGCCCCTTGGAAGGGGGTAGGAAAAAGTCTACATCATATAGCTTCTAAAGCATTATAGAGGTCTATCTGACTTTCGAATGCCATTAGGCGATCATTCGGATCGGTAGTCCCATTGTATCTCAAGAGTGGAATTTTAATGTGGGTTGGAATCCTTATGGACATGATCATATTTGTGAATGTGGCTTCCTAGAAGTTATTGTTGACTCTAGCATCGAGGGTCCTCTTCCCTTTAAAGTCAAGCATATCATTTGCCATCTTTTCAACCATGTCCCTTAGATAAGCTTCATCATTGTCATAATTTTTTCTCACAGGCTTGTACTTTTAAGAGATTAAACTTCTAGACTACTCCTGTGAACTTTCCACTAATTTTCCTAGATGATTTGCTTTAGCCTTATTGTCTGCTAGTGATTTAGGGGAGAATTTTGTTGCTCCAGGTTCTTAGTCTCCTCTCCTCTTTTGTGGACTCAGTGTTTGCCTTTGCATCTACTCCTAAGAAAAGAATTATCCCAATTTCCTCTCAGAGATTCAAATTCTTCTCCCTTAGCGAGCTTGGACGATTTTTGTGCAAGGATCTTTTCCAATAACTCCTACATCATAGCCATCTACCGGGTTAGATATTTAATCTTAGCTTCGTTACTAGTAGGCTTTGCTGCCTCTAACGACTACCTTGCTTCTACATTTTCCAATTTGAAGTTGGGGATGACATTATCTTCCAATATCGCCCTTTGTGTGATTTCTTCATTTGAAGCGTTAATTCGCCTTAGTCTTACCATTTCCTAGAATCAAAATCCACTTAATTAGTTTGAAAAGAAAGGTAAATGGAAACGGAGGTTCCAACCCTCATACTAGCGCTAGAATGTTAAACCAAAAATTAGTATAACACCCATGATGCCATGCATGATGATCCAAAATTCGGTTTATAACACTAGTGACTTCATGACTAAGCAAAGCCTAGTTGATGAAATCAAATGGTGATGAAATATCAAAAGTTAAGCTAACATTCACGGATTAATACAAGATAACACCATTTATAAATGGCTCCATGATGCCTACTGCCTTTTGATGTAGCTTTCAAAAGCCCATGTCATATGTTCAAGGGAGAGAAATAATACGTTGCAAATACGTGCAAAAGTCCATTAAGCATTCATTAATGAACTAAGTAAGCAATCTCCATGGTTTGTAATATGTTGATCATATGTAGTAAGCAAAGTAGAGGCTACGTATATAAACACGAGTTTAGGCCGAAGCTCGTGTGGCTTTATGCGAGATAAAGTCAAGGCGAAACTTTGGGACCAAAGTGCTTTATTATATGCATAATCATGTTAAAGTTGCACAATCAGGAACAGTCAAGGTATGTGGACTATGTTAATCATTTGTCCATGGCCTTGCTCATATATAATTGCAAGGTTTACAATTGATTCAAGATTTTCCCCAATTCGATTTAGGGTTACAATTGTTTAATTTTAAGAAGAGAGGAAAGAAATGATTGCCCTTCCTCCATGCCCTAGGACCTTATTTATAGGGGTCGAGAGATGCGGCATGACTGCCATGTGTCACTTTGGCCATGCTTTGCTTTAGGCATTATCAACCATATCAACAACGTTTGACATCAGGTCTTAATTTGACGATCTTCGGCATTTCTTTATACGCTGATGACTTGCTGTGACGCCCCACCTCAATTCTCATACTAATGAAGGATATCACAGAGTAATACCGTCTGTTAGTGTAGAGAATAAGGTTGGTTAGGAGCGGCCATCCATGAATTTTTCTTTAAGCTAGTATTGCCACGTCGATTTGGATGCTAGTTTTGTTCAATTAGAGTCGACATATGCAATCTAGGCTTAAAACAAAAGCCATAGTGGCTATAATACTAATTCAGAACAATATACAATATTCATAGAACATAGAATCACAGAATATAGAATGCACACAATGGAATATATAATAGATATAAACTAAATAGAGAAAATAGATACATGATGTCAACTACAAGACTATGGTCATTACGATCCATAATATACATAAGTACTACAAATCTTGGATACAAATATGTACATTTAAATGAGTCTGAATTCGATACAAGATACAACACTACAAGAATATGTATACATGTACAAGATGAAGGTAAGATGAATGATAACTAAATAACCTTAATGAATCCTCTTTAGAACTATCAAATCGGAGCACCTAAAAACATTTATTCTGACCCAAGTATTATAAAATAATAAACGGGCCAAACTAGACTATAATGAATGTGTTAGCAAGATAAATGATGGATAAATCTCAAATATAGTCATATATCTACAAATATCAAACATGCATCAATAACTTCAAATCGCCAAATACGAAAAACTCATAATAACTTCTTAAAAGGAAAAACCTCCGAAATGATTTGGTGATAATCCAAGAACATCACATCTAGAAATTTGACAAATAGAAATCCAGAGATATCATATATAGGAGGGGTACCAAACTCTAAGATTGGTGAAATAAATTCACCTACATGCATGTAACTCCAAGATAGACATGTAAGTCTATAAACTTTAAGACAGGTACAAGATCTATAAACAATGAAATAGGTATAAAACCTATAAAAATCCAAGATAGGTACGAAACCTTTAAACATCAAATAGGAACAGGTTATATAAACATCAAGATAGGTACATGACCTATAAACATTAGAATAGGTACAAGACCTATAAACCTCAAATAGGAACAAATCCTATAAACATCAAAGGCGAGTCATGGACCCATCGAAAAGTGTTATATACTTTTATATAACAATCGAATAGATAACAACCATGTGTTCCATACCACAAGGGTTTACCAAAAGATTTATTACACAATAGTAAACTCCACTCTTGTTTATAAATGTCTTAATCAAACAAGCCTGGGAATTAACAGTAAAAGAAACAAGAGCATTTCATACACTCGTTTTTATTAAACCGTTTAAATCCTCTACCCATTCAATTGATAATGTGCAATTTCATAAAATATTTTACTTTAACATCATCCATGAAAAATATAGTTTTATAAGCTATAATATATATATATATATATATATGTATATATATATTGAAAAGCCTTTGGTTATATATATATAAGTACAATTTTCATACCATCATTCCAAATCAACTTTAAAACTATTGATATTATAATTAAATATATTATATTTATATATAAATATACTCCAAATATCATTTATAGAAAATATATTTATACTAACAAAATTTAGTAAAATGGTTTAGTTTTAAAATCGTTCCTTTGAAAACTCTAGTTGAAATTATGCAATAAAACTTATATGCGATATCATGGATCCATAGAGTATTTTCATAGCATAATAAACCCAATATGAATTCACAAATACATAATCAAAACTCCAAAATTTGCATTAAAATCAACATGAATTGGAGAATCAACATCAATAAAATAATGAAAAGTCCGAACAAACGAATGAACTGGTGAACGAGAGGTCAAATGGTGTAACCAGGGGCTCAACCCAGATCATGGCCGATGCACCAGTCTGGTAGGACCAGTAGACCGATGACAGTGCTTGGGCTAAGTTCCGGGCGATGCCGATAGCTCCCTGTTCATCCGTTGTCACTCGTTTCTTCGTAGATAACCTTCTTGACTTATAGAACACTGATTAGCGGTCATGCAAGCATACAAACATCAACAACTGAATGAAATTCATAATCGTATGAATTTGGTTTCAGCAAAGAAAAATTAGTATAGCCATTGGTGTAAGCAACACGAGAGATTGAAATCAATTTGAGACCAAAAATCATCCAAAATAACAACATGCAACATGTATTCAATCATATTATAGAAGTGTGAGATTATCTAATTGTTATCCCACCTTTTGGTAAGGCCGTAATACCATAGATTTGGCTAAAATGGGTGGTTACCAACCTTGAGAATCAATGATATAAAAGGCTATGGATGATGGTTGAGCAGATTCAGGCAAGGTCTTAGTTAAGGTGCAATCAATATAAAGTTACATGGAAGGCCTCATGAGGCTACATTTCAAATTTCAAGTCAATCGGAGTTCGTACGCTCGAGTTATGGATGAAGCAAGGATTTATATGGATCGATTTGGAACGATCCGCAGAACAGCTCAAATAAATGGAGATCGATCGATATCTCAAAATCAACAAGGCCAATTCACTTGAAACTTTCAAGGAATTAGTACATTGAAGAGTGGATCCTACAAAAACGATCGCGCATCAAGATCTTGAGATATGAAGATAGCCGATTGTTTTTGGCCAATCATTATTTGCCAATATTTCATACGATTGGTTAACATTCCAAAAGTTGCAAATGGTGATCCATATCTCGTAATTTACAACTCAGATTGACTTATATTTTAGGGGCAAGTTTAAGAGGTATGTGTCACCCCCCCCCCAGAAAAAACACTCGCACATGAATTGGAAGCAAGAATATCGATCGGTAAAACTTTAGCTAATTGTTCCAATTGTCAAGCTAAGGCCATCGATCGTTATGTTGGGCCCCTATGGATCTGGAGATTCTTCTTGCGAGTTTTCAGCCCGACCCATGCACATTTACCTCTATAATTATTGTGACCATTCTCCATAAATAGGATCCTTTTTCTACAGCCTAGGCTTTGGCATTATTTTTTCTTCACTCTTGTACTAATGGGTCCCAACTGATCCATAAATTCTTGTAATCATAATCAAGTGTAATATCAATAAAAATATGAAGTGGACGTAGGCCAAGATTGCCAAACCACTGTAAAAATCTATGTGTTTATTTACTTTTTCTGCTATGTTTTAATTTCATTCATCATCTAATCTCTAAGAGGTTCTGTTGGGTGTTGATGCCCATTTTTGGGGCGCTAAGCACCCGAACCCGTGCTGCAGCGCAGTGGCCCCCGCACTCCGCATTCGAAACTTAACTTAAAGATGATGCTTTCTATCCCCTTCCCCTACATTGTGTGACTGACCGAGGCATAGGGGATCAAGTGGAAGCTTCTGAATTACAGCCAAGGGATGGATGAGGAGCTGCTACTTAAACGAAATTTCCAAAGGCATAAGAACCAAATTAATATGATAAAAACCAGGATCGATTACTGGATCAAACTACTAGGGTGGATTGCGACTGCCTATGGTTGATAAGCTTCCAAATGCCTGAATTGACGGCCATGGTAGTCGAAAAGCTCACTTCGGGGTTGACTTAAAGTAATCACCCATCTGACTCAAAGCAAACCCAAGAAGCTTTAGCCCAATGCCAAACTCGTGTAAAACCAAGATTTTCCCAAGCAAACGCCAATATGACTCCAAGCACTGTTCTTCGCTGACCCAACACTTCGATTTAAGCAACTCTAGGCAAACCAGTTGCTGACTCTAAGCAAATAGCAGATTTTCTCGGGTCCGACTTCAAGTAAATAACCACTAATGCGCCAATACCGGTCCATCTTCCTTGCTTATATCTCAGGCATACGGAATCCGAATGATTGAAACTTAGCGTGAAACCTCAAGAGGCCTTCCTTACTGCCTTATATGGATTACGTCCCATTTGGGTGAAAGTTTAGGGGATCATCATCGATCAACGACCCCATCCCAACTGATTCGACATTCGACCGGCATTCTTAACTATTCAAACATTTGACAATCATGCATACATCATTCACAAGAACTACAAGAAGCTGTAACTTGAATTTGGACTGGATTGACGACTGGAGCATCTCCCCGAGTCAAAACCTATTCATCGAAGTTGTTCAGTACGTAGAATGTCCAAAGTGATTCAATGCACCAACAATGCTGCCATATTCTATGAACATGGACTCCAGACAACATACCATGAAGTACAAGTGGCACATGGATCCCGCCAAAGCGATGGATGCCATCAAATGCAGATGCTTTCCCATGTCCCTCGAAGGTGTAGCGATCATGCAGTTTATGCAGTTATCACCCCAAGCCATCTCCTCATTCAGTCAACCGGATCAGAAGTTTATCGATTAATTTAATGCATGTGAATCGCTCCAAGGACGCGATGTCATCATCCAATTTGTTCCAAGCGGCAGGCGAGCCACTCAAGGACATCTTGCAAAGATTCAGCACCTTTGTCAATGAAGTGAACAGTCATAGTTAACACATTATACTAATGGCATTGATAAAGGGAATCGACCCCGAGATAGGTTACGGCAACCGGTAAGCTGGAGAGCCTCCTACGACCTTGGATCGTTTTTGTTACAAAGTGTATCAGAACCTAAGCAAGTAGGAGGTAGAGCGGGCTAGTAGAAAGAGCGATATAGGCCAGTTAGCTCAAGGAATTCAAAGCGAGGGCATCATTGAGCCTTAGATGAGGACTCGAATCTAGGAGATGACCTAGAACCCCTAAAACTCGACTCATACACTCCTTTTAATGATTCGATCGAAAACACCTACTTGGAGACTCATGACTCGAAGCAGTATTGGAAACTAGCCTCTTAGAGAGAAACCCAGAAGAAATTAGGAAAATGTTGTATTTTTCAAGATATGCACGGTTATAGCAGGCAATTGGAGATGCCTCTAATATGTGATCATAAACCTACCCCAGAAAGGAAAGTTTCAGCAATATGTTCAAGCCCCATGAAATTATAGGCAGGGAACATTCGACCCCTATCAATAAAGAATTTTGATTATTAATTGGACCACCTACGGTTGGCTTCCAGTTGAGAAGAGCTTGGCCAAAGTGGAATAGCAAGCATACGATGCTGCTTCCCTTATCAATAAGATTATTTCAATTTCAATTATGTTGTGAACTACGACAACCTTGAACTAAACTACTTCAAAACTATGCTGGCGACCAAGTACTTAGAGTTGAGTGCCAACCAATCTCTGCGGACCATGATCGGACATTTCGAGTTTCATCAAGACAAGCATGATTCAACCGCTCATCAGCTACCATATGCCCCTGACTCAGGGGCAAGGACTCAAAATGGAAAGTGGGTGTGACTTGACCATCCACTTCATGCTCTCTGCTTCGATTAAGGGTGTAGTCGATCGGACTAAACAGAGGTGTGCTCAGTTTCTTTCCTAAATAAAATCAGACTGAACCCGGACCAGACAAGATTTATATTCGTACAATTTTGTTGTCTTAGCTCGTGTCCTAAATAAAATTGGACGAACACGTACACACATTTTTCGGACACGGACGGACATTGCTATTTACATCAAAATTTATGTTATTTAATAAAATTTCCATCAGCTATATTATTTTTATCAAAGTGTATTGAAATATAAGCATTTTATGAATCCTTACTCAATTAACCGACCAAATAGTTGTCATATATGTTTAGAGAAACATAGAGGATATACTGAATTATAAGAAATTCAAACGAATTCAAACAAACACAGACCGAACGAGATTTTTGCTCGTACAAATTTTGTTGTCCTAGCTCATGTCCTAATAAAAAATCGAACGAACTAGGATGGATGTATTCCGACCACGGACACGAACGGACATCAGACGCTCGTACAAAATTAACAACCCTCCTAGTTCGATTCTGATAGAACGTCTATGCCATACTTAAAGCCTGACAAGGCCAGGATCCAGTGTAAAGTGGACACGACTGACCGTCCAATCATCAACTTTCGCACCTGACTTGAAGACCCAAAAACACTTGGAGGGGTTGCAACCTTACCATCCACTCCCCATGTCATACTTTAAGTTCGTCAAAATACTTTTGCCTCTCCCAAAGCTCAGCAAGATCGGGGTCTAACTAAAGTTGATGTGATTTGACCGTCCACAAATTAACTCCTGCCCTGGACATGGGAGGCATTTTGGGGGCTCGAATAAATGGAAGCACGACTGACTGTCTACTCATCAACCACTATCCTCGACATGAGGACATGACTGCAGCTTAAGACGGATGCGATCTGACTGTCCACCCAATAACTTTCTACCTCCACTTGCTAGGAAGAGTATGAAGCAAATTTGACGAGACCTGACCGTCTAACCCAAACATGGATGTTATCTAACCTTCCATTGCTTACTCCTTTCCTTAACTTGACAAGAGGAGCTATAATCACCAAGTGGACGTGAACCGACCATCTTACTTTCTAAGTTTAGTCCTCGATGCCAGGGACAGAATTCCATTCAACGAATGAACATGATTCGACCATTCATTCGACAGCTCTTACCTTGATTTTACAGGTGGAGAATAAATCAAAAACGAGTGCAAGACCACCCTTATGTAACTCTAGTTCCCAAAGTAGCATAAACACAAAAATGATGGACGTGGTCCGACCGTCCATCGATCAATTCTAGTTCACAGTGTGCGGACTGGAGTATAAACACAAAATAATGGATGTGGTCCAACATTCCATCGATCAGCTCTAGTTCCCAAAGTGCAGACTGGAGTATAAACATAAAATGATGGACATGGTCCGACCGTCCATCGATCAACTCTAGTTCCCAGAGCGAGGACTAGAGTATAAACGTAAAACGAAGTGCGCGGTCCTCCCGTCCATCGAACAACTTTAGTTCCCAGAGTGCGGACTAGAGTATAAACATAAAAAATGGTTGCAGTCCGACAGTCCATCGATCAACCCTAGTTCCCAAAGTGTGGATTAGGGGTATAGACACAAAAAGATGGACGCGGTCCGACCATCCATCCATCTACTCTAGTTCCCAAAGTGCGTACTGGAGTATAAACACAAAAGGATGGATGCAGTTCGACTGTCCACCAACCAACTCTAGTCTTCAAAGCATGATCAAGAGTATAAATACCATAAGAAAGTGGTAATGGTTCGACCGTCTGCTTTCTATCTCTTCCTCCTGACTTGGGGAAAATACACAACTCAAAGTGGATGTGGTCCGACTATCCACTCCCCTGCTCAGGCATGGAGTTCGCCGAAACACTTATCTCACTCCCAAGGTTCGGCAGAAGCAAGATCTAAATGAAAGTGGATGCGGTATGACCATCCATGCATCGACTCCTACCCCAAACACAAGGGATAGTTTGAGAACTCCAAGTAAGAGTGAACGTGATACGACAGACCACTCTTCGACTACCGCCCCTCACTTGGGGGCAGAAGAAATGACTAGGTAAAATATGGTTTGACTATTTTTCAAAATAACTCTAAGTCCCTAGAGTGTGGACAAGAGTATAAACACAAGTTGGGTGCAATTCGACCACCCACCAACAGACTCTTATCTCTAGAGTGCAGATGTGTGCATAAATAAAGCGACTAGTGCGGTTTGACTACTCACTATTCCATAAACTCCGCCTTAAACTCGGTAAGAGGAATATAAACTCATTATGGATGGAATTCGACCATCCATGAACTAACTCTGGTAACCCAAGACTTGGGTAGGAGTACAAATTACTAAAAGCTGAATACGACAGCTCACTATAGCTCTGGTGATGTGCACGTAAATATGCATATTTTTACTTTCATATTTAATCTAATTAAATTAAATAAATGATCATATTGGGTATTTTAACATATTTAAACCATAATTTCAATTATTTTCAGATCATCATTTATCTATCTTCATATAGTGGAAAAGGTCATTTTTTATGCATATATTAATTTAGGAAAATTTACTTGGACATTTTTATGTTATATTGTAGGAATTTGAATTCAAATGGAAGAAGTCTACACTGAAATATGCATGCACAAGAGTGAAGGGAAACAAATGAAGATGGAAATAATCATTTCATAAAATCATGGAGGACCTCACTTACCCTTACCATGATCCACCATTATGAGATAATGGAAATGTTAATGGAAATTAGAACTGCATGCACATAAAATGGATGATTAATTAGAGGCTAATGATAACTTAGTGGCCACAATTCCTAGAAGGGTATTTTAGGTAATCCCCAAAATATGCATTAGGGTTTTAGGTTTATATAAATACCCCTTATGTTTCATGTAATGATCTCTTAGCTTCCTCTTTAGTTAGTTTAGTTTTAGGCTCAAAAATAAATATAGTCTTTCTTCTTTTATTTCATGGCTAATTAGCCATTTTCTTCTTTTATGTAACTTATTTTTATGCAATGCTAATTCATGCTCTTTTCTATTTATATGCTCTCTTTCCTCTTATCTTAGTAGCTTAGTTTCATTTCTTATGCAAGTAGATTAGCTTTTATTTCATTTTAATTAGCTTGCATTTTCTTCTTGTTTTTGTTTCATATTGCAATTTATATTTGTTGAAATTATAACAAATATAAAAGGCTAAACCCCTTCAATTTAGGGGTAATGAAGCTCTCTTATTATGTAGATTCAACATTTTGATAATTTTTTTATCTCTTTTGTGCTTAATGACAATGTTTGAATGGGTAAAATTTTGTTATTTTAGCTTTGAATTTGATAGCCTATGTTGTTGACACCAAATAGACTATGCCTAAACAAACACAAATTACCTCTTCATCTACACATGATTATGGTAACGAAGTGAATATTAAAATCAAAATTTGATGGTCTATATTTCTAATCAATAGTTAATAGATCATGCTTAGAATATAATTTATTTTCAAGTTCATTGTCATTTTCATGAGAGTTAAAAAGTGATTTAGTGGGTATGTTAAAGTTTGATGGTTTATATTAGGCTGATTAATAGCACAAATAGGCCATACTTATGATAAACATATCAACTAAGTTTACTAATGACCAAAAGAGAGATCATAATTTCCTATATGTTGAAGGACATTGCCTCTGAATTGCCTTACACTCTCATATTTTTATCCACTTTCTTTTATTAGTTTTCTACATTTTAGTTTAAAACAAATGGAAACTCTTGATTAATTTGATTGGATAGAATTTTAAATCAATACAATTCCCTACGGGTCGATCCATACTCACCACTTACTAGAATTGTACTCCGTGCGCTTGCAATTATTTCTAATTAAAATTTGATCGGCTATTTTCCAATCCGATGGAAAGTTAGCCCTCAAACATATGGCTTAATGTTCTTTAAGGCTTAAGGAAACGATTTCAAGGAGGCCTTAATACCAAACCAATCGAAATGACGTTTGAAATGATGGCAATAGGCAATATCAATCCACACTTTCTGTATTGTGCTACTGGACCGACGGTCAACATCGATCCACACCAACCACAAACAGAGGTGAACCGAGCGTTCAACGAATAACTTCAATCACCACAACGTGGATAGGAGAATAAACCATGAATGAGTGTGACATGACCATTCATTCTTCATCACTCTACTTTGATCCATCAAGTTGAGTACGAAACTAGATGAACATGACTCGATCACTCTTGAGCTAATTCTATCCCTTGGCCTAATAGAAGAACATAAATCAAGGTAAGGTAGATGTAGTTGACTGTCCAACTTTGAATGAATGCAACACGACCATTCATTAACTAGCTCTAACCATGTCTTGACCATAAAAGCAGTTCAAAACGGATGTAACATGATCGTCCGCATACTGATCCGGGGGAGCAACAGTCACAAACTGGGTATGACTTAACCATATATTCTTTGGTCCTTGTTTAGAGTATGGTGACATCCACATCAAAAGGGGACATAATTGACCGTCCTGTACTCAGCTCATGCCCAAAATCCGATAGGGGATTGAAGTCTTCCCCTAGAAGAAAAAGATAGAATACAATCTAGAATAGGTGTAACTCATCCTTCCATCAAAATAACTCGATACCACGGTTTGACGAGAAAGAGTATAAAGCTAAAGCGGACATGATTTTCCGATCCACTTATTAACATCTATCCCAAACTTGTGGGGGGGCACGAGCAAGAATCAAGATGAACGTGAACCGACCATTCATCGATCAACTCTAGGTCTTTGGAGCTTAGGTGGGAGTATAAACATGACTAGGACGAGACTTGACCGTCCATGCAATACATTTATTAACCCGAGACCTGGAGTAGAAATGTGACCATCCAAAGACTAATCGTGATAGCTAAATATTGTGATTCATACTTAGTGTTTACAATGACTCGAGGCTACAACCGAAAGGATGCTTAGAGATGGAATCGTCGAATCAACGCCCAAGCCTATAGGCAACTGACCATCACTCAAACCTGAATGACGAGTATTGGATCATGAGTATATTAAATAGAAAGCGCATTACTCGAATATGAAAGCAGATTCAAACTCAAAGCAAGAGTCAGCTATGAAGTTGCACGCAACAGAGGCTGAACACTACTCGACATTTGATTCAATGTGCTTCTAAGCCTGATCTTCGGCCATTTGCAGATAATCGCTCAAAGCATTTAGAGCCCTTCACTATCAGACTCTGTAACTCATGACAAGACTCTAGGATTGGAATAGAGTAACCATCATCATTGACCGTCCCAACCGAATTTCATGTCCATTGTTACGCGAAACAGTTATGTTTGAACTCAAGGAAGTTAAGGTTGCGCCCGCTGAGCTAACGATCGACATTATGGCAAGCCATGGTGAATCATCATGGGTACTGAAGATTGGATCACAGCTCGGTGAAACGATGATGAAGGAATTAGCTATCTTTCCCCAAACAAATCTTGATGTGTATGCTTGGACCCATTGTGGCATGATTGTGATCTCACCGACTAACGCGAGCCATGCATTGAATATCGACCTGAGGCATGTCCCAGTGAAACAAAAAACGATGCAGCAAAAGCAACACGACATGGATCCGTAAAGATTTTCTACACTAAAAGAGAAGGTGGACAAGCTCAAAAACAATGGATTTATCCGCAACACTGTAAAGACCCGATTCTTCGACTCCCGAAAGTCGATATTAATACATCCACTGTATCAACTGCCGAGCAATCGAAGGCCGAAAAACCGAATTGTTAGGGTTAAAGAAGAAGAGGTAGAAGAAGAAAAAAAGAAGAAGCAACAGAAACAATATCAGAAACTCACAATCGCAGCGGAACAACATATAATAGATAAATGAATAATCTTTTAATCAAAAGAACTGTACATTTTATACATTACATCATCAGAGTCAACTTACAACACAACACAACTGGACAATTATATGAACTTGTCCTTACAAGTGGATACACAGCGGAAAAGATAATATTATATACAAGTGATACGTTTCGCCATCCAGCTCGCCTCTTAAGCTCCACAGCACCTCCTAACTTCTAGAATATCCTGATAACCTGACTCTAGGCTACCCGTATGGAAAATGATGGGCACCTAGAGTTTAGGAAGGGAACAATAAACTCCAGGTCAGTCATGGGACTGGTGACAGAACTTAAAATAGTTTATCTTTAAAAAAACAAACAAAGAAATATTTTAAAATAGATATGCAATGGTTTTAGAAAATGTAACTACCATAAGGCCTCCCGCCACACACACCATGCAAACGCAGAATTGAAGGAGATTTCTCCTTATGATAGTCAAACATGCTTAATACGCAAAATCCTTTCGATATTATTATTAGTGCATAGTGCAGAAGTCATTTTGAAAGTATAATATTAATCTTAGCCAGCATACAACCATTATTATATACCTACTATAACTACCATCCAAATAGTGGGGCGCCACCATAAGTAGATGGCAGGTTATACAACTAAAACCGTACAGGGCTCGTATTGTTTTTTTGGATTTTCCAACAAATGGTCAGGCAAAGGAACTTCCTATTGCCACATGGGAACGCCTCTGGCGGGACGCCCTGAGAACCTAACCAGATCTCTGCCAACACAAAGCCGGTTTACCTCTGCAAAAATAGGTAACCACTGACACGAGTATGTCATCCTCCGGTTGTAAACAACCTTTATCCAAGGATCCTCAATACCAACAACGACAAAGTAAAAAATTTGTAGCAACAACATAGGTTAAGTATCTGGGCTCCATACTATTATACCACGTCTATCTAGAAGGAAACGAACATACCCTAAAGGGCGCTACCCCCTAAAACCATGCTGCATTCTTCCTGTTTCGACCATTCCAGGGTGTGAGGTCCGACGAAGTCTCGTCCACAAATCTACGCTTTTCACAAAAGCCATGCTTCGATCAAAAAATGATCAGCAACACTTCGTATGTCACATTACCAAATTGGGAATGTATCACTAGTAACCATCAACTACATAACCTCTGAGCTCGTACGTCTCAGAGAAGGGTGTTAAGCTAAGAGAATAAATTCTCTGCCACCAACAGAAATATATTTGATAGAAACCAGCTTTACATCTCAAATTGTAACATCAGACACACATCCATACAAGTCCGTTCCGGGATCGAACGGAACCGAAGGCACTTCCAAAGAAGCCCTTGCAATCCAGATATTCACTAATCACGTTCGGACTTCCCATCACAAAGGGTGATACAATCTCTATATCGGGGATCAGCGATGCAGAGACATTCGACGATAATCCTTCCGTTTTCGAATATATCCGGTCTTCAACACCGATCTTCAAATACTATCCATTACGACATATCACTATTCGGAATGGGATTTATGACCCAAAGGTCCTCTCCCGGCTAAACCGAATAACGAGCGCTTATTTTAAATTAAGTGTAGCATTCAAATTCAAGCAAATCACAACAAATGCCCATTTAAAGGTAAATATTGATAGTCGGTTATTTAACTATCAATAGATATGCACAACATCACCAGATTCCAAATAATTTCCTTAATTATTTATTTTCCAAAAATATCTTTACAAGATATATTTTTCCACACTTCAACCATTTGAAAACAAAATTTCAAATCACTTTTCACCTTTACAACTTTCGGAAACAAATTTCAAATCATTTTCCTTATGCGGAAACACTTTCAAATATTTATTCATTTTCACTGGAAATCTGCCGAGTTTAAATACTTTAAAATAATTTATAACACTTATCCAAAATATATCAGGAAAACACTTTGAAATAAAACTATTTTTTTTAAACACTTTACTTAAAATATTAGTTATAGAAATATTATACCAATATCACATATAACTTAAGTCCAAACTAATTTTCAAAATAAAATTAGTAGATAGAGTATAACTATTTAAATAACTATTTTCTAAAACAATTATTGATTAAATCTTAGAAATAATCATTTCTATATCAACTTAATAAATCCTTACTTAAAGGATTTAAAACAATTTAAGAAGTTAATTTCTCCAAAGTATCCTTTTCAAAACCAATTCTAGAATTTTATATATATATATATATATATATATTTCGAAGTTATTTAGAAATTTTATTCGGCTTTCCAGAGAGAATACACTTTCATTTCAAAATGGTTCATTTAAACCAATCAAATAAATCCTTACCGATTTATTTTAAATTTACATTCCAAATCCGTAAATTTATTTCCACACTTCAACAATAAATCAATGTTTATTTTTAAACAAATTTCCCTTTCCTTTATAAATTCCATAGTGAATTTAAATTTCCAAATATCCACTGATATACGATTTTCAAATCGATTTCAAATATTCACTTTCAACAACAATTAAAATTTTCAATTGATTTCAAAAACAACCAAATCAAATTCCATATTGATTTTCCTAGAAATTAAACACCAAGTGAATTTCATTCTAATCTCAAATTGAAATCAATTTCTACTAAACCCCAAATAAATTTTCAAATTGATTCCAAATTCATTTCAAAACACCAAATAAATTTCAAAATGGATTTTTCAAAAGATTTAAATTCAATCACCAAAAATCAATTCCCAAATGGGTTTCAAATTTTATTTCCTTTTCAAAATAAATTCCTTTTAAAGAAAACCAATTCTTTTATTTTTCAAACTCTTTAAAATCCGTATTTTGAATAAATTCTTCAACCTTTGAATAATATTACCCGAAATCCATTTATTAAAGCTTTTCCCATATTTTGAAATTTTATTCAATAAGATTAAAAATAAAACTTTATTATTTTGGAATTCCTTCTTTTAAATTTATCCAATTCTCAAAAATAAATTTTAATATAAACTTTCAACCTAAATTTTCAAAAATCAAATTTTTATTTATTTACCGTATCCAACGATACCAAAATTATATTCCGCTAAATTTTAGCCTTCAACGATTTCAATCACAAAGATAATCACACAGAGATTATAAACAATCAACACACAACATTGAAACAAATTCAATTATTTGAGGAATCCAATTGGATCCCTCCAACCTATTTCCCTGCATCCACAGATGTTGGCACAATACCAATCCCGTTTCAAGATGGGATATCGCGGTACATAGGTTTATATAAAATATCATCCGCTATTATGCGGCGCAATAGGGTCTCGTCCGCTATATAATGCGGGAAATCAACTCCAAGTACATATATAATACTAATTTCACTTCAAGGTGGAATATCGCGGTATATGTGTTTAATATAATAACCTCCGCTTGATATGCTGCGTATAGGGTCTATTTCAATACAACAAATAGCAATTTATCATCCAAGCATGCAATCAACACAATTAAGCAATTTTAAATCTAACTATTTAAATTTTAAATCGAAACAAATTCGATTGAGTGAGAAGTTCTCACCTTGCTTCCAATAGCGGTTTCAGCGTTTTATTTCGAATAAAATTAAACGCGCGTTTAATTGACCCAAAATTTACACTAGCTCCAATCAATCCCAATCCAGCTCCATCGCGTAGTATTCGTCCATACGAATCCGACGTAACTCGTTTCGTGCAAAACGGACCTTGTATGAAAAAGTTACAATATTTAAAAGTTTACACGATTTAATATAATTAAATTTCATTTTCTATTTTATATTTTTAAACCTTGAAAATTTCTGTCCATTTATTTTGCTTGAAGAGATCTGGCCGTGCATGCTTTCTTCTTCCCAGTTTCCTTGCTCGACCAAGAACCCAATTGCCGCCGTTTATCCCTACAAATCGCGCCACCTACCGACCACTTGATGATGATCTGAGGGCATCGAACGATGCGCCTATGCACGACAAGCATCCTGCCTCGATAACAACGAACTCGGTCATGCTATCTCTTCGATAAACGTGCATAAACGTTAGCCGTTCAACCCACGATCTCGACCAACACACAGCGTCGATGATGATTACTGCCGTATGGATTTATAGCTCTCATCGAGCTCTAAAACATTGTAGTTGAGCATTTCTTCTAATTATATATGGATTGAGAGAGATTAAGAGGAGAAGAATTGAAATTTTCGGCCATTAATTCAAAGCCGACGGCTAGGGTTAGCTTCTAGGGTTTTGAGTGCAAATGGAAATAATAAAGGTCCTTTTATAGAAAAATTACGCGACACTATTCATTCAGAATTTTTCCGAACTCCAAACGAAGCGTGCCGCCTGGCTTTTATAATGTTTTACCCCTATTCCGAACGTAATGGAATATATATCGGAAGCAAATTCGATCGTATTTGAAATATAGGTTTTCAAATCGACTAATTTAAATTTAAAATGCACTTAAATGATTTTCCACGCGTTTTAGCTTGCCCCGGACAAACCGTAAATCCAATTGACATGAATTTGAAATCTTACAATATATAACGATCCGATGAAACTAGTTTCGTCGAAATCCGAGACTGTTTGAAAAATGACTATTTTTACTCGTTAATTAAATATTAAAATATTCAATTTCCACAAATTAACTTTTAATCCAATTTTAAAAGTTCTATAACATCATTCTAACTCCAATATGATTTAATATAACTTTACAATCAATTTTAATCACATTAAACCCAATTTTCAATTATTTATGTAATTTCAAATATTAATTTATCGATTTAATTATCCAATTAAATCTAGATATTCGAAATATAATTTATTCAGCTTCTATCATCTTCAGTATTCTCTGTATAAATTTTCTAAGCCATCAAATTATTTTTAACAGGCTCAAAATTGAAGGTTTATAATTTTACCCAAATTTCTATAATTAAATTCAATAATTAAATTGCCAAATTCATCCTGATATTTGAAATTCAAGTTAAACTATCATTCAAACATTTAAAATTAATTAAATATTTCAATTTCATATGTTAAATTTTTCGGGTCGTCACATCCTTTCCCCCTTGAATGAATTTCGTACCGAAATTACTATTGAAGAAGAATCATCCTTAACCCGTTTAATACTTTCCCAAAATAAATAGTTTTCAACAATTTGTCAAAGCAAATCTTTTTTCACTAAAGATTCATTATCACCTAAATTATCTTTCTAAAATCTTCCATAGATTCCAAACAACATTGTTTTCTTAGCAATTCAAATTTAAATTTAAATTCAAATTTTAACTTTCAAAATTTTCTCAAAATTTTTCTAACTCCCTAAATTTTCGAAAAATTTCGCCAGCGTCTCCTTTGCATGGCTAGCTTGGTACAACTACAAAATGGCACCACAGGCCCTCAAATTCCAAAAGAAAACAAAAAGCCAAGTGGCTAGATCAAAAACCCAATCAAATTTCATACTGAAATTGAAATACATACCTTTTTGTCGAGCAATTCAAATTTTCTCTTCGAAATCAAAATCCCAATTCAATTTCCTTTAATACAACCTGTATATCCTGCTAGCCATAATATCCATTTTCATTCAATCTTACATTTTCAATTTTATTTGAATTCAATTTACCATTTCAATTCTATTTGGATTCAATTTACCTTTTATTTATAAATATTGAATTCAATTCATTCTAAACCATATCTATTTGTCATTCCTTCTATTAGTTTCAGTTACTAATTTTTATTTCAATACTCTGCTTTGCTTATAACAAATCAAATTCAATTTTAATTCTATTCTATTTGCTTACAAATTCGAAATGAATTTCAACATTCAATTCACTTTCATTTAAAATCATTTGGCAGCTATCCTTCTTTTGGAAACCCGAAAATGAACGCCGATGATGTCGCGATCATCATCAAAATTATTTTCCAGCGACCAGAAAGAGTTTAGTGCTTTCATCCCTTCAAAACACTTTTCCAAAACCTTTGAAAACCATTTTCAAACTCAAAAGGAATTTAATCTTTTCCAAATTTCAAAATTTAAATCCTTTCAAATTCTTTTGAACATTCCTCTGGAATTTTATTATAAATCACATTTACATTTTCAATTCCAATTTGTATATAAATTTTATTTCCCAACTTTCAATTATGATTTCAATTTCTAATTCAATAATCAATGATAATAATTTAATATTTCACTTCCTAACAAACAAGCAGCATATAATCTAATAATTTTCAAAACTTATTTCCTTTTATATACAAAATAGTTTTGGGTAAAATTATTTCATTTACCCTATTTGAAAACAATATTGTGGCGAATTATTCTGTACGAGTGTTTAGTGATCCCTATCGATAGAGTTGTATGGACTATACCGACCAGAATCCATATACCACTCAACAAACCAATCATCACAATGTAAAACAATTTTATATTCACTAAAAAATACGCGTTCATATCTATTAATACACTCAAACTCAATCTAGAGTACTACTGACTCTATCTCTAATGAGTAACACCCAACAGAGCCAAGGTTGTCGCTTAACCAAATGCTTTGATACACTTTGTAAAGACTCGATTCTTCGACGCCCAAAAGTCGACATTAATACGTCTACTGTATCAACTGCCGAGCAATCGAAGGCTGGAAAACCGAATTGTTAGGGTTAAAGAAGAAGAGGTAGAAGAAGAAAAAAAGAAGAAGCAACAGAAACAATATCAGAAACTCACAATCGCAGCGGAACAACATATAATAGATAAATGAATAATCTTTAAATCAAAAGAATTGTACATTTTATACATTACACCATCAGAGTCAACTTACAACACAACACAACTGGACAATTATATGAACTTGTCCTTAAAAGTGGATACACAATGGAAAAGATAATATCATATACAAGTGATACGTTTCGCCATCCAGCTCGCCTCTTGAGCTCCACAGCACCTCTTGACTTCTAGAATATCCTGATAACCTGACTCTAGGCTGCCCGTGTGGAAAATGATGGGCACCCAGAGTTTAGAAAGGAAACAATAAACTTCAGGTCAGTCATGGGACTGGTGACAGAACTTAAAACAGTTTATCTATAAAAAAAACAAAGAAATATTTTAAAATAGATCCGCAATGCTTTTAGAAAATGTAACTACCATAAGGCCTCCCGCCACACACACCATGCAAAGGCAGAATTGGAGGAGATTTCTCCTTATGATAGTAAAACATGCTTAATACGCAAAATCCTTTCGATATTATTATTAGTGCATAGTGCAGAAATCATTTCGAAAGTATAATATTAATCTTAGCCAGCATACAACCGTTATTGTATGCCTACTATAGCTACCATCCAAACAATGGGGGAACCACCATAAATAGATGGCATGTTATACAACTAAAACCGTACAGTGCTCGTATTGTTTCTTTGGATTTCTCAATAAATGGTCAGGTAAAGGAACTTCCTATTGCCACATGGGAACGCCTCTGGCAGGATGCCCCGA
The DNA here is from genome assembly GCA_030765085.1 of Allium cepa. Classification (NCBI taxonomy): domain Eukaryota; kingdom Viridiplantae; phylum Streptophyta; class Magnoliopsida; order Asparagales; family Amaryllidaceae; genus Allium; species Allium cepa. The sequence goes on from CM060931.1 coordinate 342,340,022, forward strand.
GAACCTAACCGGATCTCTGCCAACACAAGGCCGGGTTACCTCTGCAAAAATAGGTAACTACTACACGAGTATGTCATCCCTCGGTTGTAAACAACCATTATCCAAGGATCCTCAATACCAACAACCACAAAGTAATAAATTTTCAACAACAACATAGGTTAAGTATCTAGGCTCCAGACCATGATACCACCTCTATCCAGAAGGAAATGAACATACCCTAAGGGACGCTACCCCCTAAAACCTTGCTGCATTCTTCCTGTTTCGACCATTCCGGAGTGTGAGGTCCGACGAAGTCTCGTCCACAAAGCTACGCTTTTCACAAAAGCCATGCTTCGATCAAAAAATGATCAGCAGCACTTCGTATGTCACATTACCAAATTGGAAATGTATCTCTAGTAACCATCAACTACATAACCTCTGAGCTCGTGCGTCTCAGAGAAGGGTGTTAAGCTAAGAGAATAAATTCTCCGCACCAACAAAAATGTATTTGATAGAAACCAGCTTTACATCTCAAATTGTAACGTCAGACACACATCCATACAAGTCCGTTTCGGGATCGAACGGAACTGAAGGCACTTCCAAAGAAGCCCTTGCAATCCGAATATTCACTAATCACGTCCGGACTTCTCATCACAAAGGGTGATAAAATCTCTATATCGGGGATCAGCCGATGCAGAGACATTCGACGGTAATCCTTCCGTTTTCGAATATATCCGGTCTTTAACACCGTCTTCAAATGTTATCCATTATGACGTATCACTATTCGAAATGGGATTTATGACCCAAAGGTCCTCTCCCGGTTAAACCGAATAACGAGCGCTCATTTTAAAATAAGTGTAGCATTGAAATTCAAGAAAATGACAACAAATGCCCATTTAAAGGTAAATATTGATAGTCGGTTATTTAACTATCAATAGATATGCACAACATCACCAGATTCCAAATAATTTCCCAAATTATTTATTTTCTAAAAATATCTTTACAAGATATATTTTTCCACACTTCAACCATTTGAAAACAAAATTCAGATCATTTTTCACCTTTACAACTTTTGAAAACAAATTTCAAATCATTTTCCTAATGCGGAAACACTTCCAAATATTTATTCATTTTCACTGGAAATCTGCCGAGTTTAAATACTTTAAAATAATTTATAACACTTATCCAAAATATATCGGGAAAACACTTTGAAATAAAACTATTTTTCTTTAAACACTTTACTTAAAATATTAGTTATAGAAATATTATACCAATATTACATATAACTTAAGTCCAAACTAATTTTCAAAATAAAATTAGTAGATAGAGTATAACTATTTAAATAACTATTTTCTAAAACAATTATTGATTAAATCTTAGAAATAATCATTTCTATATCAACTTAATAAATCTTTACTTAAAGGATTTAAAACAATTTAAGAAGCTAATTTCTCCAAAGTATCCTTTTCAAAACCAATTCTAGAATTATGTATATATGTATGTATGTATGTATATTTCGAAGTTATTTAGAAATTTTATTCGGCTTTCCAGGGAGAATACACTTTCATTTCAAAATGGTTCATTTAAACCAATTAAATAAATCCTTACCGATTTATTTTAAATTTACGTTCCAAATCCATAAATTTATTTCCACACTTCAAAAATAAATCAATGTTTATTTTTAAACAAATTTCCCTTTCCTTTATAAATTCCATGGTGAATTTAAATTTCCAAATATCCACTGATATACGATTTTAAAATCGATTTCAAATATTCACTTTCAACAAAAATTAAAATTTTCAATTGATTTCAAAAACGACCAAATCAAATTCCATATTTATTTTCCAAGAAATTAAACACCAAGTGAATTTCATTCTAATCTCAAATTGAAATCAATTTCTACGAAACCCCAAATAAATTTTCAAATTGATTCCAAATTCATTTCAAAACGCCAAATAAATTTCAAAATGGATTTTTCAAAAGATTTAAATTCAATCACCAAAAATCAATTCCCAAATGGGTTTCAAATTTTATTTCCTTTTAAAAATAAATTCCTTTTAAAGAAAACCAATTCTTTTATTTTTCAAACTCTTTAAAATCCGTATTTTGAATAAATTCTTTAACCTTTGAATAATATTACCTGAAATCCATTTATTAAAGCTTTTCCCATATTTTGAAATTTTATTCAATAAGATTAAAAACAAAACTTTATTATTTTAGAATTCCTTCTTTTAAATTTATCCAATTCTCAAAAATAATTTTAATATAAACTTTCAACCTAAATTTTCAAAAATCAAATTTTTATTTATTTCCGGTATCCAACGATACCAAAATTATATTCGCCTAAATTTTTGCCTTCAACGATTTCAATCACAAAGATAATCATACAGAGATCATAAACAATCAACACACAACATTGAAACAAATTCAATTATTTGAGGAATCCAGTTGGATCCCTCCAACCTGTTTCCTTGCATCCACAAATGTTAGCACAATACCAATCCCGTTTCAAGACGGGATATTGCGGTACATGGGTTTATACAAAATATCATCTGCTATTATGCGGCGCAATAGGGTCTCATCCACTATATAATGTGGGAAATCAACTCCAAGTACATATATAATACCAATTCCACTTCAAGGTGGAATATCACGGTATATGTGTTTAATATAATAACCTCCGCTTAATATGCGGCGTATAGGGTCTACTTCAATACAACAAATAGTAATTTATCATCCAAGCATACAATCAACACAATCAAGCAATTTTAAATCTAACTATTTAAAATTTTAAATCGAAACAAATTCGATTGAGTGAGAAGTTCTCACCTTGCTTCCAATAGCGGTTTCAGCGTTTTATTCCGAATAAAATTAAACGCGCATTTAATTTTATCCAAAATTGACACTAGCCCCGTTCAATCCCAATCCAGCTCCATAGCATAATATTCGTCCATACGAACCCGACACAACTCGTTTCGTGTGAAACGGAACTTGTATGAAAAAGTTACAATATTTCAAAGTTTACACGATTTACTATAATTAAATTTCATTTTCTATTTTATATTTTTAAACCTTGAAAATTTTTGCCATTTATTTTTCTTGAAGAAATCTGGCTGTGCGTGCTTTCTTCTTCCCAGTTTCCTTGCTCGACCGAGAACCCAATTGCCGCCGTTTATCCCTACAAATCGCGCCACCTACCGACCACTTGATGATGATCTGAGGGCATCGAACGATGCGCCTACGCACGGCAAGCCTCCTGCCTCGATAACGAAGAACTCGGTCATGCTATCTCCTCGATAAACGCGCATAAACGTTAGCTGTTCAACCCACGATCTCGACCAACACACAGCGTCGATGATGATCACTGCCGTATGGATTTGTAGCTCTCATCGAGCTCTAAAACATTGTAGTTGAGCATTTCTTCTAATTGTATATGGATTGAGAGAGATTAAGAAGAGAAAAATCGAATTTTTCGGTCATTAATTCAAAGCCGGCGGCTAGGGTTAGCTTCTTGGGTTTTGAGTGCAAGTGGAAATAATAAAGGCCCTTTTATAGAAAAATTACGCGACACTATTCATCCGGAATTTTTCCGAACTCCAAATGAAACGTGCCACCTGGCGTTTATAATGTTTTACACCTATTCCGAGCGCAATGGAATATATATCGGGAGCCAATTCCATCGTATTTGAAAGATAGGTTTTCAAATCGACAAATTTAAATTTAAAATTCACTTAAACGATTTTCCACGCGTTTTAGCTTGCCTCGGACAAACCGTAAATCCAATTGACACAAAATTTGAAATATTACAATAATATAACATTACGGATCCAATGAAACTAGTTTCGTTGAAATCCGAGACTGTTTGAAAAATGGCTATTTTTACTCGTTAATTAAATATTAAAATATTCAATTTCCACAAATTAACTTTTAATCCAATTTTAAAAGTTCTATAACATCATTCTAACTCCAATATGATTTAATACAACTTTACAATCAATTTTAATCACATTAAACCCAATTTCCAATTATTTCTGTAATTTCAAATATTAATTTATCGATTTAATCATCCAATTAAATCTAGATATTCGAAATATAATTTATTCAGCTTCTATCATCTTTTGTATTATCAATATAAATTTTCTAAGCCATCAAATTATTTTTAACAGGCTCAAAATTGAAGGTTTACAATTTTACCCAAATTTCTATAATTAAATTACCAAATTCATCCTGATATTTGAAATTCAAGTTAAACTATCATTCAAACATTTAAAATTAATTAAATATTTCAATTTCAAATGTTAAATTTTTCGGGTCATCATAAACACCCTCTACCTGAAATGGGCACCAATCCAATTCATGTGAAAAAAGCTGATAGACACTGGTGGGCGTACATCGACTATTCAGATCTAAACAACGCATGCCCTAAAGACAACTTTCTACTTTCGAGGATCGACCAGCTGGTAGACTTGACCGCTAGATATGGCCTGCTTTCATTTATGGATGCATACTCCAGATGCAACCAGATCCTGATGCACGTCCCCTATCTAAAGCACACCAGATTTATTACCAATCCAAGGCTATATTGTTATGTTGTGATCCCATTTGAACTAAATAGTGCTGATGCTACTTACCAGAGACTAGTCAACCAGATGTTTAAAGATTAGATTCGACAACCGTTGGAAGTATATGTGGATGATACGTTCGTAAGATCACAATGATCGAATGACTTCATCGATGGCTTGGCCGAAGATGTTCAGTTTCTCTGAAAATACGAAATGAAACTCAATCCCTTGAAATGCTCTTTCGGTATTACGTCAGGGAAATCCTTGGGTTTCGTCAACAATTCTCATAGAATTGAAGCCAATCTCAAGAAGATTCAGGCAATCAGAGATATTCAAGCACCAAAGACTATAAAACAAGTACAAAGCTTAAATGTGAAGATTGCCGCTCTAAGCCGATTCATTTCGAGAGCTACTGATCAATGTATTCCTTTCTTAGACCTGATCGAAAAAGCGAAAAAGAACTATTAATGGACATAGGAGTGTGAAGACGCATTCCAGGCTTTGGTGAACCACTTAGAAAGGCCTCCTATCTTTCCAACCCACTGGATCACGAAGACTTATACATCTATTTAGCGCCATCGGTACATGCCATAAGTGCCGCACTATCATGCGAAGAAAATATAGAGGCCAATATATTATGTTAGAAAGTGATTGATAGGTGCTGGGAGAAACTACCCGAAGCTGGACGAGCTCATGTACTGCCTATTCATTGTTTCACAAAAGCTTCACCCTTACTTTAAGGTTCATCCCATCAACGTCTACACTGACAAGCCATTACGACGGGTACTACAACGACCTGAGACGTTTGGAAGTTTGCTCAAATGGAATAGCAAGCTAAGCCAATTCAATATCACTTATCTCCCTTGGTGAGCTATCCAGGTGTTGGATCATAGATTTTGATTTCTAACATGAAACAACAATTCACGAATCTTACGAGAACGATAATATCCGGACTCAATGACTCAAAGTATGGTTCGTATAATTATTTATTTTGAATAAGAGTCATCAAATATGTATATAGAGTCTAGTTTAGTGCTTTGTTAAAATCTTTCCTCAAGAATCATCGTTCACTTTCAAATAAACTTGCATGCATATTTTAATCAAAATCAAGTTTTCAAAAAATGCATGGAGCGGGGCTCGAACCCGGGTCACTGGTTTAAAAGGCAAGTGCTCTAACCAAACGAGCTATGATAGTTTTTTGTTTAACAACAGAATTCAGTCGACTAAATACATTCAGTCAGTCAACTGAATCTGTGCACTTTCAAACGCACATGCACGATTTAAATTCAGTCGACTGAATATTCTAAGGTAGTCGACTGACCACTGTATAACTGCCATATTTTCTGTATAGACACTTCCTTTCGTGAATAGCCTTCTCCTGCATAAAGAGTTGCAGCCATTGCTATTCGTAGAGATCTCTTCACCAACAGTTGCAACTTCTTAACTACTATATATATGCATGAATTTCAAGATCAAATTACTTGACTTACTTGCTTATACTTGAATCATATTTTCTAAATTAACTACTCTCTTGAATTCATACATTCATTGCTTATGTATTCATTTCCATATTCTTCAAGCAATTTGAAACTTCCTAATCTTCATATACACATAATTACACACATCATACTTGGGGAAAAGATTATAGGAAGATTGTACTACAAGTGACAAATTAGTGTTATTAGAACACACAAGGTCAAAACAATCTTCTGTATTTGTTAAAGTCCTGTTCTGCTTCTCAGGCGTGTGAAGTCCTCTTCGACGGCTGAGTCAAAATCCTGTTACGCTGCTCAGGTCCCTATTCGGTTGCTCAGGGGTTGTATAGACCTATTCCTCCAGGTTAAGTGAGGGTTGTTGTTTTAGTGAAATTCCAGAAGGAGCCTGGGACTAGACGTAGGATGGAGCTCCGAACAAGTATAAAAATTCCTGGTGTCATTTTACTTTACTGCTATTATTATTTTCCGCACTAGTTATTTTTATACTCATATTCCGCATCAGTATATAACTTAGTTTATATCACATCGCCACTACATTTACATTGTTTACAACTATTGGCCATTTCGATCCTATAGAATAGCAGTCACTATCAATTGGTATCAAAGACTGGAATTCTATCGATCATCACAACATCATAGAATAATGGTCAGAAAACAATAAAGTCGAAATACAACAGGAAAAATCCCCGTCAAAGCCACCAGTAAGGACTATAAAAAGGTACTTTTTGATTTACAAATTCAGTAAATGATAATAATGAATTAGTTAGTATAAGCAATAAGATTTCAAAGCTTAATTTTATCATTTTAGAAAAGATGAAATCTGTTGAACTTGAAAATGAGAAATTGAAAAATGAGAAGTTAAATTTAGAAAATCAACTTGGTGTTTTAAAAATAATTTTATGACCGTTAAAGATTTTGTAGATGAAAAAAACACCATATTTGAAAAAGAGAGAAAAATTTTCAAAAGAAATTTTTATTTGAAAAGACAAAATGATTTATTACAATCCTCTTTAGATAATTCAGAATCTCAAAATTTCCTTCTCAAAAATGAGAACCATATGTTAAAAAACGAGAATTCTGAATTAAATGAGAAAATTGAGATTTTGAATAACAGTAATATTTCTTTTGAAAATAATAATTGTGCCTTTAAAGCTAAATTTGGTAAATTTAACATTGAAGTCACAAAATTTAATAAAGGTCAAAACGATTTAAACATGATTTTATCCAGTTCTAGACCTTCACATGATAAAAGTGGTTAAGGATATAATAAAACTGATCGTAGAAATAGCACTAGTTACGCTTTCATGTATAGTAAATATGTTTGTGCTAGTACTAGATTATGAGTAAAGTCTAAATCCATTTTTTATAGAAATTCAAATACTGCTATGACCAATAATGTTTATAATTTCTTTCGAAGTACAAAATCATTGACGAGAAATATGAATAAAAATTATCTAAGCATTTGGGTTCCTGTTGATTGGAAAAATAGATAAAAATACATTGATGATTATTTTGATATGATAGTTAATAATAAAAATTATATTTATAAAGGTTTAACCACACCCAAATGGGTATGGTTTCCTAAATTAGGAAATTATAAGAACCTTGGGTATCGCATGCTTTAAATGTTAATTTTTTTGATACCTTACATTATAAGTAGTAGTTATTTTGTTTTATATTGTTCTATGTTAAATACTTATGTGAAATATAATTTTTGTCATCATATAAACTCTCCTTTTTGTCAAAGACAAAGGGGAAGAAAGATATCGCTCTAACGGTATTTGCATGAATAAACGACGCAAGCACAGATTAAGGGGGAGAAAAGATTAATTATTTACAAAAATATGTAACATAGATTCAAGCGGAAAATCCATAGCACAATTACAGAATTATATTCAGGGAGAGAAATCTATAGCACAATTATAGAATTATATTCAGGGGGAGATATAAGTCAACAAAGCTTGTCGAAGATTCGTCCGTAAAAAATAGAGTTGTCATCATCAAAAGGGGGAGAATGTTGGATCATAGGTTTTGATTGCTAACATGAAACAACAATTCACGAATCTACGGCTACGACAACATCCGGACTCAACGACTCAAAATATGGTTCGTATAATTTATATTTTAAAAAGAGTCATCAAATATGTATATAGAGTCTAGTTTAGTGGTTTGTTAAAATCTTTCCTCAAGAATCATCATTCACATTCAAATAAACTTGCATGCATATTTTAATCAAAATCAAGTATTTAAAAAATGCTTGGAGCGAGGCTCGAACCCGGGTCACTTGTTTAGAAGGCAAGTGCTCTAACCAAATGAGCTATGAAAGTTTTTAGTTTAACAACAGAATTCAGTCAACTGAATACATTCGATTAGTCGACTGAATCTATGCACTTTCAAATGCACATGCCTGATTTAAATTCAGTCGAATGAATATTCTAAGGCAGTCGTCTGACCACTGTATAACTGCCATATTTTCTATATAGAAACTTCCTTTCGTGAACAGCCTTCTCCTACGTGAAGAATTGCGGCCATTGCTGTTCATAGAGATCTCCTCACCAACATTTGCAACTTCTTAACTACTATATATATGCATGAATTTCGAGATCAAATTACTTGACTTAATTGCTTATACTTGAATCATATATTCTGAATTAACTACTCTCTTGAATTTATACATTCATTGCTTAAGTATTCATTTCCATATTCTTTAAGCAATTTGAACTTCCTAATCTTCATATACACACAACTACATACATCATACTTGAGGAAAAGATTATAGGAAGGTTGTACTACAAGTGACAAATCCTTGTTATTAGAACATACAAGGTCAACACAATCTTTTGTGTTAAAGTCCTGTTTTGCTGCTCAGGCGTATGAAGTCCTCTTTGGCTGCAGAGGCGAAATCTTGTTCTGCTGCTCAGGTCCCTGTTCGGCTGCTCATGGATTGTATTGACATGTTCCTTCATATTAAGTGAGGGTTGCTATTTTAGTGAAATTCCAGAAGGAGTTTGGGACTAGATGTAGGACAGAGCTCCGAACCAGTATAAAAATTCCTGGTGTCATTTTACTTTACTGCTATAATTATTTTCTGCACTAGTTATTTTTATACTCATATTCTGCATCAGTAGATAACTTAGTTTAGGTCGCATTGCCGCTACATTTACATTGTTTATGACTGTTGGCCATTTCGATCCTATAGCATAGCAGTCACTTTCACCAGGGACACACATTGGCGGACTTTATAGCTGAATTCACTGCACCAGACGACTCTTCGAAGAGCAGCGAAGAACCAAACAATTGATGGAAAATGTATATGGATGAAGCATCCAACGACCAATGTTTTGGTGTTACAGTCATTTTAGTGACTGCCGAGGGAACAATCGATTTGCCACACCTTGAAACTCGACTTCCATGCGATAAATAACGAAGCTGAGTATGAAGCCTCGATCGCAAGGCTCAAAGTTGCCAGAGAACTAGGAGTGAAAACTTTACAAATCTTTTGTGATTCTCAGTCAGTAGTATGCTATGTCAAGAGAGATTATCAGGCTTGGGTGCAGCGACTTACTCCTTATCTCAGCCAGGTCCGAGAGCTACTGGTCGACTTTGAGTGTTACACCATTACATACATCCTTAGTGATCCAAAATGAGAAAGGCGACTCATTGGCCAAGTTGGCCAGTTCCAGGAATGCACAGCAAATTGACTTTGTCCCGATTAAAGTACAAGATACTCCGAGCATCAACTAGATGGAGATTAATTATGTTCTAGAGATGGAGCCGGAAAGGAATTCGTAGATGACTCATGTCAAAGGTTATCTTCAATGAGGGATCCTTCCCGGATGGAGGAATGAAAAATGATAGATCATTCACAAAGCTTCGCACTAATCATCCAAGAAGGAGTCATGTATAAAAAAGGCTTCTCTATTCCCCTACTTCGATGTATCGCCCATCATTAAATCAAATGAGTCTTGAGAGAATTCCATGAAGGAGAATGAGGAGACCACACCGGGGGCAAACCTCGACAAAGAAAATATTCCGCTACAGGTATTACTAGCCAACTATCAAATGAGATGCAGCTGATCATGCTAGACAATGCAACGAGTGCTAGAGGTTTGCAAAAAATTCTAAGAGCTCCACCGATGGAAATTACACGAATGGTTAGTACATAGTCGTTTTCCAGTTGGGGCATTTATATTATTGGTTCCTTACCGATCTCTAAAGATGGAGCGAAGTACGCCATCGTAGCAGTAGATTACTTTACCAAATGGGCTAAAGTTAACCCTATTGCCACGATCAAGGCAAAGAACCTAATCAACTTCATTGTCTGGAGAATCATCTGTCGTTTTGACCTTCCATGAATCATTGTAACTGATAGTGGAACCCAATCCGACAACGATGAACTCAAATACTTTTACCATTGGCATCATATTGGAAATAGATTTGTAGCATTTGCTCACCCTCAAGCAAATGGATAAGTTGAAGCTGTGAACAAAATCACAAAGTCCATTATAAAGAAACATTTAGAGAAGGCTAAAGGCATGTGGGTGGATAAACTCCCAATAGCATTATGAACTTACTGAACCACCCACAAGTCTGCAACTAGCCATATTCCATTTGCCCTTGCTTATGGCTCGGAGGCCGTCATCCCTATAGAGCATGAGGTCCCATCCCATCGACTAACTTATTACAACCCTTATTTCATTATAATAAAAAATATAAGCAAGAAATTGCAATCCAATTGCAATTAAACTATAAAGAATTGGTGACGACTCATGAGCGTACAAACGCATTTGGTAGCCAATGACAAGAATGTGTGCTTGAACGTGCAAATGTATATTCTAAAAAATTGATTTCTTGGAAATTGAAGGAAATTGAATTTTCACCTGGAGTTATTAGAGAAAAGACTGGATTAGATAGCCAAAGCTTACTAGCCTCATAGAACTGGAAACATATAGCAATTGATAGAATACAATCCTAAATTTATACTGTTGGAAATTGACCGATAGTCATGACGAATAGAAAGAAATGCAGCCATCAGTAAAAACGACTCAACGGAAGGGTAGCGACCATTTAATAAGTTGAATGGAATCCTTTTTGATGATTAAAGATTTCGGCGGTTCAAAGCGCATCATGTTCGAACAAGACGTACTTTGGAGGGGCAAAATGTTATCCGCCTTTTGACAAGGCCGTGATATCGTAGAATTGGCTAAAACGGGTGGTTACCAACCTTGAGAATCATTAATATACGAGGCTATGGAAGCAGATTCAGGCAAGGTCCCGATCAAGGTGCAATGAATATAAGTGACAAGGAAGACCACGTAGGCTACATTTCAAATTTCAAGTCAATCAAAGTTTGTATGCTCGAGTTACGGATGAAGCGAGGATTTATATTGATCAATTGGGAACGATACATAAAACAGCTCAAATCAGTGGAAATCGATCGATATCCCAAAATACACAAGGCCAGTTCACTTGAAACTTTCAGGACATTAGTATATTGAAGAGTGGAGCCTACAAAAACGAACCGCATCACGATCTTGAGATTTATAGATAGCCGATCGTTTTTGGCCGATCGTTATTTGCCGATCCTTCATATGATCGGTTAACATTCCAAGTGTAGAAAAGGGTGATCCATATCTCGTAATCTACAACTTTGATTGATTTCATGCTTTAGGGGCAAGTTCAAGAGGTATGTGGGACCCTCTAAAAATGATTGCACGTGAACTAGAAGCAGGAATATTGATTAGTGAAACTTTAGCCAATCGTTCCAATTGTCACGTTAAGGCCACCGATTGTTATGGCGGTCCCATATGGATCTAGAGATTCTTCTAGCGAATTTTTAGCCCGACCCATGCAATTATCCATAAAGTATATCCTTTTTCTACTGCCTAGGCTTTGCTATTATTATTTCTTCACTCTTGCACTATGGATCCCAACTGATCCACACATTCTTGTAATCATAATCAAGTGTAATATCAATAAAAATATGAAGTGGACGTAGACCAAGATTGTCGAACCACTATAAAAATCTGTGTATTCATTTACTTCTTCTGCTATATTTTAATTTCATTCATCATCTGATCTCTACGAGATTCTATTAGGTGTTGATGCCTATTTTGGCATCAACACTCATCAATACAAACTTGAATGGACAGCAATAGATAGGATTCCCCTAAGCTAGCCTCTTGTAGTGATTACCCTTGATTAATTCTTAGAAATTGATAAAATAATATTACTAGTTAAGACGAAAACTGAAATTAAAACCCTAATTGTGAAACAGAAGATGGTAGAGATTACCTTGATCTTGTTTCTTCAAATAATTACCAAAACCCTTTGATTGATTTAGATTTAGGGTTTAATTTAATTTCTAGGATTTATGTTAGAGAAGGTTTTGAGTTTTTAGGTTTATAGAACTGAAAATGATAAATGAGAAACAATGAACGCACTTGTTTCTAATCCCTACTCCTACGTCTTGGGCCAAATGAGTTTGGGTATGAACCCATTAAGAAGGGATGTGTTTATTTCTTTTATTTCACTTATTATAGAACACTATTTTCCCACTTAAACAATGTTTAATAAATAAACATTGATTTCCCTAATTTCAATCAAACCTAACGCACTAAATTAAAACAAATCAAACCTGGATTTCTAGTCCAAAGACGTAGCCTAATCGCTGCCCGAATACCCCAGAAGAAACCTGGTACAAATCCCCTTCGATTTCGCTCCGATTGGTCAGAAACCTGATCAAATTATGTCTAACCAATCCACCAGTTGTGCCAATAGGTCCACATACTGTCGTCTAAGATAGACAACATGTAACATGCATTTTTTAGATTTTGTTTTGCTTGTTACTCATTGGTTTTAAATCGAATTCTCGATCCGTTTCCTTCAAAATTTAGATATCATTCTCTACTACCTTTCTACTTTTATTTCATCAAAACGTTTGAAAAAAATCATTTCAAAATTGTTGTACAAATCGGCATTTTAAAGATAGTTTCCAAAAAATAGAAATATAACATTTTCACTTATATATCTTCAAACTACCTTTAAAAAGCATTATAAATTCAAAATAAAATCATAGTAAGGCCTGATATATTAACTTCCAATTTATAAAAAATTATATAATTTTTATATGTATTGTATTTATTTATTTCGATATAATTCATTTAATAGCTCAAACATTATTTATTTTCATTTCTTACTAAATAAATCATATCTTTTAGAATATATATCTATAAATCCATAATTAAATTCTAAATTCATATATATATATATATATATATCCGTGTGTGTGTTATATCTTCAAAAATCATCTTTTACCATTTTAATTTGATTTTACATCCCAAAATCATTTTTAATCAAAATCGAGCTGAATTATACACATTATAAAATCGCATCGTTATAAATTCATATGATTAAATAAAATTCCGCAAAAACACTTTTTTGGCCTGCTATCATCATGCTAAACTTTCAAAAGTAAATTTGTATCAATTTGACAAGAATAAACGTCCCAAATAGTTTAAAACACAATTTTATGCCTATATTCACATATTTCGAAATGTATGAATATCAATTCATCTCTACTACTAATAATGTAAATTCCATCATATGATTTCAACCGTGACTTTTTAAAATACCCGAATTACCCTTCTAAACCTGTTCTTTTCTCATATAAATAATATAAAATCACCCAATAATTATATTTTGGTCTATAAATTTGGTATTTCATCTGAGAAATTAATTCATACAAAATTTTAACCATTATACTATAAATTTTCTATTTATATTTAGCTCATTTGGGAAAACCTAGACAATAAATTTCATATTTATTTAATTCCAAATTTTATTCAAATTTGAAATTAAACCAAAAAAAATTCACCAATTTCAAATTTAAATTAATTAAAGATAAATTAAATCATATTTTATGTTTAGTTTCAGACAATTTCGATCAGAGTTGTTACAGGCTTCCCTTTACAAAAATCATGTCCCTGTAATTTTCTTGAGGAAAAAGTTTATAATAATTTACAAAGAACGTATCATCTCAAAGAAAATTGAGTTATGAATGAGGGATAGCTCAAAATAAGTGACTCATCTTAAATGTACATAAGAAAATACACAGGATACATTCGCTCGATGAACTCTCAAACTCTACAAGAATAGTTCTAGGATCATCGGACCATTTAACCAAGGTGAGGGAAACGTCTTTATTTCGAAGGTGTTTAGCCTTCGAGGCTATACACGTATGGAGTTCTATTCATAAGTTGGATTTTGTGAGATCTCAAGTGCAACAAGTATTCTATGCTCAAAATTAGAATCATAATTTCCAAAGCATTTCCAAAGTTGAAACAAAAATGAAGATTTGATCTTCTATAGAAAATTCCAAGATCTTTCTAAAAGATTCACGGGACTTGAGATTAATTTCTTTCCCTGACCTAAGCTAACAAGATAGTGATTGACATGGCCTCCCAACTAGTCTCAAAATGAGCCATGTCAATACTGGATTGGAAACTATCAGCAATAGGAAAAACTCAATCAAGGCAGATTCGATCCTCGTAGCATTACCAAGGTCTAGAATATAATCATAAAGTAAATTTCTAAGATTTTTATCTACACTCAAACCACCAGGAGTTATGTATTCAATTTCCATAAGATACATTTGCGTTCATTATTTATTTGAGATAAACTCAAATGATTCGTTTGAATTCTCAAAATTTCTGTAATCTTTTACTTCCAGAAATTTCTTAGTTACCTCATTCTTAGATTGCACTAAGGATTACTTCTACAACTTGTTTTAATACGTTTTTAAATTTTAAAAATTCCAACCTCAGCAGATCGAATAAAAGTTATAACCCAAAAGTGCTTCTTAGTTGTAAATTTCTAAGCAAGTATTAACCGTAATTTTCACATCTCAATTTATTAAAAGTATTTTCGTTATTTAAAATACTTATCATTCTGAGTATTCATGATACTTTCTTAATTAATCATATTCAAAAGTTGTGGATTAATATTGGGATTTCTTCTCGTTCATTATGGATACAACCGAAAAACCTAAACTATATTCTTTTAAGGATCTATCGGACCTCGGTCGAACACCGTAAGTGAACACAACCCTAAAGTATTAAAAACTTTCCCAAATTCGATCATAAGAATTTAACCAAGGCATCCCATATTACATAGTGAAATTCAAGTATTCGCTAATGAGCTAGTAAATTCCACTCAAACATTCTATTCAATGAGTCATACCCCATTCGAAGAAGTGTTACTTGAAAGAATTTAAACCAATCAATAACACTAGATCGATTATGAGTACTCCTCATATTATGGAATTAAGGTTTTCAAAAATATGTTATCTTTTTCTTTACGCAAACATGAATTCAAATTATACTCTTTCAAATATGCAATTTTCTTATTTCTATTTAAAATGAATTCTTTTATCAGTAACAAGTTACAAATCCTAGATATTACTTAATATAACGTTGAACCTATATATATATAATACATATATAACTCATAGATTCTATTCACTAGCCTCTTCTTAGGAGCGTATCTAATTTCCTCTTAATATTCTGATCAATATCCAAGAGATGAATTAATTCATAAAGTCATCATTATAGTTTTCAAGAAACTTTAAAACTCTTAGTTGTTTTAGTTTAAATAGTTATCTTCCTTAATAACAAGTTTGAAAAGTGAGTCAATGTATATAACATATGTTCCACAAAGTATTGCCAAAAACTTCTTTTAATAGTAGAATTAGTATCCAAAAGATGAATTGATTTATAAAGTTATTTCCACAATTATCATTCCAAATACATTTAGGGATGCTATCTCGAATTTCCATATAATTTAACCTAATCTTATTCTTTGAACTCAAAAGATTTTTTAGCACAACACTTAAAACATTCCTAGTTGTTATAAACAACATATAATGTGACTTTTCTATCTATTCATAACAAATTATCTTGACCACTGATTGCGTTGTTGATAAAATCAACATCGCCTCGCCATTGTTCTCGGAAAACCCTATGATTAATTGTTTAGTTCCACTATTGAATTATTAATTCATATAACTCATCTTTAATAATACTCCTATTCTTCGATAATATATGAATACTTTTATATTTAACAATAGGAAAGAAATATCACATTCAAACTTTAATATACAACTATATACATACCTTTATATACATTTTCGAATATCATTTTATTTTAAGTCACATTAGTCTTTAAATATAAGTTTTTCCCTTTTTGAATTAACGTATTTTCATTAATATGATTTTCCAAAATACTTACTTTAATAAAAGTGCATGACCAATTGTCTTATTTGAATGTTTAGGAATCCTTGTTGAGTACGTTGGCCAAACGTCCCCGACCAAAATCCTCAAAGCACCCAACAGGCAATCCAACACTCACAAATATATATTCTAAAAATCCTCCTTTAAAAATAAGGGATTCTTATATCTTTATACACCATAGTTTATACATATTACAACAAGCTTATAATCGTCACCCTTAAACATCTTATAAAAAACTTCATATGATGGTATTTCTTTACTAAGCGATGATTTCTTAAAACAATTCTTAGTCAAACTGTTTGTTTAGAGTAAATAATAAATTAGTTATTTTTTGGTTAATTGGTAATTAAATACCAAAGATTAACTCTATTTCTTATTAATTTAATTTTTATAATTTCAAGATTTGATCCCTAATTATTTATATCTAAGAAATTAAATTTCACTTGTGGTGATTTCCAATACGAAGATACCGTAAGATTTGATTATTAATTTGCAATCAGGATTCTAATTATCAAGGGATTGTTCTTAATTAGATTAGAATTGCCACTCAAAATCCTATGCAATCCTACATCCATTCAATTAATCAAACAATCATAAATTTACTGGATAATGCGCCTAACGGAAACAATCCAATTACTTCTTCTACATGACTCTGATTACAAAGAGGGTTGAAAACAAGCTTCACGATTTGCTGGGCGGACAATGTACTATGTCTCAACTGGGCTCGTTAGATTGCCAAATACTGGAACAAATAACTCAGCCGTCAGCCTGCGAAACTTTAGAAATGGACAAGATGGGATTAGAAGTAATTCGGAGTCCACATGGACTGGTATTAGAAATTTCAAAGGAAGAAAGGCAAAAGGATGAGTACCCGATATCCCTTTAGATATTCTTTTATCATATATGAGGTTATTTCTATTATCTATCCCATAGATCTCGAAGGATAGATCCTAAAGCTCTACTAAGAGAAGATTCCCGTCATTAATCATATTTTGTTATGAACTCAACTTTGATACCAAGTTGTGATGCGCCACCACGAGTCCCATAGTAGCAGAGGATGCCACAGAGTAATACCGTCTATTAGTGTAGAGAATAAGGCTGGTTAGGAGCGACCATTCGTGAATTTTTCTTTAAGCAAGTATTGCTACATCAATTTGGGTGCTACTTTTTTTCTTTTTTCAATTAGATTCGACATATACAATCCATGCTTAAAACAAAAACCATAATGGCTATAATACTAATTTAGAACAATATACTCACAGAACATAGAACAAAGTATAAAATGTACATAGCGGAATATACAATGGATACAAACTGAATGGAGAAAATAGATACATAATGTCAACTACAAAAATGTGTCATTATGATCCACAATATACATAAGTATTACATGGATACAAATATGTACATTTAAATGAGTCTAAATTTGACACAAGATATAACACTACAACAATAGATATACATGTACATGATGAAGGTCAGATGAATGATAACATGATAACTGGAGTGAATCCTCTTTAGAACTATCAAACTGGAGCACCTGAAATATCTCGGTCTGACCTGTGCATTATAAAATAATAAATGAGTTAGTCTAGACAGTAATGAATGTGTTAGCAAAATAAATGATGGATAAACTGAAATAGATCCCAAGTATAGTAATATATCGACAAATATCAAACATGCATCAATAACTTCAAATCACCAAATACGAAAAACTTATAATAGCTTCTTAAAAGCAAAAACCTCCGAATTGATTTGGTGATAGTACAACAAAATTAAATCTAGAAATCTCACAAATAGAAATCCAGAAATCTCATAAATAGGGGTGTGCCAAAATCTAAGATTGGTGAAATAAATTCACCTACATGCATGTAACTCCAAGATAGACGTATAAGTCTATAAACATCAAGATAGGTACAAGACCTATAAACATTGAAATAGGAATAAAACCTATAAAATCCAAGATAGGTACGAACCTTTAAACATCAAATAGGAACAAGTCCTATAACATCAAGATATGTACATGACCTATAAATATCAAAATAGGTACACGACGTATAAACATCAAATAAGAACAAGTCCTATAAACATCAAAGTCGAGTCATGAACTCATCGAAAAGTGTTATATACTTTTATATAATAATCGAATAGATAAAGATCACATGTCCTATACCACATGGGTTTACCTAAACATTTATTATATAATATTAAACTCCACTCGTGTGTATAAATGGCTCAATTGAACAAGTCGGAGAATTATCCGGTAAAACAAACGCGGGTGTTCTATACCACTCATTTTATTAAACCATTTAAACCCTCTTCTCATTCAATTGATAACGTGAAATTTCATAAAATGTTTTACTTTAAAATCATTCTTGAAAAATATAGTTTTATAGGGTAGAATATATATATATATATATATATATATATATATATATATATATATATATTGCAAAGCCTTTGGTTATATATACAAGTATACTTTTCAAACCATTGTTCCAAATCAACTTTAAAACCTTTGACACTACAAGAAAATATATTTTTTGTAGCACGAATGCACAGCGTTTTCATAAAACTGCCACAACTATGCGGATGGATTATTAAAAAAATCAATTATAGAATGCTGCCTCCAAGTGAATTTGTCCGCCATCTCCCAACTAAAACTCTGTGTGTCTAATGAACGTGGGGAAATAAAATTTTTGCCACCGTGAATACTTCTTTCCAATCGTGGGAAATTAAATCCCCTTTTTCTCTCTAACCCAAATTAAATTAAAAGTAAAACTTTTCCAAACTTCGCTCAACATCGATCATTACTCAACATCGATCTTTGCACGCACTGCCATCTCCATCATCTTCACCGTTTTGCTATCTCCACCGTCTTTCCTCTCTCCACTGTCGATTTCACCTGCCCAACAAACTCTAGTTTCAAAATCGTAGTTGAAGTTATTATTTGATTTCTTCGTTCTTGATTTCGATATCTGATTTAGTTTTTTGTGGTATGAATAAACCATTACTAGTATAAGTACGTGATTTTGGAGCATCCATTTATGATTCTAGATTTTTTATAATGCCCGTGTTTTATTGGACTTTCAAGCTAAAGAATCAATTTGTTTTAATGTTTTGATAAGAATAGACTAAATAAGAGTTTCTTTCAAATAAATTGGGTGATTTAGTATTTACATGTTCAAATGAAATTTACATTTCAAATATGATTTGCAGTAATGATTTTTCTGAAATTTATTTGCAATAATATCTATTATCTTCCTTTATTTAGTAACTAATTAATTTGCTTGAGAAGTTCTTCCATATATGTTCTTCCTTATTTGTTTATTGGTTATATTTATATATTATGTTTGAAACGGGTAATTACTTTTCGGCTTATGTACACAGATGAATATGAGTCCTTACTGATTAAGTTGTTTTAGTATAAACGAATTGTTTACTTTGGTAATATAAACAATCACTTATGTAGGGAAATAACACAATCTAGTGTCTATACAGAATTTGAGGTGATTTGCAAAGCAATTTAAAAGACATTGTATACGAAGTGATCTCTTAAAATAAAATAAAAATTAAGACATTCGCTTTAGTATTTTTTTAATCCTATCATCAATGAACATATCGAATGCCATAGATCTCACGAGTAGAATATTTTGTGAGTCTAATTTATCATTTTAATTGGATTTTCATATTCAATTGGCATATCATTTGAAGTGATCTTGTATTTTACACATTACCTTTCCTTTTAAGAATAAGCTAACGTGGATCATTAAATTTAACCATTAGATTGAAAATAATAGAAAAGACTCGACGGTTAGATATTGAAAAATCATAGTATGACTAAAATGAAGACATAATTTTGATATTTTATTATTCATTAGCTTTAGTGACTCATTAAAAACTGATTTTTAGTATCTAATACTAATAATCGAAGACTTTTTTTTAGTATTTAACCTATATTTAATTAAGGACTGAAAATTTTCAGTTTTTAATTGTCAGACTCTAATTGATTATTTTTTGTAGTGTTATACAATTAATCAGCTAATTAAAGACATTCAGTTAGGATATAAATATTAAGTCTATTATTACTTTTCCTCTTAAGTCCTTTCATACTAACATAGTAGCATCCTTTCTGATATTGGTGGAGGTTCCTACTACCATAGTCTGTAATGTAGAGAGCATGTCGTTATTAATGCAACATTAGTAGGAAGAGGATAGGGTACATAGCGTAACTAACATTAGTTTTAGGATTTTTCATCTATATAAAGGAAGATTCTACATATAATAATTTCTTTTTTGATAAGTGAGAAAAGATGTTGGTCTATCTAAAGATTTTTCATCTAGCTATCACAAGGCTTATACCAATAGTGATTTAAAGCTATTATTGTTAACCACTCTATATTAGTTTATGTGATTGCTGAACTCCAGCTAAGATTTATGTGGACAGTAAGTAGAAGAATTATTTCTGTAGTTGATAAGGCAGATAAAAAATAATAAAACTAATATGGACATGAAATTTGCGAGGAAAGTGAGTAGAGTTTTATGTAATCGCAGACAAATATATACATTTACACTTTAATCGTCCAAATGTCTTCTCAGTGCTGTAGCACATATACAAAAACCCATCTTCATCTTTGTACATCTCATAAACTGAGTCAATAAGCTTGCTGTTTAAAAAGGAAAAAAAATGTAAGTTGCAGAAAGGAAATTATTATAAGATTTTGTCAACATAGCTTATAAAGTAAATAGATTCAATATTATGCAAACTTGTCTGAGGCAAAATATTCTTGGCAAAGACGAACAGAGCCTTTCTGTAATGATCCATCTTTTTGGATGGTTTAAATCGATAATAAACCACACATGTCAACTCAAACCATTCAAAAGGGAGGATTGTTAATGGGGTAAGTAAAAAAAAAAGAAAACAAAACACAGAATCTCGCAGCTGAACGACAAAATATAATAATCAAATAAACAGTTCATGAAGCTGTTTTACAAATGACATTTGATTACACTTTTACAATTCAAATTAGAGTTATACATTAATCAGAAATAAAAAAATAATGCAGCGGAACACAAAATGCAGCGGAATAATAAATAGCAATAATATACTGAATCTTCATCTTTATCCTCAAGAAAATAGTTTTCAATACACTGAAAAGCTCAGGATGACCCGAGCGTAATGAAAAGACAAAACACTTGAGTAAGAACTAAAAGATCTTATGTATATCAAATCAAAACAAGTAAAATAGAAATATTAGTGCAATGGCTTCATAGATGATAGGGATTTCATCTCCTATTAAGTGTACAACGTGAATATAATCATTTAAAGGATTTCAAATAATTCAAAATATCAATCTTAATCATCTAATTAAAACAAATCCAAAGTTTGAATTAACTTAAACACTTCAAATAATTCAATTCCAAATAAAAGTCCAAATTCAGGAAATTATATAGGTATATGTCATTTCAACAAGTATGAAAAATCAACATTTCCAAATCAGTGAAAACCGGTCGGGTTTATCATTTCAACCCATAACGATTTTCCCTTAATCTATAAGATCATTCGGGTATGTATTATTTCAACCCATAAGGATAACAAAGATATAGACATAAATAACATCTAATCATCCAAAATGTCAACCAATAACATCCATCCAATCACCCAAATATCAACAATTGAACATACATCACAATCATCATTGAAATCAAACAATAACAACCAACAATTTACTGGTTATCATTAACATGTATTTACTGGAAATTTAAATTTCAATATTAAACTAAATGGCAATTAAATTCAATAAAAGTTAGATTTAAATTAAACGAAAATGTAAAATATACTAGACATCAACCAATCAATTTCTAATCACATCATAATTCAATTTAACTAACATAAGAAAATCTAGTAGTTGTGAGTGCTTGCCCACCTTTCGTGGCTAGGAAGGTGATGGTAAAAATGGAGCAATATGGAGATTCCTAGCAAAGATCCAAATGCAATGCAAACCCAACAAAGCTTAGACACAAACACGAATCAATAAACAAGTTTTAACCGCTTCCAACTTCCAAATAACCCAAGATCCAAACTACGGACAAATCTAAAACTAGGTCATATTTAAGAAAATATTCGGACCAGAATATTACTAAAACTATAACGACGCAGAATTTCTGTCAATTAAAATTCATATACTTAATTAATTTTAAATATTAATAAGTGAAATTTATAAGTCGAATAATTTATTTCGAATAATTAGATTTAATTGGATAATTAAATCGATAATTTAATAGTTGAAATTACAGAAATAATTGAAAATTGGGTTAAATATGATTGAAATTGATTTGTAAAATTTATTTTATCATATTGGAGTTAGAATGATGTTATAGAACTTTTAAAATCGAACTAAAAATTAATTTGTGAAAATTGAATATTTTAATATTTAATTTACGAGTTAAAATAGCCATTTTTCAAACAGTCCCGGATTTCGATGAAACTAGTTTCATCAGATCCGTAATGTCATATTATTGTATGATTTCAAATTTCAAGTCAATCGGATTTACCATTTGTCCGGGGCAAGCTAAAACGCCTAGAAAATCGTTTAATCGGTTTAATTTAAATTGGATCGTTTATTTCTGTAACTCGCACCTATGATCGAATTAGCCTTCGAAACCTATAACATTGTGTTCGGAACGCGGGATAAACCTTAGAAACGTCAACCGACACACTTCGTTTGGAGTTCGGAAATTCCGGGATGAATAGTGTTTTTGGATATTTTCTATAAAAGGACCTCCTTCTTCATCAATTTGCAAACCCTAATCTCCAATGCCCTAGCCGCCTCTTGCCATAAAATTTAATTCTTTCTCCTCGATTATCTTTAATCCGTGAAGCAATCCAAGAAACTCTCAACATGAAAAGTTTAGAGCACTCCAAGATCTTGAAGATCAACGGCTATGATCGGAAACGAGCTGGTGGATTGATGGCAATCAGTGGTTGAAGCCGCACGCTTGCGCACATTTTTCAATGAGGAAGAGGAGGCTGAGTTCCACCATCTTGCAGCCGAAGGTAGCATTCGTCGTGAGCTTCAAAACCATGGTCGTTGATCGGCCTATAGTTGATCGCGGTGGTCACAATATTTAACCCTAGGTGATGGCTCATGGGTTCTATGTTGCATGTATTTGCCTGGAGCTTGGAACGAGAGGGAAGAAGCATAGTGCGGCTTGGATCTGCAGGGGCAAGGATGGACGGCCCAGATTCAGTGAGAAAAAAAAAGTTAATTGTTTTGTAATTATAATTCGTGTAACTTTAAAAATTCATATCTTTTTCATACGAGGTCAAAAACGCACGAAACGAATTGCGTTGGGTTCATATGGACGAGCACTACGCTATGGAACTGGATTGGAGTCATTTGGAGTTAGTGAAAATTTCGAGTAAAATTAAACACACGTTTAATTTTCTTCGAAATAAAACGCGAAAATTGAATTGAAAGCAAGGTGAGAACTTCTCACTCAATCGAATTGTTTCGATTTAAATTTTAAATAGTTAGATTTAAAATTATTGATTGTATGCTGAATGATAAATATTTATCTGTTGATTGTTGAAATAGACATTATACGCCGTTAGTAAGCGGAGGTTATTTATTAAAAACATTTACCGCGATAATTCCATCTTGATTGGAATTGGTATTATTTATGTACTTGGAGTTGATTTCCCGTATTATATAGTGGAGGAGACTTGCTTGTCTTAGTGAAATGTGATGGGGGGTTCTCGCTTCGCGGTTAGGTGGAGAACGAGAGACTCTTACCCCCACATGTCCTCTTTATGAGGTTGGTTAGGCGTAACCCGTGACAGTCGAAAGGCTAGCCGTAAAAGCAAGTTTCGGGTATCAGTGTAAGCCACGGTAGGTCTGGGATGGTTGCAAAGCCTACCGGTCGCTGCTGCCTCGCGTCGTTACATTTGGTATCAGAGCTTATGGTTAAGCGACAACCATGGCTCTGTTGGGTATTACTCATTAGAGATAGAGTCAGTAGTACTCTAGAATGAGTTTGAGTGTAATAATAGATATGAGCGCGTATTTGTTAGTGAATATAAAATGTTTTATATTGTGTTTGCTTATCCGTTGAGCTGTTTGTGAATTCTGGTCGGTAGATGGGACGCCATATTATCGATAGGGATTTCTAAACACTTAAACGAGGCATGTCGACATAGTATTATTTAAATTGGGTAAATGAAATAATTTTATCTCGATTATATTTTATATATAAAGGAATAATTTTTCAGAATTATTAAAGTGTATATGAATTGATTGTTTGGTTATTGAAAATGTAAGATATATCCAAGTTAATAAAAGTTGTTTGAATAAGTGAAATGAAACATATTGTAAAAGAATGAATTGCATAAGCAAATGAATTATAAGTATGAAATTATAATTAAAACGATTTACACTTACGAAATAATCTTATGTATAAGAAGTGAAATTATATAAGTAAAAGACTTATAAATGTGATCTATAATCTGAAAATAAAATTCCAGAGAAGTGTTTTGAAAGGATTTGATATTTTGGAAAATTATTTTGGAGAAATTAAAGCTCTAAACTCTTTTCGGTCGCTGGAAAATAATTCCGATGATGATCATGACATCATCGGTGTTCATTTTCGGGTTTTCAAAAGAGGGATTGCTGCCAAATTGTTTTAAATGAAAGTTGTTTGGAAAATTTTGAGTTTAGGTTTTGAAATTCAAAGGATAATTTGAATTGATTTCAAAAAATGGTTTTGAAAGGTTGAAATGACTTTGGAATTCTATTTAAAATATTTATGGGAAATTTGAACAATTAGTTCAACTTGAAATTTTTCAATAAGATTGAATCTTGAGTTAAATTGAGTTTAACTTCGACACCAAAAACAATATAAGTTGAGCTTTGAATTTCGGATAGTCGATTTGGATTGTATGTCTAAACATTGTGAATTGATGACATAGAAATTGATCTCTATTAAATATATATCTGTGGTGGCGGAGAATTTATTCTCTTAGCTATATACACCCTTCTCTGAGACGTACGAGCTCAGAGGTTATATATCGGTAGACATCAATTATGTGTTGAGACTTGACGATGTAAAGTGAAATCCAAATCGGATGTGAAGTCAATAATAAATTGAATTATGAATGTGAATTTGGTTTGAGATAACCTTAAATTTCCAAATCGATTTAGAGGAAAATTTTAAATTGGTAATGAGATGGAAAATTCAGGAATCCTCCATTTGTTATGGGTATGGGATATTGTGGTTTTCGGAACTTATATATGAGAATGCAGTAAATTCGAAAACCATCAGTTTGGAAAGTAATTGTTATGGAAATCCTATGTAAGTTTACATAGGTATGATACGTACGAAATGTGAAATGAAGTACTATATGTATATGACATTATGTTTTCTAAACCGAGGATATGGAAAAGTACCTTCCATTTAAAATTTGTGAAGGTGTTGGAACTCGGTATGAGTGTCCATTTGAAATTCGTAGCTATGTAGAATTTCCATAAGTTGGAGAGTCCATTTGGATTAGAATCCCTCGTGATAGGATTATGTTGATTGATGATGATGTATGCTAGCGTAATTTGAGGGGCGTGATGCCTACAGTTACAAGCGATTCCACTGGGATAGTGGCGCAACCGCCGCGTAAACTGCGATCTAGATGCCAAAGCGTAATTTGAGGGGCGAGATGCCTACGGTCACAAGCGATTCTACTGGGATAGTAGCGTAACCACCGTGTGAACTGCGATCTATGGCAACAACCATGGCGAAATTCAAGAGATGTGAAATCTACAGATTACAAGCAATTCTACTGGGATAGTAGCGTAACCGCCGGGTAACTGTGATCCATGGGGGAACGTGCTTTCCATATCCATTTTAAAAAGATTTTTAAGTATTTTCACTGGGAGTTGAAGCAAGTATATTTAGTACTTGGAGATTTTTAGTCCTTCGCCTGGCCAGCGTATGCCTAATGTCTGTAGGAACGACAATAGACTTGTTAAACTTCGAGTTAGTAAGTATTTTCAAAACTTTAAATAGCAAATCAATAGTCTAAATTAAAATTACATAATTCCATCCTAATAAACTAAGGAAGAAGATCTTTAAAATGTCTTGAAAGTCCACAGCTTTGGAAAAGATATAATATGCAAATCTCTAGCATGAAGAATTTCAAGTTTAAATCTGAGTTTTGTAAGTCGAAAATTTTGGTAAAAGACTTTTGCGTCTTGATTGTAGAAATCAATAAACAAAAGGAGAAAATGAACAAAGCTAGTGAGGTAAAACAAATGGAATGTTAATTAATTGGATGTAAATAAATTGAAATGAAACAATGAATATAAGTGTTAATTCATTAAAAGCCAATGTAATTGGAAATTGAATAATTGAATGGAAATCAATTTAATATAAATCAATTGAAAGTAAAAAAGTGTTGAACCGAATTGAAAGTAAATTAAATAAATTTAGTTATGTTGAATGTACATTGGTTGTTATTTGATTGTTAATTGATTGTATATAAATTCATTAAGTGTTAATGAAGTTGAATTGATAAATTTGAAGTTAAGTAATTGAATTCAAATTGAAAGTGAAGTAAATGAATTTAAATAGAATTTAATTTGATTCAAATTGGAAGTAAACTATTGTAAATATAAATTAGTGAATATAAACTAATTGGAAATGAATAAATGAATGTTGATAAAACATCCAATGTTAATGAATCTAATGTGATTTAAATTGCAAACCAATTTAATGGATACTAATGAGAAGCGAATCTATATTGATTTGGTTATGGATTTATTGGATGTTATTGGATAATAGTTGTTTTGTTGCAATTGCTATGTGGCACATGTAGTTGTTATGTTACTATATGTTGTATATTGATATTATTTTCATATATATACATGTTTCTCATGGTTTGTTGAGTATTTAGTAGGTGCGGATTGCGCTTGTTTTGTTTTGGAGCTCGCTTTCGCGCTATATTAGCCGTATACGCTCGCTAATAAAATATAAGGTACATATCTCGGATTAAACATCGTACTTTTACACTTTTTTCCCTGCGGGATGCCTCATCACTTGATGAGATGTATATTTGTGATATATATACTGTCATTTTTTTTCGGATCGAGCCGCGCAAAGGAGACTTTGGCGAATTTTTTCGAAAATTTAAGGCATTAGAAATTTTTTGAGAAAATTGAGAAATTTTTGAAAACTAAGCTTGGATTTGGAAACTTAGTAAAGATCTTGCAAGAAGTTTAACTATGAATTTTGGGAAAGTCAAACACTTAAGAGATTTGAAAAATCCAATTTGAATGGTTTGTTTTGGAAAGTAAATGGATTCTGTAACTTTTTCTTACTTGGAAGGACGAAATTCTTTTAAAGGGGGAAGTATGTAACGACCCAGAATTTCTGTCAATTAAAATTCGTATATTTAATTAATTTTAAATATTAATAAGTGAAATTTATAAGTCGAATAATTTTATTTCGAATAATTAGATTTAATTGGATAATTAAATCGATAATTTAATAGTTGAAATTACAGAAATAATTGAAAATTGGGTTAAATATGATTGAAATTGATTTGTAAAATTTTATTTTATCATATTGGAGTTAGAATGATGTTATAGAACTTTTAAAATCGAATTAAAAATTAATTTGTGAAAATTGAATATTTTAATATTTAATTGACAAGTTAAAATAGCCATTTTTCAAACGGTCTCGGATTTCGACGAAACTAGTTTCATCGGATCCGTAATGTCATATTATTGTATGGTTTCAAATTTCAAGTCAATCGGATTTACCGTTTGTCCGAGGCAAGCTAAAACGCCTAGAAAATCGTTTAATCGGTTTAGTTTAAATTGGATCGTTTATTTCCGTAACTTGCACATATGATTGAATTAGCCTCCGAAACCTATTCCATTGTGTCCAGAACGCGAGGTAAACCTTAGAAACGTCAATCGACACGCTTCGTTTGGAGTTCGGAAATTCCGGGATGAATAGTGTTTTTGGATATTTTCTATAAAAGGACCTCCTTCTTCATCAATTTGCAAACCCTAATCTCCAATGCCCTAGCCGCCTCTTCTTATTATCAATGGCCAGAAAATTTAATTCTTTCTCCTCGATTATCTTTAAATCTGTGAAGCAATTCAAGAAACTCTCAACGTGAAAAGTGTAGAGCACTCCAAGATCTTGAAGATCAACGGCTATGATCGGAAACGAGCTGGTGGATTGATGGCAATCAGTGGTTGAAGCCGCACGCTTGTGCACGTTTTTCAATGAGGAAGAGGAGGCCGAGTTCCACCATCTTGCAGCCGAAGGTAGCATTCGTCGTGAGCTTCAAAACCATGGTCGTTGATCGGCCTGAAGTTGATCGTGGTGGTCACAATATTTAACCCTAGGTGATGGCTCATGGGTTCTATGTTGTGTGTATTTGCCTGGAGCTTGGAACGAGAGAGAAGAAGCATAGTGCGACTTGGATATGCAGGGGTAAGGATGGACGGCCCGGATTCAGTGAGAAAAAAAAAGAAAAAAGTTAATTGTTTTGTAATTATAATTCGTGTAACTTTAAAAATTCATATCTTTTTCATACGAGGTCGAAAACGCACGAAACGAATTGCGTTGGGTTCGTATGGACGAGCACTACGCTATGGAACTGGATTGAAGTCGTTTGGAGTTAGTGAAAATTCAGGGTAAAATTAAACGCACGTTTAATTTTATTCAAAATAAAACGCGAAAACTGAATTGAAAGCAATGTGAGAACTTCTCACTCAATCGAATTGTTTCGATTTAAATTTTAAATAGTTAGATTTAAAATTATTGATTGTATGCCTGAATGATAAATTATTATCTGTTGATTGTTGAAATAGGCATTATACGCCGTTAGTAAGCGGATGTTATTTATTAAAAACATATACCGCGATAATTCCATCCTGATTGGAATTGGTATTATTTATGTACTTGGAGTTGATTTCCTGCATTATATAGCGGATGAGACCCTATTGCGCCGTATAATAGCGGATAATATTTTATAAATCCCATATACCGCGATATTCCGCTTTGAACGGATTGGTATTGTGCTAATGTTTGTGGATGCAGGAAACAGGTTGGAGGGATCCAACTGGATTCCTCACCAGTATTTATTTGATTACAGATATTTTGATGTTTGTTGATTATCATATGATGATATATGATGTTTGTTGTCATGATTGACTATTGGGTGCTGTTGCATCATCCGATCCATTTTTGAAGTTTTAAAAATATGATTTTGATTTAAAAAAGAATTTTAAAGTGATTTTTGAAAGTATACGTTTTATTAAATTTTTGAACTGATTCATTTTAAATAATTAAAACGTTACAAATTTTTATGTTATAAAACTTAAGATTTTTGTGAAGATAACCAAAAGGTGATTTTTAAAATAAATAGATTTATAAAATAGTTTAAATTTGGATTTTTAAATTTTTATAAAGGACGTATATAAAAGATTTTTCACATTGATATTTATAATATATATATATATATATATATATATATATAAAATATTGGAATTATAAAACGAGTTTATTAAGTGTTAAAATGAAGTATAAAATGGATTTCATAAATTTTTTTTATAGATTTATAAGTTGTGAAGATTATAAAATGAATAGTTTGTAAAATAAAAGATTTGTAAGAAATTAACTTATAAACTGGATTTTGGGCATTTAAATGGGATATTAATAGAAATTGTTAATAAAGGAGATTTATAAGTTGAAGTTGTTATAAAATATAAAGGAATCTTATAAGTAATAGAAGTCTTAAAAAGAACGATTTTGTAAATAAATGAATTATAAGTATTTAACTTATAATATGGACTTTTGATATATAATTGAGTTGTACAAATTGAATTGGATTAATAAAGGAGATTATAAATCGAAGTTTATAAATAAAAATAGAATTTATAAACATTGTTTATAAATTCGAAATCAATGGAATTTGATAAATTGAATATAGAAATTTATTAAAGGAAGTATATTCGCGACTTTGGATAGCGAATTATTCTTTATATAAAATGCGTAGAAATGTTGAAATTTGGTCAATGAAGTATATTCACGATTTTGGACAGTGAATATATTATTAAAGAAAATGGACATGTTTTTGAGGAAGTGATAGTATAAAACGAAGTTAATTGTTTTAAAGATGTTTTAAAATGTATTAACTGTCGAAACCATAGATTTCAACATTCATTGTTGAAATAGACGTTTTCGAGAAATACAAGGAAATGGTAGACTATAACACTGTTGTTATAGTAGATGATTTCCGGAAGGAAATGTTTTATATAGTATTGGGATTTATATATTTATCTTAATTCCGAATCCCTATACTAGTGATTTTTGGTCGTCGTAACGATGTTTTACGTAACATTCGTTTTGGCCCAAACAAATGTGTTTAAGCGCACGTTTTCCTTAAAGAATGAAATATATACTTAATTTCGATTTAAGTATATTGAATATTTTCCAAGTGTTGAAAATAAATGGATTTGTGAATTACTTATTATTAAATAAGTATGGAAATGTTTTCCAATATGAAGTGAATGTTTTGAGATTTTATCTTTTAAAGATAAATTGAAAATGAATATTAGAAATCGATTTGGAAATCGTATATTCATAGATATTTTGGAATTGTAAATTCACTATGGAATTTATAAGAGAAAGGGAAATTTGTTTAAAAATAAACGTTGATTTATTTTCGAAGTGTGGGAATGAATTTACGGATTTGGAACGTAAATATAAAGTAAATCAGTAAGGATTTATTTAATTAGTTTAAATGAACCATTTTGAAATGAAAGTATTTCCGCGTAAGGAAAATGATTGAAATTTGTTTTCAAAAGTGGTAAAGGGGAAAACTATAGTAGGCATAAGTGCGAAATGCCTATGCTGGCTAAGATTTATATCTTTACTTTCGAAATAATTTTTCCTACACTATGCACTAGTAATAATATCAAATGTTTCTTTTTAATGCGCATCAAGCATCTTTGACTATCATAAGGAGAAATCTCCTCCGATTATGCGTTTGCATTGTGTGTGTGCGGGAGGCCTTATGGTAGTCTCATTTTCTAAAAACATTGCAAATCTATTTTAAAATTATCCTGTTCTTTGTTTTAAAGATAAACTATTTTAAGTTCTCACACCAGTCCCATGACTGACTCGGAGTTCATTGTTTTCCTTCCTAAACTCTGGGTGCCCACCAATTTCCACACGAGCAGTTAAGAGTCAGATTTATCAGGATATGCTAGAATTCAGGAGTTGCTGAAGGCAAGCTGCATGGCGTATTCACTAGTATATAGTATTTCTTTTCCGCTGTTGTTTGTTGTTTGTTGTTGTACACTCTGATGATGTAATGTAATATAATGTGATGTAATGTATAAAATATACAGTTCTTTTGTTGTAATGATTATTCATTTATCTATTATATGTTGTTCCGCTGCGGTTGTGAGATTCTGATATTGTTATGTTCTATCTTTTTCTCTCTCTATCTTTTTCTTCTTCTTTAACCATAACGGTACGGTTTTTCGGCATTCGATTGCTCGGCAGTTGATACAGTGGACGTATTGATGTCGGTTTTCGAGCATCGAAAAGTCTCGAACGTTACAAAAACTGTAAAAGTAACTAAACAAAAAGTTGTTGCAAATTATTTTTTCTCCACTTTCAAAAAAGAATCACTTAAAAATCATCTGTCTTGTGGAAGTTAATGTCAAAACAAACAGAGGTGTTTTCTAAGTCGAAAATCCGAGTTCAAAAATACTTCGAAAATATTTGAGTTTTTGGCATAGAAAATTAAGGAACTTGTGAGGACCCGCAAATCCGTACTCCTTGAATAGACACTAATCTCCATTAATTAACTGAAGATGAATGGAAATACGAATTCTTAGGGTTTAAACAAATTGAAAAAGATAGAAGAAGAGAGAAAGGATGGAACAGATCAGAAAGAAAACAACAGAACAATATCAGAATCTCACAATCGCAGCGGAACAACATATAATAGATAAATGAATAATCATTAAATAAAGAACTATATCAGTTATTGCATTACATTACATTTCATTACATTATATTATCAGAGTGTACAATAACAAACAGCGGAAAAGAAATACTATATACTAGTAATACGCCATGCCATCCAGCTTGCCTCCAGCAACTCCCTAATTCCAGAATATCCTAATAAACTAACTCTAGACTGCCCGTGTGGAAATTGATGGGCACCCAGAGTTTAGGAAGGAAAACAATAAACTCCGAGTCAGTCATGTGACTGGTGTGAGAACTAAAACTTTTTTTTATATTTTATTTTTAAAACAAACAGAGAAATATTTTAAAATAGATTCGCAATGCTTTTTGAAATGAGACTACCATAAGACCTCCCACCACACACACAATGCAAACGCAGACTTGGAGGAGATTTCTACTTATGTTAGTCAAAGATGCTTACTATGCAAAATCAAATCTTTTTTGATATTATTATTAGTGCATAGTGTAGAAAACATTTCGAAAGTAGAATATAAATCTTAGCCAGCATAGGTACCATTATATTATGCCTACTATAGCTACCATATTAGATGGCAGGTTCTACAACTAAAACCGTACAAGGCTCGTATTGTTTCTCTGGATTTCCAACAAATGGTCAGGCCAAGGAACTTCCCATTGCCACATGGAAACGCCTCTGGAATGACGTCCCGAGAACCTAACCGGATCTCTGCCAACACAAGGCCGGGTTACCCCTAATTAGGTAACTACCGACACGAATATGGCATCCCACGATCGTAACCAATCTACATCTGAGGATCCTTGATTTCCAACAACCACAAAGTAATAAGTTTGCAGCAACAACATAGGTTAAGTATCTGGGCTTCATACCATGATACCACCTCTATCCAGAAGGAATGACATACACTAAAGGGCGCTACCCCTAATAACCTTGCTGCATCCTTCCTATTTTGACCATTTTCAGGGTATGAGGTCCGACGCAGTCTCGTCCACAAAGCTACGCTTTATACTAAAGTTGTTCTTTGATTCAACAAATGTTCAACAGCACTTAGCATATCACACTACCAAATTGGGAGTATATTACTAATAATCTTCAACTACATAACCTCTGAGCTCGTACGTCTCAGAGAAGGGTGTTAATGCTAAGAGAATAAATTCTCCGCCACCAACAGATATGTATTTGAAAGAAATCAGCTTTATATCTCAATTTGTAATGTCAGACATACAATCCATACAAGTCTGTTCCGGGATCGAACAGAACCGAAGGCACTTACAAAGAAGTCCTTGCAATCTGGATATTCACTAATCACGTCCGGACTTCCCATCACATATGGAATCTCTATACCGGGGCCATTAGGTGCAGAAACATTCGACGGTAATCCTTCCGTTTTCAAAAAATATCCGGTCTTCAACACCGGTCTTCAATGCAATTCATAACGACGTATCACATATTCGGAATGGGTTATACGACCCCAAGGTCCTTTCCCGGCTAACCCGAATGGTGAGCGCTTATTCAAAAATAAGTGTGGCATTCAAATTCAAGCAATCACAACAAATACCCATTCAAAGGTAAATATTGATAGTCGGTTATTGAACTATCAATGGATATGCACAACATCACCAGATTCCAAATAATTTTCCAAATTATTTATTTTCCAAAAATATCTTTACAAGATATATATTTTCCACACTTCAACCATTTGAAAACAAACTTTCAAATCACTTTTCACCTTTACCACTTTTGAAAACAAATTTCAATCATTTTCCTTACGTGGAAATACTTTCATTTCAACATGGTTCATTTAAACCAATTAAATAAATCCTTAACGATTTACTTTAAAATTACGTTCAAAATCCGTAAATTAATTCCCACACTTCAAAAAAATAAATCAACGTTTATTTTTAAAACGAATTTCCCTTCCTTTTATAAATTCCATAGTGAATTTACATTCCAAATATCTATGAATATACGATCTTCAAATCGATTTCTAATATTCATTTTCAATTTATCTTTAAAAGATAAATTATCAAAAATGTTTCATTTCATATTGGAAAAGCATTTCCATACTTATTTATTTATAAGTAATTCACAAATCTATTTATTTTCAACATTTGGAAAATATTCAATATACTTAAATCGAAATTAAGTATATATTTCATTCTTTAAGGAAATCATTCTCTTAACATATTTATTTGAGTCCAAACAAATGTTGCGTAAAACATCGTTACGACAACCCAAAAACACTAGTATAGGAATTCGAAATTAAAATAGATATATAAATCCCAATACTATACAAAACATTTTCTTTCGGAAATCATTTACTATAACAACAATGTTATAGTCCACCATTTCCTTCTATTTCTCGAGAACGTCTATTTCAACGATGAATGTTGAAATATATGGTTTCGAATCTTAACACATTTTAAAAACATCGTTAGATCGTTTTAATTCTGTTTAAAATATCACATCCCAAAACATTTTCTTTAACATATTATTCACTATCCAAAAACGTGAATATACTTCGTTAACCAATTTCATCATTTCTATACATTTTATTTTAAAGGATAATTCACTGTCTAAAACGTGAATATAACTCCATTAATACGCTATAACAATTACTTATCAAAATAAGTCGTTTGCGGATTTATGAAACAATGTTTATAAATTCCATTTCTATTTATTTATTAACAACTTCCTTTTATAAATCTCCTTTATTAACCTATTTCAATTTATAACTCAATTATATACCAAAAGTTCATATTATAAATTAAATACTTATAATTTATTTGTTTACAAAATCGTTCTTTTTAAGACTTCCCAAATTATAAATCTTATAACTTATAAGATTCATTTATTTACCCAAAACTATTCTTTTAATAACTTTACAAATTTTATAGATCTACTGCTTATAAAATTCCATTTATAACTTCACCGTGTATAATTCTATAAATTTCATTCATTTATGAAGTTCATTTACACTTCATTCTAACACTTATAAAAACTCGTTTTATAATTCAAATATTTTAATTTATAAATATCAATTCATAAATCTTTTATATAAATCAATTTGTATTATTATTTAAAAACGTCTTTAAACTCCTTTATAATTTCATCATTTTGATTTATAAGATAATCAAATTTTATAAATCCTATATTTAAACTTTTTATAATAAATTCAAAAATCCCGATTTAAACTATTTTATAAAATCATTAACCCCATATTTTTCAAAAATCAACTTTTAACTATATTTCTCAAAAGTCATAATTTTTATAACATTAAAATTTTAACGTTTATTTATTTAAAATGAATCAATTCCAAAAATATTTTATAAATGTATACTTTCAAAAATTACATTAAAAAAATCCTTTTAAAATTCCAAAATTGGCCCAAATGATGCTACACGCCAAATAGTCAATCACGACAACAACGACATCATATGTCTATATACGATAATCAACGAATATCAAAATATCTGAAATCAAATAAATACTGTTGAGGAATCCAGTTGGATCCCTCCAACCTGTTTTCCTACATCCACAAACATTAGCACAATACCAATTCCGTTTCCAAACGAAATATTGCGGTATATAGGATTTTTAAAATATTATCCGCTTAATAGGCTGCGCAATAGAGTCTCATCAGCTATATAATGCGGGAAATCAACTCCAAGTATATAAATAATACCAATTTCACTGTACTGTGAAATATTCGCGGTATATGTTTTTAATAAATAATCTCCGCTTACTAACGGCGTATAATGTCTATTTTAACAATCAATAGAGAACAATCATCATTCAAAACGATCAAGAATTTTAAATCTAACTATTTGAAATTTAAATCGAAACCGATTCGATTGAGTGAGAAGTTCTCACCTCGCTTTCAATTTCGTTCCAGCGTTTTATTTCGAATAAAATTAAACGAGCGTTTAATTTTACCCGAAATTCTCACTAAGTCCAAACGATTCCAATCCAGTTCCATAGTGTAATGTTCGTCCATACGAACCCAACGCAACTTGTTTCGTGCGTTTTCGACCTCGTATGAAAAGGATATGAATTTTTTTAAAAGTTACACGAAATATAAATATAAATTTACAACTTATTTTTTTTATTTAAAACCTAACCAATCCTAGCCGTGTGATCCAAGCCTCCTACATCCAGGCCGTCCCACGCAACTTCATATCCCCCTTCCAGTAAACATCACGCGTCCAAACCCATTAGCCGCCCCCTAGGGCTTGATGCCGCGACAACCACAGTCAACTTCAGGACGATCAGGATACACGGTTTCGAAGCTCACGACGAATGCTATTCAGCATGAATACGGTGTAACTCGGCCCCCCTATGGCCTAGAAATACGTGCGCGACTGTGGTGCCTTCCAGCTTGATTTGCCGTCGATTCCTTGCTCCATTCATGATCTTAACCGTTGAGAACATAGATCTCACTCCCCTCTACAAGTTTCATGTTGGAAGTTTGTTGTAAATGTTGATGGATTCGAAGAAAAGAGGAGGAGAAGAAGAGATAATTTCGTCCATTGATTATTTAGAACGGCGGCTCTGAAGTTTCACCTAGGGTTTTTAGAATTTTGCAAAAGTAAAGAGTAGAGGGGCTTATATAGAAAATTCAACGAACACTATTCATCTCGGATTTTCCGAACTCCAAACGAAGCGTGCTGGTTGGCGTTTCTAAGGTTTACCCCGTGTTTTGAACACAATGGAAAGTATTTCGAGAGCTAATTCGATCATCTATGCGAGTTATGGAAACAAACGATCAATTTAAATTAAACCGATTTAAACTATTTTCTAGGCGTTTTGGCTTGCCCCGGACAAACGATAAATCCGACTGACACGAAATTTGAAACCTTAAAATAATATCACATTACGGATCCGATGAAACTGGTTTCGTTGAAATCCGAGACTGTTTGAAAAATGGCTATTTTAACTCGCCAAATAAATATTAAAACAATTTCGATGCGTTTCGACCTGCCACGGTCAAACGAAAACTCCGATTGCTACGAAAATTGAAATCCGATAATAACAAACTATTACGGATCCAATGGAACTAGTTTCGTCCAATTCTGAGACTGTTCGAAAAATGTCTAATTTCACTAGTCGATTTAAATATTAAAATATTCAATTTTCACAAATTAACTTTTAATTTAATTTTAAAAGTTCTATAACACCATTCTAACTCCAATATGATAAAATAAAATTGTACAAATCATTTTCAATCATATTTAACCCAAATTTCAATTATTTATGTAATTTCAACTATTAAATTATCGATTTAATTATTCAATTAAATCCAATTATTCGAAATAAAATTTATTCGACTTATAAATTTCACTTATTAATATTTAAAATTAATTAAATATACAAATTTTAATTAACAGAAATTCTGGGTTGTTACAAACTTCCCCCCTTAAAAGAATTTCGTCCTCGAAATTATCAAGTAAGAAAAAGTTACAGAATCTGTTAACTTTCCCAAAATCCATAGTTAAACTTCTTACAAAATCTTTACTAAGTTTTCAAATCATACTTAGTAATCTTTTCAAAAACAACTACTATTGTTTAACTTTCAACTCCAAATCAAAATTTTAATTTTCACAAAAATTTTCAATTTTCTCAAAAATATTCTAACGCCTCAAATTTTCAGAAAAATTCGCCAGAGTCTCCTTTGCGCGGCTCAATCCGAAAAAAAATGACAGTATATATATATCACAAATATACATGTCATCAAGTGATGAGGCATCCCGCAGGGAAAAAAGTGTAAAAGTACGATATTTAATCCGAGATATGTACCTTATATTTTATTAGCGAGCATATACGGCTAATATAGCGCGAAAGCGAGCTCCAAATGTGAAGCAAACGCGATCCGCACCTACTAAACACTCAACAAACAGATGAGAAACATGTATATAGACAATAGTATCGATATACAACATATAGCAACATAATAACTATATATGCCAACATAGCAAATACAGTAAAAGCAATATATTCAACCATCGACCAACTAGCATTCAACTAACATCCATAACCAATAAATATTCATTCATATTCTCATTAATATTCAATGAATTGGGTTTTCAAATTTAATCACATTTGATTCATTAACAGTGGATTTACTAATATTCATTCTCGATTAGTTTATATTCACTAATTCATATTTAAGTTGGTTCACTCCCAAATCAAATTCAATTCTATTTGAGATTCACTTAACTTCCAATTTGATTTCAATTACTTTAGCTTTCAATTTCATTAACTCTTAATGAATTATATACAATCAACTAATTATCATATAACAACCAATGTATACTAATTACAACCAAATTCCTTTGCTTATATTCATTTTGGTTTAACACCTTTACTTTCAATTGGTTTAATTAAATTGATTTTCATTCAATTATTCAACTTCCAATAACATTAGATTTTAATGAATTAACACTTACATTCATTATTTCATATCAATTATATTTACATTTAATTGATTAACATTCAATCCATTCATTCAATTCAATTACTAAAGTTGAATTTCATTACATAACTCAAGTTCACATTTATCACTTAACTTTATTAATTTTCTTTGATACCAAAATCAACTTCATTCAACATCTCTTAAGTTATATTCCATTTAAACATTATTTGGTTTTACTTAACTTAAATTCCCACTTATAAATCCAATTCAGATTCTCAACTCTAAAGTAAATTTTTTATTTAACCTTTACCAAAGTCAAATTTCATCACTTATTCAAACTCATTTTTATTTACAACTCATATTCATAAATATATTCATATAGTTTCACTTCTTATATATATAAGTTTATTTCACAATTGTAAATCACATTAATTATAATTTCATACTTATAATTCATTTGCTTATACAATAATTCCTTAATTTAGATTATTCAAACATCTTTTAAATTTACTTATATATATTCTTACATTTTCAACAACCAAACAATCAACTTATATGCACTTTAATAATTCTGAAAATTTATTCCTTTATATATAAAAATAATCAAGGTAAAATTATTTCATTTACCCAATTTAAAACAATATCGTGTCGAATTGTTCTGTACAAGTGTTTAGAGATCCCTATCAACAACGTTAATTACTCGTATTAACCAGAATCCGTATACCACTCAACAAACCAATCATCACAATATAAAACAATTTTATATTCACTAATAAATACGCACTCATAGCTATTATTACACTCAAACTCATTCTAGAGTACTATTGACTCTATCTCTAATGAGTAATACCCAACAGAGCCATGGTTGTCGCTTAACCATATGCTTTGATACCAGATGTGAGGACCCGCAAATCCGTACTCCTTGAATAAAAACTAATCTCCATTAATTAACTCAAGATGAACGGAAATACAAATTCTTAGGGTTTAAAAAAATAGAAAAAGATAGAAGAAGAGAGAAAAGATAGAACAGATCAGAAAGAAAACAACAGAACATTATCAGAATCTCACAATCGCAGCGGAACAACATATAATAGATAAATGAATAATCTTTAAACAAAGAAATATATCAGTTATTACATTACATTACATTGCATTTCATTACATTAAATTATCAGAGTGTACAACAACAAACAGCGGAAAAGAAATACTATATACTAGTAATACGCCATGCCATCCAGCTTGCCTCCAGCAACTCCCTAATTCCAGAATATCCTGATAAACTAACTCTTGACTACCCGTGTGGAAATTGGTGGGAACCCAGAGTTTAGGAAGGAAAACAATAAACTCCGAGTCAGTCATGTGACTGGTGTGAGAACTAAAACAGTTTTTTTATTTTATTTTTAAAACAAACAGAGAAATATTTTAAAATAGATTCGCAATGCTTTTTGAAATGAGACTACCATAAGACCTCCCACCACACACACAATGCAAACGCAGACTTGGAGGAGATTTCTTCTTATGTTAGTCAAAGATGCTTACTACGCAAAATCAAATCTTTTTTGATATTATTATTAGTGCATAGTGTAGAAAACATTTCGAAAGTAGAATATAAATCTTAGCCAGCATATGTACCATTATATTGTGCCTACTATAGCTACCATATTAGATGGCAGGTTCTACAACTAAAATCGTACAAGGCTCGTATTGTTTCTTTGGATTTCCAACAAATGGTCAGGCCAAGGAACTTCCCATTGCCACATGGAAACGCCTCTGGAATGACGTCCCGAGAACCTAATCGGATCTCTGCCAACACAAGGCCGGGTTACCCCTAACTGGGTAACTACTGACACGAATATGCCATCCCCCGGTCCTAACCGATCTACATCCGAGGATCCTCGATTTCCAACAACCACAAAGTAATAAGTTTGCAGCAACAACATAGGTTAAGTATCTGGGTTCCATACCATGATACCACCTCTATCCAGAAGGAATGACATACACTAAAGGGCGCTACCTCTAATAACATTGCTGCATCCTTCCTGTTTTGACCATTTTCGGGGTGTGAGGTCCGACGCAGTCTCGTCCACAAAGCTACGCTTTATACAAAAGCTGTGCTTTGATTCAACAAATGTTCAACAACACTTAGCATATCACACTACCAAATTGGGAGTATATTACTAATAACCTTCAACTACATAAGCTCTGAGATCGTACGTCTCAGAGAAGGGTGTTAATGCTAAGAGAATAAATTCTCCGCTACCAACAGATATGTATTTGAAAGAAATCAACTTTATATCTCAATTTGTAATGTCAGACATACAATCCATACAAGTCTGTTCCGGGATCGAACAGAACCGAAGGCACTTACAAAGAAGTCCTTGCAATCCGGATATTCACTAATCACGTCCGGACTTCCCATCACATATGGAATCTCTATACCGGGGCCATTCGGTGCAGAAACATTCGACGGTAATCCTTCCGTTTTCAAAAAATATCCGGTCTTCAACACCGGTCTTCAAATGCAATTCATAACGACATATCACATATTTGGAATGGGTTATACGACCCTAAGGTCCTTTTTCGGCTAACCCGAATAGTGAGCGCTTATTCAAAAATAAGTGTGGCATCCAAATTCAAGCAATCACAACAAATACCCATTCAAAGGTAAATATTGATGGTCGGTTATTGAACTATCAATGGATATGTACAACATCACCAGATTCCAAATAATTTTTCAAATTATTTATTTTCCAAAAATATCTTTACAAGATATATATTTTCCACACTTCAACCATTTGAAAACAAATTTTCAAATCACTTTTCACCTTTACCACTTTTGAAAACAAATTTCAATCATTTTCCTTACGCGGAAATTTTTTCATTTCAACATGGTTCATTTAAACCAATTAAATAAATCCTTAACGATTTACTTTATATTTATGTTCAAAATCCGTAAATTAATTCCCACACTTCAAAAAAATAAATCAACGTTTATTTTTAAATCGAATTTCCCTTCCTTTTATAAATTCCATAGTGAATTTACATTCCAAAATATCTATGAATATACGATCTTCAAATCGATTTCTAATATTCATTTTCAATTTACCTTTAAAAG
Source organism: Allium cepa (assembly GCA_030765085.1). Lineage (NCBI taxonomy): Eukaryota > Viridiplantae > Streptophyta > Magnoliopsida > Asparagales > Amaryllidaceae > Allium > Allium cepa. The sequence goes on from CM060931.1 coordinate 342,381,899, forward strand.
ATAAATTCTCAAAAATGTTTCATTTCATATTGGAAAAGCATTTCCATACTTATTTATTTATAAGTAATTCACTAATCTATTTATTTTCAACATTTGGAAAATATTCAATATACTTAAATCGAAATTAAGTATATATTTCATTCTTTAAGGAAATCATTCTCTTAACATATTTATTTGAGTCCAAACAAATGTTGCGTAAAACATCGTAACGACAACCCAAAAACACTAGTATAAGGATTCGAAATTAAAATAGATATATAAATCCCAATACTATACAAAACATTTCCTTTCGGAAATCATTTACTATAACAACAATGTTATAGTCCACCATTTCCTTCTATTTCTCGAAAACGTCTATTTCAACAATGAATGTTGAAATCTATGGTTTCGAATCTTAACACATTTTAAAAACATCGTTAGATCGTTTTAATTCTATTTAAAATATCACATCCCAAAACATTTTCTTTAACATATTATTCACTATCCAAAAACGTGAATATACTTCATTAACCAATTTCATCATTTCTATAAATTTTATTTTAAAGGATTATTCACTGTCTAAAACGTGAATATAACTCCATTAATACGCTATAACAATTACTTATCAAAATAAGTCGTTTGCGGATTTATAAAACAATGTTTATAAATTCCATTTCTATTTATTTTATAACGACTTCCTTTTATAAATCTCCTTTATTAACCTATTTCAATTTATAACTCAATTATATACCAAAAGTTCATATTATAAGTTAAATACTTATAATTTATTTGTTTACAAAATCGTTCTTTTTAAGACTTCCCAAATTATAAATCTTATAACTTATAAGATTCATTTATTTACCCAAAACTATTCTTTTAATAACTTTACAAATTTAATAGATCTGCTGCTTATAAAATTCCATTTATAACTTCACCGTTTATAATTCTATAAATTTCATTCATTTATGAAGTTCATTTACACTTCATTCTAACACTTATAAAAACTCGTTTTATAATTCAAATATTTTAATTTATAAATATCAATTTATAAATCTTTTATATAAATCAATTTGTATTATTATTTAAAAACGTCTTTAAACTCCTTTATAATTTCATCATTTTGATTTATAAGATAATCAAATTTCATAAATCCTATATTTAAACTTTTTATAATAAATTCAAAAATCCCGATTTAAACTATTTTATAAAATCATTAACCCCATATTTTTCAAAAATCAACTTTTAACTATATTTCTCAAAAATCATAATTTTTATAACATTAAAATTTTAACAATTATTTATTTAAAATGAATCAATTCCAAAAATATTTTATAAACGTATACTTTCAAAAATCCTTTTAAAATTCCAAAATTGGCCCAAATGATGTTACACGCCAAATAGTCAATCACGACAACAACGACATCATATATCTGTATATGATAATCAACGAATATCAAAATATTTGAAATCAAATAAATACTGTTGAGGAATCCAGTTGTATCCGTCCAACCTGTTTTTCTGCATCCACAAACATTAGCACAATACCAATTCCGTTTCTAAACGAAATATCGCGGTATATAGGATTTATAAAATATTATCCGCTTAATAGGCGGCGCAATAGGGTCTCATCCGCTATATAATGCGGGAAATCAACTCCAAGTACATAAATAATACCAATTTCACTGTACTGTGAAATATTCGCGGTATATGTTTTTAATAAATAACCTCCGCTTACTAACGGCGTATAATGTCTATTTTAACAATAAATAGACAACAATCATCATTCAAACATACGATCAAGAATTTTAAATCTAACTATTTGAAATTTAAATCGAAACCGATTCGATTAAGTGAGAAGTTCTCACCTCGCTTTCAATTTCGTTCCAGCGTTTTATTTCGAATAAAATTAAACGAGCGTTTAATTTTACCCCAAATTCTCACTAACTCCAAACAACTCTAATCTAGTTCCATAGCGTAGTGTTCGTCCATACGAACCCAACGCAACTTGTTTCGTGCATTTTCGACCTCGTATGAAAAAGATATGATTTTTTTTTAAAGTTACACGAAATATAAATATAAATTTACAACTTATTTTTTTTATTTAAAACCCTAACCAATCCTAGCCGTGTGATCCAAGCCTCCTGCATCCAGGCCATACCACGCAACTTCATCTCCCCCTTCCAGTAAACATCACGCGTCCAAACCCATTAGCCGCCCCCTATGGCTTGATGCCGCGACCACCACAGTCAACTTCAGGATGATCAGGATACACGGCTTCGAAGCTCACGACGAATGCTACCTTCGGCATGAATACGGTGGAACTCGGCCCCCTATGGCCTAGAAATACGTGCACGACCGTGGTGCCTTCCAGCTTGATTTGCCGTCGATTCCTTGCTCCATTCACGATCTTAACCGTTGAGATCATAGATCTCACTCCCCTCTACAAGTTTCATGTTGGAAGTTTGTTGTAAATGTTGATGGATTTGAAGAAAAGAGGAGGAGAAGAAGAGATAATTTCGGCCATTGATTATTTAGAACGGCGGCTCTGAAGTTTGACCTAGGGTTTTTAGAATTTTGCAAAAGTAAAGAGTAGAGGGGCTTATATAGAAAATTCAACGAACACTATTCATCCCGGATTTTCCGAACTCCGAACGAAGCGTGCCTGTTGGCATTTCTAAGGTTTACCCTGCGTTCCAAACACAATGGAACGTGTTTCGGGAGCTAATTCGATCATCTGTGCGAGTTATGACAACAAACGATCAATTTAAATTAAACCGATTTAAACTATTTTCTAGGCGTTTTGGCTTGCCCCGGACAAACGATAAATCCGATTGACATGAAATTTGAAACCTTACAATAATATCACATTACGGATCCGATGAAACTAGTTTCGTCGAAATCCGAGACTGTTTGAAAAATGGTTATTTTAACTCGCCAAATAAATATTAAAACAATTTCGATGCGTTTCGAGCTGCCACGGTCAAACGAAAACTCCGATTACTACGACAATCAAAATCCGATAATAAAAAACTATTACGAATCCAATGGAACTAGTTTCGTCCAATTCTGAGACTGTTCGAAAAATGGCTAATTTCACTAGTCGATTTAAATATTAAAATATTCAATTTTCACGAATTAACTTTAATTTAATTTTAAAAGTTCTATAACACGATTCTAACTCCAATATGATAAAATAAAATTGTACAAATCATTTTCAATCATATTTCACCCAAATTTCAATTATTTCTGTAATTTCAACTATTAAATTATCGATTTAATTATTCAATTAAATCCAATTATTCGAAATAAAATTTATTCGACTTATAAATTTCACTTATTAATATTTAAAATTAATTAAATATACGAATTTTAATTAACAGAAATTCTGGGTCGTTATAGAACTTGAGGAAGAGATCTAAAATAAAGTTGAAGCCATTGGAGAAATAAATGATTGGAAAAAAAGAATCACATAATTTGATTCTTTCCTCAAGGAGATATGATTGATACAATATGGGGTATTTTTGGCCAAAAGAGGACCCGAGAAAGGACCTGAAAAATACAATTTTTGATATAGAAATATTAGAAATGGGAAGAAGGGTTCAACAACGAAGTTGTTTCCATTAAAATTATACACTGTTTCAAAATAATATATTTGATTTAGAGTAGTTTAGCGGAATATAGAATCCATGGAAATAAGGGAAAGAAAGAGGGAAAAGGAGAAGAGAAAAAGAAGGGGAAAAAGAGAAAGAAGAGGAGAGGGAAGGTGGGGCTTTGGCTATGGGTTACCGCCGTGGGTGGTGGTGGAGGTGGGTGGTGGCAAGAGGAGAGAAGTAAGCTTGGGTTTTGAAGGATGAAGGATGGAATTTGATTTGGAGATTTAGAAATTTTGGGGTTTGGAGTTTTCTGTAGATTTGAGCAAGAAGAAGAAGAGTATACAGAAAGTTTCTCAAATGAGGAATTTCTGTACGTACTTGATTTAGCCAAATAGGAAATAGAAGGTCAATGGGTGGAAAAAGAAAGGGTCCAAAGTCTCTTAGGGGTTCTAGGGTCTCTTGGTTTACTAAGGAGCCCATTAGTCTAAAACAAACCCAATAAGACTTAGCCAAAAAAAACACAAATATACACTGCAAATGAAAAAAAAATAAGCTACATGTTATTTAATAATTAGAAAATAAAGGTGGAGGGATAAAAATAAATGTCACGTTTTATTTTGAAAGCTTCAGGCATTAATAATGCATAAAGAAATGTATGAATGAAAGGAAAAGTTTGCAAACCAAAGGAAAGCGAAATTTTTGTATACATGAAAATGAGGTGGCAAGAATTAAACACAACCTAAAAGTCTAGGCTCAGTTATTAATAAAAGGAGAAATGAACAGATCAAGTATTAATAATGAGATAACTATTTTAAAACGTACATGCAACAATTAGCAACAAAAGAAATGAAGGGACCATGTACATCACGCAACCTTTTTGAAATTCAATTTGTGAAACGTAACCAAATTAACTTCATTAACTCAAATAATATTCATATTTATACGCAATTAGTTTTTGATCTATGCATAGTAAATAAAATTACTTATCTTAAAAATGAAAACATTCAATTTGGTTTACCCAAAGTGATGTTTTATTTCCATTAAAACATCCTTTCTGTTTAACACAAAAGGTGCATTTCTTTTATTAAATCTATTAATTGCAATCAACATTTTGTTCCCCTCTAATTGAAATTTAAATAACATTAATTGCAATTACTTACAAAGTTAAATTTCAAAACAAACAATTAAAATGGGTGAAAAATAGGATAATTGTTTCCTTTAGCCATTTAAACACCTTTATAATTTTGTTGTTTATATTACAGAGTAATAAATAACTTACTTAAATAAATTATTTTCCTACTCTTGTAATCCATCTGTATGCTAAAACACAGTTCAAATAACATTATTTCTTCCTTTATATCAGTCATTCTATTCCTTATTTTAATGAAATTAAACCTACATTCACAAATGAAACATTTATTTTATTTCATATAAATGTTTTTTTCATTAAATCAACTTTCCTTATATTTTCACAAAACATAAGATACGTTTAATTAGACCTATTAATTTACAATTTGGTGTTCTCTCTACCATAAATTGAAATTATTCAATTACTTTAATTTCAATTGTTTACAAAGGTGAATTTTAAACATGGAAAAAATAAATGTAATGCGAAATAGAATAATTATCTTCCATCTAATAGTAATTTAAACATATTTATAAACTATTGGATACAAATAGGAATTATACATTTCTTACCAATAGTTTTTTGTCTCTGCAATCATTCTTTTAGCTACCAAATATTTCAAATAAATAAACATACAATTTCTTCTTTAGCAAAGAAACATTTAATATTATTTATTAACATTTGTTATTTCAATCAATTGGAAATTTACACTTAGAAAATTGTTAATTTCACTCGAACCAATGTTTTTAAAATACACACTAGCATTTGTTATCATCCTTACATTACTGCAAACATGTTTCATTAATAGAAATTTTACTTAAGCTCATAACTTGTATTATAATCTAATTTGTATCGGTAAAATTTTAATTTTTTATCCTAATAATTTTATTCAAAAATCTTATTTAATTAAATATTTTTAAATGTTTAAAAATACGGGTCGTTACAATCTCGCCCACTCAAAACTTTTCGTCCTCGAAAAGAAACAAGAAGAAATCCATTAAATTGTTATATTTTATTTAAAATGGTCAATTTATAAACAATTAAACCTATATATTTTAGTTTAATAAAATTTAAAAATAACTCAAATTCTGCAAAGATTTTCTAAGTCTTAAATTTTCGAAAAATTTCGAGAGAGTTTCCTTTGCGCGGATACGTCCGGAAAATAATGATATCAATAGTTTCATTATATATATATATATATCATATTTCAAAATAAAATATCCCAAAATGCGAGAAAACAATATAATATCGCTATAAAGCTGTAATCCGAAAACGTACCTATTTGTTGGAAAAAAAAACTTCATTTATGAAACCAAAAGCAGTAGTTATTGCTTCCGTAAGCTGAATTTCACTTATATAATCCAAAGAGTTGAAATTATGAAAGAATAATATTTCAATTGTTTCAAATCAATAGCACAAACAGCATATAATATACCACAATCATATGCAAACAATACTATACAACCATCATAGACAACAAAGAATCCATCACACATTCATAGCAACCAAAAGTAAAGGTTTGTTCTGGTGTAGAACTTTTAATCGTACAATGGTGATACATAAACTAATAAGTATACCTTATGCTCAACAACCTTAGATAATTACTTAATAGATTATTCATACAACCTCAAACAATTAGAAGTATTCTTTCCCAAACTTCCCATCAGTCAAACAACAAGAATTTTAAATTTACTTAATTTTACTGTACTAGTTTTTTCTCTCTGATCATTTACCTTTCCATTCATTTATTTATATAAAGATCAATCACTTACATAATTAGTTTTCCATTAAAGATTTAAGTCATTAAATAAAATATTACTTAAGCTCCTACAGCCTTACCTAATTTATAACTTATTTCTATTATAGAATAAAAATGTAAGTTTTGGTATTTGCTCTTGAAGAGAAAAGAAATATTTCAATATGTCTAAAAATTCAGTTAAAACATTTAACCTCATTCACTTAGTAAAATATAAGATATATTTAGAACATCCTCATAGCATTATGTAAGGATTTTCCAAAAAGTTTAAACAATGTTAGAAGTTTATATCAAAACATTATGATAAGCATTTTTAAAATAATGTTGCTTAAATTCGATATTTATTAGACTCGTTATTTTAAAATAAGTATAAACTCTAGATATTTAACTGAAACTAATAGTATACTCAAACCATACATTAAATATCCAAATCAAAGTACAAAATTTCATATCTTCAAAATCAATTTTACACACTTGTTTCAAAATGAATATTCAAATCATGGAAAAACATTTATTTTGGTTTACTACAAAATTCAAACAGTAAATAAACCTGTAAATTTACTATTAGTACTTCGAAATCTAGTAAATATTTCAAACCATACTCGCAAAATAGAGATTCAAATTTATTTGTCAAGTATATTACTATAAATAAACTTTGCAAATCAATTTTTTTTCCATTTGTATGATATCTTTAAATTATATATTCAAAAAAACTTGTATAAACTTTACTTGAAATATTCATTTGAAAACTTCATTTGCGAATCAATCATCTTTAATACTTTATGGAAAAATTCATCTGTAAAATTTCTTGCTTCATTTATAAATACCATTAATTTTTTTAAAATAATATATTTACAAATATATGTAAACTATTTGAAAACAATTATTTATATCATTAGTTATATTTCAAAAAAGTTATTGAAACCTTAAATCCATTATTTTAAATTTTATTAGTATTAAATCTTAAAATTCTTTTAAACATCATTACTAAATCAATAACCATTAACTTTGAATAGGTTTTATTTAATTAATAACTTCTCACAATATTTACAACACTAACAATTTAATATTAAACCATGTTGTATATAAATAAAAAAATATTTTAAACATTTTAAAGTATATTGAAATGAAAAAAATGACCAAAATATCTTTTATATAATACTTTATCAAAATACTTTTATAACTCAATATTTTAACAAATTTATCCTTATTCTTGCAGACTCTGGTTGTACGTTGATCAAGCGTAAAACTAGAAATATCCAAGTACTTAGTAGACCCATTTAAACACCCAGTGAAAAATACTTAAAAATAGGTATGAGAAGTACCGCTTAAAATCTGATGTCAAATGATGATGTTGCGATAGCGGTGGTCCGCTGCTGATCCAGTGTTTACGCAATGGACACAAAACTTTCCAGAAGTTCCTTCCACCTTCTGGATTCTAGCAAAATATTGTAGCCATTTCGTAAACAAGGGACCATCGACCCTTGCTGTAGTCATAACTGCTGATACAATGATTTACGCAATGGATGCACTTCCTTCCTGGAAGATCCATAAACAACAGATCCCAGGATCAAAAGCGCCTCCATTGGATAAACTAAAGAACCATCTACCCTAGAAAAAAAAATCTAGGAACTTATGAGTTTAAGTCCGGACAACCATATCCGTTCGAATCCATTTCTGAATTCACCCAAGTATATTAGGGTTTATCGGTCGAATCCATTCTTGGATTCCCAAAGTCTGTTTGGATCGAAGCATATCATGCTATACTTCTTCGCGTAGGGTACTTCCCCATACCTTTTACGTAAAAATATAACATATACCATATATAGCACCCTTTCAAAATCATAACTTCGACTATCACACTTATATAAATTCCATTATATACAGGATTTCATTTTCTGACTGAATACTTTCCAAAATCAGTAGTTTTCAAAATCACCTTATACTTATATAAAGTCTGTCTTGTACGAGAATCAAAATTTTTCCACAATCAATTTCGCTGTATGAAAAGCTACATGGGATCGAACATCTTTACTTTATAAAAGGTTTTGAATTTAGAATAGTTATGTATATAAAATCGTTTTGTGAAATAGTTTTGTATATAAAATAGTTTTGTAAAATAGTTTGTAAATAAAATAGCTTGTAAAACAGTTTTGTAAATATAATAGTTTATAAAATAGTTTTGTAAATAAAATAGCTCGTAAATAAAATAGTTTTGTAAATAAACTAGTTTGTAAATAAAATAGAATAAGATAGTTTGCATTAGAAAAATAAAAGAAAATAGTTTTGTAAAATGGTTTCAAATTAATAGTAGTTTTGCATACAAGAAAAAATCTAATTTAAATTACAAATATACAACCCCACAACTTTCAATTTCAGCATCAAAGCATATCAATAATATTAGAACATAAGATGTACATATGTCATCATTTTGCAAAATTATTTTTGATCGCTCGCTCAATCACAAAAGTTCACTTTCGAACTAGTATTGTTCATTCGACTTCCCTAATGCGGAATTCGATAAGGTTTCTTGACGAAAACATCATTCTTCTTGCATAGCCATATACTATGACAGTGAATTTTAGAATCAAACCAAAAATCCATATCAAATATTCACCATCAAGAATCGAATGATAAATCCTAAAATGAAATGGTGTAATTCACCTCGAACTTGTGTACTAAAATCCGGATCAAATTAATTTTGCGAATAAAATAATGTTTGTACAACTTGCATAATTATTCCAATTTTTTTCATCACAATTACATATCAATTTAATTCATTTTTAATCTCATTGATTAAAAAAAAAATCATTTCTTACTTTAATATTTGTTTCACAGAATTTCTCCATTTAATATAAAACATTAATATATTCATTCTCATAATATTGCTTATATTTCTCTTCAATTTAAATTACATTTATTTCACATGTAATATTTCTCATCTAAAACAACATTTATTTGCAAATCATTTTATAAGGAATTTTCCTAAGTTCATAACCAATTTATAAAAGCTTAATTCCTTTTATAAGACATTGTTCTGTGAGAAATGCAGAATACAGATCTTAAGGTTAGGATTAGCACTAGAGGGGGGTGAATAGTGTTTAAAGAAATTACTAAATATTTTTGAGTTTTTGTTAATTTGAACACAAATGTATGCAATATTCAGACATAGATATGGTCACAGAATCAAACACAGATGCAGAAATAAAGTAAAAGCAATAAAGGAAAGAACACACCGGACTTTATACCGGTTCGGAGTTACCCTACATCCGGTCCCGCACACAAGTACAGATTTCCTTTCAAAAGCAATTGTACAATTACACCCTCGATTTCAAGGCCACGAGGTACACCACTCCAGATTCACAATCTTCTAGGTAGAGATACTTGATTTCAGGGGCAACAAGTTCATCCAATTGATTTCCAAGGCTACAACCACATCTTTCCTAACTTGATTGATTTCCAAGGCCACAATCACAACTTTTCTCGCTTGATTGATTTCCAAAGTTACGATCACACCTTTTCTCGCTAAATTTATTATAGAGAAGTTTATAACTCTGAATAACACTGAGATCTTGTTGAGATAGTGATAGAGAATCAAACCAGAAATGATCTAGTTAAATTCAATGTTGATTTCGGCAGAGTAATGGTAAGAATGTGTATAAATAAATGTGGAAGAAGAAGAGGAGTGAAAACAAGAAAAATATGAATACAAATTCGTTCAAAACCACCCCTATTTATAGTAGAACAACAGCCATGTCCATTCGTGAAGGGATATGACGAATAGACACTTCCTTTGAAATTCAAATTTTGAAATCAACTGCTACCATGTCGACATGGGGTACTTGAGGATGTCGACATGCCAAAGGAAATTTTGGTGATTTGTTTTTCTTTGAAAATAACTTCTATCTTATATTAAAACTATTTCAAACTTTATAAATATACTTAACTATGGTTAAAATACATAAGTAAATATATAGAATAATATTTTGGTATATATATATATATATATATATATATATAAAATTTTATTACAATTTTATATTTAAGTCTAAGTATAAATATTAAAAATTAAATATATTATTATTAAAAGATAGTTTAAAACCAAGGATACTTTAATTTTGAAAATAAAGATTATTTTGAGGCTAAAAGTATTAAAACCAGGATAGATGTTTTTTATTCTTTTAAATGGAAGATTTTGAAAACATTTTGAAATTAAGATATAATTTTGTTAAACATTTTGAATAAAAGTTAGCGGATACAAAACAATGTTCTACTAGATTTTTCGTAGGTTCCATCCTACTTAGGGTTCCATCCCTTTAACGGGCTCGAAGTGGATTCTATTCGACATATAAATTGGATTTCAAGATGTCAGTGCTTTCCTAGAAGTTTTATAAAATTCCTAATTAAATTACCTATTATTGAAATCTTGAACTCTTAATAATCTTGATACTCATGAGTCTTCAATCTTGATATCTTGAATCTCTATACTGTACAGTCTTCATTCTTGGTACTTGGTTGGTTAAATCCTGCATATACATACATACATACATACATACATACATATATATATATATATATATATATATATATTTCTAAACAATAATGTTAGTATTTATATTTTATAATCTTATTCTATGGTTGTTGTCATCAAAACCATCATCTCAAGGACTAACAATCTCCCCCTTTTTGATGATGACAACCTTTGTTTATAAAATATTACTTCTATCCTAATAACTCCCCCTAAAACTAATAAACTCCCCCTTAATCTATGCCTAACTACCCTATTTTATATTTTTCCCCCTTTGACATCAACAAAAACTAACTCGAAACTATATAACTCCAAACTATATAACTCCAAACTATATAACTCCCCATCATTTAGTACTAAAGTACCAGCATTAATAAACTATACAATGGATTATATAATAGATAAATTAAGATATAATGATACTGATAGACATAATAATTAATCAAATATCATATAAATATCAATGCATATTTGTACATGTTTTGCACACCAAATATCAATCCAAACCAAAGCAAATCAAAACAAATCAAATCAATTCAAGCAATCAATTAAAATCAAACAAAGTAATCAAATAAAATCAAACATTACGAGAAACTTCCACTCATCCTTCTTCTCCAAATATAGAGTCTGCTTTAATGGCATCCCAATTTTCATTATCATTGGTGAGAGAGACAGGAGGATGTGCTTCATTATCATCCTTGTGTAGGGAGGAAATCATCCATCGTATTGCATCGAAATGCTTTTCTTGCTCCCCGATCATCTGCATTTGACTTAACTCTAAGTGTCGCTGGTTACGAAGAATGAACAAAAGAATATTCTTGAAAGAGTTAAGAGTTTCTTCAAGATTTGGGGTTAAATTATGAAATGGATTGGCCATATTTGAGTTTGTGAGAAGAATGAGAGACAAAGTAGATAATAAATAATATTGAGTGATGAATTCTGAAAGAAATAGGTATTTCTAGGTGTAGAAATTTGTTCGATATGAATAGACATAAGGTAGTTATTCAAATTTCAAATTTAAAATGAAGTGTCATTTCTGACCAGTACATGTCAACATGGTCAAGGGGGGATGTCGACATGGTCCAGTGAATTTTGATGGCTTATTTTGATTTTGTGAATAATTGTGTGTGTGTGTGTGTGTGTATTTATATAATATACTAACATTTATTCTGGAGATAAGATAAGCTAGATAACAGAAAGGAAATTCAATTTCATTGCATAATAGAATGATACAATGATTAATCATAAAGAACTACATGAATATTCAAATCAAAACAAACTAAACTAATACAACATGAAATGAAAAGATAGAACTAGTTAGAGGCTGACGAAGATGAACATAATCCAAGCTTCTTGCTGACTTTGGAGTAAAACTTTTTCATCTTCGATGACATTTGATCCAATTTCTTGCTAACGGACCGTTTAAGAATCCATAGATTCTCGATAATAGTTTTTGATTTTTGAGAAGGGTTTTGTTGGTTGGATTGGAAGGATAGTCAATGCTTTCCAAAGAGGTTTCACCTTCTTCTTCTTCTTCTATTTCCATTTCATCCTCTTCTTCTTCCTCTTCCTCCTCTTCCATCTCCTCATGAGCCAAATGCTCTTCCTTTCGGCAAAAGTCTCATAAGGTTGAAAAACAAATCGAATTTTCATAAGAGAAATATTTGAGTGATTAAAAACTTTTCTTGAAACAAATTCTTCTCCTTTGAAATCTACTCCAAAATAGTTAAAAATCTGAGTGAGAAACATTTCGTGATACAAAGTGTTTTCTCCCATTTCAAGATTTTTGGGACGAAGTTCATCCAAAATAATTTGCGCCCAATTAATATCATAATTTCCAAAAATTACAAAAAGTGCTTTGCAAACTTTTGAGGCAGGATTGTTAAATTCCCGAATCTTGGGGTCAAAGTATGTTGTAAAAGAAGATTAGCAATTCTAGCTTTTGGTCGAAAGTTTCGATTTTTGAATTCAGAATCATAATTTCCTTTGAAAATGTGATGAAATATCTCACGATCATTTTCGTCGATATTAAAACTAGAAAGATCCATTCCCGTGCTTTTGCAATTTAGAATGGTACCCAAAAGATCACAATTTAAAACGATTCTAGTGCCTTTGACACTACTCCAAATCTCATCATCATTTCTATTATAAAATCCACTGTTTAAATTTGAATAGAAAATTTTAGCAAGACTTGGATAACAAACAAAATCATTTTGAAAAGCATCAACAAGACTAAGAACTTGATTGTTTGCAAAAAGAGAAACAATTTCATAAGAAGAAAAATCGTGAAATAAAGCAAACTTTCCGAGATGGACTTTTGCATAGTTAGCATAATTGATGTATGCTTTTATGGCCTCTGGATCATTGAAAAGTTGCTCTTTTATCTTTCTGGAAATTCTCATTGTGGAGGGGTTGCTTGAAGAAGCCATTAGAGTAGAGAGTAGAGAGCCTGAAGTTTTGAAGAGAGGGTTTGAATTTGAAAATGAAAGTGAAAAGATATGATAAGAGACAGTGAATAAATAGATTCTCAAAGGATATATTCTCTGGTCAAAAGGTAGCTTTTTAGAGAATTGAATGAAGTGAAAAGGTGGAGGAAAATTCAACCATTTGTATTCAAATTTTGAATTTCAAATTTCGTACCCATGTTGACATCATGGTAGGGACCACGTCGATATGTGCCTTTGAATTTCCATGATTATTTTTCTTAAGTATTCTAATATATATATATATATATATATATATATATATATATATATTATTTTTAATGTCTATATATATATCCGGAATATTACTAGAATTATAGTGTATTCCATAAAATATTATGATACTATTAAATAAAAAAAATTAAAATTCAAACAACACACCAATTCAAAATCAATCAATCAAACATCCAATCCTAAGCATGCAATTTCAACTAATTGTATTGTAAATATGTACCTTTTTCCGAGTCTGTTTCTCTGAATTCGCCGGAGTCGTGAACTGCCGTGAAACACATATTTGAATTATCTATATTATGATCATCATCACTTGAGGATGAGTCTGAGTCATCTAGAGTAGCAGTAAATGCACGTTTTCGTTTCTTTACGGAATCATTACTTATAAGAAGATTTTGCCTATCTGGATACGGACAGTCTCTTTTGATATGACCTAGTTCGTCACAGTTGAAACATTTGATATTGTTCGGCACTACATTCTGATTTCTAGAGTTCTTATAGTTGTTTCTCTTGAGATTATACATCTTTCTGTATTTCAAAAATTTTCGAAATTTTTTAGTCATAAGGGATATCTCTTCATCATAATCGTTGTTTGAGTCTGATCCATCGGTCAATGCATTGAACACCATTGATTTCTTTTCAAATGCTTTGCTTTCTCTTCTCTCAATCATTTGGACTTCAAACGACATTAGATTTCTAATCAATTCTTCTATCTTTAAGGTACTGATGTCATTTGCCTCTTCGATCGCAAGTGTCTTTTGACCCCATTCTGGAGTAAGAGAATTTAAGATTTTTCTGACTTGATCTTCTTCCGAAAATTCCTTTCCCAAGGATATTAGAGAATGCACTATGTTCTGAAATCAACTATACGTATCTGAAATAGACTCATTAGAATTCATTTTAAATAATTGAAACTGGTTTGTGAGCATGGAAATTTTGGTCTGTTTAACTTTGCTTGTTCCTTCGTGAGTAACTTGCAAAGTTTTTCAGATTTCATATGCAGACTTACAAACTGACACTCTATTAAATTCATTTCTATCAAGTGAACAAAACAGAATATTCATAGCTTTAGAGCTATTTTGTACAACGGTCTTTTGCTCAGCAGTCCATTGTGAAAAATCAGTTGTGGGTTCAGAATATTCAGTCTGTGTGATATTCCAAGTGTCTAGTCCTATAGATTGTAAATATATTTTCATCATACATGCCCAATATGCATAGTTACTGCCATTAAAAAGTGGTGGTCTGACAGCAGATTGACCTTCTACAAATGAACTAGTGATAGGGATAATAGAACCAGTGTTGGTAGTGTTAACAGTACCAGTGTTGGTAGCCATTTTGAAATTTTTTCAAAATTCAGATTATGAAAACTTTGAAAACCTTGCTCTGATACCAAATGTGAGAAATGCAGAATACGGATCTTAAAGGGGGGGTGAATAGTGTTTAAAGAAATTACTAAATCTTTTTGAGTTTTTGTTAATTTAAACACAAACGTATGCAATATTCAGGCGCAGATACGATCACAGAATCAAACACAGATGCAGAAATAAAGTAAAAGCAATAAAGGAAAGAACACACCGGATTTTATACAGGTTCAGAGTTACCCTACATCCAGTCCCGCACACAAATACAGATTTCCTTTCAAAAGCAATTGTACAATTACACCCTTGATTTCAAGGCCACGAGGTACACCACTCCAGATTCACAATCCTCTGGGTTGAGATACTTGATTTCAGGGGCAACAAATTTACCCAATTGATTTCTAAGGCTACAATCACACCTTTTCTAACTTGATTGATTTCCAAGGTCACAATCACACCTTTTCTCGCTTGATTGATTTCCAAGGCTACAATCACACCTTTTCTTGCTAAATTGATTGCAAAGAAGTCTATAACTCTGAATAACACTGAGATCTTGTTGAGATAGTGATAGAGAATCAAACCGAAAATGATCTAGTTAGATTCAATGTTAATTTCGGCAGAGTAATGGTAAGATTATGTATAAAGAAACGTGGAAGAAGAAGAGGAGTGAAAACCCAAAAAATATGAATATAAATTCATTCAAAACCACCCCTATTTATAGTAGAACAACAACCATGTCCATTCGTGAAAGGATATGACGAACAGACACTTCCTTTGAAATTCAAATTTTGAAATCAACTGCTACCATGTCGACATGAGGTACTTGAGGATGTCGACATGCCAAAGGAAATTTTGGTGATTTTTTTTCTTTGAAAATGACTTCTATCTTATATTAAAACTATTTTAAACTTTATAAATATACTTAACTATAGTTAAAATACATAAGTAAATATAGAGAATAATATTTTGGTATATATATATATATATAATTTTACTATAATTTTATATTTAAATCTAAGTATAAATATTAAAAATTAAATATATTATTATTAAAAGATAGTTTAAAACCAAGGATACTTTAAGTTTGAAAATAAAGATTATTTTGAGGCTAAAAGTATTAAAACCAGGATAGATGTTTTTGATTCTTTTAAAATGAAGAGTTTTAAAACATTTTGAAAACAAGATATAATCTTGTAAAACATTTTGAATAAAAGTTAGCGGATACAAAACAATGTTCCACCATATTTTCGTAGGTTCCATCCTACATAGGGTTCCATCCCTTTAACGGGCTCGAAGTGGATTCCATTTCACGAATAAATTATTTAAGACGTCAGTGCTTTTCTAGGAGTTTTAACAAAATTCCTAATTAAATTACCTATTATTGAAATCTTAAACTCTTGATAATCTTGATACTCATGAGTCTTCAGTCTTGATATCTTGAATCTCTATACTGTACGGTCTTCATTCTTTGTACCTACATGGTTAAATCCTACATATACATATATATCTAAACTATAATGTTAGTATTTATATTTTATAATCTTATTCTAAGATTGTTGCCATTAAAACCATCATCTTAAGGACTAACATGTTCGAGTTTAAATTTATCACAACTTTATTTATAACCATTTATTACAACATCCATTTATTTCATAACAATTTACAAGTCATACCTTTATTTATAATTATTTCACTTTTAATTCATATTTGCTTATCCCATTAGTTTAACCTTTACTTTTCAATTTATTTATGACGCGTTTCATAAATGTTAATTAAGTTTATAAACATATTTTTTCCCAATTTAATCTCATTTACAACATTTCCTTAATCATATTTTTAATTTAAACATCCCAATGCTTAAAGTTCACAATTGTATATTATTACATTGCATGCCAAGAATGTATACAACAATTCTATTCATTTACTAGACATAGATATAACAAATTAAACCATGTTTCACTTGCTTTCAAATTAAGGTTATCAAATGCAATTGCGTAGTTCAACACAATTTCTAAGTTTAAACTCATATACTAATTCGGAAGGTTTCGATTATCCAAAATATCCAGATATTCCATTTTATTTCAATAGATGAAACTACCGATTAACAAACAACAAAATTCACAACAACATTTCAATTTCATAAACAAATATCCTAATTATTCATTGTATTCTCTTTAATACACCATTATTAAACTAGTGTTTAGTCCATTAATTCAATCAACAATAATTAGCCAATGCTTATAAACTGACAAAATTCAACTAATCAACAATGAATGATAATAACTAAATATTACCATTTCATAAATCAAACACATTACAAATAACTATATTAGTTATAAAAATTAATTCCTTTATATATATATATATATATCATATAATAGTAGGAAAAATAATTTCATTTCAAAACTTATATAAAACATTTTTATAACACTAACAAATACGTGCTCTCATATATACACTCAAATAACTCATTTTAGGGTATTACTACCCTATCTCTAATGAGTCAACCCCAACAGGCTAAGGTATGTCTAAACCAGAGCTCTGATACAAACTATAATGACCCACCTTTTTGGACGGTTTAAATCGCTAATAAACCACACATTTCAACTCAAACCATTCAAAAAGGAGGATTGTTAATGGGGTAAGTAAGAGAAAAAAGAAAAAAAAGAAAGCAAAACACAGAATCTTGCAGCGGAATAACAAAATATAATAATCAAATAAACAGTTCATGAATCTCTTTTACAAATAACATTTGATTACACTTTTACAATTCAAATCAGAGTTATACATACACCAAAAAAAACAAATAATGCAGTGGAACATATAATGTAGTGCAATAATAAATAGCAATAATATACTGAATCTTCGTCTTCGTCCTTCAGAAAATAGTCTTCAATACACTGAAAAGCTCAGATTGACCCGAGCATAATGAAAAGACAAAACACTCGAGTCGGAACAAAAAGATCTTATATAAGTCAAATCAAAACAAGTAAAATAGAAATATTAGTGCAATATCTTCATAGATGATGCGGGATTTCATCTCCTATCAAGTGTACAACGTGAATATAATCATTAAAAGGGTTTCAAATAATTCGAAATATCAATCTTAATCATCTAATTAAAACAAATCCAAAGTTTGAATTAACTTAAACCCTTCAAATAATTCAATTTCAAATAAAAGTCCAAATTCAAGAAATTATATGGTATGTCATTTCAACCAGTATCAAAAATCAACATTTTCAAATCAATGAAAGCCGACCAGGTTTACCATTTCAACCTACAACGATTTTTCGTTAATCTATAAGATCATTCAGGTATGTATCATTTCAACCCATAGGGATAACAAAGATATATACATAAATAACATCCAATTATCCAAAATTTCAACCAATAACATCCATCCAATCACCGAAATATCAACAATTGAACATACAATACAATCATCATTGAAATCAACCAATAATAACCAACAATTTACTGGTTATCACTAACATGTATTTAACTGGAAATTTAAATTTAAATATTAAAATAAATGTAAATTAAATTCAATAAAAGTCAGATTTAACTTGAGTGACAAATTAAAATATACTAAAGAGCAACCAATCAATTTCTAATCACATTATAAATTCAATTTAACTAACATAAGAAAATCTAGTGGTTGTGAGTGTTTGCTTACCTTTTGTGGCTACGAAGGTGATGATAAAAATGGAGCAATATGGAGATTTCTAATAAAGATCCCAATGCAAAGCAAATCTAACAAAACATAGACACGAACACGAATCAATAAACAAGTTTCAACTACTTCCAACTTCCAACCTCCAAACAACCCAAGATCCAACCTACGGACAAACCTAAAACCAGGTCATCTTTAAGAAAATATTCGAACCAGAATTTTACTGAAACTGTAAAAGTGAATAACTAGAAAGTTGTTGCAAATTATTTTCTCTCCACTTTTCGAAAAAGAATCACTTAATAAGCTTCTGCCTTGAGGAAGTATAGTCAAAACAAACAGAAGTGTTTTCTAAGTTGAAAATCCGAGTGAAAAAATACTTCAAAAATATTTGAGTTTCTGGCATAACAAATTAAATAACTTGAAGAACTGATATAAAAGAAAGTTGAAGCCACTGGAAAAATAAAATATTTTAGAAAATGAACTATATAATTTGATTCATTACTTTAGGTGTAACGACCCAACTCCCTAACTCCAGGAAGTCGCATCGTTAATAAGAAAGAAAGGGATAGAGAATAGAAAGAAAGAGAAGAAAGAAGAAACAACACATCAGAATCTAAACAGCGGAACGAATAAATTATATTAATAATCAAAAGTATTTACATAATATACAATATCTATCAGAGATACACAGCATACACATCACATATACTAGACAGTTATAAACACCTGTCTAGTATTTACAACTCAATACAACATCACAAATAACTCAGAGATACTAAACACAACGGACTATTATATCTACAACGCGGAAGCCTCCTGCTCCAATGCTCCTCCACAATTCGTCAAAGCTAATCCTGAATCCTAACCTGAATCCCTTGGCTACTCGTAAAAATTTGAGTACCCAAGAGTTTATGAAAAACAAAAATAAACTCCGGGTCAGACATGGGTCTGGTGTGAGTAACAGGTTAAAGTTGCTTAACTTTCAAAATCCTTTAAAAAGAAAGGTATCACGTAAGACTTCCCACACATAAACATGGAAAAGTTTTTACCTTACGCTAACCAAAACATTTGATAGGAAATCCGATGATATTATAATAGTGTCTAGGGTTTTCAAATAAAATACAGAAATAGCTGAAATGCTTACATCTCACATTCCAACATAGTTGGGCACAACTAATACGTACGGCACTTATTGGATTTTGGATTCCATACAATGGCGGGGCTACTGGGGTACCGCCCGTCACAGTACGTGGCCTAGATCACCGTACCGAGGAGCCACCCTAACTCCCCTGCAACACAAGGCCGGACCCGTTCCTTACTGAACAGTTCCGAACAAGACAACCCCGGCAGTTGTCGCGACCAACCACCCCACACAGCCGAATATAAAGGGACCTCTAGACAGGGGTAAATCTTGCTCTCAAGTGGGGGCTACCCACGAAGCCTTGCTGCACCTCCCCTGTTTTAGCCATTCCCGGTTGATGAGGCTTGAGGTTACGATTACCTTTATAGGACATCAAATCTTAGAATGCTCATCGTCCACCTGACGATGTTCTGAAAGCATTCAATCCATACAAGTTCGTTCCGGGTTCGAACGAAACCGAAGGCACTATCTCGTTGCACTCATTATTGGAATCACCCTCAGAGTCAACGACCATAGCCCTTGCACTCTGATTCTCCATCTCGAATCTATAAGCACTATTCCGTCAAACTCATTACGGAATCACCCACAGAGTTATACTGACGTATAGCCCTTACACCTCGAGTCTTCACTTGCTCCACTTAGATTCACGACCTAACGTTAATTGGAATCGATGTGGTTTTCGGATATCCAAATATGGAAACCCGATCCCGGTCTCATCGAAATCCAAAGCGTGTCTTTTAGGTCCAAGTTGTTTTAAGTTTAAAACAATTCGATTTAAACTATCTATATACACACAGATAGATAATTCACATCATCATAAGAGATAATCAACCATATTATCATAAACAGGTAATCTATATTATCATCATAACTTGATAATCTACATTATCATCATCCATAGATAACTCATATCACCATCACAATATACCAATGCATCCATATCACACAATACTAATCTCATATTTGAGATTCAAATCATTCAAGTCAAACCATAACATCTATTCATAAGCAAGAATCCTCAATCACACCATCCATAATTAATTTAAAAATAAATTAAATTAATTACTTCTATTTCTAATTAATTTAAAATGAATTAAATTAATTACCTATCTTTAATTAATTTAAAATGAATTAAATTAATTACTTCACCATTTAAATCTTGCTTACTTAACCCTTAATTGATTATCAATCAATTAAATAATTATCCTCAAATTAATCACTTTAATTAATCACCCTTGATTAATTATTTCTTAATTACATTCAAGTAATTATCTTTAATTAATTTTACAAATTAATTATCCTTAACCACAATCAGTAATTAACCTTTAATTACTTCATTTATTAATTAATTACATTAATTAATTACTTCCTTAATCACTTGCCATTAGATTAATTAATCCCAATTAA
Organism: Allium cepa; assembly: GCA_030765085.1. Classification (NCBI taxonomy): domain Eukaryota; kingdom Viridiplantae; phylum Streptophyta; class Magnoliopsida; order Asparagales; family Amaryllidaceae; genus Allium; species Allium cepa. The sequence goes on from CM060931.1 coordinate 342,403,174, forward strand.
TTAATCCTTAATTACATCATTAATTATATTAATTAATGATCCTTAATTAAATTTAAATTAATTACTTATTTAAATTAATTACATTAAGTAATTAATCTTAATTAAGCCACAATTATTAATCATTCTTGATTAATTACATTTAGTAATTAACTAACCTTAATTACTTTCTTAATCACCCCTAGATTAATTATATTTATTAATCATCCTTGATTAATCTCATTTGTAATTAATTACCTTTAATTAATTACATCACTTAATCATTTCAAAAATGATTTAATCAATTAAAGCTTAAATTAATTGCACAAAGTAATTAATTATTAATCACTACATTAAGAAATTATCTTTACATTAATTACACAAAGTAATTAATCCCAAAATACCATACTTCAATTAATTATCTCAGCTAATTTCTTATCTTAATTACTTCTCTAAGTAATTATTTCTCAATGATTACTTATCAACTTATTTAATGATTATTCTAAATCAATTAAACTTAATTAATTAATTTAAATTAATCCAATTAATAAATTAATTACAAAGAGTAATTAATATCATTAATTATTTCCAAAAAGTAATCATACTTAATTAAATTCCTAATTGATTATTTAAATTAATTAATCACATTAATTATCAAAATTAATTACATTAATAAATAAATAATCACAAGTTAATGACCTTCATTAACTTATCATTAAATTCTTAATTACTTTTCTTAAGTAATTAACTTAAATTAATTACCAATTTAATTAACCTTAATTAATTTATTTCAAATCTTTAATTAATTAAACAAATTAATTAATTACATTATTTAAATTATCTTGCTAATTTAATGAAACAAATATCATTAAATTTACATTTTAAAATAAAACATTACTTATTCATGGTTACTTTATCATACATAAAGTAACTTAAAACAATTAACTCAAAATTATTTTCAAATTATATTTTTAAATTTAAAAATTTAAAAAGAAAACAAATTTAACTCAAACAAAGTTTATAAAACATTCTAAAATCTTTTAAAGCTTTATTCTTATTTTATAAAAGAAATTATAAGAAATTTAAACTCCAAACTCATTTAAAATTACAAATCATATTTAAATATGTTTGAACAACAAATTTGTTTCAACATTTAAACTTCTTTTAAAACTTTCTTAATTCTCAAACATTGTTTCAAAATTGAGTTTGCTTTTCAGATTTAAACCATGTTTGAATCTCTACTTATATTTAAAGCTTTATTCAAAATTAAAATATTTAAACTCTTTGAAGTTGTTCTAAACATTTTGTTTTAAAGTTTAAATTTAAATTTCAAACCTGCATCCCAAATTCATTTGAAATTCAAACCTTAGATTTTGATTTGAATTCTGTTTTCAAAATCCTGTATTAGATTTTTAAACCAATCTTAAAGTTAAAACTACAGGTTTTCATAAACCTGTAACTTCAAAAACAAACCCGAGTACCCCCTTAGTTTGCTTCGAGTAAAATCATCGGCTACTTCGAGCAAAATTTGATTTCACTCGAGTATAACTCGAGTACAAAACTACTGCAAAACCCACTACCTCCCTGATACTCCTTCTTTCCCGTGCATATGCACGATGACTGTAGCCACCTCCGGCCACCACCCAGGCCATGAACAAGTCGCCGACCTCCCTTACATCACCTCGCAATCATCACAATCCCTCAACACCCTCGAAATCAGATTCGAGTTTCCCCAAATCAAAATCTGTCTGCAACAGGCACGACACTTCCACCCAAACCTGTCAAATCATTCTCCCTATCACCTCCGGCTATAGGAAGCCAAGCACCACCGCCAATCACCTCTTCTACACCAATGCAGCCATCACCCCGAAGATCTTAACACTCGGTCACCTAAATCTTTCATACAAAAGAAAATTACTGCAGTACCCTAAAACTAGGTTTACAGACTAAATCTTATCACCACTACCTCCTCGATGAAAAACATCACCATCTAGTATTTTTCCCACATCCCTTGATCACTGCTCTACCATCACCAAGAATCCCAAACACTTAAATCAACTAGGTCATCAGAGATTGGCCAAAACCCAATTTCAGTCTAAATGGGTGCTGCAGTGTCCATCCCAAACTAAACCATTTGATTTTAGTTTCAAAATTCATTCTTTTGTTTAAGCTTCCAGATTATAATACTGTATTTAAAATTTCTAATGTTTGAGTTTCAAGTTTATAAATCATACTCTGTTGTTTTACATTTTCCAGAGCATCACCTTACTTATTTTACTTAAATAAATTTCTGAACTATACTGTGTTATAAATTTACACATTTGCTTCAGAACTTAATTCTTAACAAAATTTAAACAAGGACAAGAGGATTTTGTTTTTAATTTATATGTAAAAGAATCTGGAACTTGAATCATATGTGCACAGTCACAAACATTCAACTCAGCAATACCTTTAAAATCATATGCACAGGCAACAAATCAACATACAATCTAAATATCATACACAACATATATTTAGGCAACCAATTTATTTAAATTTTAAAAAGTGTTACTCACTTGAATTTGAAATGCAGAGCACAGATTCAATTTGTAGAGCCCAGATTTTGAAAATTATGAAATGCAGGCTTGAAGGCCATTTGAGCTTTGAACTACTTGCATGCAGACATACTTGATTCCAGAAAATGCAGAGGCCATTTTATTTTGCTTTGATGATTGAAAGCTTGATTTAGAACCTTGCATGCAGGCTCACAGATTCTAGGTTGAAGAAAGTGCAGGCAAACTTTGCCTTTGCATTTGAAAATGAGGTTACAGATTTTCAGATTAAATCATGCAGAGACATATGCTGTTGTTTTGATGGCTTGGTTCCATCAGCATTTAGATTTGAATAAAACTTGCATTTTTGAACAAACTGGAAAATGCAGGCAACATGTTTATGATATGAATTCAGGTTGCAGGCTTTGATTTTGAAAGAGGAATATAAGATATTGATTTGATCACAGTTTTGATTCTACAGAGGACTACAAGATTGTATTATGAAGATATTTCAAGCTTTTGATTGAGGAGGAGTTTTCAGATTTTTGGAAATGAATTACTGATATGGAATTTGTAAAATGATTTGAAGAGGGATTTGAAATGGATTCAAGACATTAATTTGGTTTTGAGAATTTGTTAATGATTTGTTTTCAGCTGAGATTTTCTCTTCTTAACTATGAACAAAAATGAAGATTAGAAAAGAAGCATGATTGAAGAAAACATGTTTTATATAAGAATGAATGATTTATTTTAAAATTAAAAGAAAATCAAAATAAAAGGACACTTGTCTCACTAGCCTTTTTAATCCAACTACACTTGTCACCATACCTCTTAATATATTTACATGTGTTTTATAAATGAATTCTTTTTGTTTTTATTTATTTTAAAAGGTAAATAAATCTCTTTTCTTTATTTATTAAATACTTATGTATATATATTTTATCTTCATTTTTAAAATGTTTATGCATTTCTTATTAATGAAAAAGAAATGAAACAATTTATATAAAAGTGAAAACTTGCTTACATAATTTAAATATGGTTATTCATATATGTTAATTTATTTGAATTCAAAATAAATTCAAGTTCAAATTTTATTCATACATTCAAAATCAAAGGTTAAAACTAATTTATATTAACATACTAAATTTTAAAAATAATAATATTGTCTTTTTAAAACATATCTATAATTACACATTTATTATTATTATTATTTAAAAATAACATATTTATTCAATTTAAATCATTTATAAAAGAAATTATATATCACTTATCTTATTTAACTTATTTAAATGAAACAATGTTTATATATAAAAGTGTATTTTAAATTTACTTAAACAATTCAAATTATCAAAATGAATTATTAGGATTTAAAACAAGATTTTATTTGTTAATTAATTTCAATTCAAAACTTATCCATTTACAATATATATATACATATATATACATACATTATAAATAGGAAATCATTTTATTAGCTTTTAAAAGATAAAATCTATCAATTAAACATTTATTTAATTGAATTATTCAATCAAGTTAATTTATAAACAAAATTTTATCAAATCAATTTAATTTTAATCACAGATTATTAAATTGATATTGCTAAAATTTCCGGGATATCACATTCCTCCCCCCTTAAAAGAATTTCGTCCCCGAAATTTAAAAGCAAAAGTAATTTAATAACCCATTTAAAATTATAGATTTTAAATCACAATCACATATCAATCAAATGCTAACAACCATGGCAACCAATTTATCTAATCAAACAAATTTAATTATCTAGATAAAATTCCGGATAAAAATTTCTCGAGTTTCCCCGGTATATATATATATATATATACACCGGGATACTCGCCCTATACAAACCATCTAAACTACGAAGCTACAGAGCTTCAACTCATCTAGATCTACAAAACTAGACAAGATATCAGACTACGAACGAGTCTGACCCAACAACCAAACCCTCCTGAACAGCTGGTTCCATTTCCAGAGATAACTCATACACGTACTCCCTCAGAGATACGTGAAACTCACTGAATCCCAGTTGTCCAAACCGGCAATTCAACTCTTGAAAACCAAACACCAATCCAACCAAAACACAGAAGAGATCCAAAACAAAATTCCGACTCCGGAATCCAATTTCCTTCGTCTCTTATCTCCAAAACTCTTCGGACGATCCTGGGTTGTCTATATCTAAACTGATCAGCTCAACTCTTGCTGATGCCCTAAAAACAATCTAAACCAAAAACATCCCAACACAACGATCTCCTCAAGATCAACCAAGACTAAGATCACCAACTCTACTCTTCAAACATCAGAAGAACAAACTCACTTCTTCTAGGAAAAGACAAACAGAAACATTCTCAAACTGCTTCCGCTGCACAACTCTGATCTATCCTGAGTTGATTCACCAAACACTATCACAAGAAATCCTTCAATGCCTCAAAAGAACACTCAACCTATCGCAAGTCACTTTTGCGATCAATCTAGACCAATTCCAAAGAAAACTGTTCTCTCTTTACCAAACAGAACAGCTCACTCTTAACTAGTCAATCCATCGCAGAAACAGATCCACTCTACTGCCTCTGAACTCCAGCTTCAGAAACTACTCAGCCAGTCAACTTCCTGATCCAAAGTTCTTCAAGAAACTCAGGCCTCAAAGCCAAACACAAACAACTAGCTGAACTCAGCCACAACACCAAGCAAACTCACTTCCCAAAACTTGTTTCCAAAGAAAGCTTCTTCGGATACAATCCAATGTCACTGCATCTCATCACGCAGCTACCACTTCCTGAGTTATCAAAATACCATCACACACTTCTGCCAACCAATCGATCCAAACTCTACTCATCCATCTTCAAAGATGAACTTTCAACCTTAACAGGTTACCTTCAGGGATCGATGAAATCTCTACACACTGCATAACTCACTTGAGACGGTATTAGGTCTACAGTCTCAACAAATACACTTCCAACCTCAAACATTCAAACTCCAACCAATGGTAGTCATCGTGTTACACACACCACTACCTTATCTACCTTTATAACTTATATTGGAATACCTGAACAGGTAACCCAACAGATAGGTAGAAATAATAAATATATATATAGATATATATCAAAACTACAAATACGCTCTCTCAAGAAAGACACCACTACAGAGCCTAGGTATTCACTCAACCTATCGCTCTGATACCACTGTAACGACCCAACTCCCTAACTCCAGGAAGTCGCATCGTTAATAAGAAAGAAAGGGATAGAGAATAGAAAGAAAGAGAAGAAAGAAGAAACAACACATCAGAATCTAAACAGCGGAACGAATAAATTATATTAATAATCAAAAGTATTTACATAATATACAATATCTATCAGAGATACACAGCATACACATCACATATACTAGACAGTTATAAACACCTGTCTAGTATTTACAACTCAATACAACATCACAAATAACTCAGAGATACTAAACACAACGGACTATTATATCTACAACGCGGAAGCCTCCTGCTCCAATGCTCCTCCACAATTCGTCAAAGCTAATCCTGAATCCTAACCTGAATCCCTTGGCTACTCGTAAAAATTTGAGTACCCAAGAGTTTATGAAAAACAAAAATAAACTCCGGGTCAGACATGGGTCTGGTGTGAGTAACAGGTTAAAGTTGCTTAACTTTCAAAATCCTTTAAAAAGAAAGGTATCACGTAAGACTTCCCACACATAAACATGGAAAAGTTTTTACCTTACGCTAACCAAAACATTTGATAGGAAATCCGATGATATTATAATAGTGTCTAGGGTTTTCAAATAAAATACAGAAATAGCTGAAATGCTTACATCTCACATTCCAACATAGTTGGGCACAACTAATACGTACGGCACTTATTGGATTTTGGATTCCATACAATGGCGGGGCTACTGGGGTACCGCCCGTCACAGTACGTGGCCTAGATCACCGTACCGAGGAGCCACCCTAACTCCCCTGCAACACAAGGCCGGACCCGTTCCTTACTGAACAGTTCCGAACAAGACAACCCCGGCAGTTGTCGCGACCAACCACCCCACACAGCCGAATATAAAGGGACCTCTAGACAGGGGTAAATCTTGCTCTCAAGTGGGGGCTACCCACGAAGCCTTGCTGCACCTCCCCTGTTTTAGCCATTCCCGGTTGATGAGGCTTGAGGTTACGATTACCTTTATAGGACATCAAATCTTAGAATGCTCATCGTCCACCTGACGATGTTCTGAAAGCATTCAATCCATACAAGTTCGTTCCGGGTTCGAACGAAACCGAAGGCACTATCTCGTTGCACTCATTATTGGAATCACCCTCAGAGTCAACGACCATAGCCCTTGCACTCTGATTCTCCATCTCGAATCTATAAGCACTATTCCGTCAAACTCATTACGGAATCACCCACAGAGTTATACTGACGTATAGCCCTTACACCTCGAGTCTTCACTTGCTCCACTTAGATTCACGACCTAACGTTAATTGGAATCGATGTGGTTTTCGGATATCCAAATATGGAAACCCGATCCCGGTCTCACCGAAATCCAAAGCGTGTCTTTTAGGTCCAAGTTGTTTTAAGTTTAAAACAATTCGATTTAAACTATCTATATACACACAGATAGATAATTCACATCATCATAAGAGATAATCAACCATATTATCATAAACAGGTAATCTATATTATCATCATAACTTGATAATCTACATTATCATCATCCATAGATAACTCATATCACCATCACAATATACCAATGCATCCATATCACACAATACTAATCTCATATTTGAGATTCAAATCATTCAAGTCAAACCATAACATCTATTCATAAGCAAGAATCCTCAATCACACCATCCATAATTAATTTAAAAATAAATTAAATTAATTACTTCTATTTCTAATTAATTTAAAATGAATTAAATTAATTACCTATCTTTAATTAATTTAAAATGAATTAAATTAATTACTTCACCATTTAAATCTTGCTTACTTAACCCTTAATTGATTATCAATCAATTAAATAATTATCCTCAAATTAATCACTTTAATTAATCACCCTTGATTAATTATTTCTTAATTACATTCAAGTAATTATCTTTAATTAATTTTACAAATTAATTATCCTTAACCACAATCAGTAATTAACCTTTAATTACTTCATTTATTAATTAATTACATTAATTAATTACTTCCTTAATCACTTGCCATTAGATTAATTAATCCCAATTAATTAATCCTTAATTACATCATTAATTATATTAATTAATGATCCTTAATTAAATTTAAATTAATTACTTATTTAAATTAATTACATTAAGTAATTAATCTTAATTAAGCCACAATTATTAATCATTCTTGATTAATTACATTTAGTAATTAACTAACCTTAATTACTTTCTTAATCACCCCTAGATTAATTATATTTATTAATCATCCTTGATTAATCTCATTTGTAATTAATTACCTTTAATTAATTACATCACTTAATCATTTCAAAAATGATTTAATCAATTAAAGCTTAAATTAATTGCACAAAGTAATTAATTATTAATCACTACATTAAGAAATTATCTTTACATTAATTACACAAAGTAATTAATCCCAAAATACCATACTTCAATTAATTATCTCAGCTAATTTCTTATCTTAATTACTTCTCTAAGTAATTATTTCTCAATGATTACTTATCAACTTATTTAATGATTATTCTAAATCAATTAAACTTAATTAATTAATTTAAATTAATCCAATTAATAAATTAATTACAAAGAGTAATTAATATCATTAATTATTTCCAAAAAGTAATCATACTTAATTAAATTCCTAATTGATTATTTAAATTAATTAATCACATTAATTATCAAAATTAATTACATTAATAAATAAATAATCACAAGTTAATGACCTTCATTAACTTATCATTAAATTCTTAATTACTTTTCTTAAGTAATTAACTTAAATTAATTACCAATTTAATTAACCTTAATTAATTTATTTCAAATCTTTAATTAATTAAACAAATTAATTAATTACATTATTTAAATTATCTTGCTAATTTAATGAAACAAATATCATTAAATTTACATTTTAAAATAAAACATTACTTATTCATGGTTACTTTATCATACATAAAGTAACTTAAAACAATTAACTCAAAATTATTTTCAAATTATATTTTTAAATTTAAAAATTTAAAAAGAAAACAAATTTAACTCAAACAAAGTTTATAAAACATTCTAAAATCTTTTAAAGCTTTATTCTTATTTTATAAAAGAAATTATAAGAAATTTAAACTCCAAACTCATTTAAAATTACAAATCATATTTAAATATGTTTGAACAACAAATTTGTTTCAACATTTAAACTTCTTTTAAAACTTTCTTAATTCTCAAACATTGTTTCAAAATTGAGTTTGCTTTTCAGATTTAAACCATGTTTGAATCTCTACTTATATTTAAAGCTTTATTCAAAATTAAAATATTTAAACTCTTTGAAGTTGTTCTAAACATTTTGTTTTAAAGTTTAAATTTAAATTTCAAACCTGCATCCCAAATTCATTTGAAATTCAAACCTTAGATTTTGATTTGAATTCTGTTTTCAAAATCCTGTATTAGATTTTTAAACCAATCTTAAAGTTAAAACTACAGGTTTTCATAAACCTGTAACTTCAAAAACAAACCCGAGTACCCCCTTAGTTTGCTTCGAGTAAAATCATCGGCTACTTCGAGCAAAATTTGATTTCACTCGAGTATAACTCGAGTACAAAACTACTGCAAAACCCACTACCTCCCTGATACTCCTTCTTTCCCGTGCATATGCACGATGACTGTAGCCACCTCCGGCCACCACCCAGGCCATGAACAAGTCGCCGACCTCCCTTACATCACCTCGCAATCATCACAATCCCTCAACACCCTCGAAATCAGATTCGAGTTTCCCCAAATCAAAATCTGTCTGCAACAGGCACGACACTTCCACCCAAACCTGTCAAATCATTCTCCCTATCACCTCCGGCTATAGGAAGCCAAGCACCACCGCCAATCACCTCTTCTACACCAATGCAGCCATCACCCCGAAGATCTTAACACTCGGTCACCTAAATCTTTCATACAAAAGAAAATTACTGCAGTACCCTAAAACTAGGTTTACAGACTAAATCTTATCACCACTACCTCCTCGATGAAAAACATCACCATCTAGTATTTTTCCCACATCCCTTGATCACTGCTCTACCATCACCAAGAATCCCAAACACTTAAATCAACTAGGTCATCAGAGATTGGCCAAAACCCAATTTCAGTCTAAATGGGTGCTGCAGTGTCCATCCCAAACTAAACCATTTGATTTTAGTTTCAAAATTCATTCTTTTGTTTAAGCTTCCAGATTATAATACTGTATTTAAAATTTCTAATGTTTGAGTTTCAAGTTTATAAATCATACTCTGTTGTTTTACATTTTCCAGAGCATCACCTTACTTATTTTACTTAAATAAATTTCTGAACTATACTGTGTTATAAATTTACACATTTGCTTCAGAACTTAATTCTTAACAAAATTTAAACAAGGACAAGAGGATTTTGTTTTTAATTTATATGTAAAAGAATCTGGAACTTGAATCATATGTGCACAGTCACAAACATTCAACTCAGCAATACCTTTAAAATCATATGCACAGGCAACAAATCAACATACAATCTAAATATCATACACAACATATATTTAGGCAACCAATTTATTTAAATTTTAAAAAGTGTTACTCACTTGAATTTGAAATGCAGAGCACAGATTCAATTTGTAGAGCCCAGATTTTGAAAATTATGAAATGCAGGCTTGAAGGCCATTTGAGCTTTGAACTACTTGCATGCAGACATACTTGATTCCAGAAAATGCAGAGGCCATTTTATTTTGCTTTGATGATTGAAAGCTTGATTTAGAACCTTGCATGCAGGCTCACAGATTCTAGGTTGAAGAAAGTGCAGGCAAACTTTGCCTTTGCATTTGAAAATGAGGTTACAGATTTTCAGATTAAATCATGCAGAGACATATGCTGTTGTTTTGATGGCTTGGTTCCATCAGCATTTAGATTTGAATAAAACTTGCATTTTTGAACAAACTGGAAAATGCAGGCAACATGTTTATGATATGAATTCAGGTTGCAGGCTTTGATTTTGAAAGAGGAATATAAGATATTGATTTGATCACAGTTTTGATTCTACAGAGGACTACAAGATTGTATTATGAAGATATTTCAAGCTTTTGATTGAGGAGGAGTTTTCAGATTTTTGGAAATGAATTACTGATATGGAATTTGTAAAATGATTTGAAGAGGGATTTGAAATGGATTCAAGACATTAATTTGGTTTTGAGAATTTGTTAATGATTTGTTTTCAGCTGAGATTTTCTCTTCTTAACTATGAACAAAAATGAAGATTAGAAAAGAAGCATGATTGAAGAAAACATGTTTTATATAAGAATGAATGATTTATTTTAAAATTAAAAGAAAATCAAAATAAAAGGACACTTGTCTCACTAGCCTTTTTAATCCAACTACACTTGTCACCATACCTCTTAATATATTTACATGTGTTTTATAAATGAATTCTATTTGTTTTTATTTATTTTAAAAGGTAAATAAAACTCTTTTCTTTATTTATTAAATACTTATGTATATATATTTTATCTTCATTTTTAAAATGTTTATGCATTTCTTATTAATGAAAAAGAAATGAAACAATTTATATAAAAGTGAAAACTTGCTTACATAATTTAAATATGGTTATTCATATATGTTAATTTATTTGAATTCAAAATAAATTCAAGTTCAAATTTTATTCATACATTCAAAATCAAAGGTTAAAACTAATTTATATTAACATACTAAATTTTAAAAATAATAATATTGTCTTTTTAAAACATATCTATAATTACACATTTATTATTATTATTATTTAAAAATAACATATTTATTCAATTTAAATCATTTATAAAAGAAATTATATATCACTTATCTTATTTAACTTATTTAAATGAAACAATGTTTATATATAAAAGTGTATTTTAAATTTACTTAAACAATTCAAATTATCAAAATGAATTATTAGGATTTAAAACAAGATTTTATTTGTTAATTAATTTCAATTCAAAACTTATCCATTTACAATATATATATACATATATATACATACATTATAAATAGGAAATCATTTTATTAGCTTTTAAAAGATAAAATCTATCAATTAAACATTTATTTAATTGAATTATTCAATCAAGTTAATTTATAAACAAAATTTTATCAAATCAATTTAATTTTAATCACAGATTATTAAATTGATATTGCTAAAATTTCCGGGATATCACATTAGGAGATATGATTGATACAATATGGGGTATTTTTGGTCAATACTGGACCCGAGAAAGGACTTGAAAAATAGATTTTTTGTTATAGAAATATTCGAAATGGGAAGAAGGGTTCAACAACAAAGTTGTGCCCATTGACATTATACACGGTTTCAGAAAAATATATTTGATTTAGAGTAGTTAGTGGAATATAGAGGCCATGGAAATAAGGGGAAGAAAGAGGGGAAAAGGGAAGAGAAAAAGAAGGGAAAAAGGAGAAAGAAGAGGAGAGAGAAGGTGGGGCTTTGGACATGGGTTACTGTCGTGGATTATGGGTGATAATGGAGGTAGGTGGTGGCAAGAGGAGAGAGGTAGGTTAGGGTTTTGAAGGAGGAAGAATGGAATTTGATTTGGAGATTTAGGAGTTTTGAAGTTTGGATTTTTCTGTAGATTTGAGCAAGAAGAAGAGTATGCAGAAAATTTCTCAAATGAGGAATTTCTATATGTACTTGGTTTTATTCAAATATGAAATAGAAGATCAAATGGGTGGGAAAAGAAAGAGTCCAAAGTCTCTTAGGATTCCTTGGGTATCTTGGTTTACTAAGGAGCCCACTAGTCTAAAACAAACCCAATAAGACTTAGCCAAAAAAAAGAACACAAATATACATTACAAATGAAAGAAATAAGCTGCAGGTTATTTAATAATTAGGAAATAAAGGTGGAGAGATAAGAATAAATATCACGTTTTATTTTGAAAGCTTCAGGCGTTAATAATGCATAAAGGAATGCATGTAGGAATGGAAAAGTTTGCAAACTAAAGGAAAGCGATATTTTGTATACGTGAAAATGAGGTGGCAAGAATTAAATACAACTTAAAAGTCTAGGCTCGGGTATTAAACAGAAGGAGAAATGAATAGTTAAAGTATTAATAATGAGATAACTATTTTAAAACGTATATGCAACAATTAGTAACAAAAGAAATAAATGGACCACGTACAACGCACAACCTTTTTGAAATTCAATTTGTTAAATGTAACCAAATTAACTTCATCAACTCAAATAATATTCAAATTTGTACGCATTTAGTTTTTTTTATCTATGCTTAATAAATAAAATTACTTACCTTAAAAATGAAAACATTCAAGTTGGTTTACCCAAAATGATTTTTTATTTCCATTAAAACATCCTTTTTGTTTAACACAGAAGGTGCATTTCTTTTATTAAATATATTAATTGCAACCAACGTTTTCTTCCGTTCTAATTGAAATATTTCTATAACATTAATTGCAATTACTTACAAAGTTAAATTTAAAAACAGACAACTAAAATGGATGAACAATAGAATAATTGTTTGCTTTCGCCATTTAAACACCTTTATAAATTTGTTGTTTATACAGCAGAGTAATAAATAACTTACTTAAATAAATTATTTTTCTACTCTTGTAATCCATATATATGCTAAAACACAATTCAAATATACGTATATTTCTTCCTTTATATTAATCATTCTATTCTTTATTTTAATAAAATTAAACCTACATTCATTTTATTTCATATAAATGTTCTTTTCATTAAATTAACTTTTCTTATATTTTCACAAAACATAAGCTACGTTTAATTAAACCTATTAATTTACAATTTGGTGTCCTCTCTGCCATAAATTGAAATTATTCAATTACATTAATTTCAGTTGTTTACAAAGGTGAACTTCAAAATGAACAAAATAAATGTAATGAGAAATAGAACAATTATTTCCTATATAATAGTAATTTAAACATATTTATACACTATTGAATAGAAATAGGAATTATACATTTCTTACTAAATAATAGTTTCTCGTCTCCGCAATCAATCTTTCAGTTGTCAAACATTTCAAATAAATAAACATATGATTTCTTCTTTACTAAAGATACATTTATTATTCTTTATTAACACTTATTATTCCAATGAATTGAAAATTTACATTCAGACAATTGTTAATTTCACTCAAATCAATGTTATGAAAATACACGTTAGCATTTGTTATCATCCTCACATTATTATAAACATGTTTCCTTAATAGAAATTTTACTTAAGCTCATAACTTGTATTATAATTTAATTTGTATCAGTAAAATCTTAATTTTTTATTCCTAACAATTTTATTCAAAAATCTTATTTAATTAAATATTTTTAAATGTTTAAAAATACGGGTCGTTACAATCTGGAGTGAGATGCAACCTGCCGCTCAGGATATGAATAAATGATCCAACCAACATGTCCCGAGGAACCAAATATCTGAAATAGCATTATAGATTAATGAATTGTATTGGGTGTTATTTAAATGCAATGTGATAATTTACAATTACATTGGAGAATAACATTTTCATTTATATCTAATATACATTGTTTTCAGGCCAAACTACTCAATTGCATTTAACTCTCCTCTTCCTTTTATCCATTTTAAATTATAAATTTGCGAGGAAAGTAAGTATTGTTGTGAACCTTATTTTTTTAAAGTTATTGTTACTACTACTTTCAAACTTCTTGTTTACTTTTTAAAATCTCAACCTTTAGTTAAGTGCGAGCGTCCCAATTAATTAAATCAATTGTGTAATGTGCATTATATTATTTCTGTTTACTTTTTAAATATGCTTGTTTTATATCATGTGCATTATATTAGTTCTGTTTTTTCTGTAAGAAGTTAGTGGATGTAAATTTGTACTTTATGCAAGAAGGAAGATGAACAAAGGGGAAGTATGAAGTGGATGTGCTAAAAAGTAGTAAACAGTTGACGTTATACGGTGTTTAATTAAAATAGCCGAGTAGTAATTATGAATGAGCTTGGATACTACTTTTAAAATGGAACAGTAAATGTAGAAAAAAGGTGATTAAGTGTTTAATTTGTTTACAGTTGTTAATATAAATAACTTCTACAATAGATGCATAGAACTATACAGTGTTTAGAATACTTATATTGATAATTTTGCATTTTCGTGATCCTTTCCCCTTGTAGTTCTACGTTGTTTTGTTGTTGGATGCTTTCATACTTGTTCTCTTCATATTGTGCGAACAGAGAGTGTTAGAAAGTTAAATGATATCTTGAATATGCATGATAATATCATTGTGTTTTTTATGCTATAATACCTAGTCAATAGCATTGCATTGAAACTGTACGTTCAGACAATCAAAACTGTCCCAGTTTATTATATGCTACACAGTCGAACATATTGCCTATCATTAACACGGAGCAATTAGAAAATAACAGTATCTTAGGTGGACATGAGTCTAATGCTGCAGATTCAATTCACAAAATGGGAATGTTGTCAACTCAAACACAAATAGACAACACTCCAAATTCCTTGCAATACAGTTTCTTTGCTGTAATTAATTAAATGAATTTGAAATATTAACATTTTCCACAATTCTTTGCTATATATTACACCTTATCCGGTGCTGTTTGGGTGTACTTAAATCTGGAGTGCAAGATTGTGCTATTATCTCTGTTAGCATCTCTTCATTTGGTAAGTCTCGAACATTACTTCTGTTGCACTCATTTATTGTAATTTCATTGATATTATATTGAGATAATATTGCTTCAACATCTGTGTTGTAGAGGCTTACATTATCTTCTGGCTTTTGCTGAGAGACCAATCCTGACCCATCATTGCTACCACTTTGCATTTGGTTTCAGTTTGCAACCTCTGATTTGCGGTTTTCCCACAATATATAACACCTTAGGTACATTTCAATTAATTGAACATATATGTTCTGACTTCATTAAGTAAGAAGCATTCTATTATTGAACATCAAAAACTATATACAACTAAAAAATAAAAGTAGTTTGCTCATAATATATAAAGGACTTTGCTATAGTTATCTTTTCTGGACGTGTATCCTGAACATTGAAAATTTTATCTTGAATATTTAATTATTTATTTTTTCATTGAGTGGATTTATTTTTCTTTCATTGATATGTCCATGTATAACCAAAAGAAGTTTGGGTAGGTATGGTTACGACATGGAATACAAAGGAAAATTTTGTGCAACTTAAGTTAGGTAGTATAATTATAAAAGTAGCAATGTACACACATATCTATTACTATGTAATTATTGAATAATCCAAAATTTGAGACTGTAAAGTAAGAACAATATTTGGTAGATATAAACTAAGCCAAACATTAGAAGGCTAAATTTGTTGGAGCACTGCTAGGCAATAAAAACTTGCTTAATGAATCTCCCATTTTCAGCCGAACATTAGAAGGCTAAAGCTATTTTTTGAATCTTTCTGGAGTCAATCTCAATCAATTCATTACCTGTTTTATCTGGATTATTGTTGTTGTGTTTACAAACTTCCTTGCCAAAACAAGTTTATCCTTTGTGATCTTAAAATAAAGAAGTTGGCTGTAAATTAAGAAGTAACAATAGAGCGTTTTGAAACACAACTAACTTCATCCTGGCTTTTTATATCGATGACTGACCACTGCAAAATTACATAGCTCAAGTTGGTGCATCAATAGGGCAAAACATAGCGCCTCTAGACTCTGACATGTACAACGCATCTTATACTACAAGTACAGTATCTATAGCATCTAAATTTGACTATTGAGTTATACTAATCATGTGCTAATTATAATAATTTTGAAGCAAATAAAATTAATGATTTGAAATTAACTGGTAGGAATTTTGGTCAATTAGTTTATTCTACATCGCCTATAGCTATGTTAATCAAGCTTTGCTGACCAACTCAACTAAAGTTAGCAGTAAATATTACTACTCTATAATAGCTGAATTAATAACCAGTTTAAGTTAAAAAAAATTATACTTGGTCTGATTTTAATGAACCTTTTTTATATTCATATTGTTATTGTTAACACTGTTGCATATTATCATGAATTTTATTGTTGTTATGCCATATGTGTGTATATCTTCGTTATTACCAAAATTTGATCAATAATCATGAAGAATTTTGGTTGTATTTTCTAGACCAAAATAATTTAATGCTGAACTCAAAATTGATATGGCTCACTTCATTACGATGTGATGATAATCTCTTTCAAGGTACTTTTATTCATTACTGTAGTTGATGAAAAAAACTAACCAGTTGACGCATCCTAGAGATAAAATCTTTCTTTTATGAATTTCACTTGATGCTAATCCTTTTTATTATATTATAGATAGATTCTTATTAATAAAGTTTATATATAAAAGTCTATTTTCATTTTCTGATGGATAAAGATTGGGTGCATCTACATAGAAATAACTATATAATACAGATGATAAAAATAATTGAAGAACTAAATCATATACTTTGATGTTAACTTTTAGTGATATCGTTCTTCATAAAACAAGCAAGGAATATGAGCAAGGAGCTTGGAAGTTTGTGTATGCTGCAATGAGAAATTTAGGAAATGTAGAGAAGATTTTATGTCCTTGCCTACACTGTCATAATCTTAGTCATCATTGCGGAAATACCATCGTTGAGCATTTAATTATAAAAGGAATGGATCCTATATACAAGAGCAGTACGTGGTATCATCATAGTGAGCAAATAAATATAATCAAAGATGTTAAATCTGATGGCACTTATGATTTATTCAAAGCCGTTCATTATAAAGATGAAGATTTCATCAGTCATACTTTTTTCGATGATGATAAAAATGAAGATTGTGCACAAAGAACATAATAGGATTTGTTAAAAAAATTGGAAGATGCGGAAACCCCATTATATCCTAGTTGCAGCGATCTAACAAAATTATCTGCAATTATTGCCTTATATTATTTTAAATATGAGACTGGATTGTCTGATACTGGTTTTGACAAGCTTCTCAATGTGCAACAACTGTTATTGCCAAAATATAACGTACTTTCAAGACGTTTTATGATATAAGAAAATTTTTGAGTTTCGAGAAAATTCATGCCATTCAAAATGATTGCTGTCTTTTTAGAGAAAAGTACAAAGATTTTGACAATTGTCCAAAATGCGGATTCTCAAGATGGAAGGTGAACGAACGCATAAAAGAAATTATGCATGGTATTCTAATTAAAGTTTTGAGATATTTTCCAATTATTTCAATATGTAGAAGAATGTTTAGATGACAGAAGATTTGCGGTGGCATTTCAGTAACAAAAGTAATGATGAAAAAATGCATCATCATGTAGATTCTGTAACATGGAACGTGGTGGATGAGAAATAGAAATCATTTGCAGTTGATCTACACAATCTAAGACTTGGTCTTGCTACGATGGTATTAATCCATTTTTACATTGGGTTCAAAATATAGTTGTTGGCTTGTGATGCTTGTGACATATAATCTTTCGCCAATGTTATGCATGAAAAAGGAAAATATCATGCTAACATTGCTTATTCGTGGCCTAAGACAACCTGGAAATGATACTGACATATATTTGGCTCCATTGGTAGAAGATTTGCATTACTTGTGGGGTAATGGAGTTTAGATTTATGATGCATTAAGTATAACACTTTTTAATATGAGATTTTTTTTGTTATGGACGATAAATGATTTTACAACATATGAAAATCTTGTTGGATGTTGCATGAAGGGTAAAAAAGCTTGCCCATTATGCGGTGTCTATACTCATCATCAGTGGTTGAATCATAGTTGAAAAACTGTCTATATGGGTCGTAGAAATTTTTAACTCATTCAGTTTCACTAAGAAAACAGAAAACTTGGTTTGATAATACCATAGAAAACGGGCGCAGACCTAGAATTTTAACTAGAAGAAATATTTCTATTATATTAAAAAGCTTTCTGAATAATTTTGGGAAAAAAGGCAAAATGGAAAATAATAAGGACAAGAAGGGAAAAGGTAAAAAGAAATTAACGAAGAAGTTGCAATGTAAGAAGAGAAAAAATTCTAATAATAGAGAAGATGAAGATGATCATACAAAAGAAGAGCTATCAAGGTGGAAAAAACGATCAATCTTTTTTGATTTAACATATTGGGAGGTTAATTATCCAATTTTTTTAATAAACCAATAATACAAAAATACGTTAATGAAGTATGAAAATGTTGAAATTTTTTTTGTAGGAACTTCCAATGCGTCATAATTTAGATGTAATTCCTATAAAAAAAATTTTGTGAAAGTATTATAAGCACAATGTTAGATGAAAACAAATTGAAAGATGGAATTAGTTCGAGAATTTTTTTTAAAGGATTGGGAAATTCGACGTGCTCTTTATGTGCAGTCTCATGGGAAAAAAGGTATCTTCCACCAGCTCCCTATATGTTGTCAAATTCTAAAAAAAACTATTCCATAAAAGACTGTATGATTACAGAGGATTTGACGGTTATTGCTCGAATTTCAAAAATTCTATATTGTTAGAGGAATGCAAAATTAGAGGCTTGAAATCACATGACTATCATGTTATAATGCAGCAATTATTACCCATTGCAATAAGAGGACTATTACCAAAGAAGCCAAGAAATGCATATTGGCTTATTAGGGGACCAGAAATTGTAGAGATGAGAATGTAACTCAAAACAGTAAGAATTACTACATTATCGTTATGGTATCAATTAAATTTTGATTTTTAATTCAACATATAACATCGTTGCTTTTAATTTGTCGTAGAACAAGTATGAAAAAACATATAATAAATGTGATTTATTGGATTGGACCGGGATTGATGAAATAGTAGCTGAAGGAAGGGTTCTTTCAGCTAATCTGAAAGAGCTTATACATAATATTCCTCTTGGACCGAATGCCAAGAAAATTTTGATAGATTTTCCAAAGAAATCAGATGCTTTTTTATGGAGGACTACATCTAGAATGATCACATATATTGGAGAAGCTGAAGATGAGATAGTAGCATGGCCAACTGATAGAGTTGTTTTGCACATCATGAAATACTCCTAGAAAGAAGATAGTATGGTAAACATAATTTATTCATGTATTTAATAACTTTGTGGTTTAGTATACAAAGCTTATTTTATAAATATGATCAATCCTAGAGTAAAAAAATCAGTACAAATATTAGATGCAAGCTGTATGATTGGATCGGAGTAAAGAATTAGTTGCTGAAGGGCGGTGGTACCCCAGTGATCCGAAACAGATTGTGAATAATATTTCTCTTGGACCATCTGTTGTGCTTGTTGTGATCGACGAGAGTAACGAACCAAACGCATTTTTGTGGAGACTGCCAGCTGGTATGATGTACATCGGAGAAGCTACAGCTAGAAAAGTTGCATGGCCGGAAGCAAATGTTGTTGTTAAGGATATCAATGTCACAACATCTTCTCATACAATGAATACCGTCCTATCTTCAATGTTAATGTGCATAATTTATGTGTTAAATTCATTAAATATACATATAGACAATCTTTTATTTTTTTAAAATATATTTAAACAGTTTCTTTTGTTGTGTGATAGAGTACAAATTTGAAGTTAAACACTAAATGCAAGTTGATTGGACTTGATGGAGTTGAAGTGATTGCCGAAGGACGTGTGTCTTCAATTGACCCAAAAGTATTGGTCCATTTTGTTCCACTTGGAGAAAATGCAGTTAAAGTTTGGGTAGACATGGTAAAAATTCCAAGTGTAAGGTTGTGGAGACCTATGTCTAAGTTTGAAACCATCGAAGATGCAATTGGTTCTACTATAACTTGGCCTTTTGCAAACGTTATAGCAGATTTAACTTCTAGTACTGACACTTGAGGCACACTTTTTTTTTCTATAAACATTCTACCAGTGAAATTTCAATACGAAGTTTTGAGTCCAACTGTTGTGGCATGGGATACTATTATAGACTTGAAATTTTGCCCCCTAAGAAAATCCTACATCTACCTTTTATTCTATCTAAATTAGAACTGATTCTGAAATGGCATCGTGGTTTGCTAATTTGATTCAATCACCAACCTTATTAATTTTTAATATTTATTTGTAGTCAAAGGAGTTTATTTTTATCTTTGTTATAGTTAAAAATAATTTACACTTAAAAAAGAATTAAGACGAAAGAAAAAATGAAAAATATGAACTAAACACATCCCACACTCCAATACATTACCAGCTCCTTCTCTTCTCTGTTTAACAAAACGTGATTCATTTTGTGAAAATAAAATTAAAAAAAGGAAGAGATGTTAACTGGAAAAAAAAAGTTGCGGCGATCGAAGGTTTGGGATTGAGGCGGTTAAGGTAACGACGGTAGCGATTTTGGTGGTGGGGCAGTCGAATGATTTAGGCGAGATTTGGTCGTATTGAAATTGTTGGAGATGAGTTTGCAGAGCCAATAAATTGATACATGCCGAATATATAAATATAGCCTATAAGTTGTATATAGAAGTAGAGCCTGTTGTGCAGATAAGTTAGAGTAGAAATAAATCATGCATGGCCTATAGCTAAGGCTGTCGAATATATAGTCATAGCATGACGAGAAATGGGCAAAGACGGAAAATTTTAACCAGCAATAATATCGAACTGGAAATAAAAATGTAGTGATGTCGTGTTTATAAAATGGCGAGCTTGTAGATGGTAGCAGCGTTGAGTTTGTGATGCCAAAAGGTGGAGGTTTCGAACCAGTGTCATATCAGACAAGGATTCAGAGCAAATATCATAAAATTTTGAATATACAGTTTCGACTTTATAGGTTTTAAATATATAAGTTTTAAAAATATAAGATTTCCAATATTTTCAAATTTTGAGATTTCTAATATATAAAGCTTTAAATATATAAGTTTTGTATGTATATACATGTTTTCGAATATGTATAGTTTCAAATATACCATGCTTTTGAAAATATAAGCTTCAACGGTTTCGAATATGTATAAAATTTCTAAACATATTCATATTCCTAGTTTTTCTTCGTTAATTTAAGTATTTTAACATGATATTTTTTATTTATAATTTTCATGTGTGAAAGACGCAGTAGGAATAATTTTTTTTAATGTAAAATCCATTTGGAAATTCTTTCAAAAAGGGAAAAAATCTTGGATTTTCTTCAGCCTTACATTTGCTCTTCCAGGTATGGTAAATCGTACATTCTGTATCTAGTAGTATAATAACTTGTGGATCATTAACCTAATTAAGCATTTGTTCCGCATTTCATTCATTCATAGCTGATGTAGCGCTTCTACAGAAGCTTAAAATGATAGTAGGTAGAGACGGTGGTAAAATAATATCAGTACAGATAAAACTTCAAAAGAATACAAGTAATTGGTCAGGAACGGAACATTAAAATGAACATAATAGAAAGAAAAATAAAATAATAACTATCCTTTCCTATATACTTTTTTCAAACAATGAATTGGTATGACATCTTTAATCACGATGGTAGAATTAATAATATGTTCAATTTAAATCTATTATAATATAGCATTTGGCCTAGTCTTAGAAACTTTTAGCGGATATGTATTTTGTTTCATGAAAGGCCAAGGATTAGTCAACAAAAACCATCGAGATTTCTTTTATGCCTCTTAAATTTTACTTCAGTAATCGACTAACTAGAAAGCATCATGTTGTAAGGATGGTTTGTTATATAGCTTATGCTTCCATAGTAAAATATATTAATCTGTGACTCTTGAATAACAATATGATCATTCTATGTTGAATATGTATAAAATATCAGATTTAATGGTGAACGGTGAATTGAAATGGTGATATGCAATGTTTGTAATGGTTGAAATGTACAATGCACAATATGAGTAAAGCAATGCAATGTTCGTTGAGGTTCAGTTAGATGAGGGATTTGGCAAGGGAAATGCAGATGACAAACACAATAAATACACCTTGGCCGAAATAATTATCAGCAATAGAAACATTATGTATGGTGAAAAATGCACACAACATATGGCTACATAGTTATATTTTATTATAACTCATTTCATTTTGATGTCCTACGATCAAAGCACATCACCTTTAGATCCTAAGTCTAGAATGTCATACCACATACAAGACGAAGTAGTGGTTCTTAATAATTTTTAAGATAACTATGTCGGAATTTGGGTAAAGTAGCATTATACTAGCCTTACGGACTGATTTTAGTGATTCAAAATATGAGATTCAAAAAATTTACATCAAAACCAAAATCATATATTTTTTATTTAAGACTATATGAAGCCTCGGTCGGTACCAGGACAAGTGGAAAAATAATACATATAGGTAGCAACAGTCCTGAATGTGTATAGGCTGCTAAAAGTGGATTTAAGTTTTTTGAACAAGGTTAAGGTACATATAATTACAACTCATGGCAAAAAACTGAACCTAGATGCCAATACCCATACCAATAAACCACCTACTATTTTAATTTGTAATAAAAATAAATATAACAGGCCCTGGCCTATGTGTAGGTAGTAAAATCCTAGCACTTTAATCATGTAAAACAAGATGCGGTACTATTACTTAATCGTGCAGCTCAACTTAAACAAAACTTGTTTTCACTATTTCAAAGAAACTTCATTCTCTGCACATTTTGAATGCATCAAATCCTCAAATAATGCGAGTTAATGTAATGATCCTAGATAAAACTCAACTAATTAACCCATGATTGTTCAATGACCAATTGATTATGTTAGTCACTGAATGAATATGCGACAATTATATCCATTGCAGAAACAAAAAATTCTATTAAAAACATAATTCTGGACTGGAAAGTTTGGAGATCCTAGTGCAGTACCGTAATTCATAAGTTAATAAATGTTGAAGGAACATTAACCATCTATAGGCGATACATTGACAACATATTTTACATGAAAAATTAATAAATGAGAAACCGAAATTTTAACAACATTAGGATCATTAGATGGGAAAGGAATGTTGTTACACTTGTGTAACAGAACACAAAAGAAATGAAAAGTGTTACAGAATAAAGAGAATGGAGGCAATTAGGGAGAGAACAATTCTATTGAATTGAGAGATATATCTTTACAATACAATCAAGCTCCATATTTATAGACTACTTATGCAGTGCAGATTACAATAATGCCCTTTCATATTTAGCATATTCATCCCTATTACTAATGTATATTACAACACTCCCCCTTGAATATGCGTATGTAAAGATGATAAGAGTAATTGCCTCATTAAAAACCTTGTTATGAAAAACCCAGTGGGAAAAAATCGTAAACAAGGAAAAGAGTACAACATGATTTCATCTTTAAGTAACATATATTTTATAATGTTACTATGAGGGTTGATTCTTCTGGATCAAGATAATGCCTCATTAAAACCTTACTAATAAAAACCCAATGGGAAAAAATATTAGTGAAGGAAAAAGAGTACATTATAGCGTATTTCATATGCTCCCCCTGGATTATAACGCATTATTCAATTAGTTTGTTGATGCAGCCGACGCATACCAATTTTGTACACCATCTTCTGAAATGTTGATTTTGGAAGCGCCTTTGTGAATAAGTCCGCTGGATTTTCTTGGGATCGGATTTTTTTTTCTTCTATCTTATTATCCTTTTGTAGCTCATGTGTGAAGAAAAATTTAGGAGAAATGTGTTTCGTCCTATCACCCTTAATGTAACCTGCTTGAATTTGAGCTACACAAGCTGCATTGTCTTCATAAATAATGGTTGACCTTTCCGTTACTGATGGAAGTTGGCAGCTTTTTCGAATATGCTCAATCAGTGATCTTAGCCAAATACATTCTTTACTTGCTTCATGTAGTGCTAGTATTTCAGAGTGATTGGATGATGTTGCTACCAATGTTTGTTTTGTAGATCGCCATGAAATTGCTGCATTGCTGTTATTAAATACATATCCAGTTTGTGATCTTGCTTTACGTGGGTCAGAAAGATAACCTGCATCAGCATAGCCAACTAGATTTGGATTAATGCCTGTGTTAGAGTAAAATAAACCCAAATTTGTCGTTCCACGAAGATATCTCATGATATGTTTTATACCATTCCAGTGTCTTTTTGTTGGTTCTGAACTGTATCTTGCTAGAAGATTTATTGAAAATGCAATATCTGGTCTTGTGCATTGGGCCAAATATAATAATGCACCAATGGCACTAAGATATGGCACTTCCGGGCCAAGCACATTCTCATCTTCTTCTTTTGGGCGGTAAGGGTCCTTTTTAATATCTAAAGATCTAACAACCATTGGCGTACTAAGTGAATATGCTTTATCCATTTGAAAACGCTTTAGAATTTTCTCAATGTAGTTTGATTGATGGATTAATATGCCATTAGTACTATGCTCAATCTGTAGACCGAGACAGTGCTTAGTTTTGCCAAGATCTTTAATTTCAAATTCCTTCTTTAAGTAATTTATTGTTTCATCAATCTCTTCTGGAGTTCCAATCAAATTTATGTCATCAACATAAACTGCTAAGATAGCAAATCCCTTTACCGATTTCTTTATAAAGACACATGGACAAATGAGATTGTTTTCGTATCCTTCTTTTACCAAATATTTACTAAGACGGTTATATCACATTCTTCCAGATTATTTCAATCCATATAGTGATCGTCTTAGTCTTAATGAGTACATGGACTTTGATTTTGCTTCAGGCAATTTATATCCATCTGGAATTTTCATGTAAATGTTGGTATCTAATTCACCATAAAGATAAGCTGTCACAACATCCGTTAATCTTATATCGAGTTTTTCAGAAACTACAAGGCTTATCAAATATCGGAATGTTATGACATCCATGACAGGGGAGTAAGTTTCCTTAAAGTCAAAACCCGGTCTCTGTAGGAAACCTTGTGCGACAAGTCGTGCCTTGTACCTCACGACTTCATTTTTATCATTTCGTTTTCTAACGAATACCCATTTATAACCTACTGGTTTAACATTTTCTGGTGTTTTTTCTATTGGTCCAAATACACCATGTTTTTGAAGTGAATCTAGTTCCACTTGGATAGCATCTTTCCATTTTGGCCAATCGTGTCTTTTTCGACATTCATTTATGCTATTTGGTTCATTATCATCATTCTCATTATTCTCATTATGGTCATGACCTTCAATTATTTCAGTAGCTACTGCGAATGAGAATACATCATCAATTATTATTTTACTTCGATCCCATATTTCTCCGTAGTTCGTATAAAATATTGAGATCTCATTATTATTAGGTACCATTTTATCGTTGGAATCTTCTTTTATCTCTTCTGGGATAATGTTTCCTTCCGCGCTTCTAGGAGAATTGGGATTTTCATTTGAGTGATCTTTTTGATCATTTATAACCTCTTCAGGAGGTTCCTTAATTGATGATTTTTCATTAGACTTTATTTTTCTAGGCGCCAAGTCTTTTGAACCAATTGGCCTTCCACGTTTTTGTCTTGCTTTAGATTCATTTGCTGCTATATTTATTTTTGATCGTTCAGGGACATCAATTTTTGCTGGTGCATTTGCTGCTGGAATGTGAGATTTAGTTATTTTTGCGGTGTCACTAAATGCATCCGGCAGTTGATTTGCAATATTTTGAATATGCAAAATTCTTTGTACCTCATATTGGCATTGTTTAGTACGTGGATCCAAATAAGACATAGATGGATTATTCCATGATATTTCACGCCGTTCTACTGGAACGGTCTTTTCTCCCCCTAACGGCGGGAAGATTGTCTCATCAAATTTACAGTCTGAAAATCTTGCAGTGAAGACATCACCTGTAAGAGGTTCACGGTAACGAATTATCGATGGGGAATCAAATCCCACATAAATTCCCAACCGTCGTTGAGGACCCATTTTAGTACGAAGTGGGGGATTAATAGGTATATGCACAGCACAACCAAATTTTCGTAAATGTGAAATACCACATATATCACCTTGAATTCTTTGTAAAAATGTTGGAGATTTAGAGGTGATTTTACTATATGAAGGTCGAGTGATTAATTTTCCTTGTGCACATGGGGCACATAAGTAATCACTTGGTAAATTCAATTGGTTTGATAAATCATGTCCGTTTGAGTTTTTGGCAATTTTACGCATCATAGTTGATCCAGGATGACCCAAGCGATCATGCCAAAGAATCAATGTCTTTGTATTTGTGAGCTTCTGGCTCATATTTATAGAGTGAGATTCAACTATGCCAATTTTTGTAATATATAAACCAGTTGAAATTGTACCAAATTTTTCTAGGATAAGCTTCTAGCTTTCAATTCTAGAAATAACACAAAGATATTCTTTGTTGTTTTCATTTATAGTTTCAATATGGTATCCATCCATTCTTATATCTTTGAAACTCAGCAAATTTCTTTTAGAGTTGCTTGAGTATAATGCATTCTGAATAAAGATATGCGTACCATTTGGTAATATTATATGGGCTCTTCCGGACCCGTCAATTATATTAGCAGATCCAGCTATAGTGGAGACTTTAGCTGAGAAATTTTCAGATAGTTCAGAGAAAAACTTCTGGTTTTTCAAAATTGTATGAGTAGTTGCACTATCTAGTAAGCATATATCATCATCCAAATGGCGTTCCATACCTTAAGAATTAAAGACAATGATTAGTCAATCACTAAAAATGTGTATGCATAAATGAATGTAATGTAAACAAACAAAGTAATATGATTAAAATAGGCTATTGATTAAAAACAACATCCACTTACACATTACTAGTACTGCAAAGGGAAATACAATTAAACGAAAACAAACTTCAAACTGATTTATTGATGCAAGCTAATGAAATAAAACGAAAGTCACAAACTTCAAGACATTTCTAATTGATCAACTCGGTCATATCATTGATCACTGCACTTAGATTTTCATCATTAATGAAATTTCCATTATCATCTTCGAAGAAATCATCTAACTTCAGGTTAGTGTTTTCAGGTAACTTTTCGGCATTATTTGCCTCAATATTCTTCGAGCGATGATATTCTTCAACTGTTTTCTTTGATGATCTACATGTACGTGACCAGTGACCAGATCGTCCACATCTATAACAAACTTCCTTATAATGCCTTTTATTTTCTGAAGCTGAATCATTGTTCTTTATAGGCTCAATTTTCTTTTGTTGCTTTTTAAAGTTGGTGGTTTTGTTACCTTTAAAACCACCATAACCACCTCTGCTAGAGTTATATCCACGTCCACGACCATGTCCTCTACCTCGACCTCGACCCCTACCTCTTCCAGAGTGGGCAAAATTAGCATTAACTTCAGGTAATGCAGTTGAACCAGTTGGTCTTGAGGAATGGTTTTTTATAAGCAATTCATTATTCTGTTCAGCAATTAGTAAGCATTCTATGAGTTCAGAATATTTTGTAAAATCACGCTCTCGATATTGCTGCTGCATGAGTATATTCGAGGCATGAAATGTTGAGAAAGTCTTTTCAAGAATTTGTGCGTCATCCACCTTTTCTCCACATAATTTCAATTTAGAAGTGATTCTAAACATTGCAGAATTATATTCTCTTACGGACTTAAAGTCCTGAAACCTCAGGTTCAACCACTCTTGCCTAGTGTTTGGAAGTATGACCGTCTTCTGGTGGTCATAACGCTCCTTCAGGGAGTTCCATAAGTGGAGAGGGTCTTTTTCAGTCAAATATTCTGTTTTTAGATCGTCATGGATATGACGTCTTAAAAATATTAGAGCCTTTGCTTTGTCCTGCTGGGACATAGTATTGCCATTTTTAATGGCATTTTCTAAGCATTGAGATTGCAAATGAATCTCAGCATCCAGTATCCATGATAAGTAGTTGTCTTCAGATATATCCAAAGCTTTAAATTCAAGCTTGGCGATGTTTGTCATTTTGTGAACTGTTCATAAAATAAATTGCATAAGGTGAATATATTCGCCACAACAGCATTCACTATTTGTTTGTTTCCAGCTAAAAAGAAGAAAAAAAATGGAAAGTCTTCAATAATGGTATCAAACAACTATACCAAAAAATAAATTGTATCAACAAAACCAAACATTTGGATTTTGCAACTTTCATGTATTTATCAAATAAGAAAGGAAAGTCAGCCTTTGCGTATATTCCATTCCAAACTTTTGAATTTTATTTGGCATTAGATCCGCAAAGGGAAAAATAATAATAATAATATTGAATTTAGAAGCCAAAGAATAAAAATAAGAGTGATACAAGAAAAGACATGAATAATATAGAAGCGAACCCCAAACTAGCATGTGCTGACTTGATAGCTTTATCAAAAAAAAATATGATATTGACAATTACCTTTTTGGAGAGAGGAAAAGTAACGAGTTTATAAAGAAATGCAATAACAATTCCTTTACCTGCTGTTGTAAAGGAAATAAGAAATAGAATGTATGTGGATATATTCTAAAAGACTCGTCTGCACTAATATATATAATAGGATTTTGAATATAAATAGCCTTAGAATTGGAATGGTCAGAAGAGAAACGGTCAGAGTAATTAATATTTAATTACTTGCTGAGAAGTTGGAAAGTTTGAAGGTGAATAGGTTGAGGTCAATAATTAATTCGCATTCCTTCGTGCTGATAACGTGCTACAGAATAAAGAGAATGGAGGCAATTAGGGAGAGAACAATTCTATTGAATTGAGAGATATATCTTTACAATACAATCAAGCTCCATATTTATAGACTACTTATGCAGTGCAGATTACAATAATGCCCTTTCATATTTAGCATATTCATCCCTATTATTAATGTTTATTACAACAAAAAGAAAGAAATGCACATTTTTTTGGAGATTTGAAACCTTTTTGTGAATGAAATGAAACTGTAATGCAAATTAAAATGATATGCAACTGTAACAGTAAATGAAAATAGAAACAAGAAGTGTGGCAGAGAATGAAAACAATGAACGAAAATTAGATGTAGCAGTGAATAAAATAAGTGAAAATAGAAAACAAATGAAATACACAAGAACCGAGACTAAATGAATTGAGAAAATGTAACAGAATGAAATGCACATTTAACTTTTTTTTGTATTGTTTCTTTTTTTAGTGAAAACTATCATGGATTGTCAAATTGACATGTTACAGTATATTTATTTTAATATATAGATATAAAACTGCTATACGTGTGTGTTTATTTGTTATACATTGTTGCTTCTTTTATCTGTACCAATTAATGAGATCAAAGGCTTATATGTGTATCCAAGTGGAAATCCCGTGTGTTGCATGGGGCTTATGTATTGGTTTTTGGATTATGTTTGGTAAATTTGGATTATACTTTTAGGTTGATTGCATGTGTTAAACTTTGATGAACTCTGTTGAAATAGTATGAGTATGCAGGTCATTATTGTTTGAATAACCAGTCTTGTTATGTGTGTTCAATGATCATTTCCAGGCACTATATGACATTCTTCCACCGTTTATTTCTAATTGTTTTTTTTCTTGTAGGAATATTGGACCTTTGAAAGAGAAGAGCTTGGACTTTCCTTGATTTATATTATGCTCTTTTAACAAACTTTTTTTTGTAAGAATTTATGTCACTAACATGTGAGTTAGAACACGGTTTTTATAATTTTGTATATGACTAAATCTTATAGTTAATGAAATTGATGTAGCTTTGATTATGTTTAATCTTTATAGTTGTTTATTATATCACAATATATCCATTATTGTGTTATAAATTGAGAAGTTTGTTATTGAGTTCATTAGCCATAACTGATTTAAAACTGCTGTAGCAAATGAAAAAATGAAGCAAAACTTTGATATATAGCAGCCTTTTCAAACTGCAGCAAAATAAAATAGTAAAATGCTGCAAAATAGCAAAATAGCAAAAACACTGCATTATATATTACTACAGCGTTTTATAAATGCTATATTAACGACATGTTGAACATGTTTTTCGACCGTGTTCTTCGAAATGCTGCTAAATGAGTTCGCAATATTTAGAAAACGCTGCATTAACAACTTTTCGCAGTGTTTTATAAAAGTTTCAGAATCCATTTTTCAGCAACATTTCAGAAATGTTGTGGTATATTCATTTTTAGCAACCTTTTAGAAATGCTGCGGTATGTTAGTGCTCTTTTGCAGCAGGACATAATACAGCATTCTTCGAAACACTACAAATAATAATAACAGCAATTCTAAAATGCTGCAAAAGTCCCTTTTTGTTGTAGTGTGATATAATAATTAAATATTATATGTATACTCCATATATTTTTTTATAGAAAATATATATATATATATACCTGAAAAGATTTGGGAAAATGGTTTGGTTTAGAAATCATTCCTTTGAAAACTCCAGTTGAAATTGTGCATAATAAACCCAATATGGATTGACAAATTCAAAATCAAAACTCAAAAATTTACATTGAAATCAACAAGAATTGGAGAACCAAAATCAATCAAACAACGAAAAGGAGCCACACGAACGAACGTGCGAACGGATGCGAACGTGAGGTCACATAGCGTAACCTGGGGCTTTGCCTAGGTCACGACCGATGCACTAGTCTGGTAGGACTGGTGGCAGTAACTTGGATGAGTCCCAGGCAATGTCGGCGGCTCCCCATTCATCCGTTCTTGCTCGCTTCTTCATCGATGACCTCCTTGACTTCTAGAACACTGATTTAGCAGTCATGCAAGCATATAAACATCATCAATCGAATGCAATTCATGATCATATAAAGTGGGTTTAAACAAAATACATTAGTATAGCAATTGGTGTAAACAACACAAGAGATTAAAATCAATTCGACACCAAAAATTACCCAAATCAACTTGCAACATGTATTCAACCATAGTCTAAAAGTGTGAGATTAACTCACTAATACAAGCTTGAATGGATAGCAATAGACCGGATTCCCGTAAGCTAGCCTCTTTCAGTGGTTACCCTTGATTAATACATAGTAATTGCGAAAATAAGATCACTAACTAAGAGGAAAAACTGAAATTAAAAACCTAATAGATGCAATTGAAGATGGTAGAGACTACCTTGATCTTATTTCTTCAGTTATTTTCCAAAATTCCTTTGATTGATTTAGATTTAGGGTTAATTTAGCTTCTAAGGTTTATGTTAGAGGAAGGTTTGAATTTTAATGTTTATAGAACTGAAAATGAGAAACAATGAACTTACTTATTTCTTATCCATACTCCTCCATCCTTTATAAAAGGGTTTGGGTATGAACCCGTTAAGAAGAGATGTGTTTATTTCTTTTATTTCCCTTGTTATAGAACACTATTTTCTCACTTAAACAATGTTTTAAAAAATAAACATTGATTTGCCTAATTCCAATCAAACCTAACATACCAAATTTAAAAAAAAATCAAACCTGGAATTATAGTCCAAAGATGTAGCTTAATCGCTGTCGAATGCCCTAAAAGGACCCTAGACCAAATCCCCTTTGATTTAGCTCTGATTGATTAGAAAACCTGATCAAATTACGTCCAACTGGTCCGCCCGTTGTGCCAACCGGTCCACCTATTATTCTCTAAGGTAGACAGCCTATAACATATATTTTTCAGATTTTGTTTTGCTTGTTTCTCACCCGTTTTAAATTGGATTCTCGATCCGTTTCCTTCAAAATTTAGGTATCATTCTCTACTACCTTTCCACTTTTATTTCATCAAAATGTTTGAATAGAAATCATTTCAAATTTTTTGTACAAATCAGCATTTTAAAGATAGTTTCCAAAAAATAGAAATATAACATTTTCACTTATATATATCCAAACTACCTTTAAAAATCATTATAAATTCAAAATAAAATCATAGTAAGACCTGATATAATAAGTAGCAATTTATAAAAAATAATTATATAAATTTTATTGTATGTTATATATTTATTTCGATATAATTCATTTAACAGCTCAAACATTGTTTATTTCCATTTGTCCCTAAATAAATCAGTTTTCTTCAAAATTTAGGTATGATTCTCTACTACCTTTTTACTTTCATTTCATCAAAATGTTTGAACAGAAATCATTTCAAAAATTTTGTGAAAATCGGTATTTTAAAGCTAGTTTACAAAGAATAGAAATATTGCATTTTCATATATATATATATATGTATGTATGTATATATATATGTATATATATGTATGTATGTATATATATGTATGTGTATATATATATCTTCAGACTACCTTTAAAAATCATTATGAATTCAAAATAAAATCATAGTAAGACCCGATATATCAAACTGTAGTTTATAAATATTTTTATATAATTTATATATTTATTTCGATATAATTCATTTAATAGCTCGAACATTGTTTACTTTCGTTTCTCAGTAAATAAATCATATTTCTTAGGATATGATTATAAGCCCATAATTAAATTTCTAAATTCATATATATATTATATGTATGTATGTATATGTGTATTAACTTTAGAAACTATTTTTATACCATTTTGATGTAATTTTACATCCCAAATCATTTTTACATAAAAGTGGGTTGAATTTTACATATTATGAATTCGCATCTTTATAAATTAATAAATATTAAATAAAGTTCCACTAAAGTACATTTTAGACCCACTGCCAGCTTATCAAACTTTAAAAAGTAATTTTGTATCAATTGTACAAGGTTAAATGTCCTAAGAATTCAAAATACAATTTCATGCCCATTTTCATATATTACGAAATGTATGAATATCAATTCATATATATTATATTTAGGTCTATAAATTTGATATTTCATTTTTGAAATTTATTCGTACAAATTTCTAACCATAATACTATAAATTTCCCATTTATATTTATCTCATTTAGGAAAACCCATTTAACAAATTTCTTATTTATTTAATTCTAAATATTATTTCAAATCGGAAAGAAAACCTAATAAAATTTTCCAATTTCATATTCAAAATAAATTAAGATAAATTAAACCGTATTTTATGTTTAATTTCAGGTAATCTTGACCGAGATTGTTACAGTTGCGGCATTATGCCAGGCATTCGGCATTCATACCTACATTAAAACCTTAAGGATCACTTCAGAAATGAGAGATTTATGATATTCTTCATAGGCTGATGATTTATGACATGCCCATATATATTGTTAGTGTGCAGCAGTCTCCTCCTACTACAGCTATTCGATGTGCGACATTCGCCTTATGTTGATGGATTTTGACATCCACCCTGTTTATACTCTGGATCGATAACATGTGATATCAAAGGGAGGTGGTACTGAAGAGAGGCTGCATAACCTAGAATTTAACATCAACCCTTGTCTTAATGAACTGTAATGCTAGCATTATTTGTTGGTGACATACAACATCGATGAGATGCAACATTAATAAAGTGCAACATTGATGATATGCGGACTTAATAAAACGCGACGTTGATTAAGTGCGGCATGGATGACATGCCGTATCCTCTTTTACCTTTATTGATGAAGCATGGCATCACTATAGCTATAGGCTTTCAATCTCTTTCCACTTGCTAGTCCACAACATTGCCTTTCATACTGATGAGGTGTGGCATTCCATGCTGCATTGATGATATGCGATATCCCTTAATGCAAGGCATTGCTTGTAATAGTTTCGACATCAACTAATCTTGTATTGGTGCGAGATGGTCTCAATGGTGCAACATGATTTACGTTCAACAACCTTATTGTCGTTATGCTTGATTTCTTTATTTGTTAACAAGTTCGACATTGCTTATGCTTGTTATGATATTATCATGGAAGCCCAATTGCAGACTCATTGATTCGACATCATATTCTCTTGCTTTTATTTTATTCCATTTGGAAAATATGTAGATAACAAAATGTGATCAGTAATGACCACTTTTTGATTAGTACCATCAATTTTTAAGGTAAAGAGAAGTACATAGTACATGGGGAGTGTTGTACTGAGAAAGGGAGTCCAAAGCAAGTAAGGAGGAAAGAAATCATGGTGAAATTTCGTGTTGGTACCGACCACTTTCACTTGGTACTGATCACTTTTTAGGTCTCTGGGAAGGTGCTGAAGACCAAGGAAAGGAGCTTAAAGCAAGTAAAAATGGAAGAGGTTGGAATGTGAAAGACTTTGTCAAATTTTGGCTAAGTAATTCAGGTTGGTACCGACCTGAATCAGGTTGGTATAGACCACTTTTTAGAGCTCAAGCAAAATGCTGGTGGCTTGAAAATTCAAGCAATCGGAAGAGGGGACTTAATGAAAGTAGAAAGACCCAAAGTGGGTCAAGCATTCAGATTGGTACCGACCTAATTCAGGTCTGTGCGGACCTGAATTATTTAGCCTAATAAAGATCAAATCTCCAAGAGATAAAGTGTATGTTCTGCAAGTCGTGCTAATAGTGTTTGTTTGTTCGCTTGGGGTTTGATGGAAATGTAGTACCACGATTAAATTTAAGACTTTGGTAATGATGATTCAATGGTGAATGGAGGTAGGTTTCAATAATGATGGTTCGATGTTGAAAGAAGTCATTAAAATGGTTACCCGCAAAAGGGCGGATTTTAGGGAGGGTGACCCACAGACAGAATGTTGAATGGTTCTATCATGGAAAGAAGGAATATAAAATGGTCTTATCGTGGATAATGGAACTAGATGGAGCAAGGAAATGGCTTGGATATGCATGCTAAGTGATCTTTGACACTTTGGAGTGTTTTCTGTTGTACTCGAAAGCAGGGGTATTGTGAGGACGCTCATAGGTACTTTGTTTGGCTACCCTAGATCGGTTGAATGGATCCGTGTACCTAGAACCAGTGGAATGGGTCTAGTATCAACTTCAAGCTAAATGTGAGTGCATTGAAAACCAAGATTTATCCATTATTCCCTGGTAAAGGAATGGTTAGATGAGTTATCATATATATATATATATATCTGAGGCATATTGAATGATAGTGAGGATTTTTGATGGATGTTATGTTTGCTTGTGTTGTTTCTTTCATAACCTATCACTGTGGGGATATCACTCGATATTGGTATTATGGATAGGGATACCTAGACACCCATCATTGTACATAGGTTAGAGTACACCTTTATGATGTTGTAGATGAGCATATTATATTCATTATATGTTAACCCTTTGGACGCAAGGACAGGTCAAGTATGGTTCGTGTACCCTTGTTCCTTACTATATCAACTTGTGTAGTATTTTGAGATTCATCTATTGCTCATACTAGATTATTGTCTGATTTGAGGTTTTATTTTTTTGCTTCTTATTATCCTTGGTACTCTTAAATGAGTAGACTAGATGTCGGTCTAGGTGATACATGGTGATTGTGCAAAGGACAAGCTGGATGGAGTTTTCTCGTATTATATATGGATTACTATACTTATTCCGTTGTGCAGGACTGTAGAGCCTTGATAGTGTTTGCTTATTATTATTATGAGACGGTTATTTGAGATTATTTCCACTTTGTATAAACTCTATTACTATGCTGTACAACTTTATGGATCTGCGTCATGATATTTAATTCACTTAACTATTATTATCTTTCCTATTTTATATCTGTGATGTAGTAGAGGGTAAATTGTATGGTGAAACATCCCTCGAGGGTGATATATCCCTTGTACCGCATCGTTCGAAGCGATTGGTAATAAAGTCTTCATAGTAAGTGCCTAGCCCAAGCATACCGGCAGTCGTAGAAGTGACTCCTTCCATAGGCTCTTCAAAGAATATTTTTGACTTCTGAGCAATTTAGACATCCTGATCGAGAACATTTTAAATGAAGTGAGTTCAACTTTCCATTCGGGGATCTCTTAGATGGGGGGGAAATCCCATTTTTAAAAACCACTAAGCACGATCCATAGAATACTTGAGGAAATATCAATATTTCACACACTTCTCAAATTACAAATACCAACATTCTGCACTCGTCCTTAATTCAGTGCTATAATACTTGCATATCCTCATTTTCTTCGTATCAGGTATAATGGAAAAGTGGTATGGACTATCACCGTTTGGGCATTTGTCAGTGCCGCTTATCCACTTCGGGTCCCTGGTCACAATGCCCAAGTATAGATAGGAAGACAGAGGAAGAAAGAAGAAGGGTAAAAGATAAATAATATCGGGAGGAGGAAGATAGGAGGAGACTTCGAGAAGTTGAGAGAAAGAGTCATGATTTAGGAAAGAAACCGCATAATTCTCGTTACCTCCCAGGCCCGTGTTTAGCTCATCTCAGCCCCACAATCAACCTTAAACTCTTCCATATCAACTCCAGACGTCCATATCAATCCCTAGTAAATCCAAATAAGTCTCAACCCATGCTGCTCCTCTACCACCTCCACCAGGTCAATCCACAGCTATCGGCACTTGGATTCAAGCTGCCTTACCGAGCTATTTCTTAATAGGGGTGTTGTTTGATCATAATATCAAAGACATATCCCGTCAACATGCCAACCGTGTGGTCAAAGGGATGGATGAATTAGTCGACCCTCGAATAGCTAACCAAAGTTCTCTCTAATCTTAACTAAATTGATCAGGTGACCATTTAGTCATTCAAGTAAGAGATGAGAACTCGTGACAACATTGTGATGGGTTACAAGTCTAAGCTGGAGGAATTCATAAAGAAAAGAGACAAGGATCTCAAATCAGTCCAGCACACCAAAGAATTAAACGAAGAACTAGCATCGACTCATGCTCAAGCTCTTAATGTCATACATGACTAACTTAAGAAAGACCATCAGAAGAACCGTGTATGTACAATGTTAGGAGAACACAAGTCAAGGCTAAGGAAGTGGTTCTTCAATCCAAGGATGCAGAGCTTAATATTCTCCAACTTGAAGTTCACTGGCTTAAGGCCGATTTAAAAGCTGAAACTGATTCTAAGGCCCAAGCTCCAGTCTATCTTATTTTGGTTGAAGTCGAAATCAAGGAACTTAAAGAGCAGGCTAAGAGGAGTAATAAGGAGATGAATTCTAACCTTCAACAATTCTTTGCAAATGTCATTGAGAACAAGAATCTAAAATGGTTGGTGGATAGTTATCTTATTATACTTGCTGATGCCTTAGAGGAGATTCTTCATCGATCTACCGAGGTGAAAGCTTGCAAAGGTTTGACAGAAGACGAGCTTAAAAATTTTCACAAATTAGGGAGACATCATATCTTTAGAGAAAGGAAAGGCTATACAAGCCGAAGTGAACACGTCTGCGGGAAAGATAACCATTAAGGTTCATGTTGATCCTAGCTCATTGGATCGAGCAAAATCATCAATCCCTAAATCTACAGAGCATACAATAGATGTTACAACTCCTATGGTGTCCTCCTCTAAGGCTACCCACACTGAAATACTGACATCTACCGAAATGACTACCGTTGGGCCTTATGTTTACCTCTATGTTACTCAACTCATTCTGTCGACTATTAAAAAGGGAAAATTTTCAAAGTCTCCCATTACGGGAGCTTCTCCCTATGAAGGTATTTCTTCCATCTCCTTAGTGTTCAAGAAGCTTTAATTCTCAACTTAGGCAGTTTCTACTCTTTACTTCACTTCCTATCAACTTGCAGGTTATCCGTCGCTTCCTCCTCCTCCACAAGCAACTCAAGGCCCAATTCCTAGTGTTATCTCTTCCATATCAACCTCTATCACTATAGAGTCAATCATCCCAACTCCTCCTTCCATTTATGGCCCTGGCCCCGATCTATATAAAATAGGGGCGTTGGAAGGGTTGGAGCATGTCTACCAATCCTAGAAGGAAGATATTACTATCATAAGAGAGAGGGACCTAGACGACCATATCACGATGGCAGAGAGGGTGAAGGTTGACTATGAGAAGGTCAAAATTAAGCTTGACCTGGGAATTGAATAGCCTACCACCAGATCCAACAAGCCAAGCCTTATCCTTAAGCCTCCTTCCCTAAAATTCAAGTCCTCTAAAAGGTTGTGGTGCCGATGATTCCTCAAAATCCTATGACCTTACCATTGAGAAGCCTAAAGACCTCCTCAAATTAACGGTTGAAGGAGAAACTTCACCCTTTGAGACGAGCACCCTAGAAAAAGGGAAGACCAAGGAAGGAAAGGTATAAAATAAAGCAAGGTGAAGGATGATTCTAAGGGCATCATCATACGGGGAAAGAAAAAGTAGACTTTTAGATCAGGATTTTGTAAAAATAACTTTCATTGCTTTTTGATGTATTTTTCCTTTCCTTTTCATATAGGCCTAAATGTGCGAGAGCCCGCCCTCCCCCTTCATAATCTTGCACATAAAAAGTGGATATAAATAAAAGTGAATGTAAATAAGGATGATTCATCTGATCAACCCTTGTGTGATTATACTCCCTGACCCAATCATGGATCAAAGGAATTAGTCAGTACCTATTTTTGGGTACCTCATTGCACTACTAATAACACAATATAATATTTAGCTTATAAGTACACAGTTCCATTGGTTCTATAAGCTAGCTTCACTTATAAATAATGAAAATGTCAAGTCTGGCCTTATTATACTGCCCTCAGTTCACTAGGGTGGCTTAATTGTAGAAAATAAAATGGATAAGTCCAAATGAAATAGAGTCGTAAAATTTTGCTATTCCATGCCCACGGAATTTGAATCCCGTCAATAGTTACTTGCCCGGAAGTTCCATCTCCAAGCTTATGTTCAATTGCATATGGACCTTCCAAATTCAAACCGAATGCCCTTATACAAAGGGGACTTGTTTTGAAATGAGGTCCCCTACTCAAAGGTATGGTTTTTGACATTAGCATTAAAGTGTCGTGCTACTCTTTTTTGTTGAGCAGCTTTCCTCAGTTCAGTTTCTTCTTATTTCTAACGAGGGACTTAAACAAGAGTTCCTCGTTCATCTTAGGATCATAATATTTTCTTCGAGGGTAAGGAATTTCCAATTCTATTAAAATCATGGCCTCGGCTTTGTAAGCCAAAGTGAAAGGAGTGTTCCTAGTGGTGAAATTGTGGGTCGTTCGGTAAGCCTACAGTTCTAGGGGTAATTCATCGACCCATTTTCCATTAGCTTTTGTCAGTCTTTCTTTCGGATGGATTTAATGATTTTATTCACCATCTCCACCTATTCGTTTTCTTATGGTATGCTATGGCTAAAAAGCCTTTGTACTTCAGTATAGATTACCGTAGTCGTTAAACTTTATAATTTTTTATTAAGTTCCATTATGCATATTATTTTTTGTAGAACTCCAAATCTTCCAACGACGTAGTTAGCTCCTTCCATCAACATCGGCAGCACACCGATAATATCAATTTCCCAAACCGCAAATGGTCATGGGCTAACCATTTGCGTAAGTTTTATAGATGGGTCTCTCGATATTTTTTCTAACCTTTGGCACCTATCACAACTTTTGGTATAATCAACTGCATCTTGGCTGATCGTTGGTTAAAAGTATCCACAATGAAGCATCTTCTTTGCCAATGTTACCCTCGGTGTGATCAGCGTAGCCTCCTTCATGTACATCCAAACAGTTTTTCTTCGCTTCGTCCCCGTTGACACATCATAGTAGGGGGGTTGAGAAACCTCTACCATATAACACTCCATGCTATATTATAAATCGTTACACTTGCGTAGGAGCTTTCATCGTTTGTTCTTACCATTCAGGAGAGTTTCCTTTAATAAATAATCTTCAATCGGACTCATCCATGACTATTTTTCCTCTTCAATCTTCAAGATTCAATCAACATCCATTTGGTTAATGTTCGGAGCCAATAAGACTTCTCCTAGAAACAATCCCATCAATTATGCGTCCCTAGAGCTTTCCAATTTGTCTAGCAAATCAACTTTTGTATTCTGCTCTCTAGGAATGTGTGTTATTGTGTAATGCTCAATATCATTTAATAAATTTAGCATCTTTATCATGTAATGGACAGGTCTTGCTCCCTTAGCCTGAATTTCTTCTCGACAAGGCAGAGCACCAATTGGAGCCCTTGAATATATATAATGTTTTGATCCCTGGTTCTTTACTATCTTAGAGCCTTGTGATCAATGCTTCATTTTTCGGCTTTACTATTCGTCATTGGGAACTCTAGATTGAAGGAATAGCATATTCTTTATCCTTTTGGGGTTACGAGAGTCACTCTTGTCCCCAAAGTTTGTTCATTGGAAGCTCCATCTACGTACAACTTCCACTGGGAAGCTCGAACTGTATCATATTCCTCTTCTCTATCTCGAATGGTGAATTCAGCAATAAAATCAACCAACATGTGTCCCCGTATTGCCTTCCTAGGATGGTTGTTATGCCATACTGGCTCAGTTCAATGTTCCATGCCATATTGGCTCAGTTCAACGTTCCATTTCAATATTATTCTCAATGTCTCGAGTCGATGCAACACTTGCCTCAATGGTTGATCGGTTTGATCCTTTATTGGATGAGCCTGGAAGTATGGTCGTAGTTTTCTTGAGGCAATCAACATGCAGTATGCCAAGTATATTAACTTTGGCTAATTCTTTTCCTCCCTCATAAACCACTTGCTGATGTAGTGAAAGGACCTTTGGATCTTCAATTCCTTGTGTACAAAAGCGGCACTCGGTGAGTGAGTGGATATTGCTAATTAAATATACAGATCTTCTCCTTCTAAAAGCATCGATAAGATTGGCGTTCTCTCCATATACTCCAATAATTTTTTGGAAAGCTTCCTGGCATTCCTTTCTGTAAACAAACTTTCCTTTTTCTTTCTTTAGGGAATCAAAGAACAGTATAAACTTGTCTGTCGCTTTTAAGATAAGATGACTCAGCGCAGCAGCCATCTCGTTTAAACTCGGCATCTCCCTCCTTATTTTTAGGGTGGTGATATCTTTTAACTATTGATCCTACTCTGGATTTTCTTTGATTCCTCTCAAGTTTATGACAAAACCCATAAATTTTCCCAATGAAACTTCGAAAGAACATTTCAATGGATTGAGTTTCATATGATACTTCCAAAGCATATCAAATGCCTCAATGAGTTCATCCATGTGGTTCATTGATGGCTATGACATCACCAACATATGGTCTATATAAACCTCCATCGCCCACCTAATTTGATTTTCAAACAACATATTTACCGGTCACTGGTCGGTTTCTTCGGCGTTCTTCAAACCGAACGACATTACTCGAGAACGGTGCAAGCCCAAATCTATGATGAAATTTGTGTGATCCTAATCTGGAATGCGCATCGTGATTTAATTATGGTCAGATTATGCATCCATAAAGGATAGAAATTCGTGTCGGGCCATTGAGCCAACAAGTTGGTCTGCCTTCAGCAGTAAGAAGGTGTCAATTGTGCATGCTTTATTCAAATCGAATAATCGATGCATGTCCACCATTTTCCATTTGGCTTTTTCACCAACACAGCGTTTGATGCCTATTTAGGTATAAGGCATCGCAGATAAAGTCATTTTCCTTCAGCTTATGCACCTCTTCTTTTAACGCAGTGATTCGCTTCAGACCTAGAATGTGTCTCTTCCGCTTCACAGAATGGCATCTTGGGTCCACATTTAATGCATGACATGCTATCTTCAACAATATTCCACACGTTCCAGAGTGTGTCCAGGAAAACACATCCATATTTTCCTTTAGAAACCCTACCAATTCTTTTCACATCTTGGCGCTAAGCTAAGATCCAATCTTAAGTACCCGACCAGGATCATCTATATCGACTGGAATGTTGAACGTCAACTTTGCTGGTACCACCCCCATATTATCTTGCTTTTCGAGGGCCTATATGCTTGTAGAACTTTCTATGAGACCAAAGACAAGGCTAGGGCAATAATTTCTATGATGCGATCGTCTTGATGTAGGAAGCATTCTCTACATGCTTTCCTCTCTCACGTCTCTTTTCCTCTCTTAGTTCAATGACATAACATTCATGACCAATACTCTGATCTCCTTGAATAATCCCATCCCTATTATATGTGGGAAACTTTATCATAAGACACCTTGGGGCAAGTGCTATTTTGAAGCTGGCAAGGTTCGGTTGACCCAGGAAAATGCTATAAGCAGAAAATTTGTCTAAAATCATGAAGGTTTGCACCCGCACTATCTTGCTATCACCTGCATCCAATTTGATGGATAGGTCTATATGTCTGGTGGCTTCCTTTACCTCGTTGGTAAATCCCTAAATCATGGATTTATATGGCTTGACGTCCTTCAGACTTATCTTCATCTGGTCGAACATCCTTATGAAAAGAATATTAACCACGCTTCCACTATCAACCAGAATTTGATGCATAATTACCGGCCCTATCTTGGTCATAATCACCATGGATTCAAGTGTCGGTGTTTGCATCCCATCAACATCTCTATCTTGAAAAACTATATCATCACTCATCGTCTTCGGTTATTTTGTAGGACCTTTGTCTTCGACAGCAAAACAACTTTGCTAAGGCACATGCTTTAATAACATCCCAGACTGCTCCATCTCATTCCAATCTTCTCTGCTTGATGAGGTCCTCCAATTATTATGTTAATATGTGTTGGACTAGGCCCCTCTTCATTGCCTCCAAGTCAGTCCCTTTAAGTATTCTGCCCCTGAGGTCTAAAATCTTTCCTGACATTCTGTCGGGCTCTCACATACTACTGTAACTTCTTGTTATGTATCAGGTCTTCGATAATGTTTCATAAATAACATCGCTCATTGGTATTGTGCCTATAAGTGTTATTAAAGCAACAACACTTCTCTTGGCATTGTTCGGCTT
This sequence comes from Allium cepa, assembly GCA_030765085.1. Lineage (NCBI taxonomy): Eukaryota > Viridiplantae > Streptophyta > Magnoliopsida > Asparagales > Amaryllidaceae > Allium > Allium cepa. The sequence continues at coordinate 342,446,376 of CM060931.1, forward strand.
CAGTTGCCTCCCTTTGAAGTGGCTTCTTATAATTCTCAGTTTCTTGCATAGGGAGATATATATTTTCAACCATATCATCTAACGGAGTATAATCCCCGGCTTCAAATATCTTGGATGCCTTTTGTTATCATTTTTTACCTCTAGCGCCTTAATTTCACCTTTTTTTATTGGTGTTATTGGTTCCTACATTCAACGCAACATAACTGACGCTCTTATAGGTTTTCTTAATAGGGATGTTTCTTTGTACAACCTTAGTAGATTGTCTCCCAATAGCCTTTCTAGTGCTATATCTACCTCTTCTAAATGAAGATTAGGGTCGCCTTTAGATAGAATTCCTCTATGATGGGATGTTATTTCATCTTCAACCATTTACCAAAATCCGTGTCTAGGTGTATCCCTCAGATCAATGCCATCAATACGATATCCTCCTTTGGATTACTTACTTTTGTTACAACAATGTTTAATCGACTTAGAATAACCTTTAAGGTCTCTCCGGTACCCTTATGAATACTCAATAGGTAGAACTGATTTCGATATGGAAATATGTAAAAAAATTAATTTTTTTATTCGAAAATAATTTATGTATATATTATGTTAAATATTCATATAACCATATTTTATATAATTTATAATGTGTGTATATATATTTAGATGTAATAATTAATTTAAATAAAATAATATATTGTATTCGAATACAAAATTACATACATACATACGTATATATATAAACTATAAATGTGTGTGTGTATTAATGTAAAACATATTTTACTCAACAATGTTTATTTTAAATTAGTTTTACTATATATCATTTAATATTATTATTTTTGAAAAACAATTTATTTTAATGGCATGAGTAATATGTATTATTATACAAATGTAAAATAAATTTGTACACACACACTATAAAAGACCCTCATCACTGTACTCATACTATCTAAGAGTACTATGAAGTAATACTGTAAGATAATATAGAGAATGAGGCGATATGGAGTACACATGCGAATATTCCCTTAGGCTAACACTGGTACATGTTAAAACATCAAATAAATAACTCACCTATACGTACACGATATCAGCACAAAGCAATAAACACATGTGCCTTTAGGATAGAATAATATATAATATACAATACATAAAACGAGAATACATAATTAAAATCGCAGCGATAATACATAATACATAATACATAAATATATGTGGTATGTCCAATATACAACTCCAAAATTTACAAACATGAAATTATATAATGCACAAATAATATACAAAATATCACATCCTAGTCTCTAATATCCCCAACATAAAAGTCGATCTCACTGTCCTTGTATCTGAAATGTCTCGGACTGACCCGAATATTATAAATAACACACGAGCTAGACTATGTCCACAATGAAAGTTGTTAGAAATAGTATACAAAGATAATATGACTATTATAATGATGATAGCATAACAATCTCAATACATCTCAAATCCACATCCATTAGAAATCTATACAGAAAAGTGTCATCACCCATATTAATCAAATCATTAGAAATCAAAAATACCGTAACAGATGGAATAATTATCCATACAATAAAAAATCTTCAAAACATAAAGTAAATCGAGCTAGCACACAACAATGCCCTAAGATGAATACATCGGGCTAGCACACAACAATGCCTTGAAATAATATAATCGATATTCTCGAGTCTATTATAATCAAAGTAATAAAATGGATAATCATCAAATAGTATGGATGCAATGGGGACTACCTACACTTTAGACACAATGTCTCCAGAATAATCTACTCATTATAGGATATATATATATATATACATATATATATATACATATATATATATATATACATATATATATATATATATACATATATATATATACATATATATATATATATGCCAATCCACTATCAAACTGACATACCAGAACTAGAAGGGAGACTAATAACACATAGCATGCTCCAGAAACCTATGATCTACTAGCCGTCTGTTGTATAGCCAGATCTGTTCTGAAAATCTCCAGTTACCTCGATGGACATCATGACCCCATCCACCTAGGACTCGTCTATGCATATCCTTGGCCATGACCCTACACTTGCCCCTATAGTAACAGACTACTAGCCTATGCGACATGAGAGGCTACCAACTACCAATAATGTGATGCGCATCGAATATAATAACCAACAATGATGTCACAGATCTAGGGTGCGAACCCACGATCAAGCAGCCAGGGTGGATACTGACCATTCTGGTTCACTCCTTAATTATAAAGGGTGTTGGACAAAAGTTGACGATGTAAAGTACTCATATCCTAAATCTACACATAACTTTAGACGTAATCCGACATATGGCTCGGCATAAGTCAACACATGACTATGATATACTAGATATCTAATCTCTCGCTAACACATGGTGTAATAAACCCTAAATCCGTACAATTCAAGCTGACAATAAAACGTACATATCCAACCAAAATTGAAAGGAAAGATAGATAGTTATGGGAAAGAAAGAAGAGAGAAGAAGAGAAGAGAAGGAAGAAAAAACTAAAACAACACCGAATCTCACAATCGCAGGGAAAAAATATAATATAATATCAATGATCTTTCTAAAGAGAAACTGTAATATACATACATCCATCAGAGTTCAACAACAAATCACTAATCATCAGCCTGGATAATTATAACAACATATCCTTGCAGATGATGATAATTTTAACAATAATACAGCTGAAAAAATAAACATAATATGTGAATATGACCTGAAGACCTCCATCTCGTTCGTTGAAGCTCTAAAGCGTCCAAATCTAAATATGTAAATATACTCAGTCTGACCCAAGCATTGAAAGGAAAGAATGTCCGGATCAGTCTAGTAAACCAGTGTGAGAAAATATATCTCAACTAAAATTTAAAGTTATCCAAAAAACTTTTCAAAACAAAGGTATATCGTTAGACCATGCCACACATAAACACGGAGGGGTTCCTACCTTACGATAAGCAAAATATTTCATATCAAATTCTGTTATATTATACTAATGTCTAGTATATAAATGATATTAATCATAGCTGAAATTACTACCATTATTAAATTCTGGATATGTTAAGCTCTACAAACACAATGACAAGTACGTATTGGTGTTTGGGTTCCATACAATGGCATCGTAAGGGACTACCTTCCATAAAATACATCTTTAGAGGAATGTATCGAGGATAACAAACAACATCTAGCAAGATTGGTCTATCCCTTTTTGGCACTTAGACATAACCTGGATAGAAACCGAATATATCATCACCCTAGTCGTAATTGACCTATCCGAGAGCTCTCTTAGTATACACGACATACTCGACATATATAGAGTAATCTAGAAGGGTGGTGATCATAACCTAATGGTTGCAAACCACATCGCCTTACAGCATGTCTTGTTTAAGCCATTACCGGGATGAGGCTTAAGGTAAGGTTTACCTTTCACATAGCACATTCCACTTTAAATGCTACATTGCCAATTCATAATCAAATAATTGATTTCTACAGACTTATAACTCCGGAGCTCGTAGGTCTCAAGAAAGGGAGTTAAGCTAAGAGAAATTGACTTCTCCACCACCAAACAAATTATACATTTATAGAGATCAATCAATGTGATTAGAAATGCAACATCGGACATTCATCAACACAAGTTGTCCAGGGATAAGACAAACCGAAGGTACTCTCCTACCATATTGTAACTGGGATTTTAACCCATCAGAATTCAGTAGGAGTTAGAACATCTAGATTAAGCCCAATTGACTTGAAACATGACCAAAGCACTTAAAATAGCAAGAGGTTGGCCCACAAGAAAATTCACCGTAAAATAAGCAATTTATTCGGATTGAACCTAACAAGTTTGGTAACATTCCAAGCAACCTATTTCACGAAATGAAGACTTGTCTAATCCATTCAAATGTTTACCCACTTTTGGACCAAAGCAACTTAAAATGGACCTATAGAACTCATACTAATTTGGATTGACTTGAAATTTGGAGGAAACACTTAGAAGATATAAAAGAAGCCTTATACAAAAATCAAATAAATTATCCGAGCCAATTTGGGTCAGTACCGACCTAAAGTTTGGATCAAATATGACCCAATTAAGGTAGACCTCACCACCTGAGACTAATTGTATGGGTCTCAGGCACCCTCTAGAAGGTACTTGCAAAGATTTATCCGATTCTGATAAGTATAGAGTGAGTTATCGATGGATCACCTTCAAATTGAGCTAGTTTGACGGATCCGGTCTGACCCACCTAAGATGGGCCCCATCTCATGAGATTCGATTTGGAGGCTTTCCTACTAATGTACATTGCATGTATGATGTTTCATGTCATTTGATTTAGTATTAAGTGAGTTATGGATCTCTTATGACCCAGAAGAAGAGATTCAAAACTAAACCGAGGGTTCGTATCACCGCCGATCCAGCTTAATTGGATCATCGCCGATCCAAATACTTAGCTCGAATCCTCATGAGATCCAATTTGAAGGCTCTTATACTCATGTACATTGCATATATGATGTTTCATGCCATTTGGTTAAGTATTGAGTGAGTTGTGGATGGATCTCCTACAAACGGATGGATTGGGTGATCCATGAAGACGGATGATCAAACGAACTCCAACCGACTTGAAATTCGGACAAGGGACTCAATTATAGGATAGGAAGACAACCAAACTTAGAAGACTCAAAAATTCATGAAGTATTTTGATAGGTACTGATCCGACCCCATTGGATAGGTACTGATCCGAATACTTAGCTCAGATAACCTCCAAAGGACTCAAAACTTAGAAATTCACTAAGTATTTGGATATTACCAATCCGACCCCATCAGATAGGTACCAATCCGAATACTTAGCCCAGGTCACCACCAAACTTTTTGGGCTCCTTTTGCATGATGAATACAGGCTCCTAGCAAAGCGGCCCTAGCCCAACTTCTCTCCAAATCCTATAAATATCATCCCATCTACAATAGAAAAAAGATCTACTCTGATCTCTATTGAAACTCTACCATTGTTTGTTCACTCTTCCACACCCTCACAATAGCCATTAATGGGAAACCGAGATCTTTCGGTTGTCTCTAACAGTAGTGGCTTGATGTAACTTAGGAAATAAGAATCATCTTGTAATCCAAACTCCTTTGTAACAGCAGTTGATCAATGAAAGCTATAAAGTGGACATGGGCTTCGTTAACAGCCAAGCCACTATAAAGATCTCTTCTTGTCTCTTTACTTTTTCTGTGATTTACTGTTACTTTTTCTATTTTATTTGTCTTGATAAACAAGGCTACTGCTTTCACACTCAATCCAGGATGTTGATCCCTTTTTTGAGTTAATATTTTGGTGTTTTCACGAAGAATTGAACTCAGGCTTAGATCTAATTTTCCTCTTTGGATCTACCAGATCTAGAAGATAGATCTACAAAATCAGCCTTAGGAAGTTTGAGAACTTACCGTTGAAGACAAATGGCCTGAAGAAAAATGACTACTTTCGAATGATCCATAAGGGCCACTGTTACCGGAGAAGAGTCAAATCTCTAGCAAAATGACGTAAACAACACCGACAACCTGCTAATTGGGTCCAATACAAGGAATAATATTGAAGATCAAGCATTGAAATCCTCTACTCAACATGAGGTGGTTACCTAAGGGGGAATTGAACAAGACGGATGATGAAATTAACCGAAAAATGGAAAACGGCCAAAAATCTCTTATGGACAAGATAAATGCTCTCTTAGCGCTCCAACCACTAACAACTTCCAGAATGGTACATGAGAATGTGACTATTCGGAGTAAGAGAATTCCCTTATTTCTGGCTTGAATGAAAGAAATATAAGACATAAGAAAAAAGGAGCGATGGGCCAAACTGTAAGAATTGTCATAAAAGAAAATGCAAACACTCTACCTATTGCAAAACCACTAGCTACAAACCCAAATCTAGGAGTGAAAACTCCATTGGAAACTATAGCAATGGATTTTTAGGTTTCTGAAGATGACATACACCTTGACGAAGATAAGTTTAATTTGGATGCTAACGTCCAGAGTATCGAAATGGATGTTCAAACTTCCCTGTAAGATCGACTTAGTCTGGAATACCGGAAGTGTAGGAATGGCATTCCCGAAGAATGCAGTGCCTAGGCTTTAGCCAGCCAGCCGAGGTCGTTTGCAAAGTCAAACACTTAACGGAGCTACTGACAGTCGACATGTGGATGATCAAACTTGAAAGGCATACATCGCAGATTTGGTCAGGTGCTTAATAAAAAACAACCATTATTCAACATTTTGTAATATAAGTCATTACAAACAAATCATGTCATACAATGATTGCATCTCAAGCCGTCATATCTCATTGCGGAGATCAACTCGCCATCTACTTTGGATTTTATTATCCATGAGCTAAGATCCAGATTTCTATCTACAAAGTTTCCTACTCTACTCGGACTTGGAAAAAGCCTATAAGGAGACTAACTACAAAAGCCTCCTAGGATGGAAAAGGCCATTGCTACCTCCTCGTGACCTGATGATGAAGCAGTAGAGAACACGAAGATCAACTATAAATAATGGATCGACCTATTCACTAAAAGTGCTCCTACACCCAAATATGTATAGTAGCATAGTGCCAAGTAATGGACGAGGAACTGCTACTCAAGAAGTACTCCGAGAGGCAGGAAAACCAAGGAGATATGACATAAACTTGGACTGATTATCGAAGCAAACTCCCATTGTAGATTATGATTAGACTCAATTGATCGTCCTCCAATCCCATCATGGAACTCCTATTGTCGAAAAACAAATGGTCGGCGTCTAAAATAATCAAAAATCATCAAAAAGGTCGATGAAAACTCACTTTAGGGTTGACTCAAAGTCAAACTTGGGTAATTACTAATTTGACTTGATGCTGATTCTATGGACCCTGATTTGAAGTCAAACTCGGGTAATCGTCCATTTGACTTAAAGCAAACCTAGGAAATTATGGCCAAAAATCTGACTCGAGTAAAACCAAGAATTTCTCCAAGTAAACCTGCAAATGACTCCAAGCACTGTTAGTCACCAACCCAGCACTTCAAATGTCGTGACTCTAAGCGAACCATGCGTTGACCCCAAGTGAACGGCAAATTTCATAAGGTAGGACTCCAAGTAAAATATGATTGATCCGTCAACGCCGATCCATCTTCTTTTTTCCATAACTTGAACATTCGAACTCCAAATGCCTTGAAATTTGGAATGAAGCCTGATAGGGCCTTCCTTATCATCCTATACATATATCACCCAATTTAAAAAAAATTGTTGTTCGTCACTGATCTGTAGCCCCATCCTAACAGGTTTGCCATTCGATCGGCATTTCTGGTCGTTCAAGCTTAGGAAAACCATGCATATATCATTCATATGACCGACTTATGGACAAAGCAAAGGCGATGGATGTAGTCTACTATGGGGCCCTCTAGAATCATTAAAGGGTGAAACGACCTACTACCCTAGAAAAATTCAATGGGAAGACAAACCGATTATAGAGACCGGAGGTAGTGTAATTGGACGAACGCAAACCCGGCAATTTGCCAAAGAACACACCAAACGGTGAAGGAGCTATAGGATGTCAGGGACCTTCTACTCAAGCAAGGCTGCTAAAACCCAGTGAAGAACTGTCCTGACTAACTGACGAAAGGATGATTATCAAATAACACTGTGGCTAGCTAGCTACTAAAGAATGGGGCAGTGGCCTAAGGCGTTGCCTTCTCAACTTTCCTCATCTACTTTCCTTTCCAAATGAGCCTTGCTGGACACTATGGGAATTCCAGACAACATAAAAAAGGAAACACTTCTATGCTCTTGAACTATGAATGAAAAGCACATGCTTACTAACTGTAGGATCAAAGGGTCGTATCGATCCCTCCTTCTAAGAACTGTCATTGCTTCGGTAGCATCGAGAAGGCTTATCTAAAGGATCATCAAGTAAGTAGATCCAACCTCCTATTCTCTAGGAACCGATAAAACTGTGTTTCGGTGAGCAGAGCCTTGAAAATATTCTTAGAGTCGATGACTCATTGTTACAAGGCCATCTGGTCATCGGACATTCGACCAAAATTCCTCTTGGAGTCGATGAATCATCGCTCCATGGCCGTCTGGTCGTCGAACATCCGACCGAAATTCCTCTTGGGTCGATGAATTATCACCTCAAGGCCATTTAGTCGCCAGACATCCGATAAAAATTTCTTACGGAGCCGACGAATTATTCTCCGAGGCTGTCTGGTTGTCGGACATCCGACCACAAAAACCCTTTGAGAACGTGAAGGTCCTTCATGAACTAAAGCATCATAAAGGCGAACTGGCGTATTAGTGGTCATCTAATCTAGAACTCCCCAAAGTTTGTGAAACCACACTCTAGGTCTACGAATCGATAATCACACTAGTCACTTCGTAGAATCAATAGAATTGCTCCTAACGACCGAGGAAGCAAACATTGTTGAATTCCATAGCTTTGAAGTTGCTCAAAGAAACTAAACCGAAATTGAATTGGCCTCATGATTAATCAGAGGCCGACCCAAATCAAGCCAAGGTTCAGCACCCGAGAGAACCAAGCATCTCGGATCCCTAATATATAAGTCTCCAAAGATTGAGGCTTTCCTATTCTTTAACCATCTAGGAGGCACAGCCGCACCTACTGGATTGGGAACAACCAGAAAAGTTGTGGAGAGCCCTAGGTATAGTTCAAGCGTGCAAACAACCTTGCAGCATAGATGGCACTGCACAAACTTGAATAGCCATAAGGAATGACAAGACTAATAATACCATAGTTCTATTATGCCTGACAAAATATTATGGAATTTTGACAGCTACGGACTTAACGACCTGGCTAATGCAACAAATGAAATACTAGCATAATACTTGCCCACTTCTTCCCAACTCCTACTTTACCGCTCTTGGTGACCAATTCCTCTTCCTCTTAGAGCGTGTGTCAGTTGAGGACATATTCTCTAAAGGCAGTTTGAACCAAGAGTCTTGCCCTAAACTCCCACGGGCTATTTCTTCATATCCATCTTCATGCTGTCAGTTGTAGAATTCTCCACCATGGCAACCTAATCTGTTTGGACGTGCACATCTTCTCGAAACATGGATGGATCATCCAAGGCATGGTTACTCGTACCAAAAAACTTCTTAGCTTCTTGAACCAAAACACTATGTTCATGTAAGCATCATGCTGAGTCGATGAGGTCAAATCGAATTGAAAATCACTGTCTAGTTGCTTGGACCGGTCAAAACGTGCCCGGGTTCCATCTACTCGCCATTTGAAGAAAGCAAATCAACTCAAACCACCGGATTGACAGGAAATTCTGATCCCAGCCTTCTAAGAACTTATGTTGCTTCTGCAACATCGGTAAGGCCCAAACGCTCGCACATCACTTTTTGAGCCGTGGAACCACGCTCTTGAAGCACAAATTCCTCACATTACCCGAAGATTTGCAATGTCAAGTAGTTCCAAACGGTTCTGGATCGACGGGTCGTATCGATCACGTAAGCTGCACATTTCAAAAGCCACACAACCACCAAAGTAGCGCATTCCATAAGTCGCACACTCCCATGATCCATGCCACCCATAAGTCATGCATCACTTCTTGAGCCATTGAACCATGCTCTTGAAGCACGAACTTCTCATGTTACCTGAAGTTTGGCAATGTAGAGAAGTACTCGTCCTGGATTGATGTGTCATATCGATCCCACAAGCCGTGCATTTCATAAGCCGCATGCTCCCGAAAACCGTGCATCTCATATGTCGTGGACTCTCATAAACCGCGCATCTCATAAGCTACGCAAACATGACTAAATGTTGCTTCGGTATCATCATCGGACCATGACAACACCAGAAAACTTGCTTATTGTAGGTTTAACGGGAATCGATCCTTGCCACCCAAAAGGACCAACATTACTCCAGCAATGCCGCAAAGTTCCCAAACCAAGATTTCCATGAAGAATTTCGTTCTTTGACCAAAATGTCTAAAGTTAACACATTCAAGTCACAAGCACCCAAAGATAGGAGCCGCGACACAACTTTGACTGCGGGCATCCAGAGAGCCGCCTAGAACATTAAGTCTTGCACCAAGTGTTTAGAGTAATCATCCCTGTGGATTGGGGACACATAACACACTAATACTTAGTCGGGACAAAATATCACTCCATGATTCCGTTACGCCGAATAGAGAATTTCGGCAGTTGCAACAGAACTAAGTAGTATGGTACGTTGAATGACCGGAACTAAAAGGGAAACTGCTCCAACCTGCTAGACATCGATATTGCTTAAGCAACATCGAGAACTCCAGATCGTCTTACCAACAAGAAAATTGAACTCCTTCAAATTCATCACTGCTTGGAAATAGGCGATAAATGGAGGAACATATCGTCGACCAAACATAGACGATGATGGAAGATGTTTCCAAAATTAAGTCATCGATGCACCGTCTTCTAAAGACAGAAGCAGGTGCTCGACTAAGTACTCAAACCCCATCTTGCAAGAATCCAACGTCGCCCAAAGATTGGCAATGCCTGGAGGGAATAACTTGTCTTTTATCTACCTAACATTGCTTAGAGACTAACGACATCAGGAAGGAAAATTTCCAATCGTCATGAATTCATTGTGGCCTGGACTTTAGCCTCGCTTGTTGTGATCAACCATGCAGGGTCCGATCAGATACCTCAACTCCTGCTTGCCAAAAACCAACCATTGTCCAAAGATGAACAACGGCAAGGTGAGAACACTTAGAATCGAGAATCTAAACTATTGGTTCCCGAAGATTGAAACCAATGAATAAGGCGGACATCCGCAACAACATTAATGCCCTAGCAGAGCATATATAGCATGGAACAAGCGAAGATAATTGTCATAGACTCAAGATAAACATAACCGAACTCTTTCGATCCATCATTGCGATGGAGAGAGTGCAAACGTACTGGACCGCAATGTAACGACTCACCCCACAGCATCTAATCTTCTATAAGTTCTCGAAATTTAGCATTTAGGAATAATGGGTTCCTCAAATGGAAGTCAGTTGGAACAAAAATTGACCAGGAAATTTGACTTACGTAAGAACAACCATGGAATTGGTTAAACAATGACCCTGTATAGCCAAAGGGAGCATTTGACGGTTATAAACAAAGCAAAGTAATGGACATGCTTGGGACTCTCATCCTTCTATAAAATGGTGTATCTCGAAGTTAAGCAACGTTAAAAAATAGCCACATTGGTTAAAAAGAATCTACTCAACTCTATAGGATCAAATGAATGATTCAATCCTTATTGGCATGACTTAACATTTCTCGAAGATAGGCGGCACTAAGAAAAGACTTTTACAATCCAATCAAAGAAGTGCTAGTTTTTGAAGACCGAAGAAGTACTCAACTGGATTAAAAGCACCGCCGGGTTGGTGTGAAAAGTCGATTCCAACCTCCAGAGTGTCAGTATTGACCCTACAATGCCGAGGCCTTTTCTCTTTTCATAGGTACCAATGTTGCCCCAACAACGTCAAGAAACTTTCTACTTCCTAAGTACCGATGTTGCCTTGGCAACATTGGGAAACATTCTATTTTCTAAGTACCGATGTTACCCTAGCAATGCTATGAAATTTTGTATTCCCTAAGTACTGACATTTCCTCGACAATGCCGAGAAATTTGTTATTCACTAAGTGCTGGTGTTGCCCCCGTAACGCCAGGAAATCCTTAATCCACAAGGTTAATGAGAAACGCTCATTGTATTAAACCATCAGTGCACTAACTTTCGGAGATAGAAGTTGGTCCTCGACTGAGTTCTACCCTTGTTTTCAAAAAACTACTATTGCCCAAAGATAGGCAACAACAGAAAGACACAACCTTTCTTAGGTCAATCGGACGGTTCAACCTAACATCACAGGAATCGGCCACCGCATGGGAATAAAGCTGCACAGAAAGGAAATTCCAGGATTGAAGTGCTTGTGTGCTAATTTATAAGGATGAAAACTGGTGCACAGCCGAATTTTCAGAATTCATCTTAGAAAGAATTTAGATACAGCCAAAAAATAGGCAGTCATGAGGAAATGGTTCTTAGAACTAAGCAGCTAGGTTATTAATTCCCAAAGACAGGAGATGACATATGAACAAAACTTCAGTGACGATGTCAGCAACTAAGAGAATCATGCATGCCAAGGACAAGTGGGAAAAAATGTGGAAGGTCAAAAATAAAATCCTCAAACTTCCTCAATTCTAGAATGAGATTGAGAGGCAAACTGGGGGCAACTGAGCAGTTCGCTCCAAACCTTTCCATCTCTCACAACCGTTTACATATGAGCGTTTGAAATAGCTAGTCCCACAAATAGGGATAGGTACACAAATCCTCAGTCCAAATCGTGGAGTTGGTTAGATAATAGTCTTGTTCTTCCAAATAGACATTTCTAACAGCAAATTTCCTACAAGAGAAATGAACGATTCAATTTTCATAAATTAACCGTTGCTCCGAGCCTGGAGATAATGAGAAGGATTGATGGCCTACTTACGGTCCGACTAGATCATTTTGTCCCATCTTGTGGGAATATGCCATCGCCCAAAGATGGATGATGCTAAGAAGAGACCTATAAAATGAAACTATCAATATGTTGAGTTTCAGAAACAGAAGCAAAAGCCTAATTGAGTCTTTAATCCTACCTTCTGGAATCTTACGTTATCCAAAGACCCACAATATCAAGGAAAAATCCGTAGGGTTGAGTCATCCGTACAAGAGTTTTTAAAGATAGGAACCAATACATGATTAGGATCTCAACACTGGACTCAGAAGAATTTAGTTTAGCAAAAGTTTTCAGAAACGCATCTTTCTAATGCATACCGACATTATTACAAAACTCAGATCTTGGGATCAAGCAACAAAGTCCCTAGTTCTTGAAGATAGGAGCCATCTTGTCAATTAAACTGGGGAATTCAAACTTATTTCTCAGGAGACCTAGTCTTCCAAAACATGTTGGCTCAGTAATCAAAGTAATCAACCCTGTAGACTGGAGCATATACACCAATGCTTTGTCGAACGAACTCAACTAAGCATGAACTCGACTAAACATAAACAAGAACAGCCACGAAACTGGCTAGACCAAGCTACCTCATAGTTCTAGAAAAACAATTCTCAAAACCGAGGAATTAAGCCAATAGTCCCTCGAAACAGAAGCTAGTGTGTATACTGAATTCCAAAAACCACAAAGGCAGGATATTTGCGATCGAATAACTCATGCACTAGTTTTCGAAGATTGAAGTTGCGCCTGATCAAACTTCAACTGTAAATCTATAAGAGAAACCTTATAATTTAGCTAAACTCAATCGTGCCGAAATGGGAATAAAGGGCGAAACCTAAGATGCAAAGGATCTAGCTCCTGGAGGAATGGAAGTTCCTCCGCTAGACTAAAGATTGGATGACAAGAAAGTCATTTTCAACAACTAACTTAGCGTTCAACATTATCGGAGTGGGCCTGGCATCCCAAGCACCACAAATGGACCATCCTGTGTAGGTAGCTCACTCATGCCAAAATAACGAGTCATGACTTACCTTAAGATTATCTTTCTTAAAACTCACCCGTCGTTGATGAGAAACAGATGATGGAGCCGTCGTCTGGAGCGACGCGGGAAGCTTTTCTTTTCAAGATCACTAGAAGTATAGAAATCAAAAAAGCAATACGATGGAATCATCCACTATATCTAATTTTAGAATAAATAGTCACATTAGAATTCAACATGACAATAGAAGCTTAGCCAAGTCCATAAAAAGAGGCAGTTGAAGACGGAAAGCAAGACATAGCTCTAGTATTACACACACTCATCTGAAGCAAAATGAAATAAAGTAAAGTGTTTAAGATCGGGTCTGGTATTTTCTTGCTAAAAATTTGCTAAGTATTTAGATCAGTACCAATTCGATCCAATTGGATCGGTACCGACCCGAAATTCTTCATCTAAACCTCACAGAACTCCTTCAACATGTTACCCGATGTATGTGTGCACTCCAAAGATTATCAAGTTAAGATTGCTACGTAATCACGAGCGATGTAGATCCACATTGAAAGATGGACAGCTAATCGATACATCATAGATAACTTCTCAGGACAGTTCAAGATGATCCATAATTCTCGTTGAAATGGAAACCCAAAGATAATCAATTCCAGAGCACACCTTGTTTTCAACGAAAGCGTACTCTATGGGGCAAATGTTAACCGTGTTTTTAACCCGTTAGAATTCCACAGGAGTTAGAACATTCAAATTGAGCCCAAATGAGTTGAAACATGACCAAAGCACTTAAAAGAGCAAGAGGTTGGCCCTCAAGAAAATTCATCGTAAAATAAGCAATCTATTCGGATCGGCACTGATCCAATCCAATTAGGTCGGCACCGATCCAAATTCTTGAATCGTGGGATCTTCAAACCTTTTGCTTCGTGGCCCTATGCCTCTATTAAGGTAACACAAGTTTGGTAACATTTCAAGCAATCTAGTTCAAGAAATGAAGACTCATTTTATTTATTTAAATGTTTACCCTCTTTTGGACCAAAGAAACTTAAAATGAACATAAAAAATACATAATTACTCAGATTGACTTAAAATTAGGAAAAAACACTTAGAAGACATAAAGGAAGCCTAACGCCAAAGATCAACTCAATTGGCCAAGCTAATTTGGGTCGGTACCGATCCAAAGTTTGGATTGGATCCGACCTAAATAATTTAGGCCCCACCACCTAAGATTAATTTTATAGGTCTAACACACCCTATAGAAGGTACTTGCAAAGTTTCATCTTATTCTGATAAGTATCAAGCTAGTTATGGATGGATCTCCTCCAAATTGAGCTAGTTTGACGAATCAGGTCTGACCCACCGAGGATGGGTCCCACCTCATGAGATCCAATTTGGAACCTTATCTACTCATGTACATTGCATGTTTGAAGTTTCACATAATTTGGTTAAGTATTGAGTGAGTTATGGCTGGATCTCCTACGACCTAGAAGAAGAGATTCAAAAATAAGCTAAGGGTTTTGATCACCGCCGATCTGATCCAACTGGATCCTCGCTGATCCAAATACTTAGTTAGAATCCCCATAAGATCTGATTTGGAGGCTTTCCTACTCATGGTACTTCGCATATGATGTCTCATGTCATTTGGTTAAGTCTGAGTGAGTTATGGATGGATCTCCTACAAATGGATGGATTGGATGATCCATGAAGACGGATGATCAAACGAACTCCAAACGACTTAATATTCAGACAAGGCACTCAATTATAGGATAGGAAGACAACCAAACTTAGAAGATACCAAAATTCACCAAGTATTCATATAGGTACCGATTTGAATACTTAGCTCAGATAACCTCCAAAGGACTCAAAACTCAGAAATGCGCTAAGTATTTGGATAGGTACCGATTCGATCCCATCGAATAGGTATCAATTCAAATACTTAGCTCATATCACCACCAAACTTTTCGGGCTCCTTCTGCATGATGAATATAGGCTCCTGGCAAAGCGGCTCTGGCCCAAGTGCTCTCCAAATCCTATAAATATCATCCCAACTGTAACATTAAAAGGATCTGCTTTTATCTCTGTTGAAACTCTGCCATTCTTTCTTCACTCTTCTTCTCCCTCACAACAGCCATTAAGAGCAGCTGAGATCCTTCCGGTTGTCTCTAACAATGGTGACTTGATCTAACTTAGGAAAGAAAATCTATTGTAATCCAATCTCCTCTGTAGCAGCTGGTGATCAATAAAAGCTATAAAGTGGATGTAGGCTTCGTTAACAGCCGAACCACTATAAAAGTCTCTTGTCTCTTTGCTTTTTCTATGGTTTACTATTTCTTTTACTATTTTATTTGCCTTGAAAAATAGGGCTAGTGCTTTCACACTATATCCAGGGTGTTGATCCAGTTTTGGGTTAACACACATCCTATCGGGAATTACCCCTAGGATTAGTAGCGAGAAGTCCTTGCAAATTAATGATTTTCATAATGAAGCACTATTGCCACCATATATATATATATATATATATATATATATATATAATATGCATTGCAGGTCTAGTGGTAAGTAGTCCTGCATCATGAAGATCTTCATCTTCAAAAATCATCATCATCAACCTGCAATTTCGAACGCATAAATTAGTCTGAAGTGGTTTTCGAATAAATCCAGACCTGGTTTCTTCGAACCAACAACGTTAAAGAGGCCCTATACCTCATACAAAACCAAATCTCGTAGATTTATCACATTTTCAACTCTCAACTTCTATCCTTTAGCCAAGAAGGAAGGCCGGTAGACTGGAGTACCATAGTCACTCCGCACTACTCGGTTCAATATTCTTAACACCAAACGATGGTAAAACCTACATAGTTGGCTTTGTGCTAAGTGCACGACTAATTAGTTCCCACATCAAGAAAAGAAACCAAAAATGGCCAAATTTGATAGTGGTTAATTAACTATCAAAGCAACAAATAGATCTAATACTTAAGCAGTCACTACACCCATTTAATTAATCTTTTATTAATTAAATAAATTTTAAAATATTTACTTTAATTTATCTTTAAAAAGATATATTCTCAAAACCACTTATACTATTCGATATTTGGAAAACATTTCTATACACTAATGCAATGGTATAAGTATATTTAATAATACTACCATTTTGGAAACACACTAAATAGATTTCTACAACTATATGACACCCGGGTTCATACACCTCAGAACGGGTGTTAAGTATAAGAAGCAGTACTTCCTATACAACTAAGCCTTTAGTACGATCATAAGAACCAATTCGTGTATTTCACAACGGAAAGTCAAAACACAATTTATTATGTAAAAATGAATGTTGCGTAAAACATCGTTACGAGTACCTAAAAACACTTGTATAGGGATTCGATTAATAATATATAAATAAATATTGTATACTATATAAAACATCTCCTTCTGAAAATCATTTCCTATAACAACAGTGTTATAGTCCATGCTTTCCTCACTTTCCCGAAAACGTCTATTACAACAATAAATATTGAAATCAATGTTTTTGTCACTTTACACATTTTAAATCACTTATAAAACCATTTAACCTCATTTGAAAATATCCCTTTCAAAACATTCATTTAAAAGATTATCCATTTTAAAAACCATTAATCTCCATATTAAATTTCAATATAAATCATTTCCATATTTATGAAACCATGTTTATAAATCTCTTTTCTATTTTATAAAACTTCTATTTTGTAAAATCTCTTTATTTTTAAAATTCCATTTATAACTCCATTCTATTCTGGATCTCATTTAATATTAAAAATCCATTTATTAATCTTTTTCTTTATAAATCTAATTTATTTATAAAATCCATTTATGAATCCGTTCCTTTATAAATCTCATTCACAAATCCATATTTACATATATTTATAAACTCTGTTTATAAATCTATTTCTTTATTTATAAAATATCGTTTTTATAAATTCATTTTATAAACCATTCAAAAATCTCTATGTAAAATATTTTACAAAACTATAATTTTATAACATCAAAAATCGTACATTTTTATTTATTTAAAATAAATTCATTCCTTTTAAAAATTTAGAAATTATTAAAAAATATATACTTTGAAAATCACTTCGAAATCCCTTTTAAATAAAAACTATATTTTATAGTATTTTAAAATACCAAAAATAAAGCTCAGTGCTACTAAAGCACTAAATAAGGGAAATCATATCAATGTCATCAAATGTGGCATCCAAAACATCATATATCAAAATATACGAAAAGTAAAATCAACAGTGTGAGGAATCCTGTCGGATCCCTCCAACCTGTCCCTCTACAACACATACAGTACATAATCAAATAATATAAATCAACCGCTTCAAGGCGAGATCGTATACAAATGGTCATCCGCTCGTACAAGGGAACGTAATAGGGTCTCATCTGCTCCAAGGGCAGAATGTATCCAAACCAACAAATAAAATAGTGAATCATCAAACAGTCAACAACAATCAAAAATAAAATTACCCACACTTATATAAAAATATAAGTGGGCCAAAGATGCGAGTTAACTCACATAATTACAAAAATTGCCAAAGCGCTTCAATTTGAATTAAAATTGAACAGGCATTCAATTTTAATCCAAATTCCCACCAGCTCCAAATCCATCCAATCCAACTCTATATCATAATATTCGCTGATACGAACGCAATGCAACTTCTCGCGTTTAGTTTGGACCTTGTATGAATTAGATATAAATTAATGAATGTTAAGATTATTTAAATTATAAGTAACTTTAAATAAATTAAGTTTAAAACTCAATTACCCTCCCTGCATCTCTCGTTCGCTATCAGGTAAATAAAAACGCGACCGCATTTTCGTCGTTCGCCGCCGCCGCCGTTGATTGCATGCTCTCTCGAGCTCGCTATGCCGCGCCGCCTACCACTGGTGCCGCTTCGTCTAACTTCGCCTACGTCGAGAATTGAACCCAATTGCACCGTCTTTGGATGGCCATAGCTGCCGCCGTGGACCATCGATCGTCGATCAAAAATCATGGATGACTTCAAGGCGACGAGCTCTACAAGTTTCGTGTTGAACGTTTTGGCTAATTCGCTTCGATCGTAACTCTGATTCGTGGCCGTCGAATTGAACGGCTAGGGTTAGGGTTTAGAGCGAAAACGAAAGAAGTAATGGTCCTTTTATAGAAAATTTTCAAAGCACTATTCACTCGCTAAATTTTCGAGCTCCAAACGAAGTGTGCCACTGACGTTCTATATGTAATACCCTTATTCTGAGCACAGTGGAACTAGTATTGGAAGCCAATTCAATCATATGCGGAAATTAACTTACAAAATCAAATTATATAAATTTAAATTACCTTAATTAGTTTCTACGTGTTTTGAACTCGCACAACCAAACGATACATCCGATCGCCATAAAATTCGACAACGTATGAAAATTCACTATTACAGATCCAATGACACTAGTATCGTCAAATCTGAAACAATCCACCGGAAGGCTATTTTCACACATTGATTAAAAAGATTATTATTAAAACTAGTTTAAATACTTTTAATTCAAATTTAAAATTTTACTATCTTCATTCTTATTCAAATAGAATTTAAATCAGCTTTCGTAATTATTTTCATTCATATTAAATTCAAGTTATGTAAACAATTGCAAATATTCAAATAACCATTATATTGGAAATTCATGTTATTTAACTTATAAAATTTACTTTTCAATATTTAAAATCAATTCAATATTCCAAATTCCAATGACTAAATTTTTGGGTCATTGCACATGGCTCTACTCATTAGCCAGCAGATGGCTATAATATCTTGCTTAAGAATAAATAATCCCTTTTTCTTTCATTTAATAACCCAAAATGGATTATAAAACTAAATATCTTGCTTAAGAGTAAATGCAGAACTTTCTACAATTAAATACTATATATAAGTAATTATAAAACATCTAAATCAATTCAATATATATTAAAGACAAATATATAGATATATTTCCTAAACTTGAATTATACATACACTAAAATTTCATATTTCTATAAAATGAAAAGTAAAACCCATTTAAGTTAATAAATAATATAATGAAAATCACTTTATAGATCAAATATTATTTTGAAAGCTATTTCATAATTTTTTTTATAACTAAATACTACTGTAAAATAAATTAATAAATCTCCAAATTAATTTCTTTAAAGAATATAATCCAAGACCTTCACTTTATACTCAAAATAATTAGAAATAATGCATTTCCTTCAAAACAATTTCACAATTTATAAAATATTATAGTATTAATTTTAAAAAGAGTTTATAACCAATAGAAAACTATATTTATATTATAGTTAATTGAATAGAATTTAACAAATTAATTATAAAATATTTTTAATAAAATTTCAAAACCCTTAAATAATTTTCCAAACCCTTTTAAAATATTTTAAAACATTCAAAAACATTTAAATAACTTTTCAACACATCTCAACTATCTCTTTAAAATAAGAAAGTAAATAAATATCTAAACGTATAAATTATGGAGTAAAATTTCTCCATGAACATTTTTACTAAACCATTATATAAATGTATCAAGTGACACGAGTTGAGTCCCATCAAACTCCCGGTCATCTATATAATACTCATATATTATTATACTAATACACACACACAAACATATGTATATATAATTTAATTCGCAATTGGATAGAGTTCCATTTGTAAACTGACACTTCCAATCAACACAATCAACAAACATACAAACAACTATCAATTCAAAACAAGCAACCAAACCATACGACGATATATCACGCTATTTTCAACAACATTCATATCAATCAAATTCATCTCAACCAATGTATCAAGCAATAGTTAGGATAACTCTATAAATAAAAATAATGGAATATAGAAATAGTTGTTAGTTATAAAGATAACTAAGTCATCGACTTTTCCACTGCAGCCAAATCTCTAATGCTTCACTATCCCGTCGAACTCTCAAGCGCACACAACACCCGTATCACTCAGCCTCTACCATAATTAACCCACGACTCACGCTCGCCCATCAACAATGCAACTGCCCAACTGCGAATCCTTATTCTGCACTATACCAATCATCGCTAAACGAACATAGCAAATATGGTAGCAGCAACAGTGGATAACTATAAAGAAGAAGAAAACACAAATACTAGACCACTGACACTTGGTCGCACTGATCCCTTGTGAACGCACATGTTGTAGGCTGCGACACCTCCATGCCTAATCATCTCCATTGCTCATCGTCGTGGCTGGAGGTCGCGACCCTATTTCGTCGCTTGACTTGACATCGCGTGCGGAAATATGTGTGTGTATGTTGAAAGCGATTTTAGAATTTGGGAAATTATGGTTGGGGTTGAATGAAGAGGATTTGGGATTCAATTAGTGAAGGCTGGAGCCATTTCTAGAAGTATGTAGAAATGGGCTGGGCTGGTTGACTTTTGGCTCTTTTAATTTAATATAATTTTTTCTTTTCTTTAAATAATATAAATGCCAAAGCTAATGTAAATTGATTTACATTTCATTTTATGCAATATATTTTGTAACTACATAGTTTCATTTAATTCAATATTTGTTTATTTTTATTTAATCATTCATTGTATTTACGTAAACTAAATTTATTTTCCACTATTCGAACCAAATAAAAAGTTGTAACGGTTATAAAAATATATTTATATTTATATTCATTAAAACACTGTATTCAAGTTTAACATATTTTCTGAAGAGAATTTATTAATTAATTCAATTTATTAAAAAAATCTTTTATTAAAGAGTTGAAATAAAATAAAATAAAATAATTTATTTTCAAAATAATAATTATAGAAAATCGAATTTCAAAAATTTAATTTTACTTAAATTTGCACATAATTACAGCGTAGAAAGCAGGGTTGTTACACACATAGAGATACACATACACATACACATACACACACATACATACACGCAATCCATCTAATGAAGACAATACAATGTCATACAGATTCCTGATATATTCAACTGCTATTTAAACATATATATCATCTAATTAAATTATACACATTAATATATCATTGGAAAAAGAGAATTTTACCGTTTACATAATGCCAAGATAGTACATCTTGAAATAAAGAATCAGAACTCCTTGAAATGATTTCAAAATCCAGAAAGTGCTACCGTCCTAAATGCAGCTGCTGATCCTTAAATTATATTTGATTAATGCATGGAGTTGAATATTTGAGAGTAAAGGAGGGACACTGGCCGGCCTTTGCTAGTAAGAATGAGTCAAAAAGAGAGTTAAAATTGTGCGGGTTGGAGGTGATTAAATATGAGAGAGTCGAAGGAGTAAAAGTAGGATCTATTTCTACTTTCTCTCTAAAAAAATTCTCCCCTTTTTAGTTCAAAATCACACCTCGATGCTCCATCATGTGGTCAATCTCACTACTCCCATATAGTTGCCTATAATAGCCCCTTCTATGGGCCTCCAAGTTGCTTCAAGTCGGAGCAATAATTAGCTCATTTAAATCCAATCTAAATGTGTATCGATGTCGTATATTGATGAGTGCATTTATAACTATTATATACACACTATTTAATATTGATCCACACATATCAAATAAATTTTTTATAATTAATATTTCTAAGTATTAATTAATTTAATTAATTTTTAACAGTTATAATTTAATAAACTAGGTGGGAACAAGATTATTCGACATTTTGGTTGTGTGACTTTTAGGTTAAATTCGATCAGGTGTTAATATCGAAAAATTCAAATATTAACATTCACACTTCACTCGGTGGGTGATGTGACATTGTGGTCAAATTTATTGCTTACACAGCTTCAGTAAAATCCAATTTTACTTAATTATATGTTACCAGGTAGCTAAGTAGTTAATATCAGATCAGGTATGTATCGATCAAGTACTGATATAAGATATTTTAAAATATCGTGATAATAACATATTACATTGAAAAAATATCGAACCTACGTAGAACATGTCAAAAACGATATTATACTATTTTATAATGTTATATTGATTTTAAATGTTTATATATTTGGATAAATAATTCCAAATTACTACCAAAAACTAATTGCATATAGTTTATAGATTATAATCTATTTACTGAGATATTCTATTTAATACAAAGCATAATATAGGTCATAAAAAGCTGAAAAATTCATATAATGAAAACCTTTATTATTTTCTTCGATTTTATACTATATTCATTGTTTCTTCGGTCATCTAATCATCTGTATTACTTTCCCATATTTTCCATATTTATAGTTTCATCATTTTCATTTTCACTTAGTTTATCGAATAAACAATGTTGATTTGATACCAATTACTACTTTATCTCATTCCTTATCGATATGTCAAATATACAACTTTTCCCCTCTTTAACTTTTAGTTCTAGGTGCATGATACTAACTAATAAGATGAATTTTCATAAGCTAGCTTACCAGTTAGAAATGGTGAACAAAAAATAAGTAAAAAAAGAAGTAGCTCTTTCATGATCTTGTCTTTAGTGGTACAGTATTTAAAGAAAATAAAACATATAAAATAATCGAATAAGTAGATTTTTCTTTATTGATATACTGATGAAGAAGCCTAAAACTATATGGTTAAAACTAAAAAATTAGTGCATTGGGATTTCTAATATGGTACACAAATTGTCGTTCACCATATATAAGTAACAAATATTGAGAATGTGAAGATATTTATTTGTAAAGATATTTTCTCCAACATATACAATAGTGAATTATATTATGAATAAATATCAGGTATTTTAAACTAATTGGAGCGATATATCGACAAATATAGGATGATATATCGGTACTGATATTTTAAGTGATATTTTGAAAAAATATCGACTTAGGAGCGATAAGGGATATATCGACGATATATCAGTGATATTATCTGATATTAACTATATAGCCTAGTACTGAAATTATTTATACCAATTCTCTTCCTCAAAACTATATCGCATTAGGACTCTAGAAATTTGGTGGTGGTCAAAATTCCAATACCACCCATATTCAATTTTATAGTTCAAACACAAAGTCCTTGGTTCAACAATAACAATCATTATAAACCGAACTACTTGGCCAAAGACATAGACTTTGAGTTGACTTCAACTGACTGTGATACTAACCCCATATAACCAAGGAGATGAATTCTCTCTTGAACAATGTCATACTTTCAATGCTTCCACCCAACCCAATTATTGTCATTCAATGGACATCGAGCCATGATTTAACTATAATCAAAGTGAAGTATGCACAATAAAGCTCAATACCATTCTCAAGTTAAGGGAACTGTATAAAATTCTCTCATCCATATTTTCTATTTGACCTTAGTTATATTAACCAATAGAAAACTATTGCGTGAGCCATTCCATAGTTATTCAATAATTATTAGCAGGTAACCCCTTGGTGCTCCAAACAGTCATGAGTAATACACTGCCCAACATTAGAAGAGTCTTACGTACTCTATTCTTAAAGGATGTATCGATATCCAGTCATGATACATCTTTACTAGGAACATTTGAAATGTTATCTTTATTTTATTTTAATGAATAACTCATTATTACCACTATTGTACTACTATCAAAAAACATACCACTCGTGGGTTTTCTATCAAATATACATTTAATTTAATAATATATCATATTATATTGAGTATATAATAGAAAGAAAGCACCTTTTATTTCAAACAAGATTGGTTATGGAATTAGATATATGTTACAAATTACATAATTGCCCCTAAGGTATACCCCTAACTCGATCACTCCCAATTGCACTTGGGGCCAATTATGAAATCTTTATCACATCCCTTCAATCAGTTTAATGAGAACCGATCTGGTTAGACCCTTTATGAATGGATCTTTTATGTTGTTTTAATTGTCTACATGTCAATCAACTCTCTTTGATATAATTATCTTTACATTATTATCGTATAATAAAATGTATTATTCTTAATACTTGGAATCCCCCTTAACTTAGTTATAAATTTATGCATTTATATTTATACATTTCTTTTATTATGGCTCTATTCACGGCGATGTCTTTAGCCTTTTCTTTGAATTAGCCATAACCTCTTGTTTGGAACATTTCTTACTTAAGGCTTCTTAACTAAGGTTTGAAAATGAATTTAATATTGACATATCATAATCGATATCATTTATGAAATTTGAATCTAGGCATTCCTTCATAAGGAGTTGTGGTTTCTGTAAACAATTCTCTAGCATTTCGTATGTACTTGATAACACTCTAAACTACCTTTTAGTGATCTTAATTTGGATTTATATTTGCTTCATGCAACAAATATGTAAGCAAAATACGATATTGTAGACAATATAACATATATTATATTTCAGGTTATCAATATATAAGGAAGCCATCTTATATGTTCATATTAAAAATTGTAATAAGATGTCTTTGAATACCATTTGGATATTCCCAACATTCTTTATACTGATTATAAAGGATATCATGCACAAGTCCAATGTTGAGTATTAAACAACTAAACTATTATCTATTTTAGCAAAAGTACATCGTTAACGATTAATTATATGTTATTTACTTTTAGAAATATTTTAGTGCCTTTAGTGCTTCCTTCTCAAGGACACATGCTTCCTCTGAATTTTGATTGAAAATCAAATTAATTGATATTTCCATCAAAATACTTATTCAATTATAATGCTTATAGAATGATACCTTCGTCTCATTTCATGGATTATATTCGATAACCAACAAACTCAATATCACACCAAACAAACTTCGAGAAACTATAGTTGTTATGTGCAAATATTATGTTCTAAACCATTATTTAGAATTTTTCATTTCAGCACATATGTACCAAAAGCACAATGTCATACCAAGTAATAATTTTATGAGTAAATCCAAATTAAGCTGGGCACATTGAATAAAAAATAAATTACGCTGATTTCAACATTTGAAATTTACGATGTTATTGTTATCAACGTTGCTTATTATATTCCAACTGCATTAGTCTTGCTCTTGAAGACTCATTCATGATCATTGATTATATCCCTTTGCGTAAAACTACCAAAATTATATTTTGACAATGTACTTGGAATCCTTTTGGATTTATGCATCTTACCATGTGGAAAAGTCAATATTATTAATGGTTTAACAGATAACAGAGGATTATCTATTCTGGATATTGATAAGAAACTCACAGTCTCTCTTCAGTATGTGAGAATACTTGTTAGAAACTCTAATGCATTGTAGTCGTTTAGGTTAGGTTTTTTCATTTCATCTCATGTAATCAGTTTCATTATTCGATCGTATCCACATCTTTTTTCTACTAATAATTTATAAATAAAGAAATTCCTATACTATGAAGTTAGTATTTCTTGAGACAACAGTTGTTTCTTAGTGCAATGGAATAAGTATTCATAAACACTTTACGAATTGCCTTGTATATAAAAATAATTTGGTTTTTGTATACAATACTTATGTTCAAAACATAAATTGATCATCCAACGACTATCATTCCCAAACTTCTTTGGAATGATTCATATAAGATCCCTCACATATAATTATTACTTGTAGTTTATCGACTCGCATAACCTGCCAATTTCTTGACTTAGGATATGTTTGGGTTTCTTATAAACCCTTATCTTGTATGATTTTGTAACAACTTATTTATATGAAATTAATTTTAACTTTATATGCTACTGTAACAACCCGGAATTTTGGGTCGTTAGATTTTGAACATTTAATTCATTTTAAATGTTAAATGTGGATTTTGAATTGATTTTGAAATAAGAATTTTGTTAAATCAATAGAATTTAGTTGTAATTTTCAGTATGGATATTCAATTAAAATTTGAATAATAATTAAATATTTAGAATCGGAATAATTTGTGAATCTGGATGTAAATAGTTATGA
The DNA here is from genome assembly GCA_030765085.1 of Allium cepa. Classification (NCBI taxonomy): domain Eukaryota; kingdom Viridiplantae; phylum Streptophyta; class Magnoliopsida; order Asparagales; family Amaryllidaceae; genus Allium; species Allium cepa. The sequence continues at coordinate 342,472,801 of CM060931.1, forward strand.
AAATGGTTTCTAAGGTTTATTTTAAGTTTAGTTTGATTTGAATTTTATATTGGATTTTTAGATGGAATTAAAAGTCGATAAGTTGAATTTGGCATTTTATACTAATTTAATAATGGAATTTAATAATATAATAGCGTAAATAAATAGATTTTGATTCGGAATGAATCAGAACGGTTTCTAATATGAATATAAATTCTATACGATTTATAATAAAGTTGGTAAAGTTTTAAAAGTGAAGTTTTAAAAGATTTCGACGATTTCGAAAATCGCTCGAATTAATCGACGAGTTAAAATAGCCTTCCGGGGCACAGTCTCGAAATTTGACGAAACCAGTTCCATTGGATCCATAATAATGTATTATTATTGGATTTCAAATTTCGTAGCGTTTAGATTTACCGTTTGCTCGTACGGGTGAGAAACGCGTTGAAATTAAAATCGATAATTTAATATTTAAACTCAATTCAAAAAGCTATCTTCCACATACAACCAAATTAGCTTTCGAAACACGTTCCATTATGTTCGGAATATGGGTAAAACCCTATAAACGCCTGGTGTCATGTCTGATTCGGAGTTCGTTCGAAATCTTGAATTTGGTGGAAATTAATAATAAAATATTATATTAAATCGTTTATATATATTCATGTTTTAACTAAACCCTAGTAGAGAATTGAGCCACCGCTTCATTAGTTTCAATGGCCATAACCCTCTGATCTTCTACTCAGATCTCTCCAAATCCACTGTTTATTTCACAATTCTCCAACTAGAGAATCGAAGAACTAGTTGAGCTCTATAAAGCAACCGGTCATGATTGGGGTTGGAGGGTTGGATTGGCGACAATTTGATGGTGAGGTTCGGTCGTTCTTGAGCAATTTCCGGGCTTTAGGGGAGGCCGAGTGTCGTAAGATTCCAGGTGAGGGTAGAGGCGAGTTGTAGCATCAATTTGGCGTTGGCCGATCGTTGAGGAAGTGGCGGATGAAGGCTCGTTAGTCGTGGGTTGATCGCGCGTTTTAGGTTTGTTAGCCTGCGTTGCATGAAGTAGAAGAAGGTGGACGGCCAATGGTAATTATAAAAAAAAAAAGAATTTTTTTCAAAAATTTATGTACAAACTTTATAAGTCCATAACTTATGCATGCGTGATCAGATTCAAACGAAATAAGAAGCGCCGGAATCACAGCGACGTGGTTTACGCGCTGCAGCAAGTCCGGAGATGATTGGAGTAAGTGAAAATTTTAGATTAAATCGAATGGTTCGATTTAATTTAAAATTTAAAACGCTCGTCGAAACTCAAGGTGAGTTTATCTCACTCACATTTGGAATGCTAGTTAGTTTAAATAGTTAATATTTAAATGATTGCTTGATTGGTTGAATGTGATAATTATTATCAGATTGGATCGATATTTATTGGTTGTGCTAACATCTGTGGATGTAGGGAAACAAGTTGGAGGGATCCAACTGGACTCCTAACAATATAGAAATTATTTTCACAATTGTTGTTGTATTTTATTTATATATTGTGATAGATTAATTTGAAAATTTAATTGTGCTGTGTTATGATTGGATAAATAAAATCTGGGATTTTAAAGTATAAATAAAGTAAATCGGGACTAAAAGGAAATGAAGAGGGATTTTTAAGCAATGAATTTAAAGAAATTAAATTCAGGAAATTGGTTTGGAGTCTGTTAAAGTGTTTTTGAAATTTTGATTTAAAAGGAAATGTGAAATGAAAATTTATAAACTGGGTTTATAAATGAAGTGGAATATTAACGGGGATAAATATTGAAAGTATAGGTTTCCGGTGGGAATTTCTATAAGAAGTGCAAATTGCTTAAAAATAATAGTAAGATTGTTTTTAAAAGATGGGAAGTGTACTTTTTCCTGGAAATTTAGTATGTTTTAAAGAAAAGTTTTCAAAATATAAATGGGCAGTTTAAAATGTAGAATATTTTAGAAAGAAAATATTATTTTAATTGTTTAGAGTGTAAGTAAACATTTATTTAAGTAACTATGGTATTTAACTATCTTCAAGGTAAAGTAGTATTAAGTTTTCAAAAGGAAATTTTAATATAAATATCTGATATAATAACTTCATAAAAAAAGAAAATTTTTGATTCCAATTACTCAAGAAACTTTTATAGATTTCAAAAGTATAATTTGGATAAAGAATTTAGTAATCATACTTTAAATATTTTAAGTATATTGGAGTGATTTCCAGGAAATAGAAATGTGTTAAAAAATAAAAGGAGTTTATTTTTAAAGTGTGGGCAAAATTTACGAGATTTAAATGTAAATTTGAATGGAGATAAATCAAGCAGGATTTATAAAAGGAATTCTTTGGTTTATTCTGAAATGAAAGTGTATTTCCCTAAAAAGCCAAGTACGTTTTAAAGCGGATTTTTAAGTTAAAGTTAAAAGTTTTAAATTTGATTTTAAAAGAATGTTTTTAAGAATTTTTTTATTTAAGTTGTAAAAATTTTAAGAGTAAATATTTAATAAATTAGTTATAGTAGTAATTATTTTAAAGGAGTTAATTGGTATATACTTTAAAGGAATATCATTAATATTTATATTTTAGAAACTAGTTTTATTGTAAAGATAGTTTGGTTAAAGTTTTGTTTGAAAATTGTATAGTATTTTGTAACTCTTCTTGTAAAATTTAGTTTAATTTAACTTTTATTTTAAAATTAGCTTATGTTTTATAAAGTAGTTTTGCTTTAGATATTTTTAAATATATTTTAAGGTATATTTTAGAATAAAGTGATTTAATTGTTTTTAAAATCTAAATGTTTGGACTTGGTTGTTTTCAGTGGAAATAGAAAATATTTGAGGAATTTATTTCGTGTCAAAAGCGTGGTTTGAAACTGTTTTCAAGGGGTTGAAAATGGAAATATATCTTGCAAATATATTTTAAGGATAATAAATAATTTGGGCAATTATTTATTGTTTGATGGATGTTTGTGGATGTAATTGATAGTTAAATAACTTACTATCAATATTGGCCAAATTCGTTGATTGTTTCGAAGAGACAGTGATCGGGATTTATTTCTCGAAAACACTTCGATCCGGTTTGTACGTTTTCGTGAGGAAGACGAGTTTAGATTCGAAGATGGAGTAGTGAAGTGCAAGGGCTAGTCGCTAATAATCCTGAGGATGATTCCAAAATGGATGTAGTAGGAGTAGTGCCTTCGGTTCCGTTCGAACCCGAGGCGGACTTGTATGGATGAATGCTTTCGGAACATCGTCAGGTGGACGGTGGACATTCTAAGTGAAACGTTCTAAAAAGGTAAGGCTTAGCCTCAAGCCTCGTCAATCGAGAATGACTGAAAATCAGGGGTTATGCAGCAAGGCTAAGTGGGTAGCACCCATTAGGGTGGGGTCATCGCTGTCTAGATGTCCCTTTTTATTCGGCTTGGTGGTGCGGTTGCTGATCCCAACCGTGGGGTGATCTTACTCGAGATTATCCAGTAAGGGGTAGTCCCAGTCTTGTGTTGCAGGGGATTGGGAGTAATCCTCGGTACGGTGATCTAGGCCACGTACTGTGTCAGGTGGTACCCCAGTGCCTAGTCATTAGTTGGAAATCCATTCTCCCTACGCGCCTTTTACGATTTTTGTTTGTATTATCCACGATTATGGCTAGTAGCTGGAATTTAATCATGTAACAATTTCGGCTATTTGAATAAGTATTTGTAAATAGACCCTATTATAATATCAGAGGATTTTATAAGAAATGTTCTGGCTATCGTAAGGTAAAAACCCGACATGTTTATTTGTGGCGTGGTCTTACGAGATGCTTTTGTTTTCAAAGGATTTTGAAAATTTAATAATCAATTTGGGTGTATTTTTCTCACGTTGGTATTCCAGACTGACTCGGGTGTTATTTTATTATGATGCTCGGGTCAGAATGAGTATTATATGTTCAGGATATGATGCTATGGAGCTCAGAAGAGGAGCTGGAGTCCGAGACGTATTACCGTATTTGTTTATATCCATTGTTGTGATTGTATGAAATTGTCAGGCTGGTAATTGTTGTTTGTTTGCGATACTCTGATGGTGTATTGTATAAAAAAGATGTAGTTTTCATTTTGTATAAAGATCTAATATTATGTATTATATTTTGTTCCGCTACGATTGTGAGATTCTGTTACTGTTTAGTTCCTTCTTTCTTCTATCTTCTTTCTTTTCCCTCAACAATCAGTCTTTTCCGGCACTCGAGCGTCGACATATTATTCTGTGGTGTATTTTGGGTCGATTTTTGAGGGTCTAAAAGGGCGGGTCGTGACAGCTACTCTTCAGTACACTACCTTACAGAATGAAGTTAACTCATCTTCACTCATAACTAATCATACTTTGTTCAACAAAGTTCGATTACTCCTTATCGATACATCAATATGTATCATTGGGAGGAGCGACTTTTAGGATCGAATCTTTATTCATTCTAGGTATGTTTTCAACTCCTTTCAATATACTCACCTATTGGACCAAATCAAATCATTTTATTTTCTATTACACGTTATATTATTTAATTTCATTTTATATTCTATGATCTTATCATAGACGTGATATGTTTGTATCAAATATGCATGTTCATGTTCGTGATAATTCATCGATGAATTCAACAAAGTATGTGGAAATGTTTTGGTATTATTAGGTTCGTGGTTGCATTCATCTTTATGTATCAATATGAAGGGTTCATCTACTTTTATTTCACTTTCACTGAATGGATGTTTTGTTCTTAATAGTCTAAGAGTAATTGTAATGATACCTTTTTCGAGTTAAATTTAAATTGGTAATTTAAAATATTTTTTTAATTTAATTATGGTTTTATTTGAATTTTTCCAAATAAAATAAGATATTTGGTTGTTTGTTTAACTAAATGTATATAAATTGATTTTAAATAGAATTTGCATTTAAAAATTCAAGATAAACATTTTTAAATAAATTGGATTTAAATACTCTACATTTTTTAAACTTAATTAAAAATGTGTTTTCTAATTTTAATATGTGTATATGAATATATATATTTATATTGGAAGTTATGATTTAAAATTAATATATTTTTATCTTTTGAAAATTAATGAGTTAAGCAAGAGAAAAGTACATAAATTAATAAATAAAAGATTAAAAAACATAAATCATAAATATTAATAACATAGGGTTTAAAACAAAAATTTTAAATTAAATTAAGCAAAGGATTTAAACATAAAATCATTGTTTGTGACATTTATAAAATAATAAGATTATGTAATTAACAAATGTAAGATTAGTGGCAACATTAATTTACAAGTGTTAGTAAAATTTAACAAGTGGCATTACAATTTCTCCTTTGAAATTTAATTACAATGATATGTTTTAAAAAAAAATGAGAAAACCTTGTTATCATTTCAGTTCTAAAAACTCTTCACTCCTCAATTTTTCTTCAACTTCACATTTCTTTCATTCATTTCAAGTCTAGAAACCAAATCCAGATTAAAAACAAAAGATAGAAAATCAAATAACCTGAAAAACAAACCCAGGCTTCAAGCAATTCAAACAAAACTCTCAAACCAGAAAATCTTCAGCCTGGAAAACAGAAACAAAACAAAACCTGGAAACAAATAAAAATCAAAACAATTTCAACAAGTAGCAATTCCAGATCAAAAACAAGCAATGAATCAAAGCACAAGTTAAAGCTGGATCAAAGCATGCAACGAACATATCAATAAGCAAAGTAAAAGATCAAGGGCAAAGAAAGATTCTAGATTTTATAAATCTATTCTCTGTCTTTACAAAACCAGGTGAGCAAAGTCCCCTTTATTAGATATTAAACATGAATATCTTGATGATTTTGAAGTATATTATGAAATGTGTTTGAATGATGATACGAATATGCTGTGAATGTCTGGGAAACGAACATAAGTATCTCTGTTTCAAAGATTTACAGGATGCAAACCTATTTAAAAATCGAAATCTCATCCTACAATCATTTATAGGCTTTGATGTCTAAATAAATTATTTTTGTAAGATCAGGATTTAAGTTTTAAAATTAGTTCCAAATTAAATTATTAAATGGTTTACTGGAAATAAAGAAAATTTGTAAAAACAAATTAAAATCAAAAATTAAATCTTTAAAAATTCAATTTTTGATCGTATAAAAAAATTTGTTTGAAGAATAATGATTTTAATGTTGAAATCTCAATTTTTAAGTTGGAAATCTTGTGAATTATTGAGTTGAACGAAAATGACACTCTTGTTAAATTCTGTCAAACAACGAGATGAAGTTCATCGTGCTTTGGTCGGAAGATGGTTCGAGCATCGAGGATCAACGGAAAAATAGTGGAAGAATTTTCTGGTGGCCGTGGTGGCTTATCGATGGTGAAATAGGGTTTAAGACAACGATTTGATCATCATTGCATTTAAAGGTCGTGTGTCGTTAGGGGAGCGTCGGACTGGATCGGGGTGTGAGGGATCAATGCGTGGGTCGGCGGCGATGTTCTGGTCGTAACAGTAGGGTCTCAGGTCACCGTGGAAGGCGGCACGAGGTAGTTTTCTTCTATCAGTTCAAGTTTTTGGGGGTGTCGATTTGCTAAATTTTGAGCCCCGGTGAGATTAACGGTTCAGGGTGGTCGGAGTGTGTGAGCACATCGTAGATGACGTGTGGGTGATCACGACGATGATCGAAGTGGCTTCGGTCGATGGTGCACGTACATGGTGCACGTTGGATCTAGAAGTGGTTGTGGTAGTTGGGGAAAGATGATGTTCTGCTCGGTAAAATTTGAAATGGTTCGGGGAAGTTGAAGTGGTGCCTCGTGTTCGTGCTCGAGCGATCGTTCGGGTAGTTTGTATTGTGGGCTCGGGTAGTTTTAATGGTTACAGGATTAAAAATGTGTAAGTGAATTTGCATTAAGTTTTAGTAAATGATTTAATCAAGTTTTAAAAGCAAGTTTTCAAAACTAGCTAGGGAACAGGTATTTACAAAAATATAATGATCATTAAGTAATTAATTAAGCAAATGAAATGATTTTGATTATTTAGTAACTTAAAGGGTTTTAAGTTAAATACATATGTTAATAATAATTAATTTTTTTCCTAAGGTTTATTAAATAAAGATTTAAATGATAATTGAGAAATAAATTAAGATAATGATTTGTCTTTGATAAATTTATGGTTAATTAAATAGTATAAGTAATTAAGGTGTAATTACTTAATTGAAATTAATTAAGGATAATTAACCAATTAAGATTCATTAATGATAATTAATTACTTAAAGACAATTACTTAATTAAAAGTAATTAATTAATGATTAAAATTGATTAATCAAGTGATTAAGGGAAAATTACTCAATGTAATTAATTGTGATTTATTAATATAAGGGATTAGAGATAATCACTTATTGTAATTGATTAAGGGTAATTAAGTAGTCAATGATAACTAATTAAGGATTAATCTCTTAATGTAATTAATTAAGGATAATTTATTTAATGGTAATTAATTAAGAGTTAATTAATTTAAGGATAATTAATTAAAGGATAATTAAATAATTAAAGGCTAATTATTTAATGATTTAAGGTTGATTTATTTATTAATTAAGGTTGATTAATTTATAATTAAAGGTTAGTTAATTTATTAATTAAGGTTAATTAATAAATGATTAAATGATAATTAATTAAAATAGTTTATAGTTAATTAATATTAATTAACGAAGATTAGTAATTTATTCATAAGTAATTAATCTGATTTAAATTAATTAGATGTTAATTGATCTTACTTATGGATGTTTGGATTGTATGGAATGCTTTGAGTTGTTTGATATCCCTGATATGTGATGCTCTATTTTGATTTGAGCTGTGATGAGTGTAATTATCTGTGATGAATGTAATTTATTTATGTGTGAATCTGTGAATGAAGATAAGCATTATAGATTATACCGCTTATCGATATTGATATGATTGATTCTGTGATGATTGATGTTGTTGCCTATTGTGTAAAGCCCCTAGACTACACCATACACACGCAAATATGGATTTCACGGGAAATCGGTTAAGTCACAAATGTTTTGAATTAAGATATTATTTGTTTAAAAAATTGAATTTTGAATCCAAATGGTTTTGGAAATGTAATTGGGTTAAATATGAAAAGCTTTTTGAAAGGAAGTTTGAAATTAAAATTTAGTTTGAATATGACTATATCTTGTTAAGTTCTGAAATTGTTTTGGAAATTTGGTTTGAAAGGTTTATACATTTTATATTATATATATATATATATATATATATGGATTTTTAAACCATCTTTAAAATATGTTGAATATATTATTTTGAGAATTTAAATTCAACCCAAGTTTATACTTGAAAGGCTTTATCTTAAGCAAATGTAATCGGATTTTCTCGAAATGAAAACTCTTAGTTTGCAAATGATAATAGCTTTCAAAGAAAGAAAGGATTTCCAGTTTTATTAAAAAGGGGTTTCGAATTTGAAAGGGGATTTTTTTTGAAAGCTATAATTGAATCTTTGTGAAAGATTTGTGAACATTGTTTCCAAATTGAAGAGGATCTTGAAGGTGTATCTTTTATATAAAAGATTTGGAATTGTAAATAGTTTTGAAAGCTATGAATTAATTTCTGTGGAAGATTAGTGAACTTTGTGAATTAAATCATTTTGTTTAAAGATTTGAAAATGGTAATTTGTTTAAACCATTTGAAGAAAGGTTTTGGGCTTTAAGTTGTGACTTAACTGAGATCCCAGTATCCATATGTTTTTAAATATTGTGCTCATTATTCGGTTTAGCCGGGAGAGGACCTTGTGTCATATAACCCATTTCGAATAATGATACGACGATATGGATAGCATTTGAAGACCGGTGGTGAAGAACAGGTATTTTTGAAAACGAAAGGATTACCCGTCGAATGACTCTGCACTGAGTAGCTACGGTATAGAGATCCCCTTATGTGATAGGGAGTCCGATTGGGATTATGAATACCCGGATTGCAAGGGCTTATTTATGAAGTGCGTTCGATTCTGTTCGAACCCGGAACAGACTTGTATGGATGTATGTCTGACGTTACACTTTGAGATGTAAATCTGGTTTCTATCAATACTTTCTATTTGGTGGCGGAGAATTTATTCTCTTAGCTTAACACCCTTCTCTGAGACGTACGAGCTCAAAGTTTATGTAGTTGATGGTTACTAGTGATACATTCCCAATTCGGTAATGTGGCATACGAAGTGCCGCTGATCATTTGTTGATCGAAGCATGGCTTTTGTGTAAAGCGTAGCTTTGTGAACGAGACTGCATCAGGACCTCACAACCCGGAAATGGTCGAAACAGGAAAGGAAATGGTCAAAACAGGAAAGATACGGCAAGGTTATTAGGGGTCATGCCCCTAGAGTATGTCCATTTCTTCTAGATAGATGTGGTATCATGGTATGGAGCCCAGATATTTAACCTATATGGTTACTGCAAATTTGTTACTTTGTGGTCTTTGATGTCGAGCGCTCGGATAAAGGTTGGTTACGACTGGGGATGACATACTTGTAGGTGTTACTTCTGGGCAGGAGTAACCTGGCCTTGTGTTGGCAGAAATCCAGGTAGGTTCTCGGGGCGTCCCTCCGAAGGCGTACCCATATGGAAATAGCAAGTTCCTTAGCCCGATCATTTGTTGGAAATCCAATCTCCAATACATGCCTTGTACGTTTTTAGTCGTATAACCTGCCATTTACTTATGGTGGTCACCACTGTTTAGATGGTAACTATAGCAGGCATAGTTCGAAATGTCTATGCAGGCTAAGATTAATATTATACTTTCGAAAGGTTTTCTGCACTATGCATTAATAATAATATCAAAAGATTTTTGTGTATCAAGCATGTTTGACTATCATAAGGAGAAATCTCCTCCAACTGTGTGCTTGCATTGCGTGTGTGCGGGGAGGCCTTATGGTAGTTTCATTTTCAAAAAAGCATTGTGGATTTCCTTTTAAATTCTTTTTGTTTGTTTTGTTGAAAGAAAACTGTTTTTATTTGCTCACACCAGTCTAATGGCTGACCTGGAATTTATTGTTCCCTTTCTAAACTCTGGGTCCTCACAATTTTCCATACAGGCAGTCTAGAGTTGGATTTTTCAGATAATCAAATAATAGGTGTAGATTCGATAGCACCCAGCCTTTGGATTCGGCGATAACATTTGTTCACTTGGACTGACCTTGCTTAATACAGCATAATGGGGTTCGAGCTTTTCGTTATGGAGTTTGGAGTCTTTTGAGCCTTGGCATTAGAGTTGTAGTTTTGGATTCTTCCTTTCTCTCTTGGAGATCAAGTTGGAAATTTCTTTCCGCTGTGTCATATTCTGCTGTTATATTATGCTTTGATATTTTTGGATCTGCTGTATCTTATTGTATCAGATATTTTATCATTGTTGTATCAAATGTTGTTTATCAATGATATATTTATTGTTTTCTTCAGCTGTGTTGTTGTAGTTAATGTGTTATAAGCTCCGGCGAACCAGATTCGACGTTTGAATCCACGGCATTCGAATACGGGTGATGTTTTTGGGTGTCAATTTTCAAAGGTCGAGTCAGTGTCGTTTCATTTGGTATAAGAGCTGAAAGTTGAACTTTAGCTCAGGAGTATAACACATTAGGTAACTCATTAGAGGTAGGGTGAAGTATGCCTTAGAATGAGTATATCTCTAAGATATCCGTCTGTATGCCTCAGTACATTCTCTTACTATCCACAGATAGTAAGTACGAGTGCAAGAAGAGGACGAAGTAGGGGACAGGAGAGTACCACTACAAATGGTCAATGCCCTGTAACAACAAGGAAACAATCTTTTCTTATCAATCTTCCCGTTTTTAAATTCATTGAATTTGAAATTGAAATAAACTGGTTAACAAAAGATGAAGTTAAATTGAATTGTATCGATAAAACGATTTTGGTTAAAACCCAAATTTGAAATTCTATTGTAATTTCTTGTGTGGATCAAAGTTTGAAGTGGAACAAGCTGGTGTAAACTTTGGGGTACTCTGACCTGAGTTTGGAATCCATACCAAGTGTTCGAGAGCTTTGGATGATTGAATCTATTTGTTTATTCTGTTGGGTCCAGATATATTCTACGAACGGTTAGTTATCACTTCGAACTAACCAATACCCCTGCAAATTTCGTAGACCGGATGACCTGAATATTTCGTGAAGTGTTGAACAATTTGTTCTCGTATCTATTGATGATATTCTGATTTGGTAAGCCAAATGCAGAATAGATATTCAGCTTGATCTGGAAAGCTATATCTTTGTGTGTCCATCTGTTCTTTGTTGTCTCCCTGTCTAGCAAATTTCGGGGAAAATTTTTCTTAAAGGGGAATTTGTCACGATCTCGTTTTTTGAGTTAAATTTAAATTTAATTTTTTAATAAATTTTAAATTTAATTGTGAATTTATTTGAATTTTTCCAACTAAAATAAGATATTTGGTTGCTTGTTTAAATATATGTATATAAATTGATTTCAAATAGAATTTGGATTTGAAAATTCAAGAGAAACATTTTTAAATAAGTTGGATTTAAATACTCTACATTTTTAAATTTAATAAAATATGTGTTTTCTAATTTTAATATGTGTATATGAATATATATATATATATATTGGAAGTTATGATTTAAAATTAATATATTTTTATCTTTTGAAAATTAATGAGTTAAGCAAGAGATAAATACATAATATTAATAAATAAAAGATAAAAAAACATGAATCATAAATATTAATAACATATAGTTTAAAACACAATTTTTAAATTAAATTAAGCAAAGGATTTAAACATAAAATCTTTGTTTGTGATATTTGTAAAACAATAAGATTATGTAATTAACAAATGTAAGATTAGTGACAACATTAATTTACAAGTGTTAGTAAAATTTAACAAGTGGCATTACAATTTCTTCTTTGAAATTTAACTACAATGATATTATAACATGGTTATCATTTCAGTTCTAAAAACTCTTCACTCCTCAATTTTTCTTCAACTTCACATTTCTTTCATTCATTTCGAATCTGGAAACCAAATCCAGATTAAAAACAAAAGATAGAAAATCAAATAACCTGAAAAACAAACCCAGACATCAAGCAATTCAAACAAAACTCTCAAACCAGAAAATCTTCAGCTTGGAAAACAGAAACAAAACAAAAATTGGAAAGAAATAAAAATCAAAATAGCTTCAACAAGTAGCAATTCCATATCAAAAACAAGCAATGAATCAAAGCACAAATTAAAGCTGGATCAAATCATGCAACAAACAGATCAATAAGCGAAATAGGAGATCAAGGGCAAAGCAAGATTCCAGATTTTATAAATCTGTTCTCTGCCTTTACAAAACCAGGTGAGCAAACTCCCCTTTATTAGATACTAAACATGAATATCTTGATGATTTTGAAGTATGTTATGAAATATGTTTGAATGATGATATGAATGTGCTGTGCATGTCTGGGAAATAGACATAAATATCTATGTTTCAAAGATTTACAGGATGCAAACCTATTTAAAAATCAAAATCTCATCCTACAATCATTTATAGGCTTTGATGTCAAAATAAATTATTTTTGTAAGATCAGGATTTAAGTTTTAAAATTAGTTTCAAATTAAATTATTAAAGGGTTTACTGGAAATAAAGAAAATAAAAAAAAACAAATTCAAATCAAAAATTAAATCTTTAAAAATTCAAGTTTTGATCGTATAAACAAATTTGTGTTGAAGAATAATGATCTTTAATGTTGAAATCTCGATTTTTAAGTTGGAAAATATTGTGAATTATTGAGTTGAACAGAAATGACACTATTGTCAAATTCCGTCGAACGACGAGATGAAGTTCATCGTGCTTTGGTCTGAAGATGGTTCAAGCATCGAGGATCAACGGAAAATAGAGGAGGACTTTTTTGGAGGTCGTGGTGGCATATCGATGGTGAAATAGGGTTTAAGACCATGATTTGGTCATCGTTGCATTTGAAGGTCGTGTGTTGTCTGGGGAGCGTTGGACTGGATCGGGGTGTGGGGATCAATGCGTGGGTCGACGACGATGTTTTGGTCGTAACAGCAGGGTCTTAGGTCACCGTAGAAGGCGGCGTGGGATAGTTTTCTTTAATCAGTTCAAGTTTCAGGGGATATCAATCTGCTAAATTTTCAGCCCCGGTGATATTAACGGCTTAGGGTGGTCAGAGTGTGTGAACACATCGTCGATGATGTGTGGGTGATCGCGACGATGATCGAAGAGGCTTCGGTCGATGGTGCACATACACGATGCACGTTGGATCTGGAAGTGGTTGTGGTAGTTGCGGGAAGATGAAGTTTTGCTCGGTAAAATTTGAAAATGGTTTGGGGAAGTTGAAGTGGTGCCTCGGGTTTGTGCTCGAGCGATTGTTCGGGTAGTTTTAATGGTTACAGGATTAAAAATACGTAAGTGAATTTGTATTAAGTTTTAGTAAATGATTTAACCAAGTTTTAAAAGTAAGTTTTCAAAGATATTTAGGGAATAAGTGTTTTCAAAAATATAATTATCATTAAGTAATTAATTAAGCAAATGAAATGGTTTTGATTATTTAGCAACTTAAAGGGTTTTAAGTTAAATTCTTATGTTAATAATAATTAATTTTTTCTCAAGGTTTATTAAATATAGATTTAAATGATAATTAAGAAATAAATTAAGATAATGATTTATCTTTGATAAATTTATGGTTAATTAATTAGTATAAGTAATTAAGGTGTAATTACTTAATTGAAATTGATTAAGGATAATTAACCGATTAAGATTCATTAATGATAATTAATTAATTAATTTAAAGGTAATTAATTGCTTAATGATAATTAATTAATTAAAAGTAATTAATTGATGATTAAAATTGATTAATCAAGTGACTAAGGGAAAATTACTCAATGTAATTAATTTGTGATTTATTAGTATAAGTATAACGACCCGTAATTTCACTACTACAAAAATGAGAGATTTCATTTGTTTTAAATTTAAAAAGGTTTAAAACTTAAATAAATAAGTTAAATATAATAGATAATAATAGAAAAATTATTTATTCTTATAGTTGATAATTTAAAAAGTATAAAATTTGGATTTTAGAACAAATCAACAAAAGTTAAGTTTTGTTAAAAATAAATAAATGCTTAAACAAATAGGTTTAAATATTCATTTAAAAAGATAAATCTTATAAAAACATCTAATAAAGATAATAAAAGTATATTAAAATACTTATAAGTACGTTAATAATCGTTTTACAAAAATAACCAAATTTTGTCGCATTTTGTCAGTTTTACATACACCATAAAATTAGAGATTTTGAAATATAAAGAAATATGTTTTAATTTATTTAAAGAAGTAAAAATTTCATTTTTGAATTTGGTTTACATAAATAAATAGTTTAACTAAAACGCCAAAATGTGACTGTAAAAAGTTTTGTCAAAAAACGACGTTTTATCGATTAAAAGTTATCGCAACGTCGTCGCACCTTTGTTTTCTTATATTGGAACATATATTCAAACGGTGTAAGTATTAATTAATTCGCTAATCAAGTTTACTTTTACTTAACAAGGTTCGAAACTTCTAGAAAACAATTAACAAAAAGCAAGCACAAAAAGACAAAAAAAGTACAAAAGTCAAAAAGTAAAACATCAAATCAAATAAATATAATTTTTACTTACTTAAAATTTAAGTGAAATTGACATAGTGATTTGAAATGTGATGTTAAGTGTTGAAAAAAAAATAAGATTACTTTATAAGTAAGTAAGGGTATTTTGGTCTTTTTACAAAACATTATTTTAATCCAAAACTTTTTCTTTAAATAAGCATCTACTTTCTCATTTTTTTTCACTTCTTCTTCTTTTTCCAAGCTTTTCTCTACCTCTTTAATGGCTTCTTCTTTTCTTCCAAATGCTTATTAACTTTTTCAAAACCATATCAAATCCACTCCAAACACCATCAAACTTTGCCGAAGACCTTAGAATACCATTAGAACATGGTTTAATATCTAAGAAGTGAAGAAATGATGGAGGAATGAGTGGAATAGGGCATGGCCGAACCTATGGGGAAAGAGGAGCAAGTCGTAAAGCTCCGGAGCAAGAAAAAGAGAAGGAAGTACCACCGACTTCATTCCAAGGAGCTAGAAACAAATTCAAGGTGTTGCGGAACTCTACCGAATTTTCGGTAGTTTGAAAGAAGAGGTCGATGGCATAAAGCAAAAGAAATGGAGTAGAAGTTGATTAGTTGAAGTTTAAGTGAAGTGTTGTTGCAAATGAATGTTGGTAGGAAGAATTGGTTAATTTAAAGGTGAGTACTCTTATTTTCTAATAAATCCATAAATTGTTTCAAGTATAATGATTTGAAAGTTTAAATATGTTGAATGAATGTTCGATAACTTGTTTGCATAATTGGTTGTTTATGTGGTTGATAACTTGTTTAATAAATGATAAGAGAAATAGTTAGTAAGTAAGTTAATTAAATAAGAATCAAATCCATACAAATATATGTCTGGAAGTTATTTAGTCTTTTAATGATATTAAATAAGTTAAAATAGTTTAAATATGGTTTAAAACAAATTTGAAGTATTTCGGACAAGTTCCTAAGCAATTCATAAAATTGGTCAAAATCGAGCTCATCGCGTAGCGGCAATTCGTAAATTTCGACCCGTAACTTCAAATTGACGTAGAGAATGATTTTTAAATCGGATTTTTTCAACATAAAAATTATTTGGTCCACAATGATAATAGTTTTCCAACAAAGAAAGAAAATCAAGATTTCATCAAGTAGAGTTTGAAATATGTCCAAAACAATTTTCTAAAAACATCGCAGTTTTGCAGTTCGGAATCCAAAAAGTGATTTCTTTATAAATAATACTTTTAAATGATTAAAAATATGAAACAAATTTGATAAATCTATTAAAATGGTTTAAAAGAGATTTGGAATGAAAATATGAATTTTCAAATATTAAAAAGTTGTTTAAATCAAATAAGCTTATATAGCATTTTCTACAACACTTTTATGCTGCGAATTCTATAACCTTTTGAAATGTAGTTTTAAACTTAACAATTCTTTCCTAAATCTTTTGCGAATGATTTTAAAAGAATAATTAAGTAATTTAAAGATGATTTGGAAGCTTTAATAAGAGTTGGAATATATGGTTAAGAGAAATTTTTTATACCACTTAAACAAAAAGCGAAGAAGATTGAATATAATAACAAACTGAGTATGCGAAAACGACTTGTACTTTTGTCCCATCTGTGAGATATGGAAAGATAAAACAAGATGTTTAACTAAAGTTAGGGATGGAACAACCAGCGTCCTGAACTTACCTGGCCTATATTTTCTCTTCTTAGGCCATGGGTGGAATATATCGAAAGGAAAGCCCGGATGCTCTAAAAGATCATAATTAAGTTTTTTAAGATAAAATAAAAGAAATAAATTCCTTGATTTTATTATAAATGGTCTATATATAAGATTTATAAAATTGATATTTTATAAACAAAAGTTATGGAATTATAAAAGTGTTTTATAAATATTAAATGGGATTGTAATCAAATTTATATATGGGTTTGCAATTGAAAGTTAGAAAAGAATTTATAATGGATTTTATAAATAATAAGATTTGAAAGGAATGAATTTGTAAATAAGAGTTTTATAAGTAATTAAATTATAATTGGATTTTGACTTATAAGTGAGATATAAATGGAATTTGTTAGTAAAGAAATTTTATATATGGAAGTTTATAAAATGTAAATGGAATTTATAAAAACCGTTTTGTAAATCTGAAATCAATTTAATTTGATAAGTTAAATGAGAAAGTTTATTAAAGGAATTATATTCGCGATTTTGACAATGAATAATCCTTTAAATTAAATGGATGTTTTAGAAAGTGGTATTGTAAAAGGGATCCCTGAAGTTAAAAGTTAAGAAGAAAATCCTTTGATTGAGATTTAATGAATGATTAGGAAAGGTTTTACTAAGTAAAAGAGAAAATGATTTGGAATTATTCTAGGATTTAAGAAAAGTTTAATAAATCAAACGATTCGATAAATGAGGCTTAAATATTCCATATACTCTTTACAAGAAAATGGAATAAATTGAAAAGAATATATCTAAGAAAGATATTGATTAGATAAAAAGATGAAGTAATTGATTGATGATTGATATCCATATATGAACTTAACATCTTTTAAAGCGATGATTGGCTTCGAAGGAACCAGAGTCAGATTTAGATGATTCCTATCTGAAAACCACTTCGAACCAATGTATACGTTCGAAAGTGAAGACATGTTGAAGATGATGATTATTGAAAACCGTGGATCTTTATAGCGTGAAGACTGCTTGCTGAACATGCTCTGGTTGGCTCCTATTATAGAGTTATTTATAGCAGTAGTCTCCTTATAATGGAGATATTTTTGGATTGCAAGGGATTCTCGCGTAGTAATGGCCGAGGAAAGTTCATTCGGTTTCGTTCAGTCCTAGAACGAACTTGTATGGATGAATGTCCACATTGCATTTCTGAGACACAACGCTTGTCTTTTACAAACGTACATCAGTGGTGGCGAAGAAGGCAACTTCTCTTAGCTTAATATCCTACTTGAGATGTACGAGCTTAAGGGTTCTATTTTGTAGAAGGAAAATAGTGATCAAAGGATGGAAATGTGGAATTCAAAGTGGAACTTGTTATGATAAAAGCGTGGTTTTGTATGAAAAGCGTGGCTTTGAAGAAATTGAGCAGAGCCTCATGAGCCTCACACCTCGGTTATGATGGGATTCTATGTGGTCCGATGTATGCTCGCATTTTGGATAGTAGTGATTTGGACTATCAGATGTTCTGAGCCCTAGGCACCAGATACGTCTGGGCCTCAAGGCATTTATTGCTCCATGTGGATAATGTGGTTAGCTTGAGAAAAGCAGGGAACTACCGGTTACCAGTTGTAGTGTAGCAAGTGTAGTTCCAAACGACTAGTTTGAGAAAAGAGATTAAGGCACCGTGGGAACTGTATTTTATGTGTGGATCGGAGAAAAGGTCACTAGTTTCCTATCATGATTGAAATCCATTCCCAATATGAGATTTACGGTTTTGATTTTATTTCCAAAATAGCTATAATGACTTGCAAACATTTCAGCTACCACTTTTGGTATCATATATTCCGTTGGGATATTTCGTTGACCTAGTCCGGGATATTACCTTAGACTTAGTCCAGGTATTGATACCATATTTGAATAAGTTTATTTGAAAAGTGTTTTCAAAAGAATGTCATTAGAAATAATATCAACCGTTTTAATATATAAAAGTGTTTTGGTTAGCATAAAGTAAAAACCCATCCGTGTTTATGTGTAGGCATGGTCTTATGAGATACCCATCTTTTCAAAGGTTTTGATAACATAGTCATTTTAAAGTTTGAGTATCTCACGCCGGTTTATCAAGCGTGATCTGGGTATTTTCAATACTCGGGTCAGATTCGAGTAGTTTCGGGTTTAGTTGAAGACGATTGGAGTTTCCAGAGGAGAGCTGGAGATCTTCATCATCATATGGACGTATTCTATTATCCGCTGTGGTTTATTAGTTTTAGTTTGATGTTTGTCAGCAATTGTAAGGACAGGTGTTTATAACTGTCCAAGCTGAATTTATGTTAGACTCTGATATTGTATTTAAAATTTCCGCTGTAAAGATTATTATTGAAATAATATATGTTATCCCACTCGTGTGAGATTTTATTCTGTCTTTATTTTCTTTCTACCCTTAATGATCCGCTTATTCGTGCAATTTGAGTTGGACATGTGCGGTTTACTGTCGATTCAAACGGTACCAGAAAACGGGTCATTACAATAAGGGATTAGAGATAATCACTTATTGTAATTGATTAAGGGTAATTAATTAGTTAATGATAACTAATTAAGGATTAATTAATTAATTAAGGATAATTTATTTAATAGTAATTAATTAAGGGTTATTTAATTTAAGGATAGTTAATTAAAGGATAATTACATAATTAAAGGCTAATTATTTAATGATTTAAGGTTGATTTATTTATTAATTAAGGTTGATTAATTTATAATTAAAGGTTAGTTAATTTATTAATTAAGGTTAATTAATAAATGATTAAATGGTAATTAATTAAAATAGTTTGTAATTAATTAATATTAATTAACGAAAATTAGTAATTTATTCATAAGTAATTAATCTGATTTAAATTAATCAGATGTTAATTGATCTTACTTATGGATGTTTGGATTGTATGGAATGCTTTGAATTGTTTGATATTCCTGATATGTGATGTTCCATTTTGATTTGAGCTGTAATGAATGTAATTATCTGTGATGAATGTAATTTATTTACCTATGATAAATTTATATTATCTGTGAATCTATAAATGAAGATAACCATTATAGATTATACCGTTTATCTATATTGATATGATTGAATCTGTGATGATTGATGTTGTTGCACTATTGTGTAAAACCCTTGGACTACACCGTACACACACAAATATGGATTTCATGGGAAATCGATTAAGTCACAGATGTTTTGAATTAAGATATTATTTTTTAGAAAAGTTGAATTTTGAATCCAAATGGTTTTGGAAATGTAATTGGGTTGAATATGAAAAGCTTTTTGAAACGAAGTTTGAATTTTTTTTTTTTTGAATAACACTATATCTTGTTAAGTTTTGAAATTGTTTTGGAAATTTGGTTTGAAAGGTTTATACAAGTTATATAATATATATATATATATATATATATACACACACACACATATGGATTTTTAAACCATCTTTAAAGTATGTTGAATATATTATTTTGAGAATTTAAATTCAACCCAAGTTTATACTTGAAAGGCTTTATCTTAAGCAAATGTAATCGGATTTTCTCGAAATGAAAACTCTTAGATTTCAAATGATATTAGCTTTCAATGAAAGAAAGGATTTCCAGTTTTGCTAAAAAGGGGTTTCAAATTTGAAAGGGGATTGTTTTTTAAAGCTATAATTGAATCTTTGTGAAAGATTTGTGAACTTTGTTTTCAAATTGAAGAGGATCTTGAAGATGTATCTTTTATATAAAAGATTTGGAACTGTAAATAGTTTTGAAAGCTATGAATTAATCTTTGTGGAAGATTAGTGTACTTTGTGAAGTAAATCTTTTTGTTTAAAGAATTGAAAATGGTGATTTGTTTAAACTATTTAAAGAAAGGTTTTGGGCTTTAAGTTGTGACTTAACTGAGATCCCTGTATCTATATGTTTTTAAATATTGCGCTCACTATTTGGTTTAGCCGGAAGAGGACCTTGTGTCATATAACCCATCTCAAATAATTACGATGATATGGATAGCATTTGAAAGACCGGTGGTGAAGACCGGGTATTTTCGAGAACGAAAGGATTACCCGTCGAATGACTCTGCACTGAGTAGCTACGGTATAGAGATCTCCATATGTGACGGGGAGTCCGATCGGGATTGTGAATACCCGGATTGCAAGGGCTTCTTTGTGAAGTTCCTTCGGTTCTATTCGAACCCAGAACAGACTTGTATGGATGTATGTCTGACGTTACACTTTGAGATGTAAAGCTGGTTTCTATCAAATACATTTCTGTTTAGTGGCGGAGAATTTATTCTCTTAGCTTAACACCCTTCTCTGAGACGTACGAGCTTAGAGGTTATGTAGTTGATGGTTACTAGTGATACATTCCCAATTTGGTAGTGTAGCATACAAAGTGCTGTTGATCATTTGTTGATCGAAGCATGGCTTTTGTGTGAAGCATGGCTTTTGTGTAAAGCGTTGCTTTGTGGACGAGACTGCATCAGGACCTCACAACCCGAAAATGATCGAAACAGGAAAAATGCGGTAAGGTTATTAGGGGTCACGCCCCTAGTGTATGTCCATTTCTTCTGGATAGAGGTGACATCATGGTACGGTGCCAAAATATTAAACCTATGTAGTTACTGCAAATTTATTACTTTGTGGTTTTTGGTGTCGAGAGCTCAGATGAAGGATGGTTACGACCGCGGATGGCATACTTGTAGATGTTTCTTTCGGGCAGGGGTAACCCGACCTTGTGTTGGCAGAGATCCGGGTAGGTTCTCGGGGCATCTCTCCAGAGGCGTACCCATGTGGCAATAGGAAGTTCCTTAGCCTGACCATTTGTTTGAAATCCAATCTCCAATACGTGCCTTGTACGGTTTTAGTTGTATAACATGCCATTTACTTCTGGTGGTCACCACTGTTTAGATGGTAGCTATAGTAGGCATAGTTTGAAATGTCTATGCTGGCTAAGATTAATATCATACTTTCGAAAGGTTTTCCGCACTATGCACTAATAATAATATCAAAAGATTTTTGTGTATCATGCATGTTTCACTATCATAAGGTGAAATCTCCTCCAACCGTGTGCTCGCATTGTGTGTTCGCAGGGAGGCCTTATGGTAGTTTCATTTTCCAAAAAGAATTGCGGATTTCTTTTAAAATTCTTTTTGTTTGTTTTGTTTAGAAAAAACTGTTTTGTTTACTCACATCAGTCCCATGACTGACCTGGAGTTTATTGTTCCCTTTCTAAACTCTGGGTGCCCACTATTTTTCACACGGGCAGTCTAGAGTTGGGTTTTTCAGATAATCAAATAGTAGGTGTAGATTCGATAGCATCCAGCCTTTGGATTCGGCGATAGCATTTGTTCACTTGGACTGACCTTGCTTAATACGACGTAATGGTGGTTTGAGCTTTTCGTTATGAAGTTTGGAGTCTTTTGAACCTTGGCATTAGAGTTGCAGTTTTGGATTCTTCCTTTCTCACTTGGAGATCAAGTTGGAAATTTCTTTCTACTGTGTCATATTTTGCTGTTATATTCTGCTATGTTATTTTTGAATTTGTTGTATCTTATTGTATCAGATATTGTATCATTGTTGTATCAAATGTTGTTTATCAATGATATATTCATTGTTTTGTTCCGCTGTGTTGTTGTACTTAATGGTTTATAAGCTCCGATGAACCATATTCGGTGTTTGAATCTGCACCATTCGAATACGGGTGATGTATTTGAGTGTCGATTTTCAAAGATCGAGTCAGGGTATTTTCAGTAATTCACTAATACCATCTGATTCATAATCATATAATCAAATAATTATTTCTCAAAACTCTAGCTTAGCCTATAATTCCAAAATAATTATAAATAAATTTAAATACTTCTGCATTTTCCAATGTATCATAATTGTTATGAGAACAAATACCACCATTATAGTTTTATTTTATAACAAATATTCACAATATTCATATTAAAATAAAACTTTGTCTATTTTTCAGTCGACACAAAAAACAGTTATTAACTCATAAATAGTGTTTAATATGTTGTACGAAAATAATTTTTGTAACTTGATGCGATAACTAAGTGTTATATGGCATGCTCCCACTATTTCTGTTATTACTATAATAGTGTATGAAGTATGAAGCTCCATTACACCACTTAATACATGCTATTTATTTCATTTGCTATAATTAGTTTACAATCGAGAATATTTAGATCAAACATCCTAAATTTTTACAAATAAATCCAACAGAAAATAATTTTCTATGTGATATTACATTTTGGAGCAAAAATCATATTTCTCATTCTAATGTTAAGTATCTATTATTGTCTTACAATTCTTGTTTCTAATGTTTCTTTTTAAAGAAAAATTTACCATTCACTCTCTTCATCCCAACTATGTCTTAGGCTACATTTACTATTATACAATCAATTTTCTCTCTAAATGGTTGAACCATGCAAACGAAATCCTCACTACCATAACATAACGAGCTATTTACATAACTGCATTTGGTCATCCTTAGCTTTTAAGGGTATGGTATAAATTGCACTTTACATAAACCGATCAAACTGACATTTCAATGATCGAACTCTTAGATCTATCTTGTAGCCCTTGATCTAGTGTTAGTGTAATGAAAAAATATCATTATTGTAATCAATCATATTAAGTACATGATCTCACACTACGGTTTACTTACTTATTTCGAATGAACTAGTTTCATCAAGGTTTTGTACATTATGAATTGTAACTGTTCACCATGTAACATTTATATATGATCGCATATGAATCAAACATCCATATTATAGAATTAGAAACTCATAGAAGGCAAAATAGGGTCTTGGGCAAATAAAAACATAAGCAATCAAGTTAGAATGTATTTAGGAGTTGTATAATTAGGCGCTCGCATGGATCAACATACAAAAATTTATTGGTAAGTATACTTTATATTTCTATTTATCAATATTAATTCAGTTCATTAGTATATTTTAATTGATAAACATTTTTATATTTAGTGCATAAATTTATCGATGTTGATTAGTTTAATTTATACATAACAAATGTTCTTATAATATTAGAAAGGTTAAATATTACCATTTAATTTTTCTAATTAGTCTCCCACAACACTTTTATGTTTCTGAAAACCCTAAGATGAAACAAAGAAGTCTTTTGACTTCTCTAATGTGTGGTACGACTCTTTTATCTTTAGGTTCTGACCTTAAGTTTGCTCAACAATCATAGGCCCACAAACGATGGACAACACTTTATCGGTTGTATCATATACAACTCACAATTTTATAGCCTTTTTCCTAATCTCATTTTGACCTTGAGTTTGCTCAAAAAATCAAAAGAGATTATTCGGTCATACCTTCCATTTTGCAATGGCCTAAGTCTAGTATATGTATTGTAGCATCCCTTGTCTAGTACCTTGTTAAGGACAAATTACATTTTTACATGTACATTTTGGAGGAAAATTTTATGACCTTTTTCCTAAACTCATTTATAGTTACACACATACACATATACATGTATCATTTTATTTATCAATTAACATTTAATCTATTTATATAACTAAAATAATTTTAATTAATTATAATTAATTTTGAAAATTATATATGTTTATAAATTACCTTAACATTTTAAGATAATGTTACGTATACCAATATATATGTAACTTGATTTAATTAATTGACTTTTAATTTGTGAGAAACGTGTGATTCTTTAAAATAAAGGAGAGAAAACATGTATGTATATAACATCAATAACAAAGGAGCTGCCAACATGCCTGGCGTGTGACAAATCATATATAGAAACAAAGAAAAATAAACTCAGGGAAATTGAATGACCTTTGGCAAAGCCACCGCTTATTACACCTCAATATTGAAATCTGGCAAGGCCACAGCCCGATAACGAGGTGTTAGAAGAACCCAAACAAGATCAGCAAAAGAGATCTATAAGTAGCTCCACCAAAGAAAGGACGCCTCACTACAAACATGGAAGAATAAAAAAGAAGGCCTTACTATATATGTGAATGATCCAGAATGAACGTCTCTTTTAAAACTCGGATGATCCATGGTGTGACCAAGTGCACCTACAAGCAGCTCCACCGGAGAAAGAATGCCTCACTGCAAACACGTATGATCCCGAAAGAATGCCTCATTGCCAACACTGAAGATCCAAAATGAATGCCTCGCTGCAATCCTGACGACGGCAATCCTGAAAACCCACAAATAGAAATCTAGCACTATATCCAACCTAAAGTTATATCTGGAGATTGTACTAAACAAAAATATAAGAATAATGCACATATATGCATATAAACGAAATTTATATACATATATTTGTATTAATGAAGTAAAAGTAATAAAACTAAAATAAGAGACAGACCAAAAAAGAATCCAAACTCATTATGCAACATCTTAACCAACTTTAAAAATGTGAAATAGTGATTTCGAAATCAAAAAGGTAAACAATTAACAAAATATGGATTTAAAAACCTATAAACTGTCAAATTTGAAAAATTATCCTTATGCTTCTTTACTCAAAAGAACATTATGACAATTAGTAAAATCATCATTCAAATTTGAGAAAATGTTAATGCTATTATTATTAATATTAAAAATATTGTTATTTTGTTTAAGTAGCTTAATGCTATTACTAACCTTATTAAGAAATTTTTTAAATGATTATTTTTTAGTTAATATATATTTAGGATTTAAGATCCAATTAAAACAAAATGATGATATTATAAATATCAATTTATTAATACGACTATTGTTATTATTAAAAAGTCTTCGGTTTCTCTCAAACCAAATACACCAACATATTATAATGAATAAAGTATCTATTAAAAATATATTTTCCTTTTTAAACTTAAATCTTAAATGATTCCAATAATATTCACTATCGTTAACTTTAATTGTAAGAATAAAGTTTAAAATTTTGAGAGTATTATTAAGAATGCAGCAAGTATCTATACAATCATATTACATATGCTTAATATTTTCAAAATACAATTTACAAAATGTACATTTTATTATCCATTTGCATTTCTTTCTTTTTAGAAATTCAATAGAATTTAGTTTCACATGCATGATTAACCACATATGAATCTTGGATTTAAGAGGAGTGTTTGTTTTCTAAATAAGTTTAAAAGAGTTATTAGTTATGCCCGAGAAATTAAGAAATCTATAAAAAGAATTTGAAGTGAATTTCTTACTTTTATCCCATTCCCAGTTAATAATATCATTTTCGTTATCAATATTATACAAATTCAATCTAGCACATAATAAAGAAAATTGTCTAAGAGTTGCGCCTTCTAATAAGCTATTAAAATTAAAGTTCCAAGGGGATCATTTTTCGGAGAAAAAACATCTAAAATTAAAGCATTCTTAAAGTTACAAATTTCATAAAGCCCTTTAAATTCTACCCTAAGAGGAATGGCAGATATCCAACGGTCATGCCAAAAGGAAGTATTATTTTCTTAATGAACAATCGTATTAGTACCAAGGTTAAAAATCTCATGACATTTTAAAATAGATTTCCAAAATTAGACAATTTATTGGAAACTGAAGGTGTAATTTGGTATAAATTATTGTTACCATTATAATAAGTTAGAAATAATTTCTTTCCAAATAGAGTTATCATTAATATCCTTAAATTTCCTTAACCACTTCCCTAATAAAGACAAATTCATTTCACTTAAATTAATTACTCCTAAACCACCTTCCTTTTTTGATGTGCAAACTGTTTCCCAATTAACTAAACATTTAAGACTATTGTTAGAATTATCGCCAATCTATAAGAAGTCCCTTCTTCTTTTATCAATTTTATTAATCACCCAATATGGGAAAAGATGTATAGACATCCAATAGATTGGAAGAGCAGATAAAACAGAACTGATGAGAACTAATCTACCCAATCTAGATAAAAACCTCTCATTCTTGTTAAAAATTCTAGTTTTAATTTTATCCATAATGATTATCCAATCATCATGTTTAAGTTTAGTTAGTCTATTCAAAAAACCAAGATAATCAAAAGGAAAATTCATAATTTTACAATTAAACGTATTAGCAACTAAACCTTCAACCTTATCAATATTATTTAATACTAAAACCAAACTTTTATCGAAATTAATTTTTAGCACTAAAAGAATTTCAAAGCTGTATAAAATAAATTTAAGGGTAATGACATGATTAGGCAAATGAGAGGTAAATAATAAGGTATCATCACAAATTGAAGAACAAGTCCATTGCGCGAGGTTTCACTACCAACGCTCCCTTAAGATCCAATACCAACCGCTTTTTTTAATTATCATAGCGAAAAAATCTGTGGTTAAGTTTAACAAAAGAGGCGATAAAGGATCACCATGCCTTAATCCTCGTTTAGATTGAATTTTATTCTCTAAAATACCGTTAACCATTATACTAGAATTACTAGTTTTAAGCAATGTCATAATCCAACCAATCCATTTGCAACTAAAACCTCTAGCCAATAACATATCAATTAGAAGGTCCTAATCAACCGAATCAAAAGCTTTCACAAAGTCTAATTTTAGTATAGCACATGTCATGTTATTTTTACAATAATGAATAATGTATTCTTAAACAGCAGCCTCTCCATCTGTGATATTTCTATCCAGATTGAAAGCAGTTTGTGAATAATCAATTAGATCATTCATTCTTGTGCTAAGTCTATTAGCTAGTACTTTTGAAATAATTTTAACAGAACAATAAATAGAGAGATATGTCTAAAATCTTTTAGATTATCAGCACCGTTTTTTTTATGTAATAGAATGACATTAGCAAAATTAAATCTACCTATTTGCAGTCCCCCATTGTGAAATTCATTAAACATACTAGTTAAATCGAACTTTAAAACGTCCTAAAATATTTTGTAAAATAAAATAGGAAAGCCATCGGGATCCTCTCTAGAAAAAGGATTATCGAAATCAGAAAGGTCAATTCTAGATTCAATAGGATAAAGATCATTCCATCTAACGTTAGTTCTACGCTTGTTCTTATTACCAAAAATATATTTATAATGATCAGTAAAAGTCTTATTAAGATACCTTTACAAACCAATTCTATATTATTCACAAAATAGAATTTATCGTGTTACTACGTTTTCTACCATTAGCAATATTATGAAAAAAAATTGTATTATTACCGCATTCATTAATCCATTGAATTCTAGATCTTTATTTCCACATAACCTCTTCTTTATCTAAAATTGAATTGAGCTCTTCTTTTAAATTTGCGAGAACATTACGCACTCCAAGATTTAGTTGTCTAGTTTCTTTTATCTTGTTAATATTAAGCATTTTAGAAATTAAATTTCCTTTGTTAATTTTAATACTGCCAAAAACATTCTTACTCCAAATTATGAGAAATTTCCTAAGACCCCTAGGTTTTAAAACAAAACTTTTTGCAAAGTTATCCATATTTTTGATACTATAAAAATTCATAGAAATCCATTTATTTTTAACTAGATTAGAGAAATTGGATTCTAATAACCATATTATTTCAAGTTTAAAAGTTTTATTAACAATTTTATCATGATCACAAGTAAGAATGATAGAGTGATGATCAAAATAGGTATAAGGCAAACCAGAGACTCTACAAATGGGAATTTATCCTTAGCTTCATCACTGACGAAAAATCTATCTAGAGGCCATAGATGGGGATTCTCTAGTATTACTCCAAGTGAATTTCCAAGTAGAAAGCGGTAATTCTACTAAATTAGTATTAATAATAAATTGGTAAAACTCTTTCATAAAAGAGAAGTCCCCCTCTCGAGGTGAATGTTCTCCTAAAAAACGCATAACGTTGAAGTCCCCACCCATAATCCAAGATTCAGGAGAAAATGATCTGAATTCTAAAAATTCATTCTTATAGAACTCTAAGACCAATTTCAAAGTTTGGACTATAAACATTAGAAATATTTAATAAAGAATTATCACTAAGGTTAATGAGAATAATATGTAAAGAGTGTTGCTTAGTGATAGTTTGAATAAGTTTAAAAGAGTTATCTCGCCACCCTATAAGTAAACCCCTAGAAGTTCCAGTAGAAGGTAAACTGGCCCAATATCTAAGACGATAGCCACCTAATCTGCTATAAAAGCGAATATCAGGACAATCTATTTTAGTTTCCTGTAAGAAAGCAACATCAATAAAATAATCCTTAAAAATGCTCTAATTTTATCACGTTTATTTAAATCATTTAAACCCCTAATATTCCAAATAATAATCCTCCTGATCCAAATGATCTAAGCCTCTCTATTTCCTTCCTTCAAATGTAAGCAGTATCTATTTCATCATCGGTAAAAACAAAAGCAGTATCCCTAGCTAACTGACATAACTCACTAGTCGATAAACTACCTAGAGCATAAGAAGACTATGAACTACCTAAAACAGAAACCATACCTGAGCCTGAGTTCGAAGTGCCACTCATGACACTTGAATCAGGCAATCTTCGAACTCAGGCAATTCACCTATAAACGAAGACTAGTTGTTGTAGACCCGAGAACTATGACGAACAACACCACAAATAGCAGTAGATTTCCTACGCCTGCCTCTCTTAACCGATGAAGATAAAAACTGAAGCTCTACTATCAAAACTATCCTCTCTATCAAATACTGTGAACGAGCCAGATACACCCTTAATTATATTGTTATCAGACTCTCCAACAACTACCCAAACCATGTCACTAACACTATCTCCACAATTTATCAAATTGTGTGGACTGCCAACAAGAGACTTATCTCTAAAAACATCATTCCTTTTACATGCATTATTTCTAACTATACCTTCCATTCCTTCAATAAACAAAGCATCAGAATTAGACTCTCCCTCATTTCCCCCGCCACATTACAGGAAATGATAATGATGATAACCAA
Source organism: Allium cepa (assembly GCA_030765085.1). Taxonomy (NCBI): domain Eukaryota; kingdom Viridiplantae; phylum Streptophyta; class Magnoliopsida; order Asparagales; family Amaryllidaceae; genus Allium; species Allium cepa. Next base: position 342,501,966 of record CM060931.1, read on the forward strand.
AACTGGTGGATCCACTTTCGAATTGATACCATCTGCAAGTGTTGTCGAAACAGTCACTAAATAGCTCGTATCATTCGAATCAATACTATCATTCATATAATATACAACTGAAATAGCATCAACTTTCATAATGTCAGCATTAAACATGCACACATTGATATTTGTATGGTGCACCACTAGAATCATAGAGACATTATTACCAGTCAATGATCTCAACGTTAAGCCAATAGAGTGGAGAAATCTCCTTCAACATCCAATTCCAACATGACCCTTTCACTGAATTCATATGCCCTTAGATTAACCATTGCATTGTTCCACAATTCGCTCATGTGCACACTAGAATTCAATAATGAGAAATCTAAATATAAATCACCTACTATCAAGACATTCGAATTTCTCAATCTTTCATCTTTCACATCTAGGATACCAGATGAACCAAAACTAGCAATCTCTTTACCAACATCACAACCATCAAACAACTCACAACAACTGCTAGAATAAGAATAATCATCGTAGAAAAGATTTCTTGAATAAGAATCAAAAATCAAGGATCCAGAAGAAGAAGAGCACCATCAATACCCTGTAAATACATATCTGCATCTTCTAAACGATAAACTTCATGTAAGCTATCAACCTCAGACCTGTTATCCACCAAGCAACAGCTTGAAAAACCACTATCAGAAATAACAACTTGAGTTAGATCAGATACCTCTTCTTCCAGAGATCTTAGGCATTCAAAACTGTTTGCAGTAACAAGCTTGAACTTTTCCAAGTAATTGGATCTAGCTTTAAAAAATTTGTTATGATTATGAGTAAAAAAAATTACTCAACAACATTGCAGTAGAGTCCACATCACCATCTACACATCCATTATCAAGCAAATTATCCCTGGTTTCTAATGGTTGAGGAATCATTCTGCATTGTAAAACAACAGGTTCTAGAAGTAAAGAATCAAAAGAAATCAACTCCTCCCTATTAATAACAATAGGTATATCTGAGATATCATTGATGCCAACATCAGTAACACCATTACCACTATAAGAAACGGGCATCTCATCAGTAACCCACTCATCACTGTTCGAAGAAGAAGCAGAATCACCAAAGTGGTCTTTGGCATCACCAAACTTTTTAGTGTACTTTCTACCAATAATAACAGAAATGATAAAGTCGAAATGCTTGAACAGATCTTCCAAGAAATCGATGCCTTCATTTCTTTGAGTCCATACGTGATCTAATAGGATTCTCTTCAATTTCGTACATTTTAAAACAAATTGAAAACCATGGTCAGAGATAGAGAGATTTCTGCGATCACCAGAGATTGAGTCTAATTTCGACGAACAGTCGATCATTTTGTGCCCAAACGAACCACGTCCAAGTGTCTAACGGATTCTCTACAATATTTTGCTAAATTTTGATAATCTCCATATCGAAAGCAAATTGTTTTCCCCTTCCTGGAATCAACCCAACTCTTGAATTTAGTCTTCCGATTAAGAAACTGCAGAGGGACAAAATTCGAATCTTTAACCACTTGGGCATACATATAATAAGGGGAAGAATCGAATTCAATAAAGGAAGGAGAATTTGAAAGATTTGAGAAACGAGGATGCATGAATGAGAAAGAAGATGGAATATTACAAACAGTAGTCGCCATTTTTTAACATATTTTTGAATTTTAAAATACTTATTAAAAACTATTTTTATTAGCTGGCTTTTAATTATTTATTTATTTAATTAATTAATAATTATTTTTTAAATTAATATTTTATTTTCAAAATAATTTTGAAAATTATCTTATGAAATTTTTAAAATCGTTACTTATTTTAAATTTAACCTTTAAATTAAAAATATTATTTTTTATTTATTTTAAATTTAACCTTTTAAATTTATAATTTTATTCTAATTTCAAACAGATTTTGAAAATTAGACTGAGACCCAAGTCAATTTAGGCCTGTATACTAAGGATTAACTTTGGGCTTACTTCATCATTTCGGGCTAGGCTAGTAACCATTTTAGGTAGAGTACTTGATTACTCAAACCCAACCTTAGATGTTATTTTTTCGAACACCCCACTATATGGGAGGCTTTAATAAGTTAGTCCTAATACTGCCAATTTAGAACGCATATACTATTTGGCTCTGATATCATTATTGAAACTAGGCCAGTACATAATGGGGTAAATGGGTAAATTTAAAATATTATTCCATTTGGATCTTATTGGGCCTATTGAAATCTAAATTTATTTAGATCATATTTTTTTTTTAACTAAAATCAAATTATTATTATATAATATAAATTTAAATGAAATATTGATTTTATAATTTTATTACTCTAATATAAACATTTTATATTAAATAATATGAATTTAAAATTAAATTTATTACTAAATCAATAGTTTTATTTATTTTAAATTTATATTATATAATATAATAATATGTTTATCACATACACATAGGTGTGTACGTGCACCTGCAACATGAATGATGTATATGGTTTATCATGTCGTATATAAATGCTAGGATTTACATCGCAACGGTCATGTTAGCTCCTTAGTATACATGTATGCTATCAATATATATGTGTATATATAGTTTATAAAATAATTATTAATTTAATATAAAGAATTTGTAAATTTAAAATTCAAATATTAGATTCAACTTAAAATTTAGATCTAGGTCTAGATCCGCAAAATGAAATATCTAGTATTTTCAAATTCAAACTAATATATTAAATTATGTAAATACATATATATAATCCAAATTTATAAAAATGTATATGTACTATATAAATTAAATAACATTTTGAAATATATATAAACAATGTATACTTATAAATATATTTTATGTAAATTAATATGTATGTATGTATGTGTCTATATATGTTTGTATGTATAGATATACATATTTTTTCACCATGGAAAATATGTTTTCTAGCTTTACTTCATTTTTATCAAAATGAATTATTGTTTTATTTATTTGATTTTTGTATGGAAATGTACGAAAAAACTAAAAAAAATTAATTTCAAAAATAATATATGTAAGTATTATGTTAAATATTTATATAAACATATTTTATATAGTTTATACATACACACACACACACGCACTTGGATGCAAAATTTCATTTAAATAAAATACTATATTGTATTCGAATATTGTTATCCTGCCAGTTGACCAGGCAGGATACATATGAACCAAACTTCGAAGTTATCATGGCAAGATGTCTAGAGAGATGACCACAAAACCCAAAACCAAAGTACAAACAAGATCATCATACAAATACCAAACCCCCACAAAATCATAAGGACGTAAGGAGCATTAGTGTGGGGTCGGTACCGACCCCTAACCAGGGATTGGTACCTACCCTTAGGGACTCCTCAAGGGGGGCTATCTTCCTTTTATAAATACGTCTTGGTGTCAGGAACCTATTTCCAATGTTGTCCTGCTGATTCAATGTGATTCTCTAGCGATCTCCATGAATTCTTAAAACTACAACTTTGTTCTTCTGTAGCTCCATCATTTGGACCGCGAAACAAGCTAATATGGGTACAAAAAACTATAAAATCATGAAATTAACCATAAGATGATTCGAAGCAAAGAGATGAAGGCAGATGATTTGGCAATTTTAAGGGTCAGTATCGACTCATAGTTAGTTGATGAAGTGGCGCCTATTTTCTTGGTGGAGTTGGTCTAAATCTTGACTAAAGTCCTAAATATATTTTGTGCAAGATATTAGGCTCCCTACCTTTATAAATAGAGGGGCAGGGATCATTTTTAAGGATCTTTTGCTCTAGCTCTACTCTACTCTATATTCTTGTAAATTTGAAAATCTAAGTGTCAGAGTTGTAACGACCCCTAAGGACTTCTGCCCATAAGTCAGAAATTAAGCAATAAAATCATTAAGTGGATGTAGGGCGGAGTTGTTCGAACCTGTATAAAACTATATGTGTTCATTCCTTACTCATTTTAATATGTTTTCTTCACTTTTTGATCTCTTATATTCTCTGTTAGGTGTTTGTGCCATTTTTGATTCGAAAATTTTGGTGCTTTCATTGAGTGATACTGGAACTAATTGATTTAAGACTTAAAAACATTCAAGATTACAAGACAATCGACTAAGAAGGCTATTACTGGAAGAAATCGGCAAGGGGCAACCAAAAGGCATTCTAAAGAGATTACCCCATCAATCTACGTAACTAAAGATGAGATGGAAACTATGATGAATGGATTGCGAGAGAGGATGATGGCACAACAAGAAGAAATGTTTAAGAATTTCTTCAGAAGAACAAAATCGACGGTGTTGCTGCAACTTAGAATTAGAGACCAGAAGCCAGAGTGCAGCAAGATAGGCGTGGAGTAGTATAACCCAAAACAAACCCCGAGCCAAGTATGCTAGGACAGATAGTGCAACAATCGACGGTACTAACCCCCAAGGCTCGAGGGCACAGGTAGTCCTAGCTGTGGAACGAATGATGTGTGAATTAGACTTGTTGTGGAGTGTTTGAATGTGAATCAGAATGTAGAAGCACAATTGGAGGTGTATGTATCAGAATTCCCTCATAGAGACGGGGGACAAACTAAAAACCAAAACTTAGGAGTTCCTTTAGATGACAACGATTGAATTGCTAATATGTTGAGAAGAGTTATGGGGGATGGGTTTCCTGATCATAATGTGGAAGATGCGAATAAAACTCCATTTTCTCCAAACATCCAATATGCTAGGACCCCACCGAGTTCAAACTACCAACATTGGAGACGTATGATGGAAGTCGGATCCTATAATACATTTGATGAGATACATCTGGCACTTGGAGGTGTTGGAGGCATCTGAAGAAGTTATAGGGTGTTTTCCTCTATATTTGACGAATTTGGTGTGAGAAATATGGATTACGGATCTTAAGGCTGGTATAACACTAGAGGGGGGGTGAATAGTATTTTATGGATTTTCTAATTTTTTTTGAAACTTATGTAATTTAATCACCAAATGCAACTCACAGACACAAATATAATCACAGAATCAGACATAGATGCAAATACTAAATAAAAGCAGTAAAGGAAAGAATACACCAAGATTTTATACTGGTTCGGAGTAACCATATATTTATTCCACACAATTGTACGAATTTCTTTTCAAGATAATCTCCTAGATTACATCCTCGATTTCAAGACTACGAGGTACACCCTCTTTTATTCGAGTCCGGGGCAAACTCTCTTGATTTAACCAAGGCTACAAGATCACCTAATTGATTTTCAAGGCCACAATCACACCCAATTAATTTCAAGGACCAACCGCACCTTTTACATAATAGTTTGATTTACAAATGATCCTATAACTTTGAATAACACTGAGATCTTATGAAGAGAGGGACAGAGAATCAAACAAGAGATAATCAAGTTTGATTCACTTGATATTTCGGTAGAGTATAGTTTGGGATTCTTTTAGAATAAATGTGGAAGATGAAGAGGAGAGAAAACAAGTGAAATCTAATTAAAATTCATTTAAAACTACTAGTATTTATAGAACATCAACAACCATATCTATTCATGAAAGGATACGACGAATAGACACTACTTTTGAAATTTTGATTTTTGAATTTTATAGGGCATCATGTTGACATGGGGGTAGGAGTATGCCGACATGCTTTAGGAAAAAATGGTGATTTTGATTTTCTTATTAAAATTGGTTTCTACAATTTGCCAAAACAATTTCTAAACTTTGTAAATATATTTGAATATAGTTTAAACATATAAAAATAATTTTTAATATATATACTTTTAATCTGTAAAGTGACTTAAAATCTAAGTATATAAATATTTAAAAGCAAAATATTTAAAACAAGAGATAGTTTAAAACCAAGGTCAATTTTTGAAATCAAAATATTAAAAAAATGATAAAGATAATTTTAAGGCTAAAATATTTCAAACAGGAGAGATGTCTTTTTGAAAAGAAGGTTTCAGAAACATTTACAATAAGAGATATATTTTTGAAAAGCATTTTCATAAAATTAGTGAATATCAAAATAGGATCAGTATATGTTCCACTAGATATTGTCATGTGTTCCATCCTATTAGGGTTCCATCCCTTTAACAGGCTCGAAGTGGATTCCATTCCATGAATAAATTTCAAATAAAGATGTAAGTGCTTTCAAGAAGTTTTAACATAATTCTAGACTCAATACTTATCTTGTACTTTGAAATCTTGAACTCTTGATATCTTGATACTCATGAGAACTGTACAGTCTTCATTCTTTGTACCTGCATGATTAAATCCTGCATATACATATATATCTAAACTATAATGTTAGTATTTATAAGTTTGTTGTCATCAAAACCATTATCTCAAGGACTAACAATCTCCCCCTTTTAGATGATGACAACCTATGTTTATAAAATATACTTCTCCTTCACAATATCTCCCTCTAAAACTAATAACTCCCCCTTAATCTAAGCCTAGCTGCTCTAACTACTCTATTTTATATTTCTCCCCCTTTGTCATCAACAAAAACTAATCCGAAACTAATATAACTCGCCCTATGTCTTATACTGGAGTACCTGTGACGAATCATGATAGAGTATATATAAAATAACACGAGTTAAAGACATGATAAATATGAAAGTTTACATCCAATATATACTATGTTTCATGTAATGTTATACATATTATTCAAACCAAATCAAAGAAAATCAAATCAAATCAAATCAAAGCAATTTAAGCAATCTAAATCATAAGGAGATCAAATATTTATAGGAACTTCAACCCATCCTTCTTCTCCAAAGATAGGATCCTTTTTAATATCTTCCCAATCTTCATTATCTTGAATCAAAGTTCCTTCAGGATTTGCATCGCGATCATCTTTTTTTAAGGCAGAAATCATCCAACGGAGGACATCAAAATGCTTCTCTTGTTCTTTTATCATCTGCATTTGACTTAGTTCTAAGTGCCTTTGATTGCGAAGAATAAAAGTAAGTATATTCTTGAATGAATTGAGAGTTTCTTCAAGATTATAACTTAGAGTTTGAGAAGAGGAAGCCATTTTTGATAAGTAGTTAAAAGATGCAAATAGGGATAAGTAGAAATGAAGAGATTACAAATTTCTAAAAGAAAAGGTGTTTAAATATGCAGAAATTCGTTTAAAAAGAATAGACATGAGTTAGTTATTTTAATTTCAAAATTTTTTAAAATAACCAAATCAGACAGTTATATGTCGACATAGGGGGGTGGGGTATGTCGACATGGGTATGTTAATCTATGTGTCTTCTTTGTTTTGTGATTAAGTGTGTATATATATAAACTTATATACTATACTAACATTTATTTCAGAGACACGATAAGGTAGAAAAACATAAGACAGATAATTTTCATAGATAGATGAGCTAATACATGAGATACTTTATAACATAATAAAAGAGCAATACAAGTTCATACAAAATAAACAAATACATCACATCCTAGTTTTAGAATGTGCTAGAGGTTGAGAAGGATGATGATAAGCCAAATTTCCAACCAACTTTAGCAAAGAACTTGTTCATATTAGTGGTCATTTTATCCAATTTGTTGCTAACGGATCTTTTGAGAATCCGTTGATTTTCCACTATGATCTTTTGATTATTTGAGGAGTGTTTTATTGGAAGGATTGTTAATAATACTTTCTAAGGAGGTATCTTTATTTTCTTCTTCAATTTCCATTTCCTCCCCTTCTTCTTCTTCCTCGTTTTCTTCCTCCCTCTCTTCATATGCCAACCTTTCATCCTTTTCGGCAAGAAATTCATATTGTTGAAATATGAAAGGAATTTTCATAAGAGAAATATTGGCATGATTAAAAAAATTTCTTGAAATAAATTCTTCCCTTTTGTAAACAACACCAAAATAATTAAAAATTCGAGTGAGATAGATTCCATGATACAAAGTATTCTCACCCATTTCCAAATTTTTAACACGAAGTTCACTTGCGCCCAATTAATGTCATAATGACCAAAAATAGAAAAAAAAAGCTTTACAAACTTTAGAGTCAGGTTATTGAAATTTCCCGATCTAGGAGTAATAGTATGTTCAAAATAAGATTGACAATACGTGCTTTCGGATGAAAGTTATGATTTTTAAATTCAAAGTTATCATCTCCTTCAAAAATGTGATGAAATGTCTCACGATCATGTTCATCAATATTAAAAGTAGAAAGATCCATTCCCGAATTCTTGCAATTGAGAATGTTTCCCAAAATTTCACAGTTCAAAAAATTTTAGTGCCTTTAACAATACTCCAAATTTCCTTTTCATTTCCTACATGAAAACCGCGATTCAAGTTCGCATAAAACATTTTAACAAGATTTGGATAACAAACAAAATCATTTTCAGAATTGTCAAAAAGACTAAGAATATGGTTCTCTTCAAGAAGAGTATTGATTTCATATTTAGGGAAATCGCTAAAGATAGCAAACTTTCCCGTATGAACTTTTCCGTAATTACCATAGCTTATATAAGCCTTGATTTCTTTCGAATCTTTATAGAGATACTCTTTAATGGTTTTTGACAGCCTCATTATGGATGGAGTGCTTGAAGAAGCCATTTTTGAAGAGAGTAGAAAGTTTGAAAGAATAAAAGAGAGTTTGAATTTTGAAATGAAAGTGAAAAGATATGAAAGGATAAAGGAAATAAATAGATATTCAATTGTCATGTTTTCTGGTCAAGAGGTACCTTTCCAAAACATTGGAGTTGGTGAAAAGGTAGAGGGAAGTTCAAAGATTTGAATTTCAAATTTCTGACAGGCATGTCAATATCATGGGTAGGGCCATGTCGACATGGGTCAGAGAATTCACGTGACCTATCTATTCTTATATACTTTAATATATATATATATATATATTATTTTTAACGTCTGTATATTTTTTGAAGTAATTATTGAATATAATACTACTCTTTTAAAAAATATTATAATATTTAGAAAATGAAATAAATACAATAACAATAATAAATTAAAATTTAAACAAAAAATAGTCAAACAATCAAACAATTTTAATCAAAATAAATTTAACCAATATATTGTAAAAGTGTACCTTTTTCTAGATTTGTATCTCCGAGATCAACGGAATCATGAATAGCCATAAAGCATATATTTGAATTTTTCGTCTTTTCATCATCATCACTGAGGATGAGTTTGATTCTGAGTTGTCTAGTGCAGCGGTTTATGCTCTTTTCCTTTTCTTTGCATAATCATTGCTTGTAGGAAACTGTTGCTTATCAGGATGCAGACAGTCTCTTTTGAGATGGCTTGGTTCGTCACAGTTGAAACATTTGACGTGGTATGGTACTTTAATATGATTTTCGAAGTTCCTGTGATCATTCTTTTTGAAGTTATCAATCTTTCTGTATTTCAAAAACTTTCGAAAGTTCCTTGTCATGAAATTTATTTCTTCATCATCATCACTTCCAGGTCTGATCCATCTGTTAATGCATTGAACGCAATTGACTTTTTTTCTAATGCCTTGCAATCACTTTTCCCTTGCATTTGTACTTCGAATGACATTAGATTTCCAATCAATTCTTTAATCTTTAAAATACTGATATCATTTGCTTCTTTGATTATAAGAGTTTTCTGATCCCATTCCCGAGTAAGAGAATTTAGTATTTTTCTGACTTGATCTTCTTTGGAAAAGCTTTTTCCCAATGATATTAGAGAATGCACAATATCGTGAAATCTACTATACATATCTGAAATGGACTCATTAGAATTCATTTTGAATTATTGAAACAGATTTGTGAGTATGGATATTTTGGTCTGTTTGACTTTGCTTGTTCCTTCATGAGTAACTTGCAAAGTTTTCCTGATATCATATGCTAACTTACAAACAGATACTCTATTAAATTCATTCCTATCAAGAGAACAAAGTAAAATATTCATGACTTTGGAATTATTTTTTGCAATAGTCTTTTGCTCAGCAGTCCACTGTGCAAAACTAGTTGTGGGTTCAGAATATTTAGTTTGTGTGATATTCCAAGTGTCTAATCCTATTGACTGTAAATATCTTTTCATTCTACATGCCCAATATGCATAGTTACTGCCATTAAAAAGTGGTGGTTTGGCAGTAGACCGACCCTCTACAAATGAACTAGTGAAAGTCTTAACACAACCCCTGTTGGTAGCCCTTTTTTAAAAAACTTTTCAAAATTCAGATTATGAAAACTTTGAAAACTTTGCTCTGATACCAAATGTGAGAAATGCGGATTACGGATCTTAAGGCTGGTATAACACTAGAGGGAGGGTGAATAGTGTTTTATGGATTTTCTAAATCTTTTTGAAACTTATGTAATTTAATCACAAATAAATGCAATACATAGACACAGATATAATCACAGAATCATACACATATGCAAATACTAAATAAAAGCAGTAAAGGAAAGAACACATTAGGATTTTATACTAGTTCAGAGTTACCCGACATCTAGTCCTGCACAATTGTATGGGTTTCTTTTCAAAATAATCTCCCAGATTACACCTTCGATTTCAAGGTTACGAGGTACACCCTCCTGTATTCGAGTCAGGGGCAAACTCTCTTGATTTAACCAGGCTATAAGATCACCTAATTGAGTTTTAGGGCTACAATCATACCCAATTGATTTCAAGGCTCAACCGCACCTTTTACTCAACAGTTTGATTTACAAATGATCCTATGAATAGCACTTAGATCTATGAAGAGAGGGATAGAGAATCAAACAAGAGATAATCAAGTTTAATTCACTTGATATTTTAGCAGAGTATAGTTTGGGATCTTTTAGAATAAATGTGGAAGATGAAGAGGAGAGAAAACAAGTGAAATTTGATTAAAATTCGTTTGGAACTACTGGTATTTATAGAAGATCAATAGCCATATCTATTCATGAAAGGATACGACGAATAGACACTTCTTTTGAAAATTTGAATTTTGAATTTTAACGGGCACAATGTCGACATAGGGGTAGGAGTATGTTGACATGCTCTAAGCAAAAAATGGTGATTTTGATTTTCTTATTAAAATTGGTTTCTATAATTTGTCAAAACAATTTCTAAAACTTTGTAAATATATTTGAATATAGTTTAGACATATAAAAATAATTTTTAGGATATACAATCTTAACCTATAAAGTGATTTAAAATCTGAGTATAAAAATATTTAAAAGATAAATATTTAAAACAAGAGATAGTTTAAAATCAAGGACAAATTTTAAAATCAAAATATTACAAAATGATAAAGATAATTTTGAGGCTAAAATATTTCAAACAAGAGGGAAGTCTTTTTGAAAATAAGGTTTTAAAAGCATTTAAAATAAGAGATATATTTTTGAAAAGCATTTTCATAAAATTAGTGGATATCAAAATAGGACCACTATATGTTCCACTAGATATTGTCGTTGGTTCCATCCCGCTAGGGTTCCATCCCTTTAACAGGGTCGAAGTGGATTCCATTCCACGAATAAATTTCGGGTAAAGATGTAAGTGCTTTTAAGAAGTTTTAACATAATTCTAGACACAATACTTATCTTGTACTTTGAAATCTTGATACTCATGAGTCTTCAATCTTGCTATCTTTAATCTTGAATCTCTTACTGTACAGTCTTCATTCTTGGTACCTGCATGGTTAAATCCTGCATATACATATATACCTGAACTATAATGTTAGTATTTATATTTTATAACAAGTCCTAAGGTTGTTGTCATTAGAACCATTATCTCAAGGACTAATATTTGGCTACATAATGGTTTAGACAGCTGGAGAACGGTTCCATTAACACATGGGCTAAGTTGGTAAATAGATTTGTGAAGCAGTTTCGGATCCATATTTCATGACCCAAAAATGTAATAACCTTAGAAGCTATGAAGTAGAGGTCCAGAGAAACCCTTAGGAGTTTTCTAACAAGGTTCGATGCAGCAGTAGCTGCAGTTGATAAGCCAGACCCTTCGATGGTTTTAATGGCGACAATATCACGGATAGCCATGAATATGGATTTTAGGTTAGCTTTGGAGCGAGATCCCCCTAGGGGTCTCATAGAATTTTATCATGAGACTGAAAGGTTTATACACTAGGAGAACGCTGAAGCCAATGAGTAAGAGGCTAACGCTTTAGATGGCGAAAGATCGCTTAGAGCAGGATCAAGCAAAGACAAAGGAAAAATAAAGATGAATGATAGCTTTGACGGATCAAAGTGATAGAGGAGGGTCTCGAAATTATCTTCTTGCATGAACTTAAATGAAACCTCTATGCGGATTTATCTGGTACTAGGGGACAGATCCCCTATCGAAACTTGGTAATAAGAGATCCCATAGAGTGTGAAAGGGCATCTAGAAAATACTGCCTATTCCATAAGCTGGATGGGCATAACACAAATGATTGCATGCATCGACGGGATCTGATTGAGGAACAGGTCAGAGATAATCAATTATAGCAATATGTAAGGGATCGAACTATGGCGGTTGAACAAGAGCAGCCATCGACCGCAACAAATGGAAACGACCCTTGATCGAGGTTAAGGATAACCATCTCTTGATTGGGATGGCAAGGAATCAGGGTCGGTTCTCGTACTTTATCTTTCCTTTTCACTAAACAATGCAATAATACAATCTAGACACTTACTCGTGTATAGGATCTCGATTGGTCCCTAGGCACGCTCTAAGCTAGATGTTAGATTGTAATGTCTGAGAAGGCAATTATCTTGATGTTAGATTTTATGTTGTTTTTGATATTTGAATTTGATTGTTGAAATCCACATTGAATGTGATGATTAATATTAATCGCGTTAAAGTCCTAAATGAGAGGACAGGAGTGCAAGAAGAAAGCTCCCTCATAGGAGCATGAGCGGATGGGCTTGCTTGTCGTTGAGTCCTCTTGCTGGAGAGTGAGCGGATTGGGTTCAGCACGGGTCTGAAGAAACCATGGATTTTGATCATGTTAAGTCCTAACCAGAAAGTTAGGACCAAAGTGCAGGAAGCAGGTTACTTTACCGAAGAGTAATTGGAGGGCTTGCTTGTAGTCGAGTCCCTCATCGGAGAGCGAGCAGATTGGCTCGACAAGAGTCTGGAGAGACCACGGCTCTGGTTATCGGCCTCGAACGGCCATGGATTTGATTAATGGTCTGGAGAGAACACAGATTTGATTATCGACCTTAAATGGCCATGGATTTCATTATCGGCCCTGAACGGCCATAGATCTGACTATCAACCCTGAACGGCCACGAATTTAATTAATGACCAAGAGAGATCGTGGATTTAATTATCGGCCCTGAATGGCCACAAACTAAATTAATGATCTGGAGGGAATGCACACTAAATTAACTACAATACGATTCGGAGAGATCGCATGTTGAAAATTAGACATTAAATGATTCGAAGAAATAGTGCATAAACTGAATATAAAACGACTCGGAGAGATCGAACCAGATAATGAAAAAAAATTGATTTTGATACAAGGATTTGAACGCCTTATAGTTGGGATAGAATTGATAAATCATGAATGAGCATGGGACGATTTTGATATGTAATAACTCTGAATGAAGTTAGAAAGATAATGATGTAAATCTCGGATGAACACAGGATGGATTTGATATGTAATGTAATAACTTCTAGAAATCAGAAGATGATGATGTATAGACAAAACCTAGGCAGTGTCTAGAGTCTTAGGCCATGACGGTTTGGAACAGATTGTAATTGACGAGAAAATCCGAAGGAACCGAGCAATTTACTAAGATTGAAGTAGCCAGAGAACTCAACCATCAAAGATTGGCAAAAAAATTGCTCTTGAACAAAGCATATCTTCCATTGCAAAGCCTGCTTTTGGAGGCAAGTATTATCCCAATTTTGCTCGGGCAGTATACGGACGAACTAGACGAACTAGACTTCGAAATTATCAAAGCAAGATGCTTGGAGAGATGACCACAAAACCCATAACCAAAGTACAAACAAGATCAGTGTATAATTACCTAACCTTGCAAAATCATAAGGCCCAAGGAGCCTAATTATGAGGTCGGTGCAAACGCCTAACCAGAGATCGGTACTGACCCCTAGGGACTCCCCTAGAGGGGCCCATCTTCCTCCTATTAATACTTCTTGGTGTGAGGAACCCATTTCCATTGTTGTCCTACTGGTTCAACGCGATTCACTACCGATCTCCATGAACTCTTGGAACTACAACTTTATTCTTCTACAACTCCTTCATTTGGACACCAAACAAGTTCATATGGGCGCAAACAACTATGGAATCATGATGTTTACCACAAAATGGCCAGAAGAGAAAAGTCAAAGGGAGATGATTTGGTAATTTTAGGGGTCGGTATTGACCTCTACCTATGGAGCCCTATTGACCCGTAGGTGGTTGATGAAGTGGCACCTACTTTAATGGAGGAATTGGTCTAAATCTTGAGTAACGGCTTGGATATATTTTAAGTGAGATATTAGGCTCCTACCTCTATAAATAGAGGGGTAGGGCTCATTTTTTAGAATTTTTTGGCTTTATCTCTACATACTCTATATTCTTGTAATTCAAAAAATCTAAGTGTCGAGTTAAACCGATCCTAAAGAACTTCTACCCCCAAGTCAAAAGTTAAGTAACAAAATCATTAAGTGGATGTAGGCCTGAGTCCGTTGAACCACTATAAAACTATTTTTGTTTATTTCTTACTCGTTTAAATTTTATTTCTTCACTTTTTATTCTCTTTTATTCTCTATTGGGTGTTTGTGTCATTTTTGGTTCAAACAATATAAAATTGTATATGTGAAAAAAATTAAACTAAATGTATAAATGTGTGTGTACATACATATATATATATATTAATCTAAAACATATATTAATAACATTTATTTTAAATTAGTTTTACTTTAAATCATTAATATTATTATTTTCGAAAAATCAGATTTTTTTTTTCAATGGTTGTGAGAACCGTTTATTATTATAGATATGTGAATTAAGTGTATGTATATAGACACTCACAGATATATACACACACACATATACACTCAAACACACCATCCATCCAATAAAGACAACACAATGTTATAAGGATTCATGATATATTCAGCTGCTATCTAAACACAAATATTATAACACACACATACACACATATACACTCACACACACAATCCATCCAATAAAGACAACATAATGTTATACAGATTCATGATATATTCAGCTGCTATCTAAACACATATATTATACGATAAACATTATATACGTTGATATATCGTTATAAAAAGAGAATTTTAGCTTTCACCTAATGTTCAGATAATACATCTTCAAATGAAGAATCAGTAATCCTTGAAACAATTTCAAAATCCCAAAAGTGTTACTGTCCATAATGCAACTACCATAGATTATATTTGATTAAGTGTTTAGAGATTGAAAATTTGAGAATAAAAGAGGGGAAGTGGTTAGCCTTTGTTGGTTAGAGAGAGCCAAATGGGGAGTTACAAATTGTGAGGGTTAGAGGTGAATAAATAGGAGAGAGTCTAAGGAGTAAAAATAGGATCTAGATCTGCTTTCTCCCTGTTACCCGATTTCTTAGCCCGGCTACGAGATGCTAATTATTGAGTTTCTTGGTTGAATCTAAGTGAAAATTGAGCCAATGTAAGACTGACTTGAATTGAGAAGCTATGCATATAAGTTTCGTTCGGCCTAGATACATCGTTCAGTCTGGATACATCGTTTGGCCTCAATATGTGGTTCGGCCGAGGAAGGATGCACTGTGTCGCTCGACAAAAAGAAAGGTGTTGTTGGGAAGTCAGCAAACATCGCTCGGTCAGGAATGGAAACCAAAGTGGATTGGTCTGGGCATCCAAGGGGAGATCGCTCGACAACCTTCATTCGACCAACATCACTCGGCAAGGTTGGCTCGGCATTGGAGTGTCCGACATGAATGCCTTAGTCACATGCCGCTCGGCCATAAAGGAACTGTTATGTAGCTCGATGTGGAAGGCTATGTGGGTCGGTGACCCCTCAACCGGCATTGAAGGGACGATTAAGCGGCTTGGTCGTGGGGCGTTTGATATGGATGCTATAGTCATTTCGGCTCGGCAAGCATCCATCGGCAAGAGCTGCATGGTAAGCACCGTTCGGCAAGGCCTCGCTCGACAAGAGTCGCTCGGCAACCATCATTCGGTACACCTGTCCGGTATAGCTATTTCAAAGCAAGATGGGATTTGACTTATCCATGGTGGTCGACGTCAAAGTGAGAGGTTCGACATTGCCTCACTTCAAATACCATGGCGAAATACTCCAACTTCTCAAAAAGTTCACTTCGAGTCAATTACCCAGTGACCCCCGTTCGGTCATCATGGGTCGACATTTGCCGATCGGTGTATCTCGCTCGGTATGCATGGTTCGGTATGCAGAAGCAATTTGCTATGGGCCAAGGTACCTTGTCTTTAGGCCTGCATGGGGAATCCAGCCTATCTTTGTCTATAAATAGAGGGGCAGGGGCGCAGTGTAAAGGGACCTTATTCCGAGAACACGGGGGAGACTCTGCCAGTTGAAGACTCATTTCTTTTCTGTTAAAACTTGCATTCAAGTTTTTGGTGTACGAATTGTATCTGTATTCAATTATATGAAGAAGTAATAAAGATTACGATCAAAGGGGACGTAGGCAGTTACGCCGAACCACTACAATTCTGGTGCTCTCGTTTTTCACAATTCTTATTGCATTTCATTATGTTATTCCTCAGTTTTAATTCACTTTCTTCATTAGTCTCTCTACACAATCCTACTCAAGGGTGTTAGTGACCAAATTTGGTGCTAACATTTTGGTGCTTTAACTGAGAATAGCATTCTCAGGCTATTAGGATCTACTTTGTCGCTTCTGGATTGAAGAAATCCCCCGAAGGACATCCAAGTTCATTCACAAGAAGTCCATTGATTCTGGTCAGAGTTCCTACCAATAATTCTACAATGGAAAGACTGCGTACCAGATTTGCCTCTCACAATGCGGACGTCAATGAGACCGCTAGCATCCAAAAAGAATGACCTAGTAATCAACAAGCTAATCTAGGTGCAGGGACCGCTACCACCCTAAACCAAATAGAAGTTGTCACCAGAACAGAGTTCAACGAGCCGACAAGAGAACTCATGGAAAGCAGGAGATAGTTTAATGAGAAAATTCAAGTGAATGCCAACCTCATGACTCAGCTTACTCTACAACAGCATCAAAATGCTGGAGAAAGTCCCACTGCCCACTCCTCGTCCGACAGCTTTGCTTCATCTAATGAACCACCTAGGCGTAGACGCCGTAGGACTGAAACAACACAAACATGTGCAGCTGAACGATCCACCAAGGATGGTCCAGGTTTCCTATCTGGAGCCATGGCCCCTTACTTGCACCAGGATAATCGTACTTAAGTTGGAACAAAAAACTTAGGATCTGGGGTACAAGTGGAAGCCGAAGGACGGGTTCACCAAGGTCACAATGAAACAGGTCCCCAGGACACGTGTTTGGTTGATCGCCAACCGAGGAGACACCGACCGAAACGGTCCCGTGGGATAGATTCCAACTTTCCACCTTCCGTACAAACTCCAGACCTATCAGCTATGGTCAGACAGCTAATGAGGGAAAATCAAAGGTTATCTAATGATGATTGCGGCGTATTTAAGATCCATACTCCATTCACAGATTATATCCTACAGGCTAAATACCCCTCGAAAGTTTAACAAGCCGACTATCCCGGCCTACGAAGGGAAGATTGATCTCCGACAACATGTAATGAGATATGAGTGGATGATGGATTTAGCTAGGGCAAATGATGCAGATAAGTGTAGTTGCTTCCCAATAAATTTATCGACAATTACTACCATGTGGTTCACCCGACTTCCTCTGCGATCTATATCCAACTTTGATGACTTAGCAACGAAATTTGTAAAACAGTTCAGGATTCATGCCACTCATCCCGAGGACGTGATGTCCTTGTCCAGTGTGATCCAAGCTCTAGGGGAGTCGTTAAAGGAGTACTTACAATGATTTCACATTTCTTTTACTAAAGTCAGCAACTCGAATGACCATGCTATTTTAATGGTCGTGATGCGAGGAGAAGATCCAGATTCAAAATTTGGTGATTAGCTGGCAGGAAAACCTCCGACCACAATGGAACGTTTTTATTCAAAGGTGCATCAATTCATAAGAAGAGAGACAGCCAGGTAGACGAGGCAAGACAATGCATTAGGGCCTGGAAAGGAGACTGTGAAGAGCAACATTGCTGTAGAATAATCCGGTGATAACTCTAGGGAAGTCCAAGTCAATGTTCAGAACAAGCCAGAGCAATCTAAAGGATCTGGAGGAGGAAATCCTGGAAAGAAAAGGGAAGTAGGAATGTGGAAACCAAGGATCCCAACTTACAATGAATACACTCCTTTGAATGCATCTTTGGAAAATATTTACCTATCGACTTGTAATACTTTTAAATATCAAAAGCCACGTCCAAAAGAGTCCACCGAGGAACAAAAGTGGACTGGGAATTATTAGCGCTTCCATGAGACTTACGGGCACAATATCGAGGATTGTAGGCACCTCCACAATGCTATAGAAAAGCTGATTCAACAGAAAAAGTTATAGGAGTTTGTCAAGAATCCGTAGGAAGGCAGATAAGGAACATCAGATCCTGATCGCAATCTGCTAGGACCGTAA
This sequence comes from Allium cepa, assembly GCA_030765085.1. NCBI lineage: Eukaryota > Viridiplantae > Streptophyta > Magnoliopsida > Asparagales > Amaryllidaceae > Allium > Allium cepa. Next base: position 342,520,589 of record CM060931.1, read on the forward strand.
GTAGACTAGTCATAAACACGATAGTGGTGGACCTCACCCTGTAGACAAGAATTGGCAAGACATGGGGGGCTATGCTAATTCCCTAAAGCATGCAGATTTTCAATGTTGTTCAAGCATGGAAGATGGGACCCCAACTAAGCAGCAACGAATGATGACGGATGATATAGTGTTCAAAAGTAGAAATGTTGATCGGGTGGAGGCACCTACCATTGACCCGACGATCATCTCAGCAACGATTGGGACATCGTTTGTGAGAAGAATATTTATTGATTATGGAAGTTCTGTTAACATCATCTTTAAAAAAACATATGACCAGATGAAGATGGAGTCAAAGGATCTAAAGCCATCTAAAGCCCGTATTCATGGCTTTAATGGTGCGGTTACTGATATAGTGGGTTTTGTTGAATTTCCAGTTGAACTTGGAGGAGGTGAACGTAGGAGGGTGCAGATCCTACCATTCGTCGTTTTGGATGTCGATTCTCTGTATATGTGTTTCTGGGTCGACCGGCCTTGGCAGGGTTTAGGGAAGCTTTGGCCCCGTGGTGTTTAACCTTGAAGTTCCCGACGGATAAAGGAGTTGATGTAGTGCATGAAGATCGACGACTAGTCGTGCGTGTTATGTGGCTGAGCTGAGGGAGGCCTAGCGAAGAGAGAAGAGGAAGGTTGTAAAAAATTCCATCCACAGCCGAGTCATTAAAGATTGACAAGTAATGCTCGAGCCTTGGCTCGGGAAACACGATTGGGTCTATAGAGACATAGATCCGAGAGACGATGATGAGAAACCCAAGGTGGCAAAGGTAGCACCGGCAGAGCTAACGATTGACATTTCGGTCAGCAATGATGACCCATCATGGGTACCTAAGATTGGATCACAACCCACTCCCTCGATGAATGAGGATCTAACTGATTTCCTCCGAGCGAACCTGGATGTTTTCGCTTGAACCCACTCTGATATGTGCGGGATTTCTCCCGCCATCACAAGTGATATATTGAACATTGACCCAAAGTATGTATCACTGAAACAGAAAAGGAGAGGTATGGACCTGGAGTGGCCTACTGCTCTTAGAGAGAAGGTGGATAAACTCAAAGCCAATGGGTTTGTCCACGACGCCCACTACCCTGAATGGGTGTCTAACCCGTGCTAGTGAGAAAAGCGAATGGCAAATGGAGAACCTATGGTGATTACTTGAACCTGAACAAGACATGCCTCAAGGATAGCTTCCCTCTGCTAGAATTGACCAGCTGGTCGACTCAACGGTAGGACACGAGTTATTGTCATTTATGGATGCGTACTCGGGATATAATCAAATCCCGATGCACATTCCTGATCAGGAGCACATGAGTTTTGTCACAGATATTGGACTGTTTTGTTATGTAGTGATGCCTTTCGTATTGAAAAATGCGGGAGCAACTTATCAACGTATGGTGAATCGGATGTTTAAAGACCAAATTAGCGTGACAATGGAAGTCTATGTGGATGACATGCTTGTGAAGTCACGACAGTCAAACGACCACATTCGAGATTTGGCGGAAATGTTTGACATACTCAGGTATTACGGAATGAAAATCAATCATCTGAAGTGTTCCTTTGGCGTTGCGTCAGGAAATTTTTGGGTTTCATTGTTAATGCATGGGGAATCAAAGCTAACCAAAAAAGATTCGAGATATTCGAGACATACAAGTGCCTAGAACTATAAAGAAAGTACAAAGCCTGAACGGAAAAGTAGCCACGTTGAGTTGATTCTATCCAGAGCGACAGACAAGTGTATTCCCTTATTCGATGTAATAAAGAAAGGAAAGAGAAATTTTGAATGGACACCCAACTGCGAGGACGCATTCCTAGCTCTGGTAAGGCATTTGGAATGTCCCCCGGTGCCGTCGAACCTGTAGACCATGAAGTGTTGTATGTATACTTGGTCGTATCTCAACATGCCATCAATACGGCTTTGGTTCACGAGGATGATCGAGTTCAAAAGCCAATGTACTATCTCATTAAATGTTTAACGGGGGTAGAAAGAAAATATCCTAAAATTGAGAAGCTAGCCTACAACTTGGTGATTGCATCACGCATGCTTCGTCCATACTTTCAGGCACACCCGATCAGTGTTTATATTGATCAACCCATGCGACAGTTACTCCAATGACCAGAAACCTTTGGAAGGCTATTAAAATGGAATACTGAGTTGAGTCAATTCGATATCATCTACCTGCCATGAAGGGCCATACAAGGGAAAGCGCTAGCGGACTTCATCGCCGAAGTTACCATATCAGACGAACCATATAATGATGATGTTACTCCCTCCATTCGTTGGAAATTATATACCGACGGGGCATCCAATGATCGTTGTTCTGCGGCTGGCGTAATTTTTGTAAGTCCCAAAAATCGATCAATTTGTTATGCTTTGAAGCTCGATTTCCCAGCCACAAATAACAAAGACAAGTATGAAGAATTACTTGCTGGCTTGAAATCTATCGGAGAACTTGGAGTGAATCAGTTGAAATCTTTTGCAACTCACAATTGGTAGTGTACCAAGTGCGAGGAGATTATAAAGCAAAGGGGCAGAGGCTTGCTTTGTACCTCACCTAGGTTCAAGAACTACTGGCAGACCTTGAATATTACGATATTTCGCATGTCCCGTGTAAAGAAAACAGGTAAGCTGATTCATTGGCGAAATTCGCAAGTACTGGTGATGCACAACAATTAGGATTGGTTCCCATTGAAATCTTACATGCTCCGAGTATAAATGAGATGGAAGTAGATTTTGTGTTAGAAATAGAAGTCGAGAAGGAATCATGGATAACCCCTTTCAAGCAACACCTGCTACACGGGGTTTTGCCCGAAAGAAAGAACGAAAGACGACAAGTCATTTGCAAAGCTTCGCGGTATGTAGTGCAGGATATAATAATGTATCGGAAGGGATTATCGGTCCCCTTACTTTGGTGCATTTCCACGATGAGATAGAACGGGTCTTGAAGGAAGTTTATGAAGGAGAATGTGGCGACCATACTAGAGGGCAGACACTAGTAAAAAAGATCCTCAGCTATGGTACCTATTGGCTAACTATAAATCGAGATGCTGCGGACTATGTAAGAAGATGTGACAAATGTCAAAAGTATGCGAAAATCCGGAGAGCTTCGCCAACGAAACTCACACAAATAGTTAGTCCCTGGCCATTTGCAATATGGGAAATCGATATAATCGGCTCCTTGCCAATCTCCAAAGGTGGTACCAAATACGCAATAGTTGTAGTCGATTACTTTACCAAGTGGGCGGAAGCAGAGCCCTTGGCTACAATCACCACCAAAAAGGTCATTAAGTTCATTATGAGAAACATCTTATGCGGTTTCGGCCTCCGACGAACTATCATTACGAACAATGGAACTCAGTTCAAAAGTAGGGTGTTCAAAGAATTCTATCAAAAATATGGCATTGAGAAAAGGTTTGCAGCAGTTGCTCATCTAAAAGCCAATGGACAAATAGAATCCATAAACAAAATAATCAAATACATACTGAAAAAACGTTTGGAGAAAGCTAGAGGCAAGTGGGTGGATGAGCTTTCGACAATGCTTTAGGCTTACAGAACCACCCACAAGTCTGCGATTAGCCACAATCCATTCACATTAGCATATGGCACGAAAGTTGTCATACCGGTGGAACTTGAAGTTCCTTCACATCGGATAACTCATTATAACCCTAAGACGAATCAGGATCTCTTGCTGGAATCACTGGACTTTGTTGACGAAAAATGTAAAGAAGCTGATTTACAGGCGCATGCATATAGACATCGAATCGCTTGATATTATAGTGAAAAAGTCCGACCGAGAATCTTTGATGTGGGTGATCTCATTTTGAAGTGAGTGTTTCCGATCTCATCGAATATGGAGCCACGTGGGAAGGTCCATGCGTCATTGAACGGAAGCTTGGAATAGCGAGCATCTGTGACGTTATTACACTTAGTTTTTTCCTTTGCATTTTAGTAGCAATTATTTCCAGTATGTTTTTTTTCTTAGTTTTTGGCATGTAATAAGACAGTTCGGTTTGTTCCATTTGTTAAGATCAATAAAGGCTTGAAGCCATCTTTTTCGTTGACTATTGATGTTTTCATATGTTACGATCCAGTAACCAAAACAAAATTACATTATTCCGTCTGGCGTATGAATGCACACAGAAACTTAAAAATCTCTAAGTCCCCATAGTGCGGACTGGAGTACTCTGAATCCCTAGAGTATGGACTAGAGTATAAATGACTTAAAAATCTCTATGTTCCTAGAGTCCAGATTAGAGTATAAACACTTAAAAATCTCTAGGTCCCAGAGCGCAGACTAGAGTACTCTGAGTCCCTTGAGTGTGGACTAGAGTATAAACGACTTAAAAATCTCTAAGTCCCCATAGCGCGGACATGAGAACTCTGAGTCCCCAGAGTGCGGACTAGAGTATAAACGGCTTAAAAATCTCTAAGTCCCTAGAGCATGGACTAGAGCACTCCGAGTCCCCAAAGCGTGGGCTGGAGGACTCTGAGTCCCCAGAGTGCGGACTAGAGTAAAACGACTTAAAAATCTCTAAGTCCCCAGAGCGTGGACTAGAGCGCTCTGAGTCCCCAAAGTGAGGACTATAGTATAAACGACTTCAAAATCTCTGAGTCCCCAGAGTGCGGATTAGGGTACTCTGAGTCGCCAGAGTGCGGACTAGAGTATGAATGACTTAAAAATTTCTAAGTCCCTATAGCATGGACTAGAGTACTCTGTGTCTCCAGAGTGCGGACTAGAGTATAAACGACTCAAAAATCTTTAAGTCCCCAAAGTGTGGACTAAAAGTATTTTAAGTACCCGAAGCATGGAATAGAGGATCTACGATTCCAAAAATTTCAAGTCATATGGAAGTGAACTGGAGCTTGTGTAGCTCATAAGATTTTGAATTTCGAGTACAAGATATATATTAAGCTGGACAACGAAAAACATCAAAAGCAAAGAAACAAAGTTTTATTCATTAATCCAAAATAAAGTTCCACTATAACTTCTCCTGAACTCGGAGCACAAAGTCTATCTACAACGGCTATGAAAATAAATAGAAATAATTACATGATCCAGGGATATTTGAGTTGAACAAGGCATGATAACTACATTTTGGAATTCTTTTCCTTCCTTGGTTTCTATGAAGACTCCTCCCTTAGGCGTTTTCTTTCGGACGTCTTGCTTGCTAGGGAAGCGGTTCCCGGGGAAGGAAGAGGTACTTCCAGTGGTGAAGTCCCACCGAGGAGAATATCCTTCAGGGGCCTGTTCAGTGAATCGTCAGGTTCCACCACCTGAGGATCGACCTTAATATCAGCCTTCTTCTTCCCCTCTTCGATGATTTCTTCCTCCATGCTTAGTTTTGAAGTGTGTTCGGAGGCGCCCGTAATTTCGACTTCATCATGTTCTTCGATGGGCGATGGATTTTTAGATTTGTCTTCGTCAAGCACCTCAATCACTTGAGTGTTAGGTCTGGGAGTTTCCCCCGTTTTAATTTCCTCTTCTGCTTTCTCCTCCCTCTCCGTGGCGACATCGCTCCTTGGAGTAGGCTCGAGATCGGAATGGCCAGTACGAAAACGTAAGAGACAAATGGTAGAATGCATTTACTACTCGCCAAAAACGATAGCCCTTTAAACTCTAGGAAAAAAAGTTATGTACCAGTTTCTGGCTAACTATCAACGGTTTAGGGAGTTTCACGCTCTGGAATAGAAGATAGAGTGTGAATATGAAGTCCGGACTCCTCTGGGTCATAGCCGATATGCTGCTCGAATGGATCGAGTGATGGGCGACTAGTCGCCTGAATAGGAGGAGGAACTAAGAACTCGGTTCCGGGCGGACCGACAGTGTCATTTTTCCTTTTAATGAGGAAGAGTCCCTTCGTTAAATAGCCTTTGCCATGGATAGGTCAGTACGCTCATTCTTGCGAAGCACTTCCTTCACAAGAGACTCCTCCTCAACTTCTTCAGTTCCCAACTCAACCTTTTTGATTTTTATTAAAGTGTCCCATGCTTTGCCAAAGATTCGAGGTAACCCTCGCCAAGAAATGTTAGGTCGCGATGCATAAGAACTCGAGCATTGTACTCGGCTATGAGTGGATCAAACATGCACTTAATTTCCTCCCTACTAGCCGTAGCAGCCGCCTCAAGGTGAGAATTGATTTCCAAGAGCGCCATTCTTTTGCCCTCCTCACGGGCTTCGCCCTTCAGCGCTTCAGCCTTGGAAAGCTCCTCATCGAGCTTTGTTTTTAGGAGTCGTGTAGCAACAATCTCGTCTAATATCGTTGTGACTCCTCTTGAGCTGCAGTCTTTTCTTCCATTTCTTTGAGAAGTAGCTCCTCCAATTCTTTGACTCGGTGAGCGAGGGCATCTTTCTTATTTTGAATGGAGTCTGTCTCTAAGGGTAAGGCGCCACAACGTTGAACCGCTTCATTAATTTCTTTTTTATCGGTTCAGGCAATTGATTGCCTAAGCAGTATCTTTAGCATTCTTCTGAGCGGCCTCAAGCTGAGATTTATACGAGGAAACATCTTCGTCCTGGGCTTTGATGATGTCTTTATCGTGAATGACCTCAAGCTTCAGGCGATTGATTTCATGCTTGCTCTCCGTCGAAACCTTAGAAACATTTTCGGCCAAGTGAACGAACACATCATGTTGGACGCAGACATTGTCGTTGCAAGCAATAGCACTTTATTTGACATGCCCTGGAATAGGATGGATCGTAGGAAGAAATTTAGCATCGAAGCTTATTTTTGGGAATGTGGCTTTAAGCTCAGCTAGCTTTTCTTCTATCGACGGATCGTGTGCAGGGGATGAAGAAGTTTGTTTAGCTTTACTAATCGGAGTTTTTTCTCCTTGGTGATGGGCTTGAACGCCTTCATCGCCTCTCGTGGGCGAATGAAGTTTTAGAGCTTCTGGATCATCGAAGCCGTAATTGAGCAAGTCGTCGGGAATAGTAAAATCTGATAAGCTTTCAATGAATCCTCTAAGTGTTGTGGAGATGGCTCTTTCTCTATTGGAGTAATTGTAACCTTCGAGGTACCACCCACCATCTTCTTCCTTAGTTTGTAAGCTAGTTTCTTTTTCCCCTTTGAAGGAGGAGGAGGTTCATCAATGCTAGGTGCCTCAACCATCGGTTCCAGAGCAGGACTTATATTCTCGCACGGCGCTTCTGGCACCCCAGTTTTTCTAACCTCACCCTCCTCGGATGTGCCGGGGGCAGCACTTGTAGGAGGCACTGAAGGTCCGGCCTTTTCTGTACCCTTCTTCGATGCGAATCCGGTTATAGTGGCACCTGGTGGAATATTTGTTCGACGACCCTCCGCCAACAATCCGAACGTTGAAAGCGATTCATTGGAGATAACGGACTTGATCTCCTGATCTCCCACGAGAACAATTCAAATAGCCTCCACGGCCTCAGAATACTCGATACCTTTGGGATGAGGGCTGATACCTGTAAAAATCGAAAGAAGTTAAGAAATAATCCACTTCTTGCCTTAGACAAATATTGGTACGGAAATGGAACTTACTCCCTTCCATCCATCTTCTCACAAAGCCTGAGAGACATCAAACATAGAACCATTCCTGCTCATATTAGATGAATTTACTCCATGCCCCCGTCAATATCTGACATTTGGAGTGATGCTCGAGGAATATGAAAGATGGGGTATCTGATCGTCTCTTGAAGCGATAGATGTAGCAGATGTCACCGGGAGTAAGGAGCCTAAATAAAATGCTCATAAAGAGAATACAAATGTCATAGATGAACGCATGACTGTTGGGATATAGCTGTAACGGGGCGATCCCAATATACTGTAGCACTTCACGGAGAAAGGAGTTGAATGGTGGCACACTACCGCCCAACACATGAATTGGTTGCAAGTTGTATTTCCAACTGGGGGCGGGTGAGGACGATCTCGTCCCGATGGAACTAATACGTCATCGAAAGGGATTTCGTGAATCGAACATAGTCGACAAAGAGCAGTTTCATTGATTTTTGAAGCTTAGGAATCAATAGGATTATCTAGTATAACAGCTCTGTCCATCACACCCAGAGCCAGGTCAATAGTTTTTGCTGATGGGTTTAGGATATCCTGTGTAGGAGTTGCCGATGGATTCGAAGTTCCCACTACTTCCTGCTGAGAACTCAGCTCAGGTTTATCTGAAACTGTGGCAGAGCTTGACTTTCTAGACATCCTCAACGAGCATCTAATTCGGGTAAAAACCAGTTTGAACTATACTTGAAAGACAATCAAGATTAGATATAACGACAGAATTATTCCCACTCTTGTGGTGTGTACTAGTGCAATCATTCGAGCACAAGTGTGAAAGAGTTAAAGATTTAAAAAGTTGTGAAGTGTGATTGGGCCTTATATTATCGTCTTCGAAGATCGTCATTGCTGACCGTCCCCGAGAGCTTGTCTAATGATCGGTAGTAGGGATCCTAGAATTGGGCATTGACATCATACGTTGAAGGCTGTTCATTGTTCATGTACTTAAGTCCTTGTCATTGTTTGTTGTTATATGGTTAGGCGTAGGAGTATGCGCTCATGAAATCCGATCGTATCTCTAAGCCTATATACCGAACGACTCATCTATAAGCCACCGAACAGCCTCCTATACCGACGCACACTCTCCTCTCCATCAATCTCTGATCACCGAATGACATATCGAGACTGTACTGGACCACACTCGCTCGATAAACCGACCCACCTTCCTAGTTGTCGACCAATCCTTGCTTTCCCTCAAGATCAAGCGGTACCCTAACTCAGGATACCGAACCACTTCCGTGGATTCTGACTGAACTGCAACATCATGCATAGCCACCAAACCGCGTTCTCGTTTCCCTCAGCGTGACCAACTTGCATTCCTTCTTGCACCTCTGCACCGAACTGTCTCTTTTGATTCCTTCACGGAACGACTCCTTCATTCCTCATCCCAAGTCCTAACTTTCGAACTATGAGGGTAACAACTACTCAAAAAATTATTGCCAACAACCATCAAAGGCAGTCGAAGCCCTAGCTGAAAGCCTAGCCCTCCTCTTTATTCAACTTTTCTTCTCTTTCCAATTGTCCACTACCAACTCCTATAACCAAAGAAAAGGGTAAAGCAACTCGCTCGAGCACTCGAGATTAATACACAATTCCAGATTAGGGATAAAAATTCATACCTATGGAGAAATTTAGGGCCTGTGGAAGTTTCGAGTTGTTATCTTGAAGAGTTAGTCAAATTTGAGGGCGATTGGAGTCCCAAAGAGAGAGGTACGGGGCTATAAGGGGAGAAGGTTAACAGATTTACGAGGATAGGAAGGTATCGGGCTTGTGAGAGTAAAGAGAGAATAAAAGTGAGAAGAAAAGGTTGGGGTACGGCTTTTACATGTGAAGAAGGGAAGATGGACAGGGCCTTCCCCCTGTGGAACCGGTCAAAACACTTTGGTGGTTCGGTGAGTCAATACACCGAATGACACCGAGTAAATCAGACAAGTGGTTCGACACCCGTGCACCGACCGATATAAAAATAGAGGACAAAGAGTGGAAGAAAGCAAGATAAAAAATCCAAACTGTGCAAGGCATTAGGACGACACGTCATGTTTTGACCTTCATGAAATCATATACGTTCGGACTTTGGAACCAGAACCTGATTAACGATTCAAAGCGTGTCGTGTTGCTTCACACGACATTCTTTAGGGGGAAAATGTTACCCGGTTACTTGGCCCGGCTATGGGATGCTATTTACTGAGTTTCTTGGTTGAATCTAAGTGAAACTTGAGCCAATTAAAGACTGACTTAAGGATGCTCGGCGTATAAGTTTCATTCGGACTGGATAAATCGTTCGGCCTGGATACAATCGTTCGGCCTTAATATGTGGTTCGACCGAGGAAGGATGGCGTGTGTCGCCCGGCTAAAAGAAAGGTGTCGTTGGGAACTCAATGAACATCGCTCAGTTAGGAATGGAAACCAAAGTGGATCGGTCTGGGCGTCTAAGGAGTGATCGCTCGGCAACCTTCGTTCGACCAACATCGTTCGACAAAGGTGGCTCGGCATTGGAGCGTTCGGCTGAATGCCTTGTCACACGCCGCTCAGTCATAAAGGAACGGTTATGTGGCTAGGTGGGCAAGGCTACATCGGTCGATGACCCCTCAACTGGCATTTAAGGTAAGATTAAGCGGTTCGGCCATAGGGCGTTCAGCATGGACGCTTTGGTCATTTCGGCTCGACAAGCATCCATCGGCAAGAGTCACATGGCAAGCACCATTTGGGAAGGCCTCACTCGGCATGAGTCGCTCAGCAACCACCTTTTGGTACGCCTGGTCCGGTATAGCTATTTCAAAAGAAGATGAGGAATTTGACTTATTCGTGGAGGTCGGCATCAAAGTGAGGGGTTCAGCATTGCCTCATTTCAAGTACCACCACGAGTTCCTCCGAGTCCTCTAAGAGTTCGCTTTGAGTCAACTACCCGGTGACCACCGTTTGGCCATCCTGGGTCAGCATTTTCCGAACGGTGTATCTCACCCGGTATGCATGGTTCGGTATGCAGAAGCTATCTTCTATGGGCCGAAGTACCTTGTCTTTAGGCCTACGCAGGGAGTCCAGCCTATCTTCGTCTATAAATAGAGGAACAGGGGTGCAATGTAAAGGGGCCTTTCTTTGAGAACACGAGGGAGACTCTGCCATATTGAAGACTCATTTTTTTTTTAAAACTTGCATTCAAGTTGTTGGTGTACAGATTGTATCTATGTTCAATTATTTGAAGAAGTAATAAAGATTACGATCAAAGTGGATGTAGGCAGTTACGCCGAACCACTATAATTCTGGTATTCTCGTTTCTTACAGTTCTTATTGCATTTCACCGTGTTATTCCTCAGTTTTAATTTACTTTCTTCATTAACCTCTCTATATAGTCCTACACTAGGGTGTTAGTGGCCAATTTTGGTGCTAACACTCCCTAACCAATTCTCTTCTTTTTAATTAAAAGCTCCACATCCATGCACCACCATATAGCTGGCCTCACTAGTCCTATATAGATGCCTATAATAGCTTATTCTTTGGGCCTCCAAGCCACTTCAATCCCGATTAATAATTAGCATATTTAAATCTAATTTAAACATGTATCGATATCGGAAATCGATTAGTGTATATATATCTATTATATCCACACTATTTAATATTGATCCATGCATACCAAATAAATTTTATTATCGCCATTTCATAAATATAAATTAATTTAATTAATTTATAACAATTATAATTTAATTAAATCAGATGGTAATATGAGTATTCAATGTTTTGATTCTGTGACCCTTAGATGTAAATTTGGTCAATGGTTAATGTTGAAAAATTCGAATATTAATGTTCACACTTCACTTAGCAGGTGGTGTGACATCAAATTTTTCACTTACATAGCTTCGGTAAAATCCTGTTTTTACGTGATTAAACGTTACCCAATAGTGATAATTATTCACACCAATTCTCTTCGTCAAAACTTTACTATAGTAGGACTTATAAAATTTGGTTTTGGTCAAAATCTTAATACCGTCCATATTCAACTTTATAGTTCAAACACAAAGCCCTTAGCTTAATAATAACAATTATTATTAACTAGATTGCTCTGGCTAGAGACTTTGAATTTAACTTGACTTCGGTTGACCATGATACTAACTCCATATAACTTAGGAGATGAATTCTCTCTTATGTAATGTCTCACTTCTAATGCTTTCAGTCTACAAAATTATTGTCATTTGATGGATATTATGGTTTGATCTAAATATAATTAAAGTAGAGTTTCTACATTGAAGCTCAATGGCATTCTCAAGTCTTAGGAATTGACTAAAACTGTCATATCTATTTTTCTATTTGACCTTGGTTATATTAACCAATAGAAAACTATCGAGTAAGTCATTCCATAATTATCAAATAAATATTAGTATGTAACCCCTTAGTGCCTCTAGCAGCCTTGAGTAATATGCTTCCCAATATTTGAAAGGGATTTTCTACTCTAGTCTCAACAAATGTATCGATATCTAATCTCGATACATCTTGACTAAAACTATTTAAAAAGGTATATTATTTTATTTGGAGAAATCACTCATGATTACAAGGTCAAAATTACTCATGTTTATTTATTTTTATTAGTGTCTTTTAAATTTTAAAATAGATTTAAACATTAGCCCAAGGCCCAAAATCAATTTGGGCGTTTAATTGGGATAACGTTTTTCTTGCTTGATCCTTCGAGTCAGGCAAGTACCTAGGCAGAGTAGAGTACTTGATTATCCAAACCCAACCTTCGACACCACCTTTCTAGACGCCTTAGTAAATGGATAGTCATTAATCGGTTAGCCCAACATTGCTAATTTTAATCCGCATAAATTACTTGGGCTCTGATACTATTGAAGTAACTGGAATAGTCAAAAGCAGGTGAAATATGTAGATTTCAAAAAAAAATCCTACATTATATGGGCCTACGAAGTCTAATGTGGATTTTGATCAAATCTAAATTATTTTAAATAAAATCTTTATTTTATTTTATTTGTTTAAAAAAGTTTTTTTTTGAAGTTTTAATTTTATAAGTGTACCAACTACACTATTTTTGTAAAGTGCACGTGCTGCAGATATGAAGGGTATATAACTAATGTGATTGAATGTATATGTTGGAATTTACGCTGCAATGAACCCGTTTTTCCCTTTGTATATGCCTTTACTGTTCATAGTTTTGATTTTATACATAATGATAGATATATAATTAAGAAATAAATATATATGTATAATTAAGGAATGGTTTAATAATTAATTTTAAACTTTTTACACATAATTATATTCTATAAATTTGATTAAAAATAACATACATAAGCATATGTCCATATATAATAATTACAATATGTTATTTTAATATTTAAAATAAGACATGTATGTGAAGATCGCAATCTAATATTTACATACATATAAATTTAAATTTAAAAATTTTAAATCTAACTTTCAACTTAGGAAAGAATCAAGTGATTTAAGATTTACATAAAAGTCTGCTTATAGACTTTTAAATTAAAATAACTCTTATACTTATATAAAAAAACAACCAAAGAAATATATTTAACAATAACCATGTATTGTATGAAATCATTTTAACGATGAGTTTAAAAAATTAAAGTTGTTATCAATTAAAAAAATATTTTCAACCAAAACTAATTAAAATTAAACAAAATTATTTTCAATAAAATGTTTTTAAATAACCACGTTATATATATAATGAAAAGGTATTCAATCAAATATAATTTTGAAATAATAATATGATGGATCGAACAACTTAAGCACATATAAATTCTTTATAAAAGGTTAAAAATCAAATTATACGAACAATATGAATAATAATCATATAAGATGAAGAATATTAACTATACTAACATATGGATCATATAATTAGTTGAGAAATAGTACAAAAGGGAATCCAAATTAAATTAACATAAAGAATAATTAATTAATTGAGTGTGGCAAAAGGAGATCTAAATTACATTGAGAGATGAACATATATGGTATAAAGCGTTTGAAGGATTCAAATCATGTGAGTATGATTAATATATATTTTAATAAATAAAATTGAAAATCACCTTAGAATGTAGCCAGAAGTTATACCTTGAATGATGAACGGAGCTACAAGATTCGACCGATCCGACCTCTAAATTTTTTAATAATCAACAGTGATAATAACCACCTTTTATTTTGATTAATTTGGATTTTAGTTTTGGGATTTTTTGCTTCCATAGTGCCATGGTATATCAGCCATGAAAAGGTTGAGAGAAGAGAGAAAGAAAAGTAAATTGTTAGGAGGAATGTTGAAATGTATGAAGGAATTTTTGTTTTAAAGGATACATTGAAGCCTTTCTATCTCTCCTTTAAAACCTTTCCTATTTAATTACTCATTAAATCTCATCAAATCCTCTCTCCTTTTTCATATTTTGGCAGCAAATAGAGTGAAGAGAAAATGACAAAAATCATTTCGTAAATGTGTTTTAAGTGGTTCTTAAAGAAGAGTGAAGGATGGAGATTTATTTCCTTCCTTTAGTTGCTCCTTCGAATTTTAAAATCACATTTGAAAGTTATCCCCCACATCTTGCATGGTCGACCATAAAAGATGTGTGTGGGCCTCAAATTTTTTTTAAAACCACTTAGCAATTTATCTATTCAAATCTAATTTAAATATTTTATTGATATTTTATATCGATACGGGTTTTTATATATTTTATATATGCACTCTATTAAATACTAACGATATCAAATAAATTAAGTAAAATTTAATAATTAGTATTTCACAAATATTAATTATTTTAATTAATTTACAACAAATGTAAATTAGTTAAATAGTATGGTTTTTGGACTATTCAATATTATGGTTGTGCGACTCAAAGGAGTAAATTCAGTCGGCAATTAATATTAAACAATTTGAATATTAACATTCGCACATCATCTTAGCTAGTAATGTGAAATTTTGGCTGAAATTATCACTTATATATTGTAACAACCCATTATTTTCAACCATTCGCATCCGCACATGTCAGACTTGAATTGCTTAAAATACCATGTTGTAAATAAAATTTGGCAAATCTCAAAATATACAGTAAATAAATAATCACAGATCACAGACACAGAGTAATAATAATGCAGTGGAAGTAAAAGAAATAGTAGTTTATGAAGCTACTATATAAATATATCAGAGTTAAATAAGATGCAACAGAAGTCTCAATATGATAACCAAGTACAAGCTGAATACAACACTGGGATCAACAGGATAACTGGAAGTGAAATAGATAAAACTAGACAAGCAGATAATCTCCAGCTATTCCAATTTCCAGAAAGTGGAATCAAAATCTGTGAATACTCAGGCTGACCCGAGCGTAAATAAAGATACAAATACTCAAGTTAGGACATACATATTTATACAATGTAAACCAACTCAAGTGAACTGTAGTAAAGGCACAATTAACTTAACGGATGCTTAGTACCGCCCATCATTTAAGGATCCGTTAAACTATTTACTATGTAGTAATATTGCGCTACTATAATAACGTCTGTAGTAAAATAAACTTACTTTAAAATAGCATCAAAGGGTTACCCATATAGCCCCAGATACGTTATAGCCCCAGTAGTCCATCCAATATATGCATATCTCTTGATCGGGAGACTATGAGAAGATATGCATGTACTACGGGAGAAAACCAAACTCATAGTAAAGGCTCGATATGGTAGGTGACACGGCACAACGAGGCAATGTCATGGTAGATATACCAATTAAGCACATGGGCTGGCGGTAACGTAGCAGCCACATACGCCTACCTCGGAACACATTCCCAAATCCGGAGGGGTGCAATCAATCAATCACAAAAGTAATAGAATGGTATCGAAGAAATGCATCCGACTAGTGGAGCTACCCCTTTTGGCCCGAGATCTCTCCTGTTTTAGCCACCTTATGCCAACTCACGGGAGTCGGTTACACGTTGTATACCTCAAGAACGTCGCCACCATCCTACTTCATTCTAGAATCTCCACCGCGTACACGGTTTTCAAAGTGGTTTTCGGTATCGACGCCCCATATCCAAGCCCTGTCTCTTTGCCAACCAATCGTTATTATAACCCATGGTTATAATTTTTAAAAATAATGTTTTATACTTCAAAATAAAATTTCATTTCAAATCCAAATCTTTATCAAAATAAAGATCAAATCATTTCCAAAATATTTCAATATCAAAATATCATATCCTTTCAAAGCTTCCTTTTAATTCATTTCAATATCAAAATATCATATCCTTTCAAAGCTTCATTTTAAATCATTACAATATATCAAAATATCATATCCTTTCAAAACTTCATTATCAAATCATTACTTGAATTCAAATCCAAATATCAAATTTAAAATGCCTTTTTAAATTCCAAGATATCATTCATTTATTATCATTTCAAATCACCCTTTAAAATGATTTATTTTCCAATTAAATTTATTCATTTAAATCATTTAAAAGTGAAGTTATTAATTTTTCAAGTCAAGTATTCAATTTTTAAAGTTTCAAACCATTTCGAGCTCATTTACTTAGTTAAAAACGATAAACATTGAAAATTTCAGCCTTTCACAGCATTTAGAAAAAGCAGTTATAAGTTATACTTGAAAACATTTTAATTCAACAAAGACAGCATTTAAAAACTGCTGTTAAAACTCGGTTTTAGTTGAAATTTAGTTTAAAACAGCAAAGACAACATTTTTAAAAATGCTGTAATAGCTCAGGTTTTAAGTTTAAGGTTTTTATTAATTTCAGCAAAGACAGCAGACCACTACAGCATTTACAAAGCTACTGTAGTAGGCCTTTATTAAGTTTTAGCCTTTTAAATTAACTACAGCAACTATAGCATTTCTACACTGCTGTAATAGCCCTTTTTATTTGGTTTTAGTTCGTTTACAGAAACCATAGCATTTCTGAATGCTATAAAAAGTACTTTCCAGATTTTAGTGTATTTCCAGCAAATAATAAACTTCAATTTAAACCCTCCAGACATTATAAAAATCATATTTTAACATTTAATAATGTTCATTAAAAATACCCTTTCAACTTATGATTTTTATAAAGTAACATTTCATAATTAAATCAAATTTTAATAATTTACTTAATAAATTCAAGGGTAAATTTTCTAGCCTTTACAATAAATAAACTTAACACTTAAATTTAATTACCATTTTTACAAAAATAACTTAATTTCCATTTTTATTTATTTATATAACTCAAATTTTCAATTGAAACCAGACTCACATATCCAAGTCAAATTATATTTTAAAACTACACTTTTAAGCATTCACTTATTTAACCATTTTAATTCATAGAAAAATCAACAATACTTTATTAAATCATTTAAACTCAAATTTAAATCAAATTATCACATTTACCAATTTCCCATTATAATTAAATTTCCATATTATCTATATAACTTAAATACCATTTTAAAACCAAAATTTTCCAAATTTCCAAACTTAAGTTATATTTCCAAAATTCAATTTAACCATTTATTTATTTAACATTTCCACTTATAGAAAAAATATAAATCCTTTATTTAAACATTTTAAAATCTATTTAAATCAAATTATGATAAATTTACATTTTAAACCACTTAATATTTTATTTATATAACTTAAATGTCATTTTAAAAGCCAAAGTCCAAATTTCCAGATTTAAGTTATATTTCAAAAATTCAATTTAATCATTTAATTATTCAACATTTTAACTTATAGAAAAATCAAAATTTCTTTATTTAAATAATAAAATCCAATTTAAATCAAATTTTCATAAATTTACACTTTTAAGGATACTTAAAAATATTCAAAATACTTTATAAAATAACCATGGGCTTGTATATAGTTTTGTAACCTAGGTCAAGTGATACAGATATATATCATTTCAATCCGCAATTTACAAAGAAAACCCGAGTTCTATCATTTCAAGCCCGTAGTCCCAAGTAAAAATAAAATAAATAAAAACCGTTGAGGCCTATTATTTCAGCCCATAACGATTTTTCCTTATTCTAAAGTCCGTTAGGGTATGTATCATTTCAACCCATGGCGATTTCTAAACTAACAGGGAACTGGCAGTGATGAACAGATATAAATGAATAGTTTAACAACAAATATCGGTAACAAATGACATGATAGATAAATAAATAGGTTTAACATCATATAATTTATAATCACTTGCAAGTATAACATAATATAACATTCTACACATTCAATTGTTGTCAATTCACATTTGCATAAGTATAAATGTCAGGTGAGATTACTCACTTTTTTGTGCTGGAGTTATCAATTCAAATGACACAAACGGATTCCAGAAAGCACGATGACACAACAATAGACTCAAGTGGATGAGAACCAAGCTGATGATCTTGTCACAACCCAAAAACAAAATCAAATAAAATTATAATTCAATACAATATTGAATTGGATTAACTTTGAAATAAAAAGCAATATGAACACAATATCCTTTTGTCTTGCTTTCTACCTTTGTTTGCACGGCCTAGGGTTTGATTTGGTTAGGTTTTGGTGTGGCTTGGCTCGAGTTTGGACACAAGAGTGCACGGTTAATAAGGCTAGAACATGGAGGAGTTTACAAGGCATGAGAAGGTCAAAAGTCAAGGCTTTAAAGTGGATTTTTGGTCAATGTATTGGCTCGGCCAAGGGAGTTTGGGCTTGGCCCTGTCATGTTCAGGTCTGATCAGTATAGAGGTGATGTGTAGGGGTCATGGAAAGGTGGCGATGGTGGTTATGGTGGTGCCCAAGGTGATGGATGGAGGTGTTGTTGCATGTAGTGGCTTGGCTTGCATAGTTTTTAGGAGATGTTGCATTTTTATGGAATTTTGCTTCATGGGGTGGTGTGGCCTGGCCAAAGTCAAAGGGATAGGTGGTGGTGGTGACAAGGAAGAGGTGGTGGGGGTGGTGGCCAAGGCTAACTAGTGGTGCCAAGCAAAACAATCAAGAGAAACATGGCAAAATACATAAGAAAAAGAGAAGAAAAGTAAGAAAATAAGAGACCATTACCAAGCTTTTTTTTTGTTCTAGCCGTGAAGAGGAAAGGAGATGAATTTTTTTGCGTGAAATGAAGATAGAAATCACAGCTAAGAAAGTAAAATGCATGGCCAAAAGAAGTAATGAGGAGGTTATGGCAAATGAAAAGTTTTTGGAAATGAAAAGCCTTAAGTTTTAAAAGCCTTTTTAACTCTTCATATTTCCTGTTCTTTAATTCAAATAAAACAAATAAAATCAGTAATTTGACTTTAAAAACCGAAATAAAGTAATATAAAATAAAAATAAATAATAAAATTTAAATAAAATGGAAAAAGAATTAAAGAAATTGCTTAAAATTCAAAACAGGGTTCAAAAATTACAATTAAATCATCATTAGCTTTGAAAAAATATCTACTTCATTTTAAAAGTATTCTAAAGAAAATTTTTGAAATAAAATAAATTTTTTAAACATATTCAAAGTGAAATAAATAATTAAATTTAGATAAAATAGAAAAATAATGAAAGAAATTGTTTAAAAAAGGAAACAGGACATGAAAATTACAAATAAAATACCATTGGCTCTAGAAAAATTTCTATTTCACTTTAAAACAAATAAAATGTCAAATAAATAAAATAAAAGATGAAAAAAATAAAGTGGGAATGAGAATAAAATAAAATCATAAGAAAACAGAAAAATAAATAAAGAATTACATTAATTAATTGAAACTAGAAATTAGAAATCGTAAACAAAAGACAATTGACATTAGAAAATTTCAATTACACTTTTAAAATGTTTTAAAACTGAAATATATACATAACTTCATTTTACACATATAAATACAAATTAGAACATGACATAACAATAAAATATTATCTATATGAAATTAAAATAAATAATTTTGTTAAATACAACAAATTACACGCAATAGTTAAAAACGCATTACTTTCACAATATTAGTCGGATTTCAACGAAACGAAAAGCAGTATTCTTAAAATTTTATTTACTTTCATAATAAAAGATAAAATTCAAATTTTCAAAATTTTAAATTTAAAAGTCAAAGTTTGACCATATTGACCAAAATTCACACTTCTGGAAAATATTCTATTTATTCATGTTTGAAATTATAATTCACATAGAAATCAGAATTTATATTTAAAATAACAAAGCTATTTAATTTAATAAATAAAAATAAAGTTTTTAAATCAGGAAATTCAATTAAAATAATTAAAATATACAATTAAAAAAATCACAAAAATATAGGGTTGTTACATATATATATATATATATATATATATATATATATATATATATAGATATATATCTTTTCATTAAAAATTCAATTTTACTTATTATAAGCGGTACCTGGTAGAAAAAATTATTCAACCAATTCGCTTTGTCAACATTATTTCACGTTAAGACTTATGGAATGTGATTTTGGTCAAAATTCCATAACCGTCCACATTTAACTTAATTAGTCTAAACATAAAATCCCTGTTCGATAATAAAAATTATTACTAACCGTATCACTTTGGCCAAGGACTTTGACTTTGAGGTGTGACCATGATATTAACCTCATATAACTCTAGAGACAAGTTCTCTATTAAATAGTATTTCACTTCCAATGGTACAACTCAGATCCAACTATATTTGCTCAATGGAAGCCATGCCATGATTTAGTAATATTCAAAGTGGAGTAACTATGTTGAAGTTCAACGGTATTCTCTAGTTGGGAGAACTGTGTAATATAATCATTAGGAGATTCTCTATTTGATCATAGTTATATTAACTAATAAAAAACTCTCAAGTGAGTTATTCTATAGTTATCCAATAACTATCACTACGTAATCCTTGTTGTCCTTAGTAGTCATGCATAATACACTACTGAACATTCGTAAAGCATTACGCACTCTACTATCAAAGGATGTATCGATTTCTCGTTTCAATACATCTTAACTAGGAATATTTAAAATGATATGTAATTTTTAATGTGACAAATTTCTCATGATTACAGCACATGGTAATTACTATCACATAACATGTCATTTAAGAATTTTCTATTTAATATACTTTAAATTAAGTACTTGACCAATTATATCAGAATATAATAAGTATATAACATAAATTAAACATCTTTTATTCTGAACAAGATTGGTTACTAAGTTAGATATATGTAAACAAATTACATAATTACACCTATTGCATACCCTTAACCGTATTGGTGCATGTGATGGCCATTATTGCGTAAGCTGGGGCTGACCTACCTAATGGGAAAGCCAATATGTCAGGAAATGGGAGTAGCGAGCGAAAAGATGGGCTAAGATGTGTGCCGTTGTAGTCATGTGGGCTATATGAACAATGTGGGCTTGCCTACTCTATGCTTGCTAGAAACTCGAGTAACACTACCCATTTCATTCGCCATCGAAGGACCTCGTTTTAACATTTCTACAGTCTGAATAGAACAATAGCTACTTCTTCCTAGTCAGATTATAGATATGTGGGGTACACATGCGACCGTGATGAAAATTATAGAGGGGAATTTCGAAAATTTCAAAATGATATTGTGACAGCCCGTCCCTCAGAAATCGACACTAATACATCCTCGGTATTCATGTGCTGCAAAACCAAGTGCCGGAAGGATGGATAGTAAATGGTAAAATGGAAATAAAGGCAGAATATAATCTTACACGAATGGAACAACATATATTATTTTAATGTATACGATCGCATAGCGGAAATTTTAAATACATTTATCAGAATCTATCTTATAAATCAACCTGGACAGTTATAAACCTCTACCTTATAAATGCTGAATCAGTAAACAAATGCAGTGGAAATGGAAATGGAGAACTATCGATAAAAATATCTTTAGATCCAAACTTCAAGCTCCATCACAATGCTCTATGTTAAACCTGACTACTTGACTGTACGGAAAAATAGGGCACCCAAAGTATAAGGGAAAAGAAATAAACCCAGGCCAGTCATGGTACTCGTGTGAGAAACTCAAAAATACGAATATTGGAAAACAAAGAAATCTCATAAGACCATGCCGCACATACACAGGGACGGGTTTTTACCTTATGAAAACATTCGTTAGGTAAAATCAGGGATATTATTCTTAATGGCATTCTTTGAAAATGCTTTCAAATAAATATATATAATCTTAGCCGAAATTGTTACATTAATTAAATTCAAGCACTCATTTCTACAACTAAAACCGTAAAGGCTCATATTGGAGAATGGATTCCATAAAATGACAAGCTAAGCGACTATCTTCAGACGGTACATCTCAAGAAAATTGCACCGAGGCACCAACAGATGGTCCTGTACCAACACAGAACCAGTCTAACTTTACCATAGATAGTACTGAACCACGGTCATTCCTGACCTATCCGAAAGGTCTCATAGCATACATAACGCACCCGATATATAGAGGGTAATCTAGAAAGGTGATGACCATATCCTAATAGGTGCGATCCACATAGTCCTGCCGCATCTACCCTATTTTTGCCATTCCTAGGTGAAGAGGCTCGAGGTAATGATTACCTTTCTCATTGTACACATTTCACTTGAATGCCACACTTCCAATTTCATCACACACTATTAATTTCCACAAATATATAACCTCTGAGCTCGTACGTCTCAGAGAAGAGAGTCAAGTATGGGATGTTACCTCCTACACCACCGAACAGATGTACGTTTGTAAAAATCAATATACGTGCATTTTAGAAATGCAATGTCAGACATTCATCCATACAAATTGTCATGAAATAGGACAAACTGAAGGAACTCTCCTACTACATTCTTTCAGGAATCACTCATACGATTAGTAGCGAGCGGCCCTTGCATCGAAGATTAAATGAAGATACTACTACCACATATCTACATTCCATCTTCTAATTTATTATCATTCCATGCCTTCACTTTGAATGCGTATATTGGTTCAAACTGGTTTTTAGATAGGAATCACCCAAATTCAATCCCGGTTCATTCGAACCAATCATTGATCAAAGATGTTAAGTTTGAGGGTAGATTATTATTTCATTTATCAATATCTTTTCTCAAATAAAATATCTCTTATAGAGATATAAATCATATTATTTTCTAATATATACATAATCATTAAACCTTACATTAACTTTGGAAATACCAAATCAAAATCATCACTCATAAATCACGTTGCAAACCTTATTCTGTAAAAAAGGGTCGATGGAAATTATACTAATTCTACTCAATATCAATTTTCGTATTCAACCTTTACTATCCATCGAATAACTATGAGATCGCCTTTTAAATTCACATGGATAGTATGAGTTCCCTCATTGGAATTTCATACCAAGTATAAGAAGATTATTTCTACATAATCCAAGTTTTATTAAATTTGTAAATTTGAATCTTTTGTACTTGCCTTGTTTTTGACATTTCGACCTTATTTATTCCTCACTCAGGAAAGAGACTAGGTGAGCTAGGGTACTGGTTACTACTGAACATCTCCTTAGTTTAAGCACCCCACATCCGGATCTTATGAATAGAAAAATCCAGTCTACTCATCGGCTTTTAGAGGCAAGTTTAAATCATTTAATTATAACGGCTCTTCTTTTAACCATTTATTTAAACTCCTTTAAAACTAATTTTAAAACTTCCAAATCATATTTAAAGTAATTAATAATTTAGTTGAAAACATTTATAAAAGATTTAAGAAATAATAATTAAGTTTAAATCTATATTCCAAAAATTATTAAAAACTGTTGTAAAAAGTGCTGCGAATAGTCTTCTATGGTTTATTTGATCAAAAAAACTTTTCTATCATTTAGAAATCCATTTTAATAACACAAATCTTTTTTAAAACATTTTAATATATTTATATGATTTATTTCATATTTAAAAAAAATCAATTTTATAGAATTTATCGCTTTCATTTTCAAACTGCAAAAGTGCGATTATTTTGAAAACTTACTTTGCTCATATTTCTAAATCTACTAAATAAAATCTCGATCCTTTTATTTTGTTTGAAAACTATGATTATAAGATTTTGGAAAATTCTTATTCCAAAGAATTTTGATTCCCTTCTATAGATTGATTTTAACTTCTACGGCGCGAAATCGCAAACTACATTTCACGCGAAGCTCCTATTTTGACTCCAATTTTAATTCTTTTCAAAACTTCACCAAATTGAGTTTTAGTGGTTATAAACCAATTTAGAGAGGTTTATCATCTTGTGACACTTTTATAATTCATTTCAGAAAGTGATTTCCATTGTGTGATTTCGACATGTATTAAATGTGAATTGTTTACACATCCAAACAAACATACTATTTCATTCAAACTCGATAAACAATCATCAAAACCAAGCATAGAAAAACTTATATATCATCGTATATAGCATATATAAATAGAGTTTTCTAACCTTTGTTGGCTACTAAACTTATGAAAATGGACTGTAGCTTTGCTATGATCAAATCAAAGCCTACAGAATCAAGCCCGGGACCTTTGGATAGGCTCGGCCTATGCTTTCAAGTGAAGATGGGCTCGGCCAAACATAGATATGGATGTGGCCGTGAACTTTGACTGGAGATGTGGAGTGATGTGCCTTGGTTTTGAGGTGGAATGGCATGGTGTGTGTGTGTATATGTGTGTGTGTGCATATATTTTATTTTGCCATAACTTTGCAAATATCTTTTAAGGCATGAAAGCCATTAAAGAAGAGCTCTTAGAGCTTTAAGAAGAAGGAGGAAGAAGAAGTGAATGGTGAATGAAATGAAAGTGCCAAGGCCTTGTATTTATAAGCGAAAATGTGTGAAAAATATCTAAATGTGCATTTCCTTTTCTACCCTCAACCCACACCAATCCTTCCATCATCTTGCATGTTATTTCTCCCTTCCCATGCACCTTCATCATTTCACTTCACGGCATGTGCATTGATTTTGCATTGCTTAAAAATGGAGTTTTCCTAAATATCTTAGATATTTTTACCATATATGTATGTATATATATATATGTATGTATGTATGTATGTATGTATGTATGTATGTATGTATGTATGTATGTATGTATGTATGTATGTATGTATGTATGTGTGTGTGTGTGTGTGTGTTATATACATGGGTGTATGTATATGTTAGGGAGTGTATGTGTGTGTTACATTTGTGCGCAGATATATAGACAAGATTGCAACAACTTTCGTTCACTAAACCGTTGAAAATCAAAAAACCGATTTCTAATCACATTTTCACTTATTAATTAAATTACATATAAATGTAAACAAAATTTGCAAAATAATTTCTTATGGTTTTTAACTAACTAAAATGATCACACTTGATTTATAAGACGATATAAACTAATATTGAACAATTGTTTACAAAAAGTGCTGTTATAATGACTGAGTGATACAAATTTTCTTATATTTTCAAATCAACTATATATCTTTATAAAACTATTATAAATGATTTACTATCACTATATAACTAATTAACATGAATTATCATCATTTAAAAACAATTATTTGAATAATTTTAACAATTATTAAATCATTAAATTTCAATTTAAATTCATAAATCAATTATTAAATACGATGCATTATTGACGATGTCATAAATATAATTTATTCCCCAAAAATAAAATAAATTTTTTATTTCATATATTTTTTAAATGGATAAATAAGTGTATGTATCCAGCTCTATGCACGACTTTTGATGATCATATAGTTGTTTATCGATAAAATGAATTTCAACCATTTTATCGATATTCCTTCAAAGTTTATATTTTTGTAAATACTTATTTAAAATAATATTACGATCATTATTGTTCAAAACGTCATAATCTATGTTTCAAAAAACTTATATTTGAATATTTAAAAATTAATATAATTTATCAAATCGATAAATTTGCAGGTCGTTACAAACTCCCCTCTTTAAAAGAATTTCGTCCTTGAAATTACAACTCAAAATCTAAAGGTGTTTGCCCAAAATATTTATTTGTTTAAACTCACACTTGTATAATGTATATGGATTATAAATATGCGATAGTTGTTTCGATCTCTTTTTCGAATACACAATTTTACGCTTGAACTAGTATTGATCCTTCGATTCTCTAATGTGGAACTTTGATCAGGCTCAGAAGCTTTTATTTTCCTTGCATAGCTCTCAACTATGATAAAAAATATAAATATCTGACTACGAACCCTTATCAATGTTTGCCATCGAGCATCGAGTGGTAAATTCTTTTCAAATGTCAAAACTTTATATTCAACTCTTAGGCCAAATCTTTATATCTTTATATAGTCGGTGTATAATCACTTACTTTTTATCTTCCCTAAAATCTTCAGAAAAATTCTGGTTTAATTTCATAACTTTTTAACTTACAAAGAAAATTCTCCTTTTTAGCCTTGTTTCTTTTATCAAGAATTCTTATAAATTTTCTTAAGTGACTTGTATAATTGCAAATCAATGAAGTCAAAATGAAAGCTGATAGTTATATTATATCACTTCATATCTTACATCAAATATAGGATATGAATAAATTCAAATACTATATAAAACACTTTCTTTCATAAATCACTTACTATAACAACGGTGTTATAGTTTGTGTCTTTTTCGTTTTCTCAAAAACATTTATTGCAACAATAATGTTAAAATCTATATCTTCTTATCGCTTAACGCATTTTAAATCACTTTTAAAGCTATTAAATTCCATTTGCAAATGCCGCTTTCAAAACATTCCTTTAAGAGATTATCTTACTTTTAGAACGAAATGTATCTCCCTTTATAAAAACCATCCTCTACTTATCAAAATAGTCCCTTTATATTTATGGAACCATGTTTTATAACCTCCTTCCTCTTTATAAAGCTTCTTTTTATAAAATCTCTTTATTTATAAAATTCCATTTATAAATCTATTTAAAAATTACCAATTACAAATCCATCTTTTAAATAATCATTTTATTTTTGTAGAATATACTTTTATACAACACGCTCATTCATTATCCTATATAAATTCATTATCCTTAACCCAACATTATTACTAAACACCTCATAGTCAAATCATGAAATTTAATTCATAAGGTGTTCTTTAAATCAATAAATAATAATAAACGAATGTTATTACTTCCAATATTAAATGCAAAAACCTTGATAAAAATTAAAAATCATTAATTAATCTATCAATTAATGATTTACATTATCTTTTTAACTTTAAGAATTATATAGATCGGGTAACTCAAAATGTAACTAAGGAAGGTACTTCCAATAGTATCATATATACCTTAACAAGAAGGGGAATATTTAAGAGAAGTGTTTACCACACGAACACATCTCTTGCCCAGTTTTAGTTACTTTCGAGCCACCCGAACTGGTTTATCATTATA
Source organism: Allium cepa (assembly GCA_030765085.1). Classification (NCBI taxonomy): domain Eukaryota; kingdom Viridiplantae; phylum Streptophyta; class Magnoliopsida; order Asparagales; family Amaryllidaceae; genus Allium; species Allium cepa. The sequence goes on from CM060931.1 coordinate 342,547,479, forward strand.
TTTTTTCCAAAAAAATACCATGATTTTAAATTATCAAAAATCTCTTTATAAATCACATTTTATAAATCCAATTTATTAAATCCCTTAGAAAATGCATTCATATAATTTATTTATCTCAAATTAATTCCTTTAACCCTAAACCAAAATTATTTATCGAACACCACATAGTTAAATTGTGAAATTAAATTCACGAGGTGTTCGTATTTAAACTTTTAAATCAAACAACCAATAAATTAATGATAAAAACGGAATACTAACATTCCCTTAAGAACCAACACTACATAATAACTATATCTTTTAAAAGATATTCGTTTATATTCAAAATATAATCATAGGTAAAATTATTTCATTTACCAATCTTGCAACACAAAAATCATTTTTATCTAGCATTAACAAATACATGCTCATATATAATACTCTCAACTCATTCTAGGATGTCATTTACCTATCTCTAATGAGTTACTCATCCTAGGGTATTACTAACCCTATCTCAGATGAGGCTTTACGCCTACCAGGCTCAGGTATTCGCTCAATCTAAGCTCTGATACCAAATGTGACGACCTGTCCTATTGACCTTCAGAAATCGACACTAATACGTCCTCGATATTCACGTACCGCAAAACCAAGTGCCAGAAGGACGAATAGAAAGGGTAAAAAGGAAATAGAGGTAGAACATAATTATACACGAATAGAATGATACATATTATTTTAATATATATGATCTTTACAGTGGAAATTTTAAATACATTTGTTAGATTCTATCTTATAAATCAGCCTTGCCAGTTATAAACCTTTGGCCTTATAAATGCTAAATACAATAAGTAAACTAACGCAGCGGAAATGAAAATGGAGAACTATCTATACGAACATCTACAGCTCCAGACTTCAAGCTTCATCACAATGCTCCGAGTTATACCTAACTACTTAACTGCCCAAAAAAATAAGGCACCTAGAGTTTAAGGGTAAAGAAAATAAACTCCGGGTCAGTCATGGGACTGGTGTGAGAAACTCAAAAATACGGCTATTGGAAAATAAAGAGTATCTCATAAGACTACGTCACCATAAACACGGACGGGTTTTTACCTTATGATAACCAAAACATTTGCCGTGTAAAATCAGGGATATTATTTTTAATGACATTCTTTAAAAACTCCTTAAAATAAATATACATAATCTTAGCCGAAATTGTTACATTAATTAAATTCCAACATACTAGGTTCTACAACTAAACCATAAAGGCTCATATTGGAAAATGGATTCCATATAATGATAAGCTAAGGGACTACCTTATGACAATACAACTGTAGAAAAATGCACTGAGGTACCAGTACATGGTCCTCTACCAACACAGAGCCGACCTACCTTTACCATAAATTGTACTGAATATGACATCACCCTAGTCGTTTCCATCCTATCCGAGAGCTCTCGTGGCATACATAACACACCCGATATATAGAGGGTAATATGGAAAGCCGACGACCATATCCTAATGGGTGCAACCCACAATGCCCTATCGCATCTACCCTGTTTTTTCATTCATGGGTGATGAGGCTTGAGGTAACGATTACCTTTCTCACAACACACATTTCACTTGAATGCCACATTGCCAATTATATCACACACTATTAATTTCCGTAAATGTAAAACCTCTGAGCTTATACATCTCAAAGAAGGGTGTTAAGTATATGAGAGTCACCTCCTACACCAACAAATAGATGTACGTTTGTAAGAATCAATGCACGTGCATTTTAGAAATGCAATGTTAAACATTTGTCCATACAAGTTGTTCAGGAACATGACAACTGAAGGAACTCTCTTACTTCATCCTATTGAAAATCACTCCTAGGATTTGTAGCAAGCAGCCCTTGCACCAAAGATTAAATAAAGATACTACTACCATATATACTTGATATGGGAAATTTCCCCTGAGGGTCGGTGACAAGCGGCCCTACATTCCATCTTCTAATTTATTATCATTCCGTGTCTTCTCTTCGAACGCATATATTAGTTCGAAGTGGTTTTTGGATAGGAATCATCCAAATCTAATCTCGGTTTCTTTGAACCAGTCATCGATAAAAAATATTAAGTTTGAGGGTGATTATTATTTCATTTATCAATATCTCTTATCATAAAAAAAATCTCTTTTAGAGATATAAATCTTTAAATCATATTCTTTCCTAGTATATATGGAATCATTCTTTAACTTTGGAAATACCAAATCAAAATCATCTCTCGTAAATCACATTGCAAAATCTTATTGAGTAAAAAGGGTTAATAGAAATTATACTAATTCTATCCAATATCATTTTCCGTATTTAACTTTACTATCCATTGAATAACGATGGAACTACCTTTTAAATTCATATGGATAGTACAACTTCCCTCCTCCAAATTTAATACCAAGTATAAGAAGATTATTTCTACAAAACCCAAGTTGTATTAAAATTGTAAATTTGAATTTTTTTTATACCTACCTTGTTTCGGACATTTCAACCTTATTCCTTGTCAAGGAAAGAGGCCATGTAATCATGGTACTTGTTGGACCTGTCTCCTTATTTTAAGCACCCCGCATCCAGATCTCATGAATAAAAAAATCAAGTCTACTTATCGTCTTTTAGAGCCAATATTAAATCATTTATTTATAACAACTTTTTTTTAACCATTTATTTAAACTCCTTTAACAGTAATTTTAAAACGTCCAAATCATCTTTGAAATAATTAATTATTTATTTGAAAATATTTTCCAAAATATTTAGGAAAGAATTGAAAGTCGCTATGCTCTGATACTAAATAAAAGTGCGTATGCCGTATAGCTAACACTTAGGATCATGTAATATGGAATGTATTATAATCTAAACGCGGAAACAGACAATAATAGTAAAGTAAATAAGAATAAGCACACCAGGAGTTTTTATACTTGCTCGAACTTCACGTTCTACGTCCAGTCCCAGACTTTCCTTTGGAATTTCTCTCAATAACCCCTCATTTAATCCGGAGGAATAGGTATACAATACCTGAGCAGTCGAAAAGGATTTTTCTGCCTCAACAGCCGAAGAGGACTTTCCCGCCTGATACAAACTAACAGGACTTCTACAATTTCTATAAAGTTGTTGACGCTTTGTGTTCTTGATAACACTGATTTGTATTTGATAGTACACCCTTTCTATAATCAAATCCTCAAGTACATATTGTGTGTGTGAAGATTGGAAAGGAAGATATTTCTTTGAATCAAAGTATGCAATAATTAACTCTAAGATTCAAGCAATATATCTTTGATTAGAAAGCTTTTAGAATGCAGAAATATAGTCAAGAAATATAGATCAGAGAATAGAATAGATTGAAGTAAATTTGATGATTAAAATCATGGATTTAGATCTATGTATATAGTATATAAGGTTGCTATCGTTCACGAAGAGTTTCAATCAAGAATTGCATCTGTAACTCTTTGAATTGGATTGTTACTCATCGCAAAGAGAAGCAACCCTTTAGAAAATATGGCAGTTGCGTAAGGTCAGTCGACTGGTAAAAAATATCTAGTTGATTAAATATTTAAAGTGGTGTGCACATGTGCATGTCTGTGCAAAGAACACAGATTTAGTCGACTGGTGAATTCAGTCCAGTCGATTGAACTGTGCTTTTTTGCACAGTGAGAACTTGTGCACACTATTTTTTGTGTGTATGTGTGTATATATATTTAAAACTTTTGTATAGTGTGTGTAAACTACTTGAGGAGTGATTTTAACAATTATAAACTATGACTATGACTCAAACAATAAAGATTTTTATAGCGTACTCGGGTTTGAAATCTAGTTTCCTTTGTAGTTCACCACGTGTGTATAGCTTTCTCTTTTTATAGCTTTGATCGTCTAATCTCGTCGTTGATCATTGAAACTTGTCATGAATCAAAACTTATGTTTCAACATTCTCCCTCTTTTTGATTGATGAAAAACGATTTTAACGATTCTTTATATATGAAAATATATAACTTAGATTATATATTCCTTCCCCTGAATGTGTGGCGACTTTTCTATTTCTACATAAAAAGTTAGTACACAAATTTCTCCCCCTTTATCATCGACAAAAAGAAATACTTAATTCAATAATCACAAAGTATTAACGAATATTTGTAAAATGAGACATTACGAAAGATTACAAATATGAAAATAGACATTATCATACAAACATTCATGAACATGTCACATCACAGACACTGTTTTACGAATACAAACATCACAAAAGCACAAATATATTCCTAATTTTTAGGAAACCATACCCATTTGGGTGTGGTTGAAACTTAATACATATAATTTTCATTATTAACTACCATATCAAAATAATCATCAATGTATTTTTCTCTATTTCTTCAATTAACAGGAACCCAAATACTTAGATAATTTTTATTCATATTTCTCGTTATTGATTTTGTACTTTTAAAGAAATCATAAACATTATTGGTCATAGCAGTATCCGAATTTCTATAAAAAATGGATTTAGACTTTACTAGTAATCTAGTACTAGCACTAACATATTACTACACATGAAAGCGTATCTAGTATTATTTCTGCAACCAGTTTTAATATATCCTAAACCACATTTATCATTTAAAGGTCTAGAATTAGATAAAATCATGTTTAAATTGTTTTGACCTTTATTAAATTTTGTGAATCCAGTATTAACTTTATCGAATTTAGCTTTAAAATCATAATTATTATTTTCAAAAGAAATATTACTATTTTTCAAAATATCAATTTGCTTGTTTAATTCAGAATCCTTTTTTTTTTAACTTACAGTTCTCATTATCGAGAAGAAAACTTCGAGATTCTGATTTATCTAAAGATGATTATAATAAATCATTTTGTCTTTTCAAATCCTTAATTTCTTTTTAAAAAAATTCTTTTACTTTTTCAAACATAGTATTTTGTTCGTCTAGAAAATCTTTAAGAACCTCAAAATTATTTTTCAAAATAACTTGTTGATTTTTTAAATTTAATTTCTCATTTTCAAGTTTGATTGATTTAATCTTTTCTAAAATAAGAAAATTAAGCTTTGAGATCTTATCGCTTATACTAACTAATTCATTATTCTCATTTACTGAAATTTGTAAATCAGAAAGTACCTTTTTATAGTCCTCATTGGTCGTTGCTCTGATAGTTTCAGGCTTTTTGCTTGTTGTATTTCGACCGGATCTTTTTTTGGCCATTATTCTATGATGTTGTGATGATCGATAGAATTCTAGGCTTTGATACCAATTGAAAGTCGCTATGCACTAATACCAATTGAAAGTCATTATGCTCTGATACCAATTGAAAGTTCGTATGTTGTATAGCTAACACTTAGGATCGTGTAATATGGAATGTATTATAATCTAAATGCAGAAATATATAATAATAGTAAAGTAAATAGAATAAGCACACTAGGAGTTTTTATACTGGCTCGAACTACCGTTCTACGTCCAGTCCCAGACTTCCCTTTGGAATTTATCTTAATAACCCCTCACTTAACCCAAAGGAATAGGTATACAACACCTGAGCAGCTGAATAGGATTTTTCCGCCTCAACTGCCGAAAAGGACTTTTCCGCCTGATACAAACTAACAGGACTTCTACAATTTCTATAAAGTTGTTGACACTTTGTGTTCTTGATAAAACTGATTTTTCTTTGATAGTTCACCCTTCCTATGATCAAATCCTCAAGCATGTATTTTGTGTGTGAAGATTAGATAGAAAGATATTGCTTTGAATCAAAGTATATAATAATTAACTCTGAGATTCAAGCAACATATCTTTGATTAGAAAGCATTTAGAATGCAAAAATATAATCAAGAAATATAGATCAGAGAATAGAATAGATTGAAGTAAATTAGATGATTAAAATCATGTATTTAGATCTATATATATACTATATAAGGTTGCTACTATTCACAAAGAGTTTCAATCAAGAGTTGCATCTGAAACTCTTCAAATTGGATCGTTCTTCTTTGCAAAGAAAAGCAACCCTTCAGGAAAAGTGGCAGTTGCGTATGGTCAGTCGACTGGTCAAAAATATCTAGTTGACCGAATATTCAAAGTGGTGTGCACGTGTGCATGTCTGTGCAAAGAACATAGATTCAGTCGACCGGTGAATTCATTCCAGTCGACTGAACTGTGCTTTTTTGCATAGTGAGCACTTATGCACACTATTATATATATATAACATTTGTATAGTGTGGGAAAACTACTTGAGGAGTGATTTTAATAATTATAAACTATAACTATGACTCATACAATAAAGATTTTTATAGCGTACTCTAGTTTGAAGTCTTGTTTCCTTTGTAGTTCACCACGTGTGTATGGCTTTCTCTCTTTTGTCGCTTTGATCGTCTAATCTCATCGTTGATCGTTGAAGCTTGTCATGAATATTCAACAAGAATAATGAAGTTTAAATCTACATTCCAAAAGTTATTAAAAACCGTTGTAAAAAGTGCCGTGAATAGTGCTTTTGAGGCTTATTTGATCAAAACAACTTTTCTATCGTTTAGAAATCCATTTTCATAACTCAAATCTCTTTTAAAATTTTTAGTAAACTTATAGAATTTATTCCATATTTTTAAATAATTAAAAATATCCATTTTAATGAATTTATCACTTTGGTTTTCGAACTGCTAAAGCGTGATTATTTTGAAAACCTAATTTGCTCATATTTCTAAATCTACTAAATGAAATCTCGATCCTTTTCTTTTGTTTGAAAACTATGATTATAAGACGTCATAAAATTCTTATTGCAAATAATTCCGATTCCATTCTATAGATGGATTTAAACTTTTACGGCGCGCGATCGCAAACTACCTTTTACGCGAAGCGCCTATTTTGACTCCAATTTCAATTCTTTTCAAAACTTCACCGAACTGATTTTTAGTGGTTATAAACCATTTATAAACCAATTGAAGAGGTTTAATCATCTCGTAACACTTTTATAATTCATTTTGGAAAGTGATTTATGTTGTCTAATTTCGACACGTATTAAACGCGAATTGCTTACATATCCAAACAAACATACTATTTCATTCAAATTTGATAAACAATCATCAAAACCAAGCATATATTTGTAGCATATATAAGTAGCGTTTTTTCACCTTTGTTGGCCACTAAACTTATGAAAATAGACTATAGCTTCGCTATGATCGAATCAAAGCCTATGGAATCGTGCCCGGGACCTTTGGATAGGCTTAGCATATACTTGTAAGTGGAGACGGGCTTAGCCAAGCATAGATATAGGTGTGCCCATGAGCTTTGAGTGGAGATGTGGAATGATTTGCCTTGGTTTTGAAGTGTAATGACATGGTGTATATATGTGTGTACATTTTACTTTATCTTTCCATAACTTTGCAAATATATTTTTAAGTCATGGAAGCCATTAAAGAAGAGGTCTGAGATCTTTAAGAAGGAGGAGGAAGAAGAAGCGAATGGATGAATTAAATAAGAGTGCAAAGGCCTTGAATTTATAGGCAAAAATGAGTGAAAAATATCTAAATGTGCATTTTCTTTTCTTTCCTCAACCCACACCCCTCCTTTACCATCATCTTACATGTTATTTCCCCCTCCCCATGCACCTCCATCATTTCGCTTCACTTCATGGCATGTGCATTGACTTTGCATAGGTCAAGGATGAAATTTTCTAAAATATCTTAGATATTTTTTGCCATATATATATAAATGTATATATGTGTTATATGTTTATTTGCATATATGTATATATTAGGGTGTGTATGTGTGTGTTATATACATGCACAAGATAGATAAACAAGATTGCAACAATTTTGAACCACTTTCATACGCTAAACCGATGAAAATCAAAAAACTGATTTTTGGTCACATTTTCACTAATTAACTAAATTACATTTAAATATAAAAAAAATTTAAAATTTGTTCCCTATCATTTTTAACAAATTAAAATGACCACATTTGATTTATAAAACCATATAAATAATACTAAGCGATTGCTTACAAAGAGTGTTGTTAAATCGATAAAGTGATACGAATTTTGTTATATTTTCAAATCAAGTTTATTTCTTTATAAACTAACATAAATGATTTACTATCACTATATAAATAGTTAAAACGAATTATTATCATTATAAAACAATTACTTAAATAATTATAACAATTATTAAATCATTAAATCTCAATTTAAATTCATAAATCGATTATTAAATATGATGTCATTATAGATGATGTCATAATACATTTTATTCCCCAAACATGAAATAAATTTTTTATTTCATATTATTATTTAAATGGTTAAATAAGTGTATGTATCCAAATTCAGCGCGACTTCTAATGATTATAGAGTTGTTTATTGATAAAACGATTTTCGACCATTGTTTGCACCAAAAATTGATACAAACACCCAATAGAAGTTTTAAAGAGAAATAAGTGATGAATATAAAATGAAAACAGAGGAGATAAGCAATTAAATAGTATAAAATTAAAGCAACACAAGAAGACAACGATTTATAGTTGTTCGGCTTTGTTTGCCTATGTCCACTTTGAGTATATAGCTTTATTAATCACTTTGTAAACTGGATATAATAGGGATCGGATGAAAATCCTTAGTTACAATGGAGTACATAGCAACTATCAGTGTAAAAATCAGGATTAATGAACAGTAGAGCCTATATTTATGGAGGAAGAGGGCGAAATATCTCCTTGAAAATTAGGTAGAAGGATCTCTAAAATCATATGGACCCATAAAAGAGATCGCATGGCCCAAATCCCAAAAAATAGGGATCGGTGTTGATGTCAATTTCAAAGGAACATGAGGTGCGATCCCTATAGGAGCTTTCCTATATTGTAATATTCTTAGCCTCCAAGTTTCATGCCAATTGGATTAGTAGAACTTGAGTAATTACTTGATCTTTATAGTAAGTGTAACACCCCAGATTTAGGGTAACATTATTTAGAATATTTAATTAGCTAAATTATATAAAGTAACGTATTGATTATGGAATTGAGATTTGATATTTAATGAATGCTTCGTTAAGCAATAAGCCTAAGTATTTTCAATTAAAAAGAGTTTTAACTTGCTTTGGAAGGATAGTTAATCCTCATTAAAATTCATCAACATTATTTTGAGTAAAGTATATATATCATGGCAAAATAACTTAGAGTAAAGCTAAAAAAATATTTTCCTTGTATAAGTATGATTTAAAAGGTTAAATCATTTTGAAAAGGTTTTGAAGGAAAAGGATGAAGGGTAGTAAACCCTAACAAAATGATTTGGACAGTTAGTCCATTTTGATTTAGACAGTTAGTCCAGTTGGCGGGCAGTCGGTTTAGTTTTATAGACAGATAGTCCATTTAGCATAATAGACCTTGCTATTATGTTACAGAAAGATAGTCCACTTATTACTTATTTTATGGACAGATAGTTCATTTATTAGCATAAAGGATATTGCTATTTTGATATAATTAGTTTGATTAACCGGTTTGTTTGTAGGAAAGGATTTGTAAAATATATGTTCTAAAGAGGGTATTAGTAAGGGGAAACCCGTTCCGCTAAGCGGTGTGGCCACACTTAATATCAGTAAATAGAGATGTAACAGAATTATTAACACCAGGCTTTATGTCTGACTCAAAGTTTTTGTTTCCCCTTAAACTCTCGGGTGCTCAAAATTGATTTGAGTAGGCTGAGGGTTAAGGCTTTCAGGTTAGAAATTTTGGCAAATAAAGCTTTCGAAGACGAGCAGGTGGCTGATGGATAGATAATTAGGAATTGCAAATTATTATGTTTATTTCCAATGTGTATTAAGTCAGATATGACTATATTACTTTGATCAACCAAGGGGGCATCATCATATGTCGCTCTTGGCATATTTTGTAATCATTATAATTAATCTTTACCTAGGAAACGATATGAGATTATGCAACTTGAATTTTAATCTGTTTGAAATGTAAGGTAAAATGTTGTTTTTTGAAAATCTGAGATCTTGTTCATATTCAAGTGCTTCTAGTATTATGGATACCATTATCATTACCGTATTTTTTTACCATAAGTTAACAATGTGGATGACTGTAGCATATGTAGCGCTTCGCTTTCGGCCTTCAGATATGGGATGTTACAACTTAGTATCAGAGCATGGTCTATGAAAAACTTTAAAATAAAATGATTTTTAAACATAATCCTTAGGAATTAGAGTAAGAGTGGGTTATGGGATAATGTTATAGTAATGTACTTGTATTTGCTATATATAAGTATACACTTTATCTCTAGTCTCATATCCTTGTTATGTTATTTTTCTATATCTCATAAGGTTTGAATACAGATATGGAAGGTAGAAGAGGAAGAGTTAACCCAGGAAGGGAAGACACAGATGGGAATGCCTGATCTAGTACAAGGAGAACCCAAGGTCAGGCACAAACATAGAATGTAGGTGCTGGAGTCCCACAAGTGGACATGCGAGCTATATATCAGTTTGTTGTGAATATGATGCAAGGTGGAATTGCAGCTGAAATGGTAGGAGGAGATGCTGTAGGGGAAAGAGTTCCAAAAGTTCCGGTAGTTAACCATTATTCTAAGTTGAGCAGAGATTGCGCTAAGCTGGGTGGGAAGCCTTTTCTGGGGATAGAAGATGCTATAGAGGTGGAAAATTGGTTGCTGCACCATGAGAGAATCTTTATAGACTTGAGGCTCAATGATGAGAAGAAGAGGAGATTGGCATCCAGACATCTTCATAGAGAAGCTTTGTTTTGGTGGAACAATGTGACGGCTGGTGTGGATAAGGAACTTTATCTTAGGCATATTTCAAGGGAAGGTTCTAGGAGAGGTTTAAGTCTGCAATGGCGCAGTCTTCTTTGATCAAAATGTTTGCTGAGCTAGAGAAGGGAGAGATGTCTATCATGGATTATGCTAGAAAGTTTCGAGAAGTTGGCCAGATACGGGTATGCTTCAATGGAAATGATGATGAAGAGGAATGAGAAGTTTATCAGGGGCTTGAAGCCTGGGTTAGCCCAGGCTACATTACCTCACATTAGAGATCCTTTTGACTTTGTAGTGGAGATGGCCTTAAGGCATGAGGAGATTCTTGATTCTCTAGAGAAGAGTAAGGGTAAAGAAGTCCAGGTTAGGCAGAATCAAAAGAGGAAGTTCTTTCCTAAGAAAGGTACTCAAAAGGGTGGAGCAGCTAAGAAAGGGAAGTACAGATTGTTTGCTTCAAGTGTGATAAGAAGGGGCACTTTGTTAATGAGTTTCATGCTGGAAAGGCTAAGGAAGTGGTTGGAAAGAAGAATGCCAAGTGCTTCAATTGTGACCAGATTGGCTATTATAAGAGCCAGTGTAAGAAGCCCGCTAAGGATAGGAAGGGCAAAGTGTTTGCATTGGAGCCTGCTGCTTCGAAGCCAATTGCTCGGGTAAAGGAAAGGCAGTTTTGGGAGGTACGCTTCAGATTCGTGGTATGTCTGTTAGCATTCTATACTGATGCATCACATTCTTTTATATCTAGATGTTTGATAGATAAGCTTAACCTAGAACCCACATATTTAGTTACCTCCTTACGGGTTGCGACTCCAATAGAAGGGTATCCAACTCTAGGGTTGAGATGTGACCAATTAGAGTTTGACCTGTTAGGTCATACTTTTGTTTGCGGTTTCATATGTTTGATTTTGTGGGGTTCGAGATTATTATTGGGATGGATGGATTATGTGAGTATGACTTTAGGATATTTTTCCAAGATAAGAATAATATCGCTTAGACACCCAAGTTGTTATGATCGGATAATTTATACCATAGAAGATTCTTGCGGTGAAGTGAATGCTTTGTTGGGTGTTATGGAATTGGAAGATGAGTTGAGTCGAGTTTCACGGTTAGATAATTTGCGGATGTTTTTAAGGCCTGTAGTTGGATTACCGCCTAAGCGAGCCATTGAGTTTCAGATAGATTTAGTTACGGGAGCAGAACTAGTGAGTGGCCAAGCAGGATGACCATACCGAGATGAGGGAGTTGAAGGTGCAGTTGGTGGATTTAAAAGGCAAGAGTTTTATCAGGTCGAGTAGTTCGCCTTTGGGAGAAGCCGTGGTGTTTGCTAAGAATCCGGATGGATCGTTGAGAACATGTATCGATTATCGTAAGTTGAATGAGAGAACGACAAAGAATCATTATCCATTGCTGAGGATTGACGATTTGTTCGACCAATTAAGTGGAGCCAAGGTATTTTCACAGTTAGATTTAGCGATAGGTTTCCATCAACTCAAAGTAGCAGAGGATAGTATCCCATTGGCGGTGTTTAGAACCAATAATGGATCGTACAAATGGTTAATTATGTCGTTCAATCTGACTAATACACCGGCTTTCTTTATGGGTTTAATGAACTGAGTTTTCCAAGAGCACTTGGATAGGTTCAGATTGGTTTTCATAGATGATATCTTGATATACTCTTAGGATGAAGGAGAGCATGAAGTTCATCCCAGTCCGCACTACGGGGACTTGGAGATTTTAAATTGTTTGCACTCTGGTCCGCATTCCGAGGACTCAGAGTACTCCAGTCCGCAAACCGAGGACTTGGAGATTTTGAATTGTTTACACTCTGGTCCGTACTCCGAGGTCTTAGAGTACTCCAGTCCGCACTTTGGGGACTTGGATATTTTGAGTCGTTTATACTCTGGTCTGCACTCCGGGGACTCAGAGTACTCCAGTCCGCACTCCGGGGACTTGGAGATTTTGAGTCGTTTATACTTTGGTCCGCACTCCGGGGACTCGGAGTACTCCAGTCCTCATTCCGGGGACTTGAAGATTTTTCTTCGTTTATACTTTGGTCCGCACTCCGGGGACTCAGAGTACTCCAGTCCGCATTCCGGGGACTTGGAGATTTTGGGTCGTTTATACTCTGGTCCACACTCCGGGGACTCAGAGTACTCCAGTCCGCACTCCGGGGACTTGGAGATTTTGAGTCGTTTATACTCTGGTCCACACTACGGGGACTCAGAGTATTCCAGTCAGCACTCCAAGGACTTGGAGATTTTGAGTCGTTTATACTCTGGTTCACACTCTGGGGACTCAGAGTACTCCAGTCCGCACTTCAGGGGACTTGGAGATTTTGAGTCGTTTATAATCTGGTCCGCACTCCGGGGACTCAGAGTACTCCAGTCCGCACTTCGGGAACTTGGAGATTTTGAGTGCTCGAGCGCGTTCGTACGTCAGGCAGAATAATGTATTTCTTAATTATTTATCACAGCATCAAAGGCAAGGTTTTCGAAATGCCATTTCTGGAAGAAGGAAGTGAAGTTTCTTGGTTATGTAGTCTCAGAGGAAGGGTTGTTAGTAGATCTGACTAAGATTGAGGCAGTGAATAGTTGGAAGAGACCCGATACAGTGACAGAGATAAAGAGTTTCCCTAGGTTGGCTGGTTATTATCGGAGGTTCATTAAGAATTTTTCGCAGGTAGCGACTCCGATGACCAAGTTGACGAGAAAGGATGCGAAGTTTGTGTAGACCGATAAGTATGAGGAAGCATTACAGAGTTTGAAACGCTTATTGACCCATGCACCTGTGTTGGTTGTTCCAGAAGGGAATCGGGATTTGGTGGTTTATACTGATGCGTGTGGAACAGGACTAGGAGCCGTGCTGCTGCAGAGGAGTAAAGTGATTGCATATGCTTATAGACAGCTAGACCGCATGAGGTTAGGTATCCGACGCATGATTTGAAATTGGCTGCAGTGATTTTTGTGTTGAAGGCATGGAGACGTTACCTTTAGGGAGAGAGGTTTAAGTTATATACAGATCGTAAGCCGTTGAAATACTTGTTCTCCCAAAAGAAGTTGAACATGAGACAACAGAGGTGGTTAGAGTTTATTACCGCTTATGATTTTGGAATTGAGTACGCACCAGGGAAAGGCAACAAGGTTGTAGATGCACTTAGCAGGAAACATCGAAATGCAGTGTTGGTGGCGATCGCTGAGTGGAAAGATTTGGAAGCATTAGCAGATTGTAGAGTGCAGTGGAGATCTAAGGCTGGGTCTAGCGGAGAAATCGTAGTGTTATCTTGTTTGGAAGTTCGCCTAGTGATGATCAAAAGGATTACTTCTAAACAGGAAGAGGATCCAGTATTAGCTGAACGATCAAGAAGTTAAGAAATGGAACCGAGAGTGATGACTTGAAAGATTTCAGTCTAGACCACAATTGGAGGTTGAGAAAGAAAGGAAGATTATGTATTTCGTGTGTAGGAAACATAAGAAAAAAAGTGTTAGAGGAATGCCATCGTTCAAAATTCTCTATTCATCCAGAAGATACTAAGATGTATCAAGATATAAAGAGGAGTTTTTTCTGGGATAGTATGAAGCGGGATATTGGGTTGTGTGTAAAGCAGTGCTAGATTGGCCAGTAGGAAAAGGCCAAACTCCAGAAGCTAAGTGGGTTTCTTCGACCATTGGATATTCCGGTATGGAAATAGGATTCCATTTCCATGGATTTTATTGATGAGCTACCAAGGTCGAATATGGGAAATGATGGTATAAAGGTAATTGTAACATCTTGATATTTTCAACCCTTCACATCCACACATGTCGGATTTGAATTGCTTAAAATACCATATTGTTAATTTATATTTAGCAAAACTCAGCATATACAGTAAATAAATAAATCATAGCATCACAGATACAGAGTAATATACAATATGCAGCGAAAATAGTAGTTCACGAAGCTACTATATATATATCAGAGTTAAATAAGATACAATAGAAGTTTCAAATACAATAATAAATATAAGACCAGAATTGTGACATCCCGAAATTTTTGAATTTAAAATTGGTAATGTATTTGAACTTTTGGAACTTAAATTGAGAATTTCAAGAAAAAAATAAATATTGTTAATGTTAATATTATAAAGATGCATACAATTTAAATTAAGATTGATAGTTAAGTTTAAATAAATAGATAATAATAATAATAATTAAAGAAAAGAACATATTTAAAAACAAGAAGTTGTTTTAAAACAATAAAATTAAAATTGCTGTAAACAAATATGTAGACAAATGAAAACCCTAACTAAAACACTTACATTTAGCAAAATAAACAAGCAAACATTAGCAAACGAAAACAAATATTGTAATAAAAACACATAGTTATTAAATAACAATAACTAAAACAAAACACTTTAATTTTATAAAGTAAACTAGGAAATAAGTTAACTAAAGAAAATAAGATATGCAAGATCTACCAAAAAATAATAATTAAAACAAACACCTTTATTTAGAAGTAAAACAAGAAAGTAAGTATCTTAAATAGAAAAAAAAATATATAAGAAAATAGTACTTACAGAAAAAGCAAATCGAATAGCATGCTGAAAATATACAAAGCATGAAACATTACATGCTTTCATTTAATGCTCTCATTTAATGCCATTTACTCTAGTAACCTCAAGCAAGATATCAACTGTAAATACATGCTTCATTAAATGCATTTACTGTCTAGCATGGATAAAGATCACGTCAACCTGTATAAAGTAACTATACAAAATAATGTTTCAAGTACTATATTGAACCTGTAAACAATTCCCTCTATAAACAAGAACATTTGTTTCAGTTTTATTTTCGTTCAACAACTTAGCAAAGAACGGAAAATAAAATTAGAAAAAATATATACAAGTTCAAAACAAATTGCTGAAGAAAGAAAAACAAACCAGAGAGGAGATTCAAAACTGCAGCTTCAAAACCAATATAGCCTCTGTTTAAATATTTGTCCAAGTGAGTAACTTTAATTTAAAATTTGCTTAAGTATTTTTACTAACATTTCTTCTACCTGAAATAAGTATGTTATCTCTCTGTGTGTGTGTGTGTGTGTGTGTGTGTGTGTGTGTGTGTGTATTTGTGCAAATTCTATGACATATGAAGTCTGCCTGTTAATGATCTGGAGGAAAAAGAAAAACATCTCTGTTATATTTTTTTTACAGGCTTGAAACTAGAAAACAAAATTTAAATTTCTCTTCATCTGATTATTTTTAGACTTTGAGTTTAACATAAAACAAGTTTGTTTTCATCTATATGAAGTTAAAAAAAATAGTTTAAGTGAAATAAACAATGACTGGGTTGTACAACTTGTTTTACAGAGGAATTCCAAAAGTTGATTAAATTCGAGTTTAACGATTTACAAATTTAATTCAATAACTTGAAAACTTACTTAAAAATAGGATTTTTGAAACAACAGCAATGATTTTTAGTTAAGTAACTCAACTGCATTTCAGGTTTGAACAAAATTTGTATTTCGATCGTTTTCTGGTAATCGAATCTACCTTAAATACTAAGATTTGGTATAAAGCAAGGTGGGCAGTTACTAGCAATGGGAAAATTGCTGAAGAATTTTTCTATTGGGCGAATTTGGGAGTTCAAGATCGAATTAGGGTTTTAAACTCAAAGAAGTATACGGTCTGGAAAAGAAGTGTGTACACCACCTCTGACGCACCGAGTTCGAGGATTTTGAGGGAGATGATGGCATGGGGTGTTGTCGTGCTTGGGCCGGAGTTTCATGGCGTCAGGTGGTCGTCGTTGGGAGGCCGAGGTGATTTTGTTCGATACGTTTGTGTTGATTAGCTCATGTTTAAGCGAGATTTTGATTTCGATAAAATTCGCGATGTAGTGGGTTTCGATCTCGTATGTGGGGTGAATCGGGGTTTGCTGGAGGTAGCGATCGCCGCCGGAGCGGAGGCGTGGTGGTGTACACGTGCACAGGACGGTCGCGTGTCAGTGGTGCTCACGCTTTTAAATGGAGTGCTTCAGTAGTTTATAACTTGAAAAAAAAATGATGCATGGTTTCAGGAGAAACTCGAGGATATCAATTTACATTCTGGTATTGATACCAGTTATTCTGAGTTTGAAAATTTAAGTTAATTTTTACATAGTTAGGAAAAAAAGAAAGAGAAAAAGAACTGGGAGAAGAAGAAACAGGGCATGGGGGAAGAAAGGAGGATGACTCGGTGAATAATGTGAATGAACGCTGTTATCCCATTTTTGGTCAAAACTGGAATACCAACAAATTGGCAAGGAATTATGGATATCAGGATTGGAGATCTGTTGGAATCAGGGCTACGATCGGTATCGTCAAAATTTGGTTGAACTCCGATCGGGACGAAATTGATTGGAAACGATGATATGGACTAGGGAAGGCTATGTTTCAAATTTCAGGTTAATCGGAGTTCGTATGAAGGAGTTATGATCGATTCAAGGTAGGAAAGGCATGTTGTTCGAATCCATCAGGGGGTCAAGGTGGTGCTCGGTTCGAATCCATCGGATTCGAACCCATCAGGTTCGCATCGATCGAGGGCAAGGCATAGGGATGGTTCGAATCGATACACTTCATATCGATTGGTATGGATTCGGCTCTAAGAAGTTCGCATTAGGTGTTGGTTCGACTCGATTGTGTTCGTATCGTTCAAAGGCAAAGCAAGGTGAAGGACTTCGAATCGATACACTTCGTATCGGTTGGCATGGACGAGACTCGGTTACTTCGTATCGATCCAAAATAAATGTGGAGGTTCTTCGAATCGATTCCCTTCATATCGATTAGGTTGGAATGGCTTCGAATCGATAGCATTTGTATCAATCAATATGGATACGAACTCCGCGTTCGTATCGATCAAGTGGGAAAGGTCGATGGATCTTGGCTCGATGGCTGAATTTAAATAGAAAGGCGTATGGAGTTTACTACGAATCGATGTACTTCGCCTCGATGTAATATGACGGAATGGATGCGTGGATGTTCTTCGTATCGATCAGTATTGGATCGATACGAAAGGGAAGTATTTGGATTCTAGCTGAGTGGTTCGTACCAATCGTTTAAGAGTCAATGCAAGGAAAGCTTTCACGAAGGAGATGGATTCGAAGCAATGGATTCGAAGGAGGTGGATTCGAAGGAGATGGATTCGAACCAGGCAGAACACACGGAACTTTGAACTTGAATCAATCACATCTTCCAAACCATTGATCCAAATGCAATGAAATTTTTACAGGAGCTTACATACATGTTAAAGAATGTTCTCACCAAATTTCAGCTCAATTGGATGATTTCTTGATCGATTCGAACCTTACTTCGAATCGATCCTGATGTGTGCCCGGACCTCCAGATTTCGGGCGCGTGGGCCCCCTCACGTGCTTGAAGCGGTCTACCGGATTTTTAGGAGAAATATCAGCCTCCTACGCCTATAAATAGAGCCCCTGGTCATTCTGAAAAGGGGTCGGAGAATTTGGAGAGAGAAAGCTTGCCCAGACGCTACCAGAATCACTCCATAACATCATTACTGCTATTAATTTTGAGTTTGGGACTTTGTAATTGCCGTAATCATCTGTAATCATCAAGGATAATTAATAAAAGGATAAAAAACTTTGGAGTGGACGTAGGCCGGAGATAGCCGAACCACTATAAAACTTGTGTCTCTGTTCTTTACTTTTGGGTTGCTGTTTAATATTTGCTGAGATCTGAGATTTGTGTTTGACTATTGTTGATTTATATTCATACACTGGTGCTTTCACGGTATCTGGGGTTTGTGACCAATTTTGGCGCAAACACTTTGGTGCTTTCACTGAGAATTGAACTAGCACCCGCTACATCGGACTTGGAAGTTGGATTTGAAGGTTTTAAAGAGTTCGGATTCAAGGACAATGACTAGGCAAAATAGTAGAAGGCAAAGGGCTGAGAGAAGCCAACAGGAAGGAAGTCAACAAGCATCCTCCGGAGCCGGGGAAGGAAAGGCTTCAATCTACATAACCCGGGATGAAATGGAGGCTATGGCAAATTCTTTGCAATAGAGATTGTTGAAGAACCAATAGGAAATGATGCAGACTTTCTTTGAGCAAATGAGAGCTGCAGGGATGCAGAACTTAGGAACAGCTACAGCCGCTGTGGATGCAGGACAGGGGACTAGGGTCGCGGAACCCAATGGAGGAAGAGATATGGAGCCAGAAGGCAATCAACAAGGGCTTGGGGGCAGGCCCACGGGATCCAACACAGGAGGACCTTTGGAAGGAGTTCAACAAGCTAGAGCTAACGTTACTGCTAGTGAGCCACACGAGGAATATGTGCCAGAGTTCCCTCGGGGGAATGGGGGGCAACCCCCAAAAGACAATACTGGATTAGTGGAAATCATCAGAAGAACTGTGCGAGGTGGTTTGACCAACAGAGATTTGGAAGAAGTGAATAGGAGTCCGTTCGCTCGGGAGATAAGGACAACTCAGAATCCACCTAAGTTCAAGCTACCTAGCATGGAGGTATATGATGGTAAGGCGGACCCAACTGATCACTTGATGAGGTACACCAGACACATGGAGGTGCTGGGGGTATCGGAGGAAGTGATGGCCCGATGTTTCCCTTTGTATTTAATGGACTTAGCTGCAATGTGGTTTAGGCAGCTGGGAGAAGGATCTATAAGGACTTGGAGGGAATTGGTAGAAAAGTTTTTGGGACAATTTCGGGTTCACGTCAAGAGGCCGAAGAATGTGATGACATTAACATCGGTGAAGCAAAGGATGGATGAATCGCTTAGAGCTTTTCTAACTCGATTCAGTGCGGCAGTCGCTTCGGTGGATCGGCCTGATTCATTGATGGTTTTAATGGCAGCAGTATCAGGAGTCAGGGAGGACTCCGATTTTAAGGTGTCTCTGATACGAGATCCCCCACAGGATCTCGACGAATTCTTTCATGAGGCAAAAAGGTTCCTCCGGCAAGAAGACGCGAGTACGGACTTAAAGGTGAAAGGGGTTAATGCAACTCAGGATGTAGGACCATCCAGCAAAGGTTTGGATAAAGACAAAGGGAAAAGGAAAATGGACGATGATCCTGGAAACGCTAGGAAGCGATGGAAAGATCCAAAGTTTTCCACATATACAGGATTGAGCGAGACGCTGGAGCGGATATACCTGGATACTCGGAATCGCCTTCCTTATCGGAGGCTGGCTAGGAGAGAACCATCAGAACGGGAAAGGACATCAGGAAGGCACTGCCTCTTCCATGATTTAGATGGACATGATACCAACAGCTGTAGGCACTTAAAGGATATAATCGAGGAGCATGTAAGGAATGGATAGTTACAGCAATATGTCGGGACTCGGAATGCAACGGTGGAGCAGGAGCAACCACCGACCACCTCACACCGTGATGATGTGAGTCCCAGGGACGATGGCCGATTGATCATCCATTGACTAGGATAATATGGAATAAGTATCGAACTATTGGCAAGCAACCAAGTCATTTACACATGTACGGGGACGGAGATAGCCCCTAGGCATGCTCTGAATGACGATAAACTGCAATGCTATGGTTTGTAAAATTTATCTTTTTCTTTTGGATTGGACACTGCTTTTCTTTTTGGATTTTGGTTTTGAAGTTTGGATTGAACTCCCGGTTTTGCTTTCTTTTGATTTAGATTTTCCTTTGGATGATTGTTTTTGATTTTGAATGCTGCTTTGGATTTCTGGTTTGGATTTGGACTTTAGGTTGGATTTTGATTGGATTTTCATCTGGTTTTTAATAAATGGTCGTCAGGTATGGATTATGCCTGGCAAGGGGTGAGTCACTTTGCCCGAACATGGTAAATTGACTCATTCAGGTCGCTGACTATGGACTATGCTCAGCAAGGGTCCGGAGTGACCAAGATTCGGCCTAGGACCTAAGTCCCGCATTATCGGTTATTGTTTCAGGTCGTTGAGTATGGACTATGCTCAACAAGGGTCCGGAGAGACCAGGATTCGGCTTAGGACTTAAGCCATGGCTTTGTACAACGTCCAGGGACACTGGACCAAGGTCGTCAGGTGTGGATTGCGCTTGGTAAGAACCCGAAGAGGTTAGCTCAACGTCCAGGGACACTGGACCAAGGACATCAAGTATGGATTGCGCTTGACGAGAGCCCGGAGAGGTTACGGATTCGGATATCAACCTGGAGAGGTCTTGGATTTGGTTATTGGCTATTGGATAAGGATGGATTAGGACTCGGCTGTCGAGTTCAAATGGATGTGGAATTGGCTGAGGCTTCGGTTATGGGATTTGCAATTGGACATCGACTCGGAGAAGTCGAGAATGATATACCCTGGCAATATGGCTATGGACTTCGGATGTTGGATTCGGAACTATTCAAAACACGCCTTGTTATCACAAGGCATGTTTTGGGGGACAAAGTGTTATCCCATTTTTGGTCAAAACTGGAATACCAACAAATTGGCAAGGAATTATGGATATCAGGATTGGAGATCGGTTGGAATCAGGGCTACGATCGATATCGTCAAAATTTGGTTAAACTCCGATCGGGATGAAATTGATTGGAAACGATGATATGGACTAGGGAAGGCTATGTTTCAAATTTCAGGTTAATCGGAGTTCGTATGAAGGAGTTATGATCGATTCAAGGTAAGAAAGGTATGTTGTTTGAATCCATCAGAGGGTCAAGGTGGTGCTCGGTTCGAATCCGACGGATTCGAACCCATCAGGTTCGCATCGATCGAGGGCAAGGCATAGGGATGTTCGAATCGATACACTTCGTATCGATTGGTATGGATTCGGCTCTAAGAAGTTCGCATTAGGTGTTGGTTCGACTCGATAGTGTTCGTATCGGTCAAAGGCAAAGCAAGGTGAAGGACTTCAAATCGATACACTTCGTATCGATTGGCATGGACGGGACTCGGTTACTTCGTATCGATCCAAAATAAATGTGGAGGTTCTTCGAATCGATTCCCTTCATATCGATTAGGTTGGAATGGCTTCGAATCGATAACATTCGTATCAATCAATATGGATACGAACTCCGCGTTCGTATCGATCAGGTGGGAAAGGTCGATGGATCTTGGCTCGATGGCTGAATTTAAATAAAAAGGCGTATGGAGTTTACTACCAATCAATGTACTTCGCCTCGATGTAATATGACGGAATGGATGCGCGGATGTTCTTCGTATCGATCAGTATTGGATCGATACGAAAGGGAAGTGTTTGGATTCTAGTTGAGTGGTTCGTACCAATCGTTTGAGAGTCAATGCAAGGAAAGCGTTCACGAAGGAGATGGATTCGAAGCAATGGATTCGAAGGAGATGGATTCGGAGGAGATGGATTCGAAGGAGGTGGGTTCGAAGCATGGATTCAAACCAGGCAGAACACACGGAACTTTGAACTTGAATCAAACACATCTTCCAAACCGTTGATCCAAATGCAATGAAACTTTTAAAGGAGCTTACATACATGTTAAAGAATGTTCTCACCAAATTTCAGCTCAATTGGATGATTTCTTGATCGATTCGAACCTTACTTCGAATCGATCCTGATGTGGGCCCGGACCTCCAGATTTTGGGCGCGTGGGCCCCCTCACGTGCTTGAAGCGGTCTACCGGATTTTTAGGAGAAATATCAGCCTCCTACGCCTATAAATAGAGCCCCTGGTCATTCAGAAAAGGGGTCAGAGAATTTGGAGAGAGAAAGCTTGCCCGGACGCTACCAGAATCACTCCATAACATCATTACTGCTATTAATTTCGAGTTTGGGACTTTGTAATTGTCGTAATCATCTGTAATCATCAAGGATAATTAATAAAAGGATAAAAAACTTTGGAGTGGACATAGGCCGGAGATAGCCGAACCACTATAAAACTTGTGTCTCTGTTCTTTACTTTTGGGTTGCTGTTTAATATTTGCTGAGATCTGAGATTTGTGTTTGACTATTGTTGATTCGTATTCATACACTGGTGCTTTCACGGTATCTGGGGTTTGTGACCAATTTTGGCGCAAACAAACGCGAGGTTGACTCAAGTAACACCTGGGTTTTACTCGGGTTTGTTAAGAATTGGGTTAGGCCCAATAAAGAAAAAAAAATTCTGAATTTAAAATGCTAAGTAAATTTTGTATTTGCAATGCAACCAAGATTAATTTTGTTAAGTTCAAACTTACTATAAATTTAAACCATTTAATAATGTTTTAAAATTTAAATTGACCCTTCTTTTAAATAGTTAAATCTAAAATAAGAATTGAAGTTAATTTACATTAAAAAATTTAATGTAACAATAAATTTATTTTTAAAATGTTAAGAAGATTTTCAAATGATAAAGAAGATGAGTAATTTTTATAAATTAATAGTTTTTAAAAGAAATTAAGAATGATATACAATTTGAAATTAAATTAATTGATAAACAAATAAGTGTCCAAATTAATTTGTAAATTAAGAATTTGTTTTTCAGATAAATTAAAGTCGACAAATCAAATTTAGTGGTTAATTTAAAATAACTAATTTTGAAGCAATAAAACGAGTTAATCAAGATTTAAATTATTTATCCAAAATTCTTATCATTGATTTAAAATAATTTTGTGGTAAATTTATTTGAACCACAGTGGAAAAAAATTAATTATCGCGGTGCACTATATTGATATTTCTGTTCTGATTATGATATTGTGTGATATAAATTGCCATGTACTGTACTATGATTGTGGTTTGTTCTGTATTGATGTGAAAACCCTGTTTGCCCGTAAAATGGCATTTAAACTTCGATGCGACAGGGAATCGGATTTCAGTTGGTTATCTGAAACCCACATCGAACCTGTGAATATTTGTGAATGACATCCACATGTTTTAAAATTTGACACTCACTATTCGAATTAGCCGGGAAAGGACCTTTGTGTCGTATAACCCATTTCGAATATGAGATTCGACGTTATGGATAGCATTTGAAGACCGGTGTTGAAGACCGGGTATTTGCGAGAGTAATAGGATGACTTATCGATTGTCTCTGCACCGAGTAGCTACGGTATAGAGATTTCCTAAGTGATAGAAAGTCCGATCGGGATTATGGATATCCGGATCGCAAGGACTTTTTTGGAAGTGCCTTCGGTTCTGTTCGAGCCCGAAACAGACTTGTATGGTTACTTGTCTGACATTACATTTTGAGATATAAAGCAGATTTCTTTCAAATACATCTCTGTTGGTAGCGGAGAATTTATTCTCTTAGCTTAACACCCTTCTCTGAAACGTACGAGTTCAGAGGTTTTGTAGTTGAAGGTTATCAGCGATATATTCCCAATTTGGTAATGTGGCGTGCTGAGTGTTGTTGATCATTTGTTGATCGAAGCATGGCTTTGTGAAAAGCACAGCTTTGTGGACGAGACTTCGTCGAGCCTCACACCCCGAAATGGTCGAAACAGGAAAGATGCAGCAAGGTTATTGGGGGTAGCACCCCTTAGGGTATGTGCATTTCCTTCTGGATAGAAGTGGTATCATGGTATGGAGCCCAGATACTTAACTTATGTTGATATCGCAGATATATATATATATATATATATATATATATATATATATATCTATATTACTTTTTGATTTGTTGCTGGGGCCCTGGTTAAAGGTTGGTTACAATCGGGAGATGGCATACTCGTGTCAGTAGTTACCCAGTTAGGGGTAACCCGGCCTTGTGTTGGTAGAGATCCGGTTAGGTTCTCGGGTCGTCCCTCCAGAGGCGTACCCATGTGGGCCAGGAAGTTCCTTAGCCTGACCATTGTTGGAAATCCAAAGAAACAATACAAACCTAGTACGGTTTTAGTTGTAGAACCTGCCATTTAATATAGCATCTATAGTAGGCATAATATAATGGTACCTATGCTGGCTAAGATTTATATTCTATTTTCGAAATGTTTTCTTCACTATGCACTGGTAATAATATCAAAGAATTCTTTTCTCGTATCAAGCATATTTAACTATCATAAGAAGAAATCTCCTCAAATTCTGCGTTTTCATTGTGTGTGTGGCGGAAGGTCTTATGGTAGTTCCATTTTTTAAAGCATACCGAAAAATCTTTTATAAATCTAGTTCCTTTAAAAGATAACTGTTTTTGTTTACTCATACCAGTCCCATGACTGATCCAGAGTTTATTGTTTTCTTTCCAAAACTCTGGATGCCCATTATTTCCACACAGGCAGCCTAGTAGCAGGTTTCTATATTTTGGGTAGCTGTATTTTGGAGCTCTTATCTTGGAGATATCTTGGGAGCTTTTGGAGATTTCAGGTGTTTAGCTTTTGGGAGTTCGTTATCACCTCTCTCATTTGAGGACTTTTGGATATATGATCACTGTTGTATTATCATGATGTTGTATTTGGAGTTGTGGTGTATGTATTATATACTCTGATGTAGTATGGATATTATGATGATGTTGTAACTGTGATGATATTTATGATATTGATTCTGTTCCGCCGTTTTATATTCATCTAATTGTTGTTATAAGCTCCGGCGATGCGAATTTGATGTCGTTTATCGGACATCGAGTTTGGGTCGTCACAAGTGGTATCAGAGTTGTTGGTTGAGTAAGAACTTTAGCTACGGAGTATAACACATTAGATGGCTCATTAGAGATAGGGTGAAGTATACCCTAGAATGAGTATAACCGAGACTGAAACTCTAAATTTATTTGTCTATTTCTTTTACTGCTGATATTCCTTAAGATATTTTGTTCGTGTATTTAAATCAATTTTCTTACTAATTTCAGATAGTAAGAAATGAGCGGACGAAGGGGAAGAGTTAGGGGTCAAGGAGGTGCCACAGCACCTGATCAAGGTCCCCCAACGGCAATAGCGGCAGTTCAGCAACAGCCGAATCTGGCTGATTTACATAAAAGTTTCTCGAGACTTGGTGGTAAGCCGTTCAACGGTAAAGAGTCGATTGTTGAGGCACAAGCCTGGATAAGATCGTGTGAGAAAATCTTCAGAGGGCTAAAATTGGAAGACGATCGGAAGCGACTCATAGCTTCTTGGCAACTGCAAGATGAAGCTTCAGCTTGGTGGGAGACAATCACGGTAGATAAGCCAGAAGACCAGTTTTCTTGGGAAAATTTCAAAGAAGTGTTTGAGAACCGATATCTGCCATCAGTTGGAATTTCTCGAATGTATCAGGAATTCATGGACCTGAAGCAGGGAAGTTTATCATTTGAAGAGTATCTGAACAGATTTAATGGATTGTCTCGTTTTGGTCCCGAATTGGTGAATTCGCCTTTAAAGATGAATGAGAGATTCATTCGTGGGATGAATAAGAAATTCCATGAAAGAATGACGGACCACGTTAAGGAATCTTTTTCAGATTTAGTTGATATGGGGTACAGATACGCTACCCTTGATGTGCAAGAAGCCCCGGTAGAGAAAGGAAATTCAGGCAATCAAAATTGGAAGAAGCGGAAATTTGGAGGCAAGAAGCCATGGCAAGGCAATGAGAAGAAGAAGAGCATTCAGGGAAGCGCGACAGAAAATGTCACTTGTTACAACTGCAAAGAGAAGGGCCATTATTCAAATAACTGCCCAAAACCGAAGAAGCAAGCTAAAGAATGTTATAATTGTCACAAGCCGGGACATGTTGTTAAGGATTGCCCAGTAATGAAGCCAGCACAGGTGGCAAAAGTTTTTGCGATAAAGAAAGACCCTTCAACTTCGAAAGCTGATAAGGGAAAAGATGCTTTGGAAGGTAACCTTACTATTTGTGATAGAAATGTTAAAGTTTTATTTGATACAGGAGCTTCACGTAGCTTTATCTCTCAACAAACCGTAAATGAATTAGGACTTAAAACTAAATTTGTTGACGATCCTATTTGCGTGAAAAATCGGGTTGGAGGTCCCGCAAATCTTTGTTCATATTGTAAGAGAGTTCCTATTTCATATGCTAGCTATCGATTTCCTATCAACCTTTTGTCCTCGAATTTAATGAATTTGAAATTTTACTCGGTATGAACTGGTTATCGAGATACGAAGCTATATTGGATTGTAATAATCGGACAGTTTTAGTCAAAACAAACCTTGGAAATTTTATTGAAATCTCTTGTGAGGATCCAAGTCCAAGGAGAGATAGATTGATGTATACTTTGGGATATTTTGAACCCACTCCGCAGTCTATACCTGTTGTTCGGGAATTTTCCGACGTATTTGAAGAAGTGAAATCTTTACCTCCTCACCGAGAAATAGAATTCCGAATTGACCTTGTACCCAATGCTCGTCCTGTTGTTCACGCAAGTCGCAGGATGGTACCCAGGAAAAAGATTGAATTGGTTCATCAAACTGATGAACTACGAGCAAAAGGATTAATTCGACCCAGTGTTTCTGAATGGGGCTCAGCCATCGTATTTGTTGCTAAATCGGACGGATCTTTGAGATTGTGAATAGATTACCGCGATCTAAATAAACAAACTCTCAAGAACAAATTCCCTCTACCAAGAATTGATGATTTATTTGATCAGTTGCACGACGCTCGTTTCTTTTCAAAAGTGGATCTAGCCCAAGGATTCCATCAACTACGAATCGCCGAAGATTGTGTCCATTTGACGGCTTTCAGAGGTCCTGATATGTTCTATGAATGGTTAGTTATGCCTTTCGGGCTAACCAATGCTCCAGCATACTTCGTAGATCTTATGACTCGTGTGTTTCGGGAAGTTTTGAATAAATTTGTGCTGGTATTCATTGATGATATTTTGATCTATTCTAAGACTAAAGAAGAGCATGCCGAACATCTTAATATCGTATTGGAAATATTGAGGAGAAATGTTTTATTTGCAAAATTTTCCAAATGCCACTTCTGGGTCAAAGAAGTCAAATTTCTTGGCCATATTGTAAATGAAGAAGGAATTTCGGTAGATCCTAGCAAAATTTTCGCTATTCTTGATTGGAAACAACCCACTACTCCAAAAGAAGTTCGAAGCTTTTTGGGTTTAGCAGGCTATTACCGGAAATTCATTCAAGATTTTTCTAAGTTGGCTAGCCTATTGACTAAGCTAACAATGAAAAATGAAAAGTTCATTTGGGCTCCAGAATGTGAAGAAGTTTTTCAGGAGTTGAAAAAAAGATTGACCACTGCTCCTGTTCTCACTATTGTTAACGGGAACCAAGGCTTATCTGTCCATACTGATGCATGTGGTGATGGGGTAGGTGCAGTATTAATGCAAAATGGAAAGGTATTTGCCTACGCGAGTAGACAATTACGCCCGCATGAGAAAAACTACCCAACACACGATTTGGAACTTTTGGCTGTTGTTTTCGCCTTAAAAATCCGGCGACATTATCTTTTGGGTAAGAATCTTTTCAGCTTTCTTAACAATTTACGAAATCAACTTAACTTGAACAATATACCTAATAAACTCTCTTTGTTTTAGGTGAAAAATTCGAATTATTCACCGACCATAAATCTTTGAAATATCTGTTCACCCAGAAAGATCTAAATTTGCGACAACAACGTTGATTGGAATTTCTGGCATCGTATGACTTGGATATTCTGTATACGCCGGGAAAAACCAATGTAGTTGCAGATGCCTTAAGTAGGAAGCACACTATTCTCGCATATCTTGTTTTCACTCCTACTCTCATTGAAAAAATCGCCAACAAGCAAACAGAAGACCAGTTTCTTCAGGAAATATATGGGAGGATTCGTCGAGGTGAAGATTCCAGTTTTGCAATTGATAATAATGGGGTTATAAGTTTAAAAGGCAGGATTTGTGTCCTTACATCCCTGATCTGAAACGTGAAGTATTGGACGAATGCCACAAGTCCAAACTCAGTATCCATCCACGAGTCAACAAAATGTATAGAGATATCAAAAGAACATTCTGGTGGAAAACGATGAAAAGAGACATATCGATTTATGTGAGTCGCTGTGCTACTTGTCAGCAAATCAAAAGCGATCAAATGAAAGTAGCCGGTTTACTTCAACCTTTGGAAGTACCGAAATGGAAGTGGGATCAGGTATCGATGGATTTCATCGATGGATTGCCACGAACCAAGAAAGGCAATGAAGCGATTTGGGTTATTCTGGATCGTCTAACCAAAACTGCTCACTTTATTCCAATGAAATCCACTCGGACTGCGGCAAGCTTGGCAGGTATATACATAAAGGAAATTGTTCGCCTCCATGGTATTCCCAGCAGTATAGTGAGTGGTCGTGACCCGATCTTCACTAGTAGATTTTGGGAAGCATTTTTAGACGCATTGGGAACGAAATTAAATTTCAGTACTGCTTATCACCCACAATCTGATGGGCAGATTGAGAGGGTCAACCGAATTCTAGAATACCTACTACGTGCTTGCGTTCATGATTTTGGTGGTTCTTGGGAGGACCATTTGCATCTGGTTGAATTCTCATATAATAATAGTTATCAGGCCAGTATAGAAATGGCTCCTTTCGAAGCTTTATATGGTCGTCCATGTCGATCACCTACATGCTGGATCGAATCAGGTGATAGACTTGTTCTTGGACCGGATATGGTAAAAGAAGCCACTGAGAAGGTAGACTTTATTCGAAAGAAGTTATTAACTGCCCAAAGCCGTCAGAAGAGCTATTATGACCGCCGAAGAAGAAATTTGGAATTTCAAGTTGGAGATTCTGTATTTCTGAAAGTGTCTCCGATGCGGGGAGTATTGAGATTCGGGAAAACTGGAAAGCTAGCACCGCGTTATATTGGTCCTTTTCCTATTCTGGAAAGGATTGGTCCTCTAGCATATCGAGTGTAGTTACCCAGCTGGTTGTCTGGCGTATATAATGTGTTCCACATTTCTAATCTTCGGAAATATGTGCACGATCCAGATGATATTATTGAAGAAGCTGCTCAACAGGATCTAGAAATCACTCCTAACTTGGCAGTTAAAATAGAACCAATAAAAATTGTAGATCGTGATGAGAAGCGATTAAGAAACAAAGTTATGAAATTGGTCAAAGTTCAATGGAGTGGCGATCCAAAGGACTGTACTTGGGAGACTAAAGATAATATGAAGAAATCATATCCCAACTGCAGAATTGACATCTCGGCTTAATCTGTAAGTCATTTCCTTATTTTTTCTGAATTCGTATATTCTTTGTTTGCGTTTCTCTCTCTTTCAATTTCGAGGACAAAATTTTCTTAAGTAGGCGATACTGTGACATCCCGAAATTTTTGAATTTAAAATTGGTAATGTATTTGAACTTTTGGAACTTAAATTGAGAATTTCAAGAAAAAAATAAATATTGTTAATGTTAATATTATAAAGATGCATAGAATTTAAATTAATATTGATAGTTAAGTTTAAATAAATAGATAATAATAATAATAATTAAAGAAAAGAACATATTTAAAAACAAGAAGTTGTTTTAAAATAATAAAATTAAAATTGCTGTAAACAAATATGTAGACAAAAGAAAACCCTAACTAAAACACTTACATTTAGCAAAATAAACAAGAAAACATTAGCAAACGAAAAAAAATATTGTAATAAAAGCACATAGTTATTAAATAACAATAACTAAAACAAAACACTTTTATTTTATAAAGTAAATTAGGAAATAAGTTAACTAAAGAAAATAAGATATGCAAGATCTGCCAAACAATAATAATTAAAAAAAACACCTTTATTCAGAAGTAAAACAAGAAAGTATCTTAAATAGAAAAAAATATATAAGAAAATAGTACTTACAGAAAAAGCAAATCGAATAGCATGCTGAAAATATACAAAGCATGAAACATTACATGCTTCCATTTAATGCTCTCATTTAATGCCATTTACTCTAGTAACCTCAAGCAAGATATCAACTGTAAATACATGCTTCATTAAATGCATTTACTGTCTAGCATGGATAAAGATCACGTCAACCTGTATAAAGCAACTATACAAAATAATGTTTCAAGTACTATATTGAACATGTACACAATTCCCTCTATAAACAAGAACATTTGTTTTCGTTTTATTTTCGTTCAACAACTTAGCAAAGAACAGAAAATAAACTTAGAAAAAATATGTACAATTTCAAAACAAATTGCTGAAGAAAGAAAAACAAACCAGAGAGGAGATTCAAAACTGCAGCTTCAAAACCAATATAGCCTCTGTTTAAATATTTGTCCAAGTGAGTAACATTAATTTAAAATTTGCTTAAGTATTTTTACTAACATTTCTTCTACCTGAAATAAGTATGTTATCTGTATATATATATATATATATATATATATATATATATTTGTGCAAATTCTATGACATATGAAGTCTGCCTGTTAATGATCTGGAGGAAAAAAAAACATCTTTGTTATATTTTTTTTACAGGCTTGAAACTAGAAAACAAAATTTAAATTTCTCTTCATCTGATTATTTTTAGACTTTGAGTTTAACATAAAACAAGTTTGTTTTCATCTATATGAAGTTAAAAAAAAGTTTAAGTGAAATAAACAATGATTGGGTTGTACAACTTGTTTTACAGAGGAATTCCAAAAGTTGATTAAATTCGAGTTTAACGATTTACAAATTTAATTCAATAACTTGAAAACTTACTTAAAAATAGGATTTTTGAAACAACGGCGATGATTTTTAGTTAAGTAACTCAACTGCATTTCAGGTTTGAACAAAATTTATATTTCGATTATTTTCTGGTAATCGAATCTACCTTAAATGCTAAGATTTGGTATAAAGCAAGGTAGGCAGTTACTAGCAATGGGAAAATTGCTGAAGAATTTTTCTATTGGGCGAATTTGGGAGTTCGAGATCGAATTAGGGTTTTAAACTCAAAGAAGTATACGGTCTGGAAACGAAGTGTGTACACCACCTCTGACGCACCGAGTTCGAGGATTTTGAGGGAGATGATGGCTTGGGGTGTTGTCGTGCTTAGGCCGGAGTTTCATGGCGTCAGGTGGTCGTCGTTGGGAGGCCGAGGTGATTTTGTTCGATACGTTTGTGTTGATTAGCTTATGTTTCAGGCGAGATTTTGATTTCGATAAAATTCGCGATGTAGTGGGTTTCGATCTCGTATGTGGGGTGAATCGGGGTTTGCTGGAGGTAGCGATCGCCGCCGGAGCGGAGGCGTGGTGGTGTACACGTGCACAGGACGGTCGCGTGTCAGTGGTGCTCACGATTTTAAATGGAGTGCTTCAGTAGTTTATAACTTGAAAAACAATGATGCATGGTTTCAGGAGAAACTCGAGGATATTAATTTACATTCTGTTGTTGATACCAGTTATTCTGAGTTTGAAAATTTAAGTTAATTTTTACTTAGTTAGGAAAAAAAGAGAAAAAGAACTGGGAGAAGAAGAAAAAGGGCATAGGGGGAAGAAAGGAGGATGACTCGGTGAATAACGTGAATGAACGCGAGGTTGACTCGAGTAACACTGGGTTTTACTCGGGTTTGTTAAGAATTGGGTTAGGCCCAATAAAGAAAAAAAATTCTGAATTTAAAATGCTAAGTAAATTTTGTATTTGCAATGCAACCAAGATTAATTTTGTTAAGTTCAAACTTACTATAAATTTAAACCATTTAATAATGTTTTAAAATTTAAATTGACCCTTCTTTTAAATAGTTAAATCTAAAATAAGAATTAAAGTTAATTTACATTAAAAATTTTAATGTAACAATAAATTTATTTTTAAAGTGTTAAGCAGATTTTCAAACGATAAAGAAGATAAGTAATTTTTATAAATTAATAGTTTTGAAAAGAAATTAAGAATGATATACAATTTGAAATTAAAATTAATTGATAAACAATTAAATGTCCAAATTAATTTGTAAATTAAGAATTTGTTTTCCAGATAAATTAAAGTCGACAAATCAAATTTAGTGGTTAATTTAAAATAACTACTTTTGAAACAATAAAACGAGTTAATCTAGATTTAAATTATTTATCCAAAATTCTTATCATTGATTTAAAATAATTTTATGGTAAATTTATTTGAACCACAGTGGAAAAAAATTAATTATCGTTGTGCACTATATTGATATTTCTGTTCTGATTATGATACTGTGTGATATAAATTGCCATGTACTGTACTATGATTGTGGTTTGTTCTGTATTGGTGTGAACACCCTGTTTGCCCGTAAAACGGCATTTAAACTTCGATGCGACAGGGAATCAGATTTCAGTTGGTTATCCGAAACCCACATTGAACCTGTGAATATTTGTGAATGACATCCACATGTTTTAAAATTTGACACTCACTATTCGAATTAGCCGGGAAAGGACCTTTGTGTCGTATAACCCATTTCGAATATGAGATTCGACGTTATGGATAGCATTTGAAGACCGGTGTTGAAGACCGGGTATTTGCGAGAGTGATAGGATGACCTATCGATTGTCTCTGCACCAAGTAGCTACGGTATAGAGATTTCCTAAGTGATAGGAAGTCCGATCGGGATTGTGGATATCCGGATCGCAAGGACTTCTTTGGAAGTGCCTTCGGTTCTGTTCGAGCCCGGAACAGACTTGTATGGTTACTTGTCTGACATTACATTTTGAGATATAAAGCAGATTTCTTTCAAATACATCTCTGTTGGTGGCGGAGAATTTATTCTCTTAGCTTAACACCCTTCTCTGAAACGTACGAGTTCAAAGGTTTTGTAGTTGAAGGTTATCAGCGATATATTCCCAATTTGGTAATGTGGCATGCTGAGTGTTGTTGATCATTTGTTGATCGAAGCATGGCTTTGTGGAAAGCGCAGCTTTGTGGACGAGAGTTCGTCAAGCCTCACACCCCAGAATGGTCGAAACAGGAAAGATGCAGCAAGGTTATTGGGGGTAGCACCCCTTAGGGTATGTGCATTTCCTTCTGGATAGAAGTGGTATCATGGTATGGAGCCCAGATACTTAACTTATGTTGATATCGCAGATATATATACATATATATTACTTTGTGATTTGTTGCTGGGGCCCCAGTTAAAGGTTGGTTACAACCGGGAGATGGCATACTCGTGTCAGTAGTTACCCAGTTAGGGGTAACCCGGCCTTGTATTGGCAGAGATCCGGTTAGGTTCTCGGGTCGTCCCTCCAGAGGCGTACCCATGTGGGCCAGGAATTTCCTTAGCCTGACCGTTGTTGGAAATCCAAAGAAACAATACGAACCCAGTACGGTTTTAGTTGTAGAACCTGCCATTTAATATGGCAGCTATAGTAGGCATAATATAATGGTACCTATGCTGGCTAAGATTTATATTCTATTTTCGAAATGTTTTCTTCACTATGCACTAGTAAAATATCAAAGAATTCTTTTCTCGTATCAAGCATATTTAACTATCATAAGAAGAAATCTCCTCCAATTCCGCGTTTGCATTGTGTGTGTGGCGGGAGGTCTTATGGTAGTTCCATTTTTAAAAGCATACCGAAAAATCTTTTATAAATCTAGTTCCTTTAAAAGATAACTGTTTTTGTTTACTCATACCAGTCCCATGACTGATCCAGAGTTTATTGTTTTCTTTCCAAAACTCTGGATGCCCATTATTTCCACACAGGCAGCCTAGTAGCAGGTTTCTATATTTTGGGTAGCTGTATTTTGGAGCTCTTATCTTGGAGATATCTTGGGAGCTTTTGTAGATTTCAGGTGTTTAGCTTTTGGGAGTTCGTTATCACCTCTCTCATTTGAGGACTTTTGGATATATGATCACTGTTGTATTATCATGATGTTGTATTTGGAGTTGTGGTGTATGTATTATATACTCTGATGTAGTATGGATATTATGTTGATGTTGTAACTGTGATGATATTTATGATATTGATTCTGTTCCGCTGTTTTATATTCATCTAATTGTTGTTATAAGCTCCGGCGATGCGAATTTGATGTCGTTTATCAGACATCGAGTTTGGGTCGTCACAAGAATACACCAGCAAGTTGAATAGATAGATGGATCCCCAAACGAAGCTCCAACTCCAAAGGTGAGTCTCAAAATCTGTATCACTCAGTCTGACCCAAGCGTAAAGCAAAAAACGAAACACTCGAGTCGGGATTAACATTAATATATCAATAAATCCAACTCAAGTGAAATATCAACTGAAATACAAGTAACTCAAAGGATGTTTGGGATAACCATCCTCTAAGGATCCATTAAACTATTTACTATGTAGTAATATACGTTATTATAATAATGTCTAAAGTAAAGTAAACTATTAAAATAGCGTTAAGGAATTTTATATATTACCATAGTCTATACAGTACGGTAATCTGCCCCGTACTGGGCGTCGTCAGAGGGCACTCCATAGGCATGGTACAAAGCAAATTCGTAGCTGTCTAGATAGGGTAGGTGGCATGGCACAACAAGGCAATGCCAGGGTAGATATACCAATTACTCATCCGGGTTGGTAGTAACGCATAGCAGCCACTACCGTCCACCTCGGAACACACTCCCAAATCAAAAAAAATCAAGTGTGGCCACCAAATCAATCATAAAGTTAGAATATAGTATCAAGGAATGTGCCCGATCGGAGGAATGACCTCACTTGGCTCGAGAATCGCTCTTGTTTTAGCCGTCTTATGCCAACTCACGGGAGTTAGGTCCACGTATATACCTCAATAGGACGTCGCCACCATCCTAATTCATTCTAGAATCTCCACCTCGTACAAAGTTGTTAAAGTGTTTTTCAGAGTTGGCAGAGAGTATGACAACTTCCGATCCTGCTCTCTTTAACAACCAAACATTATTATAACACCGCGGTCATTTCAAAATAGTTTATAATTCAAAACCAAAATATCATTTCCATTTCAAAACCATATCAATACAATATCATTTCTATTTCAAAACTGAATACGATATCATTTCATTTCAAATATATCCATTACCAAAAATCATAGCACTCCCTAAGTTATAACACTTTCGAAACCAAACACTTTAAATTATAACACTTTCAAAACATAATATTTTGAAATTCATGACTTTGAAAGCATAACTTCCACCACTTAAACAGTTTAGATATTAAAATAGCATTTGTAATAAAATAGTTTATAAAGTAAAATACTTTATATAAAAGAGTTATAAGATAAAATAGTTATATTAAAATAATTAGCATATTAAAATAGTTTATATTAAAAATAGTCTATAAAGTAAAATAATTTATATAAAAGAGTTATAAGTTAAAATAGTTAGTATATTAAAATAGTTTATATTAAAAATGATTTATACTAAAATAATTTATAAAGTAAAATATAAAATTGTTTCCTCAAATTTCATAAATCGATTCCAAATCAACTCGAATTCAAATCTCATATCATCAATTTCAATTTATTTCAGTTTTTAAATAAACTATTTCAAATTATATTGATTTCAAATATAGGTTTTTAACCACAAAATAAACCATTTCAATTTCAATATTTTTCAAAGCTTTAATATTCAAACATTTCAAAACTAGATTTGATAATTCCATATATATATATATATATATATATATATATCAAATTCACTTTACTGTTATTTATTTTGTAATATTTAATTATTCATTCAAATAACATTTAAATAAAACTCCAAATTTCAAATTTAAATAAAACTAACTATACCATTTCAATTTATGTAAATTGAAATATTCATTTAAATCACTTTTAACTAAAATCAAGTTGTAAAATCCTATTTTTAAACTCCCAAATTTAATAAATTTCAAATCAAACTTATTTGAGTGTAATTCTTAAATAAATTCAATTTCAAAACCTTAGAAATCATTTCAATATATATATATATATATATATATATATATATATATATATATTGACCAATGATGTCTATATATAATTTTCTATCATATGGTCAAGTGATACGAATATTTATCATTTCAATCCGCAATTTAAATATATATGGGTACATATCATTTCAACCCACAGTCCCAAATTCAATTCAATGAAAATTGCTTGGGTTTATCATTTCAACCCATAACGATTTTCTCCAATTCTATAGATCATTTGGGTATGTATCATTTCAACCCATAGTGAATTCTATACTAACAGGGAACTTGCAGGGTGATAACAGTTATGATAATAATATAATAGGCATATATCATCAATATAAATAACAGATAATGGTGTCAGATGTCACAGGTGAATAGATACATATAATATCACATGTATATAGCAATGTAAATAACTAACAGCGACATATTTCAATTGTTGTTTCAATCGAAATCAAATTTATTAAATATAAGACGTTAATTGTGAGTGATTGCTCACCTTTCGAGGCTAGAGAAGTTTGATGCACAACAAGCTACGAATTGGATAACGATTTAGACAATCGAACAATCCAAACCACAATCTCAAAGTGAAGTAAGCTGAAAGCGTATATGACGGAGGAAGCCGATAGATAGGAATTGATGAGAAAATCAATCAGTTTGAATAAACAGAGAATATATATTATTAATTCTCCCTAAATCAATATTTTAATTTAAGGCAGTATTAAATAAAATTCAAAGTCATTGTTTCAAAAACTCAAATATATAATCAAAGTATATAGATAATTTATATCCAAAAATTATACCTAAACATATTCAAACTTATAAATATCAATGTTCTTATTTTAACGCATATTAAACAAAATATCATCATAGATATATCTAAAAATCATTATTTTGTGAAATAGATATATATATTTACATCCATATATATTTAACAGGTTTCACACACAAAATATGTCATAAAATATTTACATTTCAAAATATTAACATAACCTATATATATACACGAACAAACAAATTTTAGAAACACATAGGTTCACATATATGGAAAATAAATTATATATATATGTACATTACATATATAACAAGAGCATATATATGTGATCTATTATAAATCTATACATTAAAATTCAATGGTTTTATATAACTAATTTATATATATATATATATAACTTATTATAAAATTGCCAAAACTCTTCATATATATGCAGACAACTCATATATTAAATAAATGCAAGTACATAGAAAATATGCAGACTATATATACACACACACACACACACACACACACACACACGTATATATATATATATGTATCAAAATATCAATATATATTTAAGAATCAAGATAACTAACTGTACACGTCTGATACTTATCCAATTCAAAATAAATAAATATGGACATGAAAACTGTAAACAGCAACTTTCTAAGACCATTTTATATCATATATATCATACGAAAGCCAGATACTACTACTATATATATATATATATAAAATTTGTATGTAAGGAAAAATGCACTGACTTTCACAATGTATATAACGTGTGTGTATGTATATATATATATGCACCTTTATATATCTTCAACTACTATACAAGTATAGGAAAACACAAAACAAAAATTGAAACAGAGCTTACCCAATATATAAACTGACATTATACAACTTACATATTATAACTGTAGTATAAATATACATAACCCATATATACTTCTTTTATAATAAAATATATTGTAACCATCCATATACTGTTCTAACAATTGACTTATATAAACTATTATACACACCCCTATATATATATATTAATATAACCCGGCTCTATATATATAAACTATACAACATGTAAGTATAAGCTTATATAAAATAGTATATAAATATACGTAAGCTATAACTACTGAAAAATATATGTATGTAAAACAAAATCTCAACGAAACTTAGGTATATATAAACTACTATATATACAGTATTTTACTATATAAATACAAATATATAAAGCTAACCTATGTACGAATGCAAGTAGATTTTTGCTTCTGAGGTGATGCATGCTGAGTGAGGAGAGAGTGGCTCGGCATGCTCGGGTTGAGGAGGAGGCAGGTGGTCACGTAGCTAACGTGCCAAAATGAAGAGGGGAGAAGCTCGATCATTGGGTGAGGCTGGGGTCTCGAGAAGCACACGGCTGAGGGGAGGAAGACAGAGATGAGCGTAGGTGATGGAAAATGATGGGAAGAGGTCAGCAATGTTAGGCGAGTGGTCGCTGGTACACAGGCATTGGTGAGGCCAAGCAAAGGAAGAGGAGGACGAGAGAGGAGGGCTTTAAGGGAAAATGATGGGTTTCGAAAATAATGCTCTGTATAGTAATTTTTTTGAATGAAAAGAAGCTGCATATAATACGTGAACCAGTGGAAAGCAAATAGACACACTGGTAGAGTTCAAGAAAATATCAACGGTCATGACGACAGATTATACAAGGTGAGCAGTGAAAAGTCACAGGCATTTAAAAGCCAAAATTCGAAACCGTACTGGAATCGTTCCATAGACTCCACCATTTCCCGAACTTCAAAATTGACAATTGAATATGCCGTAGAGATCAACACGACGAGACGATCAAAACGTTATATAGATATCAATGATGGGATCATCCTATCAAAAGTCGGTATTGGGTACCGAAAATGCTACAAATCTGTCGAAAATAAGATAAGCGGAGCAATAGCAGTCCAAATTTGAAGAAACGAAATATGACGCCTCATTTAGAAGATGATTTACAAATTTATTGCGTAAAAATATTTAGGTTTAGGGAAAAAATTATTAGCATCAATTATTAACTGATTAAAATAAAATAGAATTACACAAGAAAATAAACTTCCACATTGTAAGATGAAAATTTACCATTTTCTTTGTTTAAATAGATGTATTTCAAATATTAAATTTTTATTTCAAAATTCAATCATTTAAAAATTCACAAAATTTCAGTTAAATATATTATTTAAAATTAATAAAATTTATGGGCCGTTACAGTCATAGTGCATAGACTGATCAAGAATGCCCATTTCATTCCAGTTAATTCAACCAGAATGGCACCTGTTTTGGCAATTTTGTTTATGAAGAATGCGGCTAGGCTGCACGGGATTCCTAGTAGCATAGTTAGTGATAGAGATTCCTTATTCTAGCGAGTTTTGGAAGAGTCCGCAAGAAGTTTTGGTAACCAAGCTCAAGATGAGTACCGCTTACCATCCACAGACAGATGGGTAAACAGAAAGAGTTAACAAAATCTTGGAAGATTTGTTAAGAGCTTGTGTTCTAGATTTCGAGGGATCATGAGAAGACCATCTGCATTTTGTTGATTTTTCGTTGAGTTTTCGTGTAACAATAGTTATCTGAATAGTATTGTGATGGCACCGTTTGAAGCTTTGTATGGAAGTCCATGCAAATCACCCGTATCTTGGTTAGAGACCGGGAATAGGTTTGTTCTTGGTCCAGATTCTGG
This sequence comes from Allium cepa, assembly GCA_030765085.1. NCBI lineage: Eukaryota > Viridiplantae > Streptophyta > Magnoliopsida > Asparagales > Amaryllidaceae > Allium > Allium cepa. The sequence continues at coordinate 342,587,320 of CM060931.1, forward strand.
TCAAAGAAGCTGCAGACAAGATTTTGGTTATTCGGGCTAGCCTGAAGGAGGCTCAGTCTAGGCAGTAGAGTTATGCAGATAAGAGAGGGAAAGATCTAGAATTCTCGGTTGGAGATCAGGTTCTCGTCAATGTATCATCGATGAAGGGTGTGATTAGATTTAAGAAATCAGGAAAGTTAGCACCGAGATTCATTGGACCTTTTCCTATTGTTGAGAGGATCGAAAAGCTCGCGTATAGAATTGAGTTACCGAGCAATTTGGCAGGAGTTCACGCCGTTTTCCATGTTTATCATCTCAAAAAATGTGTTAGAAACCCAAAGACTGCTATTGCACCGAATGTGCAAGATGACTTAGTAGCAGAATGGGATTTGACTATTGTGAGGAAGCCTATCTGTATTGTTGCGAGAGATGAGAAGAGGCTTAGAACCAAGATGGTCAGGTTAGCCAAAGACCTATGGAGCGACGATAACAAGGACTATACTTGGGAGATTGAAAGCAGGATTAGAGATACTTATCCTGACTTGTTTAATGGTATGCTTTAACTCCTTGCTTGATTTGTTGTGCACCTTATCGTAATTTTGAGGAAGAAATTCTTTAAGGAGGGGAGTCTATAACACCATATTTTTAGTAACATTATTTATAATATTTAATTAGCTAAATTAAATAAAATAATGTGTTGATTATGGGATTGAGATTTGATATTTAATTAAGGTGTAGCCTGCCATTTAACAATGAATTATGGAAGAGCTAAAATGAAATAGAGTAGGAGAAAAATAGAAAAGTGGCCATCCCATATTTTATTCCCTTAGGCCATGTATCGCATACATGTTCATTTTATTTGAAAAAAAAAATTGAAACTTAAGGTCGGCCACCATTAACAAGAGGAAGAGGAACAATGCTAAGGAAGAAGCTAAATCAAATTAAATCCGTTCACATCTCAATCTCTATAATCTCTAAAGCTAAGGTGAATAATGTTTGCATATCCGATTTTTATTATTCTCTGTTTTAAGATGAATTCTGAATATTTTGCATTGATTTGCCATATTTTTGAATGATGGAATGATTATACATGCATGTTGATGATTTATATATGTTCCTATTGAATTTATGATATGTTTTAAGGAAAAAACCCTATTAAATGAAATCCAAATGCCTTGTGAATTTTTATGAAGATCATAAATATTATTTTGGAAATGGGTTTCAATTTTTTGAATTTATATGAGATTTATATGAATTTTCTAGTAAAGAAAATATTAATTTGGATTATAAATTATTTACGGTTGAATAATAGAAGAATTAGGTCTCAAATTTTTATGTGTAGGAAAACATATTAAAAGAGATTTTCTGGAATTTTTATAGAATTTCCCTAATTGTTTCAATGGTTATATAAAATTATTCAAGGTATGAAACTTAAATGTTTTATATGATTAAGAGAGGAGAAGGGGCTTTTTTGTAAAATAATTTAAATTGTTAAATCTGGAAAGTTGGCAGCAATTTTGAAAATTGCAGTACTTTGTATTAGTAAAGAAAGAGGCAACCAATCAAAATTTGACACGTGAAGAAGGTTAGGTGAAAATAACTATTTGCTACATGTTATTCACTGTTTCAACACCTTTAGCACCAGGTTCCACCTCCTCGTCTTCGCTTTCGATACAGTCGAAACCAATGCACATGGTATCAGGGCACTGCTACATTATGAACTGGATGTAGACGGAAGGTATGGAGTCGAAACCAAGGGTCCTGAAGGGGTTGAGGCATTACTTTGTTTATAAATTAAAAATGCATCCTTTTGCTTTCGACTAAATGGCTTTCGACAAAGTAGCTTTCAACTTAGTTAGCTTTCGACTGGTTTTAATGTATTTAAAGAAATGCTTATGATTGGGTTTCACTTTTATTTTAAATGAGTGCTTCAACTAAGTAGAATCCCATTTACTTTCGCTTTCTACCTTTCAGCCTAGATGGTTTCAAAAGGGTTGTTTACATTTTTCTGAAACCTTGGTCACTTCTCTAATGCTTTCGAAGGGAAGGTTTCGACACCATCACTTCTTTACTTAGGATATGGTTTCGAAATAGATTCTTTCGACTTAAATTTTTTAAGACCCTTTCTCTATAATTGAAGTAAACCCAAATGGTTTCGAAAGAGATAGTTTTAAACGGTTTCGAAATAGATGCTTTCGACTTTAATCGGTTTCTGATCCTTTATCTCTACTTGAAGGCTTAACCCAAATGGTTTCGACCAAGATGATTTTCAAAGGTTCGAAGGGCTAAAATTTTGAATAGTTTTGAAAGGTTTCCATATGTTTTAAATTGAACCCAATTCGAAAGGATTGAGTTTTGACTATTTCGAAAGGTTTTAATGAATGGTTTCGAAAGAGGTGGCTCCCTAGGGTTTCGAAAGGGTAGAAAGGAAGGGTTTTCATATGTTTTCAGAAGGCAATGTTTAAAGGGTTTTAAAGGAGGATGTCTGTTATTTTGAAGCTTTTGGATAAAAGAAAGGAAAGGTTTTTCCAGTGTTTTTCGAAAGGATTTTAAAGGTTTCGAACATTTCACTTTCAACGATTTCAAAGGGGTTACCTTTAAGGGTTTCGATGGTGTTGTTTAAAGATTTTAAGCAACGGTTTAGATAAGCAATATAGCCTAACTATTTTCAAGTTCAAAAAGAGTTTTAACTTGCTTTGGAAGGATGGTTAATCCTCATTAAAATTCATCAACATTATTTTGAGTAAAGCATATATATCATGGCAAAACAGCTTAGAGTAAAGCTAAGTAAATATTTTCCTTATACAAGTATGATTTAAAAGGTTGAATCATTTTGAAAGGGTTTACTAGGAAAAGGATGAAGAGAAGTTAACCCTAAAAAAATGACTTGGATAGTTAGTCCATTTTGATTCGGACAGTTAGTCCAGTTTGCGGGTAGTCAGCCCAGTTTTATGGACAGATAGTCCATTTGTTGGCATAACGAACCTTGCTATTATGTTGTAGATATATAGTCCATTTATTACTTGTTTTATGGATAGATAGTTCATTTAATGGCATAAAGGATGTTGCTATTTTGATATAATCTGTTTGATCGACCAGTCTGTTTCTAGGAAAGGGTTTTTAAAATATATTTTCTAAAGAGAATATTAGTGAGGGGAAACTCATTCCACTAAGTGGCATTGTCTCACTTAATATCAATAAACCGAGATGAAGCAGAATTATTCACACTAGGCTTTATGTCTGACTCGAAGTTTTTGTTTCCCCTTAAACTCTTGGGTGCTCAAAATTGATTTGAGTGGGCTAAGGGTTAAGGTTTTCAAGTTAGAAATTTTAGTGAATAAAGCTTCTGAAAACAAGCAGGTGGCTGACGGATAGCTAATTAGGAATTGCATATTATTTTGTTTGTTTTCGATGTGTATTAAGTCAGATATGACTATATTTCTTTGATCAACCAAGGAGGCATCGTCATATGTTGCTCTTGACGTATTTCGTAATGATTATAATTAATCTTTACTTGGGAAACGATAAGGGATTATGTAACTTGAATATGAATTTCTTTTTTAAGTGTAATTAGTAAAATGTTGTTTTCTGGAAATATATGGTTTTGTTCATATTCAATCTGATATCATGGATACCATTATCATCACCTATTTTGTCGCCATAAGTTAATACTATGAATGGTTGTAGCAAATTTAACAGGATATAGGATGTTACAACAAGTGAGTTTTTTCTTGATTCTAGCCGATCCATATTGAGGGAAGAGGGTCGATCCCTCTTATTTCATCCTTTTGAGGTGCGATCCCTAGGGTAGACTCCCTAGGGTCCCCATATCTTGCTTACAAAATTTCATATACATTGGACTTATGCATCATGAGATATTGAGTATTTCCCATTGATTTGCATTTGCTTGGCTGAAACATGTCGATCCCTATGTTAGAGAATGATTATATTTGATCCCTTCTCTATGTTGAACTATATTCCATACTTCGAACATTCTGCATTGCATATCTCTCAATTCCGTTCATCTATGGCTTTATATTACCTTTTGTGCTTGACTTTTGGACCCCTCAATCACCGTTTTGGACTTACTGGCCTAGATGACAGTCGAATCTGACTTGTCCAACTAGATTGAATAACATTGCCTCCCAAAGTGCTAAACATGACTGCTTTGAATCAAAGCAAGTTAGAGTCGTCGAAGACGAATCCATCCAGTTTCCTGAATAGTAGCAATCCTTCCGTCGATTTATTTTTCGAAAGTGTTGTGTCTCTCTTTGATCATCATGATGCTTGGTGGATTTCCAATAATATAAACTCAGGATTACATTCCATCAGTTGACCCCAAAATGGGCATCAATATCCAATAGAATCAAGTAGAGATTAAATGAAGAATGAAACAAAAACAGAGCAAAAATCATAAATGAACATATGGATTTTTGTAGTGTTCGACAATCTAATCCTACCTCCACTTCATATTTTTATTGATCTTGCACCATGTTATAATTACAAGAATATTTGGATCAGTTGGGATCTTTTAGTACAAGAATGAAGAATAAAAATGGAAGACCCTTTGCAGCCAAAAGAAGGATCCCTTTTCTGATGTCATGCTTGCTGTATTTATAGGGGAAGATGTGCACGAAATTGGGCTGAAATTTTGGTAGAAGAACCGCCAGGCCAAGATAAGGCCAATTAAGAATTTTGAAGCTCATTTGGGCCCACATTAGGGATCGGCCCGATCCCTATTTTGATGTCTAAATGAGCTGCAATTGCTCTATAGGATTCCCGATGATCCCTCCAAATTTTGTGCCATTTCGACTTAAATTGTGAGATATTGTGTTTTCCGTGAAGTGGTGTTGCATGTATTCAAATTTCAGCCGATCCCTTCAACGTATCTCATTCCTATGAGGTGTTCCACATGTTGTTGTAAGCTTATGCTCCAAGTTTTATGTCAATTGGGTGAGTAGAACTTGAGTTGTTGCTCAATCCTTGGCGCAATGTGAGTTGTTTCCTGATTCTAGCTGATCCCTATTGAGGGAAGAGGGCGTTCCCTCTCTCTTCATCCTTTTAAGGTATGATGCCTAACGTAGGCTCCCTAGGGTCCCCACATCATATTTTCAAATTTCATAAGCATTGGACTTATGGATCTTGAGGTATTGATTGTTTTCCATTGACTTATCCTTGCTTGGATGAAATATGTCGATCCCTCATGTACGATCCCTTTTGTACCAATCCCTATTATACTGATCCAATTTTTATAGATCCCTGTTACACGATCCCTTTTAGACCGATCCCTTTCTTAGGTGAAGTAATTTTCCTATAACTTGAGCACACGAACTCCAAACGGCTTGAGAATTGAAATATAACTTCATGGGGCATTCCTTGTCACTCTATATTGAAAAAAATTGAGTATATTTGTCGATCCCCTAGGGAAAGGGATGGGCACCGATCCCCTATCTAGGGAATGTACTAATCCGCACTTAGAATATTCTAGATGGTCTATCTCTTGGCCTCGGTTGATCATTACTTCGCATTAGCGCATGTGCTTGATTTCTGGACCTCACCATCATTACTCTGGGCTACTGGCCTTGATGACAGTCAAGTCTAACTTGTCTAGTCAGTTCGGATATAGCCAGATTAAAATGTCGGACAATATCTATATCCGATTCTATGAGACTAGTAAGCTTTGGCTATCTGATCCCATCTCGACCTTGAAAGCTTTATGTTTGAATTTAATTTCTGTTGATTTCAAAATTAGAACTTTTAAAATATACGCATGCACCTTTGGGTACACATTCTTGTCCTTAACTTCGGAATGCATTAGCACGCTTACGGATTGTCACCAATTTTTGTTTACTTATATGCAATTCCATTACATTTTATATTTATTTATATAATTAACTAATTTCTTTATGTATGTAGGGATCGACATTGTTTCTGCTAATCACTCGCCCTTTTCTCATTTCTCTTTTTTTTATGTTCATAGGGAACGGCGTTCCTCTAGCCGATCCCCTTTACTTTTTTTGGGGTTGATAGGGATCAGATGGATCCCCAAGTCAAGGTATCGTACATGGTCCCTCCTCATGTTAGGAACTCGACTCATTTGGCTTCGTGGAGAATTAAAATGCAAGCCAAACCCTCAATCTTCATATATAAGCCATTACTCTCCTTTCCTTAACCCTTACTTTACTTCGTTTCATTTTGGTTTCATCTTCTTCAAGCTCGGTTCTGAATCCTTCCCTTCCAACTTGAAAACCTGATCCCTACTTCTTTCGATTCGTCATTCTCTTCTTGCTCTAAACCTCTGCTCCATCCTTAACTCGATTCGAAATCCAGCAGTAACTCGTATTTTAAACATTTAGTTGAGTTCCTTTTATTTTATTTGGTTCATGATGAGATAATGGGCCTTCTTTGCATTAATCGTGGGTTAAGGAAGAGATGAGATGGATGATGATGATGTAGAGTTCGACTAAGTAGTAAAGGAGGAGGAAGAAAATAGTGAAGGATGAAGGAAACAAAGGGATCGGCCGCGAAGTAAGATGGAGAGGGATCAGTGATATTGTTGTTATGTAGGTGAAGAGGGGGATCGGTATTGAAGTTTAAGAAGGAAGGGGTTGGTCACATTGTTAAGTGGAGGGATCGGTTACTTCTGTTGACATGGAGAGGGATCGGTCATTTATGAAGTGAAGACAGATCGGCTGCGGGCTTTAGGCGGAATGTAAATGTAGCTAAGTGGAGGGATCGGGAGGGGTGTATTTGTAGATGGAAGCATCGATCATAGACTTATAGAGAGGGATCGATTGTCATAAGGGAAAGAGATCAGCATAAATAGGGATTGATTATTTTATAGATAAAGAGATCGGTTATGGGTACTTAGACGATTCTAAGCTTTGAATTGAACTTGAAAACCAATCCATATTCACTTGAATGAACAATTAAAATCAATCCTATCCCAATGAACTTGAACATATGACGATAAGGAACAATAGGACTTGCATATCCAATATCGAACTCGAAATTGAATGACCAAACTCCTCGGACTTAGAATATGAACTAAAACTTAACATATGGACTTTAATAATGGACTTCACAATTTGACGTGCCAATGGTTGATCCCAAAGCTTACACAACATATCAATATAAATGTTGGTTGAGATGATTAGTGATGACGGTGACTCGGGTTGGAACCCAAATTCTCATCATTTAGTTTTGCTTTAAATTTTGACCTATTTATCTCTGCATTGCATAGCGCTGCACCACACTAATTTACATTTAGCGGGGGGGACAGGTAAATTTTTGTAATTTTGATTGTTACTGAGTTTAGGTGATATAGGCTCCAGATGTTTAGAGCATTTAGCCACAATACCTTCTAGACAACCTTTACAACTTAGCAATCTTGGTAATAGGTCAAGTTCTACAACTATTTTTGGTAGACTCTCCCCTAATCATCAAATAGAGCAATTGGAGGTTTCCAGCCCATTGGCTGACCTTTTCTCTGATGTTCCTATCCTTTCGGCAGAAGATATAATTCCTACGTCGAACGTTGTAGAAGGCACCGTATTTCTAGATAATCCGATGGATTTTCAAGCCTCTAGAATTGATGAGGCCCCTCTTCGTACACTATGCTCTAAACATTGGATTCCATTTGGAGATTTCCTAGTTCCTTCGGTAAATGACAGGGATCATTTCCCCCAAAGAGGTATATAGCATGCAATAAATTCACGTGTTAGACCACATGCATGCCTCTTTTCAATTCTTTCATTCAAGAAATGCTAAATTATTTAGGAGTAGCTCCTGCCCGCTGCATCTGAACAGCTATGCTTTTCTCCATGGCACTTTCTTGCTATTTATGGATGTTTTGTACCGCCCCGCATCTTCTGAGGACATCAAGTTTATTTAAAACTTCAAGTGACGAACATGAAGCCTTTCTTACACTTTCCTCGAGCCTTCACCCAACTGTCAAGTCCTAACCGGTGCCTCGAACAAGTTCAGCATCATTAAACACTAATAATTTTACATTCATTGTGCACTTGGCTTCGCAAGGCGATGTTGGAAGGATGTAAGTGTTGTCTTCACTTTATTCTCAAATTCTTTAGCCTAAGTCGTACCCTAAACTAACTAATACTTTGAAAATATTTAGGTGTCCATCCACGTCTAAAAGGAAATATTTTCACAAGGGTGGTTTCTGTAATTCATGCCACCCCGGTTGAGGACAGGGACATCAGATCCCTCGTAACCAATGAATGGTTTTCTCTGTTTGTATTGTTAGAAGAAGATTGTAGCACTGGGCTTCCAGGAGCACTACGCCACTAAGAAGTGTGGCGGAACAAGAAGGCAACGCTAATAGCCCTGTCATGCCCCTAGTCGAGGTGGCTCAGGACGACGTCGAGGAGGGAAAAATTAAAGGTGTCGAAACCAACAAGCCTGACGATGCTGATGCAGATCTGTGCAATGCGCCTATATTTGAACCATTATAAGGTACACAATCTAACATGCCAACAAGGGGAGAAAAAAAACTCGCATATAAACTTCATAGGAGAAAAACCGCTAAGGAGCTCAAGTTTATAATCACCTCCGTTGAAGAAGTGTCTTTCTCTCAACATTTAGAAAGCTCAATGGAAGGATTATTGAATCTCCCCATCGCTGATGATATCATGACTTATGACTACCGCAACATCGATGTAGGGGGATCAATTCTCCCATTAGGAGTGGTGACGATATTCCTCCCACTAACAAAGGGGAGAACACTCCTATGAGCAAGGCTGTAGTAACTGGTCTATAAGGGTGGCATTTAGACACTCACAATCACGTGCAGTTCACTGCACAGTTTTCATCAATCTTTTATTCGATGGCCACTTATATATTCTTGTTTGGTTTGTAGGTGCGATGTCTCAATCTAGTGCCATCGATCGCTTAAGGAGCTTGTCAACATAGTATGGGTCCAATCATGGTCCAGAATTAGGTAGGCGTAGAGAGAGATGATGACCGAGAATGAAGTTGTCGTTCAAATGAGTCTTCATTTTCTAAACATAAGTCCCAGTCTCAATCATCTCATCAGGAAGTTCATCCTAATCTTCCTGTACATATCAAAAATTAGACTTCTTTACATGTTCCTCAAATTGCTGTGTCGCCTGAGCAATATTCTGGTTCATCCAGTTCAAGACAGTTCCATAATCATAGGTTGAGCAAATGCCTAATTGTTACTTCTGATCCATCTTTTCCTACTACAGCTCTTGAGGCTTCTACGATAGAAATTAAGCCGAACTTAAGGTCAATTTTCCAAAAAAATTCTTCGATGGGCTTAAGTTCCTTCCTTCCATTCATACAATTCGAGGGAGTGCTAAAGCGAATTCCCTTACATGCTTCAATGATGTTTTTGTGCAATACGAAGCATTCTATCATCTAGCCAAAAAAATCTTCGAGGTGTCTATCGAGAGAGAACATGAAATCGATCGGGGAAAGCTAGAGGTGATCCATGGTAAAGACATAATTAAAAACCAAGACAATGAGATCTCAAAGTTGATGGCAAAGCTAACCGCGATAGAAAAGAGTGCAAATGAAACATGTAAGGCGGGCGTCTAGAAGCAGCTCATAATAAGGAACTATATTCTTCCCTCAATTGCAGTAGTGTGCTTGCTTTGGAAAAAGATATACAACAAAAAGAGAAAAATATTCTATCCTACCGCGTTGAGGAACTTGAAGAACTCCTTAAAAAGAGAAGGTAGAGAAAATTGAAGCTCAGAAGGAGTCACAAAGATATTGTGAAAGGCCGTCGAAGCCTAGGGACTGAAAATTAAGCTTGATGAGCAACTCGATCAAATTGAAGTCCTTAAGGAAGAGGTAAGAGAAGTAGGCCGTAATGAGATTAGAAAGCAAATTGAGGCCCAGTTAGAAGATGCCAAAGAAGTTAGTCAAAATGAGATTAAGGACATGTTCGATCCTCTAATCGTCAAATATAATGCTAAAGTTCTCATCCATCGCGATCTGAGTTTCCTTAGAGAAGGCTATCTTGAATCGCTCGCCGAGGCTTAGGAATACATTATTTAAAGAAGAAGAAAGCCTCGGTGAAGCTAATTTAGATGAAGAGAAGCTGTACGGGAGATTCTTAGTGGGGATGAACCTTTAGACCTTTCTACTGTGAGACTTTAATATTTTAGCATCCTCCGACAAAGGGAAAAACATTGCTGAATCTTCGAAGTCCGACCCCAAAGGTCCCGTTTCACTTCAAATAGCCAGGGCGTCAGTTTATGTTGGTCCGGGATAGAATCTAAGCTATGATCCGGACAAACCCGCCTATCAATCAAAGGTGCTGACTCCTATTCTAAAGGGGTGCACTCCGACGACAAATTAGAGTCAGTCGGGCGCAGGTAACCTACTTTATTCTCCATTATTCATGAGTTTTCGTTCCTTATGCCTAATATTTATGGGCTTATTTTCTTGTTTCCCCGAACCTACAGGTCTTTCGGGTCCCTGCCAAACTTCAGGAAGCAGTGCCGTCGTGGGGATACAATCGACATCTACTAAATTTCGATGGCCACTGACATTCCAGGGCCTGAAGCTTAAATTATCGGAGAACTTGATGATGAAAAGTTAATGACCCTCCATTGCTAGATGAATCAGATAATGTTGTGATCATTGGCACCACCGAACATACTGATGAGCTCAACTTAAAAGAGTTCATCGAGAGAGAGGATTTATTGAAGAAATAAGCTAAGGCTGAACCCACTAATGTGGACATTAATGATCCAAATCTCGTCCCATTACAAGTCATTCCACCTGGCGGGTCAGTTCCTGAAGAACTCCCCTCAACCTTTTGAAAGCTCTCTTGCTAAGGGTGGCAAAGGATCAAAAAGAAGAACAGGTGGAACCTCGGGTGGCGCCACTCTCAAAAAATCCAAAAGAGAAAAAGACTAAAAGAAATAGTCGTCACTTCGTCTCAGTTTGTACATAGCTTGTATATCTATTTTTCTCTTTTTGTTGGGTGTGACTGTGCAGGTACGACCCTCGCTTTTGAATAAATTCGTACCACAATTTTCAAGTTTAATATGCAAATAAAAGTTCCTTATTTTATGTTGAACTTTTATGTGAAATTTTGTCTATGTAGTTGAGCTGTTACTTTTCCATTCAATGTATTTGTAATTCAATGCTCGTTAATTCGGACAATCGTCCGTTAATTTTTACTCAAGGCCTCCATGTGGTCATGACCTTAAGTTGGTCCAAACACTGGGCTCTAGCCTTAGTGTTACACCATTAGATTTAGTTGTTCAAGTGATTAACTCTTTCCCTCAGTCTCGGGTTAAGGGAATTAGATAGTGGATGGTCGAACTCCATCCTAAGCGAGTTTATACTCCTCCTATCAGTTTTAGGCTAGAGTTTATGGAATAGTGAGTGGTTGAACCGCACTCATCATTTTGTTTATACTCATATCCGTACTCTAGGGATAAGAGTTAGTTGGTGGGTGGTCAAATCGTACCCAGCTTGTCTATACTCCAGCTCGCATTCTGGGAACTTAGAATTATTACGGAAAATAGTCAGATCGTACTTTCCATAATTTATTGATTTACCTCCAAGTCCAGGGTTTGACTTAGCGAGCGACTGACCGCTTCACGATTGCTTCTGACTCATGTTTGTCTCATCGCTCAGTAGGACTAACTTGGTTATCAGATGGTCGAGTTACATCCATTACTCATAGGTATTCCGTCCATCGGATTGTGAGCGAGAAGCATCAAATGAATGATCTGACCATTCTCACTTTTTCAGTTCAATCGTGAACTTATGTAATTGGCTAGCTCTAAATTCTACGAACCTGCTCGGACATGTCAATATTAGTTAGTAGGGTATCGTAACTAATATGTAATGTTATAGCAATCACAAATATGAAGAAAATTTCAAACTTTATCTACCAAATGGAATGAAATAACATAATTTGTCTTATTACATAACTGGAAAATCAAATGCTATAGAAAATTCAGAATTAAATACAACTGAATGAAAAAGAAAAAACAAAGTGAAATAGTGTCGTAAATGCTTGCTATTCCACGTTCTTTGGAGTGTGATGCCATCAACAGTCGCTAGCTTGAAAGTTCCCTCTTCAAGCCTCTGTTCAATGACATATGATCCTTCCCATATAGGATTCATGTGCGATGGGGCAGAAAAACCCGTTTCAAGACGAGATCGCCAATTTCAAATGTTCTACGTCAGACTTTAGTGTTGTAGTATCGGAGAACTTGGTATCGATGGTCAGTCGTAGGCTTGTAGGTGGTTGTGTAAGCCCATAATGTTGTTGGAAGTTCATCCACCTACTTGCCTCTAGCCTTCTCTAAACGCTTCTTCAGAATGGACTTGTCCATAGCTTCAACTAGTCCATTTGCTTGAGGGTGAGAAACTGCGCAAATCTCTTCTCAATATGATGATGATGGTAGAAATCTTTGAATTCGGCACTATTTAATTGGATTCCGTCGTTGGTCAAAATGGTTTGTGGAAGGCCAAAATGATAGATGATATTCTGGACAATGAAGTTGATTACTTTCTTTGTCGTGACCATGGCTAAAGGTTCCACTTCGGCCCATTTGGTGAAGTAATCAACTGCTACGATAATGTACTTCGCACCACCTTTAGAGATCGGCAAGGAACCGATAATGTCCATTCCCCATATGGAAATGGCCATGGATTGACCATTTGTGTGATTTCTATCGATGGAGCCCTCGGAAGTTTAGCATACATCTAGCATTTGTCGCATCTCCTAGCATAATCGGCACTCGGTTGACAGTCAGCCAATAATACCTATTTTCCTTGCTAGGGTCTCCCTCCCTATGATTGCCACATTCCCCTGCATAAACTTCCTTTAGGACTCATTTTATTTAATCATGAGCGGTAGACCAAAGAAGGGGAATGGAAAAGCCCATTCTATACATGACTTCTTTCTGAATGATGTACAGTGAAGCTTTGCAAAGGATTTGTTGCCTTTCATTCCTCCATTCGGGAAGGACTCCCTGCAGCAAATAGTCTTTAATCGGTGCCATCCCAAACTCCTTCTCAGGCTCCATCTCTAGTCCCTAGTCGATTTCTATTTGATTTATGCTCGAAGCACCTAGTACTTCGATTGGGACCAAGCCTATTTATTGTGCATCCCCAGCGCTAAAAACTTTGCCAATGAGTCAGCTTCTTTGTTTTGATATCAAGGAATGTTTGTGATGTCATAATACTCAAAACTAGTCAATAGCTCTTGGACTTAGGTAAGGTACGGGGTGAGTCGTCATCCCTTAGCTTGGTATCTCTTGACTTGGTATACTACCAACTGTGAATTGCAAAAGAATTCAAGAGATTTTATTCCTCAGTTCTGTAGCAAGTTTGAGTCCAACAATCAGAGCTTCATACTCAGCTTTGTTGATTGTTGTAGGGAAGTCAAATTTTAAAGCGTAAAAAATTGATCGATCTTCAGAGGTTACTAGCACGATTCCAGCTCTAGAACAACAATCATTGGATGTTTCATTCGTATGCATTTCCATCGAAGGGTAGGGACTCCACGGCTCTTTGGGAGATCATCCTTTATGGAGAATTCTATTGTAAAGTTCCCTAATGCTTGTCCTTGAATGGATTTTTGAGGGAGATAAGTGATGTCGAATTGACTCGGTTTGATGTTCCACTTGAGTAACCTTCCAAACGTATCAAATCACCGAGGACCTGTCGTAACGGCTAATTGGTGTAAACAGTAGTAGGATGACCCTAAAAATAAGGGCGGAGCTTTCATGAAGTGATCAACAAGAAATACGCCAATTTCTCAATCTTCGGATAGTTTCTTAAAACTCCTATCAGTCGCTTGCAACATAATAGACCGGTCTTTAGATCCCATTCTCCTGGCAAAGCAGTGCGGCAGTTATAGCGTGTATCAATACGGCCAAGTGGATATACCAGCTTTTGTGATCCACTGGCTCTGACAAGATGATAGGCTTCTCTAAGTGGTTCGCTAAAGCTTGGAATGCATCTCCACAATCCTATGTCCATTTAAATCTCATTTCCTCTCTTCTAATCAAATCGAAGAAAGGAATGCATTTATCAATGGCTTTGGAAATAAATCAACTTAGGGCAGCGACCTTCCCATTTAGATTCTGTACTTGCTTGATGGTCTTTGTCACTTGGGTATTGCGAATTACTTGAATCTTCCCAGAATTAGCTTCTATTTCGTGGGCATTGATGATGGAACCCAAGAACTTTCATGATGCAATGCCAAAAGAACATTTCAGAGAATTGATTGTAATATCGGAGGATATCGAACATTTCTGCCAAGTCTCTAATATGGTCGCTTGATCATCATGACTTCATGAGCATATCATCCACGTATGCGTCCATCGTAATTTGGTCTTTAAACATTTTGCTAACAACGCATTGATAGATCGCTCCAGCATTCTTCAATCGCATTACGCGTAGCAATATAATCCAACATCGGTAATGAAGCTGGTGTGATCCTAATCGAGAACGTGCATTGAGATTTAGTTATATCCAAAGTACGCCACCATGAAAGATAGCAATTCGTGTCTTGCGATTGAGTATACCAACTAATCGATCCTTGGAAGAGGGAAACTGTCTTTCGAGCACACCTTGTTCAAGTCCGAGTAATCAATGAGTGTCTACCATTTTCCATTCGCATAGGATTAGATACCCATTTAGGATACAGGGCGTCGTGAATAAATCTATTACTTTTGAGTCTATCCATCTCCTCTTTAAGGGTGGAAAATCTCTTTGGATCAATGCCAAGCCTTTTTTGATTCATCGAGACATGCCTCAGGTCGATGTTTAATGCATGGATCGCAATGGTAGGCGAGATCCCACATATTTCAAAATGAGTTCAAGTGAACACATTAAGATTCATTCGAAGAAAACCAGCAAGTTCTTTCATCATCGGGGGGCTGAGCTGTGCTTCGATCTTTAGGGCCCGTGACGGGTCATCATGACTAATCGTGATGTCAATCGTCAGCTCAGCTGATGCAACGTTGGTCTCTTTGGGCTCCTCCACGTCATCTCATGGATTTATGTCTTTATAGAACCGACTGTGGCACCCGAGCCAAGGACTAAGCATTAGTTGTCAATCTTTGGTGGTTTAGATGCGGAGAGACTTGTCCACATCCTTACCTTTATCCTTCCATTGAGCATCTCTCAACTCATCCACATAGCAGGCATGTCCGGTTGCCTGATTACGATGCACAAATCCAACATCATTATCAGTTGGGAACTTTAAAGTCAAACTCCATGAGGCAAGAGCTGTTCGAAATTCAGCTAGGGTTGGTTAGCCAAGAAAAGCATTGTATAAAGAGTCAACATCCAAGACAACAAATGGTAAAATCTACATTTTCCTACAGTCACCTTCTCCCAACTCCATGGGAGATAGGACATATCTGACAGCTTCAAATGCAGCACCGTTAAAGCCAGGAATGCGTACTTTGGACAGCTTCAAGTCCTTGGCTTCCATCCCCATCTGATCATAGTCCTTTTTGAATATTATGTCAATGGAACTTCCGCAATCAACCAAAATCCTCCTTACTATGGTGAGGCTGATCATGGTCGAAATGACCGTTAGGTCAATCATCGGTGCCTACACCTTGTTTGCATCTCTTTTTCTGAATATATTATCGTCTGCTATTGTACGCAAATGTTTTGCCGGAGTTTCATCTTTTTACACTCGAACAACATCAAAAATTCACATGCTTGATCGTGATAGCATGAAGCTCCATCTCATTCCGACTCTTATCAGCTGAATGCGGTCCTCTAACTATTATATTGATCACTAATCTTCCACCAATCCATGAGGGCTCCTTTGCCCTATGCTTGCTTGTCCTCGGTTGGGGTCGAATGTCCCCTACCCGCCATCCTATGAGGCTTTAACAACTACTGTAACTTTCTTTCCAAATCAGTTTCTCGATAATATCCTAGAGATGCCTACACTCATTCCTGTTATGACCATAGCATTCATGGAACCGAAAATATTTTCTTGTTTGTTTTTGTTTCTCCATCAGTTATTTTGGAGGTGGCTTCCTATACTGTATGGTATTGCATGTAGACAAGTAAACATTTTCTAGAGATGTATTCGGTAATGTGTAGTTGTCATACATTGGAATCCTACGCTTTCCTCTTCCAGAATCTCTCTTTCGTTTACGGTTCCCATCACCATCTTTCTTTTGCTTATTTGGCTATTTTGGACATTGACTTGAACTTTCTCTAGAACTATCACTAGACTGCTTCACTGCAATGTTACTCTACACTCCCTCTTCAATTGGTCCCAGAACATTCTTCTTGTTAGAGCATCTTGCTACCTCTTTCCTCAAATACTTTGATGCTTTTGCATAGAAGCATTCTAAAAATGCGAGTGGTTTGCCAGCTAACCAATCGCCAAAGTCGGATTTTGAACCAATCCCTCTCTTTACTGCCATCTATATTGAATGGTCATTCTATGTGATATCCATCAGTTCTGGGATACCAGCGCCTATGATAATCATCTGATGGGCTAGAACTCCATGATGTAAAATAAGGGGTAGGGTCCCTCCTAGCTTTCCCGCATTGTTGATCTCTGAGTTGATTCATTAGATCGATATTGGCTTGAATCTGCTGGTTCAACTGTCAGCGGCTATCCGCTAGCTCTCTTACGAAATTTTGGAAATTAGCTCTTGTAATGGAATCAGCTAGATTCTGGACATCCATTGGATTGGTAGCATTCACATCTACTGGCAGATTACTTGGGCCTCCCTGCTAGATGTTAGCATTCTCGTTTCTTTCTGCATTTTGAGATATAGATCTAGTGTTGTGAACCATTATTGATTGTTCTCCTTAGACTTTTGCAAATATACATTGAATGAGTAAGCTTCTTGAAGATAATTCTTTATCTCTTTGGGGGATTTATGCAATACAGTAGCAACCAAGGGATCCAAACAAGTTGAGAACCTTATGCTCAGTAAAAGTACCAAAATTTTTGCACCAAAAATTAGCACAAACACCCAATAGAAGTTTCAAAGAGAAATATAAAATGAAAATAAAGGAAATAAGTAATTAAATAGTAGAAAATTAAAGCAATAGTAAAAAAAATGATTTATAGTGGTTCGACGTTGTTTGCCTACGTCCACTTTGAATATATAGCTTTATTTATCACTTTGTAAACCGAGTACAATATGGATTGAATGAAAATCCTTAGTTACAATAGAGTACAAAGAAATTAGCAGCATAAAAATCTTAAAAATGAACAACCAAGCCTATATTTATAGAGAAGAGGGTGATATATCTCCGTAAAAATTTGGTAGAAGGATCGCCAAAACCATATTGACCGATAAGAAGGATTGCATGGCACAAATCCTGAGGAATAGGGATTGGCGTTGATCCCTATTTTGGAGGAATTTGGCGGTGCGATCCCTATGGAAGCTTCCCCATGTTGTAACATGCTTAGCCTC
Source organism: Allium cepa (assembly GCA_030765085.1). NCBI lineage: Eukaryota > Viridiplantae > Streptophyta > Magnoliopsida > Asparagales > Amaryllidaceae > Allium > Allium cepa. The sequence goes on from CM060931.1 coordinate 342,604,725, forward strand.
CAAGTATCATGCCAACTAGATTAGAAGAACTTGATTTATTGCTCGATCTTTGCTGCCAGGTGAGTTGTTTCCTGATTCTAGCCGATCCCTATTAACCGAAGAGGGCTGATCCCACCTATTTCATCCTTTTAAGGTGCGATCACTAGGGCAAGCTCCCTAGGGTCCCCACACCTTCCTCACAAAATTTCATATGCATTGGACTTATGGATATTGAGATATTGATTGTTTCCCATTGACTTGCATTTGCTTGGCTGAAACATGATGATGCCTATGTTGGAGAATGATTATAGTCGATCCCTCCTTTATGTTGAACTATGTTCCATACTTCGAACATTCTACATTGCATATCACTCAACTCCGTTCAACCACGAATTCATATTACCATTTGTACTAGACTTTTAGACCCCACAATCACTGCTTTGGACTTACTGGCCTTGATGATAGTAGAATCTAACTTGTCTAATCAGTTCGAATATAGCCGGGTCAAAATGTTAGATAGCAACCATTTTATCAATACTCCTTCAAAGTTTATATTTTTATAAATACTTATTCAAAATAAGATTAACATCATTATTGTTCAAAACATCATAATTTATGTTTTAAAAAGCTTATATTTGAATATTTAAAAATAGTATAATTATCAAATTGATTAATTTGTGGGTCGCTATGGATTCGATGGAAACTAGTGGATTGAATTTTCTTTATTAATAGTAGAGATAGAGATGTTTCTTGTTATTTGCCAAGGACAACTATTAGTCGCCATAGAGAACTACAATACACATTCTGAATAAAAATTATCTTAGTGTTAGGTATCCTCTATAATGCAGAAGCTAGTTCAATGATTAAAGTTTTGTCTAATTCCTAATTAATATGAAGAAGTTAAAACAGTTTAAATAAAAAATAGTGACTTTAGCCTTATGATATGGTGATTTAGCTTGTTATTACTGTTACTCGCTATAGAGAACTACAACTTACATTCAAAACATAAAGCATCTGAGTATTTGCAATGTTCGTAATGCAAATGCATTTTCACTAGTGAAAGTTTCATCTGATTTTGAGTCGGCCTAAAGAAGTTATTGCACTTTAAAATAATAATGACTTCTACCTAGTTGGAGTGTAGATATAGGTGGTATACATGCACGCATGATGGGAGGACATTTTTTAGTTTTCAAATAAATAAGATGAAAACTAATGGATTGAATTTTCTTTATTAATAGTGGAGATAGAAATGTAGCCTATTTTTTGCTAAGTAAATCTGTTAGTCACCATGGAGAACTTCATTGTACATTTAAGAATATAAAATACCTGTTATTGGCCAACATTTAGCAATCTTCGAACAGACTCGAGTGATTGAACTGGAATGAAGAACGGTAGAGAAATGGATTCATACACATGATAAATAGCACCAAATAACACAGTAGAGAAGTGTGAAATAGATAGAAAACGTTAAACAAGGGTTTATGAATTGACCATCCTGACTTGGTCCCCTGCAATTTGGACCCGAGTTGTGCCTTAGGCCAAGTCTTGAGGCTAAAATCATGAACCAACTTGATGATAAAGTTAGGTGCCAATCCTTGGGGCATTTATGTAATTTTTTACATATATTTAACTCTATGACGAATCTTATACAAAATAATAGCTGTTTCTCTTTCTATAATATACCTGTTATATGGTGATCTAAATAATCAAGTAGTTATTTTAAAGTATATAGATGAAAAATCCGTAAATAATATATTATGTGGTAGTAATTATAAAGTGTGGCAATCATGAGAACCGTATCACATTGAAAATAACATATTCTTATAATATTCCTAGTGAAGATGTTTTCGAGAAAGGATATTAATTCATGCATTAAGACTAGAGTATGTAACACTCTCTAAACATTGGTCAATTTATTTCTCGTAGCTGCTGGGGGCACCAAGGTGTTACGAACTTATAGTTAGTGGATAACTTCAAATGATTCACTTGAGGGTACTCTGTTAGTTAATATAACTAAGCTCAAACAGATAATCTCAAAGTGATGACGTTACACAGTTTTCTTGACTTATGACTACCATGGAACTTCAATATGGACCATCCATTTTGATTATAGTTAAATCATTGCATAACGTTCATCGGACAACTAGTCTGAGTTGAAGCATTGAAAGTGAAACACTATTCAATAGAGAATTCGTCATCTTGGTTATATAAGGTTATTATAACGGTCAATTATAGTCAACCCAAAATAAAAAAATTTGTCCAGAGTAGTAAAGTTTATAACATTTTTTATAATTGGATTAATAATTTTGTGCTTGGAAACAAAGTTGAATATGGACGATGTTGGATTTTTGACTAAAATAAATTTCGTAAGTCCTAATGCGATTTAGTTTTGACAAAGAGAATTGGTGTATATAATAGTTATTACCAGGTACCGCTTATAATAAGTGAAGTTAGATTTTTACCAAAATATGTGCAAGCAGTTAATTCGGCCAAATGCCACATACTAATAAAGGTGATGTGTGAATGTCAATATTTGAATTGTTTGTTACTAATCGTTGATTGTATTTATACATTTGAGTTACACAACCAAAATAATGAATACTCTAAATGAACCACATAATTTAACTAATTTATAATCATTGTAAGTTAATTAAATTAATTAATATTTATGGAATATTAATTATTAAATTTTATTTAATTTATTTAAATGCCTTTAGTATTTAATAAAGTACGTATATTAAATTTATAAACGTGCATACTGATATACGATGTTAGTAGAATGTTTAAATTCGATTCAAACATAACAAATAAAAAGTAGGTTTATAAATAAATATAATTAATTAATATTTAAGAAATATTAATTAATAAAAGTTTAGTTGATTTTAATACTATTGATATTTAATAAAGTGCATATATAAAATATATAAACATGCATATCCATATATGATATCGATAGAATGTGTAAATTAGATTTAAATAGATTAAATGCTAAGAGATTTTGGTAAATTTTTATTAACATGTTACACCGATTATAGCCGGCCATAGGTAATGAAGATAGAGATGGGATTTAATAAGATTTAATTAGGAAGTAAATGGAGAAAGTTTTAAAGGAATGAATTGAAAAGTTTTGTTGTTTCCTTTAAAACGTATTCTTTTTTATTTTAAAGGTTCTCTATAGACAATTCTCATTCAGACGTTTTCTTTCCATCTCTCATGAAGCTATAGCTGAAAATTTAAATGATGAATGGGGTAAAAAAAAATTCGAAAACAAAAATCAAGGATAAATGGCGGATGTGATTCTTACGAGATCTAGAGATTCATTCTAGAGAATATAGGAGCTCTGATTCATTGTTTGAGGTGTGATTAATTGGCCACATCCAAAGGTAATCTCTAATATAAATTTCTTTATGTGTTTATATCACTCATATGATTAGACTTTGTATGATTCACCATGTTTTTTAATCATTTATCTTACTACATTTAGTCTAAACCTTTCTATGTCTATTTTGATTAAAAATATGTATATTGTATTGATTTGATTCAAATCTATATTTGTTCATCATCTCCCTTTAAAATGTATTCGTGACAATTAATATGTTTTGGACCTCATATTATGATAACTAGTTATTATTCACTATATTGTTTTGAGTCGTAAGTATTTATCACAAATTTACACTGGCCTACTTTATCCAGATTTCTTTTATATTGTTTTTGAAATTTTTGTGAAATTGATAGTTAATTTTGATTGAGGTATATTTCATAATTTCATAACATTAACAGGAGCAAGCACAAATGAATTTTACATGTTAAATTATTTGTTATTCTATGGAAATTAATCTTTAATTTATATGGTCAATATTTGGATATAAATATTTTAACCATTTTCTATGCAATAATGGAAAACCTTGATCTAAAATTAATGAAAGTACTTTTGCAACATTCCGTAAAATTAACGGCGGTTTATATACAAATAATGCAACCCTAAAGATGGAACTTGAGCAAATGATGGAGTTTGGACATGAAACATGCATCGTTGCATTCGTGATGATTTTCTAGGCAACATTCATTTTCAAATTTTGCAATCGGAGCTCAAACGAAGAAGTTATCGACGTTTAAAGTTTTTGAAACGAAAATAATTAAAAATAACCAACCGATTGACCTTCTCCTTGGGCCGGTCAACTGTTAGCGGTCAATCGTCAATTGAGGAGTGGTTGATCGGTCATATAGTGGCAGCTAGGGTTTGAAACTTGGTCGAACAGCTTGGATTTAGTTATTTTAATCTAACAGGTATGTTTGATTCGGGCGCCTATAAATATAGGCCTAACCCCTCACTTCTCTCTTCATATTTTATATTTTCTGATTAAAGCAGCGAAGCTTTTCCATTTTCGTTTCTCTACCATTTCTAGAAATTACAAAATATCATATTATATGTATATATAAATCGGAGAAGGGGATAAAATAAAAAATAAGAAGAGAAGGAGTAAATCAATAACGTGGAAAGGTAAAATTTCATTATTATAAATTTAGATTCCCCTAAACCTCAAATCTCATCTTTGATTTATAATTCTAATTGAATGTATATATCTTGTTATGTATATACTTAAGGATTAGAATGAAAAAGTATTCAAGTAAAGGAATGGATTTAGATTTAGGAGATTTAAAAACCTAGAATGGTGGGTAGGAAATTATATAATTTATTTATAACATTGAAATTTATCTCGTTGAATTATATTTAATTATTATGCCTATCTAGGTTTGATGAGTTGTAGGCTAAAAATAAAGAATAGGATTATTGCAAATATATTTTGTAAAATAGGTAGCTGGAATAGAATGTTATTTACACCATAATCTGAAAATTTAAACATCAATCCCTAAATTTGTTAAAGTTGAATGTTGATAAAGGAATAAAGTTTAGTCCAGATTTATAATTGGGTTGTAAAATGTTAGTATTAGTTTAGATTACCCTATATGTTTTAATTTATTGGGAGTGGTGTATAATTTAATTGTATCTATTTCCATGTAATTTCCATAAATTATTGAACTCCAAAAATATGTATAAAACGTGCATCGTTTGAATGAACAAGGAATATGCCTAAAAGGAAAGAGACATGTCAAGTACAACTGTTCTTCTTCGTAATTTGTGCTATCTATTTTAATAAAAGAAAATTGATACTTGTGATTTCAAACGGAGCAAAATTCTCATTTTTTGGATAATTTATGGAAAGTTATAGCAGCAATCCTTTTTGGAAGGATAGCTCTAATGAATTAAAAAGTGGAAAAAAACCATTCTAATTTAGGAAGTAATAGCAAGAAGTAAGAATACACACACACATACATGTGTAACCACGCTTATCGATTAAAAATAAATATGTATAGCATAATTTATGATGATATTCATATTAGTTATTAATAGCATATTAAATTATAAGATTAGGATGTGTAGATGGAAAAGATGTAGTAACTCCAAAATTAATAGGGCAATAAATGTGTAGTTAATAGGGAGTTACGGAATTAAATAAGGAAATAAATGTGTTTAATGAGACCGATTAAATGATCTAATAAGGCATGTATGGGGAAATGAAATAGGTGTAATAGGTTGAAATGGAACAAATAACTAAATGTTATTAGAGTTTGTCTGAATAGAATAATAATGACTATTTATTACATATATTGACATTTATGGAATAAAGTAAATAAATATGTAAAGTAGGAATTAAATTCTAGAAGGCGGTATAATTTTTATAGCGGAATTATATATTCTTAATTATATGATTAAATAAGCATGAATTAGTGGGCCTAGTCTAACATTAAGCTTACGACGGTTGGTTTGGCTTAGTGGTTTGAGATGCTAGGTCAGTTGAGTTACACAATAAAGGTTTGCCCTTTATCTAAACATTTCCAGCGACCGATTCTAACGACCCTGGCTCGACCTTCGAAATTCGGCACCGAATACAACACTCGTATTCCAATGTCGTAGATCCAAACGTCGAATCTGTTTCGCCGAAGCTTATAACACAATTAAGTACAACATAGCGGAAGAAAAGAAAAGAATAATATCATATACAACATTGATACAATATCCAGATACAATGATGATACGATAGAATGATACGATACATATAAATACTATCAGAGATATAAGACACAGTAGAAAGAATATCTTCAACAGAACGTATCTCCAAAATCAAATGCTGCAATCCAAAGCTAGCTCGAACTTCACATATGATGCACAAAGCTAAGCAAGGCCAGTCGTCCTAACCAAAAACTTCAATATCCAAAGTCTCCAAAGAATACCAAAGAGAAAGCTGAAAGCTACCGAATTGATATCTACTCTCTGAAAAACCCAACTCTAGACTGCCCGTGTGGAAAATTGTCGGCACCCAGAGTTTAGGAAGGGAACAATAAACTCCGGGTCAGCCATGGGACTGGTATGAGCAAACAAAAATAGTTTTATCTTTAAAAACAAACAAAAGAATTTAAATTTGAAATCTGCAATGCTTTTTGGAAAATGAAACTACCATAAGACCTCCAGCCACACACACCATGCAAACGCAGAATTGGAGGAGATTTCTCCTTATGATAGTAAAAAATGCTTGATACGCGAAAGCCATTTTGATATTATTATTAGTGCATAGTACAGAAAACATTTCGAAAGTATAATATTAATCTTAGCCAGCATAGACATTTCGAACTATGCCTACTATAGCTACCATCCAAACAGTGGGGCGCCACCATAAGTAGATGGCAGGTTATACAACTAAAACCGTACAAGGCGCGTATTGGATGATTGGATTTCCAACAAATGGTCAGGCTAAGGAACTTCCTATTGCCATATAGGAACGCCTCTGGAGGGACGCCCCGAGAACCATCCCTCAGTTCTCTGCCAACACAAGGCCGGTGTACCCCCTTCTCGGGAGTATCACCTAAGATATTCCATTCCCGGTCGTAACCAACCTTTATCCGAGCGCTCGATACCAACAACCACAAAGTAATTATTTGCAGTAACCACATAGGTTAAATATCTGGGAACCATACCATGATATCATCTCTATCCAGAAGAAATGGGCATACCCTAGGGGGCCGACCCCTGAAACCTTGCTGCATCTTTCTTGTTTTGACCATTTCCGGGGTGTGAGGTCCTGATGCAGTCTCGTCCACAAAGCTACGCTTTTCACAAAGCCTTGCTTTGATCAACAAATGATCAGCAGCACTTCGTATGCCACATTACCAAATTGGGAATGTATCACTAGTAACCATCAACTACATAACCTCTGAGCTCGTACGTCTCAGAGAAGGGTGTTAAGCTAAGAGAATAAATCTCCGCCACCAAACAGAAATGTATTTGATAGAAACTAACTTTACATCTCAAAGTGTAACGTTAGACACACATCCATACAAGTCTGTTTCGGGTTCGAACAGAACCGAAGGCACTTCCAAAGAAGCCCTTACAATCCGGGTATTTACAATCCCGATCAAACTTCCCATCACTTAGGGAATCTCTATACCGTAGTTACTCAGTGCAGAGACAATCGATAGGTCATCCTATCGTTCTCGCAAATACCCGGTCTTCACCACCGGTCTTCAAATGCTATTCATAACGACGTATCATTATTCAGAATGGGTTATAGACACAAGGTCCTCTTCCGGCTAAACCGAATAATGAGCGCAGTATTTAAAAACATATGGATACGAGATCTCAGTTAAATCACAGCTTAAAGCCCAAAACCTTTCATTCAAATGGTTAAAACAAATTATCATTCCCAATCTTTTAAACAAAAAGATTCATTTCAGAAACCTTCAATGGTTTAAACAATTTCCACACTTAAATCTTTAAACAAAAGATTCACTTTTAAGACCCTTTCAATTTAAAACAAGGTTCACCAATCTCTGACAAAGATTCATTCATAGCCTTTCAAAACAATTCCATTTCAAATTGGATTAACTCATCCGGTCTTTAAATCAAAGACTCATTTCATAGCTTTCAAAACAATTTTCAAAGATTCATTCATAACTTTTCAAAACAATTCTCGTTTCAATCTTTTATATATAAAAGATATACCATTTAAAATCCTCTTCAATTTCAAAATAGGGTTCAACTATATTTCACAAAGATTCAATTATAGCTTTCAAAACCATTCTATTTCAAATTTGAAATCTTTTCATCATAATTTGGAAATTCCTTATATAAAAGCTATTATTATTTGAAACCACTTGTTTCCGTTTTGGAAAACCCGATTATAATTGCACGAGTTAAGGCCTTTCAAATATAAACTTGGGTTAAATTCAAATTCTCAAAACCATACTTTTAAAATGGTTTAAAAACCCATATAAACACATTTATAGCTTGTATAACCTTTTTACATCTTAAATTCTCAAAATAGAATTCAATTTCAAATTTTGAATTCAAATTTTAAATCAAATCATTTAAATTCCAAAACTTTATCAAGTTATTCAAAATAACTTTTATCCTAAAACCCCTTTTCAAAGGCTTTTTCAAATTCAACCCAATTCCATTTCCAAAATCATTTGGATTTAAAAATTCAAATTCAAAACTATTTTAAAAATCTGCTACTTAACCGATTTCCACGTGCAATCCATATTTTGTGTGTGTATGGTGTAGTCCAGGGATTTTACACAATAGTGCAACATCATTTATCATCACAGATTTAATCATATCAATATCGATAAGCGGTATATTCCAATAACGCTTATCATTATTCACAGATTCACAGATAGATATGTAAAGGCATCATAGATAATATGAAATACATTACAGATAAATAACATACACACGTAGCTCAATCGAAACAATGCACATTACAAAATCATTATAGATCAACTCAAGGCATTCACAAAATTCATACATCCATAAGCAAAATCAATTAATTATCTGATTAATTTAAATCAGATTTATTACTTATGAATAAACACTAATAATGGTTAATTAATATTAATTAATTACAAACCATTTTGATTAATTATTCTTCAATCGTTTATTAATAATTAATTAACCTTTAATTAATAACTAATCCTTTGATTAATTTTCCTTAATTAATTAATTAACTCTTAATTAATAATCATACCTTAATTACTTTCACTAATTAACCTTTTATTTATTACTTATTCTCAAATTATTTACCTTCATTAATTAATCATCTTAATTAATTATTCTTTGAGTTAATTAATCTTTAAACACTTGATTAACCCATCTTTAAACCTTTAACTATCCTTAATTAATTACTTAAGTACTTGGTTAATTAAACTTGAATTATAAATTAATTTATCTTAATTACTTTTATTAAGTAATTAATTTCCCTTAATAAATAAGCTTAACTTAAACTTTAAAAGTCAATTAACCATGTTTTATCAAACATTTATTTAAGGTAAACCTTTTATCTTCATAAAACCTCGTTAACCTCTAAATTCCATTTCCAGGTTTATTAAAAATAAATTTTTAAAGCAAAGGTTATATAAAACAAAACTTTTAACTTAATTACTTCAGAAATACTTATCTTAAACTTTTGATTTATTCCCAAACTTAAATCAACATTTACTTTCAAAGGATAAGTTCAAATTTAAAACTGGTATCATTTGAACTTTTGATTCAAGCCTGTTATCATTTAAAACCCGAGCCAAACTTGTTTTTACCCAAGTCATGCCCAATTTCTCTCTAGCAACAACCTGAGTCAACTCATTCCTAAAACTGCTTCGAGCCAAACTCTCTTCTGCACGCACACGAGCCCGAGTAGCCATTATCTTCTTCACCTACCATGCTTTCCAGATGCACCGAGTTTCACGCGTGCATGTGCATAGTTCATCGGAGCAATTCCGATCCTCGTGACAATCTCCGGCATGTCGACGCACACGCCTCCATCCCTCTCTGACACTCAGCTCTCTCAATTCAACAAGTATTTGAAATCGAGAAAATCATCAAAAACTGGTGCAACTCGACCAACCAACTCTTCCAATTTTTCACCATTTCTGGCCATCAGGACCTTCGCCACCACGACCATAACCTCGCCGAAGTCCCCTCTTTCTTTTCCCCTCAAACTGATGCAACTCGATGCAATATTGATAACGATAAATCTTTGAATCCAACAGCCACTCAAATGGGCCTCCAAACCCTAAACCATCATCATCCCACAATCTCGATCATTTATAACTGCTTTGAGTATTTTTCTTACAATCACCTATCCACGACCTTCCTCCAGTGTCAACCACGATGATTATCATGGCGTCGATGGCTGGAATTTGCCCATAAAAGCTCCTCTGTTCCACTGGCGATTTCTTACTCAATAGCAAACTAAAAATCTCGACTTTACTACTAAAATTCCTCATTTTCAATTACAAATTGAATTATGAAATCGCAACACAATTTTAAAATCATAAATTTTTACCATATATATATATACATATACATATACATATATATATATATATATATTTCGCTGTAAATTCCAATTTTTTGAATTAATTTCTTGGTATAAATTTTCAAAACTATTTTTAAAATTGATATAACATTCATATAATCCTATTCTCTTTTATAATCATATCTTTAATTCGATTATATAGAGAGATTTAAGTTTTTTCTTTGGTTAATCTCAGTTCAGGAAGTACAACGGAGTATATGCAAATAAATACAGTCATGCATACTTCAATTACACACAAACATAGACATGTAAAGCTATTTACATTCACTTATCATTTTTCACAACCACTACTTCACAAAGCATCCAGATGATTCATAGATCTAATTTAAGAAAAAGGAGGTCAGATTTGCTCACCTGTATATGCACAGAACAGAGAAGCAACAGAGAATGAAGTCTGGAAGTTTTAAAACTGTGATGATCTGGAACCTAGATTTTTGAATTCAACTTGCCTTTGTTTTTTTGATTTGCTCCTGTCTGAACTTTAGTTGTTGAGTTTGATCTTTGCATTTATTTTAGTTGCCTCAGATTTCTGCATTATCTTAAATTTCCTGAAGATTCAAACTTAATATTGATCTGCTATTTGATTTGCATTGCAATTTAAGTTTAAACTTGATCTTGGCTTTGCAAGTTTGAATCAGGTTGAGTTTGTTGAATTTAGATCTGAAGCTTGAATTTAATTTGCTGAGTTGTTGAATTTACTTGATTGCAGTTTTTTCTTTGATTCCAAGTTGATCTTGAAATAATTTGATCTATCTGTTTTTTTCAGAATTGTTCCAAGATTTTGATCTTCATTTTTCTTTCTGGTTTTGGCCTTTCTTCTGCATAGATTCAAGTTTTGATTTTTTTTCTTCCTGATTTGTTACTTAGTTTTGTGTTTGATTTCCTGGCTTATGTTTTCCAGATTTGAAATCTGAGAAAACATGCATTGTTTTCTTCTAATAAACTTTTTATTAAATTTTATAAAAAAATATTTTAATTAAATAAATTGCCACTTGTATCATATATTTACACTTGTATTAATGCTTGAAAAAAATGTTTACAAATGTAAATTTTTATTGTAAAAATGCTTACACATGTAAATTTTTGTATGTTTATGTTTAAGTCCTTTAGTTCAATTAATTTTAAAATTTAGTTTTAAATCCTTACTTTAAATTAATTTATACATTTTGTTTTTAAACCCTATTTCATTTTTTATTTACAAATCATGTTTTTAGCCCTTATTTGATTTCAATTTATAAAACATATTTATCTATTTTAAATTTAAAAATATATGATATGTAGTTTTAAATGTTATTCTTCTAAAAAAATATCTTCATATCAAAGCTTGAATATTTACTTACATATAAAACTAACTATTTCATTAAATCTTGTTTATATTTACAACCCAATTCTAATTCATGTACTTATTAATTTTCAATAGATATATATACCTATATATGTAAGTTTTTAAAGCCTTTGTTTAAATTTATATAATTTATAAAGGAGAGTGAATTGAAAACAATTTATAAATAATCATACATATATAATTCTTAATTAATAAAGCTTTTTAAATCTAATTTATTTATTAAATCATATTCCAAATACAATTTTTTTTATTTTATCCCTAAATATTCAAATTCATTTTCTATTAATTCATAATTTAACTAAATTAAACCAAAAATTTTATATAAATTTCCAAATTAATCAAGTTAAAAAAATCAAGAATGTTACATCAAATGGAATATACCTGGACGGAATATATAAAACCAAAAGGGTAGCTGAAATGTTTGCAAAGCATTACAGAAATTTTGGGACTATAATGAAAACCGTAAAGCTCGTATTGGGATTGGATTTTCGACATGACAAGGAACTAATGGTCTGATGTAGTGTTTTGGTTGCAAAAAACATATATCCAATGGCTACACATCCAAGGACTCAGACGCCACTATCTGCCGTCAACAACAGATGGGAATAAATATCAACGGCTACTCATCCAAGGACTCAAACGACATGCATTCTACCCATGGAAGGCTGTAGCCTTTTTGCATTTCATTCGATAACTCATAATTGTGTCTTGCAGACCACATAATATCGGTATCATTACCCGGTTGTGAGGCTAGAGAGGCTACTCTCTTATTTTATAAAGCCATGCTTTGTTTTTCACAAAGCTACGCATTATTCTTCCACAAAGCACATTCCACTTAGAATGCCACATTGTCGTTCCTTCAATTACTATTGACTTCCATGAACATACAACCTCTGAGGTTGTACGTCTCAAAGAAGGGTGTTAAGCTAAGAGAAGTTGCTTTCACCACCAAGCAGATGTATGTTTGTAAATTTCAACGTTTATGATTTCAGAAATGTAATGTCAGACATTCGTCCATTCAAGTTTTTTCTACGATTGAACAAAACCGAAGGCACTCCTCCAATCGCATCCTTTCTGGAATCAAGTAGTCCTTGTAATCCGAAGATTTTAAAACATGACAGGACCATTGCTATAATAAATATCTCTATATTGGGAGCGACCCAGAAAATGTCAACAAGCAGTCTTTCCACTACGAAAATCTTCAATCTTCAATAATAATCATCTTTGATACGTCTTCATCATCAAGATATCTTCATTTCTGAATCTATACATTGGTTCGAAGTGGTTTTGCGGATAGAAGTTACCCGAATCCGATCTCGGTTCCTCCGAACCAATCATCAATGAAAAGATATTTGTTATATAAGTGTTTGTCAAACAAAATCCAATCAGTTAATCTTTTTTATTCAAATCAAATTGCTCTTAGAGATAGATTCATTAAATTATTCCTTTATATTTTTTAGAAAATATGGAATTGTTAAACCCCGTTTTATCAAATCCTTTGGTTAATTTAATACCCGTTTTAAATCTTGAAAAAATGCTAAATCATTTCATTTTTTACTTAGGAAAAACATTTCCAAATTAGTTATTTAAATATTATATTAGAAAATATTATTTTAGAGCATCTGGGATTTCCCTTCGACATGTTCCGTGCCTTGCCCAAGTCTCTTTAGATCTTACAGACGAAGGACGTGTACTAGTCATTTCAACATACTCCTTTCATTTTTAGAAATGATTTATAAAACTTCTAAATCATTATTTAAAACACTTAATTACTCTTTTTAAAAACCATTTATGAAAGATATTAAAAAGAATGGTTAAGTTTAAAAATCATATTTCACAAGTTACAAAATGCTACGAAAATTGCTGCGAAAAATTTCTACAAATAGTGTATTAAAGCTTCTTTGGTCAAAACAACATTTTTACTTCACATATGTTCATTTGTCCAATTCAAAACACTTTTGAAACCCTTTAAATGATTTATTCCATATTTTTAAACAATTTAAAATTATACTTTTAAAATCCATCTCAAATTCGGGTTTTAAACTATAAAACCGTAATTTTTTTGAAAACTTGTTTCGGACATAACTCAAACTCTATCAAACGAAATCGTGATTTTACTTTTCATTTGAAAACTATGGCTATAAGGATCTGTAAATTTCTTGTTTCATAGATTTTCAACTTAGTTTGCATCCTACACAATGATTTAAAGTTACTGGTCGAATATTACGAATTGCCGCTACGCGACGAGCTCGATTTTGACCATTTGGTGAATTTTTCCGAAACTTGTCTGAAACACTTCAAATATGTTTTTAAACCATATTAAAATTATTTTAACTTATTTAAAACAATATTTTATTATTATAATCATTAAAGAGGCTAAACAACTTTATACACTTTTCATTTGGATTTATTAACTAACTCTGGTGAGTTTATTAACCATTACTAACTTGAATATTATTTTCACATCAATTGGTTATAGAATTTCACAACCAAGTTATTAACTATCTTAACATCCATATAATCATCCAATTCTCAATCAAGCATATAAATTCATTAACTGAACACACTTAATAATACTTTAAGGAGTTGAAAATTTTAAAGATAGCTCGATTACTCACCTTTATCTCTAACTAATTCTTCCTACCAACATTCTTATCAAATAACACTTCACTATCTTTACTAACCTAATCAAACCCCACCAAATCAATTCCTTCTTCATTTAAACATCACCTAGAACCATGCTTCTCTCTCCTAAACCACACAATCATCCTCCATCACCATCTTTTAGCTCATGGTCGTTCTCCTTCCTCCACTTTGTTCATGTCCAAGCCCCTCCACATTCACCATTTCTCTTGGCCTTGAGCCTTTGCAGGCATGGATGCCCCCAAACCTTCCACCATATATTTCTTTTTGGTTTTCTAATGATGTTCTAAGGTATTTGACAAAGTTTGGAGGAGATTAGAGTTTGTTTGATATGATTTCTAGAAAGCTAGATAGGAGGAAGAAGATGATGAAGAGATTGTAAAGAAGTATAAGAGAGCTTAAGAAAGAAGAAGAAGTGTATTTGTATGTGAAAAATGAGAGGATGGGCATATGTATTTATAGGAATAAAAAGTTGAAAAAATATCTTTAGGTAAAAATAACAAAATACCCCATCCTTAACCATTAAGCTAAGATCACTTCCATCTTTAATCCACATCACCCATCACATCATCCTTTGTCTCTTGCCTTAGCACTTAAGGAAATGAATGTTGATACATTTATGGCTAAAGGGGAGATTTGGTTTGGATTTGATGTGATTTGACTAGATTTTGTTTAGATTTTGTTAACTTTGCTTAATTAATTACTCACTTAGTATAATTAATCTTTTTAGTTCTAAATACATGTTTATGTGTTAATATGTTCATATAATACTATTCAAGTTGCAAAACATTACACAACATAATTTAACAAAACGTTGATTATTGACAATACGTTTTACGGTCACGTTTTCTATTTTTTAATCAAACTATATATATTTGTAAACCAAACTTGAAAATAAGTTTCCTATCATCTTTAATTAAGTAAAAAAGATTATTTGAGCTATAAAACCACATTAAATGATTTTAAAGTTCAATTTATAAAAATAAGATGTTGATTTGTCAACGTGCGACAAATTTGTCAATCTTTATAAACAAGTATTTTTATACTTATAAAACTTTTATCAATCACTTATTACCATTTTATAAAAATTTAAAAGGAGTTATCTATCATTTAAAACAAAAATTGAATGCATATCCAATTTTATCGAAAAATGGCTTTTGTCAATTCTACAATGAAAATTCAAAATTTCTTACTTTTTTAAACCAGTACTAAACATGAGTTCATCAATCTTATTTATCGCATAAAACATGATTGTTTAAGTTTGAAAATCCTATATTTGGATATTTTTGAATTTAATTAAATATTCCATTTTAAAGTGGTAAAATTATGGGTCATTACGTTATTTTTCTTGGACAAGTATTTTACAGTAGGGCTGGCATATAGGCTATGATCAACAACGGTCCCAAGCAGTCAGTAGCAAAGGCTCAGGTTATGCCCTAGTGGATTTCGCTTTCGACTGGTGTAGAATCCATATGGGATACACACAGACCTCAATCTTAGTTGGTTAGATGTTTGTCAGTCTTAGGTAGGATGGTTAAGCCTTAGATGAATCATTGAGATGCGTTAGTGGCATAATAATTAAATTATAAAACCATAGATAGGGGTTATCGGTTTCTTTAGCTAGAACTGATCGACTATCATTTACGTTGCAGAGGGCCCACTTCAAGGACTGAGGTACTAAATGGTTGTTGGGTCTACCTCCTCTCTATATAAAAAGTATTAAGTGGTTGGGCATTTTTGGTAGTACATCATTTATACACACACACACATACACACGTATATGTATGTAGGCATATATATAGTTATAACTCGGAGGAGGTAAGGCATATCGTACACGCACATAGGATTGAATGGATTAGATGTAGACATAACAATTAAATAGAATCAATGAACATAAATTAATTTTACAGGTTAAATGTGTAATTTTCTTGCCACTGGAACATTGTTCTGACCCCTCCTTCTTACAACCCATAGGATAGATTTAGAGGGACAAGCTACTGGGGCAAGATGGGAAAGGTATATGGCGAAGTCTTCTTATTCATAATAGGTGCTAACAAGGCAATTAAATATCTACGGAATACTATTGAATCCAAGGTAGCAAAATCTGTTAGTATTTTCTATTATATTTTTCTATTCCACTGTAAGTTTATATCGATCACACTATGATATACTTGTGTTTGTTATAGGTTATCGAAACCAAAAATCAGTTCCCTGATGAAATTTGGCTTCGATTTAGTCGAAATTTTGACCTATTAAGGTGTGGGTTGTTAGATTTAGTATCCGATCTTAGGTTAATCGATCATGGAAATAGGATACACTGAGGGAATGATTTGTATTTTTACATATAAATATACATATAATATATGCCAAACTCTATAAATTCTGGCTATAAAAGTAGCTGCGATCATATTCCAAAAGGATGGGTGAGGCAACTGTGAGTTGGAAAAAATAAATAGAGTTAAATTTATACACCTAACCCAATTACCTTATAGAGTATTGGCGGTAATGCAAGGCGTTGACCAAGAAGACCGTGAGTGCAAAATATAGAAAGATCGCTGAAGTTCGGTGTTACTTGACTTCTTTTGTTGGGCCTAGATTGCCTTATGATTGTGGATTTCGATGGTTCATCGGTTAAAGATGCATATTTCATCTAGACAAATGCAAAGTAAGAAACTATATGTCGTAAATATGTGAAAGTAAGGTATTACAGGAGTGGAGCAATTTTCCACAAGAAGGTGAACGTTGATCACCACAAGAAGATAAGCCGGATTTTTGATGAAGGTGGTTAAGATTGAGGAGGGAAGATAGAAAGTCCAAAAGAAAGGACAAGTAAAGTCCCTTCCTGAGTCTGATTCTATGAGAAAGAATTTGACAAAAGATTTTGGAAAATTCTTTGAAAAGTTTTGAATGGGTTTTCCAAAGAATTTATTAGGAATATTTTATTTTTAAAAAGAAAGAAAGTTTAGAAATTCTTGGTTTAAAACTGGTCGGGCCAAAAGTTTCCAATTTAGGGGTTTTTGGTAAAAGAATTTTTCGTACCAAAATGAATGGAAAATAGAGCATACGATTGGCTATATGATTTTTTTTTATTTTTGTTAGTTTAAAGGTTTTTTTAGTTCTTTCTCTAAAGGGTGGATAAATGGAAATGTTACTTGATTAAAATGGGGTAAAGAGAATAGAGGGGAAAGAACACCCAATAATGATGATTAGGGGGAATATTCTTGTATAAGGAAAATACGGAGAATAACAGCTGAAATAGATTGTTTATCTTTACATATTATTGAACAAAAGCTCAATGACTAAAGCACTAGCAAATTGCACCATAATGAGTCATTATTGGGAAATTTAGATAGAAATAGCATTAAGAATTTATATATAATAATAGGATTAATAATCTGGTTAGAAATAATGTAGGAGCATAGCAAAAGGAATAGAACAGAAAGAATAAATAAATTCCATAGCCATGTAGTAACTGCATATATATTTTAGATAGATGCATAGATAGATGTTGCAATTGTATGTATATTTTAGAAGTCCCACTTAAATGCTAGAAATCTCTACTAAGGATGAAATTCGAAATAGCATGAGCAGTAGGAAAATAATATGACAAAAGTTATAATTGTCTACTCCAGTTTTCGTTGTTTAAAATTATAGAAGGTATTTTTGAAAAAAAATGATTTGGTATGACAATTGGGTTTTCAAATGTGATGCATTTTTTGAGTTAAAACCCCTACTTTTAAAGAATTAATTTCTATTATAAAAATGTCTTTGAAAAGGGAAAGATAGTTAGAATATAAAATATTTCATGATTCCTTTTGGCAACTAAGCGGTTTTTTGAATTTAATAAAAAGGCTTTTGAGTTTATGTTTTCAAAGAAAATAGTTTTGGATTAAGTACTTCATGATTGTGAAGTTTTTTTTAAAGAGTGTGAGAAACCAAACAAATTTTTTGATATGGAGTATATAGGGATCAATGCCTATATAAGATGAGGTAAAGATTTAGGCTATGACAAAAATAGCTATGGATGCTTCTAGGATAGCAATAAGTAATCCAAGTTGAATATAAAGAATATTGGAATGAATCTAGGAATGTTTGATTAGACATGTGTGAAATCCATAAGAACAACCCTCAAAGGTATGTGTAATTGTATCTAAGTATAATTTTGCAAGTCCTAGAGTATACTCGCATGAAAGTTCAAGGATAAGAAAAGTAAATACCAATGTTTGAAAATTCTATCAAGAGATTTTGATTGCGGGAAGATAGTAGTATGATGAGTGAAGAAGGTAATGAGATAGAAAACTCACGAAAAGGATGTTCATTGGCTCAAAGGTTGAAGAAGACAAGGTAGGTGGTAGGAAAGTTATTCCACCAAGCTAATTTTCCGTAGAGTTGTTCTAAATATACATAGCTTATATTTCTTACTCACTATAGTATGAGAATGCATAATTGGTCATAATAATATAAGTTATGGATGTATCTTATTTATTTAAAGCCAAGGAAGTAAGTGAAGACATGTGGATGATAATGGAATGGCGCACCAGAAACCCCATCTAAATTACTAATGAGTGATTAGGCCACAACATCATTAACACCGGTCAATGATGTGAGAAATGCGGAATACGGATCTAAAGGCTAGGATTAAACTAGAGGTGGGTGAATAGTGTTTAAAGGAATTACTAAATCTTTTTGAGTTTTTGTTAATTTGAACACAAATGTATGCAATATTCAGACACAGATATGATCACAGAATCGAACACAGATGCAGAAATAAAGCAAAAGCAACAAAGGAAAGAATACATCGGATTTTATACTGGTTCGGAGTTACCCTACATCCAGTTCCACACACAAGTACGGATTTCCTTTCAAAAGCAATTGTATAATTACACCCTCGATTTCAAGTCCACGAGGTACACCACTCCAGATTCACAATCCTCTGGGTAGAGATACTTGATTTCATGGATAACAAGTTCACCCAACTGATTTCCAAGGCTACAATCACACCTTTTCTCGCTTGATTGATTTCACATGCTACAATCACACCTTTTCTCGCTTAGTTTATCACAAAGAATCCTATAACTCTGAATAGCACCGAGATCTTGTTGAGATAGTGATAGAGACACAAAATGATCTAGTTAAATTCAATGTTGATTTCGACAGAGTAATGGTAAAAATGTTATAAAGAAATGTGGAAGAAGAAGAGGAGTGAAATCAGAGAAAAATATGAACGAAAATTCATTTAAAACTGCCCTTATTTGTAGTAGAACAACAGCCATGTCCATTCGTGAAAGGATATGACGAATAGACACTTCGTTTGAAATTTAATTTTTTTAAAATAAACTGCTACCATGTCGACATGGGGTACTTGAGGATGTCGACATGCCTAAGGTATTTTTGGTAATTTTCTTTTCTTTGAAAATAACTTCTATCTTATATTAAAACTATTTTAAACTTTATAAACATACTTAATTATAGTTAAAATACATAAGTAAATATAGAGAATAATATTTTGGTGTGTATATATATATAATATTACTATAATTTTATATTTAAATCTAAGTGTAAATATTAAAAGTTAAATATATTATTATTAAAAGATAGTTTAAAACTAAGGATAATTTGATTTTGAAAATAAAGATTATTTTGAGGCTAAAAATATTTAAAACCAGGATGAATGTTTTTGATTCTTTTAAAAGGAAGGTTTTGAAATCATTTTGAAAACAAAATATAATTTTGTAAAATCATTTGAATAAAAGGTTAGCGGATACAAAACAATGTTCCACCAGATTTTTCGTAGGTTCCATCCTACTTAGGGTTCCATCACTTTAACAGGCTCAAAGTGGATTCCATTCCATGAATAAATTGGATTTTAAAATGCCAGTACTTTTCTAGGAGTTTTAACAAAATTCCTAATTAAATTACATATTATTGAAATCTTGAACTCTTGATATTCTTGATACTCATGAGTCTTCAATCTTGATATCTTGAATCTCTATATTGTACAGTCTTCATTCTTAGTACCTGCATGGTTAGATCCTGCATATACATATATATATCTAAACTATAATGTTAGTATTTATATTTTATAATCTTATTCTAAGGTTGTTGTCATCAAAACCATCGTCTCAAGGACTAACAATCTCCCCCTTTCTGATGATGACAACCTTTGTTTATAAATATTACTTCTATCTTAATAACTCCCCCTAAAACTAATAACTCCCTTTTAATCTATGCCTAACTATCCTATTTTATACTTCTCCCCCTTGTCATCAACAAAAACTAACTCCAAACTATAGAACTCCCCCTTATTCTTGTACTAAAATACTTGCATTATTATTATATTCAATGGAGTATATAGTAGATAGATTAAGAGATAATTATACTGATAACTAATTAAAGATCATATAAATATCCATGTCTTTTTATACATGTTTTGCACACCAAACATCAATCCACACAAAATACCAATCCTTACCAAATCAAATCAAATATAATCAATCCAAGCAATCAATTAAAATCAAACAAAGCAATCAAATAAAATGAAATATTACGAGGAACTTTCACCCATCCTTCTTCTCCAAATATAGGGTCTGCTTTAATGGCATCCCAATTTTCATTATCATTGGTGAGAGAGACAGGAGGATGTGCTCCATTATCATCTTTGTGCAGGGAGAAAATCATCCATCGTATCGCATAGAAATGTTTTTCTTGCTCCTTGATCATCTGCATTTGACTCAACTCTAAATGTCGCTTGTTACGAAGAATGAAAGAGGGAATATTCTTGAAAGAATTAAGGGTTTCTTCAAGATTCTCGGTTAAATATGAATTGGATTGGCCATTTTTGAGTTTGTGTGAAGAAAGGTAGATAAAGTAGATAATAAATGATTTTAAGTGATGAATTTCGGAAGAAATAGGTATTTATAGGTGTAGAAATTCGTTTGAAATGAACAGACATAAGGTAGTTATTCAAATTTCAAATGAAAAGTCATTTCTGACCAGTACATGTCGACATGGTCAAGGGGAGATGCCGACATGGTTCAGTGAATTTTGACGACTTATTTTGATTTTGTGAATAATTGTGTATATATGTGTGTATATATATATAATATACTAACATTTATTCTGAAGATAGGATAACCTAGATAGTAGAAAAGTAGTTCAATTTCATTTCATAATAGAATGATACAATGATTAAACATTAAGAATTACACAAACATTCAAATCAAAATAAACTAAAACAAATACAACAAGATATGAAAAGATAGAACTAGTTAGAGGATGACGAAGATGAATATAATCCAAGCTTCTTGCTGACTTTGGAGAAAGACTTGTTCATCTTGGATGACATTTTATCCAGTTTCTTACTAACGGACCGTTTAAGAATCCGTTGATTCTCGAAAATGGTCTTTTGATTTTTGAGTAAGGTTTTGTTGGTTGGATTAGGAGGATGGTCAATGCTTTCTAAAGATATTTCACCTTCTTCTTCTTCTATTTCCATTTCATCCCCTTCTTCTTCCTCTTCCATCTCCTCATGAGCCAAACGCTCTTCTTTTTCGACAAAAGTCTCGTAAGGTTGAAAACAAATGGAATTTTCATAAGAGAAATGTTTGAGTGATTAAAAACCTTTCTTGAAACAAATTATTCTCCTTTGAAATCTAATCCAAAATAGTTAAAAATCCGAGTGAGATAGATTCCATGATACAAAGTGTTTTCACCCATTTCAAGATTTTTGGGATGAAATTCATCCAAAATAACTTACACCCAATTAATATCATAATTTCCAAAAATAGTAAAAAGTGCGTTGCAAACTTTTGAAGTTGGATTGTTAAAATTTCCCGATCTTGGGTCAAAGTATGTTGTAAAAGAAGATTAACAATTCTAGCTTTTGGTCGAAAGTTTCGATTTTTGAATACAAAATTATCATTTCCTTCAAAATGTGATGAAATGTTTCACGATCATTTTCATCGATATTAAAACTAGAAAGATCAATTCCTGTGCTTTTGCAATTGAGAATGGTACCCAAAAGATTACAATTTAAATCGGTTCTAGTGCCTTTGACACCACTCCAAATTTCATCATCATTTACATTATAAAATCCGCGGTTAAGATTTGCATAGAAAATCTTAACAAGACTTGGATACCAAACAAAATCATTTTAAGAAGCATCAACAAGGCTAAGAATTTGGTTACTTGCAAAAAGAGATCGATTTCATAAGTAGAGAAATCTTGAAATAAAGCTAACATCTCAGGATGGACTTTTCCATAGTTAGCATAGTTGATATATACTTTTATAGCCTCCGGATCATTGAAGAGTTGCTCTTTTATCTTTCTGAAAATTCTCATTATGGAGGGGTTGCTTGAAGAAGCCATTAGAGTAGAGAGTAGAGAGCTTGAAGTTTTGAGATAAGAGTTTGAATTTGAAAGTGAGAATGAAAAGTTGTGATAAAAGATAGTGAATAAATAGATTCTCAAAGGACATATTCTCTGGTCAAAAGGTAGCTTTTCAGAGAATTGAATGAAGTGAAAAGATGGAGGGAAATTCAATATTTGAATTCAAATTTATGTACCCATGTCGACATCATGGTGGGGACCATGTCGACATGTGTCTTTGAATTTCCATGATTGTTTTTCTTAAGCATTCTAATATATATATATATATATATTATTTTTAATGTCTATATATATATATATGGAATATTGCTAGAATTATAGTATATTCCATAAAATATTATGATACAATTAAAAATAAAAATAAAATAAAAATAATAGTAAAAAATATAAAAAATTAAAATTCAAACAACACACCAATTCAAAATCAATCAATCAAGCATCCAATTCTAAGCATGCAATTTCAACCAATTGTATTGTAAATGTGTACTTTTTTCTGAGTCTGTTTCTCTGAATTCTTCGGTGTTGTGAACTGCCATGAAACACATTTTTGAGTTATCCGTGTTCTGATCATCATCGCTTGAGAACGAGTCTGAGTCATCTAGAGTAGCAGTAAATGCACGTTTTCGTTTCTTTACGGAACATTGTTTATAGGAAGATTTTACCTATCCTATCTGGATACGGACAGTCTCTTTTGATATGGCCTAGATCGTCACAGTTGAAACATTTGACATTGTTTGGCACTACATTCTTATATCCAGAGTTCTTATAGTTGTTTCTCTTAAGATTGTTTATCTTTCTGTATTTCAGGAATTTCCGAAAATTCTTGGTCATAAGGGCTATCTCTTCATCATTATCGCTGTTTGAGTCTGATCCATCGGTCAATGCATTCAACGCCATTGATTTCTTTTCAGATGCTTTGCTTTCTCTTCTCTCAATCATTTGGACTTCAAACGACCTTAGATTTCCAATTAATTCTTTTATCTTTAAGGTACTGATGTCATTTTCCTCTTCGATCGCAAGTGTCTTTTGATCCCATTCTGGAGTAAGAGAATTTAAGATTTTTCTGAGTTAATCTTCTTTCGAAAATTCCTTTCCTAAGGATATTAGAGAATGCATAATGTTTTGAAATCTACTATACATATCGGAAATAGACTCACTAGAATTCATTTTAAATAATTGAAACTGGTTTGTCAGCATGGAAATTTTGGTCTGTTTAACTTTGCTTGTTCCTTCGTGAGTAACTTGCAAAGTTTTCCAGATTTCATATGCAGAGTTACAAACTGACACTCTATTAAATTCATTTATATCAAATGAACAAAACAGAATATTCATAGCTTTAGAATTATTTTGTGCAACAGTCTTTTGCTCAGCAGTCCACTGTGCAAAATCAGTTGTGGGTTCAGAATATTCAGTCCGTGAGATATTCCAAGTGTCTAGTCCTATAGACTGTAAATATATTTTCATCCTACATGCCCAATATGCATAGTTACTGCCATTAAAAAGTGGCGCTCTGATAGTAGACTGACCTTCTACAAATGAACTAGTGACAGGGATAATAGAACCAGCGTTGGTAGTGTTAACAGTACCAGTGTTGGTAGCCATTTTGAGAATTTTTCAAAATCCAGATAAAGAAAACTTTGAAAACCTGGCTCTGATACTAAATGTGAGAAATGCGGAATACGGATCTTAAGGCTAGGATTAACACTAGAGGGAGGGTGAATAGTGTTTAAAGGAATTACTAAACCTTTTTGAGTTTTTGTTAATTTGAACACAAATGTATGCAATATTCAGGCATAGATATAATCACGGAATCAAACATAGATGCAGAAATAAAGTAAAAGCAATAAAGGAAAGAACGCATCGAATTTTATACCGGTTCGGAGTTACTTACATCCAGTCCCACACACAAGTACGGATTTCCTTTCAAAAGCAATTGCACAATTACACCCTCGATTTCTTGGCCACGAGGTACAACACTCCAGATTCACAATCCTCTGGGTAGAGATACATGATTTCACGGGCAACAAGTTCACCCAATTGATTTCCAAGGCAACAATCACACCTTTTCTCGCTTGATTAATTTCACAGGCTACAATCACACCTTTTCTCACTTAGTTTATTACAAAGAAGCCTATAATTCTGAATAGCACTGAGATCTTGTTGAGATAGTGATAGAGAATCAAACCAGAAATGATCTACTTCGATTCAATGTTGATTTCGGCAGAGTAATGGTAAAAATGTGTATAAAGAAATGTGGAAGAAGAAGAGGAATGAAATCAGAGAAAATATGAATGAAAATTCGTTTAAAACTGCCCCTATTTATAGTAGAACAATAGCCATGTCCATTCGTGAAAGGATATGACGAATAGACACTTCCTTTGAAATTCAAAATTTTGAAATAAATTGCTACCATGTCGACATGAGGTACTTAAGGATGTCGACATGCCTAAGGTATTTTTGGTAATTTTCTTTTATTTGAAAATAACTTCTATCTTGTATTAAAACTATTTTAAACTTTATAAGTATACTTAACTATAGTTAAAATACATAAGTAAATATAAAGAATAATATTTTGATATGTATATAATTTTACTATAATTTTATATTTGAATCTAAGTATAGATATTAAAAGTTAAACATATTATTATTAAAAATAGTTTAAAACTAAGGATAACTTGATTTTGAAAATAAAGATTATTTTGAGGCTAAAAATATTTAAAACCAGGATAGTTTTTTTTTTGATTCTTTTAAAAGGAAGGTTTTGAAATCATTTTGAAAACAAGATATAATTTTGTAAAATCATTCGAATAAAAGGTTAGCGGATAAAAAACAATGTTCCACTAGATTTTTCATAGGCTCCATCCTACTTAGGGTTCCATCCCTTTAACAGGCTCGAAGTAGATTCCATTCCACGAATAAATTGGATTTTAAGATGCTAGTGCTTTTCTACGAGTTTTAACAAAATTCCTAATTAAATTACTTATTATTGAAATCTTGAACTCTTGATATTCTTGATACTCATGAGTCTTCAATCTTGATATCTTGAATCTCTATGCTATACAGTCTTCATTCTTGGTACCTGCATGGTTAGATCCTGCATATACATATATATCTAAACTATAATGTTAGTATTTATATTTTATAATCTTATTCTAAGGTTATTGTCATCAAAACCATCATCTTAAGGACTAACAATAGCTTCTAGCAATTATTTCTTTTAGGTTTTTAGGTTATAATCGGTAGTTATCTCCCTTAGGATATTGGAAAAGCGTACGACATGATATGAGATATGTTTCTATTTTATTATTGTGTTGATGGTTTGGATGAGCTTTGGCCACTATTTGATATATCGAAAAACTACGTAAATAAGGAGATCTCATAAGGACATTTAACTATCGATAAAATGTAGTTAAAGCTGGAAGTTTAGGAAATAGGTTGGGAAATTAAATTACAAGTAGAATGCTTAGATCCCAAAACTTAAGAATTTTAGAAAAAAATAAATTTTAGCAAATGGAGGACGGGATAAGGTTGTTGTGAAATTACAGATCATTATCCCTATGCCTTAAAATCTAAAATTTATAAATAGGCTTGTATATTTGTCGTTTTACAGTAAAGGAAAAGTTCCCCAAACTAGGATTAACTACACATGTTAGGGTCAATCATAGGCGTTAACTCATTGACTGAATCCGGATTATGTTAAGATGTGGCTTGATTTGTTTTAAGCGTGGTGCAAAAAATATGTTTGAAAACTTTTGTTCAAAAGCTTTTGAAATTTTTTGAAAATACTTTTAAGAAGTTAGGTTCAAAAGTTTTTGGATATTTTTTTCAAATACTTTTGAAATAAGAAAATTTTCGATTTTCAAATGCTACATAGTTAGCATAGGGAGCATCGATGTGTTAGTGAGTATGAGTTCTGCATTCCGACAAAAGTAACGATATACTAAACATAGATAATAACAAGGGAAATGATGTTTTAGTTTTGGAATTTCTATTTCCATACATTATTGATAGTAAAACAAACTTGCATATTGGATAACTAAGTTTTAACATCCAAAAATAAACCATCTTATATGTATTGTACTTAGAAAAATTGGATAAAAATTGAGGGCATAGAGAAGGTTCCAAGGTATAATGGAATATGTATCCAAAAAAGGGTGGAAGTGTAAAAATTTCCATCTAAATTCCTATTTCTCATAGGAGTGTAGATGTAAAAATATAAATTTAAAAAAAAAAAATTGGATGTTAGAAATTATGTGATAGGTTTTGGACAATATGGATTGGATGCAAAATTGGTTGAACCATACTTTTAATCGTAGGAGTGTTGAAACTTTTATGTGAATAATGACTTTTGATTTTTGAAAACTTGCATACATATAGAACTATTAGTATATATAGGTCGTTTGCATCATATTTTCAAAATGCTTTTAAAAGAATGCATTCATATAGGAGGCACCGACTTAGAATCATTCAGCATGCATGTCTTATATGTTGTGATACATAATGCACTTGTACACGTTTGGCTGCAAAATTGGTTGTATACAAATTGGTTGGATAGCTTAGATTGATTGTGCGCTATGTTACATGATTCAATCGTTGAGGGAATTTCATGGACGAAATTCTTTTAAAGAGAAAGAATGTAGCACCCCATAAAATCAATGGTAATTAAAAAAAATGCGGTTTCAAAAGTTGAATTTGAGAAAACGATGGAATTTAGACATGAAACTTGCACAACTCCGTTCGTGGTGATTTTTTGAGCAACTTTTATATTTGGAGTTTTGCGATCGGAGCTCAAACGAAGAAGTTATCAGAGTTTGAAGTTTTAGGAACAAAAATAATTAAAAAACCGAAAATGTAAAATAAAGTATATCAAATGTGGACCCTATCGGACGGACCCCTCCTTGGGCCGGTCGACCTCTAGTAGCCAATCGCTTATAAGGGAGCAACCAACTGATTGTATAGTAGTGACTAGGATTTAAACCTTGGCCTAACATCTCGGATTTAATTATTTTATTCTAATAGATAAGGTTGATTCTAGCACCTTTAAATACAGGTCTAACCCCTTGCTTCTCTTCTCATATTTTCTAAAGGAGCAAAGATTTACCTTTTCCCTTCCCCACTATTTCTAGAAATTATAAAATTTTATATTATATATATATAAATCGGAGAAGGAGAGAAAATAAAAGAGAAAAAGAGAAGAAGTGAATCGGTACCATGGAAAAAAATTTCATTATTATAAATCTGTATTCACTTTAACCACAAATATCTTCTCAAATCAATACTTCTAATAGTATATATATATATATATATATATATATATATATATATATTGTTATGCATATTCATTTGGATTAGAATGGAAAAGGAGGCAAGTAAAGAAATGGATTCAAATTTGGGAGATTTGGAAAGCTAAAAAATTGTGTGGGAAATTATATAATTTATTTATAATATTTAAATTTATCTCGTTGAATTTTATTTAACTATTATGCTTATATAAGATCTGATGAGTTGTAGGCTTAAAATAAACATGTAGGGATATTGCCTATATATTCTGTAAAATAGGTAATTGGAATAGGAATGTTATTTATACCATAATCTAGAAATTTAAAAATCAGTCTCTAAATTTTTTAAAGTTGTAAAGTTTAGTGCAGATTTATAGCTGGGTTGTAAAATGTTGTTATTAGTTTAGACTGCCCTAGTTTGACTTGGAATATGAATTAATATGTTTTAATTTATTAGGAGCGGGGTATAATTTAATTGGATTTATTCCCATGTAATTTCCATAAATTATCCAATTCCAAAAATATGTATAAAAAGCGCATCGTTTGAATTAACAAGGAATATACCAAATAGATAAGAGATGTATAAAGTATTGATATTCTTCTTCGTAGTTTACACCGTCTGTTTCAATAAAAAAGAAGAGATAATTTCTCGTAATTTCAGATGGAGCAAAAGTCTCATTTTTGGGTAGTTTATGGGAAGTTACAATGAAATCCTTTTAGGAAGGACAGCTCTGATAAATTTGGAAAGGAATGCTCTAATTTAAGAATTAATAGATAGAAATAGGAAAACTTGCATATACACACACACCTATTTTTTAAAAAAAATAGCTGCACTTAACGAATTAAAATAAATAAAATATATAGCATAATTTATGACGATATTCATATTAGTTATTAATAACGTATTACATTATATGATTGGGAGCTGTATATGGAAATGATGTAGTAACTCCAGAATTAATAAGGCAATAAATGTGTAGTTAATAGGGAGTTACAGAATTTAATGTGAAAAGAAATGTGTTTAATGAGATTGATTAAAGGGTTTAATATGGCATTCATGGGTAAATGAAATAGGTATAATAGGTTGAATTAGAACGAATA
This sequence comes from Allium cepa, assembly GCA_030765085.1. Lineage (NCBI taxonomy): Eukaryota > Viridiplantae > Streptophyta > Magnoliopsida > Asparagales > Amaryllidaceae > Allium > Allium cepa. Next base: position 342,633,890 of record CM060931.1, read on the forward strand.
AATAAATATTATTAGAGATTGTCCAAATAGAATAATAATTACCATTTATTACAGACAATTGATATTTATGGAATATAGTAAATAAGCATATAAGGTAGGAATTAAAAGCTGGAAGGTAGAATAATTTTAATAGTGGGAAATTATACAACTTTACTTATACAATTAGAACAAGCGTGAATTAGCAGGCCTAGCCCAACATTTAAGCTTAAGATGGTTGATTTGGTTTAGTGGACTACGATGCGAGGTCGGCAGAGCCACGCAACAAAAGTCAGCCCTTCCCTTAGAGGCTACTAGCAGTTGTGTATGCTTACTACTGATGTGGGACATCTGTAGCCGCAGGACCCATGGGAAAGGGATATGTATTGCAGATAGGTAAGGGAAATATACCAAGGGTTCACCTCGAATTTGAAGTATTAAATGGCCTAGTACTTTTGAAGAAATGAGGTCCGCTTCATTTTTAATAAGAGATATTAAGTAGCCCAAAGGGGCATTTCCTTAACTTGCATTAGGTAGTCTAAATGGGATGTCAGCTGGGGAAGGACGGTAGGCCATGTCATTATTTTTATTGGATCGGTATTTTGTAGTAGGCTGCAATACAAGCATTGAACACCAATGGTCTCGAGTAGTAGATAACAAAGGATCAGGTTCCGCCCTGACGAATTTCACTTTCTACTAGTTTGGAATCCTAATGGGATACGCATAACTTCAAAGTTAGTTAACTAGATGTCTGTTTTCTAAAGGTGGTCTGGTTAACCCTTAAATAAGGCTTTGAGATGCGCTAGTGGTATGGAGATTAAATTATGAAGCCATAGATTAGGGTTTATTGGTTTCTGCAGCTAGAACCAATCGACCAACGTTTACGTTGCAGAGGGCCCGCTTCTAGGACTGAGGTATTAAATGGTCTTTAGGTCTGTCTCCTCCCTATTTAAGAAGTATTAAGTGGCCGGAGGTTTTGGGTAGTACAACGTTTAGATATATTTTATGTATATGCGCATATATATATATATATATATATATATATATATGCATATAAGATTTAACAATAAGCCATAAATAATAGACATAACACTTAAATGGAATCAATCTGCATAAATTAATGTTACGGGTAAAGTGTGTAATTTTCCAATCATTAGAACGTTATTTTGACCCTCTTTTCATTACAACCTGCATAGATTTAGAGGGACATGCTACTGGTGCAAGACAACAACGATAAATGGTGAAATCTTCTTATTGATCCTCGATGCTAACAAGCATTAGATATCCAAGGAATACTACTGATTCCAAGGTAGCAGCCTTAGTCAGTATTTATGTTCTATTATATTTTTTGATTCTGTTGTGTGTTTATATTGATAGCACTCTGATATACTTGTGTTTATTATGGGTTACCAAAATCAATGATCTGTGCCCTAATGAAATTAGGTTTCTATTAGCTGAAATTAGGGTCCATTAAGGTGCAGGTTGTTACAACTTCTGTGAAAATTCTAAATTTAAAGTCTCATGTAAAATCCTATTCTCTAATTTCATTTCAATACTAAAAGTTTAATCAAAACCATTCACTTTAAAATCACACTTTTGTGTTTGTATATGAATAATTATACACACGTATCATATATTACAAAGTTTGCAAATATATGTTGTTTAAGATCAAAATAATTAAACCATAATAATTATGTCTATGGAAATATACATGTGTTGTTTAATTCAAATTTGTAAGGTGGTTCTTATGCAGTAATGTATAATAGTCGTCAAACCTTTCTTTAATTAAACCAAATTCGTTATTGTCGATTTTGGATTTCAAATATACAAAACTACCAAATATGTTTTCAATACACACACACAAATTTATTTTATTAATTAAACCTTGGACAACAAAGGCATGCGTAAATTTAATCATAAATTTCATTTAATAAACCAATTAATCTAGTTATGGAAAAGAGAAATGAAAGGTTTTTCTCTGTTTATACGATGTCATATCTTCTCTCAATTAATTGCATAAGTTAAGAGAGAGAAGCCAAAGTTTCTTTCTCTATATTATATTATACATATAGTATTACACACTCACACACTGATTATTTGTTGCACTTACTGATTACACATATGAATGTATTATATACATTCTAAATTTAAAATTCCATTTAATAAATATTTTAATCAAAACTTTTTACATTAGATCTAAACTCCATTTAGGCTTCATAGACTTAACAAAGATCTAAAATACAGATTTTTTTTTGAATTGTATATATTTTACTTGCTTTCGACTGGTCTGCTTTCTTCAATTGTATTAGAGTCAAATGGCCTATGCAGTCTAAATTAGACATATTAGAACCAACTAACTAAGCTTACCCATTTAGCATAGTGTCTAAAAATTCTAGTCTGGGTTTGGTTGATCAAGTACCCTGCCCTATCTTGCTACCAGCTTGGCCCGAAAGGTAAAGTAAGCACAAATGTTATTCCTAAAAGTAAAGGCATAATTTGAATTTGGGTCTTGGGCTAATTTCCAAAATTTGTTTGAAAATTTAAAAAATATTTTAAATTTAAAAGATAAGTTTAAAATATAAAAGAGAATTTTGTAAAAATTATAAATTGCATCCAAAATTTTCAAAATTGTTTTGAAAAATTAAATAATTAATTTTGAAATTTTAAAAATTGAAAGTTAAATTAATATATTGAATTAAATTAAATAATTAATTAAAAGTTAATTAGTTAAAACATATATGTTGATATGTACGTATTACTATAATTGTTATAGATATTTATTTATCTTAAAATTGTTTATGATAAATTAAATTAAAATTTCAAATTAGTCAAAATATTTAATTAAATTGTTAATTAAATAAAATTAATTAAAATTTAATTGATTAAAATGTATATATATTGATATGTACATAGAAATAAACTATAAATGTTATAGGTTATTAACTATCTTCAATTATTTAAGATGAGTAGTGTAAAATTTTAGAAATTATACATCGAATAGATTAAATATGATTTAATTTATGATAATACTCAAAATTAACTAAATAAAATTTAATTAATAATATTCATAAGAATATTGCATAAGTTAATTAAATTATAAAAGGTTATAAATGAACTAAAACTTGTATAATCTGAATGTAAATTATAGATGGAACTGGAAAGAAATCCAATTTGGATTTAAGGAACAAGTACATACATATAGTATGTATACCATGGTTTTTGATGTGTCCAATACTTGAATCATGATGATATTTTGCAGGAAATATATTATTCCTCAAATTGATGTCACTCAATATATGTATATTGAAGATTATGAATCCTTAATATATTAATTGTCATCAATCTATTTATATATAAATAGATTAATTGCATACTTTTTACTTGCTGACATCCCTCAAGCTAGAGATGTTATGTGTAGACTATTACTATATTTACCAGACAAGGTAAGATACATGCACATATTTGTTAATATTCCTTAAGGTACGTGCATTATACTTAAGTTGTTGTGAAATAATAAGTATGAGCAAATAATCTATTTGGTTCGTTGATATTCCTCAAGGTAAAAATAAGATTAGAACAAAAACTACGAGTTAAGAGTTGTATATAATATAATCAATAATGTGTTATCCACCTCTTTCAGGCCTATGATTTATTAATATTCCCTCAAGGTCAAAATCCCAAGACAACTGAGTCCTAACATCCACTAGAGAAATAAAAAAAATTCTATGTTTTTCTTAAGGTTTTGGAAAACATAAAAATCTAGTGAGAGCCATATTATAAAAATCAGATAGCAGCATTTAACCTTTCTAATATAATAAGAAAATTTTCTATATAAAGTTGAAATAGTTGCATCGAAAATTTATGCAACTAATATAATTAATAAAACATATATCATTGAAATATATAATTGAACTAAATTAAGACTGATAAAGAAATATAAAATATACTTACTTTAAATCCTTTGGCGTGTTTTCACTTCATAACCCATGTAAGAGCCAATTTGCAAAACCACTAAAATATTCATGTCTCGATCGCTTATGAGTTTATTTGTCCATGACTGTATATTGTCTTTTTTTATGAGTTTTGAACTCTTAAGAAACACAAGAATATAGATATTTAATCAATATTCAATCATATATAAATGCTATATAGTGAATTATTGTAGTTCATAATGTTCGAAGATTCAATGAAAGTAGTTCATGAGAAATAAGCAAATAAACCATAATGCAAAATTGGTATCCACAATATGGATTTCTTTTCGAATGGTTCGATCTTTTAGAAAAGGAAAGCGAATATACAAGAGTGGATGTAACTTAGGCACAGTTGAGATGAAGAGAGTGAATAGTCAGCACTTCTTCATGAAGTGATCTTGGAAATGAGGATTGTAAAAAATACCAGCAGATACTTAATAAGGAATAAGAAATATAATTTTTATTCCAATTGTTTTTTTCATATAGAAATTTTTTTCTTCTATAAAATTTATTTCTATGAGTTTAAGATATTTGACTAAAAACTCTCGACTGTAAACTAGTTATAGTAAAGAAAAAAATTGCCTACAATAAGTAGTAGAATAGAGCTTTGTATTTCATATGCTATTGTAGTAATGACGAAAATAGTGGAAGCATGACATATGATACTTATCAGTGCATGCATCAAGGTGCAAAAATTGTTTTCGTAATGTACTACATATTATTTATGAAATAATATTTAACTTCAGATATTGACTGAAAGAGAAGGTAGTTTTAATTTAGGGATTTTCAGGCTAAGGGAAAAGGTTGGAGAAAAAGTTAGTTTAAAGTACAAGAAGTTTTTTTTTAGGCTAAAGGACACATTGTAGTGTAAATCATAGAATGATAGTTGTAGCTATCATTATCTGTTTACACTAAAAAGTGTCCTTCGACTAAAAAGCAAACTTATTGTCCTTGAAAATAATTTTTTCTACAACTTCTTCCTTGTTCCCATTTTCTTGTTTAATTTATGAAGAATGTTTTGAATATTGTTAGGAGATAAATTTATTACAATAATAGTGTTGCATTGGTTAAATAACATGGTAGTTAAATAACATGGTAGTATCTATAATTTATTACAATTCTTTTGGAATTAAGGACAAAGCCCCTATTTAGCAAGAGCGATATAAGAGTTAATGAACTCTCTAGATTGATACACGAAGATGTATGCATTCAAAAGTCTAGTAATACTAAGTCTAGTAATACTAAAACAATTCTATATATTTGCTTACTTCACGGATGAATTAACATAAAATGAACATATGTATTTGATACACTAGTACTGTATCTATGATAAGTTCATTGAACATAAAACAGAAGTATAAAACGTAAATGCAAAGGAAATAAGAAAATTCGATTTGATCGAATAGGTGAGTATATAGGGAAACAGTTCTATAAAAGCCTAAAAATGAATAAAATTCAATCTAAAGGTCACTCCTCATGACTAATAATGAAGAATGGAACGAAATTAATCGAACTAAATAAACACAACACATTAGAATGTCTAATGTTAAATCCCACATGTTAAAGAGAAATTATGAATCTTCTTATTGTTAAGAAAAGAACTTCCACGGTCTTAAATAATTCATTAGGAATGTTGACTCTACGATGTGGAACGATGAGAAAATCTAAAATGGATTCCGAGAACGTTATTAAATTATGATTTTGATATTGGTACCCCAAGGGATATGATCTATCGGCTGCAAAAATTTCTTTAATAAGAAGATTATTGCAGTTAGAATATAAGACTTGTTGATAAGAATAACGTCAAAATTTCTATTATTGAAACTAGCGTAACAGATTCATCATTCAACTTGTTTTTAGTTAATGCAGATTATGTTCGCAAAATTTATCGCTTGGTTTGACTTTGAGTTTTGGTACATATATATTGGAGCAAAGATTATTCTAAATAATGATTTAGAATAAACTGTTCACGTAACAACAAAAATGTCTCAAAGGAGTAGGAGCAATGGCCGAGTTTGTGCATATTGGATACGATCCAAGAATAGATACGAAAGTGTTATTCGATAAGAAGTTAAGTAAGTATCTTGAGGGAGAAATCAAATAATTTGAATCCAAGTCAAAATGCAGAGGAAGCATGTATCTATGAGAAAGAATATTAAAAGGTACTAAAATATATTTCTAAAACTATAAGTAAACAATAAACTTATGGTTGTTAACAGTGTATTCATGTTAAAATCGTCTCATTTTGGTTGTTTAATACTTTAAATTGGATTTGAAAACGACCTCCTTTATACTAAGCATAAGTAGATATTGGGGATGTCACAAAATGATATACATGAGCACTATATTAAATTGTTTAATATCGAGCATATAAGATGGATTTCTTATGCATTGGCAGTAGAAATTATCATACATGCCATATTGTGTACAATATCACATTTTGCTAATGAATTTGATACATAAAACAAGCATCAAATATGAATTAAGATTACTATACATTTTAAGTATTCTCAAGTATTTATAAAATACTAGTGAATTGTTAATAGAAATAATGAACTTCTTATGAAGGAGTGCACAGACTCAAACATCATAAGTGATATCGAGTATAGTATGTTGACCCTAAATTCATGTTCAAACTTAAGTTAAGAACTTTTATTTGAAATTATTTCAAACAATTAGTAGTAGCTGATTCAACAAAGGCTATTATAGTATAAAAAGTATAAATAAATGCGTAAATTTATAGCTAAGTTGAGGATAATTTAAATTTTGAAAATCCCATGACAATATTATATGATAACAATATCGTGATATAGTTCGTAAAAAAACAAGAACTCACTAGAAGTCGAGAGGAATATACTAAATAGTTTCATACGATAAAGGAATTTTATCAACATCGGAGAGATTTGATTGACATAATAGATAATTAAACAATATAGCAAAAAAGTTCAATAAGGAACTGACTCGATTAGTTTTTGAGAAAACTAATCGATGAAGTTGGAATGAGATTTCATAATTGATCCCAAATGTACGTGGGAGATTGGTAGAGTTAGGGATCTGTCCTAGGGAAAATATGTAATTTGCTACATATATTTAACTCTATGACCAATCTTGTACAAAACAAAAGGAGTTTTTCTTTCTATCGTATACTTGTTTTATAGTGATCAAATAACTAAGTAAGTAACTTAAAGTATATAGATGGAAAATCCTTAAAAGATATGTTATGTAATAGTCAATACAAATGTTGTAATCATGAGAATTTTATCACATCGGAAATAACATATTGTGTTAAATATTCCTAGTCAAGATGCTTTGAGAAAGGATATCAATTCATTCGTTGAGATTAGAGTACCTAACGCTCTCCAAATGTTGGACAGTGTATTTCTCAAGCCTGTTCGGGGCACCAAGGGGTTACGTACTCATAGTTATTGGATAACTATGGAATGACTCACTTGTGGTTAATATAACTAAGGTCAAATAGACAATCTCAATGTAATGATGTTACGTGGTCCCTCGACTTAAGAATACTGTGAAACTCCAATATGGACACTCCACTTTGATTACAGTTAAATCATTGCACGACGTTCATCGAACAACTATAGTTGGGTCTGTATTGAAGCATTGGAAGTGAAACACTATTCAATAGAGAATTCTTCTTCTCGGTTATATGGGGTTAGTTTCACGGTCAATTGTAGTCAACACAAAATTGAAGTCTATAGTCAGAGCAGTACACTTAATAATAATTATTATTGAACCAAGGATTTTGTGCTTGGAATTAGAAAGTTTAATGTTGATGATGTTGGAATTTTGACCAAACTCATATTCTGTAGGTCCTAATGTGATATAGTTTTGATAAAGAGAATTAATGTAAATAATCGTTACTACTAGGTACTACTTATAATAAATAAAATTGAATTTCTACCAAAAAATGTATAAGCAATAATTTCATCAAAATCATCACACTACTAGCTAAGATGATGTGTGAACGTTAATATTTGAATTGTTTGATACTAATCGCTGACTGAATTTACAACTTTAAGTCGCACAACTGAAATGATGAATACTCCGAATAAGCCACATGATTTAGTTAATTTGTAATCGCTATAAGTTTATAAATTAATAAATATTTATGAAATACCGATTACTAAATTTTATTAAATTTGTTTAAATGCCATTAATATTTAATAAAGCATGTATATAAAAGTCAAAAACATACATTTCTGATATATGATGTCAGAAGGATGTTTAAACTAGATTAACATAATAATTACTAAGTGGGGTTTTAAATAAATGAAATTAATTAATATTTATAAAATATTAACTATTAACATTTTATTTGATTTGAATACCATTAATATTTAATTAAGTGTGTGTGTATGTATAAAACTACGAACGCGCGTATCGATATATGATATCGATTGAATGTTTAAATTGGATTTAAACAGATTAAATGCTAGGTAATTTTGAAATTTTTATAATTTTGTAACACCTATTATAGCTGGCCATAGGTAATAAAGATAGAGAGGGGACGTAATAATATTTAATTAGGAAACAGAGAGGGGACTTAATAATATTTAATTAGGAAGTAAATAAAAAAGGTTTTAAAGGAAGTAATTGAAAGATTTCAATGTTTTCTTTAAAACATATTCTCTCTTATTGATTTAAGAGGTTCTCTATAGACAATTCTCATTCAGGCCGTTTCTCTCCTTTTCTCATGAGCTATAGCCAAAAAATTATAGTGAATGAGGGAAAAATTCCAAACAAAATCAAATAAAAATAAAAAACATTGTTATCTTGTGATTTTTGCAAGTTTTAGAGATTGATTCTACCGAATCTAGGAGCTTTGATTCATTATGCAAGGTGTGATTTATTGGCCACATCTAAAGGTAATTCTTTGGTTTGAATTTATCTTTGTGTTTATATCACTCATATGACTTGAATTTGTATGATTCACTTTGGGTTTAATCATTCATCTAACAACATGTAACCTAAACCATTTTACGTCTATTTTGATTAAAAATATATCAATTGTATTGATTTGATTCCGATCTATATTTGTTCATCATCTCCTTTTAATACATTTTTATGATAAATTAATATGTTTTGGACCCTATGTTATTTGATAACTTGTTATTATTCTCTGTATTGTTTTGATCTGTAAGTTCAATCATAAGTTTACAGATGCCTGCTTTATCCTAATTTTTTTCCTTTTACTTTTGGAAATTGTGTGAAACTGATAGCTAATTTATATTGAGGTGTATTTCATAATTTCATAACGTTAACAGACACAAATAAAAATGAAGTGTACATGTTAAATTATTTATTCTATAAAAATGAATCTTTAACGTTATATGGTCAATACTTGGATATAAATATTTTAACCATTGTCTATACAAGAATGGAAATCATTGATCTAAAATTAATGAAAGGACTTTTGTGCAAATTGTGACTTCTTTGTAGTTTTTGAAATTTAAAGTCTCATGTAAAATCCTACACTCTAGTTTCATTTCAGTACTAAAAGTTTAATCGAAATCATTAACATTAAAATCATATTATGTGTGTGTGTATATATGTAAATATACACACACATATATCATATATTACTATGTCGTAAATATATGTTGTTTTAGATCTAAATCATTAAACTATAATAATCATTTATAAGGAAATATACATATGTTATTTAATTCAAATTTGTAAAATCGACCTTCTTTAGTAATATAAGATTACTGTTGTTAGGGCCAAAATTGGTCACTAACACCCAAATCCAGATGAAAGCACCAAATCACAGTCATAAATCACAATCACAAATCGCAAGTAGAATGTATGTAGAGAGTACAAATACGAAGAACAGTAAAAATTAAACAAAAAGCAGTAATAACAAAAGATTTATAGTGGTTCAGTAAACTCCGGCCTACATCCACGGTAAAAATTTCCTTTTTATTGATGTTAGAATTAATTACAGTTACAATCCAGAGTTTTTAGAACAACAACGACAAAGCAACCTTAGTATAGAAGACGAAGGGAAACAGAATGAAGATCCCTTTTCTAAATCCCCACATGTTGTATTTATAGGCAAAACCTAAGTTACTGGGCTTCCTGAGTAGTCCAGGCCCATCAAGACCACAGCCGAGCCAACATCCTTCATCATGACCGACCCACTACGGTCGAACCATGCATGGCCGACCCACTATTGCCAAACCACATATGGCCGATCCACATGTTCTAATCCTCTTGAGGCCAGAACCATTCAGCCGAACTACTCCAATGTCGACCCACTCTATGCTGAGCCCTAGCCTTCCTACTGACCTACTTCAACATGACTGACCAACATCATCAAGGTCGAACCGGCCTCAACACTACGAACGAACTAGGTGAATCGAGCCGCCAAGACCGAACCATGCATGTTCTCCCGTCCTCGACCAAGCCATGCTTCCATGCCGATCCACATCATCTAGACCGATCCACAACACCATGTCGATCCACATCATCCAGATCGGTCCACAACACCATGCCTAACCACACCACCTAGAACAATCCAAAACACCAAGCCGAACCACACTACCTAGACCAATCCACCTAAAGCTGAACCATATTTGACCGAACCATATCTCCCATGCCGATCGGCTCCATCTTGACCGAACCATGACTCACTGTCCTATCATGGCCGACCCATGCCAAGCGGCACCTTCTGAACCGCCTAGGCCGAGCCACATACACCGAACCATCCAGGACTGATTGTCTATCCTTCGAGCTGGCTCAAACCTATCGTATCCAGTCTCCATAAACGAGCAATCAATTTAGTTAAATATGCCTGTCCACGGCCATGCCAAATGCGGGTTAACATTTTCCCCCTAAAAAATACCTTGCTATTGAAAGGTGTGTTTTGAATAGCCTCAAACCCGATATCTGAAGTCTGTATGTTATCCATAGCCATACCTTCCGTTTCATAATCCAATCCATTTTATCCAAGTGCCATTGTCGTATTCTAATCCAAATCTACGACTGCTCCGAGTCGATACCCGATTATGAATCCATTGACCAAACCCTGAGCCAATTCTATAGCCATTTGAACTCGTCAACCGAGTTTTAATCCATCCATAACCAATAGCCAAACCTATGACCTTTCTGGGTCGATATCCAAATTTGGAACCGCTCCGGGCCCTTTTTCGAATTCAAGACCCCACCGGGTTTAACTTCGAATCTGTAGACCATGTCGGGTCGCGTTATCTTATTCCAGCCTCGACTCTATGGTCAATGGCTTGCATATTCTCCAGCTTCGGCTCTCTGGCCGAGGAATTTTATATTCTCCAACCTCTGCTCTCCGATCGAGGACTTTTATATTCTCTGGCCTCGACTCTCCGGCCGAGGACTTTTTTTATATAGTGTTCGAACTCATTCATCGTTCTCCGGCGAAGGGACTCATAGTCTACGATCACTGCCCCGTCTCTCCGGTCAGGACTGTGATCGTGAGACCTGTTTTATTTATTACATTAATGCAAATCCAATTATTTAAAAGTTTTTGCAGCCAGGGAAAGCCAAATAAATGTTTGTGCATCCAAGGGAGAAATCAAAGTTTTCAATGAAACGAAAAGACAAAATAAGATTTCATAGACTCGAACAACACAGTTTGTCATCATCTCATAGCATGCCTAGGGACCGTCCTCGATCTCGTACATGTGTAAGTGATTTAGCCGTATCACTTCGAGTTCTATTACTTATTCAATCCATAAATCTTTTCAGTTGATAATAAGCTGATGTTGCCTAGGTCCAGTGCCATCTTCGTTCGAGGTGGGTAATGGCTGCCCATGTTCCACTGCCATAGCTCGATTCCTTACACGGTGTTGTAGATGACCATTCCTTACATGCTCCGCAAAGATCCCTGCAGTCATTTGTGTTGTGCCTATCCAGCTCATGGAATACGCAATGCATTCCCGATGCCCGCTCGTATTCAGAAGGTTCCCTCTTTGCAGGCCTTCGATATTGGAGGCGCTCTCGAGTATTCAGGTAAATTCTTTCTAGAGTCTCAGTTAAATTTGTGTAAGAAGAAAACTTTGACTCCCTCTGAGGCCTTGTCAGAGTTCTACCGTTGTCATTCATTTTCCTTTTTCCTTTATCATCTTTATTTAGATCCTCCTTAGGCGGATCTCCTCCTCTTACTGCATAAGCTTCAGCCTTTCTCCCTTCTCTTTCAGCCAATGCATCTTCCTGCTTCAGGAACCTTTCCGCCTCATGGTAGAACTCCCCGAGATCCCTCGGTGGGTCCCATTCCAATGATATCTTGAAATTTGAATTATCTGCAATTCCTGAAACTGCTGCCATCAAAACCATCGATGGATCAGGCCGATCCATCGAAGCCACTGCCGCATTGAATCTGGTTAAGAAATCCCTGAGCACCTCTCCTTTCCATTATTTCATCGATGTTAAAGTCATCATGTTCTTTGGTCTGACTATGTGGATCCAAAACTGTCTCATAAACCTTTCAATCAGCTCCGTCCATGTACCGAAAGAGCCTCTTTCCAGCTGTCATAAACATAATGCTGCAATATCTATCGAATATAAAGGGAAGCATCGGGCCATGACCTCATCCGATGCTCCCAGCACTTCTATATGCCTCATGAACCTCATCAAGTGAATAGTGGGATCTGTTCCCCCGTCATACATCTCCAGTGTTGGTATTTTAAAATCTGGTGGGTTTCTTGCCTAAACGCAAGAGCAAGGGACTCCTATTCACATCCTCCAAGTCTCTATTTACCAATCCGCCATCTCCGCCGAGCTACAGTCCTTGTCCGTTGTCTCCAACCTGCCTCCCGAGTCCACGAGTGAATCTTGGAACTTGCCCTTCTAGTTGAGTATCCACTTCCCTATTAACTCCAAATGGCCTAGCATTGCCTGGTATCCTTACTGGAATGGAGCCTACACGATTCTAGGGCATGCACCCTAGTTCAGGGGCCGTTCCCGATGGTCCAACCCTATCTCATACTCCGGTCGCTTCATGCCCTTGGTCCTGATTCCGAGCTGCTTCCGTTCTTGTCGCTCTAGCTTCATGATCCTCATTTCCAGCATCACCTACTACTCTAGTACTTTGGTTTTGCACTCCAACTTTTCTAACCTGTTGGAGTTGGTTCTGTATCATTTCCCCCTACCTTTTCAACATCCCTTCATGCATAGCATCCATCATCATTTCCATCTCGTCTCTGGTGATGGAAACTGAGGTCTGATTAGCTCCTGGGGAAGCCTCCTGACTTCCTTCATGCCGACTTCTTTCCACTCTTTGTCTCCTTGTTGATTGCTTCGCCGTAGCTTCCTAAGACTTCGAGTTCCTAAGCCTTTAAATCCAAAATCCAAGCTTTAGAATCCCTGAGTGCTAGCTTTCTCAGTGAAAGCACCAAAATGTTAGGAACAAAATTGGTCACGAACACCCAAATCTAGATAAAAGCTCTAAATAACAGTCACAAATCGCAGATAGAATGTATGTAGAGAGTGTAAATATGAAGAATAGTAAAAATTAAACAGAAAGCAGTAATAATAGAAGATTTATAGTGGTTCGGCTAACTCCGGCCTACGTCCACTCCAAAAATTTCCTTTTTATTGATGTTAGAATCAATTACAGTTACAATCCAGAGTTTTTAGAACAACAATAGCAGAGCATCTTTAGTATAGAAGACGAAGGGAAACATAATGAAGATCCCTTTTCTGAATCCCCACATGTTGTATTTGTAGGCGAAACCTGAGCTACTGGGCTTCCTGAGTAGCCCAGGCCCATCAAGACCGTAGCCGAGCCAACATCCTTCATCACAACCGACTCACTACAGCCGATCCATGCATGGCCGACCCACTATTGTCAAACCACATATGGCCGAACCACATGCTTCAATCCTCTTGAGGCCAAAACCATTCATGCCGAACCACTCCAATGCCGACCCACTCTATATTGAGCCCTAGCCTTCCTGCCGACCCACTTCAACATAACCGACCCACACCATCAAGGCCGAACCGACCTTAACACTACGACCGAACCAGGCAAGCCGAACCGCCGAGACCGAACTACGCATGTTCACCACTCCTCGATCGAGCCATGCTTCCACGCCGATCCACATCATCCAGACCGATCCACAACACCACGTCGAACCACACCACCAGACCGATCCAAAACACCATGCCGAACCACACCACCTAGACCGATCCACCTAAAGTAGAACCATATCCGACCGAAATGTATCTCCCATGTCGATCGGCTCTATCTTGACTGAACCATGCCTTACCATCCTACCTTGGCAAATCCACCTAGGTAGCCATGCATGATCTCTCATCCTTGGTCGAGTGGCACCTGTCGAAACACCTAGGCCAAGCCACATACATCGAACCATCTTGGACTGACCGTCCATCCTGCTGGCTCTAACCCATCATGTTCTAGTCTCGACAAACGCGCAGTCAATTTAGTTAAATCCTCCTGTCCACGGCTTTGACAAAAGGCGGGTTAAGAACTGTCGAATATTTCTTCAATTAAAACCAAATTCATTGTTATCAACTTCGGTTTTCAAATCTTAAAAACTACCTAACCTTTTTTCAGCATATATTTATATGCATATATTTTATTAATCAAATATTGTATAACAAAGCATACGTAAATTTAGTCATAAATGTCATTGAACAAAGCAATTAATATAACTATGGAGAGAGAGAGACAGTGAAATGAAAGGTTTCTATCTCTATATACAATGTCATATCTTTTCTCAATTACATATGTAAGTTAAGAGAAAGAAACTAAAGGTTTCTTTCTCTATATTATATTTTGCAAGTTACTATTACACACTTACATACTACCGATATATTGCACTTACACATTACATATATGTACATATTAGACGCATTCATTATAATACAAGTAAATTAAAATTAAATTTAAAATTTCATTTAAATTATTTAAATAGAATAAGACTTTATCTAAAAAATTAGACTAGATCTAAACTTTATTTAGACTTCATAGACTTAACTAAGACCCAAAACAGGAAAATTTTGAAATCTACCTATTTCAACCACTTTCGACTGACCTGGTTCCTTCATTTGACATGTTCAAGAGGGAAACAAAGGAAATAGCAAGGGAAACAAGCACTAGAAGAATATAGGAACAAAATGAGATAAGGGCAAGAAGTTCAAGGTCAACTCAACCCTCTTTAGGTTGGACCTGAGTTGAGGATGGTTATTGTTTGAACCAAAAGTGGCACAAACACCCAGTAGTAATAGAAGAGAATGAAATATGAAGAAATATAAATGAAAACGTGGAAATAACAAGACACAATCTTTTATAATGGTTTGCAAAAGTTTGGACTACGTCCACTCCAATATTTTATTGCTGATTTCTGCATTAGAGGAAGAAGTTTCTAGGACTCGGTACAACTCCACACTTGGAATTTTAGAAGTACATGAATATATGATATAATATAGCTAGAGCCGAAAGATCCTAAAAATGAATCCTACCTTCCTATTTATAGAGGCAGGGAGCCTAAAATCTCATCTAAAATATCTCCAAGCCATTGTGCATGAAATTGACCAATTCTCTCAAAATAATAGGTAATACCTTAGAAATATCTAAGAGTCGGTACCGGTCCCCAAGTTCACCATTTTTAGTGTCTTCGACTTCTTGCTTTGGATCGTCTTGTAGTTAGCTTTGTGAATCCATAGTTGTTTGCACTAATATTAGCTTGCTTCCGAGTCCAAATGATTGAAGGTGAATAAAGTTATAGTTTCAAGTATTCATAAAGACCAGTGAAGAATTGCATTGATTTAATAAAACTACTTTGGAAAATAGTGCTTGGCATCAAGATAGACATGTAAGAAGAAGATGGGGTCACCTAAGCCATATTTGGGAGTCAGTACTGATCCCCGAGTAGGAGTCGGTTCCGACCCCCAACTTAGGGGATCCTATTGTCTTGTTGCCTTGGGTTGTCCTGGCTCTGATTTTCTAACTCTGACTGCGTTTGGTTTTTGGACTCTTGGGCTAACTCTTCGGGCTTCCTGTTTTGATAACTCCAAGTTCTATCTGTCTAGTCTGTTCGAATTCTTGCTGGTCAAAAGGCTGGATAACACTTGCCTCCCAAAATACATCTCACTTCCAATGTGATGTGCTTTCAATCGAGACAAGTTTAGATTCCTTTGAAGGACTCCACTTTGTGTTTTGAAATATCATTATCCTTTCATGAATTGACTTCATGAATTGTCATGTTCACAGTGATGTTTTGCCAACATCTAGGACTATAAATATGGAATTCGATATCATGATCTTCTATTCCAATTCTAATGCTTCTAGACTGACTCCATCCCTAAGTTCCCCAGGTACAAATATGACTTTCCTATAACTTTTGTCGTCAAGCATCAGATATCTACATATACACATTCCCAGTGCACGTTCTTGAGCTAAGGGAATACATGCACATGGTCAGCCATACGTACATGCATTAACATAGCTCTGCATATATACGAACATATACGTTTGCAAGTTTTTTTAAACATTTGGGGCACGGTACCGATCCTTGATTTGAGAGTTGGTACCGACTCTACACTTGGAATAATCTCCAAGTTTTGGCCTAATACGGGCTTACGAGGTTATATTAGTCTATCACCTTTCTTTCTTATTTCACTTGCACATTTATTTCCGTCGACCCAAATTCCTTCAGCTCCAGCCATTGATGCTTCATCCCTCCCAAATCATACCCTGCCTCCTTCTTTGCCTTCAACCTCATCGACTTTCTCTACCTGACATCGCCACCGCCTTCAAACTTCATCCACCTCTCAGATTCATATCAAACCACACCTCCATATATCCCTACTTTTTGAGAACACACTGAACTCCGCTTTTAACACCAAATTGCACAGCATTAGGAGGGCGAATGATTGAGTTGAATGTGGATATGGAGGCATGAGTAATTGGACATGGACAAGGACAGGTGTTGATGGTTGTGATTCTAGAGTCGTTAAGGGATGGAAGAGGAAAGGGAAATAATCCCTTTGGTCATGGGGGATGGTGAGACTCCCATACTTAGATGATTTTCCTCTTTCTCCAAGTTTACAGTCAAGTATCACCTTGCAGATTCATGCTGAACTCCTCTTTCATCTAGAAATATCTCCAGATCATGGCCAATAACATAAAATTAGTCGGGACGGTCAGCGATGACGGTCACGTTGAGTGATGCCCAAGACTTGAAAATGAACTGCTAGAATTAATAACTAAATAATAATATGAACTACACGGCACTGCACAACACAACACTGGAATCCACTTTAGCATGGGGGTATGGTCTGTAATTATCCTTCTAATTTTGATTATCTGTGGAGTTTTTAATAGAAGTCGACCAAAGATGTTCCAAATGTCTGGCTGCTTAGACTACAGGCACCTCACCTTTAAAATATCTTGAATCTGATGCAGAGACAAGTTCAGTGGCAGCTTCAAAGGCACAATAAACTCCTATCCATCAAGAATAACAACCAGAGGTTTCACAACTAAATGTTGAGAATCCAAAAATGAAGCAACAAAATCCCAAAATTCCAAATGAGCCGGCAAGTGACCTAGATGTGGATTCTGCACCTGACACTCTTGAAGATGCAGTAATATTGAATGACCTGTTTGATTCCATTCCCTTCAAAATTAATGAAGGATCTCTTTGGAGGGTATGCAATAAGCACGGAATACCATTTGAAGACATTCTGGCACTGTTTCGCGACTAGAGAGCTCACGATCCTCTAGAAGGATGTATAGCTTGCAATAGATATATATATGCCTAGTGATTTGCGTCCCACCATTTAATCAATTCGTTCATAAAATCCTAGACTTTATGAGACTTGCTCCCACACAACTGCTTCCAAATAGCTATGATTTTCTTTTTAGCACCTATATGGTCTTCTCTAAGCATTTGAATCGAGTGCCTAGCGATGAGGAAATATGATACATCTATAGCTCTAAGAGTTACAAAGAAAACCTATTTCTTAAATACTTGGAGCTAATGGAGGCTTGCAAAATAGTTACCAGAGATTGGAACAAGTTGAATTATTTGAAGCCTAAATGGTTTTATATATGTTGTCCACTCGAGTTCGCTCATAGATAGATATCCCAATCTGTGTAGTTAATGCCCCGCTATTACCCCGCTACAACCCCGTTATATCTCATAGGGGATTTTTACCGCTACGATTTTTCCATATAGTCCCAAAATATAGCCTTTCCGCTTTAGTCTCCGCTATTTCTGCTATATCCCATTATTTCCACTATATTCTGTTATTCCCGCTATATCTTTTTCAATAAAATGAATTGAAAAATTGCATTTATGCATTATAAAATTATGAAACTAATTTATTTGATTTAATTTTTAATATATTTTCAGAACTCTCTAATATTCTACCAAATTCAATTATGTTATATAATAGTTTTACATTTATTTAAAGTATATTCGTACATGTTTTTATTTAAAATTATTTATGTATTATTTATAATTCAATTGAATGATAAATTTTCATTTAATTGCCATTTATATTTTTGTAAAAATATTAAGTATGAGTTTTATATGCTATTTTAGAGCCATCCTCTATATCCCACTATGTCCTCGTTGTATCCCACTATGATCTTTTGCATTTCCACCACTTTGAATCTACCGAGCGCATTAACTGCACAGATCCCAACGTAAGTTTTATTTCAAAAGCCGTTCGTGCATTTGCCTTATAGTCTGCGTACATAATTTATCATACATAGATTCCAGCGAGACCCAGCGGTGGATCACTTTCGAATACTATTAATACTCTTATGGCAGTCCCAATCGGGAATAGGTAAATATAACTCTATTAACTGACGAGAATCTTCTCGCCTATAGTTTATTAGACAAAGGCCACAACACTGGTACAATTCCAGTTGTCGACATTGATGATGATGGTGATAATGATGATAACAATCTGCCCGTAGGAGGCAAAGTCGATCCTGATTTGCCCCTAGCCCTAAATGTTGGGACCAGAATCGTAGAAAACATATAACTAAAAGATGAAGGAGCTAAGGACGGCGAGGTTATTGGAGAGGGCAACAAGGCCAACCATGGTAACATTAAAGTAGGCTATGGGTCTTAGGCCGAACAACCAGAGACGGCCCACCGCCTGCTCAAAAAAAGAGATTGATTGTGAAAATTTCAAAGACGCAGACTCCACTTAGCCTCTACTGGTCAGAAGTGCAGAGAAGATTCCATTTATTCCTTCAATGGGTACGTTCACCAGTTTAGGGTCTATCCCTATGGAGTTCAGCTCTTTCGATGTGGTAACATCAACATTGGTGACATCGGTTACCCGATTCGCTTTGAGAAGGATACCATTCCTACCGGTGCGTGGGAGGTTACTCCTATGGGTAAAGCTATAGTACATGGCCTGTTGGGAGGACACTAGGACACACACGCACATGTGCATTTCATAGCACTTACACTTGTCTCGTATCATAGCGCGCTCGATCTACTCTTTCCTATTTGCCTTTGTAGGTTCTATGGATAAGAGAAAACATTTAATTCGATCCTTGGAAGAAAAAGCATATCACATTCGATGGCCCCGATCGAGCTCGTACCATCAAGGGAATAACCATGATTATGAACCAAGCCATCACTCCAGCCATGACAGAGATAATTGGGACATGGGTAGTTAGGATAGGGATCGTTATTCACACGATTTTGCTTTTAGGCGTCGGTCCAAATCCAGATCACCTCCCTCTAAAGGTCCAGCTAGGCACCCTAACCGTCATAATGAAATTCCACTGGGTGACACCTCTTGGGCTCCTCCTCCTCCTTCTAATCCTGTACCACCTAAAATATTATCCCATTCTAGCCAGTCTTCTGAGTGCAGACATCATAAGATTGGCTCCAATATTATCCATCAGAGGTCTAGTCAGGGAAGTGCTATTGCTTTGGCCATTACAGAGGACCAGCAGTGGGCATTATGGGTCAGTTGGTTGAGTTTAAGAATGAATTCCCCAACATTTGCTTTGATAGAGTTATGTTTTTGCTAAACTTAAAGAGAATTCCTACCGAAGTCTAACAAAGGACCATGATTTGCACGATCGAAGTCCATAGTCAATACAATAAATGGGCAAAGTTGGCCAAAAAGATTTTGAAAGTTTCAAGAGATAGGCTGCAAGAGATAGAGAACTAGAAACTCATTGAAGTCGAGTATAAAAGAATCATAGCCACTCCCGACATTAAAATTGAGAACTCAAGAAAATCCCAAGCTGAAGCGAAGAAGATGACTAAGAAGGCCATTAAAGCACTCAAAGCTGAGAGATCCAAGCAGTTGAAGGAAATCAAGCAAGCGCATCATGGAACCACAAGTTTGTAATGGAAAGGGATGCTGCTAGGAGAAATGTGGCTGAATTGAAAACCAAGCTCGAGCGCTATATTAAGGAAAAATGAAGCATATAAAATTTCTCAGGATACATGCGACGAGCTGGTCACCGTCAGAATAGAGAGGAATGAAGTGTTGAGAAAGCTAGGGACTCGGACACCCTTTTTAAAGAGAGGCCGAAGATGCGGTTAAACGATAAGTTGAATCCGTGGAACAATGGGTAGAAGAGCAGACTATGCAGAGATTTGAGTGACTCAATACAACGCCAATGTACTCAAGTTTCGAATGCTGGAGTGGTTCGGAGAGGACTGCCCTTTAATGCTTGCCCATGCCTAGGAATGAGTTTTCGAGGAAGAGAAGGAACATCTCCAAGATGGTAAGGTAGACTTGGAGTTGTTGCAGTAAGATGTCCTGAATGGTGATGAGCCCAAAATCCTCCATGATAACTAGCATCTTATCCACCCAAAACCTAATACAACCGCGCAAGAAGAATTGGGCGAAGGTTTCGGATCTGCACATCACTATGCTTCAGCTAGTCAAGCTCATGGGACTCAAGCTACTCCTAGTTCCTCTATTGATTTCGAGTATAATCCCGAGTAGTCCCAGATTTGGAAACTTATCGCTCTCTCTCCTGTTGCATAAGGAACTCCTGGCGGTACTCCAACCCATATAGAAATTCCAACCAAAGAAGGTATCTTGTTGACTTCTCCCTTTTTTCAGAGAGTTGACGTGTCACCAATTAATGCAGCTAATCTCTCTTTCCTTGTTTCTCAAGCTTCAGGTCAACCAACCATTGCTCCACTTCTTTATAAGGGATCTTAGCCAGGACTACATGAGCCCGCAATAGAGTCAGTCACTGTTGCATCTTCCATAACCATTCCAACTGTCCCAATTGAAAATGAACCCTACCTTGATGCACATATGATCGATGCTCTACTTGAAGAAGGAGTTGGTGGGACTCAAGAGACCCATGTTGATGAAGATGTTATAATCATTGGAGTTTCCAAAGATCTACCAGATCACACTCTGGATGACGTCGAGCACAAACGTTAGTTGTCTATTGAAGTTAAACTGGAGAGGGAGGAGGTATTTCCCGGGCTTTATCTATACCCTTGCTAGGCCAGATCATCTTCTCACCTATTCATATTCCTCCACCTGGAAGTGCTCAGATCACGAGACAATGTCTTCACAAAGCATTCCAACCTCCATTCCTCTGCCCAAGAGTGGCCAGAGTGTGCCTACTAAATCTTCGCAAAGCATTCCATCTAAAGGCCAAGGAGGTAGAGGAAGAGGGAAAAGGCAAGGAGAAAGCTCGAGTAAAGCTTCCTCTGCTTCTAAGAAGAGGAAGTCAAAGAACAAATAGTTACTAGTTTTTTTTCGTATATAGACTGCTTTTTCTTGTTAGTCAGCTCTGTACAAGTTTGGCCCCTATTTTTTATTTTTTATTTTTTGGTGTGAACCATTTGTACTTAGTTTTCCTAGTTTAATGTTAATAATAAAGACCTTTTGTTTTGTAAAATCTTTTTTCAAATTTGTCTAAGGATTTAAGAAATACACTTTCCATTCGATGTACTTGCGATTTATTTCTTTTAGTGACCATTTTTGAAACAAGTCCTTGGTCCATTTTCTAATTTGTAGACCTTACACCGCTCCAATGAATATAAAGCAATCCTTAGGGTAAACCTTAAAATAGTGGCTTGACCTTTTCTAGGACAAAAAGTTCTAGAGGTGGGGATAAATCGCACCGCTATATTGAAACCCCCCGCATCGGACCGTAAAAATGATATGGAAACCCACACTGAATCTTCCAACCAAAGCAAAACCCTAAACAAAACTGACACGCATCGATGTGGTTCGGTTGTGGTTTGGATGATTAAGCCAACCATATTAAACCGAACCGAACCAAATATTTACACTAGTAATCTTATGATAAAAATATAAGCAACTTCTATCTTATTTTATATTTTAACGATGTATATTATATTTTCAGCTTATATCAATAATAAACATTGTCATAAAGGAAGAAGTTATAGTTTTAATATGATATTTTTCATCTCATGTTTTGGATAAATGCTAATTGTGATCTTGTTCTAGTTCTTTTACTTATGATTATGCATTGATCATTGATGATTGGTTAGTCAACTAAAAAGATCTCACTTATGGCCAAATGTCAAATTGAAATATTCATACAATTAAGAACTAGTCTTTCATTTGTGTCTAACATTATGCATTTAACCTTTAAGAATAAAAGCTTCACAAAGTTGCTTTCTTAAATTGATTGTTGATGAAAGTAATTATCTTATATCATATTTAATATGAGTTCAAATTGAACCGAACCATAACCAGACTGTATTACATTAAATCTATTTGAAATTAAACCGTTTAAATGGTTAGTATAATGGTTTATATTTTTGATCAACCATTTGATGCGGCGCAGAAGCAGTTTGGGCTTCAAACCGCACCAAACCGACTCGTGCCCACGCCTAATAATTTCCAACCACACCAAACTTTGGACTTGAGTTAAATTAGCTACTTAGAATCGTAGTCCATACATCCTCATTTAGGATGTTAGCATTTTCAAGTCTAACTTGGGGCATTGATCGAAGGCTTAAAAATTGGGTCCCACTTTACTTCGAGCGTGGACCTACCATTGTACCTACTCCAGGTAAGAGGTTAAGGATTAGACGAACTTGTCACGCCCGTTACCATGTATATTCCTACCCCCAATCCGGGGACAAGATTTGAGTGATCGATCGTATCACGCTCTTTTTGATTTATACTCCTACTCTCCATCCAAGGGTAAAAATTGACGAATAGACAGTTATGTCATGTCTGATTTTAAGTTTGTGCTCTTTCGTTCGATCCAAAGGCAAGAGTTAATTTGTAGATGATCGTGTTTCATCCGGCTTAAGTTTATACTCCAACTCCTACTCCGAGAATGAGAGTTAGGGTATGGATGCTCGTATTGCGTCCGTTTAAGTATATACTACAACTCCTACTCTAGGAATGAGAGTTAGGATTCGGACAGTTGAGTCGTGTCCAGCTTATGTTTATACTCTTTCCCCCAATCCGAAGGCAAGAGTTAACTGATGCCAATCTTTGGACACTAAGGGGGACTTCTTGGGCCCAATCATGGGCTACTAATGTTTGTTTATCACCTATCTTCGGGTACCTACACACGTGCATTAAATATATGCAAATTCATTTGAGTTGGTTAAGTCACGGCTCTTAAGAAACAAGTAGGTAGAAGTTTGGGTAAAAAGGCCATTTATTTCATAAAAGGCAAAAAATGACATAATATGTCTTATTACATGGCTCTAGCCCATTATTTACTAGTTTATGCAAGTGAAGTGGCATCGTAGATGTTTGCTATTCCATGCCCTTGGGAGCGAAATCCCATCCACAGTTGCTAACTTAGAAGTGCCATCTCCAAGATTTTCCTCCATTTCATACGGACTTTCCCAGCTCGCGTCCAAATTCTTAGGGCCATGGAAGATTTGTTTAAGAACCAAGACACTGATTTCAAAGGTCTGACTCCTGACTTTGGTGTTATAATATCGAGTGACTTGGTGTCTGTGTGCAGCTGCTTTCAACCTAGATTCGGTTCGCCCCTCATCAATCATATCAAGAGACTCTAGATGGAGTTGTTCCTTTATCCATGGATTATAGTGAGCAACCGATGAGTTGGCACTTTTAGTTCGATCGGGATCATAACTTTCGATCCGTATGCCAAGGCAAAGGAAGAGTGGCCAGTCAGGGACTTGTGGGCGGTTCGATAAGCCCAAAGTGTTAATGGGAGTTCATTAACCCATTTGCCTTTG
This sequence comes from Allium cepa, assembly GCA_030765085.1. Taxonomy (NCBI): domain Eukaryota; kingdom Viridiplantae; phylum Streptophyta; class Magnoliopsida; order Asparagales; family Amaryllidaceae; genus Allium; species Allium cepa. Next base: position 342,658,011 of record CM060931.1, read on the forward strand.
GCTTTTTCCAATTTCTTCTTAAGAATTGACTTGATAATTTTGTTTACATCTTCAACCTGTCCACTTGCCTGAGAATGTGCCACCACTACAAATCACTTCTCTATGCAATGTCGATGGCAGAAATCCTTGAACTCGGTACTATCGAATTGGGTCATGTTATTAGTGATGATCGCATGCTAAACTCCAAAACTACAGATGATATTCCTAACAATAAAGTTCATTGCTTTCTCAAGGTAATCATGAACAATGGCTCCGCATCAGTCCATTTATTCAAGTAATCAACTACCACAACGGCGTACTTCACGCCACCTTTAGACTTTGGCAATATACCAATATATCAATACCCCAAACTAAAAACGGCCAAGGACTGACCATTTGAGTAATTTCCATAGACGGGGACCTTGGAATTTTAGCAAATCTGTGGTACTTGTCATACATCCAGATATAATAAGCTGCACCTCGATTGACTGTTGGCCAAAAGTGTCTGTATCGAAGAATCTTCTTCGCTAACGTTTGCACCCTAATATGGTTGCTACAATCCCCTTTGTGGACTTCTCTTAGGACTTGTTTGGCCTCATCATGAGTGATACTCCGCATGGGGACAGAGAAACCCTTTCTGTACAGTAATCCTTCTTGCATGATGTATCTTGAAGCTGGGAAAAGGATTTTTTGTCATTCATTCCTTCTCTCCGAATGCATCCCTCTTTGCAAATAATCCCGTATCGGACTCATCCATGACTCCTGTTCAGGCTCAATCTCCATGATCCAATCGATATCCATTTGATCGATGCTCGAAGCTAATAGTACTTCCATTGGAATTAGGCCTATGAGCTGCACATCTCTTGAATTAGCCAACATAGCAAGCGAGACTGCTTTTACATTGCCCTCTGTGGGAATATGAGTGATCATGTAATATTCAAAGTCGTCAAGCAACTTAAGAACTCAGTTTAGATAGAGAGCTAGCCTTGCTCCTTTCACCTAATACTCTTTCCAAACTTGGCATGCCACTACGTAGGAGTCGTAGGAAATGTGTAATTCTTTATTTCCAGTTCCTTGCAATCTTGAGTCCTGCAATCAAGGCCACATGTTCAGCTTCATTGTTCGTTGCCGAGAAATCAATTTTCAAGACGTAGCTGATCGGGTGTTCTTCCGGAGTGACAAGCACAACTCCATGACCTAAACACCAAATATTGGATGCACCATCCGTGAACATCTTCCATCCAACTTCCATTTCCCCACTGCTCTCCATAGCATCATCTCGCATAGTGAAATCAGCTATGAAATTTGCAAAGGATTGACCCTGAATTGCTCTCCCTGGATGATAAGAAATACCATATCTATTGAATTCAATGTTTCATTTTAGCAGTCTTCCAGAAGTCTCGGGTCATTCTAAGACCTATCATAAAGGAAGGTTGGTAAGGACATTGATTAGATTAGCTTGGAAATAGGGGCGGACTTTCTAGATGTAATCAACAGGCTGTATGTGAGTTTTTCTAATCTCAAGTAGTTTCCCTCTACTCATGTCCATTACTTACTGATGTAATAAATAGATTTCTGGATGCGAGACTCCTCATGCACAACTTCGACTCTTAGGGCATGCATTGACACCGGTAAGTATATGAACGAATCTTGGTTATTCACAGGCTTTAAAAGAATGGGCGGCCTTTCAAGGACATTCACCAAAGCTTGGAACATAACTTTATAATCCTAGTTCTATTCAAAGTTTCTATTTCCCCTTTTAATCACCTCAAAGGAAGGGATACTTTTTTCGATGGCTATGAAGATGAATCGACTTAGAATGACGACCTTTCAGTCTAAGCTCTAGACCTCCTTGACCATCTTTGGGGCTTCGATCTCTCTCAAAGCCCTGATCCTTTTTGGATTAGCATCAATCTCACAGGAATTGATAATGAAACACAAGGATTTCCCTGATGCCACACTGAAAGAGCATTTCATGAGAATGAGTTTCATTTTGTATTGTCGGAGGACACTAAACATCTCCGCTAGATCATCAACATTATTTCTCGAACACCATGACTTCACAATCATATCATCCACGTAAGCTTCCATTGATCATCTAACCAGGTCTTTGAACATCTGGTTCACAAGTCTCTAGTAAGTCACTCCTGTGTTCTTTAATCCAAGGGCATGACCAGATAGCAATAAATTCCGAGGTCGGTGATGAAGCCGGTGTGTTCCTGATCTGTGACGTGCGTTGGGATTTGATTGTATTCATAGTACGCGTCCATAAAGGAGAGTAGCTCATGTCCTGCAGTCGAGTCCACCAACTGATCTATCGTCAGCAGCAGGAAGCTGTCCTTTGGGCATGCTTTATTAAGGTCCGAATAGTCGATGCATGTCCTCCACTTCTCATTTTCTTTCTTCACCAAAATAGGGTTCGATACCCAATCTGGGTAATAGACATTGCTGATGAAGCCGTTATCCTTTAGCTTATCCACTTCTTCCTTGAGTGTAGAAGATCTCTTTAGACCCAGGCAGCGAAGTTTTTGTTTCATAGGAATGCATTTGGGATCTGTGTTAATGCATCTCTCGCTATCCCGGGAGAGATCCCATACGTATCCGAGTGTGTCCAGGCAAAAATATCTAGGTTTTCCCGATGAACACCAACCAAATCCCTCATCACACTAACATCAAGCTAAGATTCAACTTTCAAGACTTTACTTGGGTCATCCCATCCAATCAGGACGGCGATTGTCAACTCAGCGGGAACTACTCATTTGACCCCCAGCTCTTTTTGTCGGTCTATGTCATCGTAAACTTGACTACTTTGCCTGAGCTGGGGCTCAAGTGGTAGATGCCATGCATCCAAAGTCTTTATGCATAGGATCCTGTTTATAATCTTTCCCTTCTCCCTACGCCTTACTTCCTTCAGTTTAGCAACATAGTACTCGAGGCCAGCCACCAGATCTCCATGCACGTTCCCCACTCCATTGTCTGTAGGGAATTTCATAGTTAAACACCAGGGAGCGATGGCTGCTCTAAATTCAATCAGGGTCAGTCGGCCTAAGAATGCGTTATAAGAAGAATAAATGTCCAACACTAAAAATAGTATGACCTACAATTACCTACAATCGCCCTCACCAAGTTCTACCAATAATTCGACAAATCCTATGGCTTCAGTAACCATCCCATTGATCTTTGTATACGAGATCTATAAGGCTTTAAATCTCTCTCCTCCAATATTATTTGGTTGTAAGTTTTTTGAACAAAATATTGACTGAACTCCTATAGTCAAAAAGTACATTTCGTACAATAGCAGGACTAATCGTGGCTAAGATCACGAGTGCATCAACTGATGGAGCCTTCACTCTGTCAGCAACCCTGTTCCAAAAAATAATATCATCCATCATGGTTCAAGATTATTTTGCCAGAGCTCCATCCTCGGCAACATAAAAACTTTAATTCTTAACATGCTTTAAGGCTCCAATGTATCTATCCATTTCCAAAAGCACTCATCGGCAAGATGAGACCCACCGATGATTGTGTTAATCACTAATCATTTTTCTGGTCACTTGAATGCATCAGCACCAGCTTAGCTTTCCCCCGCTTGGAAGACGACCCAGGGATATTTTAATTTCCTTACCGCCGTCTTGCAGGGCTTTCACATACTGCTGCAATTTCTTTTTCCTTATCAAATATTCAATCATGTCATGCAAGTTCCTGCACTCATTAGTATTATGAACGTGAATCTCATAGAATCTGTAGAATTGCCCGACTCTTTTCCTTCTCAGTTGACTCCCGAAGAGCCAACTTCTATGCGGTTCGATATTCTGAGTAGCCAGATAGATGTTCTCTATCGATTTGTTCAATTTAGTGTAATTGTCATATTTGGGACCTCTAAAACGACTTATGTTATTTGGCTTTCCCTACTTTGCCCCATCATTGTTTTGTTTTTCTCCTTTGTTTCGATTACCAACTTTCACATCAACATTCCCAAAGCTTCCTCCAAATTTATTTACAGTAATATTACATTGAATTGGTCATTCAAACTTCCAACATCAGTCCTTTATGGATGCTTACGCACATCCTCTCGACACAATCATTATCTTTTCCATAAAAAGATTCCATTATCGATAGTTGCTTTCTTTCTATCCAGTCCCCGAATCCAAGTCGGGATGAACTCCTCTACAAAGCACCATCAGCACCATATCTTCCTTTGGATCTTTTATTTCCATTACAGCTGTATGGAACTGATTTAAGTAGTCTCTTCGCGACTGTTCTTTGGCTTGACAAATATTATACAATGACATCATGTGTTTCAGACATATGGTGTGGAAACGGAATTGCTCCATGAATTTCTATGACAATTTGGCAAAATATTATATGGACCTTGGCGAAAGCCAAGTGAACCGCATCGTAGCCATCTTTTCTATGAAAAATTAGGAAATAGCGGCACTTCACAATAGCCGAAACCCTGGCTAAATCCATGTGATATTCATATCCCAGTAAGTTTTGCCTAGGATCTATCGTTCCTTTATACAATGGCATCGTTGGCACGTTGAATCTCCTAGGGTATCTCACATGAAGGATGTCCACTATAAACGGGTTCCGACTAGCATAAGTTCCCCAATCATCATTAGCCCTAGATTTGTTTTCACTAATAAACCTCCTAACCATAACCTCCAAATAGTCAGAATCAATAGGTTTGATTGAATGGTGGTACTTGGGTCCTGCCTAAAGTGTTTGGCCCGACGAACACTCTTTGGAAAGTGCTCTATACCTAGGCTCCCTGAACTTTAAGGACCCATTCGTCCAACATTCCCCCCTGTTTGATTCCCATGAGTAGCATCATCAATAATATTGTGATTTTCAAGATTCCAACCTTCAATAGCATGTTTACGGATGACATCCATGCCGCCTTTTAGAGGATTGGCCCTGGGCCCACCATTTTGGCTGTCGATACCGAGTCCCAAACAGGGGTCGGTACTGATCCCTGAATTTGAGCCTATGGCACATCCTCTTCCTTGTACAAATAATCTAGTAGCATATTGAGTTTTTGTCTGCCTTCCTTCCCTTCATCTTCGTTTGAATGAAGAAGAATGCTCTGACTCTAAGTTGGAATCCCTTCTACTACGTCTACGGCTGTGTTGAGTTAGCTCATTCAGTAGCCTCGAGCTCTGTTGCATCACGTTGTTCATCTCCTGTTGGCTAAATAGAAATCTTTCTGCCATCTGCTTCATCATCCTATCCATCTACACTCTAGTAATAATGTCAGTTGGAGTTTGGATCTCCATTTGCTCTGGTTGGTTAGCTTCATTCCCATGATGACGATTATGATTCTCAACATCACTAGTGGTGGCTCTTGTAGTTATGGTTTGAGTTTGGAGTTCCTTATTTGATGGGGCTATGTCAGAAAGCATCTTGTAGATTTTTTGAAAATACGAGTTATAGAGTTAAGAGGTTGAGAAATTGGATTTATCTCTTAGATATGGAAAATCCAATAGTTGATGATGGATCCAAATAGCCTTAGTTAAGCTCTCAATGAAAGCACCAAAATATTTGAACCAAAAATGGCACATACACCTAAAAATTATAGAAGAGAGTAAAATATGAAGAAATATAAATAAAGACAAGGAAATAACAAGACACAATCTTTTATAGTGGTTGGGCAAAGCTTGGTCTCCGTCCATTTTAATATTTTATTGTTGATTTTTGAATTGGAGGCAGAAATTCTTAGGAATCAATACAACTCCAACACTTATAATTTCAGAATTACAAGAATATAAGAAATAATAGAGCTAGATCCAAAAGATCCTAAAAAATGAGCCCTGCTTTCCTATTTATAGAGGTTCGGTGCTTAAAATCTCGTCTAAAATATCTCCAAGTCATTGTGCACAAATTTGACCGATTCTTCCAAAATAATAGGTGTCACCTCAGCAATATCTGGGATTCGGTACCAATCCCTAGGTTCTCCATTTTTAGCGTCATTGACTTCTTGCTTCAGATCGCCTTGTAGTTAGCTTTGTGATTCCATAACTATTTGCACCAATATTATCCTACTTCTAAGTCCAAATGACAGATTTGAAGGAGAACAAAGTTGTAGTTTCAAGTTTATGAAGATCGATGAATAATTTCATTGATTTAATAAAAGCAACTTTGGAAATAGGGCCTTGGCATCAGGATAGACATATGAAAAGAAGATGGAGTCCACCCAAGCCATATTTGGGAGTCGGTGTCGATCCCTGAGTAGGAGTCGGTTCCGAACCCTAACTTAGGGGATCTCATTATCTTATTGCCTTGGGTTGTCTTGGCTCTGATTTTGTGTCTTTGTCTGTATTTGCTTTTTGGACTTTTAGGCTATCTCTTCGAGCTTCCTGCCTTGATAACTCCAAGTTCCATCTGTCTAGTCTGTCCAAGTTCTGCCTGGTCAAAAGGCTAGATAATAGTTGCACATGATCAAGCATTGCTTAAGGATAAAAGGCCAAAAAATGAACCCAAGAAGTGACTTATGCAAGTCAACTTAGTACAGAGTTGAAAAGAGAAGTGGGCTTTAACCAACGATCTTTTCACTGTGACTTCAATGCAATGTAAAGGATGTGGCTAAGAGTTTTCAGGGGATTTCGATGGCATCTTCCATTATAGATAGAGGAGGATATACACTTTAAAGATGATCCTTTCCTAACTACATTGTACTACGATGAGTTGAGATATCCACATTTGAAATACAAGTTGTATAAGTTATGTTCGAGTTATAAGCAACCGAGTTGTTAAATATTCTTTGGAGAAGGAAAATACAATCAATAGAAGATGATTAAATGGACTTGGCCAAAGTGTTTTCTAAACCACTATAAAAATTGTGTGCTTCTTCTCCCTTTTAACTTCCTTTTATTTACTGCTTGATTGGGATTTTGTGCCGTTTTTAGTCCAAACATTTTGGTACTTTCACTAAGAAGAATTTAGATTTAAGAGTTTGAAAATTTATTTTGAGAAGATGAAGAAACCATCAACTTGAAAAGCTTTTGCTAAAGGATGATAACAAGGGCACGGAGGCAGCCGGAGGTGTTCCTAAATTCGAATAAATCAATCTATATGACTAATGAATAGATCGAGAGGTTAATAACGGAGACGTAGGATAGACTAGTAGCTCGATAAGAAGATATGATGAATGGATTGTTAAGAAGAATGGAACAATAAAGGATAGCCAAGGTAGATTGAGTTCAAAATCAGAGGTCGAAATGCAAAACTAGAACACCGAAAGATGAAGTAAGACAAGTCAGGATAGTGCCGTGGGCACCACAACTCCCTACATTGTTGAGACAACTCGGTATGAAATCAAAGATCCCTAGGGTCATGGTTAACTTGAATTTGGGGCAAGATGAAACACGATCGAGAAATGAAGTTGATCAACTTGGTGGAGCTCAAAACACAAATGTATAGCCACAATGATTAGAGCTGAAAGCTCGTGGTAGCAATGAGGAGCATGGTGAAGATTTGGATCAAGAGCGTGCAGAGCCTTAAGGATTACAATTAAATGATAATGGAAACATTGTTCATATGATAAGACAAGCAATGACAGGTGAATCCCCAAATCAAATTTCGGAGGATGTGATTTTAAGTTATCAATGCTAGAAATGTGTAAAGGAAGAAAAAGTCCAATTGTTAATTTAATGAGACATATCTAACACATAGGATTTTTAGGTGCTTGGGTGGAAGTGATGATGAGATGGTGTTTTCCATTGTATTTGATGGATTTAGCGGCGATTTGGCTTCGATAATTGTAGAACAGGCCCATCGGCACATGCACCGGATTAATGGACAAGTTTATGAAATAATTCCAAGTTCATTTAGCACGACCAAAGAATATGATGACACTATAGAGTGTGAAATAGAGGGCCGACAAAACCCTACCAAGTTACTTAACCAAATTCAATGCAAGAGCCGTTGTAGTGCAGAAACCAGATCCATCGATAGTTCCGATGGCTATGGTTTTCGAAGTTGCAAGTAAAACTAATTTCAAAGTTTCCTTGGAGTGGGATCCACTTGTGGTCTCGATATTTTTATTACCAAGCGGAGAGATATTAGCACCTCAAGGATACAAAAGTTGAGAGTGTTGAAGTAAATGTTGTGGATAATAAAGGACCACCAAAATTGGAAATGGAAAGGATAAAAAAAGTGAAACGCTTATGATGGCTTCAGGGGATTGAAGCGGACGAAAAGGGGGGTCAAAGTTTAACTTTTATGCTGAATTAACAAAGACACAAAATAGGATCCACATGGATTCCAATTGATAGATTCCCTACAAAAAATCCCTCTAAAGAGAGCCCATAGATTGGGAGAAAAAATATAGAAAGTTTTTCCTATTCCACGAGCTGGATGGGCACAAAACGAATGAATGTGGATACCTGCATGATTTGATTGAAGAACAGGTTCATAGTAACCACTTACACAATACATCATATGAATACAACATAAATTGTAGCAGTACCGTAAAAGCGACCACCATCTACAGCAGACATATATGGATGCAATCATGATTCTGGGCCGAGATTGATTATCTAGTGATCGAGATAGATTGAAGCCAGGCTTGATTTCCACACTTTGCTTTTTCTTTGAATAAATGATGCAGAGCTACTACCAGATAACTTACACATGTATGGGATCTCGATCATTCCTAAGGTACAGTCTGAGTTAGAAGTCAAGAATTAATCCTTGATAGGATCTAATGTCTTGATGTTTGCTCGGTGTGCTAGATTGAACTCGATAAATGAATGGCTAATGGATGTTTGGACTTAAAAATCATTAAAACATGATGACCAATATTGATATTATTATGGGACACCTGACCAATATTGATAGGATCTAATGTCTTGATGTTTGGTTATTCCTTGAAAACTAATATATAAATTGATAGGACATGGTTCACCTGACCGAGGAGAAAAGGGGATAAACCATGAAGTGCAGGTTCCTTTGCTAAAGAGCTAGTGGATGGGTTTGTGTCAGATAGAGGGTCCCCTCGTTGGAGAATGAGTATATGAAATCACTCAGATGGCAAGTCTCTCCATCGAAGAGTAAGTGAATGGACTGGCTCGGATAGTGGGTCCTTTCATTAGAGAGTGAGCGAATGGACTCGCTCGGATATTAGGTCCCCTAGCCAAAGAGAAAGCAGACTACACTCAATATGGATATATGATTATGGCATTTGGAGAGATCGGAAATTAAAGTGGATATCAATTATGTGATCTGGAGAGATCAGAAATAGAACCAAAGGATTTGAACGCCTTAAAGCGACTCGATATTAGATACTAGGTTACATAATCGCCTGATTTGGTTGGACTTATATATAATGGGATGCTATGTAATACCATAGGGTTTGTAAGTAATGTTCCAATTAGTAGATGATGCCTGATTGCATGATATATGACAGATGAATCCTAGATGAACATGGGACAATATTGACATTGATGTATGATAATTCAATCTCGAGCGAATGCGAGATAGTCTTGATGTATGATACATAATATATTAAGTCTCGAGGAATGCGGTGTAGCCCTGATTTACAAGTGAACCCAAAGGAATAAGATTATTCGGCATTATTGGTCAAGTAGATAGCCAGAGAGCTCGACTGTTGATGATTGGTCACTCTCGATATTTGTCCATGAGCAAAGTAAACCGTATGAGTTAGCTTATTGTTTATTCATTTAGAGTCGATAACTTATTAAAATGAATAGTGCTTTCTTGCGAATGAGATGAATTTGGGTTTACACCCACAAGCTAGCTTACTCTTCATTCGTTTCTCATTCACATTACTTTCATTTCCCTTCCTTAATCATTTTCCTTAATCCTCACTTATTCTCTAAGCCCTAATCCACTAATCCAAGCTCAAGTAAAATTCCTGAATTCAAACTAAAATCACTATAATTCCTCTCTACTCATTCCTTACATTACCCATCTGAATTTAGTATGAAATGGAGTTTGGAACCGGATCTCAACTTTTGAGAGAGCATGGATTTGGGTTTTTGTAGTTAGAGCTTTATTTGGAGAAGAAGGAGGTGAGTGGGATGATCCTCTAACTATATTTACTTGTTAATTTTCGTTGTTTCATTTATGTATGATTATGAAATTATATAAAGTGATTTGAAGAATGTTTGGATTGGTTTAGGCTTATGTTCATATTGTATAAACGAATATATTAGCTCATTATTTGTTTAAGACTTTAATTACTATTTTTGAAATAGTTAGTAAGCTAAGAAATGGGTTTTAGGTTAATTGGATGATTATGCGTGATGTTGTAATGGATTAGGGACTAATTTAATGACATGACCATGTAAATTTCATTAGTTATAAATAATAAAACAAATTGAAATGGTTTTAGAAAAGTTAGTTAACTAATTAAGTGATTTTTGAACTCTATTCTTATTATTAAAGTGATTAGAAGGTTAATTAACCTACAATGGTACTTATAAATATTATTGAAAGTAAATAAACAATATTTATAAATACGTGGTTTGTTTGTAAATACTATTTATGTAAAGGAATAATTTTATAAGTAAAAGATGTATTTTTATAAAATGGTATAACATTTTGTAAACTAATATAAACGAAGTATCGTATAAAGGAGTATGAGATTTTGTAAAATAATATGAAGAATATATTTTATCAAATGGTTATAAGATTTTGTAAAATAGTTATGAGAAAAATAATTAATTTTAAGTAAAGAAATTTAGAATTATAAAGGTTTAAAACAATAATCTAAGCCAAAAATACGTTTTATAAAAAGCAGTCAGATTTTATAAAATGGTGTATAAACATACTGGATTATTACTAAAAAGATTTAGTAAATACAAGTAAGATTTAATTAAGTAATAAATGAATCACTTGTTTAATTATACGTGTATGTATATGTATATTAGTAAGTATACATATACATGTATCGAAGATATATAACAATCAAAACAATTTGCATATTGTAGTTAGAACTTTTGTGTATGTTTGTTTGAATATGTATGTATTTGTATGAATACACATACACACACATTATGTATATATATATATGTATGTACGTACATATGCAAGGATGTGTGTAAGTACATTTAAGTGTAAGTACGTTGCGGGTATCTTACGTAGCCTTAGCAACCATCGTAAGTTCTAAGTTGCATGAGACTGTACCGGGTTGAGTAATTGCTCCAGTGAAGTGCGAAACGTGATTTGTGTACTGAAGTGTGTTTGTATATGCGTGTGTAAATGTGTACAAATGACCGTATCGGCACGGTATGCATCACATGAGGCAAGATGGCTGATTGAGTACGTTTCAGTCTGATTAGAGGCAATCGGGTTGCTAGGGTCGCCTGTTGAACTCTATGCATGCAAAGACTGGATTTTGTGTCAAAATATATTTTCAAACACATAAGTAACCACTTCTAAAACATAAACCAATGAACTTCGAAGAAGGTCAGACGTGGTGAAGGTAGGCTTGGAAAGCTAGGCGACGCATCGGGTGAAGCAACGGAGGAAACGACATGCGATACGGTGGCCATTGTGGGTGGATGGCACCTTCTTAAGCTTATTGCCTAGGATAGGATAGCACCGATACACTGGTGTTAGACCACCGATGCATCGGGTGTAAGGACCTAGGTAGTAAGCCAGTGCCAGGTTTCAATTAAAGGGATTTTTTTTCAACCTCGGATCTAAATACCACTTGACCTGAGACTTCGACATGACTTCTGGGAAGCTTTGCGCTACTTGGGAAAGTGGAATGCAAGGCGAGGCTTGGGATTCAGATGCAAAATAAAACGTGGATAAGTGGTCAGCAACGATCACTAAGGCGTTCGGACGAGTGGGCAAGGAAGTGATCGAGGCAAGGGACACAAAGCACGGACTATTCCTACACAGGAATAGTAGGAGATCGAGATAGTAATAGCGAGCCAATCAGATATGAGATCGGGATAGTGATCGTCTTCATGATCATGTATGATGAGCGTGTATGATTGGATGGAGTACATAACAGCAAGGAGTTGGTTCCAAACTCATGCAAATTTTCGAACATATGACGGGAGCGATCGGTACAAGATCAGGCAGACGTATGATAAATGCTTAGCATAAATTCCATGGTTTGAAGCACTGTTGTGCTTGAGTGGTCCGTTGGGGTCAAAGCAAGTGCACGTTGAGGGAGTCATGAAGCATAGGCTATTAGATTTGTGTCGTAGTGCAGTTCCAGTGCTATGTATCAATTTATATGTTATTTTATGGTTTTGGACCAAGCCTTCGGGGGGTCCTTGGTAGTTCTTAAGGGGCACTTATACCAAGTGGAGGTAGCATAGATTTAGATTCTAGGAAGCACTATAGTGGTAGGGGTTTTTATTATTTCCAGTAGAGCAGTTAAGGTCTATACGGGGAACCTGTGCAGTAAAGAGGTCGTATGAGGAACGCTTATTTCCATTTGTGGACTCTCAATGGTTAAGAATGTAAATATGGATCCAAAGATCACATAAGGTATAGTTGCTCTATTTATAGTTTGTTCAGTATGGGATGACAAAATATATTCTCTATTTGACACAACTTTATGTTAGGCTTGTGATAGACTAGTTGTTATTGTGTGTAACATGATAGTCTCATATTATGACACTTTTTATGACAACCTACCTTGAAATGGGCCTAAATTCCAACCTAGAAAAGACCCATCGAAAATTAGAACTATCTCAAAGCTAGCTATTGGTTGGTAAAAAGAACAATATAGAGAAATTTATGCAGCGGAAGAATAAAATATAATAATAACGAAAAAAATATCCATTTCATTTAAAATTCAAACATCATAAAAACCAATAATAACCATCACATATCCATGGTATAGCATTTTTAAAATGCAATAGTTTCCACTAGGTACATCTGCAAATAACATGAATCGATAAACAGATAGATCGCCACAAGCTTACTCCATGCCTTCGCCATCAACATCATCATCTTTCCCAACCTATGTTGTAATGAGAATGGAGTCGGAACAACATATGTCTAGTGAATAAAAACCTCGACCTTACTATATTAGTACTTAGGTAGTATAGTTTAAATAGAAACATGTCTTACCATTTCTACCTACATCATAAGTCCTTTCAAATGTAAGGCCAAAAGCTTTTCTCAAACTTGAATAAAAGGTTTTTCAAATATAAGCTCATAGCTAACTTGCTACCATTCCAACGACCCATATCTATCGTCCATAATGTCCTATCAATGTAAGAGATAGTACTCAAGTCAGTTAATACCTTTTAATGGAGATTAGGTAGATCCAACCATTTAATGCCTAATTTAAGTCAGGTCCACATTATTTACTACCTCTAATTCCAAGGTGGACTCCTCACTAGTAACTTTCTAGCTAACATTGCATAGAATCTGTTCAGCCAATTAATACTTCCTATTGAAGCGGGTCCTCTCCAGAGATATTCTCTACCATGCCTAACTCATACCCTAACCATTTACTACTTCCTACATAGAGAAAAGGCTGGTCCATAATCAACAACTTAATACGTTCAACCCTAAAGCATGTCCTTCGTATTATGACTTGTACCCCGCGTGACGTCTCACATTAACCCGACTATTCGTAAGTACTGGTAGCTAGATTAGCTAGGCAGGTTTACTATACAAAACTTAGGACTAACCTCGCGTCATCGATTGGTACTTATTATAGGTAATGTCTCGCATCATCCCCAAAGTCACACTGTTGTAGCCATATTAACTGGGCAGAACTTCCGTGTGCTTTTGGCTGACCTTGCATCCATATAACTTAGTCATAATTTATATCACGCTCTATATATTATCACACATCTCACCATTTTCATAATCAAGGCTTTATAATAAATCTTTCTTGTTTCTCCTTTAACATTAATTGCCTTCGTAAGGGGAATTCAATAAAATTAATAACCTATTTAACTATGCAATTATATGTTATAATATACCTTAATTACGCATATATATATATATATATATATATATATATTGTGTGTGTGTGTGCGCGCGCCTAGTAATTCCTAAGCATGCGGGATATAAGTCCAAAACTAGCGTTTAAATTTCAGTTCATTAACAACCATACAAGTCTCATTCCATATTACTAACAATACCAAAATTCCAATATTCATATCCAAAAATTACAATCGATGGGCATATATACAATTAAAATTTTAAATTCAACTTATTACATCAAAATAATGGAACATGTTGATGATAGAAACATGCAATTCTAATTTTACGCTCCATTCAACTCCTTTTTCACATAAAACGAAGGAATTTCTATTTAATTTTTGGGAATCAGCAGTGCAAACAATGAATAAAATTTATACCTTGCATATTGTTCCATAATCAAAATCCTTTAATCAAATTCAAAGAAAAAGAATAAGGCATTGAATAGAAGGTAAAAGTAAAAAAATTGTAAGTCTACGTAAGTTCCATTATTTCAACATAAACAAATTGAGATTTCAACCTAGAATTGACATTTCGCATTGAAGGAGTTTTTGAGGTTTACAATATGATATTTTCGCAAACCAGAACTCCCCGAGGCATATCCAAACTCAAACTATACTAAACAATTACTAAAAGAAGGCTAAGATTTTCACTCATAGTATAGTCTTAGCTTTGCCTCCTTTGGATTTGACACACCTTTGACAATCTATTATCAGATCTCTTCCTTTTAATATATATATATATATAGCAAGGGATTTGTATGTACGTTAGATTCAAAAAATTTAAACGTTTGAAGGAGAAGAAGTTGAGAAAATAAATAATAAACAAAGATAGATCTAAAAGATTTCTTATCTGAAACTCTAATGGAGATTTTTGAATCTTGAAGAGATGAACTGATAGAGTTTCACAACCACAATATTAGGTGAACAAAAGTGATGGGCCTAAAGTCTTATTTATAGCGGTGAGAAAGCAATAAAACCGTCAGATTTAAATAATTAATCTAGAACATCCAAAATTAAAAACCCTTGTCCCACCTAATAAGGAGCAGTCGACCTCCCCTACATCATTGGTCGACTGCAAGGGTCAACCGGTAGAGTTTGGGGGGTCAACCTCTACTTCTATTTTGGGAACGTTGATTTTTAGCCGTTGTTATTTTTATTTAATTCCTTAATTGCTTTTTAATGTTTCCTTGATCCCCAAGTCTATCTATTGTTAACTTTACGAAATTTAAGAATTTCTTAATTATTTGAATTTGAATTCTATTCAAATTATTATAAATTCGAAAACTTCAAACTTCCATAACTTTCCTGTATGAGCTTCGTTTTCAATATATTGTATACGGAAATTAATTAGAATTTTGCCACGAAGACAATGGATTAACTTTCATGGTCAGATCCGAGTTTTACAAAATTTCCATTTTTATTTCTATCTTATTTAGTTTAATTTATTCAACTTATTTATTTATGGTTGGTTTTACGAGATATTACATTATTTCCCTTTAATAGGATTTCATTGTCGAAATCTTTCCAAGGGGCAAACAACATAATACCTAACAAACATCTATGTTATATAGCCAAGTTACCAACACAACCATTTACTCAACCAGAAGTGCAATGTCATTTTATGTGCAGACATACTATAAGTGAGTTTGATCCTAGCATGAGTATATGATTGTGACATATAAGTATGTATGCAAACACCCTAAACATGTGAAAAGTGTTCTATAAGTGCAATAGTGATAGTAAAAGTATAATAACCATCTCTTACCACCCAATCTAGCAACTGCAATACAACCAAAACCTATATTTGGAGAGGAAAATTTGCCAGTGAAAAGCTTAGGATGAGAAGTCCTCATGTTTTTCATCGGATTTCCCTCGATTGTACTCGAACCAGTCTAAATTCTTTATGGCAGGCTTTCTAGTTCCATGCTCTACAATGCTTGTGGTGGAACACGATGTTATTAGCTACTTCTCAATATCCCCTAATATATCAGACCTTACCACAGTGGTTAGCTATGAATGTGTTTCCTCAAATGTGAAACATGAAAAATGTCATGGACTCCTGCCAACTTGTCCAGTCACTTCGCAAGTTTTTCTATTTTTCTCAAAATTGGGAAAGGTCCAACAAACCTTGGTGCCAATTTTCCCGACTTTCCAAATCTCACGACCTATCTAAGAGGAAGAACTTTGGCAAACACCATATTACCTACTTCTAATTCTAATTCTTTTAGTTTTGGCATGTCAAATGCTTAGTGGAAAATTCTACCACCTTCTTCTTCATCCATGTCCCATAAAAAATTCTCTTCACATTCATCTTATCTCCTCCTGGTGAATGGTCATCCTTGAATGGTATCTCTCAGTAAGATAAAAATTATTTTTCCCAAAATCCTAATTTTTTTGGGATTAAAGCATTCTTTTACTTCCAGTTACTAATCTAATTTCCTCATTAACTAACGGTCTTACCTACAGTTTATCACTAGCTAAGTGTCCTTATGAAATTTCCTTATTTACGTTGTTCCTTCGTATATATGTTTATCTAGTGGTCTAATCCTATCAATAAAATCAACCCAATGATAAAATAGGAATATATCTTCCGCCATAGCATACACTTTTCCAATAGCCTAAGGGAGACAACTAGTGATAACAATCAAAAACTCCAATAGGAAATTTTGCTAGAAGTTGTCATTTATCATTAACTAGTGTTAATGATATTGGAGACCTAATACTTCTTACTAAATTAAGATGAAAATCCTTAGTATGTTATTCCACTTAATTCTCCATCTACCTTAATTTCATTCTTAGTTTCCAATAAATGTCGTCCACGTATTACTTCAGTTAATATATCTATAATGATTGATCTCAATGTCAAAGTTAGACAATCTCTATTCAATCCACATTTAAATTCTTTTAAACTTGTTACCAGTTTCAAAATCCATTTATCACACCGATCCAATTCCTTTGTCATACTAAATTCCTTAATCAGTCCCCACTCAATTCATTTTAATTCTCTATTAATTATAAATTTATTGCTCGTTAAATCTGTTATTAATGTCCATAAATCCCAGTCCTATAATAACTAATATGAATATCATTGTAAATTAAGTTATTTATATCATTTGAAATTACAAGGAGTTATTTCTTTTTTCTTTTATTGAAATAGATAGTGTAAACTATGGAAAAGAATATCCGTATCTTACACATATCTTTCCCTTTTTGGCACATTCATTATTAATTCAAACATTGCGCTTTTATACATATTTTGGAATTGGAAATTTATCGAAGTTACACGGAGACCGCTCCAAATAAATCAAAACATAGAAATTTACATTCCAAATCAATTAGGGTAACATAAGTTACAACCAATTATAAACCTGAAATATCTTCACAACTTTACAAACATTCTATAATTGGATATCTTGGACTGATTTAAAATTTCCAAATCGGGTTGTATATTTTATTCCTAGTTTATTCATATCTTAAAACATTTACACTAACATATCTAGGAAGTGGTCATCCAAAAAAAATTGTTTAGTTCTCACCGTTGTTAAAACTAAAATTTCAAAATTATAAAGTACCTTATCTGAAACCTTTACCTTTCAAAATATTACTTTGGAAACCATTTTTCTAATTTTCAAAAATTGTGTAGTTCAAAAATGAGCCATGAATTTTTTTCTTCCAATTTTTCCTTTTTAAGAACTTTCTATAATAGAGATTTAAAAAGTTGGACTTTCAATTCAAAACATTACAAATTCAATTATTAAACCAAATTATAAATAAAAAATTCAAGAATTCAGAAATTGCTTAATTCCATAAAGTAGCAAAACAATTTCCCTTCCCAAAAATTTTCTATGACATACAAATTAAATTTCAATAAATTATTTTCATACAAATAAACTTATTACATTAAATTTGAAATCAGGACTTATTACTCCATGAAATTATGGCCTGTACTTATGAAAAATTCATTGATCCCCATTATTTTCCTAATTTAACCCCCTTGAAGCCATTACAAAAATAGCATTCCAAAATGATAGATTTCCCTTTATTAGTCATTTATTGTTTTAAAGATATTTCTAGTTACAAGACAAGTACTTCAAACCACGATCTATTCATATGTATACCAAGTTCCTAATTTCAAGTTATTATCAACATCTATTGCCGTACTACTCAAAATATATTGTCCTTTAACTAATTACCTTTTATAACTTTAAATGATGAAAAGTGGAGTAGACAAGGATAATTTCTATCCTATTAATTTCTAACTAGACTATCGATCCTGTTTTATATAAATTCCTAATGCTATTTCTATCCAAATCTCCTAATATTGCCTCTATTTAAATTTCTCTTAACTAATTGGCTCATACTCAGCTATTATTCTCCGTATTTTCTTTATATGGAAATGTTCCTCCAATCCTAGCTATCCTTATCCTTCTATTATGTTTTCTTTTATTTAACTAAGTTTCATTTCCATGTATTCCCTTTTTTAGAAATAACTAAAAAAACTTCCAAATTTATAAAATAGAAAATCATCATGTCCAACCTACGTTCTATTTCATATTTCTTTTGAAACGAAGAATCCTTTTCCCTAAACATCAAAAACTTTTTAACCCAACCAATTTTAAACTAAAATTTCAAAGATAAAATTCTTTTTACTGAAAACTTTTAACTCAACAAAATTTTAAATTACGAGTTTCCAGATTTCCTTACTTCTCAAAACGAATTCACAGTGTATCCTTTGAAAACTTATTTAAAACATTTCAAGAATTTTTTTAAATCTTTTATTAATTCTTTCTCATGGGGTTGGATTTAGAAATTCACTTTAATTGTCCTTTCTATTGAACTTTCCTTTTTCCCTACCGATCTTCATAAAAATCTGATTATCTCCTTGTGGTGATTAATGTACATCTTCTTGTGGGAACTTGCTCCACTCCTTCACATCTTGTTCAATTCCTTACTTTTGGTTGTTCAAAACACATAGATTCTTATCTCGCATCTATTTTTATGTATTGGGCTAGGCCTACTAACCTTCATCTACATAATTAAAGCTATATTATTTACCATAATGATAATTATATTACCTTATGATATTTAATTACTATCTAACAAGTTTATTTGCTATTTCTATAAATGACAATTGTCTGTTATAAATGGTTTTTATTCTAACGGTCAATCTCTAAAATTTATTTATTTATTCAAATTTTACCTATTATCTCTTCCTTATCTATCCATGATTACCTTAGAAATCCCATTAATTGGTCAATTTATACACTTATTAAATTCTTGTAACTTCCTATTTATTGCACATTTATTGCCTTATTAACCCTGGAATTATGATCCTTTTCCATCTACATTAAGATAGCATTATATGCTGAGGTAGATATTTGCCTAGTGTTTTTGCGTACATTTAAAATAAGTGTATATATATAGTAGGATTTTTGAAAAAATACTTTCAAAAGTAACAAGTATGCCTCTCATACGTATACGTATCCCCGTTGATCAAGTAACCTAAGCTCTAATACCAAACATAACAACCTGCCTTGAACTGGACCTAATTCCGATCTAGAAAGGCCCATCGAAACTTAAAACCATCTCAAAGCTGGTTGTTGGTTGGTAAAAAGAACAATATAAAGCTATTTATCTACACATTCAGAATCTCACAGTGGAAGGATAAAAAATAATAAAAAAAGAAACAGTACCCATTACATTTAAAATACAAATGTCATAAAAACCAATAATAACTGTGCATATCTATGGTGCATCATCTTTAAGTTACAACAGTTTTCAGTGGGTGCATCTAAGAATAACATGAATAGATAAATAGACAGGCTACTACAAGCTTACTCCATATCTTCGCCTTCAACATCGTCATTTTTCCCAACCCATGTTGCAATGAAGAGGGAGTTAGAACAACATATGTCTGATGAATAAAAATGTCGAGCCATATTATATTAGTACTTGGGCAGTATAATTTAAATAGGAATATGTCTTACGGTTTCTACTTACATTATTAGTCCTTTTAAATGTAAGCCCAAAGGTTTTTCTGAAACTTAAATAAAAGGATTTGAAAATATAAGCCCATACTAACTTGCTACCATCCTAATAACCCATATCTACCATCCACAATATCATATCAATGTAAGAGATAGTACTCAAGTCGCTTAATACCTTATCATGAGAATTAGGAAGATTCCAACCATTTAATGTCTTATTTAAGGTAGGTCCACATCATTTATAACCTATAATCGCAAGACGGACTCCTCAATAGTAATTATCTAGCGACATTGCATGGAATCTCTTCAGCCACTTAATACTTCCTATTGAAGCGGACCTTCTCCTAAGATATCATCTACCGTGCCTAACCCATAATCCCGATCATTTACTATTTCCTACACGGAGAAGAGGCAGGCTCTAAGAAAACCACTTAATACCTTCAACCTATGAAGCAGATCCTTTGTATTATCCCTCATACCTTACGGTGACGTCTCATATTAGCCTGACTATTCATAGATACCGGTAGCCAGATTAGCTGGGCAGATTTACGCTACAGAATTTGGAACTAACCTCATGTCATCGTAGTTACTTATTATAAGGATGTCTCACCTCAATCCTAAAGTCATACTACTGGTAGCCACATTAACCAGGCAGACTTCGTGGGTTTTTAGCTGACCTTGCATCCTTATAACTTAGTCATAATTGATATCACACCCTACACATATTATGACACATCTAGCCATTTTCATAATCAATGTCTTATTAGAAATCTTTCTTATTACGCCTATGACATTAATTACCTTCCTAAGCGAGATTAATAAAATTAATAACATATTTAACTATGTAACTATATATTATAATTATACATTAATTACGCTAATATACACACACACACACACACACACACACACACATACGCTTGCGTGTGCGCCTAGTAATTTCTAAGAGTGCGTAATATATGCTCTAAACTAGCGTTTAAATGTCAATTTTTGACAATTATATAAGTCTCATTCTATATTATCAACAATACCAAAATTCCAATATTCATATCCAAAAATTCCAATCGATAAACCTACATACAATTAAAAGTTTTAACTTAATTGATTACATCAAAGTAATGAAACATGTTGATGGTTGAAACATACAATTCCAATTTTTACGCTCTATCCAACTCATTTTTCACAGAAAAATGAATGAAGGAATTTCTGTTTAATTTATAGGAATCAGCAATGCAAACTATGAATAAAATTCATACCTTACACACTATTCCATAATCAAAATTCTTTAACCAAACTCAAAAAAAAAAGAATAAGGAGTCGAATAGAAGGTAAAATTATAAAAACTGTAAATTTATACATTTTCCATTATTTCGACATAAACAAATTGAGATTTCAACCAAGAATTGATATTTCACATTGAAGGAGTTTTGGGGGTTTACAAATTATATTTTCGCAAACCAAAACTCCCTAAGGCATATTCAAACCCAAACTATACTAATCAATTATTAAAATATGAAAGCTATTATTTTCGCTCACAGTATAGCCTTAGCTTTACCTCCTTTGGATTTGGCACACCTTTGATAATCTCTTATCGGATCTTTTTTATACATATATAAAGTAAGAGATTTGTATATACGTTAGATTCAAAAATTTAAAGGTTTAGAGGAGAAGAAGTTGAGAAAATAAATAATAAACAAAGATAGATCTAAAAGATTTTTTACCTAGAGTCCTAATGGAGTTTTTTGAATCCTAAAGAGACGAATTGACAGAGCTTTGCTAGTGTTTTCAAAATATTAGATGAATAAAAATGAGGGGTATAGAGTCTTATTTATAGTGGTGAGAAAACACCAGAACCATCATATTTATATAATTAAATCTGGAGCGTCCAAAATTAAAACCCCAGCCACTATTGGATAAGGAATGTCAACTATCCCTATGCCACCAGCCGACTGCTTAGGGTTGTCCGGTAGAGGTCACGAGGTCGACCTCTCCATCTGTTTTGGGAACGTTGATTTTCATCCTTTGTTATTTGTATTTAATTCTTTAAATACCTTTTAACGTTTCCTTAATCCCCTAGTCTATCTACTGTTAACTTTAAAATATCAAATTTAAGAATTATTTGAATTTGAATTTTATTTGAATTATTTTGAATTCGAAACTTCAAACGTTCATAACTTTCCCGTCTGAGCTCCTTTTTCAATATATAATATATGGAAGTTGATCAAAATTTTGCCACAAACACAACAGCGTAACTTTCGTGGTTGGATGCTGACTTCTATAAAGTTTTCATTTCTATCTCTATCTTATTTGATTTAATTTATTCAACTTATTAATTTATAGGTTATTTTACGTGGTGTTGTACTTTTATTACCCTTACACTTGTATATTAGGTACCTTCATCATGGTATATTATTACGTGGTAGTCACGTTATTTTATTTGTGTTGACTCATTGATGACAAACATGTTATTATATATATGAGGCATGTTGTATCGAATATTATTCAGAACTCCGTGTTGTTGGGAGTTATTATATTCTGAATTTTCGTATTGATGTTTATTTATTAGTTGCTTCCACTAGTGTGGTCTCTTATGTATATATTGTTCATATGGTTTTGTTCATGTATATTCAGTATATTATATGTTGTCGTTCTATTTTAAGATCTTATCGATGTCTTGGTATGATGTTTTATTTTCATTTTACCCTAACAATCTCTCTGATGTGGTATTCAAAAGCCAAGCATTAATATGAGGTGCTGATTTTTTGGTATTACGAAGGACGGGTTGTTACATTAAGCATTGCTTAAGGATAGAAGGCCAAAAAGTTGAAGCCGAGAAGTGGCTTAGGCAAGTCAACTGGGCATCGAGTTGACCCCCTCAACTCAGTACTGAGTTGAAAAGAGAAGTGGGCTTTGATCCGTAATCTTTTCACTTCAACTTTGATGTGACATGGAGGACGTGGCCGAGAGTTTTCAGGTGATTTTGATGATGACTTTCATCTATGAATAGAGGAGTGGATGCACTTTAAAAGGGTTCCTTTTCTGACATCCGAATTACGACGAGTTGAGATATCCACTTCTAAAATACAAGCTGTATAACTGATACCCAAGTTGTAAGCAACAGAGTAGTAAAATATACTTTGCAGGAGAAAAGTATAATCTTTAATAATAGTTGTAATATCTTTGGTGTCACACTTTTTTGGTGTAAACGTAAACTACCAAAACTGCCCTCTACATATATTATCAAATCTTAATATCACCTAAAAATAGTATCTAATAAATAAACTTCATTTCCCATTCCAAAATGCTCTTTTATAAATATTATCAAATATCACTATCACTTAAAAATAAGATCTAACAAATAAACTTTTTTTACCAATTTAAAACCCACATCAAGTATTACCAAATCTTAATATCGCTTAAAAATAGATCTAACAAATAATTTCTTTTACAAATTCGATCTTTATTAATTAATAATAGAAATAAAATTTAAACTAACTAAAAATTAGATGTTGAAGCATTGAATAAAAATTCAAACCAACTTCACCTGAATGTGTTAATTATATATCTTTCTTTAATAATAATTATAATAGCTTTGGTGTAATATTTTTTTGGTACCAACATGAACTACAAAAATGCCCCTTTATATATTATCAAATCTTAATCACTCAAAAATATTATCTAATATTAAACTTCTTTTACAAATTCAAATGCCCTATAAGTAGGATGTAACAATTAAACGTGCTTTGCTAATTCAAAACGCATCTAGAAATACGATCTAAAATTAAACCTTCTTTACAAATTCAAAATACTTCTTTATAAATATATAAATCTTAATATTACTTGAAAATAAAAAAATCATTTTTTTGAATGATTTAAATATAAACAATTTATAAGGAAAACAATTCAAGCGCGAAGCGCGTGCCGTAACATTCGTAATAAAAAATATAATTAAGTGGACGTAGGCCGGAGTATCTCTCAAACTACAATAAAATTATGTGCTTCTTCTCTCTTTTAATTTCCTTTTCTTTTGTGGCTTTTATTTACTGCTTGATTAGGTGTTTGTGTCATTTTTACCTTAAAATAGTATTAGAGTGTTCTGTATCGTCCATCGTATAGATGCGAGTTCGTTGGTCAAAAGTTTGCATGATTATGGATTAGTATGTAGAAGCTATTAAAGTTAAATAAAAAAATAGCGGGATTATTAGTATAATTATAGCATGTTATTTACAAAGTATAATTGTTAATCATCATGGAAAAGCACCACCCATGTTCAAAATATAATGTATTGGAGCATTCTGCATCGTCTGTAATGTATGGTAAAAGTTTTATCTAATTTCGAGTCAGCATGAACAAACTACTGCAGTTTAAATGAAAAAAATTACCACTTCTACCTAGTCGGAGAGTAGACATGTGCAGTACATATGAATGTGTGATGAAAATAAGCAAATGATATTTTGAGAATTTTAAAAGGACATGATGGAAACTAATGAGTTGTAATTTGTTTATCAACTAAACGAGATAATGATGGTTAAATAACTCAATCAAATAGTTGAATATAAAAAACAGAGAGAGAATCTGCTTGCCTACGAATAGCCATTTTCAGAATTTCTAAATGCTACGCTCTAGTTCGTTCACTCCTTTTCAATTAACAAAAACAAAAACTGATCCCCACCACTATCTCGAATTTGCACGTTCCCCCTCTATTCAAGGATGGTTAAATGAAATACCTAAAAGTGTCTTTACAACCGCTTAAATTCTCAATTATCAAACCCTAAGCTATACTTTTTCATGCGCCTTTTTCTACCAAATCTACCATCTACCGCACGTTTGTAACAGCAGGGGAATGGTAGCACTGATTTTAGAGAAGGATGGAGATCATCTGCTTCAGGGGAATGGTGAAAGTAAGGAAGAAGGGTCAAAGGTAAATGAGGAGAAGGCTGAAGCTCGAGCATTGGGATGATGGAATGTAACAGTTGACACATGTGCAGGTGCACGGCTGAAGAAAAAAAATTGTTACAGTAGTACCAGTTGATGTTGGGCTGTATTTGCTATTTGGGCTTGTATAGGCAAAGTGTTATGATGATTCTATGATGTGTATAAATACAGTGGAAAAAATTGTAACTAAAAAAAGTGTGAAAAAAATTCAGAAATAAAATTGTTCTTCTTTTATATTGATGCTGTTGCCATTAGTGATACTTGTCTTCTTTAATCTTTGCATATTGCTCATTCCTGTGCTTATACCTATATGCTTCATTCTTGTTAAATCATATCTGCTCAGTTAAGTATTGTTCTCTGCATATTGATGCTATCAGTTTTCATATCTTTGTTCATATTTTTTTTGATTTTAACTACTCTTGAATATTCACTTGCAAAATATTGTTGATATACTTCTGATATTAGTTGTTTCAGATTTTGATGCATCACTTTATTTGAATGATTAATTGATTACTGTGGTTCAATTATTCCTTAGTTCTTGTTCATTTTGGATCTCTATCTTGTAATTTGTTTCATTCTTATGCTTCTGTTAATCTGAAGCTTTGTTACATATACTTGCAAAGATTTATCATTCTTGTTGAAGTTTGGCAGCGGTTATAAATCTTGATCATCCTTTTGCAATATATTTCCTATTCTTGAATTTGCACTCAATTTGCCTTGATACATAATACCTTGTTTTGATATTCATTAAATCGGAAATCAGTATTTCCTGTTATAAAATCTTGCAAGTAATTTGTCAACTTCATTTTCTTGGCTAAATTCATTGTACAAATTTTCTATGTATCAACTTAAGGTAAAACCTGCTGTTCTTGCATATATCAATCTCGTATTTGGTATAAATTTGTATAACTGACGTTTTATCTTTCATAAATACTGATCTTCAATTTTCTATAATTCAATACATAAGTTATTGATCCCTGTTAATGCATTGTCCCATTCTTGTCCAAGTAAAGGTTCAAATTTATATTTCTTGGTTCAATAACTCATCTCTTATACAAATTCACCTTCAGACCATCACTTCTTGATGTGTGCATGTAATTTGTGCACAGGTTCATCTATCAGTATATATATATATATATATATATATATATATATATATCAAATTGATCATTTCTTCTTCTCCTTCCCTCATATCAATTCCTCCACTACGTCAAATTCATTGATCACCTCCCGCAAATCCACCATTTCATCATGAGCAAAGATTCTGACCCACCATGTTCTTCCAATTTGGTATCAGAGCCATTAAATGGGGATGAAATAGAACCCCAGATCGATCCAAGCCTCAATAAAAAAAATCTTACACACAACCACCCTTTCTTGATCAAGAACTACTATGGCAACGGCAGGGAGAGTTTAATGAACATATCACTAAATCTTTAACCCAGTTAGAGCATAGCAACCGAAAGATGGAGCATGACATCACCACCAGATTCGAAGGATTCCACGATGTCCTTACATCTCTTGCCAATGATATGCAACAATTGAAGTTCAAACCTCAAGCACCACCACCTGCACATCCCACAGGCCCTCCATCCATATCTCGATTTCATCCACCAAACCAAAACAATGAGAATCTCCCTTATATGGCATCCACCAGTACAAGAAACCATCCACCACAACCCAGAAATGCTCATTATCCTTTGAATCCATTGAATCCAGACCTTTCCGTTCCAAGAAATCCCTGTCTAAACTATCCCAATCCACCACCCAATTATACCACTATGCATTATCCAAATTCTATGACCTCTTACAAACTAGACTTCCCTACTTTTTCTGGTGATGAAGGAGTGGCTGATTGGTTGAGACAAGTCGAACAATTTTTTAGATTTCAACATACTGAGGAGCAGTATTGGGCAGAGATTTGTTCTTTTTACTTAAAGAAGGAGGCGCTGCAGTGGTATCACTGGTATACAAATACAGTACTTAATCATGATCTATGGCCCGTTTTTAAGGAAGAGATTCTAGTGAGGTTTAACCCGGAGGAGATGGAGAGGCCCTATGAAACATTATCCAAACTCAAACAACATACCACAGTGAGAGCATACCTTAGTCACTTTGAACAATTACAGGCAGTAATTGAGACCCTACCACCTAAATTTTTGCTTGATAGATTTATTGGAGGGTTGAAGGAGGAGATTCGATATGATGTTATGACTTCAAGGCCAGTTGATTTCAGAGAAGCGGTAGCACTAGCCAAAATGTTTGAATGCAAGTACACACAGACCCGAAGAACCATAAGACTTCCACTGCTAACCAGTCCCATACTCCTATCCCTAAGCCTACCACCACTCATCCTACCCCTTCCCATGTCAAAGACTCAACACAAAATCAACCTAACACCATATCTCGGGGCAGCAGAAACACTTGTTGAAAGTATAGCAAAAAGTAGAGGGTTGACTCCTAATCAGATTGTGGAAATGAGAAGACAAAATTTGTGCTATGGTTGCAAGGAGAAGTGGTCAAAGGATCATAAATGTAAAAGTTCTCATGTGTATGTTTTAGGAGGGTTAATGTCACTCAAGGAAGAGGAGGATGCAGAAAATAATTTTCAGGATGATTCATATGAACCTGAAGATGAGATAGTGGCAGAAGAAGCACTCTCCATCACTTTGCAAGCAATGTGTGGAATTCCAGCTTTATCTACCATTAAGGTGAAGGGAATCATCAACAGGAAAACGGTGCAAGTTCTCATTGACTCAGGATCGACACATAGTTTTATCAATACACATCTTGCCAAGAAGTTAGAACTGCCTATCGATGAATCCAAGGTTTATGAAGTGACTGTGGCCAATGGTGAAAAGTTGACTAGCTCTGGCCATTGATTTGTTATTATTGCCTTTGGAGGGTTGCCAAATTGTATTGGGTGCTCAATGGATGAAAAGTTTGGGTGATGTGACTTTAAACTTGGAGCAGTTGCAAGTTAAATTTCGATATAATAACAAGTATTATACTTGGCAAGGGCTCAGTCAAGAAGAGACGAAGATTGTTGATAAAAAGTCTATAGAGAAGGAGAATGCACATGGTCAGTTGAGTATGTTACTATGCTATCAAGTTGACTTGAAGGAAGAGCAGACCACAATCCTACCCCCAGCCATCCAAGCCCTGATTAACCAATACCCTGACATTACCTCAACTGTTACATTCCTACCCCCAAAAAGACAACATGATCACAAAATCCCTCTTCTTCCAAACACTAAACCTATTTGCCTTAAACCCTATATACATTCATATCACATTAAAAATGAGTTGGAAAAAATTGTAAATGAATTGTTAGCAGTGGGAGTTATCAAGCATAGCAGCAGCCCATTCTCCTCCCATGTGGCGATGGTTCGAAAAAAAGATGGAACGTGGAGATTGTGTGTTGATTATAGAAACCTAAACGCTTGCACTATTAAGGATAAATTTCCCATACCTCTGATCGATGACCTGTTTGATGAGTTACAAAGAGCTGCCTATTTTTCTAAACTGTATTTGAGATCAGGGTACCATCAAGTTCGTATGTGTGAAGAAGATGTACACAAGACAGCCTTTAAGACACATGAGGGACATTATGAGTTCCTTGTGATGCCTTTTGATCTAGTTACTCCATCCACCTTTTAATCCCTGATGAACCATGTGTTTAAACCCTATTTGAGAAAGTTTGTTCTGGTATTTTTTTAATGACATTTTAGTCTACAGCAGGGACTGGGAAGATCACCTTGATCATCTCAAGACCACCTTTCATACATTGCAACAGAATAGACTGGTGATTAAATTGACAAAATGCAGCTTTGCGAAACAGTCTCTGGAGTACTTGGGCCACATTATCTCATATCAAGGCCTAGCTGTTGATCCAAGCAAGGTTCAAGCAATCATGGAATGGCCATTACCCAAAAATTTAAAATCACTCCGAGGATTTTTAGGGTTCACTGGCTACTATAGAAAATTTATTAAAGATTATGGAAAAAGTGCAAGTCCCCTTACTGACATGCTTAAGAAAAATGCCTTCATATGGACCGATCAATCAAGAGAAGCTTTCGAAAAATTGAAGCACTGTCTCACCAGACCTCCCATATTAGCTATGCCAGATTTTTCTCTACCTTTTACACTCGAGTGTGATGCAAGTGGTCAGGGCGTAGGAGCAGTATTACTTCAGAATAACCGACCCATAGCATACATGAGCAAAGCATTACATGGAAGAAATTTGTTGCTGTCTACTTATGAAAAGGAGTTATTAGCCATTATTCTAGCTACTAAAAAATGGGCTCAATATCTTTTGGGAAGGCAATTTATTATTAAAACTGATCATCAAAGTTTAAAGTTTTTGTTGACTCAGAAATTGCATACAGGGTTGCCACACAAGTGGCTAATTAAATTGCACGGCTTTGACTATAAAGTAGAGTATAAATCTGGAAAAGATAATATAATTGTAGATGCATTTCGAGGAAGGAAGCAAGCAATTGGGATGACGCAGAAACACAAGCTATCTCTGTAGTACAAACCCCATGGTTGCAGAAGCTTAAGCATACTTTACACTCATCTAATTGGTATAAACGGCAGATCAAAAGAGTTCAGGATAAAGAACTCAGTAGTAGCAAGTATAAAATAGTTGATGGGTTGATTTTTTACAAGGGAAAGATTTTTGTGGATCGTCACCTCCACAGTTTGCAACAATCACTGATACAAGAGCATCATTCAACACCTTTGGGTGGACATGCGGGAATTAAACCTACCTTGAAGAAGTTAAAGCAAGTATTTTACTGGAAAAAATTGAGAAAAGATGTGAAGATTTTTGTGAAAGAATGTGAACAATGTCAACGAAATAAAGGGAAGAATGTTCTGCTACCTGGATTGCTGCAGCCATTACCCATTCCTGAGATGATTTGGACAGATATAGCTATGGATTTTATCACTGGCTTGCCAAGAAGTGATAAATATACTGTTATACTAGTTGTTGTTGATCAGCTAAGCAAGTATGCCCACTTTTTTCCTCTCAGCCACCCCTACACTGCTAAAGATGTTGCTACTGTGTTCTTTAATGGTGTGTTTAAGCTACATGGCTTACCCAAAACCATAGTTAGCGATGGAGACTCTATATTCACAAGCAAATTTTGGCAAGAACTGTTCAAGTTGCAAGGCAGTAGCTTAAAGCTAAGCACTGCCTACCATCCTCAAAGCGATGGGCAGTCAGAAGTGATTAACAAGATATTGGAGGGGTATTTGAGGTGCTTCATCTGCCATAAACCTAATGAGTGGAGTAAGTGGATAACACTAGCTGAGTATTGGTATAATACTACTTGGAAAGTTTCAACCAACACCATTCCATTCAAAGTTGTGTATGGTATTACCCACCCACACTTCTATCCTATGTCCAGAACATGGCTAAAGTGGAACAAGTCGAGGAGATGTTGTTTACTAGAGACATAATGTTAGAATATTTGAAGGATAGTTTGAGATGGGCACGTGAACGAATGAAGAAGTATGCAGATTTGAGAAGATCGGAGAGAAAGTTTGAAGTAGGTGATTGGGTGTTTCTTAAGCTTCAGCCTTACAAGCAATTGACAGCCAGAAATCAGAAGACTTGCAAACTCTCACCTAAGTACTATGGGCCATATGAAGTAATTGAAAAAATTGGAGAAGTAGCTTATAAACTTCATCTTCCAGCCACTGCAAAAGTCCACCCTGTCTTTCATGTCTCTCAGCTGAAGAAAAAGGTAGGAAGTTCTGTGATTGTGCAAGATGGCATTCCTAGTTTTGTAGAAGAAATTGTAGAACAGCCCTAGTATATAATTGATAGAAGAATAATACCCAGAAATAATGAAGCAGTGGTTCAAATTTGATTAAATGGAAGGAGAAATCTGTCGAAGAAGCCACCTGGGAAGATTATTGGCCTATGATAAAAAAATTCCCTACCTTAGACCTTGAGACAAGGTCTCTTCTTGAAGTGGAGGGGGGATGTAACAGCACAGGAATGGTAGCACTGATTTTAGAGAAGGATGGAGATCATCTGCTTCAGGGGAATGGTGAAAGTAAGGAAGAAGGGTCAAAGGTAAATGAGGAGAAGGCTGAAGCTCGAGCATTAGGATGATGGAATGTAACAGTTGACACATGTGCAGATGCACGGCTGAAGAAAAAAAATTGTTACAGTAGTACCAGTTGATGTTGGGCTGTATTTGCTGTTTGGGCTTGTATAGGCAAAGTGTTATGATGATTCTATGATGTGTATAAATACAGTGGAAAAAATTGTAACTAAAAAAAGTGTGAAAAAAATTTCAGAAATAAAATTGTTCTTCTTTTATATTGATGCTGTTGTCGTTAGTGATACTTGTCTTCTTTAATCTTTGCATATTGCTCATTCCTGTGCTTATACCTATATGCTTCATTCTTGTTAAATCATATTTGCTCAGTTAAGTATTGTTCTCTGCATATTGATGCTATCAGTTTTCATATGTTTGTTCATATTTGTTTTGATTTTAACTACTCTTGAATATTTACTTGCAAAATATTGTTGATATACTTCTGATATTAGTTGTTTCAGATTTTGATGCATCACTTTATTTGAATGATTAATTGATTACTGTGGTTCAATTATTCCTTAGTTCTTGTTCATTTTGGATTTCTATCTTGTAATTTGTTTCATTCTTATGCTTCTGTAAATCTGAAGCTTTGTTACATATACTTGCAAAGATTTACCATTCTTGTTGAAGTTTGGCAGCGGTTATAAATCTTGATCGTCCTTTTGCAATATATTTCCTATTCTTGAATCTGCACTCAATTTGCCTTGATACATAATACCTTGTTTTGATATTCATTAAATTGGAAATCAGTATATCCTGTTATAAAATCTTGCAAGTAATTTGTCAACTTCATTTTCTTGGCTAAATTCATTGTACAAATTTTCTGTGTATCAACTTTAAGGTAAAACCTGCTGTTCTTGCATATATCAATCTCATATTTGGTATAAATTTGTATAACTGACGTTTTATCTTTCATAAATGCTGATCTTCAATTTTCTGTAATTCAATACATAAGTTCTTGATCCCTGTTAATGCATTGTCCCATTCTTGTCCAAGTAAAGGTTCAAATTTATCGTTTCTTGGTTCAATAACTCATCTCTTATACAAATTCACCTTCAGACCATCACTTCTTGCTGTGTGCATGTAATTTGTGCACAGGTTCATCTATCAGTGTGTGTGTGTATATATATATATATATATATCAAATTGATCATTTCTTCTTCTCCTTCCCTCATATCAATTTCTCAGCTACGTCAAATTCATTGATCACCTCCCGCAAATCCACCATTTCATCATGAGCAAAGATTTTGACCCACCATGTTCTTCCAACGTTTTATCATTTACCAAATTAACCTTCGTATCCAAACGAATTGGACCTAACACGTTGTTAAACCACTTCTAGAGTGGTTTGAAGGTAATTTTTTGTTTTCATATAGATGGATTTGATTATCCGATCATCTATAAGTTTTTTCCCAATGTTATCCAGTTACTGATTTCTGTCAATTTTTCAAGATTATTTGAAGATTATTTGTTTTCACTGTTGTAGCCTCTGCTAGAAGCACTAGGGAAATCGAGGGATATTGAAACTTCTTCAACGGACGGTATTTTATCCATGCCATTCTTCAGATATAGATTAAGCTACTTTTGATTTATTACAATTTATGGCGTTGAATTCTCTGTCGAATTTTACGAGCAAAGGTGGTGTTGATTGTTACTACATAGGATTATTGTTACACTTCCCAATTGTACCAAACTAGAATTGTAGCTATTTATATAAACTGACGGCAGAGAGTGTAAAATTTTAGTAAGTTTTCATCCTAGTTAATGATGTTTCATTTCATATGATTAGTTTACCTTGAAACATAGAAATTAAGTGAAAATTTTAAAGCACTGTATGGAATCATCCCTATGGCTCGACTATAAAATAAAACCTAACTTATCTCAGTACATTGTTTCATTTCATTAACAATCAAAAATACTTATATGCCATTGTGTTATATGCTTCACACTTATTTTCATCATTGTAAACATTGTCTCGATCTTACCATTGCATTGGCATGAAAGTGATTCAGTGATGCACCAAACTGTGTTAGTATGATTTTTTTTAATCTGCTCGCATATGCCTACTAGACACGCTACAACCTAGAGAGTTTATAATCTTACCTTGAATTCATCCATGATAAAAGTTCACGAGCATACACCCCACTTTTGCTACCAACATTATGTAGCATCTTTTTAACTGGTTTATTTCGATATAAGTTATCACTAAACAAATGGTGCAATTTCTTAGCAGCGTGAACAAAGAATAACTGTTGATCTAAAGTTGGTTGAAGGAAAATCAGTTTCATATATTAGTTTGCCATGTAAAAAGTATGTTATCATCCTTTTCATGTTTATTGCATGTATCAAAATACTGATATTTCGAATCACTCCGTTAATGTAAGGTGGTAATTGCTTTCTACAAAATATACCAATTTACTAACATTGATCTTGATGTAAAGTCTTAAAATGTTTTTTTTAAGGGTATACACTTAGGAGAACCAACGGATCGGTAAACTCCTAAGGTGACTTGACTGTCCGCTTCACTTTATGACACCTATAACCCCAGTCTTAAAAGTTGAAACTTAAAAGATGCTTTACAAGTGCAATTTTGAGATTTTCAAAATGGTAAAATTGTTTGAATTATATAGCTTTAATGGGAAAAAAATTGAGGTGGCTTTTGAATACAATCCTCATAAATTAGATATGTTTTATGATTTTTTTTGGTGAAGTGGGTTATTTTAGAAACTATTTTATGAAAAATTCTATACTTATACTTTCTTGCATGGCCTACTTCAAATAATAAGCATAGCAGTTCAAGTTTAGGAAATCTACCAATACAATCCATATATAATGGTTCAACTCTATGACAAATCAGTTTAAGTTGATGACTATGTACTTAGTGCCCACCTAGATAATATAGCTTTTGAATATAAGTTATGAACAATTTTAATGATTTTGTTCTATTCTTTTAATATACAAACTCTTCCTGGATTAGTTTATGAACAAATCCACTTTCCTTGCTCACGAGGTAATTTTTACCCTACTGGTTATCAATTTTTTTGTTGCTTGATTGCATTTTTTAGTGTTATATGAGTTCTAATTGCTCATGCTGGTATGTTCCTTGTCCGGGACATGAATTGAAATCTGGTTGCATCCAGAACAAGCATTCATGAATGAAAGCAATTCATGTCCGCCTGTTGAATCGACCAACTGATCAATCCTTGGAAGCAGAAAGCTATCCTTTGGATATGTCTTATTCAAGTTAGAATAATTGATGCACGTCCTCCATTTCTCGTTAGTCTTCTTCACTAAGACTGGATTGGATACTCATTCCAGGTATAAAGCATCGCGGATGAAGCCATTGTCCTTCAGCTTCTTCACTTCTTCTTTGAGTGCAGCGGATCTCTTCGGACCCAGGCTGCGGCGCTTCTGTTTCACAGGAACACATTTGGGATTTATGTTCAATGCGTGGCTTGCTATCTACGGTAAGATCCTACACATATCGGAGTGCATCCAGACGAACAAATTTAGGCTCGCCTGGAGAAAACCAATCGACTCCTTCGTCATCTTGACACCAAGCCGTGATCCGACTTTTAGGATATGTGTTGGGTCATCTCGAGTGACTGGGAGATTAATCGTTAGCTCGGCTAGAGCTACTCTTCCATCTAGTGGCTCTTTTCTCGGGTCCATATCCTTATGTAACCAACTGTGTTGCCCAAGCCAGAGCTTAGGCATTGGTTTCTATGCATCCAAATCTTTGATGCTGAAAGTCCCATCTGCACCTTTTCCTTTCCCTCCTCGCCTCGCTTTTCTTAGCTCGGCGATGCAGCATTCAGGGCCAGTCACCCGATCTCCCTGGACAATCCTAATGTCATTCTGTGTAGGAAACTTCATTACCAAGCACAACAGAGCTATAGCCACTCTAAATTCAGCCAGGGCCAGTCGGCTCAAAAAGCATTGTAGGTTGATTAAATATCCAACACCAAAAAAGGTACAACCTGCACTCGCTTGCTGTTGCCCTCACCAAGTACCACCGGTAATTCTACATATCCAATCGGCTCAGTAGCCATCTCGTTGAACCCTTGTATTCGAGATTTACAAGGTTTCAAGTCCTTCGCCTTCAAGAGCATTCGATCATAGGCTTTTTTGAATAGAATGTTGACTAAACTTCTACGGTCAACTAGCATATTTCATACTATCGCATGACCAGTCGTGGCTGTAATCACGAGTGGGTCAATCGTTGGAGCCTCTACTCCATCAGCATTGATGTGCACGTAAATGTGCATACCACCATATTTAATCTATTTAAATTAAATAAATGATCATACCGGGTATTTTAACTTGTTTAAACCAAATTCAAATTATTTTCAAATTGTCACATATTCATCTCCATATAGAAGCAAAATGATCATTTTTGTGCATAAATAATTTGCGAAAATTTAATTTGAAATTTCTGTATTATTTTGTAGGAATTTGGATTCATATACAAGTGGCTTCATGAAGATATATACATGCACAAGAGTGAATACAAAGGAATGGAGACGGAAATAATTTAAAGCCATGATCATGGAGGAATCCATCTACCCACCTTCCTTCATGTACAAATTAGAAGCTAATCCGCATGCTATGGCCATTACACTTTCATGCACACTTAATGGGTGGTTATTGAAGCTAATGATAACTTAACCACCACACTTCCTACAAGGGCATTTTGGGCATTCCTCAAAAATATCTATTAGGGTATCTAACATGTATAAATACCCTTATTTTTCATGTAACCCTCTTCCTCTTAGTTAGTTCTAGTTTAGAATAAAAAATAAAAGACAAGCTCTCTTTTTCTTTTCATGCCTACTTAGCCATTTCTTTCATGTAACTTTCTTTTATGTTAATTAGTGCTTTCTTTTCACTTACATGATTCTCTTCTTATTTTTGTAGTGCAGTATATTATTCATATAAGTAGATTAGTGTTTACTTCTTTTTGCTTAGCTTTTCTTTTCATTTTCCTCTCTTTTTACTCTTGCTTTATTTCATGTTTCAAGCCACATTTGTTGATTTGATAACGAATACGAGATGCTAAACCATTTCAATTTAGGGGTGATGAAGCTCTCTAATCATGTAGATTCAACATAATTTGATAATCTTTGCTCTCTTTTTGTGCTTCATGGAAAGTTGATGTTTATGTAATTTTTTGTTTGGAATTGAGTTTGATAGCCTATGTTTTTCATAACAAATAGGCTATGCTTAGTCATATGAATCACGAATTGCCTCTTCATCTACATATGATTATGGCAATGAATTGAAATTAAATCAAATTTTGATGGTTTATATTTCTAACCAATAGTTAATTGGCCTTGCTTAAAATGGATTTCATTTTCAACTTCTTGTTATTTTTCATAAGAACTAAAAGTGGTTTAAAGGTTGTGTTATAGTTTGATGGCTTATGTTGAGCTAATTAATAGCACAAATGAGCCGTACTTATGATAAACACATCATTTAAACTCACTTACGACCAAAAAAGAGGGATAATAATTTCATTTTTTGTTGAACTATATGATAGAGAGTGTAGAATTATCTCTAAATTGTCATTTATTCTCATATTTTTTATCACTTTCTTTTTATCATTTTTCTTACATTTTCTAGTTAATCACTTTCAACTTTGGTTTAATTTGATTGAATAGAAATTTAAAATTACCATTCCCTGCGGATCGACCTGTACTCACTATGATAGTACGCCATGCACTTGCGGTATAAATTTGATTCAAAATTTATCGGCGGTTTTCTAACTCAATAGAATTTCCGCCATTAAACAAGTTTTTGGCGCCTTTGCCGGGGAATAGTTTTAATTTTGATTTTCTATCCTTCAAATTATTTGTTGTTTGATTTTTTTGTGTTTTAATTTTTGTGTGTTTGCAACTAAAAAAAAAAGAATTGTGTGATTTTTGTTTACATTTGTTTGTTTGCATGTTATTGTAGCCTTTCTATTTTCATTTGCATTTCCATATTAAGAAAAAAGTGTACACATTTCAAAACAAAAAAAATTCGTTTCATTTACACTTCAATTTACATTTTCATATCTTTGCAATTTGATTTTCTATTTACATTACTTTCAATACAAAAGAGGAAGAAAAAAAAATTGGCAGTGCACTGTTCACTGTGCACTTCCAATTACATCTTCCTAATACTTCATTCTCATCATGCCACTACTCCTCTTTACTTCAAACCATCCACTGATCCCTCACCATCGATTCATCAGACTTCAATCAACTTCACTGAACTGAAATCCACAAAACTGCCACTATTCACTTGTTCCACCTCACATCCTACTCCCCCGTCAACCTCCAAAGTGCTTCAGACTCCTTCTGTCTCCAGAACACTTTCTACTAACTTCTGCACCATTCATCACCTTCCACTTTCAACTAACTCCTCAATCATCAACTCCTTTACCACAAAACTGATATACAAAACTTCAAGTCCACTCCATCAAACAGCGACATCACTTGACCATCTGCGATTCATCACTCTCCTCAACCATCACAACTCCTCCCCTCTGCTAACATTCCACTTCTTCTAACCACTATCCACCCATTCACTTTCACCAACTCCCTCGCATACTCCTCATCGACCGGCCACTTTCTGCCTTATTACCAAAATTGTGCTTGCTGCCTTATTATCATCAACGTCAAAAAAAAGGACAGAGCACAATCTTCACTCCTCATTTCTGTCAAACACTTATTACTGCCTTCATAACTGCTTTGCTTATTGCCCCTGATCTCCACCCTGCTTTTACCTTCCTAACCACTCAACCATACAAAATTCCCCTCTGACACAACTGTCAACACCATTGTAACAACACGGGATTTTGGAGATTACTGTTAATATTAAATTGTAATGCAAATTATAATTTAATATTGTGTTTAAAAATGAATTGGATAATAAAATGAGGGACTATATTATTTATTTTATATAAATAATATCTTGATGAATATAATTTGAGATTTGAAATTTAAATAAGTCGTATTATTTTATTTGAGGCATATTTCAACATTTGATGGTTGAAAAAAAAGTGTAAATGAATGAAATAAAGTTTGAAAAAGTTTATTTATGAATTTGGATTGAAAATAAATAATTGTGATGGTTTAATTTTAGTTGATTAATAATATTGAAAATTTATTCCAATGTTAGCCTTTTATTGTAAAATAAAAGGAACAATATGAAGAAAATAAAATTTAGAAGTATAATTAGGCTTGGAATGATGTATTAATGTTATAAAAGTGTTAAAACGTTTTAATACACTTCATTAGACTTAAAAATAAATTTTATTTGGTTGAAATGGATGAAAATAGTGATTTTTTGCTAAAAATGGGAATATTGGTAAATATTGTTAAAAAAAATTTGTTAGATGGGGAAAATAATATTTTTAATTGGAAAAAAATATTTTGATGATTAAAAAGTGTTAGAGTGATTTATTGCAATTTATTTGACACGAAAGAAATTTTTGTTTAAGTTATTGCATTAAAAATAGTGTTTTTACACTAAAATGGTGTAATTTGTAAAATATTGTCAAAGATAGGGTTTTATTTATAAAAATAACGTTTATTGTCGAAATAATTTTTTTTATATAATAAAAATTTTATTGCAAACAATTTGTTGTAGATATTTTATTTGGTTAAAAATGAGAAAACTAGTGTATAAATTGATTAAATAGTTTAAATATATATATAAAATAGGAATTTCTCTAAGTATATTAGTCTTGGGCTTATTTGGGTAAGGTTTGAATCCATTAACTCTCTCTAAAATCATCTAGAGAAGTGGAAATAGGTGTACGTACCTTTTTTTCTCACCTTCTTCCCCAAAACAAAAGACACAGTAAATAGAGAGAAAGAAAAATAATGGTTTTCCCTAATTAAATCTCAATTTCGCTGTTAATTCAAGAAGAACTTCACCAAAATAAGAATAGAGAAATGATTTCACCTTCATGCTCCAATCTTTCTTCATAAATTTGGGTGTTTTCTATCTAGAATCAAAGGTGAGTTTAAAACTCACATTTTCTAGCTTTGATTGAGATTTAAAGGTAGGAAATCTCAATTTTGTTTGTTGCATGTTTATTTGTGAAATTTCCATCGGTAAATTGGGCACAACTCTTTCGTTTTAAGTCGGAATTCGATAATTTTAGATGTTCTGGAAAGCATAGACATAGATCCACAAGTATCATGTTTTGATCTTTCTAAAATTTTAACGTTTTCTTCATCAAAATCGTGCTTGTTTGTTGCTGTCTCGAGAGCAAATTGACAGCAGCAGCAATCATTGGCCAGAGAAGTGTTTTAGCCATAAGTTTTTCGTTTCTTATCCAATTTAGGTCAAGTTTTTTTTTTGGAAAATACATTCAATAAGGAGTAATTTATCTTTAGGTTTCATTTTGATATTTTACTATTTTACTGACCTAAAACATATTTGTAGG
The DNA here is from genome assembly GCA_030765085.1 of Allium cepa. Lineage (NCBI taxonomy): Eukaryota > Viridiplantae > Streptophyta > Magnoliopsida > Asparagales > Amaryllidaceae > Allium > Allium cepa. The sequence continues at coordinate 342,697,396 of CM060931.1, forward strand.
TTGAAGTATAGTTATGTCTTTGATAGAATTTCCTGAGTTTGAATCTGATATTGTTTGAGCTATATATTTCTCGATTTTAATCGAAATTCAATAATTTTTAATTTTTCGGATGTCACAACTCATGTACTACAACTTTCATTCATTGTGCTTTCTGTAATTTTGAAGTTTGCTTGGTCGAAATTATGGTTGTATGTTGCTGTCCTGAGAGGAATGACAGCAACAACAATCGTTGACCTTAGAATTGTATTAGCTCGTTTTTTGCTCTCATTCTCTTCGGTTTTGATGATTTTTTTGAGATATTTTGAGAGCTATGACGCCTATCAGTAAGCTAGCTATATTTGAAGAATTTGAAATTTAAATTTAAATGGAATTTGAATTGATTTTGGGTTAAATTTGAATTGAATTCATATTGAATTCAAGTTATCATTTTTGAGATATCCCTCTTGTTTTTCATTGCTTTCGATAGCGGTTTTTACTATACCATTTTAGAGATACATGGTCATTTCAAATTATTATTATATATTATTTTTTTAAATTAGTTCTGTAAATAAAGATAGATTTATTTCCTATAATAAAGGAATTTCAAATATTGGTTTTAATAATCGTTTTTGAAAAATCATTTTAAATTTCTATTTTCTCTAATAAAATTATTTTATAAATAAAATTACTTATTTTTATGAATTTAGAACGTATAAGAAAGACAATAAAGCGGTAAAGTAAAACATTTGGTATATGACACATGGATTTGCTTTATCGCTTAATATCGGACTTATACGATCGAAACCCTTTCGATGAACTCTTTGAGATGATTAAAGATGTTATTAAATTTTGGGTAGGTTATATGGTCCGAGAACTCCAATCTAGGAGTACACTCGATGAAGGATCATTTTAAGATGTGTTTCTTAATCGCCGCTGAAATGAGGTGAGTTATGAGCTAGAAATTCCTAATTGGAATTATGGTTATAAATAACCATCTAGATGTTATTTTTACTTGCCAATGAGATGATGTAAGCTTCTTTATGATGATTTTACGATGTTGAGATGTATTATGAAATTTTTTACTTGTCGATGAGATGAGACAAGTCACGATGCTACTAATACTCGTCAATGAGATAAGACGAGCATGGTATTTTATTTACTCACCAATGAGATGAGGCTGAGTATATTTTCATGATGTTTATGATGTTTTATAAACGTGGTATCAACTAACGGCTAGTAAACTGTTAGGTGCGAACGTATGGTATGAGACGTATGTTAACACCTATTGGGCTCCTATCCGAGAAGTTGAGACACATTCACGATGTTTACTAGTACTATAGACCACGAGTACTCGATTAGAGTCATCACAATGTAGTTGCTACTATGATCATCACGATGTTATCAACTCGGGTCTTTGTGACTGGGAGTCATTATGATGTTATAGACTATAGTCATTCACGATGTTCACAATGTTATTTGACTCCAGTCATCACGATGTTTATGGTACCAAATAGTAGTACTAGTCACGATGTAGCATTGCTTCGGCATGCTATCAAGGATTTGGCCAATCCAGGATTTCTTTGAGTTTTGATGTTTAGACTTCACTGTCTTTAGATGATTATTACATTGATAGTCTAGTGCCAAATGAGATGTATACATATATGGTGAAATCATTTATGATGTTACTCTTTAATTGATATATTTGCATTATGGATTGATGATTTGATGATTTTATACACTACTTGATGTTAAGATGGAGTTGAGATGTATTTATATATTTATACTGATGAGATGAGGTATAAATGATTATGAAGAATCTTTTATGATGAGTTTTAGTGATGGATTTGAGATGTACCTATATTCATACCGATGAGATGAGGTACGAATAAGTATAATGCTTCTTTTATGATTGGGTTTTTTATATTTCCTTGAATGATCCTTGGGATGTACCAATGAGATGAGGCACATGCATATGCGTTTTATTCTATGTATGAAGGATATGTACCTTTGATGTATTGTTATATTGACGACCACTTCTTAGAAGATAGTTGAATCATTTAAAGTCATTATTCATATTCCTTTATATCGTCGATGATATGAGACGAAAGCGATGTTTATTGAGTCTTATCTTTAAAACTTTGCTCGTCGATGTTCCATTTGCTTAAGTGTCATTAATGCCACTTAAGTATGACTTTATCATCATTATCTCTTCTACTTGCCAAGAAGAGATGTTGTCCTTTCTTATGATGTTGAAACCCTGTTTAGGCATAGCATCCTTTAAGAAAAAGGATACCATAGCTTTCGCCTACCTATCCTTATCGATTATTCTGTTTAACTGATGATTTTAGCTAGCCTGACCCGTGTGTCTTCACTCTTCACTCGGGTCAGACCGACTTGTTTCAGGTACCATCTATTGGACTTAGCTTGAATTTGATGTTGGATATTAGCTCTTCTTTCGCTTGAGTAGTTTATTTCTTCCGCATACTCTGATGTTTTTACATTTGATTCGATGTATATAGTGTGGTCAAGTACCACCTTTATTGTATTCATATTATATTGTACTAAACATGTATCAGTGTATATGTATATATATGATGTTGGTTACTGTTCTGTGATGTGCTTTACATTTAGTTATTATATTTTGTTCTGATAGATCCGTTAGCCATCTATAGTTCTGGATTAAGCATTTACTGGGTATGTCGATCCACTTTAGTTGAAAAGAAAAATTATATTGCATTTATCGACATATTCAGTAGATGTTTAAGACAAAATTATAGATGGTTGCCCTTAACCAGCCCTATTCTCCGCTTTAGTAGACGGAACTTGTTAATTCTATTTGCTAAGATGAGTCTCGGGGTGAAGCGTTACAACCATCTTCCCCTTGCTGCATATCAACTTGCCTCACCTCATCACTTGCCATAACACTTCGAACATACTTTCTGATCCATCATCTTTTTGCCTCTGCACATACCCAGCCTTTTTGCCTCTGTACATTCATTTGCATATATCATTGCAAATTCTTCCACCACAACTCCTCCTCTTCTAGCCACAAACAAATCACGCCACTTCAGTTTGACCCACACAACTCCTCTGCCTATCAAAACCACATTCACTTCATATCATATAACACTCCAACCCCTTCAATTCCTACCACACACAACCCTTACATGCGTACTCCTATCATTCACCACACTGCTGCCTGATTCATTCACAACCGTGACAAGCATTTCAACTGTCACAAGCATTTCATTTCTACCTCACCTTCAAACAAAACCATCCACCTCTTGCTTCCTTACAAACTGCACATACCTTAATTGCTTCCACAACCACTACCGCTCCAAAACATCAACTATCAACAATTCCTACAATCGAATAACTGCTCTCTGCCAATCGCCTCTCCATCACTTGACTATCCCTAACCTCTCCTGCCACGTGACAATCACAAAACAACAATATCACTACATACAAAACTTCACTGCTGACAGATAAACCACCACAATACCAAGTGTCGAACCACCATCTGACAACTCATTCACCACAGTCCATCTTCCTGCCAAAACAATCCCCTAATCACCATTATTCCAATGCAACTCACGAGCTTAACGACTGTCATCACATATAAGACACAAAACATTGCACTGTTACACCTTCTTACAGCACTGCCTCGACTTGCCAGCTCTGACCATCATCCTTACCTTTTCAGTTCACCATCTCCACTATTACCCACTCTGCAACCCAAAACCAATTCAAATGACACCCCTTGCCTCCGCTACAACCCAAACCTTTATCACGAACAAGTCGACTCGAAGAAAACGACGAACTCCAGTACCACTACCACTACACTGAACTCCCCTACAATTCCATCACACAACCAATCATCTCGCTCCTTCGAACCACATCAACACCCTCGATATCAATTTCAATTGCCGTGACATCATTGAACGAATTTGTACTTGAATTTGCTTGAACAAGATTTGAACGAGGCTAGAATTGATTGTGGGAAATTCGATTTAATTTTTTTCTTTTTTCTTTTTCGAAGCGAATTATAATTTTCGTGTAGGAATCGATTTTATTTTAGGGGTTTGATTTGTGGTGGGAACGATATTCAGGTGTGTTTTCTTTTTGGGCTGGGTTTTTGGGTTTGAGTAATTTTTTTTAGCTTCTTTACTTTTGTTTTAGTTTCTTAGTTTAGAATTTTTTTTAAAAAAAAAATGGGTTTGCTTAATTTATTTTTCTTACTTTTATTTTAGTTTTGTTTCACCTTTTAAAAAAAAGAAAAAAAAATTGTTTTGTTTTACGTAATTTGTTTTGATTTGAAGTTTTATCCATATATATTAAAAAAAACTGTATGTATATATATATATATATCTTGTTTTTAATTTTCAGATTATAGAAAATAGAAGGAAGAATCGCTAGCTGAAAACTTCCGCTTAGCTTGCGCAAAATAATAATAATTATTATTATTTGCTTGCTTATAAAGAATTGTGCTGCTTTTAACCCTTTTCTATTTTATTTGTCTTACATTGTTGTTTGCCTACAATTAAAAAAAATTCAAAAAAAAATTTCATTTGTAGTTGCATTGTTAATACACGTTTAGTTTCAGTTTTGCATTTCATCTTAGATTTTAACTAGTAATGACGGTTAGTCATCGATAACACTTAATTGTATATTGACAAATTGTCTTCTTTGAACAATTTACTTTCTTGGTGTCTAGACTATGGCAGAGTAATAATCATTTATAAATATTACAGTGATTGGTAAATATAATAGTGGTTGTTCCTCTGAAGGTACTTAAACCTTCGGCTGCATTGCTACGGTGATTCATGGTGCACCAATAAATCCTGCACGTTACCTAGCTGAGAACTCTCTTGTTGATTTAAGACAAAGTGTGATTATACAAATTTGGGTTAACTTAGGATAAATCATTTGTAATTAACTCTTGCATTCATTTAGTTGCATTAGTTTATGCATATTTAGAAAATAATTAAATCCAAACTAAAAGAATTGTAAATATTCCTTAACTTTGTTTTTAAATCCTTGCTTTTGAATTTTTTTAATCAGAAAACAAAAAACATACTTAGTTTTTTTTAGAAAATCAAAAAATTCAAAAATAAAAAATTATAAAACCTTTTCAAAAACCAAAAAAATTGAAAAACCAAAATATAAAACAAAAACCAATTTTCCATTTTGAAAAAAATAAATTCTATTTATAAATATTTTAGCTTTATAAAAGAAACAACCAAAAACATTCTTGAAAATGTTCGAGTTTCCCTACTTACACGAATTTTACGATAGTTGTGAAAATCATTATAATCCATATAATTTCACTTTAAATTCTTATGGATATTTTAATAACAACTATTGTGTAAACAATTCGAATTTTGAACAACAAAATTTTCAAAATGATGACCAACCCTCGAATCTCGAAAATAACATTTCTTCTTTACTTGAATTCTCTACACAACAAAATCAAAGTATAAATGATTTATGTAATTCATATTTGTGTAACAACTCGAGTCAAGGTTTTCAAAAGTTAAATTCAATTCAAAATTCAAACGATTTCGATTATAACCCATGCAATTCGATTTCAAACTCCAAAATAAATTTTAAACTCGAAATGAAAATGGAAACAACTTTTCAAACGAATATGGCAATGGGAATAATCTTAACCACGTTATGATTGAAAATATTTGTTCTCAACAATTTCAAGGTGAAAATCCTCATGTTAATAACTATAAATTGGATATTGTTGAGCAAATGGCCTGAATTTACGATGAACATCCGGATTTGTTGTTCGAAACATATATGAAACAAGGTGATAAACAAAATCAAATCCAAACGTATGACGAGTTAACTGATAATCCATCTTTTACACTAATCGATGATTTTTGTATAACAACTTTTGAAATTGAAAATAACAATCTTAATGAAGTTGTTGAAAACACGGTAATTGAGTTGGATTTCAATTCTTTTGAGGGTGTGGAACTAGCTTTAAGATTCGATCTTCCTTTTCCCAATTTTGAAATTTTGAACGCAACTTCTTTGGATTTTGAACTTGACACATGTAATAAAGTTGTTGATAATTCAATAAAGGAAGATGAATTCAATGAACATGATTTCTTTGGACTTTTCGAAAACGAGTTGTTAAATTCTGACTCATACGATTTTCAATAAAATGACATTCGTTTTTCGAAATCCACATTCAACTTCGAAATCTTTTCTGGTTTGATTTTCAGCGCTTAAGCTGTCTCTCGTATACTTGACGAGACAAATGAATCGGTCTTTGAAAGACCGTTTCATTTACTCTTTGACGATATACTTTCTGATCTCGTGTAAGTACCGTTTATTTTCATGTAAATATAGGTCATCTTTTTATTTTTATTTTATTTTTCTACTTTCACTTGGGTTGATTCGGGGGGGGGGGGAGACTCGTCTTCATTTTTTATTTTTCATGGTTTATTTTTTACATTTTCTTTCAATAAAAAAAGCGCAAAAAAAAAACAAAAAAATATTTTTAAGCATTTTGATCTATTTTTGAAAGAAACACTATAGAATAAATACATGGTTTTGGTTAATTAAATTGAAATTTTTGGGAAATTTATTTGTCTCAACAAAAAAAATGAAATTTGATTACAAATAACAATGGTTTAGCTAGTATATAGGAAGACTCATACGTGTTAATTATGAAATATATTCTAACTGAAAATCTTTGTTTCAAAAAGTGGTTGATATAAAGTAAGGATATAGCATTTTTTTATCTTCTAAGTTAAATAGTGCTATGATGATTTTGCAAAACTTTCTCTTAAAAAAAACAAAAAAGAAACAAAAAAATATTTCTTTTATATATGTATATTTTTTTAATTAAACACCTAGAGTCATGTGTTCACACTCATGTGTTCACTCGCCTTGCTCTGTACCCTTCTCATGTAAGCCCGAAAGGCAGTGCACGATCGGTATATCTGGCCTCAGTTTATCTTAGCTAGGTGTGTATATGAAAATTATTTTGCTAATAACACCTACAGTCGATAAGTGTTCACACTTGTGCGTCCACTCACCACGCTCTGTATTCCCCTCACATCAGTCTGCAAGGCAGCGCATGGATAATATATCTGGCCTTAGTTTATCTAAGTTAGGCATATGTAAATGTTGGAAATATCAATAAATCTTCAAAAAATAGAGATAGTATGCAAATAAAATCCAACATCATTTTAACTTATTTGATTTGACTTGTTATTGAAAAGAAATGGAAATACCACTTTGATAAACTTTGATAATCGACTAAGGATCTACTTCATAGTTACACTGTGTTGTCAGCCGAAATAACGAGTTAACTATAGTATATTTGCTTTGGTAACTTCATTTTTGTTGGAAATTTTGACAAGTAAAAGTTCTTAAATTTCTTGATAATAACCAAAACCTATATTTAACTTATTCGTGTCAATTTAAAAATAAATCCTTCATTTGTAAATATTTTAAAAAACACGCATTCATCTCTTTGTAAATAAATCTTGCATTTTGTAAATATTTTCATCCTACATTTGGATTTTGTGGGTAGTATTCGCTGAAAATCCTCATGAGACAAAACTTGCCCTACTGGGGACACTCAGAGGTTTAACGGCTTGTTGGATACGCTCAATGCAATCGTGCTCCCTACGAAAATGGATTTATCGTAGTTTTTTTTATTCGAGGACGAATAAAAAGATAAGTGTGGAGGTACTTGATGTGCTTGTAAATGTACATATTTTTACCACCATATTTAATCTATTTAATAAATGATCATATCGGGTATTTTAACTTATCTAAACCAAATTCAAATTATTTTCAAATTGTCACATATTCATCTCCATATAGGAAAAAATGGTCATTTTTGTACATATCTTAATTTGAGAAAATTTAGTTGAAAATTTCTATATTATTTTGTAGGAATTTGGCTACATATACAAGTGGCTTCATGAAGATATATATATATGTACAAGAGTGAATACAAAGGAATGGAGATGAAAATAATTCGAAGCCATAATCATGGAGGACCCCACCTGCCCACCTTCCATCATGTACAAAATTAGAAGCTAATACACATGCTAATAGCCATTAGACTTTCATGAACACTTAATGGATGATTATTGAAGCTAATGATAACTTGGCTACCACACTTCCTACAAGGGAATTTTGGGAATTCCCCAAGAATATGCATTAGCGTTTCTAACTTGTATAAATACCCCTCATATTTCATGTAACCCTTTTCCTCTTAGTTAGTTATAGTTTTGAATCAAAAATAGAAGACAAGCTCTCCTTTTCTTTTCATGGATACTTAGCCATTTCTTTCACGTAACTTTTTTTATGCAATGTTAATTAGTGCTTTCTTTTCATTTACACGCTTCTCTTCTTATGTTAGTAGTGTAGTTTATTATTCATGCAAGTAGATTAGTGTTTACTACTTTTTACTTAGCTTTTCTTTTCATTTTGCTCTCTTTTTACTCTTGCTTTATTTCATGTTTCAAGCCACATTTATTGATTTGATAATAAATATGAGAGTCTAAACCCCTTCAATTTATGGGTAATGAAGCTCTCTAATCATGTAGCTTTAATATAATTTGATAATCTTTGCTCTCTTTTTGTGCTTCATGTAAAGTTGTTGTTTATGTAATTTTGTGTTTGGTATTGAATTTGATAGCCTATGTTGTTCAAAACAAATAGGCATGCTTAGTCATATGAATCACAAATTGCCGCTTTATTTACATATGATTATGGCAATGAAGTGAAATTAAATCAAAATCTGATGATCTATATTTCTAATCAATAGTTAATTGGCCATGCTTAAAATATATTTCATTTTCAACTTCTTGTTATTTTTCATGAGAATTAAAAGTGGTTTAAAGGTTGTGTTATAGTTTGATGGCTTATGTTGAGCTAATTAGTAGCACAAATGAGCCATACTTTTGATAAATACATCATTTAAACTCGCTTATGACCAAAAAGAGAGATAACAATTTCATGTTATGTTGAACTATATGATAGAGAGAGTGGAACTATCTCTAAACTATCATTTATTCTCATATTTTTTATCACTTTCTTTTTGTCATTTTTCATACATTTTCTAACCAATCACTTTCAACTTTGCTTTAATTTGATTGAATAGAAATTTAAAATTTACAATTCCCTACGGATTGACCCGTACTCACTACATACTACGATAGTACACCGTGCGCTTGCGGTATAAATTTAATTCAAAATTTATCGGCGGTTTTCTAACTCAATAAAATTTCGGCCGTTAAACAAGCATCTCTATTCCGATAAACAATGTCGTCAGTCATCGTTCTACATTGTTTTGCCGGAGTTCCTGCGACGGTCAGGATTTTTCGCGTTCGAAAATCGACATCCATACTTTACGTCGTACTCGAATGCCGCAGATTCGACCGTTCAAATCCGATTCGCCGGAGCTTATAACATAACTAAGTAAACAACACAGCGGAAGAAAAAGAACAATACATTGATATACACCATTGATACAATATCTGATACAACAGATGATACAATAGATATCAATATACATCAGAGATATGATACAATAAAATAGCAGCGGAAAAGAACAATAGACAACGCCAGCACCGGAACAAGTAACTCTAAGATAGTCCTCTAGAGAGAACTCCAGCAGCAGCTCGATCCAACATCACGATACACTAAGACAAGCAAGTCTCATCCACATCCAAAGATTGAACTAGCTTCAGATAATCTACTAAACCTAGTTATCTGAAAAACCCAACTCTAGACTGCTCGTGTGGTAAATAGTGAGCACCCAGAGTTTAGGAAAGAAACAATAAACTCCGGATCAGTCATGAGACTGGTATGAGTAACAAAAACAGTTTATCTTTGAAAACTAACAAAGGAATATTTTTAAAATAGATCCGCAATGCTTTTAGAAAATGTAACTACCATAAGACCTCCCGCCGTACACATAATGCAAACGCAGACTTGGAGGAGATTTCTTCTTATGATAGTCAAACATGCTTGATACGAGAGAATTTCTTGATATTATTACTATAAGTGCAAAGTGTGGAAAACCATTTCGAAAGTATAATATAAATCTTAGCCAGCATAGGTACCATTATAGTATGCCTACTATGGCTACCATATTAGATGGCAGGTTCTGCAACTAAAACCGTAAGTGCTCGTATTGTTTCTTTGGATTTCCACCAAATGGTCAGGCCAATGAACTTCCCATTGTCACATGGGTACACCTCTGGAAAGACGTCCCGAGAACCTAACCGGATCTCTGCCAACACAAGGCCGGGTTACCCCTAACTGGGTAACTACTGACACGAGTATGCCATCCCCCAGTCGCAACCGACCTTTCTCGGGATCTCGATAACCAACAACCACAAAGTAATAAATTCACAGTAACGACAAAGGTTAAATATCTAGGCTCCATACCATGATACCCCTCTATCCAGAAGGAAATGCACATACCCTAAAGGGCGCTACCCCCAATAACCTTGTCGCATCTTTCCAGTTTTGACCATTTCGGGGTGTGAGGTTCGACGAAGTCTCGTCCACAAAGCTACGCTTTTCACAAAAGCCACGCTTTGATCAACAAATGATCAGCAGCACTCAGCATGCCACATTACCAAATTGGGAATATATCACTGATAACCTTCAACTACGTAACCTCCGAGCTCGTACGTCTCAGAGCAGGGTGTTAAGCTAAGAGAATAAATTCTCCGCCACCAACAGAAATGTATTTGAAAGAAATCTGCTTTATATCTTAATTTGTAATGTCAGACATACAATCCATTCAAGTCTATTCTGGGTTCGAGCAGAACCGAAGGCACTTCCAAAGAAGCCCTTGCAACCAGGTATTCACAATCCCGATCGGACTTCCCATCACTTAGGGAATCTCTATACCGGAGCAACTCAGTGCAGAGACAATCGATAGGTCATCCTATCGTTCTCGCAAATACCCAGTCTTCACCACCGATCTTCAAATGTTATCCATAACGTCGAATCACATATTCGAAATGGGCTATATGACACAAAGGTCCTTTCCCGGCTAAACCGAATAGTGAGCGCAACATTTAAAACATATGGATATGGGATTTCAATTAAGTCACAACTTAATAATTCAAAATTTTCTTTCAAATGGTTTAAACCAATTACCATTTCAAATCTTTTAAACAAAAGATTTATTTCATAAAGTTCACCTAGTTTCACAAAGATTCATTCCTGGATTTCAAAACAATTCCATTTCAATCAGATTAATTCATTAAATCTTTAAATCAAAGATTCGTCTCATAGCTTTCAAATCGTTCCCAAATATTTACTTTCAAAACTCGTTTCCAATTGTTCATCTATTACTTGGAAAACTATTTCAGTTTAAACTTGAAATCCCTTTAATACAATTTGAAACGAAAGCTTTGTATCATTTAGAAACAACAGCTTTATTTTGGAAAAACCCGATTTCATTTATACAAGTTACAATCTTTGGGTTAATTCAAATTCCCAAGACAACTCTTAAAAATGGTTTAAATCATATGTAACTAGTATAACATATTTAATCCCTAATTTTCAAATCATAGAATTCAATTTCAAATCTTAAATTTAAGTTTAAATCAAAATATTTAAATTCCAAAACTCAATCAAGTTATTCAAAATAAATTTCATCTTTGAAATTCCATTTCAAAAGCTTTTCACTTTAAACCCAATCCGTTTCCAAAACATTTGAATTTAAATATTCAACTTTAAAAATCATTTCAAAATCTGTGACTTAATCGATTTCCTCGTGAAATCCATATTTGTGTGTGTATAAGTGTGGTCCAGGGGTTTAACACGATAGTGCAACATCATTCAATCATCATAAATTAAAACACAGAAATAAAATTGATAAGCGATATAAACTATAACGCTTATCTTACAGATCACAGATATATATATATATATATATATATATATCAATGTAAATAAATGGATAAATTATACACAGCTCAATCCACAGAACAAAATATCATAGATCAGATAGGACAATCAATTCAAGGCATCTCATGCAATATAATCATTCATAAGTAAGGTCAAGCATTCAATAATCATTTATAAGTAGGATTAATTAATTATTTAATCATAATTAATTCAATTTATTTCTAATTAAATTAATTACTTATGAATTAATTATCCAATCCTGATTTATTAATTACAAATCTTTTGATATAAATTAATTTATCAAACACTTTAATAAATTAAATTATTCTTAATTAATCATATTAATTAAATCAACCTTTAAACCAACTACATAATTAATTAACCAATTAATTTATTATTTTAAGAAATTAAACCTTAATTAATAAAGTTAAACTTACGATTACTAATTAAATTGATACAAAACATTAATTATCCATTCTAATTAACTTAATAATTAATGTATTTCAAATCATTCAATCTTTATTAAATTTAAGGTGAACTCATTCTTAGTAGTGATTTAAATATCATTTACAAATATGTTTGAAACCCTTTTAATTTTAATCTAAATTTCATTTTAATCCCAAGATTTAAAATGAACCCTCATTTATCTTTAGTAAAGTTTTAAACTAATTTTAAAATCCTTTAAATTACTTGTTGAAGTAATATTTTATTATAAAGAAATTTTAAAAGAATTTAAATCAATTTCCTCATTAAATTCACATATTAAAGGAACTTTAACATTTAAATTTATTTAAACATTTAAATTCATAAACTTTATTTTATTCAAAATCTTGAATTCAAATTTAGATTTAAATCCAAATTTAAACTTTGATTAAATCTTTGTTAGAATTCATTTCTTTATAACTTTCAAATTCCAATTTAAATTCAAATTCTTTAAAACATACTTTAATTGCCTAAACATTTCTATTTAAAACAATTTTTTTAAATTTAAATTTTTAAACTAAGTTTCAAAACTGAACTTGAATTTACATTTTAACTTAAAGTTTAAACTCAGTTTAAACCTGGATTTATAAATTTACATTCAATCTTTTAAAATTTTTGAAAACTGGACAGGTTAAAAACCTGTTACCAGTATCCTACCCGAGCCAAACGAAGATGACTTCAAGTCTAACACCCTAGTGCTTCGAGCCAAACATGAAAATACTCGAGTAAAAACTCGAGTCACCAACCCTGCTTCATCCCCAAACTACCCAGGTTTACATAACCTGAAATTTGTGCACGGTGCACTTGCACCACACCGCCGACCCCCTCTGGTCACTCTCAATGACCTTCCCACATCGGCCACCAACCCCACATCAAACTCCGACCCTCACCACTTCGATTCCCACTCAGAAACAAAATCGAGCTTTCTCAATCAAAACCTGGAAAAAAAAAGAAAGCACCCACCTCCAACCTGTCAATGCCTCAAACTCGACGCCTCGTCCACCGGATTTCATGAAATTCCGGCTACGACTTCGACTACCTCCCCTCTACCATTTCCCAAAATTTCATAGCGCTCGATCGACCGTGGATGTCGAACGAATCAAATTCCTCAACCTCGTTTAAAACCATAAGTTGAACCCTAAATCTAACTTGCTCTAACATTTTTTTGCAATAGAAAATTTATTTAACAATTTTCCCTATACCATTGATCACTAAACTTGCTTTATACAAAATTTCAACATTTAAAATTTGCGCGATCGCTAGAAATTGATCTAAAAGCAATTTCATCTCAATAAGGAACTGCTCTGAACATACTTGATGAAAAATCAAAATATTTGTTTTAAAAATCATATTTTTAACTGGTGATTCCACTTACATACTTGATTCAACAATTTATTATATTTGATTTTATCATGATTATACATGTTCAACAGTTCTATGGAGTATCAACTCTTCCTACATTTATTTTTTTGCTGGAATTAAGTTTTAGTTTTCATTTAAAATCAAATAAACATATCGTGTTCATTTTTTTTAGTTTAACAAGGATCAAGGATTTGATTTTCAGGGGTTTTGATCAAACTTTTATGCGCCGAACCAAGAAACAGAGGTAATTTCAACATTATCAAGCACACACATTCAAATATTTATAAACACGGAGAAAATTCATATATATATGCATAACAATGTAACTTCCATCACAGATTTCACAAGCAACAAACACATATATACTTAGCTTAAGTTTAAATTGGTTACTCACCTTAGTTTGAAGAACAGAGAGCACTGTTGATTGGAAACTGCAGATTTGATTTTCTTTAGAACCTGTTTTGTTTTTCTTGAACTTGAATGATATTTTGAGTTTTCAAGATAATGTTTGCTTCCATTTTACTCAGTTGTGATAATCAAACTGAAGTGAGGTTTGATGCATATTAAAAGAAGTATGCAGTATATTATTTGTACAATAAGCATGCTGAAGATGCTTGCATTAAATGCATGAGGTATGTTGCATTAATTACTTTGCTAGTTTGATGCTAGAGATGTGGCATTGATTGCCTTGGTACTTCAGCTATGTCTTATTTCTTTAAACTTTGTTCTTGCCTTGCATACTTATTTACAGGCTGCATACTTACTTTTTTTTGTTTGTATATAGGTACTTATAAATTTTATTTCTTTTTCTAGCTTGCCTATTGTACATGTGTTTCATTTGTTTTCATTCTATAGTTTAATTTTTTTATACTTATGTTACTTATTATTTTTCTTTTGTTTGACTCTTAACTAGATGTATTTATTTTTATTATTTTTGTAGTACATTTTGTTTGTATTAATACATATACTTATTTAAACTTTGGAGAAAATCAAATCAATTAACCAATTAAATTTTACAATTTTATTCAGAAATTAAATTAATTATCAATTTAAAATAAATCAAAATCCGGGATCGTTACAGTTCCATCTTTAACTGTAAAGCAGCTTTCATCCACGACATGCTTTATTACATCAACATATATGTCCATCTCAGATAGACTTTTATCAGGTGGGTGCGATCCACCAATGATTGTGTTTATCACTAAACGTTTGTCAAGTTGTCTAGGCTCCTCACGACTTGGACCAACTTGCCCCTGTTGGGATGTCGATCTGGGGGACAAGAATTTCCTTGCCTGTCGTCCTGCGGGATTCACAAACTGTTGCAATTAGTTTTTGTGTTTCAATTCCTCAATCATTTTGCGTAAGCACCTATATTCGTTGGTATTATGATCGTACGTCTCATGAAACCTGCTAAACTTGCCAGATCTCTTCTCCTTCTTAGTTCACTTTCTCAAAACCAGTTTTCTGTACTGTTGGTACCTTGAATTGCCAGATATATATATTCTCTATCGAGTTGTTTAGTTCGGTATAGCTTTCGTACTTAGGAATCCTAGTACAATTCCTATTATCTGCTTTCACTTTTTAGCCCCACCACCATTCTGCTTTTGACTATCGTTTTTATTACCAACATTCACATCTACATTTCTAGAATTTCCTCTAGATGGTCTTACACCGACTATTCTACTCCATCTGAACTCTTAGTCTCGGCTCTCCGTGGATGTTTGCATGCTTCTTTCTAGCGCAAGTAATCAATTGCCTTTCTATAGAAAACATTCATCGTAGGTGGGGGTTTTCTTTCCAACCATTTCTCTAAATCCATATTAGGATGAATTTCCCTGATTAGCACCATCAACACGATATCATCCTTGGGATCTATAACCTTTATCACAGTTGTGTGGAAACGATTCAAGAAATCCTTCGGTGACTCTCTGTTATCCCATTTTTGGTCGAAACTGGAATATCAATGTTGTGTGCATTTCCATCACGACCGAACCAAGAAGAAGCAGCCGGCAAGCGTATATAAGTCTGGGATTTCACTCATGATTCAAGTATAAAAGTCCATTCGGTATCAAAGGTTTAAAGTTTCATTCGGCAATGTAGAGCGAAATCACATTCGGCATTCAAGATGCCTTGTTTCATCCGGCATTCCCAATACAAGAGCTCATTCGGTACTCCATGTACTGCCGAACGAGCTCCACCGAACCAAGCCTCACCTCCAACAACTACCGATCCAGGCCACCTCCTACCGAACCAAGCCTCACCTTCAAAAACCACCGGACCGGCCCACACCGAACCAACCCACACCGAACCAGATCCCCTCTCCTCCATCACCGAACCAACCCACACCGAACCAGATCCCCTCCCCTCCATCACCAAACCAACCCACACCGAACCAGATCCCCTCTCCTCCATCACCGGACCAAACTCCACTTAGCCACTGCCGGACCAACGTCCCACCGAACCAACTCTCCACCCAAGCCATGCCGAACTAACTCACTCCAACCACTACCGGACCAAGTGGATACCGAACCAACATTGCCAGACCAGATTGCTTCAGCCCAGGCCCACCAGCAGCTATATACATGCAGGACCCCTGCCCCCAGCCTCACTCTATAAATAGAGGGGTAGGGGTACGACAATGGGAGACAAGTTTGAGAGCTCAAGCACGGAAGGAACTTTCAAACAACTTTCATATACTTGTATACAAAGCTTTGTACTTGTAATCTGAAAGAAAAGAGAGAATAACATATAAAGTGGACATAGGCACGTTCTGGCCGAACCACTATAAATCTGCGTGTCTTTTTACAATTTAGCCCATGTTTTTTACTTATTTGCATAACTCACCCAAATTACTAAGAACAACATAAAATCAACTAAATCATACGACTTTGAGGTGTTTGTCCATTTTTTGTGCAAACACTCTCCATCGGCTTGGAAGAGGTTTAACAAAGACAAGACATGTTTCAGATGTGAAGTATATAAGCGGAACTGCTCTATATACTTTCATAATAACTCAGCGGAGGATGATGTGGACTTCGGCAGAAGCCGAGTGAACCACGTCGCAGCTACTTCGTTTAGGTAAATTAGAAAGCAATGGCATTTCATGGCATTAGAAGCTTTAGCGGAATCCATGTCATTCATATCTTATCAAATGCTGCCAACGATTCATTGTTCCTCCGTACAATTGCATAGTCGGCATTGCAAACCTTCAAGGATATCTCTCGTATAGGATGTTTTCTGTAAATGGATTCCGACTTGGAGAGGTACCCCACTCCATTGCTTAGGAAGCGATTTTCACTTACAAGTCCCTTGACCATATCTTCTAAGTACTCTGGGTCTACATGTTTGATTAAACGACGGTAACCGGGTTCTACTCGAAGTGTTTGGCCCAGTGAATGCTCTCGAGGAGGTTCTCGATAACTAGGCTCTCCGAATTCTGAGGGAACTTTTCGTCCAGTAGTCCCCCTTATTTGATTCCTGTAAGTTGTATCATCGGTAGCAACACGATTCTCCATATTCTGATCATCATCGGCGCCTCTAGAAGTCACATCTATGTCGCCTTCCATATGGAAAGCTTTGGACCTACTATTGGATGGGTTAGTACCGACCCATGCTCTTTGGTTCGTACCGATCCACAAAATTGTGGTCGGAGTTCATCCTCCTCCATGGTAAGATGTCCCAGCAGCATTCTGACTCCTCTTCTTCTTTCTGCCCCTCCTTCTCTGCTCGAATGATGAGGAACTTTCCGAATTTGAATTAGAATCTCTTCTACTCCTCCTACGACTATTATGAGTTAGTTCATTCAGCAGTCACAAGCTCTGCCGCATCATTAAATTTATCTCATTCTAACTAGCGTGAAATTTATCTTCCATCTGCTTCATCATCCTATCCATCTCCATTCTAGTAACGACTTTAGTTGGAGTCTAGATCTCATGTTGAGTTGGTTGGACAGCTTCATCTGCATGTTGAGGATTCTAATTCTCATCTTCAGTAATAGCTTTGGAATTGGTAGAATAATCTCTTCTTGATAGGGTCATTGCAAATAGTTTTTCTTAAATTATTGAAAATCTGAATAGTATAAAGTAAGGTAGGGAAATTAGATCTATCTCTTGGAATTAAGAAATCCAATAGTAGATGATGGATCCAAGTAGCTTGAGAATATTGACTCTCAGTGAAAACACTAAATTGTTTGAATAAAAAATGACACAAACACATAAGAGTTTATGTAGTGAAATTAATGTGAAGAAATAAAATTGAAAAGCAAGTAAGAAAGAGCATACCATAATTTATAGTAGTTTGACAAATCAATGCCTATGTCCACTTAATAATTCTATTGCTTGTATTCTAATTTGGAGGTAAAAGTTCTGACGGGTCGGTCCAACTCCAATTGTGATTACAAGAAATTAGAGAAATTAGAATAAGATCCAAAAGATCCTGAAAAATGAGCCACATCCTTCCATTTATAGAGGTACAGAGCATAGAATCTTGCCCCGAAGATCTCCACCTCGCTTTTCATGTCATAGACTGATTCTCCAAAAAAGTAGGATGCCACCTCATCAATTTGTATGGGTCGGTATTGCTCCGTAAGATTATCAATCTGGTCATCTTGAACTCTTTGCTTTGGCTCGTCATGTGGTTAGCTTCGTGATTCCAAGCTGTTTGCACCAATGTTAGCTTGTTTTGTAATTGAAATTACGGAGCCGCGGAAGAACAGAGTTGCCTATTCAAGAGTTCGTGAAGGTAAATAGAGAATGACGTTGGATCAACAAAACAACACTTGGTATAAGCTTTTGACATCAAGTAGGATACGTAGGCAAAAGATGGGCCCTTTGGAGGAGCATTCCTGGATCGGTACCAATCCAAAGTGTGGGGTCAGCACCGACCCACCACTTTGATGGGATTTTGCTTCTCTATCCTTGGGTTGACTTTGCTTTTGTCTCGTGATTCTGTTTGCGTTTTTTTTCTACACCCTTGGACTACTCTCCGGGTTTCCTGCCTTGGTAACTCTGAATCTGACTCATTCAGTTTGTTCGAACTTTGCCTGGTCAAAAGACTGGATAACAAGATGACACCAGTACACCAACATGTACTTATTAGTTTTTAATTTCAGTAAGTTGCCAACTAAATACCTCTGCATATGTTCTCTCTGATCAATATCAACAAAACAAGACGAAGTTCAAAACAAAGTACCGAGGTACACTTCATAGTCTATTATCATCCCACTACTATTGACGATGCGTCAGACACGTCTGATGCGTCAAACGCCTCAACGGACAGACCATCTTTCCCAGCACCATTGGGAGAAAGTTGAAAAAAATGTGTGTTGACGTCGGACGCATCAACAAGTTTTAACATATCAGCCGTTGATTTATATTTTCCTTCCCTTCATCTCCTTCAAATACTCTGCTCAGTCAAATACTCTGGACTTTAATAGCTCTACAAATACATTTTAACTACACAAGGCTCTCAGTACAAGAAGAATTAGAACCACTAATAATGCCTCAAGCCCAAACTTCAAAGTTCACAATCTAGTCGTGTGCGTATCACGGACCATACACTAGTAAATTATAAATGTTGGATCAGATGTTAATGAATTATTTATTAATATTATATATATATATATATATATATATATATATATTAATAATTTCTTCAAAAGATATATTAATAATTTGAACAGAGATGCAATTTTTTGATCCGACGGTGAAATTTCAAAAATGTCCTTATATAAAAACAAATGACAGGAATTCGAATCACGTTGAAAAAAATAACAGCATCTATTCAACAAGAAATTTTGATAAACAAATTTTATCATAAGTTCAAATTCTAATCTCAACGTAATTTTCAATTTTTTTTTATAGTTTTGAACTATTGTTTATCAAAATTATGTAAAAAAATTAATATTTAACGATTTATATCATCATGCAAGGGTTTTTATATGCATATGCAATGCACGTGCCAAAAAATTTCGTATATAATAGTAATCTTTATTAATGTTGCCTTGGAAGCGATTTTTTGGTCCGACCATGAAGTTTCAAAGTTGTCATTTATATGTATTTCTTTAGTAATACTTGTAATATATTTGATGTTGTCACAGTCTTTTGGTGTTGGTATGAAATACTAAAAATGCATCTATATATACATTATCAAAATTTAACATCACTTAAAAATAAGATTTGACAATTAAGCATTCTTTACAAATTCAAAATTTTGTCCACGGATATTTACCAAGTCTTGATATCACTTAATATATCAAAGTTTAGGTGCTAGTGAATTGATAGTGGTTGTTGAGCCCCAGATTATCTATTTGTCCTGTTCCCAAATTTTCCATGGGCCGGATCTGTGTAGACCCAGTGTGAATACCGTACATACTCACCTATTGCCTTTTGATGATCAACATGCATGTGGCAGCAAATATTTAACGCATGAGACCCGGCCCATGTTTTTTAAGTTTATGTCCACAGAGTTCACAATCAATGGGCCTGTCCAAACATACGAGAATCTGAATAACGGCATAAGAAGCAGC
Organism: Allium cepa; assembly: GCA_030765085.1. NCBI lineage: Eukaryota > Viridiplantae > Streptophyta > Magnoliopsida > Asparagales > Amaryllidaceae > Allium > Allium cepa. The sequence continues at coordinate 342,717,656 of CM060931.1, forward strand.
ATTCTATAGATATCTGGAATACTCTATTAACTTCGGGCACTATCTCGAATGTGTATCACATTCCAGACTCTTCTTAAGACGCTCATCAAACTATTTCCAGATAATCCAGGACACGGTCACTCCATCTCTATATATCGTCCAGTCTTCCTCGGTTCTCATCATAAGAGAAATTAATCAACGAAGCAAACCGACTAACGACGTATTCACCTGTTAAATTCAGAAAATGTCTTTGATTCCCCGCATATTTGGACAAAGGAGCAACGTCTTCGACCCTTTCTCTCTGGATGTATGGGATCCATTTCAAGACTTTCCATTCAGCAAAGAAATTCAGCGTGGAACTGCTGTGGACAGTGAAACATCTGCCATTGCAAACACACGAATTGACTGGAAGGAAACACCTGAAGCTCATATTTTCAAAGCAGACATGCCTGGATTGAAGAAGGAAGAAGTGAAAGTGGAGGTGGAAGAAGGCAACGTGCTTCAGATCAGCGGAGAAAGGAGCAAGGAACTGGAGGAGATGAATGACAAGTGGCATAGGGTTGAACGGAGCAGTGGAAAGTTCATGAGGAGGTTTAGGTTACCTGAAAATGCAAAGATGGATCAAGTGAAAGCTGCCATGGAGAATGGAGTCCTTACTGTTACCGTGCCCAAGGAACAGGCTAAGAAACCAGAGGTTAAGTCTATTCAAATTGATGGTTGAAATTATTGCTAATACTCTGTGGTAGAAGTAATCAACTTGTGTCTAGTGTTTGCTTGTTGTCATGTAATGTGATGATGTAATATGTGTGTCTGTGTTTCGAGTCTAAAACCTTGTTATGTGCTTTGAATTTGCAGTTTTTAATAAAAAGGGGTTTTGAGATCTAGTATGCTTTAGTTGTGGTATTTTGTGCTTATAGACAGTTGGTTAAATTATCTTTGCCACGTTTCTTAATTAGAGGAAATTGATAATGTTAGAAATAGGCATGCTTGGCTTATGATATCTTAGAAACTGTCTATGTTGTTGTTGTGCATGCGTTTTCAGAATTCAGGAGTGTAAACTTAGGTTCTTGGTCCTTCCAAAAGTAACTGTGTGCTATCTACTTGAAATAATTTGATGGTATGTTCGTCTAGTTGGGCATATTGAATGCATTAATACATCAAAATTTGGTCACAGGAGAACGCAGTATCAGAATGGTTGGGTGAAGTGTGAACGTCTCAAATTAGATGATACATAAGGGCTTATTATTATAGTTGGTCACAAGGTTCCCGTATTGATATCGAGTTTGCATAATCAAATCAACTTACATAGCATCATGTCGACGAGAAGTTTATGCTAGAGCATAATCATATTTCCAGGGCATATACAGCTCTGGACACACACTTAATTCATTATAAAGCTAGCATTCAAATAAGGTAAGCAGTGTTATTTTGCACATCCGTAAGTTTAAGGAGTATGCCCTCCATTTCCACCATTACCACCGCTACCTTGTCCACTTCCTCCGCCACTGCCACTACCGTACCCTCCTGGCCCACTTGAACTTCCATACCCTCCACCACCTCCCCCGCCCCCAATGCCACCCTCTTCATGGCCACCATACCCTCCACCTGCTCCATAACTACCCCCACCCACACCAGTCCCACACTCTGCTCCATACCCACCATCATTACTTCCTCCGCTGCTACTTCCACCACCACCTCCTCCACCTCCATGCTGTCCTTCATACCCACCCCCATCTCCTGTACCACCACCTCTTCCACAGCCTCCACCCCCTGTTGATTCAGTGCCTATGGCGACCTTATTGCTTCCAATAACGTCTTCTATGCTGTAAAGTACTCTAGCTGCTGAACATATGGTTATTATCCCTACCAATGCTACCAGCACTGTACACACACTCTTACTACTTAACATCGACATGGTTTGAGTCTACTCACTGAGTTCTGTGGAGTATTTATAGTTATTGTGGATAGTGTCATGTCATTTCACTCATTTAGCTAGTGCGTAAATGTATTGCTGTTTTTATTGCGTACTATAAAATTTTGTGCGATTCTTTTGGATGCATGATGATAGAGATATATGCACTTTGCTCTTATCTTAGGCTTGCCGACTTGCTCAGTTGTGGTGGTTGAGATTTATTTTACACTAATAATATTTTATGTTAGCATATACGCGTACATGTGTTACACCCAATGTGAATTGGGTCTTCTTTTAAGTCGATAATTTCAATTATTTATCAAACAAAATCTTTCAGATAATGCAGAAAAGGAATATGCTTTATTTGTTTGTTCAAATATATTGATGTTGACACAACAAAAGCAATGCATGTTTGAGTAGAAGATATTTTATTCATATACAAAGTTAATTTAACCATATCTTATCCATTAACGTTATCATGAAAGTGTGTGTGTGTATATATTTATATATCTATGTATTTGTGTGTGTGTGTATGTGTGTAAATGTGTGTGTGTGTATATTGCTGTGTTATCTAACATAATAAGCAGTACGGTGCAACATTAGATATTTCATTTGAAACTGAACAACGAACCTATTAGAAGAATGACGCTGTTCAAGGGAGAGGTTGTCCAAGGTGCTGACAACAGTTGAACTAATTCTATAAATGACGAACTGACTAGAAACAGGGTTTATTCATTATTGTTAGATGTAAATTTGGAGGTTTGTAATAAGTGTTTTAACGTATATATCACCGATCGATGTGTAGGCTTTGTGTCCTAAAACTTTGTTATGTAGCTTTTTAACATTTAGGCATTTTAGAATTTGGATAACAGAACACGCTTTTTGTTGGTCTTTGTTTAATGTTATTTCAATACAGGATACTCACTTCTCTACTTTCGTCGAACATCTTATGGTTGAAAACCCAATATTTGCATAACAGATTCTGTAAAAGTATTCACAGGTTGTTATACATGCAGCGACGTTATCAAGGTTCCAACAATGCTATTTTGTTGTCCAATTTTGATAAGGGGAAAAAGAAATTTAAAGGACAAATTAAAGAAATATTTAGTCAGAAGCGTGAAGACACGCGTATAAATTTTTTACCGTAAACTCAAAACCCAAATACAATTTCAAAAAAATATTTTGTTCGTCTTCCTCCTCCTTTCTTAACTTAGAATTTGATGAAATTTTACTCGAAAGAAAAAATGGCACCGCAAACCAGAAACAAATCTACTTCTCCAACACAACCTCAGAAATCGACGGTAGATGAACAACGAGCACAACAATCGACGGCCGATGAAATAAGTGAATCAACAAAATGAAAATCGAAATGTCGAATCACTTCCGGCAGCAGATGTTCAAAAAGAAAATGCACCGATAGAATAGGAAAAACCTACCTCTAGCGCAAACGATGGCGACGGCAGTAAAGGGAAAAAACAGTAAGTTAAAGCTTAGAAAACCTACATCAACAGAAGAAGAAAAGGAAAATAGAGAAAAAAGAACAAAGAGAAGACATGAAAAAATTACAGCAAGTGGAAGCAGACCAGAAATAAGAGAAAGCATACCAAAGAAGGTAACTGATAATATAAAATCAAACATAACAAAATTAGTATAGTTCTGTTACAGTAACATTGAATTTTTTTGCATAGAACGAAGAAGAGAACATGCAGCAACAAATACCTACAGAGAAAAAAGTTAAAGATTATGCAAAGAAGAGAACAAAGAACAAAAAGAAGAAATGAAAAAATGATTCAGAACAAAATGCAAAAAGAAACATAGGTAACTGAAATTGCAAAATTATAAAAGTAATGCTAATAATTTCATAGTGTTAAATGTATTCTTATGTTATGTATTTTAATGTTATGAAAAATGTTAAACAGGAAAAATCTAAAAAAAAAAAGAAGGGAAAAAAGCTGCGGATGAAATCAGAAGAAAAAGAACTCAATTCGGTAAAATAAAAAACATCATAACTTTATACCATGATAAATATTTCAAAAATATTATTGTAAATCATTTGGTAAAAGAAAAGGCTGATAAGTACAACAAACTGATACCTAATTACAAGTAATAATAGTCAGTATCATTAAGCGTAAATTGTTTGATAAATTGTTTGATAAAATAATAGTCAGTATCATTTAGTTGAAATATGATAAAAACAAAAAATTGATACCTATTTACAAAAGAACCGATGCCTATTCACAAAGGAACTGATACCTACTTGAAAAAATGATACATGGTTACAGAAAACTGATACCTACTTAGTATCAACTGATACCTAGTTAATGCAAACCGATACCGAGTTACTACAAACTTTAAATTGCTACAAACTTTAAATTGTTACATATTTAAACATAATTTGTTTCACAAATAACTTATAGTCTTTATTTTGAAATAATAGGACGATGATGATTTTGTTGATCCACATCCAAAATGCATAAAAGAAAGATCACAAACAAAACAGCAAACTGAAGATAAAAAGCGTGAAACTGCTTACAGATGTGGATTGTAGGCAATATTCAAAACGGTAAAACTGATAAAACAAAAAATGCTCTATCCAAGAAGCAAATGGACATAATGAAGAGCACTTCTTTCTACAACTTCTTTAGAGTTTTCTATGAAGAGAAAATTTTGATGAAAGAATACAAAAAGCATCAACACAATTTGAATGCTTTATACAAATGCTACTCAGTTGTGGAAGATGCATTCTTATTTTCCAAAGAAATGATGAAAGTTACAGCAACGGATATATGTTTGATTTTTAGCCTACCACTAAAAGGAATTAACATTGAGCCAACTCAGAAAATGACAAACAAAACAATTCCAATGCATTGTAGGGAATTTGCAAAGAGAAACTTCGGCAATTGCACTTATATAACAAGAAATATTGTTGAAAAAAGAATAAAGCAAGAAGTTGCAAAGAAGAAAAAAGAGTATGAAGAAGACTTGCCAATGTTAATAGTAATTGAAATACTATTAACATTCTTCTTTCCAAACAACCAGTAAAAGTTAAGATGGGGACTTCTATCATACTTAATTAATGTAGAGACAATGCAATTGGTTTCTTGACCACTAACAATAGAAAAGAATTTCAATAAATTTGTTAAGAAGTTCATCCATAATTCAAGAAATATGTCGGGATGCTCCATGCTTCCATTGGTAAGATAAGTTAATCAAAAATTTATTACTTAATTTTTTTTTAACAAACATATCTAATCAATTCTTTTTACGTTAACAGTATTGCATTTGTGAGAAACTAAGTCTCATTCAATAAAGACAATATTATACTTCATCTTTATCAAGATTTGCAAAATGGGATTTAAGAAAACTCAAAGACAAAGCAATCAAAGCAGTTTTGACAACGTGAAAGAGGGTGATGTAAGTAAAAATTCTGTTTAATTTTTGTTAATCAGTATGCTTTAACTCTTATGTAGAATAAAGTTTAATTGTCTATCCTCTCTTCTATAACATAAAACTAATACTACAGTGATCAAAAACTGATACCATATCATTACGTAGTAAATAGCATCAAAAACAAAAAATAGAATGCAAAAAAATGATATCATATGTTTACTTGCTTGAAACGAATACTAATAGTATCATAAACTGATACAAAAATTGCAAAAACTGATACCAAATGATTACATGCTAGAAACTAATTGTGGAAATGTTCAAAACTGATACTAAAATCCAAAAACTGATACCTTATAATTACACAATTTACACTGATACTACAATCCAATAACTGATACCATAATTGTACATCCTTAAAACTGATACTAATATGATAAGAAACTGATACTAATATTATTAGAAACTGATACTAGAATTTGAAAAATGATACCACAATTTTACATGATTAAACCTGATACTAATAGTATTAGAAATTAAAAAATAGCAATTAGTTTTATTACATACTATTTCCTTTTTTCATAACAGTAAAAAATTCAATTATCATTGTTGTTTGAAATCATAGCTTAAAACTGAAATAAATTTTCCAACACCAATTTTCTAGGTGAAAGGAATCACAAATCTCGGCCCATATGAAGAATGTCTACTTCAAACAGAGACTGTTGAACACAATTTCCCCAAAATTCAAAAATAAAAGCATGAAAAGAAAAGCAAGTTTGAAGAAACCAAAGAAAGTGCACATTCATTTGAGGAAGACATAAGCATTAGGATCTTCCAAATGCATATAAAAGATTTGGAACAAGAAACAAAGAAAACAAAAAAAGAATTGGAAATAGAAAAAAAGAAAAGAATTAAAGCAGAGCAAGAAGTTTTCAGGTTGAAAGAAGAGTTGAAAGAAATTAAGTTGAAGCTGAAAGATAATGAAGAGAAAAGATCACAGGCTGAAGACAACACCAGTAAATTTGAAGATGATTTGAATGACATTAAAGAAAACGGCGAAAATAGAAAAGGAAGTTTCAATATACAAAGCGACATTTTACAAACCGAACTAAATGTAGATACTTTTAAACAAATGGAAATTGAAAGAAATGAAAAAAAATAAAGAAACAAAAACTGAAGAGTGTGTACAAAAAAGAGCAGATAAAACAGAAGAAATGGAGAAACATAAGCCCAGCGAAATAGAAAGTGAATTGGGTAAAAAAACGAACAATGAAGAAATACAATGTCAACATGAAGAAAAAAAAACAAACTCCAACTGAAGTGCATCAAAAAGAAGAGTTGGAAAAAGAAAGTCAAGTGCAGAGAGACAAAACAGAAGATACTCAACATCTTCAAGAGGATATAGATGTAAAAAATCAAAATGCACCATACGTCAGTTCAATGCTTGACTTTACCCCTCCATCTTTCAAACTTTACGACACAAGATTTTGAAAGTGAAAAAACTGAAGAAAACATGCAGAAGAACCTGTGCAACCAGCTGTTAGGAAAGAGAAAGAAACAGTCACAAAATTAAGTGACAAAAAAACCAAAGCAACACAAAAAGGACAGCTTCTTATATTCAAAGATTGAAGGCAAGAACAAGAGTGAAAAAACAGCGTGATAGCTTTGAATATGGGATGAAACGAAAAAAAGTTGCAAATAAATCAAAAACCAAAAAAAAGAAGATGTTGAAAACAAAAGTGAACAAGACAACAGTCCAAAGCCATTTGCAATAATAAAGCCAACACTTTCAGAGAGACATTGCAAATGTTTGATCTATCTCAACATTGAGCAACAAGACGTGATCAAAACTTTCTTTTCATTAACGATATCATCAGAAAAGTAAGTGTACAAATATGTATATTAATTTTAAATATGAAATTAAGTTTATCTAACATATACAAATTATTTTTATCAAAATAGTGTAATGGCATGGGAAGACAATGACACAATCAGAGGAGGTTGTGTCATAACAAAGAATGCACTAAAACATCTAATAGAAGGAAACGACATAGACGGACATGTACACAATATTTTTTTTCTTTACATCAACACTAATACCAAAATAAAAACAAAAATGATACCCAAATCCATAACATACTTAAATTCACTTGATGCTTTATTATTTTTATACTTATCAACATACACAGCCACTATTAACATTACTGATACTATTAACAATTTAATATTACTTCACCAATAAAAAAACTTATACTTTTCTGATTTTAATACAGATTATAGATTGGTATATTTCAAAATGTGGACTGGAAGAACACAACCATGCTTTCACAACTACAATGACGGTAAATAAAACTTTAATATTCAAGTACATAATAATTGCTTCATTTATTAAATCATAACTTATTTTCATATTAAACAGAAAGCAATTATGTGTGATATAAAGGGTGTGAAAAAAAATCTTGTCCTCCCTATGCTAGAATCTATTGTACAAGACAAATTTGCTGAAAGTATATATTTTCCTTTGTATGTGAGAACCACTGGACATTAATCACTTTAACATACCCAACAATGTAATGGTGCCATGTTGATTCTAACCGCCCTAGAAAATCAAACGAAAGAAACAATTCCAGTTCAAAAGAAGCTACAAAATTGGTATGAGATTTCTCTTTCTTATAAAAAAAATACTTTTCATGGTGAATATGATCTAAATTTTTAATATATTACCTGTTTTTGAGACATGAAATAGAGGACATGCCCCAAGAAATCTAGAAAAGAAATAACATAACAGACATGGTGGTGAAACAAGATGATATGCATCAAATAAAGTGTGCACAGCAAGTAGAAGACACGTAAGTTTTTTTCGTAAAAATGTTATCTACTGAGAACAAAATAAACAATATAATTGAAACTACTAGTCATAATCAATTGACAGTTCTTCATTATTCAAACTATCTATATTTTTGTATTATAATTTTTCATACATACTTCTATACATCATTGTATACCTTTTATATTTGATTGAATTTGATTCTTAATAAAAATATTGAAAATTGTTATCTCTCAATTCAATAAACTTTTAATTCAGAAATAAACAGTTGCTACATGAAGAAAACTGATACCTACATAAAAGAAACTGATAACTACAGAAACAAAACTAACACCTGCAAAAAACAAACTGATACCTGTAGAAATTAATACTTAGTGTGCTAGTAAAACTGCTAAATATTTTAATTCAAAGCATACTATATGCTTGTACCATTATCTCTGAAATTCAAATTTTTTATTAATTATAAACCTGTTAATACAACAGATGCAAATTGATACTAATATTACATTTTGGTTTCAACAGGCTTGACTGTGGAATATTTGTTATGATATTCATCATTTCGCTGAACAAAAGCAGCATACCAATAAAAATTGAAAAGAAAGAAGTATTATCAACAAGAGCAAGAATTGCACATGCAATATTAACAGATGATGAGCACTACTGGAGTTTGTCTAAATACATGTCAAGCCTAGAAGAACAAAGAAAAAAAAGAACTGAATTCCCATTGCGTTATTTCACAATTAAATTTGGTACCTGAAAAGTAATGTTGTTCTGTTGAAATGTGTACTTGTGAATGATGTTCTGTTGAAAAGTAATGTTGTTCTGTTATTAAAACAATGCTGCTTTTACTTGTAAAAACAATACTGATCTCCTGGAATGATATGTTGTGGTTGATGTTCTTTTCTTTTCCTGTTGTTTATATTATAACAATATTAACTAGTGTATGTTCTATCATCCAACTATGGATCCCACATAATATTACCAGTTTATGATGCAACTATCAGTTGTATAATGATATTATGAAATTTCATATAATATTTCAAAACAAAACAGTAACTGGGCATCAGTTCTTATGACGATGGTTTTAAATCTCCTATATATCGTCCGAGATCTCCTTCGAGATCTCCTTTTCACACTTAAACAAGACGAGACATCAAATCTCCTCCATATCTCCCTCGACACTTATCTCGTCCGAGATATTCAAATCTCACCCGATATCTGGATCTAAATCTCAATCCGAGATCTCACCCGAAATTATACATTTTTCTTATTTTCCATAATATTTTCTATTTTCATATTGATTCAAAAGAAACTACGCGATCCAATTATAATTTACCAACTTCTTGAACATATTCTTTACTTTTTATCTTAATGAGTCATAGCAAAAGGTTTCACTTCTTTATTATGTTCAAATAAAAGGATATTATTCAATCATTACCATTTTTATTTTTACAAAGAAAGTTATAACCGTTAAATAAATTTTTGACATATCAATTTTAGACACATATATACATCCGAGATATTCCCGAGATGCATTATAAGGCCCGAGATGTCAATCCGAGATGTACACCCGATATGTACTCATCTCGTCCGAGATCTCCCCCGATACGAGATAACTTGTGTAAAAATTCCGAGACGAAACGTGACCGAAATCCGATATTTAAAAGCTTGCTTATGACTGATAGTATCAGTTTTGTTAAAACTTACACTCAACATACTTTATGAAACAACAATAAGTGCAGGTCTCAGGTTTTGCAAACACCAGATATCATTCTAATTATTTGGTACTACTGATGTCACTTCTAGCATGTATTATAATACACGAAACTGATACTAACAACAAACCAAAACTGATAATAAAGCCGTTTATATCCAATCAACCAATCATTATCTCCAACAAAGCTAACTGATACTGAAACTATAAAAAATGATACCATAACTTAAAAAAACTGATACATGTAAAAACTTATAAAAACTGCTACTGTAAAAAATGATACTGTATAAATGATAATGGTACCAAAACTTGTAAAAACAAACATCAGAACTGATACTGCAATTACAAATAACTGATACTATCGTCTATACTAAAATAGCCGAAATTAAAATCAATTTCATAATATGCTATACTAAATACAAATTAATAACAAAAGGTTCAATTACTAAAGACCACTGGAACAAGTCTCACATACACTTATTACTCTGAACAAATTAAAAATGTAAAATCAAATCATATTCTACTTGAAGCTTGACAATTCCGTTTATTATGACCAAATTGCTTGCACTCGCCACATCTGTTTTGCGTGTTATGGAAATATGAAAATCGTCCTGTGCACTTCACTGATGGTCTACCAGCGCCACGTTTCTCCTTTGGTGGCTTGATAACATCTTGAATGCTACCATCAACAATAGGCCTATCATAATTTGGAATATGATTTATAGCATTGGCATAAGAACATCGATAAGCATCAACAGTGAAATAATTCTCGACAAAATCATATACAGACAACTTAGACTTGTTCATACACTTTATAGCATGAGCATAAGGAAATTCCGTAATTTTCCATTGGTTGCAACTACAAACCCACTCCTTCAAATCAACAAAATGAGAGTTTGGAGATTTCACTTCAAAAGCAAAATCAGAAGATTTATATACATCCCATCCAAATCCTTCTTCAATCAATTCATCTAAACGTAACTCCATAGAAGGACAAAGACTTGTTCTCCACAAACGACATTCTTCACTTCTTCTAGCCATTTGTTCCACAATCTTAACACGAATACCATCTAAACACAAAGTAATAGGCAATGCTCGTTCATTTAAAATCCAACTGTTAAAACTTTCTGCAACATTAGAACTATATTCACCATAACGTTTCCCCGGAAAAAATAAATCAACCCACTTATCAAATGGCTTATCGTTTAAAAAATTCACACCAGCAACACCACCGATTTGACAAAACTTAGAATATGCTCCTTCAAATTCATATAGATTAGAAGCTCTAGAACACATATTGAATAGATCAACGATAGACACATTTGCATTTTTGGCTTTCACTGCTGAAAGAAGATTTTGCTCCATATGCAAATAGCAATAACTGTGATAATCTGAAGGAAAAACATTACGAACACGTGAAAGCAAACCTTGGTGCCGATCTGCCATAAAAACTAAAGTACGCTCTTCTTGAAGCATTTGTTTTAAATGGTTCAAAAACCATGTCCAGTTATCCATATTTTCTACAGAAACTACACTCATAACTAAAGGGAAGAAACCTTCAAATGCAAAAATAATTAGTAAAAAAATAAAAGTAATTACGACCATAAATATAAAACAATTCATAAAAAATAATACTGACAGTAACAAAACTGATACCTAAAACCCGAAATGACCATTATAAAGATATTGATAACCACAACATTATGCACATGAATCTTCATTCTAAAACAACAAAGAAACAAAAATTGACATATATTATGATACAAAGGAAATTTCAATACTACATAACTATAAATGATACCATATATGAACATACTTACTTGAAACTGATACTAACGTTATACACAAACTGATACTAATCTCATGTTTAGCAGTATGAAATTATTATACCAAATACAAACTTACAATTCAATACAATGAAAATTCTGATACTAGAAACTTGCTACTTATAAACTACAATTCTTAAAACTGATACCAACATAATACAAATTATGATAAAAAATGTATATTAATGATTATGCCAAGTATTATGATCTCAATACAAATAACTCAAATCTGAAAACAAAGACATACCTTGATCACCATTTTTTGCAGTAGCACCCATCAACACACCAGGACGTCCCTTCAAGTGAGTAGCATCTAAGAATATCATATGACGACAATACTTGAAACCAAGTAAACAAGCGCCAAAAGCAATAATCACCCTGTCAAGTTCACTACTACAAGGATCAATATCCATATCAACATAGCTAACTGGATTAGATTTTTTCACTGCTTCCAAATACCAACTCAAATCATTATAAGACAAAGCATCATTACCATGCAACTCCATCAATGCAAGTTGTTTTCCATGATAAGTATAACCATAAGACAACTGAAAATTGTATTCTCTTTTAAAATCAAGTATAATATCCTTAGGCTTTTTACTTGGACAATCGCGGATCTCGTCAATAATCAACGATTTAACAAACGAACTAGATATATGTGGATTATTCACATGTCTAAGACCAGCCCCACAAGAATGATCAGGAACCAAATTTCTCATAAAGAACCTTTTCAATTCTCCAGAATCACCGGAACCATGAACTTTGAAAAGACAACCATCTTTATATGAAGAGCAAATCACAGTAACTCTTATAGTACAATTCTTTAAAAATACTAATTCATACCCCTTTTGAAGTTGATATGTCATCAAAAACTCTCTAAAATGTTCAGCTCCTCCAAAACAAAAACCCAACAAAATCGAAAATGCTTAATGTTGATCCTATCCTCAGCATATCTTTTAGATAACTTTTACCATTAACAATAACATTTGAACAGACAGATACAGTAGAAGATGAAGAAGCACGAACATAGGATGAACTTGAAATAGAAGCACCATCAACAACTTCCAATTCAGAACCCTTAACCTTAACAGTAAAACCAAAGAAAGAATTTTCTTGTATAACTGAAAACAAACTATGCTCTGAATATCAGAATCAGTGTCAACCATAAAAACTTTGTCCTCAAGTATATAAGAAATCTGAATAGAAGAAGGAGTTAATTGAGACCAATATCGACATATCTCATTCTTCAAATCATACAAAGAGCAATCAATAAACAATCGAGTGCTAAAAGTGTTATTATTCAACACAAACAAACAAAGAAGGCTGTTATCCCCACTGTCAAAAAAATAAAAAATAAACATTAGTAAAAATATTTTCAATTTAGAACAGTAATTATTCAATTTAACAAAACTGATACCTACCGTAGAGAAAACTGATACCTAGGTACTGATAATAAAAAAATGATACTAAGAAAAAATAAAAATGATACCAAGAAACTGAACCTAAAATACGATAGTTTTCCACTTTATCACAACTTTAAATACTACCCAAGCAACGATACTTTTCCAATCATCCCAACATTAATGCAAGAAAATGCAAGATAAATTAAATGAAAAGCTAATTAGAATACAACAGTGCATAAAGAAACGAATATAACAATAAAAAACCGGCTACTTCCACAATTTTCCATCGACGAACGAACAAACAATGAGAACAACAACACTGCATATCACTCGTAAAAATGAACACAATTAGAAATCACGGACAATTTTTTTTAACTCGAATAGAAAAAAAAACAGAATAATACAAGGATACCTAAGAAAAACGAGATCACGGTACAAATATGAAAAGAACGAGATCAACAAACCCACATAAGAAAAAAATGATCGATGAAGCATAATTTTCAGAAGGAGGAAATTGAAATAAACGAACGAAGTTGATCGATATTTTAATTGCGAGAAAGATATTTGATCGCGACTGAGAAAGTGATTGAAAGAAAGAAGAAGAATAAGTGCGCGAAATTGGGCTGGAAGGGAAAAATGATAATTTGTCCTTTGGAGAAAAATATTAGCTGGCCATCCTACATCCAAAAAAGGCCTAAAACGTGTCCTTGAGGAAAATTTCCTGTTCTGATAAGTGAGCCATCTAATTTTGTGTGTCCACACATTCGTACACGTATGATATAGGAAATTGAAGCTTATACTACTAATGGTTTTTTCTACTTATTCTTTACATTGATTTTTTTGTCACGCAAACATCCAAAATCAATTTTAGAAAAGCTCTGTTTTGAAACATAAACAAGAATTGTTTATAAGCAAAAATTTTATGATTTTAAACATAAAAATCAGATGATTGCTAACAAAATATAGGTTTTTCAACAAGAAGTATTCAGTAACTGTCTGTGATAATCGTATTGTCTATGAGATTTCCGATCTCACAATATCAATATGAAGTAATTGTACCAAATATATCTTAAAATCAGTAATAGAATTGTTACACACTTACACAATTGAGGAGCAACAGATTAACTATTTGCCAAAATTTCTAGGTAAATTCACTTTAAATTGATACAAAATTTGTGCGGATAAAACAAATAATTTGCAAAAAATAAAAGATTGAGAAATTTACGTGCTTTGGATGTAAAGGAATCCTGCATTTACGGGCTAACACTCTTTCACTTTTATATTTATGATGTACTAGCATTGAATTCTAAAATGGATACAACATTATTTTTGCAGCTTTATAGCCGTGATTCTCGGACTTGAAAATTTTCAATCCATTTCTTCTATAGTATCTTTTTTTCTTTTATACGTTAATGACATCACATGGATTGATGATATCATTCTCATGCTTAATTCTCGCCGTCAGATGTTGCCACGCGCATTTCATTGGATCTATTCTGGGTTGTGTGTTATGTATTACTATTTTGATTTAGGTAGGATAATTTAGTTTAGACGAGGTTATTTGGTTTTGAATTGCTAGAATTGGCAAGATTTTGTTGGATGGTTGCCACTTGTCCAATGGCCATGTTGTGCGTTGATGGGTATCGATTAGGCTCAGTGCTAATGAGATGGCTTCTAATGTAGTTTCGCTTCGATCTCATTTGTTGCCTTGAATTGCGTTATTGCACTGTCCCCGGTTGAGTTATGTCATGTGGTAGAGTATTGTATTACGCTAGTGGTTGAGTACTAGCCTTTTGGTGTATAGCAGCATAGTACAAGGTTCGTGGTATCTTGTATGTGTTATTTGGAACTTGTGCAGTTTCTGGTTGACGTAGCTCAAGGATGTATCTTACTTTTACTGCACTGAGGTCACGCTCTAAAGACTAAGGCTCCTTCAAACTTGTATTGCTCAATCTACACAGTTCACTGCTTTGTTTCAATGCTCTGTTTTGCTTATAGAATATTTTAGACGAGAAAATAAGTGTAACACTTGCCATCAAGTCTTTGTTAATATATATTGAGGAAAATTCCGAATTCTTCACTGTATTTTCGATAGCCTTGTCATTCGCTTTTGCATTAACTGCTCTTACACATGTCACGTTTCAATAGGTTCTTATAGTCTTTTCATGTCAAATCAAAACATTCATATTTCGAGGATTATTTTTGGTATCGTCGTTCTTTTTGGCATCATCATTTATATTTTGAGAGATTTTGTGGTTGAGATTTATCCTCCTTCTTTATGTAAAATCATTTTCATCTTTCATTTTCATTTTCGTAAGGGCTTGTATGAAATAAACATTATCGATTTGGACCAAGTTCCTATTGTTTTCGAAAGGTGATTGGAGGCTATTAATAAGGCAAAAAACGACGTTACGAATTGAGTGAATGTGTGTGATAGTTGGTTGCTATTTAAAATGGATATGTATGTTGTAGTGATACAGAATGTGCTACGATGACGGGGCGAATATTTATGAATTGGGATACAAATGTGGATACGGATACAGACATGTGACCACAATAGATGGTCCTAGTATCGTGTTCCTACCATGTAATGCTTCGGTGGATTAGTGGGAGGAATTGGATGTTAAGTAATCCTATAGAGCATGTGGCTGATTTAGAGCGTGAATTCAGCAGTTAGTGCGGGGATAATATGCAACCTTATAGGGCATGAGGTTGTCCATGGCGTGTGTTCTATATGCGGTTGATGTGATGTTGGGCAATAGGCGATACTGTAGCACACTAGGCGAGTCCAAGGAAGTGATTCCACATATATATGATGCGATACAACTAGATGTATATGACAGTTAGGTATGACATGACCGATAGGATGTGAGGTGGTCGAGCGATAGACTCATATCATGATATGGTATTATTTTAGTAGTATACATAGAGTAAAGTATGGCTCACTTATCAGACTTATGTCCGACCCACTCTTATTTTCCCCTTATATATACATCCAGGTTAATAGAGTCTGAAGATGAGATGGTATTAGAGATAGAGACTCATTTGTATATATTGTATATGATGTAAATAAGCGTCGTGACCTGGATTTGACTTTATGTGTAACACCCCACCTCTATACCCATACAATCCAAAAGTATTACTGAGTAATGCTGTAAGATAATGAGGAGAATGAGACTATATGAGGTACACACGTGAATATTCTCTTAAACTAACACTGTTACGTATTAAAACATCGAATATAACTCACCAACGAACGTACATAGTATCGACACAAAACAATATCCATGTGTGCCTCCAAGATAGAACAATAGATAATATTCGGTAAATCATCGAGAATACAGATTCAATCGCGTCAATAACATATAATATCATATCATATATGATATAGTTTAAAAACCAATATCTCAAATGTCATCTCTCTCAAAATAAGATAAGGCAATAGTCAATATACCACTCAATGTGTGATATATACAGTAAAACAATGTCATATAAGCATCAGATAACGATCCTAAAGTAGTCTTCTCTAAGCTCAAAAAAATAAATGTTGGTCTAGTTGTCCCCGTACCTGAAATGTCATGGACATCCGAGTATTATATAAATGATAAACGGATCAGAATATATCTAAATCCAATGTCAATAACCATGTGGAACTCTGTATATATTGGGTATAAATAAATATAAAATAATAATAATGTTAACTTAAAAAATCCAAATATCATATACACAGAACACCACAATTTTCAGTATGATGATGTCATCCTTCATATAAAACTCATCGAATCAGAAAACATAAACAACATCAAATAAGTGAATCATCCATATCTCGAAATCAACATTCGAAACCCCAAAACATATATAAGTTAAAACATAGTAAGAGCGATACACGCCAAAAGAAAATATAACCGGTGACACACGTCCATGAAAATATAGTTGGCGCAAATAATGTATAATCGACGACACATGTTTAGGATAGATAATTGGCATCACATGCCAATGAATAGTAGTTGGCGACACACGCCAATGAACTATAAAAGCAAGACATGAAATTAAATAATAATCGACAATACATGCCAAAGAGGAACAATAAGCGACACATGCTAAAGAAGGATACAGAGATTGATCATACGCAGGACATAGTCTCTAGTATAATCACATGAATACTAGTCTAAATCACATCACACTAGAACTAGACGGGAGACTGACAGTCGCACTTGCTCCAGGAGACTACACACGTAACTGGCGAACACGACACACGAGCCCAACCAGCATGGCTTCTACAGTCATCGGTTACCTCAACGGACATCGTGACTCTTATCCACATCATGTCAGCTGCAGGACTACACTCTGCACCAGTCACAATCCTACTTTGCCCCTAATGGTAACAGACTGTTGGCTTAAGTGACACAAGGAGCTAACCATCGTCGACGCACTACCTATAATCACCGCTATACAACTAAAAATAATGTTGACACACGGCTAATGCTGACACATAAGGAGTCACAAATCCGGCACGACCACTGCGATCAGACTGCTAGGGCGGATATTGGTCAATCTGGTTCATTCCCTAAACATAAAGGGAGTTTGACAGTGACAGACAAATAATATAAAATATGTATAATAGACGACATAAAACTACATGCACATACCGACACACGATGCTATAAGTATGTTGATATACAACTAAATATATATGCCGATACACGGCTCATATAATCGCCGACACATGGCTTCACATAGTTAATGCACAACTATAATATAATTACCGCCGCGAATATTACGTTTCGTATCCTCGTACTAAGTGTCATCCACGACCAAAGGATAACTAAATAACACAACGGGGTCTGGTACCATCGCGTGCTACTAGTGTTAGTCCGTGAGATGATGGTTTTGATGACAATAACCTTAGAATATATTATAAAATATAAATACTGACATTATAAGTTTAGATATATATGTATATGCAGGATTTAACCATGCAGGTACCAAGAATGAAGACTGTACAGTACAGAGATTCAAGATATCGAGATAGAAGACACATGAGTATCAAGATTATCAAGAGTTCAAGATTTCAAGGTTAAGCATTTTTATTAAGAATTTTGTTAAAACTCATAGAAAAGCACTGACATCTTAAAATCCAATTTATTCGTGGAATGGAATCCACTTCGAGCCTGTTAAAGGGATGGAACCCTAAGTAGGATGGAACCTACGAAAATCTAGTGGAACATTGTTTTGTATCCACTAATTTTAATTCAAACGATTTTACAAAATTATCTTGTTTTCAAAATGATTTCAAAACTTTCCTTTTAAAAAACATCAAAACCCTCTATCCTGATTTTAAATAATTTTAGCCTCAAAATTATCTTTAATTTCAAAGTCAAATTACTCCTGATTTTAAACTATCTTTTAATATAATATATTTAACTTTCAAATATTTATACTTAGATTTAAATATAAAATTATAGTTAGATTCTATATATATTATTCTCTATATTTACTTATGAATTTTAACTATAGTCAAGTATATTTATAAAGTTTAAAATAGTTTTAATATAAAATAAAAGTTATTTTCAAAGAAAATCAAAACACCAAAAAATCATTTGGGATGTCGATATGCCCAAGTACCCCATGTCGACATGGTGTCAGTTGAGTTTAAAATTTAAATTTCAAAAGAAGTGTCTATTCGCCATAACTCTTCATGAATGGACATGGCTTTTGTTCTTCTATAAATAGGGGTTAGTTTCAACGAATTTTTCATTAGATTTTCTGGTTTTTCACTCCTCTTCTTCTTCCACATTTCTTAATGCATATTCTTACCATTACACTGTCGAAATCAACATTGAATCAAACTCGATTACTTCTAGTTTGATTCTCTATCACTATCTCTACAAGGTTCTCAGTGCAATTCAGAGTTATAGACTTCTTTGTAATCTATTAAGCGAGAAACGGTGTGATTGTAGCCTTGTAAATCAATCAAGAGAGAAAAGGTGTGATTGTAGCCTTGGTAAATCAATTGGGTAAACCTATGGCCCGAAAATCAAGTATCTCTACCCAGAGGATAAATTCTGGAGGGTGTACCTCGTAGCCTTGAAACCGAGGGTGTAATTGTACAATTGCTTTTGAAAGGAAATTCGTACTTGTGTTACGGGACTGGATGTAGGGTAACTCCGAACCAGTACAAAATCCGGTGTGTTCTTTCCTTTACTGCTTTTATTTTATTTCTGCATCTGTGTTTGTTTCTGTGATCATATCTGTATCTGTATATTGCATACATCGGTGTCTAAATTAACATAAACTCAAAAAGATTTAGTAATTCTTTATTAACACTATTTAACCCCCTCTAGTGTTAATCCTAGCCTTAAGATCCGTAATCCACATTTCCCACAATTGGTATCAGAGCAAGGTTTTCAAAGTTTCATAATCTGATTTTTGAAAAGTTTTCAAAATGGCTACCAACACTGGTACTGTTACTAACACTAGTATCCCTGTCAATAGTTCATTTGAAGAGGGTCAGTCTACTGTTAGACCACCACTTTTTAATGGCAGTAACTATGCATATTGGGCATGTAAGATGAAAATATATTTACAATCTATAGAATTAGACACTTGGAATACCATACAAACTGAATATTCTGAACCCACAACTAATTTTGCACAGTGGACTGCTGAGTAAAAGACTGTTGCACAAAATAATTCTAAGGCAATGAATATTGTGTTTTGTTCACTAGATAGAAATGAATTCAATAGAGTGTTAGTTTGCAAGTCTGCAAGTCTGCATATGAAATCTGGAAAACTTTGCAAGTTACTCACGAAGGAACAAGCAAAGTTAAACAGACCAAAATTTCCATGCTCACAAATCAGTTTCTTAAAATGAATCCTAATGAGTCTATTTCAGATATGTATAGTAGATTTCAGGATATTGTGCATTATTTAATATCTTTGGGAAAGGAATTTTATGAAGAAGATCAAGTCAGAAAGATTTTAAATTCTCTAACTCCAGAATAGGATCAAAAGACACTTGCGATCGAAGAGGCAAATGACATCAGTACTTTAAAGATAGAAGAATTAATTGGAAATCTAATGTCGTATGAAGTTCAAATGATCGGGAGAAGAGAAAGCAAAACATCTGAAAAGAAATCAGTGGCATTCAATGCATTGACCGATGGATCAGACTCAAACAGCGATAATGATGAAGAGATAACTTTTATGACCAGAAATTTAGGAAATTCCTGAAATACAGAAAGATGAATAATCTCAAGAGAAACAACTATAAGAATTCTGGAAATCAGAATGTAGTGCCAAATAATGACAAATGTTACAACTGTGATAAACCAGGCCATTTCAAAAGAGACTTTCCGTATCCAGATAGGCAAAATTCTCCTATGAACAATGATCCAGCAAAGAAACGGAAGCGTGCATTTACTGCTACTCTAGATGACTCAGACTCGTCCTCAAGTGATGATGATCAGAAGACAAATAATTCAAATTTGTGTTTCACAGCTGTTCATGACTCCG
Source organism: Allium cepa (assembly GCA_030765085.1). NCBI lineage: Eukaryota > Viridiplantae > Streptophyta > Magnoliopsida > Asparagales > Amaryllidaceae > Allium > Allium cepa. The sequence continues at coordinate 342,738,219 of CM060931.1, forward strand.
ATTAATTCAAAGAAACAGACTCAGAAAAAGGTACACGTTTACAATACAATTAGTTGAAATTGCTTGCTAAGAACTAATTGCTTGATTGATTGATTTTGAATTGGTGTGTTGTTTGAATTTTAAAATTTGTTTTCTATTTTTTTATTATTATTCGTTATTTTATTATTATTTTTATTATTTTTATAGTATAATAATATTTTCTGAAATATACTTGAAGTTTAATAATATTTCAGATATATATAGGCATTAAAAATTTTATATATATATATATATATATATATATATATATTAGAGAACTTAGGAAAAATCAATTTATGAAATTTCAAGGCACATGTCGACATGGTCCCTACCATGATGCCGACATGGGTACCTGAATGAATTCAAATGTTTGAATTTTGAAATTTGAATTCAAATGTTTGAATTTCCCTCCACCTTTTCACTTCATTCAATTCTCTGAAAAGCTACCTTTTGACCAGAGAATATGTCCTTTGAAAATCTATTTATTCACTATCTTTTATCATATCTATTCACTCTCATTTTTAAATTCAAACTCTCTCTTCATAACTTCAAGCTCTCTACTCTCCACTTTAATGGCTTCTTCAAGCAACCCATCCACCATGAGAATTTCCAAAAAAATCAAAGAGCAATTATTCAATGATCCGGAGGCAATAAAAACATACATTAATTATGCTAACTATGCCAAAGTCCATCCCGGAAAATTTGCAATTTTTCAAGATTTTTCTTCTTATGAAATTGATTCTCTTTTTGCAAACAATGGAGTTCTTAGTCTTATTGATGCTTCTCAAAATGATTTTGTTTGCTATCCTAATCTTGTCAAAATTTTCTATGCGAATTTAAATCGCGGATTTTATGATGGCAATGAGAATGAAATTTGGAGTAGTGTCAAAGGCACTAGAATTGTTTTGAATTGTGATCTTTTGGGTATTATTCTCAATTGTAAGAATTCAGGAATGGATCTTTCTAACTTTAAAATCGATGAACATGATCGTGAGACATTTCATCACATTTTCAAAAGAGATGATGATTTTGAATTTAAAAATAGAAATTTTCGACCAAAAGTAAGAATTGTCAATCTTCTTTTGCAACATACTTTGACCCCAAGATCGGGAAATTTTAACAATCCTACCTCAAAAGTTTGCAAAGCACTTTTTGCTCTTTTTGGAAATTATGACATAAATTAGGCGCAAGTTATTTTGGATGAACTTCGTCCTAAATATCTTGAAATGGGTGAGAATACTTTACACCATGGAATTTATCTCACTCGGATTTTTAACTATTTTGGAGTGGATTTCAAAGGCGAAGAATTTGTTTCTAAAAAGGTTTTCAATCATTCTAACATTTCGCTTATGAAAATTCCATTTGTTTTTCAACCTTATGAGACCCTTACCGAAAAGGAAGATCGTTTGGCTCATGAGGAAATGGAAGAAGAGGAAGAAGAAGAAGAAGGGGATGAAATGGAAATTGAAGAATAAGAAAAAGGTGAAACCTCTTTGGAAAGCATTGATTATCCTCCTAATCCATCCACCAAAACCCTTCTCAAAAACCAAAAGACGATAGTTGAGAATCAACAGATTCTTAAAAGATCCGTTAGTAAGAAGTTGGACAAAATTTCATCCGAGATGAATAAGTTCATTTCCAAAGTCAGCAAGAAACTTGGACTATCTTCATCATCATCATCTTCTAACTAGTTTTATCTTCTCATATCGTGTTGTATTTGTTTTAGTTTGCTTTATTTCGAATATTCATGTAGTTTGTTGTGTGCTTAATCGTTGTATTATCATAGTATGCAATGAAATGAAATTTCCTTTCTGTTATCTACCTTATCTTATCTCCAGAATAAATGTTAGTATATTATATATATATATATATATACACACACAATTATTCACAAAATCAAATTAGTCATAAGTTTTCACTAACCCATGTCGACATCCCCTATATGACCATGTCGACATGTACTGGTCAGAAATGACAATTGATTTTGAATTTGAAATTTAAATAACTATCAAATGTCTATTCATTTCAAACGAATTTCTACACCTATAAATACCTGTTTCTTCCAGAATTCTTCACTGAAATCTATTTCTTATCATCTATATTCTTTATTTCTTTCACAAATTCAACTATGGCTAATCCTATTCACAATCTATTCGAAAATCTTGAAGAAACCCTTTATTCGTTCAAGAATATTCTACGTAACCAGCGTCACTTAGAATTAAGTCAAATGCAGATGATCAAGGAATAAGAAATGCACTTCGATGCAATACGATGGATGATCTCCTCTCTGCACAAGGACAATAACGAAGCACATCCTCCTATCTCTCTCACCAATGATAATGATAATTGTGATGCTATTAAGGCAGACCAATCTTTGGAGAAGAAGGATGGGTGGAAGTTCCACGTAACGTTTGATTTCATTACTTTGTTTGATTTGTTTGAATTGATTTGGTTTGAATTGATACTCTGTGTTAATTGATTTCTTGATATGGGTTTGAAGTTTGTTGTATAAAACATATATATACATTGAAATGTATATAGTCTTTAATTAGTTATCATGATCATAAGTATAATTATTTCTTAATCTATATATTATATATTCCGTTGTATAGTTTATCAATGCAGGTACTGAAATCCAAGAATGAGGGGGAGTGAGTTTTTGTTGATGACAAAGGGGAAGAAATATAAAATATGATAGTTAGGCATAAATTAAGGGGGAGTTTATTAGTTTTAGGGGGAGTTATTAGGATAGAAGTAATATTTTATAAACAAAGGTTGTCATCATCAAAAAAGGGGGAGATTGTTATTCCGTGAGATGATGGTTTTGATGACAACAACCTTAGAATAGATTATAAAATATAAATACTGACATTATAAGTTTAGATATATATGTATATGCATGATTTAACCATGCAGGTACCAAGAATGAAGACTATACAGTATAGAGATTCAAGATATCGAGATAGAAGATTCATGTGTATCAAGATTATCAAGAGTTCAAAATTTCAAGGTTAAGCATTTTTATTAGGAATTTTGTTAAAACTCATAGAAAAGCACTGGCATCTTAAAATCCAATTCATTCGTGGAATGGAATCCACTTCGAGCCTGTTAAAGGGAAGAAACCCTAAGTAGGATGAAACCTACGAAAATCTAGTGGAACATTGTTTTGTATCCACTAATTTTAATTCAAATGATTTTACAAAATTATCTTGTTTTCAAAATGATTTCAAAACTTTCCTTTTAAAAAACATCAAAACCCTCTATCCTGATTTTAAATAATTTTAGCCTCAAAATTATCTTTAATTTCAAAGTCAAATTACTCCTGATTTTAAACTATCTTTTAATATAATATATTAAACTTTTAAATATTTATACTTAGATTTAAATATAAAATTATAGTTAAATTCTATATATATTATTCTCTATATTTACTTATGAATTTTAACTATAGTCAAATATATTTATAAAGGTTAAAATAGTTTTAATATAAAATAAAAGTTATTTTCAAAGAAAATCAAAACACCAAAAAATCCTTTGGGATGTCGACATGCCCAAGTACCCCATGTCGACATGGTGTCAGTTGAGTTCAAAATTTAAATTTTAAAAAAAGTGTCTATTCGCCATAACTCTTCATGAATGGACATGGCTGTTGTTCTTCTATAAATAGGGGTTAGTTTCAACGAATTTAATATCTGATTTTCTGGTTTTTCACTCCTCTTCTTCTTGCGCATTTCTTAATACATATTCTTACCATTACTTTGCCGAAATCAACATTGAATCGAGCTCGATTACTTCTAGTTTGATTCTCTATCACTATCTCTACAAGGTTCTCAGTGCTATTCAGAGTTATAGACTTCTTTGTAATCTATTAAGCGAGAAAAGGTGTGATTGTAGCCTTGGAAATCAATCAAGAGAGAAAAGGTGTGGTTGTAGACTTGGTAAATCAATTGGGTAAACTTGTGGACCGGAAATCAATATCTCTACCCAGAGGATAGAAATTCTGGAGGGTGTACCTCGTAGCCTTGAAACCGAGGGTGTAATTGTACAATTGCTTTTGAAAGGAAATCCGTGCTTGTGTTGCGGGACTGGATGTAGGGTAACTCCGAACCAGTATAAAATCCGGTGTGTTCTTTCCTTTACTGCTTTTATTTTATTTCTGCATCTGTGTTTGTTTCTGTGATCGTATCTGTATCTGTATATTGCATACATCAATGTCTAAATTAACATAAATTCAAAAAGATTTAGTAATTCTTTATTAACACTATTCACCCCCCCTCTGGTGTTAATCCTAGCCTTAAGATCCGTAATCTGCATTTCTCACAACTAGTCCGTTTATTCAGAACTTATACACAACACTTGCCCTTCAATATTCTATATAACGAGTCGAAAGAATAATCGAACAAACATTACCGAATGCCCCATTTTAAATGGTATTATAAATCCGTTTATTTGGATTTCTCGTCACACAAAATAAATATCAATAAATTAAACAAGGATGGTATCACCGTATTATTTAAAGTCATTAATCAGATCCATCTCAAGGTGAATCATTCATATAATTCAATTCAATATACAAGGAAATAATGAACAGAAAAGTAATATAAAAATAGATTATTCAAATAAGCCCGTGTGTGTATAACAACAAGCAAATCACTCTTAATAATAAATCAAATTATTCAAATAAATAAACATAACAACCAACAACTCATTATTTAATAATGAATCATTTACAACAAAAATACATACTTAACAATAGATACCAAATACACACACATTAAATAATAAATTCACTTTGTTTAATTAATCACAATGTAAGATTCAATTACTAAATTCCATTTCTAAATCCTTACACACATATATAAATATAATATATATTTCAAAACTTCCAAATCACTTTACACATCAAAAAAATAATTACAAAAACTATTTCAAAATTTTCTATAACTATATATTACTTTAAAATAAATTTATAAACTTCAAAAGTAATTCTTTTCATTTTCAAATCATAATTTATAATTCAAACCCTTTACTATATTTCCAAAATTGATAATAATTCAGATGGAAATTAACAAACGGTACTTTAAATTCATTTCATACTCTTTTGTAATGAAACACTATTTCAAAATAAATTTATTAGTTATAAAATAAATTATATTTATTTCAAACCCTAGAATATAATTCAAAATCTTCACTTTATTTACAAATCAATATTTTCGAATATTTCAGTTTCAAAACTACTTTTATATCCAAAATAATTTTCAAGAAATCATTTTATTTACTAATCAATTTTATTCAGTTTTAAAATATCAAAAATAATTTATCGTAACTTTCAAAAATATTTTAAAAGCAGAAAATCAATCGAACGTCAAAAATACGAATTATAGAACAAAATCCTCCAAAATCATCAATAATCGTCAACATAAATTTATTGTGTGGCTGAGTCGAATTCCCTCAAATTTAGGCCATTCATACAATATACACACAATATAAATAAATTCCGAACGTTAAAATGCAAACGGACAATATCTCGTTTGCATTTTGGACATCCAACAAATACAAAACTCCACTCTCAAGTCAAATAACATCTAATATCACAACAACCCATCTATCATCCCAATCCAATATTTATCCAACAAAACAATCAACATTCACAAGAAATTCAACTAAGCAATTTTTATAAATAAATGGGATAATAATATATAAAAGATACGAGCGGAATTAAATGTAGGTGTGAGTAAGAAATACTCACCTAACGATACTTGCGAAAATTGGATACAATTCGCCCTCTCAGTCACTGCTTAGCAACGCTTCAAACATCGGTAACATTAGCAGTCTCAATTTGTCACCTTTAGTCCTCACTTCAATTTGCCAATACATCTCCACCTTGCTTTACATTCAAGCACATTCAAACTCGTCGCCGAATCCCCAAAATCGCCAGCTCCATCACCTCAACAACGTTCGCCTGGACCTAGCCGTGACACCAGCTCCACCACCTCAACAATGTTCGCCTGGACCTAGCCGTGACACCAGGTTGCGTCACCCATCTGGTCGCGGACGCGAGCTCTCCCCCATGACCACGATCACCTCAGCCAGGCGTCGAGTGCCAGTCGCCGTATGTGATTTTTCATATTTTTTTATCTGGAAATCGCGACTATTTGGAATTGAAGAAATAGGGTTCGAACGTTTTGCTGTAGGGTGCAAACTTGTAATTGATAACTGGCAAGGGAAATTTCTAGGGGAAGTTAGAAAAATCTAATTAGTAATGGGCGTTTTTAATTTAGTTCGTGCCCTTAAATTTATATTCAAACGATTTTAAATTTTCATTTCATTCCTTTTATTTTCACAACCCTGTTTAATTTATTTGCAATTGAATTTGAATTAAATTAATTTATGCTTATTAAAGGTATTTTATATTCATTTAAAATTATTTATTTGATTTCGATATATTATTCGAAAAGAATTCATTGAATCAAAAATCTCATATAAAATATAAAATAGAATTTAATTAATTAAAATTTTATTTTCAAATTATGAATTTTTGAATATCAAATTCGAATAGTTTTATTTATACGTATATTAAACAGGGTTGTTGCAGACTCCTCCTTTTGCAAATTGCGTCCTCGTAATTTTTTACACAGAGACATCAAACAACTCATACCCTGGCTGGCTTTCCGTGAATTAACACTCGCCTATCAAACTCAACTACTCGGTCCTCTACGCGGCTCTTAGATTTCAACTCATTTCATTGTATGCTAAAAATTTAAATAGATTTATTTTTACGTCTTTTATTTTCACAAAAAATATAATCCTATGAAAAAAAAATTCGACTCCCGAAATTTTTGAAAAATTTGGAGAGAGTTTTCTTTGTATGAAAAGTCTTTAAAACAATGACAATATGATAAATATGATATACATCGATCAAAATATGATCGGAAACAACATGTATAATTAAATTTGCCACATGGCAGATAATTCACAATATTCATAACTTTTTATATAAAACATACCTTGTTTTATAGCAATTTAAAGTAAATTAGTTCACTATCAATCGAGCAAAAGCATGTCATCATCGCCAAATGGTCCAAGCATGCTTCGTATGTACGTACACTTAACTCAAACTTGCATATTAGCTTCTAGAAATATAAAATGAACACGTGTGAGTTTAATATAATTATGCAATGTGTATTCTTAATTTAAGCTACACTCGTCTCAAAGTGTTTAAAGTCCAATGCTGCCAAATTTGATAAGGATTTTAAAATAGAGTTATTCCATTAGCATTCATAAGCAACTCCCATATCAGCAAAACATTAAATATATAAAGAGTAATGCAATAATTCAAAAAAACACTAAATCTAAAATTACTAATTAGGTGCAGGCCGACTTCTGAAGTCTGCATTTTTGCCCATGTTAACAACAAAATTTTGTAAAGCACCTCAAATGAAAGTTATTGCTTAAAAGCTTTTCGAAATAGCAAAATCATTAAAATCGGACAAACGGTTTAAAAGTTATGACTAATTGTATTCAGCTCAGTTTTAATAGATTAACAATCTGGGATAGCAAACACTAAACATGTTATTTCATGTTTAAATATGAATTAAACTCAAAATTTTCCGTTGTAGTTCAAATAAAAATTACTCATAGTGTGGCTTTCTAACAAATATAAGTTGGTCCAAAACGGTTCAATGGTTCGGGATTTATGGTCAAACAAATCATTTCTTTATCTGGAAAATTTCTGCTTGAAAAATAAACAGCTAACATTTCATATTCTAATTCATTAACAGGTAAATAGGCATAAGGAAGAAGTTGCAAAAAAAATTAGTCTCAGGGACAACAAGTTTTCTTTTTAGTTTGAAAAACACTTTTTAGTGGAAACTGAAAATGATAGTTACAACTATCATTCTATGAATTACACTAAAAAGTGTCTTTCAGCCTAAAAAAGAAACTTGTTGTCTCTGAAACTAAATTTTTCTCTAACTTTTTACTTGATCCTAAAAACCCTTCTATTAATATATTTTCCCAACTATTTACATGTGCTCACATGCGGACCTTAAAATGTTTGTGCAGGTGCGCGAGTTTGTCATATGAATTTTCTTAAAATGCTTGGTAGCGACTTCTAAAATCATCGCATTTCATTACATTTTGATTTGTTTTCAGCGAGCATTATGTTTTATAGTTCTAGTGTTCTAATGTTGGATATTTTCAACATTTGGCCTCTAGTTTTGTTTTGAAGGAAAGAAGAAGAAGGAGGGAAACTATTGTCCCACACCATAGGAAAGAGGAAGCAAGTCTATATTTATATAGATGTTTCTCAAATGAAGGGTTGGGCCCTTTGGGCACCCAAAGCTTGCTCCGTTGTGAGGAGGGAGACCATGCACCGTCTCCACACACGCGCGCGCCGCCGCCGCCGTCCGACCGGGCCGGGCCTCGGGTTCGGGTCCATACGATATAATTTTGGACCGGATCTGCAAACAGTAAATAAGCCAAGTTCGGCCCGTTAAGTACCCAGAACTGTTCGAATAGTTTTGGCGGGAGACGCAAGCAAACGGTCAGATCCGTTCAAACGAACGGATACGGGCGCAACGTTCAAACGGTTACGGACGCGGCTGTTAACGAATGGAAGCATCCATTCGTTGCCTATAAATAGCAACACCCAGGGCTGTTGCAAATCACTTTTTCCTCCTAGCGGGTTTCGTAACGCTTTTCTCTGTTACGAAAGCTTCTTCTTCCATAAATTAGCAACGTCCAGAAACTGTTGCAAAACAGTTCTCTGCTCAGTTTTTGTAACGTCCCTCAGGCGTTGCAGACCAGAAACGTTGCTAATCTATACTTCTTCTTTCTTCATTCGGTTTCTTGCTACTTGCATCAATTCAAAGATTATATACAAGGTGTTCTTGGTCGGATCAAGAACCGTACAATTCTTGAATCCGATTACACTGTTTAAGGGCTTGATTGAATCCTGAAGGCTATAGTTCGATACCCGATTGTACGTGGTGGGTTGAACTATCGTCTAAAAGAATCTACTCCTAGATCCTTCAAGTCCGTAGTACAGTTTCATCGCTATCTCCATCGTCTCGAACCGCAAATTTACCAACAATTTTAGACGATATCCTTCAACCATGGAAGGTTCGAGCGCGTTGCAAGTGATGAATCAACATTTGACTCGATTGGAGCGGTTTGACGGGGATAACTTCACTCGTTGGCAAGAGACAATGAAGTTCTTCTTGATCACCGTCAAGTTGTTCTATATATTGGAAGACGGATTGGAGGAGATTCCAGAAGAAACTGACAAGGACGATGCTGCGCTGAAACTGAAACGTGCCAAACGCAAAGAAGACGACTTCCTATGTAGAGGGCACATCCTGAATGCATTGTCAACTTCTGTGTACAACGCACATCGAAGCCTGGAAACTGCTAAAGCACTTTGGACTGCACTAGAGAGCAAATACCGTATATCCGAGGCAAGTAATAAGAAATTTCTTATTTGTAATTTTATGGATTTCAAAATGATCGCCAATAAGTCCATAGTGGGACAAGTAAGTGAAATCTTACTTTTGGTAAATCAACTTAAAGATGCTAGTATCGATCTCCTTGAATCTTTTGTTGTTGGTGTCATAATTTCTCGACTTCCTCACTCTTGGAATGATTATAAGAAAAAATTGAAACATGCGGAAACGGATTATGATTTAGATGGTTTACAGCGTCATCTTCGTATAGAAGAAGACTCTCGTAAACGCGAACTAGATGATAATCCGCAAACTGAGTCTCATACGAAGATTAATAATGTCGAAATAACTAACAAGTTAAAGCCTAAGAATGAGACACAGTTTAAGAAGAAAAGTCATCCCAAGAACGACAAAAAGAAAGGCGCTTGTTATTTCTGTAACAAGCCCGACCATTATGCCCAAGACTGCCGTCTGCGGAAGAAACAACAAAAAGTGAATATGGTCGAAGACTCGCTTGTGGCTGTAGTACAAGAGGCAAACTCCGTTAGTGGCATAGATAATGATTGGTGGCTTGATACTGGAGCAACCATTCATATTTGCAAAGACCGTAGTCTATTCAAGACCTACGAAGAAAATGGAGAAGCAAACGAAGTTACTGGAGCGAACAAGGTTCCGAGTAAAGTCATGGGAAAGGGCACTATAGAACTACCACTCACCTCTGGGAAAGTTCTTACTCTAGTCAATGTATTTTATGTACCAGATATTTGTAAGAATTTGATATCTGGATACCTTCTTAACAAAGGAGGATTCAAGATGGTGTATGAGTCTGATAAGTTAGTGTTGTACAAGAACGGCAAATTCATTAGACAGGGATACTCTTGTAACGGCATGATTAAGTTGAATCTAATAAAGAATTCCTTAGTTTATATTGTTGATTCAGTTAACTTATGGCATAGTAGGTTAGGACATGTTAATTATAATTCCCTTAAAAATATGCATAAGTTAAGATTAATTTCTGATTGTGATTTCAATTCTATCTCTAAATGTGAAATTTGTGTTCAAGCAAAAATACACCGAAAATCTTTTAAATCCGTAGAAAGGAAAACCGGTTTGCTTGATTTGGTATATAGCGATGTGGGTGACCTAAAAGGTCATATCACCTATGGTGGTAACCAATGCTATATCACATTTATTGATGATTATACTAGATATGCTTATGTTTATCTAATGAAAACAAAAGATGAAGCCTTTGATAAATTTAAGATTTACAAAGCCGAAGTTGAAACACAATTAGGAGTTAAAATTAAAGTATTACATTCAGATCGTGGTGGTGAATATTTCTCAAATGAGTTCACGTTGTTTTGTAAACAACATGGTTTAATTCACCAATGCACTGCCCCTTATACACCACAACAAAATGGTATCGCTGAAAGAAAAAATAGAACTTTAGTAGAGATGGTTAATGCCATGCTTATTAGTTCTAATTTACCTAATAATTTGTGGGGAGATGCTATGTTATCTGCTTGTTATATTTTAAATAGAGTACCACTTAAAAAGAATAATATTTCCCCTTATGAATTATGGTTTAATAGAAAACCTAATTTGAATAGATTAAAAGTTTGGGGTTGTTTAGCATATGTTAGAAAACCAGACCCCAAACGACCAAAGTTAGGAAATAGAGCTTTTAAATGTGCTTTTATAGGTTATTCCCTTGCCAGTATAACTTATAGATTCTTAATGCTTGACACCTTAGATATTATAGAATCAGTAGATGTAGAATTTTTTGAAAATCAAACTGTTGAGATTCCATTGAGATCATCTAGTCCTGATACGACTAATGATGTCAATGACGATGAGTATACTCCTGCTCAAAACAACAAGGATGTATCAGTACCAGATCATAGTACTGAACAAAGGAGAAGTAAAAGAGCGAGAATTGAGAAGGAGTATGGTCCTGACTTCATAACATATCTTATAGAAGGTAGTAAGGACGAAGTCCTTAATGTAACTTGATATGTAATGAACGTCGATGACGATCCTAAGACTTATTCTGAAGCTATGAATTCCAGAGATTCCATTTTTTGGAAAGATGCTATCAATGATGAAATGAACTCCATATTGTCTAACCAAACCTGGGTTTTGACTGATTTACCTCCTGGTGCTAAACCAATAGGATGTAAATGGATATTCAAGAAAAAATTGAATACAAATGGATCCATTGATAAGTTTAAAGCCAGATTAGTTGCTAAGGGATATAAGCAAAGACACGGAGTAGATTACTTCGATACTTATGCTCATGTTGCTCGCATTTCTTCTATACATTGTTTAATAACACTTGCATCCACTCATAAATTGGTCGTACATCAAAATGGATGTAAAGACCGCTTTTCTAAATGGAGATTTAGAGGAAGAGATATATATGGAACAACCAGAAGGTTTCAAAACCCCTGGCCAAGAAAAGAAAGTTTGCAAATTGGTAAAATCTCTTTATGGCCTGAAACAAGCTCCTATGCAATGGCATGAGAAGTTTGATAAAATAGCATTGTCATATGGCTTCATTGTTAATGATGCTGATAAATGTATTTATAGCAGATCGGATAATACCGGCGATGTTATAATATGTTTATACGTTGATGACATGCTAATATTTGGTTCTAATATATCATGTGTAAATGAAACTAAAAGGTTTCTATCCTCTAAGTTTGATATGAAAGATCTAGGTGAGGCTGACGTAATTCTAGGAATTAAAATCATATGGAAAGAGAGGGAGTTATTACTAACCCAATCTCACTATATTGAGATGTTCCTTAAGAAGTATGGTCATTATAATGACAAACGAGCCCCAACTCCTCTAGATCCTAGTATTAAATTACTAAAGAACACTGGACGTACCATTTCTCAACTTGAGTACTCTAGTGTTATTGGGAGTCTTATGTATGCTATGCATTGCACCAGACCTGACATTGCACATGCCATTAGTGTGCTATGTCGATTTACGAGTAATCCAGGTTACGAACATTGGAAAGCTATTTCCAGAGTTCTAGCGTATCTAAAAGGAACCATTGACTATGGTTTATCTTATAAAGGATATCCTGCTGTTATAGAAGGGTATAGTGACGCAACTTGGAACAATGTAGAATCCAAATCCAAGTCTACAACTGGATGGATCTTTGCATTAGGGAGTGCAGCGGTATCTTAGGGTTCCAAGAAACAAACTTGCATATCTGACTCAACTATGTTATCAGAATTAATTGCATTAGCAGACGCATGTAAGGAGGCAGAATGGCTTAGGAATTTATTAATAGAAATTCCACTATGGAAGAAGCCATCTCCAGCAGTCTTGATTAATTGTGATAATCAGGCTACGATATATAATGTCTCTAATAAGACATATAATGGAAAGTCTAGACACGTGAGTCTAAGACATCAGATGATAAGACAATTACTCAAACGAGGAGTAATAACTGTTGTCTATATAGAAACAAAGAAAAACTTGGCTGATCCTCTTACTAAGAGTCTTCCAAAGACAATGGTTTCTATAAAATCAAAGGAGATGGGACTAAGGTCTGTGAATGAAGTTTGATCGTCCTTAACAGAAACTCAACTTATGTCTTGAAATGGATAGACAAAGTTCAATGGGTACCAACAAATTAAGAGAACGATCATGGAACACTAAATCAAAAACTCCCATAGTATTTAGTGTTGGATTCTGCAAGAACAAAGGATGGATAATAGATCCTTAATAAGTCTAGAAAATTAAAAGGTGTATCGCAGAAACACCTTAAGAGACATACCTATATGAGTACGGATATCAGGCCGTTTCCTAAGAAAGTAAGACCGCTTTCTAAAGTAGACTCATGAATCCAGGATTAAAGCACATGGCCATTAACGTGCTAGCAATACAGAACACTTTACCTAAGAAAATCAACATGTGTGATTGTTCCGGTTTTATCATTAGGGATACTTGGTTCAAGATTCGTTCACCATAGAATCTCGATAAGGTTTTGAATGGTTTACACTAAGTGAAGGTTCAAATCCAAAAGATATCTATCATGTATGTGTTGGTTTTCACGATGATGCAAATTCTTGTCCCTGAACTACGTTAGGCTTGATCCCACTTGGGTACGTAGGCAATCACTCAAGTGATGCAGTCATTCCGTTTTTTAAATTAAATTGTTGTAATTATCCAATCTTGAAAATAGGGGGAGAATGTTGGATATTTTCAACATTTGGCCTCTAGTTTTGTTTTGAAGGAAAGAAGAAGAAGGAGGGAAACTATTGTCCCACACCATAGGAAAGAGGAAGCAAGTCTATATTTATATAGATGTTTCTCAAATGAAGGGTTGGGCCCTTTGGGCACCCAAAACTTGCTCCGTTGTGAGGAGGGAGACCATGCACCGTCTCCACACACGCGCGCGCCGCCGCCGCCGTCCGAGCGACCGTGCCGGGCCGGGTCTCGGGTTTCGGGTTCGGGTCCATACGATATAATTTTGGACCGGATCTGCAAACAGTAAATAAGCCAAGTTCGGCCCGTTAAGTACCCAGAACTGTTCGAATAGTTTTGGCGGGAGACGCAAGCAAACGGTCAGATCCGTTCAAATGAACGGATACGGGCGCAACGTTCAAACGGTTACGGACGCGGCTGTTAACGAATGGAAGCATCCATTCGTTGCCTATAAATAGCAACACCCAGGGCTGTTGCAAATCACTTTTTCCTCCTAGCGGGTTTCGTAACGCTTTTCTCTGTTACGAAAGCTTCTTCTTCCATAAATTAGCAACGTCCAGAAACTGTTGCAAAACAGTTCTCTGCTCAGTTTTTGTAACGTCCCTCAGGCGTTGCAGACCAGAAACGTTGCTAATCTATACTTCTTCTTTCTTCATTCGGTTTCTTTCTACTTGCATCAATTCAAAGATTACATACAAGGTGTTCTTGGTCGGATCAAGAACCGTACAATTCTTGAATCCGATTACACTGTTTAAGGGCTTGATTGAATCCTGAAGGCTATAGTTCGATACCCGATTGTACGTGGTGGGTTGAACTATCGTCTAAAAGAATCTACTCCTAGATCCTTCAAGTCCGTAGTACAGTTTCATCGCTATCTCCATCGTTTCGAACCGCAAATTTACCAACATCTAAGAATACATAAGCTGTCATATTTTCGTTGCTCCCACTTCCGGTTCATCACAGTGCAAAATGTGTCTTTATGAGAGGAAAAGTATGTGGAAAGGAGGAAAGAGGTTAAAATGTATACATAAACTACAATTCAAATTTGTTGAAAACCATTGGAACCATTCATAAACCATTTTAAGTGAGAAGATGGAAGTAAAAATACTAAAAAGATGACCTCCTTTCAAGATTTAATCCTTTTAGTTTAAGCCATACATTCTGGTTCCTGGTTGTTTCCAAGACCAGTTAACAAAATATAACCAACAAATTATGAAAACAGTACTTAGCGCAGGTACTAGGACAGTTTCTTCAAGCAATGTATACATTTTTTCCCAATGCAACAGAAGTACAAAACAAATAGTTTATATAACTGAGATTTTGATGGTAAATAAATATAGCACGAACTAGTTGTTTATCATTTTATTCTCCTGGCATAAATAGGAGCCAGGCAAGAAAAGTGATTTGAATTATCAAACACAAATTTAAAAGGTGGTATTGAATCATAGAAATAAGAATATAACCTTATTCACAGTAAATCATCACACCCAAACTTATGTTCATTTCAAAAATTCAAGGATTTTCATTGCTCAAACTTTGTTGACGAACAGGAAATGTGATATGGTTATAGCAAGGGGGTAAGAGAGCAGAAGAATTACTGGGCAAAAGGGGGGATGAAGTAAGGTAGGAGAAGAAGATTAAGAGAGAGAGAAAGTTCACAATAATTTCCTTTCTTTCTTTCTACTGACAAAGGTACAACTATATAGCATTCCTCTCAACAAACTTTGAGGACGTGGCTGCATTTAGGCGCCAAACTCATAACAGAAAATAAAATAGCGCTAAAACAAAGAAATTAAGAACAGAAATTAGAAAAGTGGCTGGTAAATACAACTGTATGGTGCCAGTTGGAACTCCTAGTCCATTAGCCTTTTTGGCAGCTTTATCATTCTCTTTGGACGTGTAATATTCTCCTGTGTATTGTTAGTAGGTGGTCCTTCCTGTGTATGGTTAGTGTGTGCATCAGTGCCTATCCCATCAAGAACGACCTTGTCCTCAAGGTCGGTATATTCATCAGCAATAGTGTCTGGAAGCTGTATTTGCGGAGTTGCAGTCGGGTTTGGGCAGGATTTAAGCAAGGAAATGTGGAATACTGGATGTGTGCGAGCTGTAGATGGCAATCGTAATCTATACGCAACCGGGCCAATTTGTTCAACGATTTGAAAAGGTCCATAGTACCTCTTTATGAGCTTGTGGTGGTTATTTCGCATGGTTTGTTGGTAGTAGGGTTGTAACTTCAGAAAGACCTAGGAACCCACTTCAAATTGTTTATCACTTCTATGTTGGTCAGCGTGTGCTTTCATTCGTTGCTGTGCGCGGTGAAGATTTGTTTTGATAACTTGGAGTAGATTGTCTCTTGCAGAAGCCCATTCGTGTAAAGCAGGTATGGTAGATGAGCAGTTAATGTAGTCAGACAGAATAGGTGGTGGCCGACCGTAAACTACCTGAAATGGAGACATTCCGATTGATGTGTGCTTTGAGGTGTTGTACCACCATTCTGCCCACGACAAACATTTTGCCCATTTGGTTGGTATGTCTCCGATCACTGCACGTAAGTACATTTCCAAACAGCGATTGACTACTTCGAATTGTTCGTCCGTCTGGGGATGGTAAGCGCTGCTCATCTATAAATTAGTGCCATGCAGGCGGAACAACTCTCTCCAAAATTGGCTTGTAAATAGCCTATCTCTGTCCGAAACTATAGATCGTGGAAAACCATGAAGTCTGACATATTCTTGGAGGAAGTAAGTGGCGAGCTGAGATGCTGACACTGATGTTGGCAGAGCGAAAAAATGTGCATATTTGGAAAGTCGATCAACAATCACCCATATCACCGTGCGGCCATATGACGAGGGTAGATGAGTAATGAAATCCATTGCAATGTCCTCCCATATTTGATCTGGTATCCGTAAAGGTTGAAGTAGTCCTTTCTAAGGTGTGTTATCGGGCTTTGTTTGGAGGCAGGTTTGGCATTGACGGACAAAATCATGAACCGATGCGGCTAGCTTTGGCCAATAAAAATTGCTTGACACTCGTGCAATAGTGGCCGTAATGCCGGAATGGCCACCAATTTTAGAAGCATGCAACTCATTCATAATTTGGTTTTTAAGCTCAGCATCATTAGGAATGTAAATTCTGTTTCTCCAAAATAACAGATTATGACGAAATTGAAAATTTAGGTTAGGGCATGTACCTGCTGCTAGTTGTTTAATGATTGATTGCGCTGTTGTGTCTGTACTTAACGAAGATTGAATTGCCGCCAGTAGTGGAAAGGATGGGCCCGAGATTGCTTGCATGGTGGCAGCAGCAGAATATCGTGATAGTCCATCTGCTACCATGTTTTGCTTGCCTGGGTTGTAGTGGATGGTGAAATCAAACCCTAACAATTTGGTCAACCACTTCTGTTGCTCTGGTGTCTGAATAGTTTGCGACGTGAGCTCTCGAAGACTCTGGTGGTCTGTAATGATTTTAAAGGGGCGGCCTAATAAGTAGTGACGCCATTTTTTTATGGAAGAAGTAATTGCGAACATTTCTCTCGAGTAAGTGGAGGATTTTTGAAGGAGGCGAGGTAATTTGAGGCTGAAAAAAGGAATTGGGTGGTCGGCTTGGGAGAGTACGGCGCCAATGGCAGTGGAAGAGGCGTCGGTGGTTACGGTAAATGGTTGGTTGAAATTGGGAAGAGATAGGATCGGTGTATTGGTGACTGCAGATTTCATTTGCTCAAAAGCTAATTGGGCTTCATTGGTCCAACTGAAAGTGCTTTGTTTCAACAGATTAGTAATCGGGCTAGCTATTACGGCATATTGTTTGATGAATCTGCGATAATAGCCTGTTAGGCCTAAGAATCCGCGGACTGCCGTTAAAGAAGTTGGAGTAGGCCACGTGACCATTGCTGCAATCTTTGATGGGTCGACGTAGACACCAGTATCCGAAATTATGTGGCCCAAGTACTCAATTTCGGTCAGTCCAAACATGCATTTATTTTGGTTCGCATAGAATTGATTGTGGTCAAGGATGGTGAGAGTTTGTCGAAGGTGGTCTAAATGGTCGGTCCAAGAAGGGCTATAAATGAGGATATCATCGAAGAAAACGAGTACGAATTTTCGTAAATGTGGTCGGAATATGTGGTACATTGTTGCTTGGAAAGTGGATGGTGCGTTAGTTAAGCCAAATGGCATTACAAGAAATTCATAGTGGCCTTCGTGGGTACAGAAAGCCGTTTTTGGAATGTCAGGTTGGTGGACGCGAATTTGAAAATAGCCACTTCGAAGGTCTAATTTAGAAAAAAAAATAGACCCATGTAGTTCATCTAATAGCTCATCAATAGTTGGTATTGGAAATCTATCTTTGATAGTTATTGCATTAAGTGCACGATAGTCAACACAAAAACGCCATGAACCATCTTTCTTTTTGACCAAAAGAACGGGAGAGGAGAACGGGCTTGTTGAAGGTTGAATAATTTTGGATTTAATCATTTCGTGGATTTGCTTTTCTATTTCATTTTTTTGAAAATATGGGTAGCGGTATGGTTTTATATTTACTGGCTCGGCATTGGGTTGGAGATTAATGTGATGGTTAAGGTGACGGTCGGGTGGAAGTGTGGCCGGTGGGGAGAAAATATGTTGGAACGAGTTCAAAATTGCGTGGAGTTCAGGTTTATCAGGATTACTGCTGGTGTGGGTTATTGAGTCAGTGGTGTGCTGTAGTTGCAAGTAAAAGAAACTAGTGATAGCGGAAGTGGTCTCAAATCTTTTGAGTTGGTGTATGGTTATGGGGGTTGGGTTAGTGGATGGGCCAAGCCCAGTCAAGAAAATGGGTTTGTTATCAACCGTAAATAACATTGTTAATTTACGGTGGTCCATAGTAATTGGACCCAATTCTTCCAACCATTGTATTCCACACACTGCATCAGAACCGAAAATTTCAAGTAAATGAAAATCGATTAAGAATTTGTACCCTTGAATAATTACCGCGACCTGTTTGCAGCATCCAGCGCTTCGCAATTTTTCACCATTTCCGACTGTTACTGTGAATGAGCTTTCCTTGTTGATATCGAGTCCCAAAAACTTCGCTGTTTTGGGGTGTAAATAATTGTGTGTGGAACCCGAATCAACCAATATGGAAATTGGGTTTCCGTTTACAAAAGCTGGAAGTCGAATTGCTCTTGGGTGTGAGGATCCAGTAAGTGCGTGAAAGGATATTTCCTGTGATGATTCGTCAGGGTTTTCAATGGTGTTTGTTTGATCGGTTGTAGGGGGTTGTTCGATGTTGGTATCATCAGGTGGTTCGGTTTCATCGGGGTTAATATCAGCGAGTATCATGAGGATGTGAGTTGGTTTACAACGGTGGCCGAAGTGGTATTTTTCATCACAGTTAAAACAGAGCCCTTGCTGTTTGCGAATGTTCATATCGGTTTGAGAAAGTTGTTTGATGGGAATTGATGATTTGTTTGTTTGCATGGAAGGTGTTTGAGGAAATGTTTGAGCTGTGTTTGGTGAAGAGTATTGTTTAGGTGTGTACTGGTTAAATTTGGTGAATGGGTATTTGTGTTGATCAGTGAGTTTTCTTTCGATAAGCTTGGCTGTATCACTGGCATCGGAAAGGGATGGTGGTTTAAGAAGAAGTAGTTCGTTTTGGATGTGGGGTTTGAGGCCGGAAATGAAACATTGGAGGATTGATTCTGGGTTTAATGTAGTGATACGATTGCAAAGTATCTCGAATGTAGCTTGATAGTTGTCCACATTAGTGAGCTGTTTGAGTTTAAATAGAGTTGCCTGCGGGTTTAAAAATGTGGGAGGACCGAATCGTTTTTCTACTGCTTTTGACAAGGCTGGCCATGATGATAGTTGGTTGTTACGATGCATCCACTGGAACCAGGTAAGAGCCTGGCCTTGCATATGAAAACTTGCGAGCTCCACTCGCTGATCTTCCGGAGTCGAATAATATGCAAAGTATCGATCCGCCTGGAAAATCCAGTCATGTGGGTTCGAGCCGTCAAAGGTTATGAGAGTAATTTTTGGGTTTCTGTTGTGGTTAGGTGTGGATAACAGTGGTGGTTGTCTGGCGGGTAGGGTTTAGTTGTGAGAAGCTGTGGTTTGATTGGATGGGGATGATGGATGGAGGTTATCAAATTTTTGGTTTAGATCTGCTAATGATTGGTTAAGGGTTTGGGTGGATTGAGTGAGGATTTGGATTGCTGATTTGATGTCAACGATATCGGCGTTTTGAGATTCAAGCAACGTGCCATGGCTGGTTTGTGTGGCTTGAATGGTGGAGATGGTGTTGGCATGGTTGTTAAGCTGATTTACAGCGTCTTCGAGGCGAGTCATGGGGTAGTGGATTTGGATATTGAGGGAAAAGAGGCGGAGATCAGTAGTGAAAGCACCAAAAATGATATGGTTATAGCAAGGGGGTAAGAGAGCAGAAGAATTACTGGGCAAAAGGGGGGGATGAAGTAAGATAGGAGAAGAAGATTAAGAGAGAGAGAAAGTTCACAATAATTTCCTTCCTTTCTTTCTACTGACAAAGGTACAACTATATAGCATTCCTCTCAACAAACTTTGAGGACGTGGCTGCATTTAGGCGCCAAACTCATAATAGAAAATAAAATAGCGCTAAAACAAAGCAATTAAGAACAGAAATTAGAAAAGTGGCTGGTAAATACAACTGTATGGTGCCATTTGAAACTCCTAGTCCTTTAGCCTTTTTGGCAGCTTTATCATTATCTTTGGACGTGTAATATTCTCCTGTGTATTGTTAGTAGGTGGTCCTTCCTGTGTATGGTTAGTGTGTGCATCAAAATGAAAAGATAAAATGAATATATTTAGTTAAATATGATTAAACGATTAAATATCAAACTATTGCTCAATATTCAATCCATATAAAGTTAATTATTTCAACAGATCTAAAAAAAAAAATCATAACATCGAAATCAACAAAAATCAAGGTAGTTAGATACCCAAGAGGGGAAGAGATAACTAGGGTCAGGTTTTTGTTTTTATGATGCCTGTTCAAAGGAATGTAGTAACTAGGGTCAGGTTTTTGTTTTTATGATGCCTGTTCAAAGGAATGTAGTGTTAAATGATAATAGTTCTTTATTTATTGGTCTGACCAGTTGTATGAACTTAAGCGCAAATATCAAAAGAATTGCAGAAACTTACTTTTTTTTTCTTCCTCCTTTTTGATTGATTTTCCTGTTTGGCATATTACTTTTGACCAACGTTCAAAATTCCGTTTTCTTTTTTCTGTTACGGCCATTGGTAATTTTAAAATTTTCGGTTTCGTTTCAAAAATTCAGAAAGTTCCGCTTTAATTACGATACTTTTTTGATTTAATTTACTATATATGCTAATAAACATGCAATACCAGCATGAATTTATAGTACATTTTTTACATTACATATAAACGCACTTTAAGTAAAAATCCAATGGGTAAGATTCTGTATTGTTCATTTGAAATTTTAAAACTTTGACAAAATTTGAATTTTTTTATTATGATTCGATGTAAAAGTATAATAGGTTTTTTATGAAACAATATGATTTCTTCTCCATTTATTTATTGTACCGTTTAATTTATTTTCTTTTTTCTTTAATTATTACATATTTGTTGCATTTTTTTATTTTTTATAAGATTTTTTCAATATTTGAAAAGCAAATACGAAATTTAGAACGGAACCGGAATTTTAACTGGATTCCGTTCGGGTTATGAGCGGAACCGGAACAGAATCAACGGAATAACCAGAATTCCGTTGGAATTTCGAACCATGCTTCCGACACACTTTGTTTCTAGTATTTTCCCACTGACCTAAGTCATAAGTTCAGCAAATATTTAATTTCAACTACAGATATTTAATTTCATTCATTTTTTTAGAATGAAATAATCTATTTTCTTCATTTATGCAACTTGATGATGGACATAAGAGATTCAATCCAAAATTTGACCATCGAAACATCTGTGGTACAAGTGTATGTATGTAAGTTAATATGTTAGAATGTTCTCTTCCCTCGACCAAAGGGTAAAGTTAAAACAAATCTATTATATACCCATTAGAAAATTCTTTTAATGCGCACTTTTAGAAAATTCTGTTTTTAACTCAAATACTTTTCCACAAAATAATATATCACAGTTCAAAATCTGGTGTCTATTTGTCTCGATCTAGTGTTTAGGAATCCCTAACAATAATGTTAGTCAGACGCATCGACCAGAATTCTTAAAGCACTTGACGGATAAATTAACAAAAACAAAATAAACTACTATAATAATTTCAACTCTTCTAGAAAAACAATTTCATATTTTATTAAATCATATGCTTGTTAGAATAAAATGTTTATTATTAAAATTCGTATATTCATCAATTCATCACAACAACCATAAAAAAAGTCAAATAAGCATAAAACGACAGTGCATACATTTTCAAACAAGCAACAAACGCCTTCAGCAGAAAGTTATATGACAGTTTTCGCTACACAACTCTGATCACTACTCGATCAAACTACTATATTCAAAGCCATATAGAGGTTTATTTATCATCACCAATATCGACACTGCTGGTTCGGCTAACAACTTTTTATTTCACTACTTCATCAACAACTTAAATTCCATTCTGAAACAAACACACGAAAGTGATAAGAATAAAAGCAATATATATATATATATATATATATATATATATATTATATGTATACACGTATACATGTATACATATGTATATATATTGTGTGTGTGTATAAGGAAAAATTACAAGTACATCCCAGATGATTGTCCCAATAATCATCGTATCACCACATGTGTATATTGTGTTTAGCGACGGTAAGTAGCCGTCGGCGACCATCACTAGACGACGATAAATGCCGCTGCATTTTTAGTCGCCGTAAGCAGAAAAGGTGGCGGCTTTAGCGACAGCTTCGTCCTTAATTTTTTGACGGCTAGGGATAGCCTATTGGACGCGTGGCACAAAATGGGTGAACCAATTGTGGGTCGCTAGGGGTGTTATGGTTGCGGTAACCGTCTTTATTACCACCAACCGTAATCATACCGTTGTTGATGGTTATAAATTCTTATAACCGTTACTACAGCCGTTTATGATGGTTAACCGTCATATTTTAATTTTGAAGCATTTTGTACATATTTTTTGAATCATATGCATTATTGATGATAAATTCATACAGCTCTAACTGGTTTTTGCAATTTATTTATTTGTTTATAAAATGAGAAATATGCATGCACATGTTATTAGTTCATGAAGGCACATATTATTAATGTATAAGCTATTTTTTAACTTAAATTACTAATTTTTATGCGATAATGTTAAATATTATACAAAATAGTTATGTATGGTTGGTATGGTTAACTACGGCTATCAAATTCTTCAACTGTTACAATAACCGTTACCATTATAGATGATAATCATATGAAAGGTTGGTACGGTTGAGTGGTTGATGGTTCAACCATAACTACCCTAGCCGTCACTAGCCTGTGCCAATTAACCATTGCTAGCCGTCGCTAGCTTGTGTTAGTAGGTCGTTGCTAGCCGTTGTTAGTAGGCCGTCGCTAGCCTATGTCAATAGGCCGTCGCTAGCTATCGCTAGCCGACACTAACGTAGGTATTTTGCTTTACAAAACAGCTGCTATTTAGGCCTTCCACCCACACATATATATTCATCTCTCAACCCACCTCATGTACAAGACATATAAACCCAATTTCATAATTACAACCATCGTATACATTGCATGATCTTATACATACCACACATAAGCAAGTTTATATCACAAAAATCAATATTCCATCAAATAACGTTACCATACCTACAAATCCTCATGTCCATCAAACAAAAAAAATCATTAAACATCCACAAATCCATTAAATATCCAAAAACAACACAAGCATCAAATAAGTATCAAATCCATCAATAAATGTCAAATAAGTACAAAATAAAACAATCAAAATCCACCACAAACACAACTATACCAAGCATCAAATAAAAACAATCAAAATCCACCACAAACACAACTATACCAACTCATCATCAATATTTCCTGACGCACCCCCACGAAATCGCCTGTGCTCAGCAAAATATACCACCGTTCACTCATCTAGCAGCATAGTCAACCCTTTGGCAGGAGTCTGATCATTCAACTTTGCTATTTAATGTTTGAGTTGAGCTATCTTCTCTTCGGCCTATGATTTCTTATGATTGGCCTGGGACATCATTGCCTGTACATTAGTTAATAACTAGTTATAATTTATGGTTGATATTAAATAAAATTTATATATTAGTTAATGAATCGGTTGAACTCAATAAACATTACCTTCTGATTATCATAACCGTATCGCCTATTTCGTGTGACGGGTTGGTCACAGCATCGAAAATCATATCCTCCTCCTCAGTGGCAGCTCCTTTCGGTCGATGGACTGCATCACTCAAGCTCGCCGTTTCATATCTTTCCTCCGATTAGGAACAAAATTTTACTATAATAATATTTAATTTACAGCTTATGTAATGTGAAGTAAAAGAAAAAATTAAACATTTTACCATTACGGCTTGGGATTTAGGGTCCATCCATGTAAGGAGCCATCATCATTTGTGTGCTCGACGGTATGAGTACGTGTGAAGACCTCCGCATATGTAGGCTCATGTTGCTTCTACTTAACCTAAAATTATACACGAATAAACAATGTATATATATGAATAAATAGTGTTATAACTATTTTATAATCATAATTTATAAATTTGCCAATTCCTTTTGATATTGTTGGAAGGATTGTGAGCCGTCGTAGTGTACAACAGGATTTTTGGAAATTTTCTGCAAATTTAAATATATGTAAATTAATGCAATTATTATATGAACTTTAAACAAATTATAATAAAAATATGAAATTAGATAACTTACTTTCACGGCAGGAGTATCCCAAAGCTGTAGAAATTCAGCCCAAATATCAACGCACATTAAATCGGGTTTTTATTCTCTTTTTTTGCACCTGAAAGGGTATCCTAGAAAAAAAATCAGCTTTTGGTTCCAATGATTCCTAAAAATGTCTTTATCTGCCTCTTCGACAGCTATCGCAGCCTACGCATTGAAATTAAATTGAATTATATATAGTATATTATTTTTCAAATGAATCATAAATTTATACATAACATCACTTCAGCCCATATATCATTCTCAATACGCAGTGGGATATCATCCCAATAAGGCCAACATCCCGACATCTGACTCAGAACACCTTTCTAAAGACGACCATAATATAGTCGGAAGCCTCTAGCATGAAATACCTGTATTAATTTTGTTGTAGACATTTAATAAATTTTAAATAGTGTACATGCACTAACTATTAATGAAGCTGCAATAAATTTGATACTTACCCTCCACTCTTCGTAATAAGTGACCGCCCTTGTGCATAAATTCATCGTGCCCCTGGCACCCTCCCCAGCAGTAAGTGTAGGGGTAGGAGAAGCCTGAGATCAAAAAGATCTCCTGTGAGCCATATCTGTCATAAACATATCATTTCATGTAATGAAAAAAGCATATCATTTAATTATTAGAAAACATTTCATTACGAGGAACACTTACAAATGATAAGTTCACATAGTCAAAAGTAATGAAAGAAAAATAATGATCTTTAAGATATGATTTGCAAATCGAACCTTCAATCCGTGCTTTTTGTCTAACTTTTTTTTCCAGATGATTCAAGTACCTATTACAGAACTAATTCAATTTAAATTTACTTACATAAATCTGAATTTTAAATTAGAACTAATATTTATTGAAATTGAATGAATAGTTTAAATAGAATTGCATTAAGAAATGTAAGGCATTAAATGCCTTAGAATATGAATAGTCCCACATAGTAGAATATAATACACATCATGTGTTTATATAGTACTATGTGGTCCATAGTACAGTTACTATGGAATGAAGAGAGACAATAGAGCTGGCCATCCTAGAGGGTGGTGCAACGCACTACCCGCATGCGCGCGCCCAAGCCCGATCCCGCACCTGCATCCTCATCCGCACCTACGGCGTGGGCGAATGGACGTTTGAGGTGTATTAGAGGCACTTTGCAGTTGGTTGTTGGCATTGGCTTGGCTTGGCTTGGCTTGGTTATTCAGATCAGAATTTTTTTAAATCTGCTTCTAACAGTAAAATGAAAATGGTCACGTCAGTTGGTAAAGGGTCGCAACTTTTCCAATAGTCAAGACCGTTCAAATAAACATCTCCCCCTGAATAGGTACTTCCCCGTGCCTATATGTGGGCAGAACAAAAATCAGAAAGTAGTATAATTTTCTGTATTTCTTTCTCCTCCAAACTTTGTTTTTTAAAATCATATCTTGAGTTCGTCGTTGCTATGCATTTGCCAGCGCACCACTGTAGAGATCGGTCTGTTTCATCTTGGAAAACAGTTGCTCGTCGACTCTTTAGCCCCATTAAGGGAGCAATTCTATTTCAAGGAAACAGTTCACTGGACTCGGACAAAATTTAATGGTAATTTGTTTACCGGTATTGCATATATTTGCGATAGTTTTAATTGCAACCTTTTCATAACGCTTTTGTAGCGTAACTGTTATCAATCTCTGTATACAGTTTAGTAAAGCTTTTCTAACGTTATTAAATAACAATTTCGTAAGATCTTTCTGAAGTTACGAATAATAACCTTGAAATAAAATTTTGTATTATTTTGTCACTGATTGGAGTCGCTACATTTCAGACAATGGCTCCAAGACAGTAATACATCGGCAGTCAAATCGAACGTGGCCACCACTGAGAACAGAACAATGGTTCCCACAACCACTGTCGCTTTTTCACATGGTGAGAGGCTAGAAAAATTTGCTGGAGTAGATTTCAAACACTGGCAATAGAAAATGCTGTTTTACTTGACTACTCTTATCATTTCACAATTTCTCACTGAGGATGCTCCGAAAGTGGACGAACTAGAGACTGATACAACTAAAGTTGAAGCACTCAACATATGGAATAGTTCGGACTTCATATGCTAAAATTACATATTAAATAGACTGGATAATAGTCTGTATAATGTGTATTGCACAATGAAGACTTCGAAACAACTCTGGGCTTCCCTGGCTAAAAAGTACAAAACATAAGACGCTGGAATGAAAAGGTTCATTGTTGGAAAGTTCCTCGATTTCAAAATGATATATGCCAAAACAGTTATCAGTCAAATCCAGGAGTTGCAGGTAATAGTACACGAAATTCATGATGAAGGGATGTCCTTGAGCGAATCATTTCAAGTGGCTGCTGCCATCGAAAAGCTACCCTCGTTATGGAAAGATTTCAAGAATTATCTAAAACATAAGCGTAAGGAAATAACTATGGAAGATCTTGTTATTCGACTTAGAATCGAAGAGGACAACAGGAAATCAGAAAAGAAAACCACCAGTGCAATAGTGGCAAAAGCAAATGTAGTCGAGACTGAGAAAAATAACACGCGGAAACGGGAATAAAATTCAAATATAAAGAAACCAAAGAAGTTCAAAGGAAGCTGTCACAACCGCGGGAAGAAGGACATAAGGCCAGCGATTTCCAAGGTCCAAAAAGAATAACAAGCAAATATAACCGAATGCGAGAAACTCTCTGATGACATTTCTAAAATAAACTTGTCTGCGGTGATTTCTGAATGCAACTTAATTAGCAACTCCAAAGACTGGTTTGTGGACATTGGAGCTGTAGAATATGCTAGTATATTATTTTTGTTTGATGATTTATATATTCGTTTAAATGTATTTGTTATTGTACTATTTTATTTTTCCACATAATTAAATAAATATTCATTGAATTAAATGAATAACTAAGAATTCATATTCAAACAAATATTTTATTCAAACAAATATTTTATTACAATTTAATTGCTACAAATTTGAGCTCTCAGTACATATATACATTTTCAATTACAATTCAATTTCAAATTACAAAACAATTTTCACTATAGAATTTTTACATACATTTAACCTCGCTACACTCACTCATCACTCGTCTTTGATCTTTAACTCTATTCCATTTTTTATCCCGTAGCTGAATTATCTGCAAAATAAACACTAATGTGGTAAAGTTAAAAAGAAATATTTTGGCAGTGTATAATGAAGTGTGTGTTTGAAAATATTATTTGCCTCAATTATTTAATTTGTTTATCATCATTTTTATTTTGAATTTATCTTACACGAACAGCTTGTAACATGCACAGTGTGTCACTGTACATATCACAAGGCCGTGTACACCGATATACACTTGCATCTTAAAACTACAGGGACAGGTGAGCACAAGGTCAAACCCAAGCCGAGGTCGGATTCAACTCGGGTGCAATACAAAAACAAAAATAGAAGGGTCAAGTATGAGAGTTAATGGTCAGCCAACATGAATAAACGTTTAATACAATGGTCGGACTCAAATGTACACAGTCTGTCCAAATTGAACCTGAATTCAAAACAAAATGTTCAAGCACTTCAACAAAGAATACAATGCAAGGCTAACAAGGATTATAACCAACCAGACTAGAAAGATGTAGATTAATATGAAGTCCAAACCAAATTGTAATACAACCAGGTCAACAAATCACCCAGTGCAGCACAACAAACAATACAAATAAAACATGTTCAATAAAATAGTCTTGAGCAACACACAAGAAAGCATAGATATCACACACAAATATACATACATGTATGTATATATGTATATACATGGAGATACCAAAATGAATGCCATGGAAGACTGAAGTGACCAGACCCACACAAGCATAGTAACAAAATCAACATGAAAATATAAACCAGCTTCAAGAGCAACAAATTACACAATGCAATAAGAATTCAAAACTACAACAAAGTTCAAGTCTCGACCAAGTGGATAGGCACAATAATTATACACATATATGCGTACATATATATGTACGTATATACATGTTTGCATGTGCACAATTACTAATAGTAGAAATAAGTTCTCATGCAAGCATTGAAGGATGAAAACATACTCACGAAACCACCAAACAACTCAAAGCAACAAGAAGACCAATTTAACTCAAAGCAGAGCAATAAGTCGTAGTTCAAAACAAATTCAAATACTTTCAATAAAAGGTCATATGGAAAACCATGGCGTGGTTCAAGAACAAGGTCAGCAGGTTACTGTGAAGCCGTGAGTGAAGTTTTGAACTAAATCAGAAGTGATAAGGAACAGATGAACAAGTCAGAGCAATATTCAAATTCACTGATTGAATAAACAAGTCGAAGTCAAAAATCACGTCAACCCAATGCATTATCTCAAATATTCAAATACCAAAATCAAAGGAAAAAAGGACGAAACCTACTTAGAAAAATATTCAAGCAAATACAACACGAACAAGTCAACAATTTATCACAAGCATTCAATCGAAAATCAATGGTCGAGCATAGCAACATGACAAATTCAACAAGATTTATACGAACGTAAATATAGGGTTTTCATCCATATATAACCCAATTTACATCATCGGCAAAAAGTGTGAGATTCGAGTTCAAGAAAAATACAAGAGCAATAAATCATAAAACTCGAATCAAAGTTGAGTGTAATCAAAATCGAAAAGGGGATAAAATTGCATACCATTCTTATCATTCATGCTCGACAAAATTGGAGATGTCGCGAACAATCAAGGCTAGAGAATCGATTGATGAAGTCACTAAGTGAAACCATATTTTGATCGATCAAATTTTCAAGCGAAACTTCAATCGAATGAAACCCTATCTTTTGAAGAAGAATGGAAAAAGAATGGCTAACATTTTTACTCAAAAGAAAATAAAAGAGAAGACCGTCTCTTTTAAATAATTATTGGGTCGGCTTTAATTATTTCCTCTGTTGGGCTTAATTATATTTAGGGTTTTATTCAGTTTAGTTTATTTTATTTTGTATTTTTCTTTTAAAATTTATGAAACTCTAGTTGTGTAACTAGGTTGCGAACTACGGTGGTGTAGTTCGAGAATTCGCAATTCAATGGCTGAGTTGTGGCAGGGTTTTGGGCGTAATGTTAGGTTAGTCATTAGCGGGTGTCTCAAGTTTACACGTGTAAGCGTCTGCCTACTTAATTTCTAGTAGAAACCTTAGGGGCAGCACGTAGGCAGGGTTTTGCCAAAGCTGGTTAAATTTGTCTGTGATCTCTTCTGCATTATTTACTGTTATTGTTTTTGTTTCCACATTAATTTTCATTATTATTAGTATCACCCTATCCACCCCCCTCTAAGGTGAAAACGATCCTACAAGTGGTATTAGAGCTAGGAACAAAAAGCATTTTTTATTAAAAATTTGATTTTTCTTTCAATTAAAATTTAGATTTTTCTTTAAAATGACTTCTTTTAATAATGCTTTTACTGAGGGCCAGTCCATAGTTAGACCAACTATGTCCAATGGTGAATATACTTATTGAAAAACTAGGATGAATTTTTTTTCTAAAAACCATAGATGCATGGAATATTGTTGAGATGGGATATAGGACACCGACTGTAGTGGTAGATAATCAAGAAGTTCAAAAACTGGTGGATCAATGGACAGATCTTGAAAACAAACTGCAATTTGTAAACGCTAAAGTTATGAATTCTATTATTTGCTCATTAGATCAAATTGAATTTAATCGCGTCTCACATTGTCTAACTGCGCAGGAAATCTAGCACACGCTTGAAGTGACTCACGAAGGAGCCTCCCAGGTCAAAGAATCTCGCCTTGCCATGCTTAGTACCGAGTAGAAGAACTTCACAATGGCAAAGGATGAAAGTGTCAAAAAAATGTATGGACGGCTATCTAATAGCGTATACAAATTAAAATCCCTTGGAAAACCATACACAGAGCTGGAAATTATTCGAAAAATCCTCAGAATTCTTCCATGAAAATTTGAAGCAAAAGTGACTGCCATTTCAAGAATCAAAGGATCTGAAACAAATTAAAGTTGAAGAACTCATCGGAAACTCACCATCTATGAGCTAGAAATCAAATTCAAGGAAGAACATGAAGGAGGTGAGACGCAAAAGAAATAAGTGGTTCTGAAAGGTATAACAAAAAGTCAAGATGATGGTAATGATGAAGAAGCAGCTGAATTGACACTAATAATAAAAAAATTCAAAAGGTGGAACTATAAATATGGAAATCCTGCCCTGAATCAACAATTGAAGAATATAACAGCCAAAGTTCTTGATGATTCAGAAGAGCAGGAGATCATTTGTCACAACTACAATAAACCCGGTCATATCAAGCCAAATTGTCCTTAGAATCGACTTAGAAAAGGAAAGAAATCGAAATAAAGAAGTTTTGCAGCCACTTGGGATGAAAGTGATGAACATAAAGATGAAAGCACTAGCAGTGAAAATGAAAAGGCAAAACTGTGTCTTCGAAGAGAAATACGTGATAGCGATGATGACGAGCCAAACGAGGTATCAAAACTTACTCACTCAGAATACTTATATACTTTCACGAAGTAAATGGCTATTTTGAACGACTTAGGGAGAAGTAGTATGCTAAAATTGAATCACAAAGAGATAGTTTGATAGAACTAAATAAACAGCTTGATCAACTGGTTAAAAACTATCGAAATAAGAGCCCTAAGTGTGCAATTGTCTATCATTTGAAGAAGAGATTAAAAAATCAGAAAATAAAATTAAATCACTCGAAAATGAAATTCTGATTTTGAAAGAAAGTGACAGTACTAGGAGAGAAAATTCTATTAAAAAGTGCGCTTTGTTATTGAATGAAAATGAATCTCTCAAAATACGAGTCCAACAATTGTCTACAACTTTAGAGAAATTCTTTAAAGGAGAAAAATCACTAAATATACTATTAGGAAACAATCTGTCAATACTGTTAGACAAGGACTTGGGTATACTAAATCTGAACGTGCTAGAAGCGAAATTAATAAAATCAATTCCAAGTGAATGATTTGTTGAAAAATTGGACATAATCACAACAATTGTCGCCCAAACAAGTGAAAACTATTCCAATTTGGGTTCTCAAAGGCACGAATGTAAAATCCCTTAGAATTAAACAAATCTGGGTGCCAAAAGGAACTAACATAAATTGTCTTTGGTTTACACAAACTTATTTTTCAAAATCATTTGTCACTAACAATCATGGAACTATAAAAATAAATAGGTCACAAGAATCTTTTCTCATGTAGGAGTGGTGACAGGCTAAGGAACAACAAGAGTGATACCTAGATTCTGGCTGTTCCAGGCACACGACGGGCGACAAATCAAAGTTTCCTTAGCCTAAGAAATATAATGGTGGTAGAGTCACAATGGGAAACAACGAAAAATTATCGATAAAGGTCAAATAGGCAATGATGCATTTATCTTGAATGATATATTACATGTTGAAAATCTGCACCATAATCTGATTTAATTCAGCCAGCTAGGTGATACGAGATGTTGTTTTGTGTTGGTTGATGATTACTCTAGATACATGTGGATATATTTGTTTATCTTACTGCTTCTAGATATGACACTATGTTCACTAGTTGTTTTTGTGCACGTTCTCAATCAAATTCTTAAGAAATCACATTCTAAAGGCTGTAAAATGATTATAAGGTATCTGTTGCACACACCACTGTTTGGTTTATGATATCCAATTTATGGCAACTGTGATTTAAAGGGGTATTCGTACGCAGATTCTGCTAGTAGTCTAGTTGATAAAAAAATTACTAGTGGAATGTGTTTTATGTAGAGACATCCATTAATTGCATCACATTTCCAAAGAAAATATCTGCATAATTTTCATTTTAACTAATTTTCAATTGGCAGACATTTTTTTCACAAAACCCCTTCCAGAAAATAATTTTTGTCGACTTCATCTTAGTTTGGGGATTTTACAAATTTGATTTTATATTTATTTTTGGATTTGATCTTAAATGCCTATATAAACTAATCTGACTCCCTTCAGATTATCGAAAAAGAAAATAATGACTGAAAAAATGACGAGTGTTGATATTAATCATACATTTGACTTGAGACAGTATATGTAGTAAATTTATTTGAAAATTTTAAACAAAATTTGTAATAACTTTGATTAGTAAAAATTCCATGACCATCTCTATTTCTGTCATATTTCTAACGATCATCACTCATCAAAATTCAATGTAGTATGTCAAAATGTGGTATTTTAAACAGGAAACTATTCATTTTTGAAATTAGAAATAAAATTATCAAAAAGTAGTCACTCTCGTTTAAAAGTCCTCACTGTTATGCATGGGTGAACTACTTGGAAACTTTGATTATGTGCTTTCATGCTCATTTAAAAGTCCTCACGATTATGCATGTATGGAACACATATCTAAATTGATTATTAAATGGACAAGTGATCCGAATCCCATTTAAAAGTCCTCACGGTTATGCGTGGTTAGAAGATACTTGAAATTCATTTTTTTTAATAAAAATTGGGAATACTACTAATCTCATTTAAAAGTCCTAACGGTTATGCATGGTTAGTAAGTATTCAAATTCATGTTATAAATATACTACAAATAGATACAACTATATGGTTTTACATACCGACATCACTCCTATCACTCTAAAGTGGAATATGCGCATAACAGAGTATTTATGATTTTTGTTTGATTTTTTTATTTAAATTCAATACATGTACTCGATTGGGTATTAGTGTTGTATTAATGGCTATTACTTTATCTCTGTTTTCTAACACTATTACTCTTTTGCTGATAACAAAAGGAGGAGAGAGAAGTTAAGATTTTGGCAACTAAATCAAGTCATATTTTTTATTTGCATATTCCCATCTTGATTGATTTGCAATTTTTTATTTATTTTCATGCATATGTGAAGGGGAGCATTATTGCAGGGGGGAGCATTCAAATAAGGGGAGCTAATAGAATTCATCAAGATCGAATACATTTAATAGAGTCAAAATCTTAATATATGTTTGTTATCATCAAAAGGGGGAGATTGTAGACTATGCTAGTATATGGTTTTTGTTTGATGATAACAAACATATATATATATATATATATATATATTCGTTCAAATGTATTTGTTATTTTACTATTTTATTATTCCGCATAATTAAATAAATATTTGTTGAATTAAATAAATAACTCAGAATTCACATTCAAACAAATATTTTATTCAAACGAATATTTTATTACAAATTCAAATAGTACAATTAAGCTCTCGCTACATATATACATTTTCATTTATAATTCAATTTCAAATTACAACACAAATTTCACTATACAACTTTTACATACATTTTTACCTCACTACATTCACTCATCACTCGTATTTGATCTTCAACTCTATTCCAGTTTTTATCCGCATCTGAATTGTCTGCAAAATAAACACTGACGTAGTAAAGTTGAAAAAGAAATATTTTTGTAGTGTACAATGAAGTGTGTGTTTAAAAATATTATTTGCCTCATTTATTTGGGTTGTTCGTCATCATTTTTCTTTAAGTTCATCTTACACGAACATCTTGTAACATGCACTGTGTATCACTGTACATGTCACAAGGCCGTGCACACCGATATACACTTGCGTCTTAAAACTACAAGGACATGTGAGCACAAGGTCAAACCCAAACCGAGGCCGGATTCAACTCAGCTGCAATACAAAAACAAAAATAGAACGGTCAAGTTCGAGAGTCAATGGTCAGCCAACATGAATAATGGTTCAAAACAATAGCCTGACTCAAATGTACACAATCAGTCCAAATTAAGCCAGAATCAAAACAAAATATTCAAGCACTTCAACTGAGAACACAGTGCAACGCAACAAGGATTTGAACCAACTAGACTAGAGAGATATAGATTAATATGAAGTCCATACCAAATTGCAATACAACCAAGTCAGCAAATCACCCAGTGTAGCACAACAAACAATACAAATAAAACCCGTTCAATGAAATGGTCTTGAGCAACACACAAGAAAGCATAGCCATCACACACATATATGCATACATGTATGTATATATGTATATACTTGGAGAGACCAAAATGAATACCATGGAAAACTGAAGTAACATGACCCACACAAGCGCAGTAATAAAACCAACATGAAAACATGAACCATCTACAAGATCAACAAATAACACAATGCAACATGAATTCAAAACTACAACGGAGTTCAAGTCTCGACCAAGTGGATAGGCACAATAATTATACACATACATCCATACATATATTTGTATGTGGACAGTTACTAACAGTAGAAACAAGTTCTCATGCAAGCATTGAGGGATGAAAACATACTCATGAAACCACCAAACAACTCAAAGCAACAACAAGACCAATTTAACTCGAAACAGATCAATAAGTTCTAGTTCAAAACAAAGTCAAATACTTTCAATAAAATGTCATATGGAAAAGCACACCGTGTGTCAAGAACAAGGTCAGCAGGTTACTGTGAAGCCCTGAGTAAAGTTTTGAACAAAATCAGAAGTGATAAGGAACAGATGAACAAGTCAGAGAAATATTTGAATTCTCCGATTGAATAAACAAGTTGAAGTCAAAAATCACGTCAAATCAATACATTATATTATCTCAAATATTCAAGTACCAAAATCAAAGGAGAAAAGGATGGAACCTTCTTAGAAAAATATTTAAGCAAATTCAACATGAACAAGTCAACAATTTATCACAAGCATTCAACCGAAAATCAATGGCTGAGCATAGCAACGTGAAAAATTCAAAAAGATTTATACGAAAGTAAATATAGGGTTTTCATCTCTATATAACCCAATTTACATCATTGGCAAAAAGTGTGAGATTCGAGTTCAAAAAAAAAACCAGTGCAATAAATCACAAAACTTAAATCAAAGTCGAGTGTAATCAAAATCGAAAAGGGGATAAAATTGCATACCATTCTTATCATTCATGCTCGACAAAATTGGAGCTGCCGCGAACAATCAAGGCCAGAGAATCGATTGACGAAGTCATTCAGTGAAATCATATTTTGATCGATCAACATTTCAAGCGAAGCTTCAATCGAATGAAACCCTAGCTTTTGAAGAGGAACGAACAAAAAATGACCAATATTTTTATTCGGAAGAAAATAAAAGAGAAGACCATCTCTTTTAGATTATTATTAGGTCGGTTTTAATTATTTCCTTTATTGGGATTAATTATATTTAGGGTTTAATTTTGTTTAGTTTATTTTATTTTGTATTTTTCTTTTAAAATTTGTGAAACTTTATTTGTGTAACTAGGTTACGAACTGCAATGGTGTAGTTCGGGAATTTGCCACTTAGTGGTTGAGTTATGGTAGGGTTTTGAGCGTAGTGTTAGGTTAATCATTAGCGGATATCATAAGTTTACGTGTGTAAGCGCTTAACTACTTAATTTCTGGTAGAAACCTTGGGGGCAACACGTAGGCAGGGTTTTTTTGAAGCTTGGTAAATTTGTATGTGATCTCTTCTGCATTATTTACTGTTATCATTTTTATCTCCACATTTATTATTACTATTATTAGTATCACCTTATTCATCCCCATCCCCTCTAGGGTAAAAATGGTCCTATAGGCGCCACAAGACATATCTACGCCAATAAGTGAATATTCTCCAACTATAAACCTATGACACAAGAAGAACAACTGTTTATAGGAAATTTCTCCACATCAAAGGTAGAAGGAAAAGGCAGAATTGTGCTAAAGATGACCTCTGGAAAAGAACTTACACTAAATGATGTTTTGCATGTCCCCAACATTCAAAAGAATTTAGTTTCTGGTTCACTACTTAGCAAAAATGGCTTAAAGTTAGTCTTTGTATGCGATAACTTTGTTTTATCAAAGAATGGAGTTTATGTTGGGAAAGCATATGCGAGTGATGGCTTGTTTAAAATGAATGTAATGACTATCGTACCAAAGGATTGTGATAATAAAGTTAATTCTTCTGTTTATATCTTTGAATCCTCTAATATATGACATGCTAGATTAGGCCATGTTAATTTCGATATATTACGAAAAATGATTAACTTAGACTTTATACCTGAGCTTTCAATATATCTAAGTAGTAAATGTCAAACTTGTGCTGAAGAAAAATTGACTAGAACCTCATTTCATCATGTTGAAAGAGAAACCGACCCTCTAGATTTAATACACACAGATGTATGTGACTTAAAAATGTTTCAAACTAATGGAGGAGAAAGGTAATTCATCACTTTCATTGATGATGGTAAAAGGTACTGCTATGTATATCTCCTTAGAGGCAAAGACGAGGCATTCAATATGTTTAAGCAGTATAAAGCAGAAGTTGAAAATCAACACAATAAGATTTAAGAAGTGATAGAGGAGGAGAATATGAATTACTCTTCGAGGAGTTTTGTGTCGAACATGGTATTATACACCAACCAATGACACCGTATCCCCCTCAATTGAATGGTATAGCAGAACATAAAAATTATACTCTTGAAGAAATGATGAATGCTTTGCTCATAAGCCCTGTTCTACCAGATAATTTCTCGGGAGAAACTATACTTTTTGCTAATCACGTTCTAAATAAAGTGCCTCGAAAGAAGACTTCGAAATCTTCACATGGGTTGTGGAAAGGCAGACCACCATCCTACAAATACTTAACAGTGTGGGGGTGTCTTGCCAAAGTAGAAGTACCAAAACTGAAAAAGGTCAACATTGGACCAAAGATTATAGATTGCATATTCAATGGGTATGCTCATAATAGTAGTGCATATCGATTTTTGGTGCATAAATATGAAATTGA
Source organism: Allium cepa (assembly GCA_030765085.1). Taxonomy (NCBI): domain Eukaryota; kingdom Viridiplantae; phylum Streptophyta; class Magnoliopsida; order Asparagales; family Amaryllidaceae; genus Allium; species Allium cepa. The sequence continues at coordinate 342,775,578 of CM060931.1, forward strand.
TGACATTCATGAAAATACCATTATTGAGTCTTGAATGCTAGATTCTTTGAACACACTTATCCTCTAAAAACCTCTATTGAAACTATTAATCCAAAAAGAGCAAGAGATTCAAAAACTCCTAAGGATAATGCTGATCAGAACATGTATGAAGTAATGTTGAATCAGAGTTAGAGAAACCAAGAAGAAGCAAATGGAAAAGGACCTCTAAAACCTTAGTACTCGATTTCTATGCATATATGATAGAAAATGAACCTCTAACATACCAACAAGCAATGTCATCTCTCCATGCTCCTTACTATAAGGAAGCCGATATATTTTACAAAACCATACATGGGAACTAGTAGATCTACCCAAAGGATCAAAAACACTAGGATCCAAATGGATCTTTAAGAAAAAACTAAAAATTGATGGCTCAATAGACAAGTATAAAGCAAGACTCGTAGTCAAAGGATTTAGACAGAAGGAAGATCTAGATTACTTTGATACATACTCACCAGTAACTAGAATAACATAAATTAGGATGCTTATTGCAATTGCATCCATACTAAATTTGGAAATATACCAAATGGATGTGAAAACTGCATTCTTGAATGGTGAACTAGAAGAAGCAATATATATACAGCATCCTGAAGGGTTCCTAAGCCCATGAAATGAGAAAAAGGTATACAAGCTAGTAAAATCACTTTATGATCTTAAACAAGCGCCAAAACAATGGCATGATAAATTTGATGAAATCATGTTATCAAATGGATTCAAAATAAATGAATTAGATAAATGCGTCTGTATGAAACATATAGATATTGGATATGTCATTGTTTGCCTTTATGTTGATGATTTGTTGATCCTACGAAATAGTAAAGTCATAATAAAATCAACGAAGGATATATTATCCTTTAGATTCGACATAAAAGACCTAGGAGTGGCTGATGTAATCTTGGGCATAAATTTTTGAAGACATCACAAGGATATGCGTTGTCTCAATCACATTACGTTGCCAAAATACTTGAAAGGTTCAAGTAGCATAATATAACTATCGCAAAATCACCAATGCATATGAACCAAAACTAGGTAAAAAACACGGGTGATGGTATATATTACCTTGAGTACTCTTTAATACTAGGAAATATTATGCATGTCATGAACTGCACTAGGCCTGATATTGCATACGCTATAAGCAAACTGAGTAGATATACCAGCAATCCTGGTAAAAATCATTGGAAAGCAATAATCAGAGTTCTAGGATATCTAAAGTATACACAGTACTATGTTTTGCAATATGAAAATTATCCTTTAGTAGTAGAAGGATATAGTGATGCAAATTAGATAACTGGTTCAGATGACATAAAATCCACAAGTGGATATGTGTTTACGTTAGGAAATGGAGCAATTTCATGGAAATCATCCAAACAGACTTGCATAGCGAGGTCAACAATGGAATTCAAAGTTTATTGCTCTAGATAAAGCCGCCGAAGAAGCAGACTGGCTTTGGAGCTTATTAGAAGACATTCCAAATTAGGAAAAACCGGTACCTCCAATATGTATACATTGTGACTGTCAATCAGCTATTGGAAGAGCTAATAGTAGACTATACAATGGTAAATCTAGACATATTCGTCATAAACATAAAACTGTAAGACAACTTCTCTCTAATGGAGTTATCACTATAGATTGTGTAAAGTCAAAGGATAACACTGTGGATCCACTAATTAAAGGCTTGTCTAGAGAGAAAGTATAAGGCTTGTCTAGAGAGAAAGTATAAACCTTATCAACAGGAATGGGCTTAAGACCTATAAACTAAAAGTTTTCCTCAATGGAAACCCAACCTAGCTGACTGGAGATCTCAGGATCTAGGTTCAAAGGGACAACCAAGTTGAGAATAGAACTCAGTAGCACTGAAAGAAATATTTCATCCATTCCTAAGATAAGTCAGTGCACAACCTATCGGAGAGTAGGATAAGCTTAGCTTTTAATGACGTCTATACTATGGAATTATAAAGAACCAAGTGGAGTATTGCGGGATACTCTTTGTAGAATCACCTATGTGAGTGCGAAGGTGCCGCTTCAAGAAGAATTGTGAGGTCAAATTCTTCAAGCACTCATGAGGCCAAGCTGGTGTTCATGGCAAAAACGAACACAAACAGAGAACCAAGGTGTTAAGAAACATTCCTAAGATAAGTCAGTTTGAAATTGCTTATATACCGAGGCGAGCCATCCAAGGACAACTTATGGTGAACTTCATCGTTGAATTTACTATACCAAAGGACTTGCCCGAGACCATTGAATCTCCAAAGTGCATATGGAAACTACATACAGTTGGTGCATCAAATGACCATAGCTCAGGCGCTGAAGTAGCACTTGAAACTCTAGAAGGTCAATCCATATGCTATGCCTTGAAGTTTGATTTCCATGCAACTGACAATGAGGCCGAATACGAAGCTTTACTCATCGGGCTCAAACTTGCCAACTTGCGAATTATCACTATAGAGATTTACTATGACTCGCAATTGGTCATATGTCAAGTTCGGGGAGAATACCAAGCTAGAGACCGGAGGTTAGCTGCTTATCTTGCTCGGGTTTAAGAAGTGTTGAACCAGTTCGATTACTATTCCATCCTCTGCATACCTCGAAAGCACAATCAGAAGGCTGATTTTTTGGCGAAAATGGCCAGCACTAGTGAAGCACAGCAAATGGAACTCGTCCTCGTTGAGACACTTACCTCTCCAAGCCTCAACTGGATAGAGGCAAACTGGGTGCATGAAGCAATGCCCTAAAAGGAGTCATGGATGTCCCTATTAAGAAACTATCTCGAACACAGAGCTTTGCCTAAGCGGAGAAGTGAGAAAAGACAAGTTCTCCAAAAAGCTTTGTGATTCATTATCCAGAATGGAGTCCATGTACAAGAGAGGATATTCTATTCCTTTACTCCGGTGTGTCGCCCATGAAGAAACCAAACGAGTGTTACACGATGTGCACGAAGGAGAATGTGGTGATCACATTTGGGGGTAAGCCCTTGCTAAGAAGATACTCTGATACGGGTATTATTGGCCGACTTTGAATCAAGATGCATCAGACTATGCCAACGGAAGTGACAAATGCCAGAAACATGCTTGAATTCCAAGAGCCCCTCCTATAGAAATTACTCGGATGGTCAGTCCATGGTCGTTCGCCACATGGGGCATCGATATAATTTGGTCTTTACCTTTGGCTAAAGGTGGTGAAAAGTATGTCGTCGTTGCAGTTGATTACTTACCAAGTGAGCGAAAGCCGAGCCCTTTACTACTGTTACGTTGAAGAAAGTAATCAACTTTGTTGTACGCAACATTATCTATTGATTTGGCCTCTCGCATACAATAATCACTGACAACGGAGCCCAATTCGATAGTGTCAAGTTCAAGAATTTCTGTCAATGTCTTCACATCCAGAAGAAGTTTTTGGCAGTTGCTCATCCTCAAGCAAATGGATAGGTCGAAGCTGTTAATAAAGTTATCAAGTCCACTCTGAAGCAACGACTGGAGTAGACTGGAGGTAGATAGGTCGACGAACTTCCCATGGCCCTATGGGCATATCGAACCACTCATAAGTCCGCGACCGGCCACACTTCATTTTCACTTTCCTACGGCTCTGAGGCCGTCATTTTAGTTGAATTGAAAGTACCTTCTCATCGTGTGACATATTATGATCCGAAGACGAATGCCATATTACTTGCTGAATCTTTGGATTTATTAGACGGGAAACGTGAAGAGGCTGATTTGAAGACAGCCGCACCCCAAAGTCGGGTCGCCTGATTATACAATGTTAAGGTCCAACCAAGAACCTTTGAAATTGGCAATCTTATACTCAAGAGAATCCATCCGATCCCTTCACACATGAAACCAACTTGGGAAGGACCATATGTCATTGAATGAAGACTTGGAGACGACACATTCAAATTATCAACTGTTGATGGCCTCACTTTGATGAGAGCTTGGAATAGCGAGAGTCTCCGTCTCTACTACACATAACATGCTTTATTTATTCATTTAGTTTGCTTTTCATTAGAAATTTGTTTATGTATTTCGAAATTTGAACCTGTAATAAGGCAACTGAGTTTGCCATACTTTCTTATTTCAGCAATATAATGCAAACTCGTCAAGCCAGAGTAGCGGTTCTTGAAACGCGTCATGCGACCATCACATTGCACGGAGAGCTAAGTTCCATCCTATAGTGGGACTTATTCAAATATGGAGTGATTGTGATACGACTGGCCAGTCGCTAAGTGAAACCCCAAGCGGAAGTAAGCAACTATACTAAAGCCAAAAAGGATTGATACACCACAACCCTCTAATAAAATCCGGTTCCCAGAGTGCGAGCCATTGTATAAACTCCTAATCCAGAATATGGACTCGAGGAGGGTGGATTCGTCTGCCCATGACTTCGCCTATGTATAATCTAAACTCGAGGAGGATGGATCCATTCATCCACGACCTCGCCTTCCACTTTTACAAGCTCGAGGAGGATGGTATCCGTCCATCTGCGACTTCACTTGTCTACTAAGGGTGGATATGTTCTAAACATCCACAACCTTGATCAAATCATCATTCTCAGAGTGCAAACGAGATCCTAATACTTAAGCAGATGTGATCGATCGTCTGTCAACTAACTGTAGATTCCCGAAGTGAGAACTGGAGTATAAACATCGAAATGGGTGTGACTGACCACCCATTGATTAACTCTGGTCCCCAGAACGTGGGCCGGAGCATAAACATCAAATGGGTGTGATTGACCACCCATCGGTTAACTCTGGTCCCCAGAGTGCGAGCCGGAGTACAAACACCAAATCGGTGTGACTGACCATCCATTGACCAACTCTAAGTCCCTAGAGCGTTGATCGGAGTGTAAACACAAAACGGGTGTGATTGACCACCCACAAATCGACTTAAGTCCCTGGTGCCCGGACATAACTTCAAACATTATGCAGGCGTCACTGACCGCCGGGACGCAAATTCAATTTCCAAAGTGCAGATGCAAGTACTTATCAATGAATGAGTGTGATCGAATGCTCAAATTCATCTCACTTTAACTTCGTTCCGACTTAGTTAAATAAAGGTCAACAAAGGCAAAAAGTGTCCGCCGACCGACTACTTCAAATTTCCTCGAGACTAGGGGCATAACTCAAGTATCAGCCACTGATCGAGACGGTGTAACATTAAAAAATCAACTCGATGTTTGGTTATAACCCGAAGCCATGACTTTGGAACTTAGCGACCAAACTCAAGCTCGACTAAAAAACTAAAATCCTGGCGAGTACGTTGAATGGAAATACGAGTGCAGGAATGCTTAAGTGAACAGACATAGAGTTATGCTGGAAAAACAAAATTGAATCTCACTTCAACTATTCCCCAAAAGAAACCAATAAGTACAAAAATTATTTCAAGAATTCCTATAGGCAGGGGCTGAACCCACATCTACACATGGCCTACGGAAAGAAAAAGGAAATTTCTACCTATCTACCAAAAAAGGAAACAAAAAGACATGTCTATTCCCTCGGCTTCTTCTTCCTCGATGTCGACCCACTAGATCTGCCGCTCGATGCCTCTTCGAGCTTTTGCCTTTTGCTGGTTGGTCTCCGGCCGGAGGGATTATAAAGTCTCTTCCTTCGAACTCATGGGGATCGGGATACTTTCTGAAAGCGGAGCCGGAGGAACGGTGGAACTTTCAAAGTGAGAGGACGAAGAAGGCACGCCGGTGTCAATAATTGTGCCGTCGGGAGAAATCTTATGTATGGGGACCGGACCAGGGCTCGCCATGCCACCTCCGATGTCTTTAGCCTGCATGGCTCTTTCCATATCAGTGTTAATCTTTGCCATTATAGCCTCATCCCGATCCGCTTGAGTGCCCACTGGAACACTGCCATTGGGGCTTAAGGAGCTAGCCATAAACACATCTTTACCTATAATGAAAGGCAAATCAGTAATTGGGTTTCTTTGGTGGCCGAGGAGTCTTCCATCATTTGTTCGTCAAAAACGAAATTGCTCCCGTGAACTTCCCCAGTTGATTTTGCGGTCATTGTGGTCATTGCTTCCGTCATAATGGCCTCCTATTCGTGATGCAATTCTTGGGTTGTAGGAGGAACGACTGGCTCAACATCAATGACTAAATAAAGATAAGAGTAGATATTAGTGACATCTTCTGACAACACTCTTACATTTAAGAGAATGGACGGAGTATTTGGAGTACTTCCTTAGATTGGCTCATGTGCTGAGCCGACACGCCTCTAGGAGCATGTTCAAGTACCAGAGAAATGTGCGGCCTATCCGGCTCGTATGCTAGAACAGTTGGAGGGTTAATCATAGAAGTAAGCTCGGGTTGAGTCATTGTAGGCATTTCAGAGCTTCCTTCATTATACTCAACTTCGGACCCCTCTCCAACGTCCGGGTATTTAGAGGCCAGTTTCTCCTTTTCAAAAGTGATAGTGGCATCTTGAAGAAATTTTATCTCATCTTCGGTTAATATCTGGTTCTCCGGCTCGAAGTCGTCAATGAACATAGTATTGTGGTCCGCTTTCTCATCTTCTACCAAGCAGCACCAGGAATTATATAGATGTAGCAGGTAGTCATCAAGCCAGCCTTGTTGCCATGTTTTAAGACATTGACATTATAAGTAACTAGGAGGCCTTTGATACCACCTTCCAACCTAGTCTCTGCCGCTCTAACCTCTGTCTCAATTTTGGCCTTGATTTCTTGGACCTTTAGCTTGGCTGCATCCCGTTCATCCCCGAGTACCACAGTCTGCTCAAGCGCCTCTAGGGCAGCTCTATTAGCGTCATTTTTTCTTTGTCGACTTCAGCAAATTTGGCTTTTAGCTCCTCAAGCTCTTTTAGCACCGCATCTCTTTCAACCGTGACTGTAGTGGTCCGACGCCCCATTTCCTCAACCAAGGCTAAATGTGTTCGCCTCATCTCCTCCACCTTCTAGGTAGCCTCGTTAGCTCTTTTATTAACCTACATTTCCAAATTTCTTTAAGACTCATTTTCGTTATTGAGCATCTCAATTATGCGGTCCTTCTTAGCGAGATTGGTTTCTAGTTTCTCAATTGACTTCCCCCGCTCAAAGGACACCGCTGACACTTTCTCTACGGTCTTCATCCATTCTCGATATTGACCATAAACATCATATATGTAGTCATGCATCGTCTGTTCTGCTTCATTGGGAATTCGCATTAAGTGCGGAGGAAATATGAAGCCGTCGAAGCAGACATTTGGGAAATCTTTCTTCAGCTTAGTGATTATAATCGCCCCTTCCCCGGTGGGTTCTATAGCAACTTGTTCTATGGTAGCGGGTGTCTCAGTCTCGATCCTTCGACATAGTTCGTCGGGGCTGGAAATTTGAGGAGGTGGTACTTGTCGTGAAGATTCTAAGGGTTGTTTACCAAAACCAGAAGGTTTGGAAGAAATTCTAGGTAGTGGAGAGCGAGACCAAAAGCGACGCCTATAATCCCTTTCCCTCTCCCTTTCTTGGCACTCGTGCTCCTGATTAGAATGGCAACGCTCATAGTCTCCTTCAGACTCGCGCCTCTGAGACTCAGAGTGAGAACTAGAAGAACGGCGCGCAGAGCGAAGACTGCCAAGCATCGAGCTATGCCTTACCATTGTATCTGTAAAAATGAAAATAGAAATAGAGTTATTTATCTCTAGAGGTTGAGAAGCATGTGATTAGAAATTATGTGGTGCCGTGAAGTGTGTGCATGTATGCGCAAACCACCAACCAACCAGTCGTGGCAGCCATTCTCGTAGAAGTTGGATCCCCTACATCTAAGGCACTTTGAAGCCCCTCTAACCCGATATCTTGATGTAAAGACAAATCAACCGAAATCGAAATATCTGCCAGTCCCTTAAAAGAACTCTCCGTTCACAGAGGAGAAGTCTCTGTGCTTACACTAGTTATAATGGGTGGAGATAGCACGGCAGTTTTGCATCTCGTAGATTTGTAAGCGACAACCTTGCCTTTTCTTTTCAATTTCGAAGATCGAAGACTGTACAAAGGCATAAGTGCAGGTTCATCTCTATTGGGCACATTCTCATCATCGTTATATTCATCAATCACAATTCCAGGAGCCCTTCTTATAATTTGCCTCACCAGAGCAGTTCTGAGAATTCCTACAATTCTGATGCTCTTCTCTCTATCAATCAACCATATGACAATCAAATTTTCATCTGTGAGGACTTCATCGATTTCTCTTCGCATGGTGGGCACCCCTTGAAGAACCCTTACTATTTCTTTAAACCGAGCTCCTTTAGATCGCAGAATTGAAGCTGTATAAGAATCAAAGTGTCAGACTTTGGACCGATTAATATCATCCTTTTAATCAACAAAGAAGTTGGAGAATTACATCTAACCAGCCACCGTCTGGCGAATCCCGATGGAGAACGAACAAAGATCCATTCGATCTTAAAGTAACTCAACTTGCTCCAAGCCCCATCCACTAACTAGCGATTCCTCATCGCTTCCTGAAAAGTAAAAGAAGGGTTATTCCAATGACTTTTTATGTTGAATAAGTATCTGATCTCTTATACCGTCGGAGGTCGGAAGAGGTGCTCCATAAACATGATGAACAAACTATTCAGCAAATCATACCCCTTCGGGTGCAATTGAGACGGAGAAATCCTAATGAAAAGTAACACTTCCTGGATAAATTGATTGTAGGGAGGAAGCGTCCCAGCTATGCACATGAATCTGTTGCAAGTTGTGTATCCCTCCGGGGGTTGTGAACTCTATCTTCCGGCCCCAGTAATAAGACAACATTTAGCGGCAACCCATGTCTTAGGTAAATCCTATCTAACATATCTTTAGAGATATTGGAGAAAACAAATCACGTGGGTTCATAATAAAGACTGCTCCCAGCAATTCATCTGGAGCAGGGCTAATTTCTTCAGCTGCAATAGCTGGCATTTCGATTACGGGGAGAGGCGTACTGTGAACATCCTGCGACTGAGAACTTCCAGGTTCCATAGCTATTGAACTCGGTAAAAATCATCATTAGACGACAATAAACCCATGTTTCACCTAGTGTGAAGTGCGTGAATGTGTTGTGTAGTGCAGTGCTACATAATACTTAAAGAAATTCTATAAAATTTGAGAGATGTTCAAATGACAAAACTTCGAGATTCAACCAGAGTGGCTATCACCGTTGATCATCACAACCAAGCCATCAAGACTTTAGAGAATGATCCAAGTTAAAGTTCATCAGATTTGTAAAGTTACAGTTCCATCGACGTGCTTCGAAGTGCGGTTAAATATGTGGTGAAACGGTTAAGTTCAATTATGCAAGGCAGAAGCTCGTTGGAGTCAAATACTCGAGTATGCATGAAGTTTCATATCCATCGAGGTCCAGAATTGGATCGATCACCTGAAGCCCAATTCATATCGATTGAGGAAAGACAGACTTCGTATCGATCAGAGACTCTTAAGTCTGTATTGATCGCCCACAAAGGATTCGTATCGATTACATTATTCCTCAATTTCTTATCGATCGCATTGTCAACACTTCGTATTGATCGCTTTAGATCGATACGAAGTTCCATGACTCCAGACCGATACGAAGTTCCTCCTTCCACCCATTAGTTCTAGATCAATACGAATTCCCTGTCCCTGATCGATGCGAAAGATGTTTTCCCTTCCTTCCTCCATCGATACGAGGTCAAAGCCAAGAATCCCTTCTGTGATACCTTCGTATCCATCAACAGTCCTTCTTCTCCAAACTACTCAACTGCCATTTCCCCTCCTTCAAGCATGTTATGATCCAACTCCGGCCTCACCACCATAAGAATTGGTGATGATTATAAGTGAATTTGCATTAAATCTCAAATATTATCGTTTTAGTGTGAGATTGTTCAACTATTTACCTAAATTAGGGTATCGATTCAAGGGATTAACAATTTATGTGGATTTGGGAACGAAGGCAATTTCTATTTCTCGGTTTTTCTATCGATACGAAGGCAAGAGTAAAATCAAGGCAGATGAAATATTTTTCTATGTCCATAATGTGTTTATATGGGTAAAAAGACCAAGAGAAGAAAATGATTTATCTCCCAGTGCAAATAACCAGTATGAGCGTTTTCCATATTATCAATAAGATCCTTCATCAATCTAGAGCGGTCTGAGGTTTAGTTGTTCATACCCATCGTCAACCATCGAATGGTGCAACAAAGACTTGTTTGAACTTTTCAAATCCATCAATGGCTCATCGATACGAAGTGAAAATTTCATATCCATTGCTTTAAAGACCACAGGAGTTCGTATCCTTCGATACGAAGAATTTTCGAAATCTACTATTGCGTATCGATAGCTATCAATACGAAATTACTATCCCAACTTCTCAAATCGATCCAGGAGAGGATTGATATGAAGGGATACACTAAAACAACCACCGAACGTTGTTACAACTCGAATTTCGATCTAGGAGAGGATCGATATGAAATTCGAACCAAATAAAAAAAATTGACAACGACCCGTGAATGTGCAAACGTGAACGGGAGTCAAGTTTACATACGTGCATGTATGATGGACTAAATTCAATTTTGAAAATTTACAAGAATTGAATGCTCACCTGATGATAATCACAACAAGGAACGACAAGTTGCCAGTACTTGGAACTCAATTATAGCAAAACACTGCATGATCGTTGGCAGTCAACAATTCAGCATTTATATAACTGAAAATAATTCAAAGGTTACATCTTTTGACAAAAAGATGACAACTATTCCGCGAATCAGACAGGATTTTCAGAATGAAGATTGTAGCTTTTCAAAACACGTCATGTTCTCACAAGACGAGCTTTGGGAGGCAAATGTTATCCCGTATTTTGGCAAGGCGGTGACACCAAGAACTTGACTGGGAATCCAGGACAATCCGTCCCGAAGATCGGTTATGCGTAGGTCTACTATAGATACTGGCCAATTCGTCCAAGTTCAGATCGAGCTACAATTAACATGGTACGACGAGCAATGCTACGAAAGCCAACGTTCCAAATTTTGGGTCAAATGGAGTTCGTATACTCAAGATATGGATCGATCAAGAATCATGAAGAAAGCCTCGGTTAGCATCCATCTAAGGCAGTTCTTCTACGTATCCATCATTCTCAATCCCATTTGTATCCTTCAACATTTAACATTCTTATCGATTCCATTCACACGCGGTTCAATTCGATCTCCCCTCTACACAGTTCGCATTGATTGGCCAACGATCGATACGAAACACACCACTAAAATGATCGATATGAAGTACGTTTACATTGATCGATACGAAATGGCCTCTAAGTCATCGATACGAAAAACATAAGTCAGTATCGATACGAAGCGGCTACAAATAATCGATACAAAAGTCAGTTAATCATCGATGCAAAATATATAAGCAGGAATCGATACGAAGTGGAGTGTAAAGCAATGATATGAATGAGGTTGCATTAGAACGATACGAAGGAAATAGTCAAGAGAAAGAAACAGTCGCTCGGCACGGAAAATGGATCGCTCATGGAACAACATGCCATATCACCCTGATCGATATGTATGACATGGATACAAATGGATCGATATGAATGAAATCGATACGAACAGACCAGCCTACTGCAATGTCAAACTTGGATTGATCATAACTCGAAATCTACAAGTTCAAATGACGCCAATTTTTCATAGGAGTTTGTTTACCACCTCAATAATGTCCATGATCGATCTCAGCCCAAAAGGAGCAAGTATTGATCCATACGAAATGTACATGGATCGATCCCAAACGACCCCAGATCGATCAAGTGGGCCCACCATGTGAGGGAAGAGGTATCCCGACATCTAGGTCAGATATTTTCAGCCTACACCAATAAATAGCTACCACACACCTCTAGAAATGGACTTTTGATTCTACTACGCCGGTGCTTTGCCGGAGAACTTTTATAATTCGACTACTTAAGCATTTACTGTTGTAATCAGATTGCAACATTCAATAAAACAACAAAATTTCTATAGTGGACGTAGGCTACAATGCCGAGCCACTCTAAATTCCTGTGTTCTTGCATTTCTACTTGTCTGTTTTGGCATGTTTGTTAGATTAGCTTCCGTTTTCATTTATATTCTTTATTTTGATCTCTTTAAATACACCAGAAGAGTGTTGTGCCCAATTTCGGTACAAACAATAATAGTCCACACATTTACGGGCAACCTTTCTTTGAAAACCACGAGTATTTTCCATCATAATATGACAATCTGACTTTTCATCCCACTCAATTTATTGTTTTTAAAGTCAATACATCTACAGAGATCAGAAGAAATCCTATTAGGACATCTTTGTCCTTGCACCCACTTCAGCATGAGTTTTACTTGCTTACTGTCTAGCTCGTAGCTTGCTTTGGGTTTTTTTACTATCATTAGGCTTCATAGGAAGTTCGAGACGTATATAAATGTGTTCTATATCACGTCTTGAATTCATATCGTCCTTAGTTTTTCCCTTAATACTCAAAATTGTATTAAACATGTTTTTTCATTGTGCATCACGTCGATTTACCTAGAATTTCAATATGTACTCTAGTTTCATATATCTTTGGATAATCCTTTACAATTTCATATATTTCTTCACTTGACAAATCGTTGGTGGTCGCACATTCTCTGCTATGTTAGCTCTAAAATTTTTGTATCTCTTCTAAAAGGATGATTAATATGGAGAAAACGCATATGACAATCAAACCATGAAATTTTCTTCCTATGCAGTAAAGAAAAAGCTTGGGTGTCTTCCATGCAGTAAGGACAAGCTAGACGACCTACCGTACTCAAACCGAAAGCACTGCATATGTAGGAGAATCATTAATAGTCCATAACGAAGAAGCGAACATATGAAAATTCTTTTTTTTGAAATATCGTATGTTTTAACTTTTTAATCTCATAATGATTTCTTTATAAAGTTATTTACCACCTTTCTTACTCTTCATAAAGCGAACTTCACTTATAGAGATATCCAACTTCCACTTTTATCCATGATATACTTCTCAAAATATACTTTTCCACTACAAAATCACTTTTACATTTCTTTTCACAATTTTCAATATCTATTACATTAAAGCACGTACGATGTACATATATCATCCGTACGCAATATCAAATCCGATCGCTTATTCGATCATACAATTTCACATCCGTACTAGTATCGTCCACCCGATTTTCTAGTGTGGACTCCGATCTGGTTCCTTGATCAGAAATAGTCATTCTCCTTTCATAGCATAAAATATGATAGAGAATTTCCAAAACCAATCAAAAATCCATATCCAGGGTTCGTCGTCGAAAATCGAGTGAAAAATCCCAACTCGGATCGATATGCTTCCTTGAAATTCTATGCTCGAATCTGGATCAAATGATCATGCGAATAGAATAATATACGTACATCCTACGTATTTATCTTCATTGATTATTAGATAAATTAATCCTCTTTTTATTCATATTCATTTTGATTTCTATTCACTTATTTATAATTGCTTCAATTTCCATTTCGGTTATCACTTCAATTCTTGTCTCAATTGGTATTTAATTATAAACGGTTTGCACTCTGACCAGCTTGAATTTAGAAAATAGCTTGAAAAGTTTAAAATAGTTAAGTGGTTGTAAAATAATAATTAGTTGTAAAATAGCTGTAGAATAGTTAAGTAGTTATAGAATAGTTGTATAATAGTCAAATAGTTGTAGAATAGTTAGATAATTGCAAAATAATTGTAAAATAATAATTAGTTATAAAGTAGTTGAAAAATAGTAATTAGTTTATAAAACAGTTGTAAAATTGTTGTAAAATAGTCAAATAGTTCCAAAAACAGTTATAAAATAAATATAAGATAGTTTGGGTTTTAAAAAGAAAGATTGTATAGTAAATAGCTTGGAAAAATAGATTTAAGATAGTTTATATTAAAACAATTTATTTGAAATATTTCAGAGCCAAACTGTTCAATTTCCCAATCTCCCATTTCCAAATAATTTTTTATCTCCACTTCCATTAAATCGATTCAATGCCAATTCCAGCTTGAATTAACCTCAATTTCCATACCAAATTCAAATCAATTCTCATTTGAATTTAAACTTATTCAACTTCAATCACAGTTTCCATTTGATTCAAATCAAATTCAATTTGAACTAATTTCAATTCCAATTCCACCTTTGAATTATTCCAATTCTATAATTACAATTTCAGTTTGCAGGTTCATTTTTAACATTTAAATCTTAAGTTCAAAGTGATTTCATTTTCATAAGTTCAATCTTTATCTCTAAAGATCAAAATCTATTAAATAATTACAATTAAAGTTTTACTTCCATTTAATTTCAGTAATGGATATATATTATCTCAATCTACTTCTTAATTCATTTAAAACAATCCAATTCACAGTTCCATAGATTATTAATAACAATAGGATGATAGCAGGATATGTCAAAGTAAATAAGCATCCAAATTATCTAAAACATCTATCAATAGCATCCCTTACCCATTTCTAGAACTCAAACCGGTTTTGAGATCATATATAACTCCATATGCATTTTAACCCATTCAACTTCCCTAAGTTAAATCTCAATTTCAGCTTGAAATTTCTAATTCAGGTTGTTCGTTCTAAACTTATTTAACTTCCCCTAAGTTAAATTCAATTCATTTAATCTAGTCAACCTTACTCAATTTGAATTCTCCATTTCAAATTTTAAACTTCTTATCAATATTCTTTCCCACTTGTAAGTTCAAAAACTTATTTCTCTTTAGGTTTTTATATCACATTCAGGGGAAAAATCAAAACTCAACACTTAATGTTTGTTTCCAATCAACTTTAATATTATGTATATCCCATATATATACATATTTATTTTCTTTTCACACCAAGTCATATTTCTAAATTTTAAACCATTCTTAGTTTTTAATTCAAACAAATCCCTTTAAAATTTCTTTTTAAAACAACTCTTGTTTTAAAATAAGATTCCTACATTTAAAAATATTATTTATTATATCTTTTAATACTTTGAAATAGTTTAAATTATCTGGACTTAGATATTAAAACTTCACAATTTAAATCATTTTCAATTTATAAGTCATACTTATCCAAATTATTACTTCCTTATAACATTCCATTTGGCTTTATCATTGTTTATTTTAAAAATAAACATCCCTTTATTAAGATACAACAAACATTTATGATAATAACCAAGATTATCATATCAGGAAACCAATTCATTATATATTATCTCATATTTTGTTGGAAAATAAAATCAAGGTAACCTTTTTTCAACATTCTGAAAACACTTCTACAAATTTCAGGATTTTAATTTCTGGTTTGAATCCATTTCTAGCTCAACTTATTTGCATAGTTCATATTATCCAATTCCTATTTGGATATATATATATATATATATATATATATATATATATATATATTACCACTTAATTCTTATTTAATTTCAATAATTAACAACCAATTACTTTAATATATATAATAATCAGAAAAACTATTGCTTTATATATCAAAATATAAGCTTGTATAAAAATTAATTTTAAAACCGTTTTAAAATCTTTATATCATATATAATACACTCAACTCATTCTAGGGTACTACTAACCCTATCCTTAATGAGTAACCCCCACCAGAGCCAAGGTTCTCGCTTAACCTTCTACTCTAATACTAAAATGTAATGACCTGGAATTTTGACCCCGAAAATTCGGCACTAATACGTTCACTGTAGAAATGTCGAACAATCGAACGCCGAAAATTCCGAATTGTTAGGGTTAAGAAGAAAAGAGGTAGAAGGAGAAACAGAAAACAAAACACAGAATCTCACATTCACAGCGGATCAAAATATAATATACAAACAGCAGCATTTGCACAAAGAAAGTTATAAATGTCAATTTACATACAATATATCAGAGTACAATCAAACTGGACATTTGTAACAACTTTTCCTAGAAAACAATCAATCCAACTCCAATACACAGCAGAATATACTCCATACGTTCCTGCCATCCAGCTTGCCACCTGAGCCCCAGAATGTCCTAACCTGAAAATCTGTAATACTCGGTCTGATCTCGAGCATTACATTAAAGTAACACCCGAGTCAGGCTGGAAACCAGCGTGAGTAAACCCATATAACTTGAAATACTAAGCTATAAAACTTCCTTGAAAACCAAGGTAACTCGTACCTCACTACGCGTTCTTATCTTGCTATAGCTAAACATTTATTCCACAAAATAATATCTAAGTACCGTTACCTAGTTTAAATGACCAAGTTCACTTAATTTATTCCATTCCAGCCCATTTGATTTTAAAATCAAATCTATAATGAATTATAGATTACTAATCGAAGTGGTTTCGAATACCGCTGATATTCGACCCCGATCTCTTCGAATTCAATGCCATCCTTACCCCAAGTTGTTTAAGTAAAATGACAATTCAATTTAATTTCAAAATATCATATTCACACCGCAATTCATCTTAGATAACTATTCAAATAAATGATTCACACTATCAATAGTTCAATCCAAGCATTTCATATCACAGAACATCACGGATTAACAGATTAGAGATATTAATCAAATCAAACATTCAATATAATTAATCATCCCTAAGCAAGATTAATTACATCACATAATTTATAATTAATTTAATTTAAATCATAAATTAAATTGATTATAAATGAATTAATTACTTATAACCTTGCTAAATTATCATTGATTAATTACAAGCCATTTATTTTATTTTAATTAATTATTGGAATTAATTAATTATCATTTATAATTACTTAAGACCTTAATTAATTACAATATAAACCATTTATCTTAATTATTTACTTAATTACATTATTTAATTTTATTTAATAAACCTTTGGACTTAATGTATCGTTAACATATGAAATAACTAAGATCTTTAAATTAGTTAATAATTAAAACATTTTACTTTTCCTAACCATCTACTTAACAAATCCATTTAATTTTACTTAAATAATCTTAGGAATTAAACAAAGAAATGGACATATAATAAAATACTTTTAAACTTAATTAATTTAAGTTAAAATAAATTACAATACAACTTTTAACTAACCCAAATATTTAATCAAGCATTAATTCATTGGGGGTGTCTTTACTTCGCTCAACTAGAGATTATCATTTTCTACCTCAAGGATATAAAACAGTTGTGATTGTCATTATAGCGGCAGCCCAAAATGGATGCATAAGGATGTTGTGCTCTTCCTGGAATACAATCATAAAATTGAAACAGAAATTCCTAAAGGCATACCATCAGAGAAACTTCCTTGACCAATAGGATAGACCAAGAATTATTTAAAGAAAATTGGTTAAGGAAAATTGTTTAAAACTTGTTTATTTTTTTACTTTTTAAAAGCTTTGTTAATGCTCTAATACTGACCCGAGGCACTCCCTATACCAACCTGAGCCCAAACCCGAGTCAAAAGCCCTCTTCTTTTTTTTTAAATTTTGTTTTGTTTTGTTTAACTTTTAAAAATGTTACAACTGGAAAAACACGCGTACACTCAGGACTAAGCCGAAGCCTACCTCGACACAAAGCCGGGACAAAACCCCATCTTCTTGACTCTCTCTCTTCTTCTAATCTAAACCAACCCAGCAACCCTCCAACCTGACACACGCACCCACGTGCACGCCCTGCCCAAACTTCTCCGACCAACATCGCTACCAACAGCAAGTCACCGACGTCCCCCTTAGTCGAGCCGACCACCCAGCAAATTGATTGTGCAAGGAAATCAAAATCGAGCAAGTGAGCACCATCAGGCAATGAATCCCGATTACCAAATTCCCCTCGTGCCACGACCTCCGACCACCTGGAGCCGCGTCATCACGTCCATACCTTCGCCACACGATCACCTCCCTATTCCCCATACCCCGGATTAACTCGACATCGCCACGATGCCATAATCGCCACGAGTTCATCCTCGCCCAGATCGTAACCCAAAACCCTATGCTGACTTCGCCATGCCACCATGACATACTAGAAATCAAGCCATAAATTTTCTCATGATCCACTGCCGACAAGCTACCTCCAGTTACAAACCCAACCTCCATAGCCCACACGATCGCCAGAAGAGCAAAATCTCGATTTCGTTCTACTCACAATATCTCAATAAAAACGAATTTAAAAATCTTGATATTATTATCTAAAATCATCACTATTAAGAACGAATCCAGTTATATAACCAAAACATGAAATTTAATCAACTGATTTTCTAATTTGGTTTGATCTTTACTGTAATTTCTTGTTTTCCCGAAAATTACTTAATAAATTCTCTTGAAAACATTTTTAAAAACAAGGTATCATGTTTACCATCAAAATTCCTTTAATCATCAAAGCTTGAAAATGTTTGTGTGAAGAGATATGAATTTTATTTTGAGAAATTTGGGTCTGTAACTCAAGAACAGAGGTCAGAAATATTTACACAGACATGCATACATATATACACATCAATCAAATCTTTACCCGGCAACCCATTTATACATCCATACAAAGCAAAATTTGAATTATTCCTATGATTTATTATTGCATGCACAACTATAAAGATGATTTAACTCCAAAAGATTAAAGTTTACTCACCTTATGATGAACAAAGGAGCCTTTTTGACAAAGCTAGAAAATTTGATTTGAACTTGAAACTGCAAGCTTGAATGTGCAAACTGGAAACTTGGTTTGCTTGATTTGCTACATATCTGCTTGAATTTAGTTGTGTTGAATCTTGGATCTTGCTTTAATTTTGAGTTTGAAAACTTACAAGAGGTTGTTTGGTTGTTTTAGTTTTATTTTATTTTCTGGTTAAGTTTTAAGATATGAAAAATGAAAGAAAAATGAAAAGAGAAGGAGTGGAGATGAATATATAGCCTTGTTTCATTGTTATTTGAAAAACGAGGAAACTAAATTAAACGAGGCACTTGTATTTTGCATGTTATACTTGGCCTACAAATGTCAAGTGCATGCATTTATGTTTTTATATGTTTTATATTATATTTTCTATAGTTTTTATATTTATTTATGTTTTTATTATTATCATTTATTTATGTTTATGTTTTATATTTTTATATACAACTATACTTAGTCCATGTATAATTTTAAAAGAAAGTATACTAAACCCTTTATTAAATCTTATTTTAAGCTATCATACTTTTTAATTAATAAATATTTATTTTTAGAGTTTTGAAAATATAGAATAGCTTTTGAGAATTATTATATTGAACTCAAACCAATACTTCGTAATCACTATATATATATATATATATATATATATATATTATAATTAGAAATATCTTATGTGAATTTTGATATTATATATATATCCACACTTTTACAAATATCCTTATATTTTACTTCTCATGGCACACACACACTCACTCACATACACTTATATACTTGTATATGTATATACTTATAATTTTCAATATTATAAAGTTTGCAAATATATATATATATATGTTAATTTACTATGAGATTTATCATTTCCAGCGATTATAATTCAGCATTTATTATAGTTTCAAATCCAGATATTTTTAGTTATCAGAATTTTATTTGTTCAACTAAATAAAACTAGTATCTCAATAGTAAAAATCAGTTAATTATCTAATTATCAGATGTCCAAAAATCTGGTTTATCACATTCCTTCCTCCTTTAAATCTTTTCATCCCCGAAAAGTAACGAAGTAAGAATTAGTAGACTAGGCATGATATTGTCATAAGTTGTGAATTTGATAGTTGCATGAAATTGAACAGAGAAAGAAATCATGTATGCCTTCAAAGAAGATTCTAAACTTCCTCCCCGAGTAAATAAAATTCAAAATATCCGTGGTTATGCCACTTAAGCACATGACTCTAAAAGAAAGTCGGAATTTGGATAAGAGAATTTTTGAGTTAGTGAAAGAAAGATTGTGGTTATCGTTAGAAAGAGAAAAGTAAACCAAATTATTATATTAAAGCAAAATGGAGAAAAGACGCTTATCCAATAGCAAAATAAATTGGTTAAGATCCATATGAAGGAGATTTGGGCCTAAGTCATACTTATTTAACATTGAAAATTTTGAGGATGTATTTGAAATAAAGTTGACTCGAAAAAAATGGTAGTAAAAGAGAGATAAGTAGTATTGGAATTTCAGTTGGCTGGATTCTGTTAACCAGTTCATTGAAAATATTTAAGACGTGGGCAAAGATTTATGTTGATAGGCTAGAATTTATTTTTGGATAGGGTCCCGGTGATCCCATAATGTTACTATGTGATCTGACTTGGTGATCGGTCCATAGTGCAGAAATTAAAATAATAGATATTCACATTCTTTGTACCTGTGTCATTACAGTAATGATCAGAAATGAATGTGAATGATATTTAGGACACTTTATTGTTTGCCATCGTTGTAAAGGTAGAATGTTTGAGTTGATTTGTGGATGGTTATTGTTGACCTAATGTTGCGGGTAACAGTACACCATTATGTTATATTGCTTGGATGGATTTTGTTCTCCAAGCGAGTAATTTCTATTACATGGCTTGGATGGATGGTGTTCTCCAAGTAAGTGATCGTTGGCTTGTTGTATATGTTTTTAGGGTGATAGTTATAAATTGTCGATACTTGGGTAATGGATGTGACATGAATTTGACAGCATGTTCACTATGCTAGGACATCATTCCTTTTCCAATGTTCCTAAATATGTTATGTCATAGGGTGTTACAATTATTGCTGAGTGTTATGTTGATTTGATTTATATGGTGAGACACCATTCGTGTTGAGTTGTCTCGTTCATAGTAAGGAAGAATAGTAAGTCGATTAAATGATATGTGAGAAAATTTCCACTTGTTTGGTTATTATTAGAGATGATTTAATTTTGGACTTTCGGTTGTGAAGAGTATTGAATTTGGATTTTTGATTATAAAGGATATTCTAAATTTGAATTGGTATTAAGATTTTATAAAGATGGTTATTTTAGTAAGAAGGACTAGTATTAAGATCATATGAGTTTGTATTATTGATAAATAGAATGAAGTCTTTAGAATTGTATGGATGGATATGATTTGGAGAATAAAGAATTGTGTGAGCTCTGTTTATAAAAGAATTCCAAATGGGATTGGAAACGAGGATTGTATGAGAAATATTTTTTATTTATATAGATAAGGAATTTGGATAAAGGACTTCAATAATGGATTTTGAGCTATTGAGATAAACCTAATTTGGAAAATTTAAGAAAAGATGTACTTGATTAAATGGATATTGAAGTACAATTAGAAAATACCATGGAAAATTATATGGAAAGATTGAGGAAAGAGTGTCATGGTTTGCATGCATAAAAGATGCAGAGGCGATTCTATGGAATGGAATTTGCAAAGTTCGGATATGACCTCGAGTAAGGAGTAGATGGATTCTTTTTAATCGTCCCTCAGATTGAAGAAAGACCGTCTATTTAAAGAAACTCTTCTGGAATAGCGGCTTAAAGGTACATAATTTACATTGCATATAAGGTGAATGCAAATAATTTATTATATGGTTGGTTCTTTTTAGTTTATCTATATCTTATGCTAGAATTTTTATTAAGTTAGAATTCCCCTTAGATTTATGATTTTATTATTATGTATATATTGGTTGAATATAATAGGATTTTCCTATTTGGATGCTTGCTTGGTTGTTTGTTCTTGAACTTAGGATGTAATTTTTGGAAATTGAGGAGGTGATACTTTGGGTTTCAAACTTGTTTGGTGTTTGCAGAAGTGATATCATAAGCATTATGATATCACTCGAGTTAGATTGAAAATCTATATGAGAGATATGATATGTTCACCAGGTTAAGACATTGATCATTTTGATATTCTTGAGTGAAAGAAGGAATGGTATGGTGATTCAAGTTGTTTGAATTTTGTTTGGGTAAGACACCATCGATTTTGTGTTGTCTTACCTTAGCAATCTGAAAGATGAACTGAGGAAAGTACTACTGGATGATCTAGGAGGTAAGCATGTGCATTTAGGAATGGTATAAGAAACTGCAATTTTTTTAGCATGTTGGTGCTTGAGCTGCCGCTTGTTATGTATCGTGATGTTAATTGTTCAAGATGGTAGCCTAGATTGCAGAAGTTGTAGACATGCATGTACATTGTGGTTAATGTTTAGTATGAGTTTATGCCAGTAGTAGAGATTACTAGATTTAGTTGGGGATAACGATTTGGTTAGGGGTAATTGAAATGTGGAGAAGTAGATTCAATCTTTTTAGATTAACTTCCAGAATATTTTCCCCTTTACTTGATTTTTAGTTTAGTTAGCATCTAGATTTGGTTGAATGATTGCTTGGATTCATTGTTATTTTTCTTAATGTTATTTGATATCAGTTCCTTTGGATGATTTTTTTATTTATGTCATGGATTTTGTTATTATCTTGATCCATTTTATATGCTTTGATTCATTATGTATATATTCAATGTTGATGTGATTGGTTGTGAATACATAAAGAATTTATATGATCACCCTAGGATCTTGCATCATGCTTTATATGTCATATCATCTCATTTAAATAGGAGGGCCTAAATGTTAGATAATTGCATATGTAATATTATATGTCATCTGCATACATATTTGGATGTTATGTTATTGGTTGAATTTCATGAAGTAGACAAGCATCAACATATCTAAACATACATACATACATGCTAATGAAACACATACAACTATTTGAAGAATTTGATTTTCGTATGCTATAAATTCATAGTTTTATTGGTTTCTTTATTATGTGAATTATTTTTCGGATAAATGGCTGGATGATTGATTATATGCTATGTATTTGTGTGTTACATGTTATGATATGTGATACGAGAGAGTGCGATACATTTTTTGTCGCTTGGGAATTTCCAGAACTAAATTCTTGTAAAGGGGAATATAATACAGGGTAATAGACACAAGAAAAAAATTACAAAATTTTTTAGTCTCAGCGACGATAAGTTTGCTTTTTAGTCTGAAAGACACTTTATAAATAGAAAATGAAAGCTACATCTGTCATTCTGTGATTTACACTACAAAGTGTCCTTCATACTAAAACCCAAACTTTCTGTCCCCGAGTCTAATTTTTTTTGCAACTTCTTCCATGTGCTTAAAAACCCCAATATAATAACCCTTAAGTTTGGTAAATATTATAATTGAATATTAATAATATGATAATGTGAAAATAATTGAGTTTAATGTATTAAAAAAATGAATATCAAACAAGGAGGGGCAAAATGATTATTTTCCAACTTGTTAATTTGATGACGAAACCTACGTTATTGCAACCGTCTCATTTTTTAACTCATGTGGTATTTTTGTATGCCTCGTTTAGAGTTCGTATGAAGCAATTATGATTGATAAATTGTCAAGTTGACCGAGCGTCAATACTTGGAGTTTGAAATTTGAATGTGAGCGGACAACTGCTTTCCTTCCTTTCGTTTAAAATAAACTACGTACTCACTTTTCAGATTTTAGAGCCAACTGCAACTTCTTCCTATCTCCTTCTTCCTTTTACAAACCAAAGAATCAAATCATCATTACACTCTCGAAATTCAACCAAAATGCATGAGACATCGGCATTGCGAAGCTATTAGAGGAGGTTACATACCAGTAACAATTTGGAGACAAAATTCTAAACCACGGAGGGGCAGTAGGTTAGACAGCGGAGGTTCAGAAAGAAAAAAGGTGAATTGGTGAGTGTTCATGCTATCCTCTTGGTATAATGCAATTTTGATTATATATGTGTGCATGCGATATATAGGCTATCTTAGTGCAGGTAAATAATTATGAGTTATAAAATTCGAAATTAAATGGGGATTTGCGAGGGATTTGTTGTAAACAGTAAATTAGAATTAGATTACACTAATTTTTGGAAATTTAATGAGTATTTGCACAAACTGATGTGATAACATGTTAAATCGTGCTTAGAAAAGTAAGGCAAGGCACTAGGGACATTCTCATGCAACCGAGGCAGAGGGAAGGCGAGCAGAGGCTAAAACGATGGGAAAAATGAAAAAAATTCTGCAACTTGGAAACTGCCAAGAAAAACATACACCGATGCCCCGTTTATGCCAATCAGTCCATCGGTGCACTATAATTCGAGCAGGTTGAGCTTGACCCATAAGGGCCTATATATATAATAATAATTATTGATTCGAGTGAAGTTCCTATTGTTTTTAAAGGTGATTGCAGATTATAGATGAGACCAGCAACCGCGTTATCAATTGAGTGAATGTGTGTGATGACAAGTTGCTATTTCAAATGGACATGCATTTTGTAGTGATACTGAAACATAATACGATGGTGGTGTGAATGTGAATGAACCTGTGGTGCAAATAGGCATCCCAGGATATAGTTGTGGATATAGATGTAGAAATGGATATTATCCACATCTTTCCGCTTCTGTATCCAAAAAGCGGATAATATCCGATATCCAGAAAAACGGATGTTGATGCGGACACGAAGACATCCGCATCCGAAAATTGTCCGTTCGGGCTTTTCAAGATTATAGTACAAATTATGTGTATTTTAATATAATGAAAGATATTTATTGTTCTATTAAGTTAGTAGTTTATATTATATGTACCTAATGCTTATTAACTGTTCAAAACTATTTATTATCGCCATATTTTTTTATATTTAACACTTTTATAATCAATTGGATTAAAAAATGTATGTTAAACTTAAAATTTATATTTATATTTCTTGATTTATCAATCGTTAGCAGATAGGATAATTATTCAATATCCGTCTGTATCCGCGGATGCGGATATCCGATATCCGAAAATCATTTCGGATGCGGATATGATACTGTCCGCATCTGAAAGTATCCGTTGATACGCCTACCTGTGACATAAGTAGGTATTCCAGATATTGCGTTTCTCCCTTGTAGTGCTTCGACAGTCTAGTGGAAGGAGGTGTATGTTAAGCGACTCTATAGGACATGAAACTGGTCCAGAGCGTGAATCCAGTTAGTTAGTGCAAGGAAAGCAGGTGACTATGTAGAGCACAAGGCTAATCCAAGAATTGAATCGTATATGCGATTGACGTGACGTTGGACAACAGGCGAACCTGTAGTACATGAGGTGAGTCCAGGTGAGTCCACGTAGATATGATGTGATAGGACTAGATGTATATGACAATTAGTTATGACATGACCAATAGGACGTGAGGTGATCGAGCAATAGACTTATATCATGTTATAATATTATTTTTTTGGTATACGTAGAGTAAAGTATAGCTCGCTCACTAGACTACTTTCTGACCTGCTCCTATTTTTTCCTTTAATATATATATTTATATATATATATATATATATATATATATATATATATATATATATATATAGGTTGATGGAGTTTGGAGATGAGACAATATCAGAGACAATGACTCATTTGTATACATTGTATATAATGTAAATAAATGTTGTGACCTAGATTTGGCTTTGTATATGGATTGGGTTGTATTTGTATTATTCAAACATATGTATTTGACATTGTAGACATGGTATGGTGATGTGACTATTGATATACTATATTTTGCTTCTTTCCACTGTGAGATTCTTAAATTTATTAGTTAGAGCTATACATATATTTTATCTCACCTGAACGATTCGTCGTTTCGGTGCTTGAGGTGTTGATATCGATTTGGGCGTTGAACCCATGGTCGAAAGGGTGGGTTGCAACAAAACTCCAACTGATGAGCCTTTGTCTTCTTAGGCAGATGATATCTTACTCCAAAATTCTAACAAGCATGGTTCATAGGTTCAATAGGGCATACCCACATTTCACACTACACTTAGGATTACAAGAACATTCACTCCACATGTACTTTTATCCGATTTCAAGTTCTGATTCAATTCTATAGTTTTTTGCTACAATAGCTCTAATCTCTTCGAGGGTCTTGATAGCAAGTCTAGAAAATACTACAACCATAAACCTCCAAGGTCTTCACACCCTAGATGCTACCCATCTCGTGGTCTGATAATGAGCAAGCTCAGAGGAAGGAGAGTGAAAGGAGGGAAGAGGAAGAAAGACTTCTACCTTACTAGATGAATAGACTCCTGTTATTGATTTGGATCATAGAAATGATCAGGCTCTCCGACTCGCTGACGGTCTTCCCTTCCAAAATCATTGGATCGTTATTTTGACAGACACATATCATCTTCTCCTACTTCAAATGATCCCCTTACTTATAATTCTACACCAACTCCTCCTCTGGCTCTCGTGCGATCTGTAGGATTGAATTAACCCTAGAGGGGTCCTGAAAAGGATTTATAATAAATTCATAGAATAATGAAAATGGCAGCACAAATAATGATTGAGTAAATGCGGAAATAAAAGTGATAGACCCCGGGAAAAACCTGCCGCCCCTAAGGTTTCTACTAGAATTAAACGATCTACCGCTTACTGATGCTATAAATTCACAATCATCGATAACACGATTGTTCTAACCATACGCTCAAAACCCCGCCTCAACTCAATTCTCAAGTTGAGAATTCCACTAACTATTCCCTGTAGTTCGCTCCTAGTTATAAACTAGAGTTTTATAAAATTTAAAAACAAAATGCAAATAAATAAAAGAAACCCTATGAAATAATTTTGCCCTTATACAAATGCGGCCCAAAAATAATAACTCCCTTTTCTTTCTTGAGCCCGTATTCAATATTTCCATGCCAATAATTTTTCTTTTGCAACCTGAAATTAGGTTTTGATTTGAAGCACCGCTCCTTTAATTGACTAATGAAATTACTTTCTCTTGCAGTTCATACGCAATGCTATGCACCTTCAAATTCATCGACTTAATTCTGATTGTACGAATTTTCCCCCTTTTTTGATTTATTTAAACTCGCCTTCTCCTTTGTTAATGATGATAGGTTGTTTATGTAGGAATTAATTTTGAAAATCGAATCCACTATTTTTAATCTGAAATTTTCAGACTTTAACTTTGCATTTAAATTTGATTTTTGATTTCTGGTTGAACGGTTTTGATGATTTCTGTCTTGTTCATCGTTGATATATAATTTCACTCTGGTTGAATATTTCAACTTGCTATTTTTGACTGTTTTGTCCGTCTGATTTGGTTTATATTTTCTGATGAATTTGTGCCTTCTACGGGAGATGAACTTATTGTGATTGTACATAAAAAATTATGTTTGATTTCTAGTTTTGAAATGCCTGATAATTAAGATATGCCTGGTACTTAAGAAATTCTTCCCAATTACTCCCAGTTTTCGAATTCATTTAAAATGTTTGCTCATTGTTTTTTTATGCGTGTATTTCTTGTGGTATTCCTTGTGTTGTTTTCCATGCACGCATGTGTTATGCCTGAGCGCACTGCTTTATTCAAGTCTGAGTGTAGTTTTGACTATGCATCATTTGTGTACTATCTTCTATGCACTTCCTCTGTTTTGTTGAACTGATACTCTGGCCCTTTGTGTGTGCCTCTGAACTGGATTTGTTTGTGTTTCTCTAAGTTGATATGTCATTTCTTTGTGTACATGCTCTGCATTATTTTTCTAAGTTTAATACACTGCCTTGCCAGATTATGCTTTATTATTTTGACCTGATGCACATGCTTGTTATGATACTTTATATGCATATGTGTTGCACCATCTACTTGAAACTGTGTCCTTGCTATGATGCAGCTGTTAATGCACCTGGCTGGTTGCACCTCTGGTTCCATTTGCATGCTTGTCTACTCGATCATGTGCATGCTCTACTTATGCACTTGCCTTTGAACTTGTTGTTTCCATTCTGGCTGTTTTATTTTTTGGTATCTGCATCATTGTACTATGTGTATATATGCACTTGATTTGATTTGCTACTCCATGCTTATGTTGAGCTATTTGGCTTGACCTCAAACTGCTTGGGTTGAGCTATTCAGCTTGATCTTGCATTTGTCCCTGAAATTTAATTTGTGCAAATGGGTTTTGTGTACTTGATCTTATGGCATGTACAGTGATACACTACGCATGACATAAGTGGCTTGTGCACATTATGAATAATTTTGGTGCCTATTTCAAAAATATGAAAAGAACAAAACCAAATAGACTGAGACAATTGCTGAGTTTAAAACTATTTATATTTTTGCATTTTGAATTTGTTTCCTTTTCCTTTTACTTTGTTGTTATTTGACAAACAAGCAAATGATTGAAGAAAAATAGTTGGAGTAAGAAGATAGAAAAGATTGAATTTGAATGAGTGAGTTTATTATATATGAGAGTGTTCTATATATGAGAGTGAAAAATAACATTGTATATAAGAATGTAAAATAGAGTTGTATTTGAAAGTGGAAAATATAGTGGAAGCTATGTTGTAAATGTGTAAAATTTGAAATTGTATTGAAATAAAATTTCATTTCTTTACCACTTCAGTAACGACCCGTAAATTTCGACAATTTAATTTGTTTATTTAATAGGATTTTTTTGTAATTTTTTTTGTAGAAATAATAAAGGGGGTAAATAAATAATAAAATGAAGGCTAAAATAAATTATATAAATGGTGACTTAAAACCTATTTATAGGGATTTGAATAAAATTCAAATGAATTAAGTAGAAAAAGATTCTTACCTGGATATAAAATTTAATACGAGAAATTTATGAGAATATTAAATAGATTTAATGCAATAAAAGAGTGTAAACGGTAATTGGAATAAATTAAGGAATCATGTTAATGCAAGTTAAAAATTTATAAATTTTGATAAGTAGTAGTTGTGTGAAGAATAAATATACAAGTATATTAAAAGTTATAATAGTGGGTTACTAGTAAATTCACTCATTTACCAATAAAAGATAATTATTTGTGCCTTGCTGATGATTTATAACATAACGGAAAAGAGTAAATGTATTCATTAGAATATTAGTTGAAATTGGGTAGGGAGTATAAGTAACAATGTTAATACAAGGTAAGTAATGCTGAATTTAAGTTAATGATAATGAATAGTGGTTAATTCAAATTTTGTAACGTATATTATAAATTACCTGCTTAATTGTTAATGGAATTAGAACTTGCAATAAGTCATATTAAAATAAATGAATGTTACACTTATGGAAAGTGAAATAACGTTCGTTTAAATGTTGAGTAATTATAGAGTCGTATTTATTAAGCGTTACTTTAATAAGTATGATTAATTGTGAAAGTAATACAAGATAGTAATTTGGGTAATAAAAAAAGTATGAAACTAAAAGATAAATTTGCAGAGAATATTTAGTTGTAATTAATATATTTGACAAAAATATAATAAATGTAGTGAAATCAAAATTTGTATAAGAAATTGTGAGGTTTTAATTGATTGGAATTTGTAGAATCAGGAATGGATTAAAGGTTATTGGATTTAAACAGGCAATCAATTGAAATAAAATTCAATCATTGAATGTTACGTTAAGATAAATTAAACGTTATGCAATTGAGATAAAGAATTGGAAAATGTAAAGTATCTGTATATATATATATATATATATATATATATATATATATATATATATATATATATATATTAAAATAAATGGTACCCAGGATGGTAATATGATAAATAGTGAATTTAAAGAATGTGAATCAGAATTTATTTATTTATATTGAAATTTAAAGTTCAATAATTGAATTTAATTGCAATTAAATGAGATTGGATATAGTTAAATAATTCGTTATTTGAAATAAAGATAATACGAGAAATTTGTGTGATAATTTGGAATTCAACATTTAATCCATCGGTTTGACAGGAATGAATGGAATACTAATTAATTTATTTAACTAAACGAAATTTTAGGATATTATTTATAATTTGGGAATTTAATGAAATTAAGATTTATATTAAAATTTATGAATTTACCTTCTTTAATTTGACATCTAAACTTGTTGGGATTTTGTAAATGATTAAGAATTTTTAAAA
The DNA here is from genome assembly GCA_030765085.1 of Allium cepa. Lineage (NCBI taxonomy): Eukaryota > Viridiplantae > Streptophyta > Magnoliopsida > Asparagales > Amaryllidaceae > Allium > Allium cepa. The sequence goes on from CM060931.1 coordinate 342,805,459, forward strand.
GTGATAAAATGGGTCAATTTTAGAATCTAAATATAAAATTGGATTTTATTTATTTATTTTAAATTTATTTAATTAATATAAAAATAGCCATTTTGGTCACGGACTCGGATTTCGACGAAACCAGTTTCGTCGGATCCGTAGCAGTGAATTATTGTAAGGTTTTAAGTTTCGTAGCGATCAGACTTATCATTTGATCGTACGAGCTCGAAACGCCTTGAAATCGATTTAATTGAAATCAATTTGAAATCAATTTGAAAATATTGATTTCAGCATAACTTCTTCATACGATCGAATTTGGACGTGAAACTTTTTCCATCGCGTTCAAAATATTTTAAAACACCTATTTGGATATGTGGGTTTAACAAATTTCATTCCGGGGTCAGAGCGGGTTTTTTGGGCCAATTATCGTTCAACACGTTGTTTATCGGATCCATCTACTCTATTTCTAACCTACCTATATAAACCCAGTTTTAAACCCTAGCCTCCATCTATTCTCATTTGTCTGTATGTTCATTTCCTCAACTCCTCCTCTTCCCAATGGCTGCAAACCTTAGATCTAAACTCAATTTCAAAAATCAAATCAAAAGTCAAAAATTCAAAGTCCTCAGAAAAATACCAAAAAAATATATGTTAATGCTCTCGATGAGCGTAATTCAAGGGTGCTATTCGTTTTTTTGATTCGGGTTGTGGTTTGATCAGAAATTGGACGTTTAGTTTCGCCTGTTCATCATCGTCGAAATCAAAGTCGTCGGGTTGAGAAACGGTTTCTGGGTTTGGTAGAGATTGACCAGAGGAGTTCATCTATATGGTTTATGTTGCGAATTAATGGCTGGATCGAGCTATTTAATTCGATTAGGGTTTTCTTTTAAGGCGGCGGCCGTGTGTTTTTCTCGAGCGACGTTGGAGCGGGGGCCTCGATGAGTGCTGCGTATGACATGGGGATGGCGTTGCTTCTGGCAGCGAGGCCACTGTCGACGGTAAGCCGCGATTGGATGCACGGTATTAGCAGTAGGTGGCGGCGCACTGTCTGGATCTCGCTAGGGTTCGAACTGGGCAAGAAACGCATGCGCAGGGAAGTATGTGACGTGACATACAAGTGAGTTCAATGTGTTCCCTTTTTTGTTTTTTTTTAAAATTAAAATTCAATTACAATTTTCGCAATATCTTGTGCATTCGATATCCGATTGACGTGCGGTTTATTTTGTTAGGATCATATTAAAATTCCAGACCTGATGACTCTGGTTTGGAAAATTTCTAAGACCGTTGAATTTTTGGGTTTAAATCGGATTTAAATTCGATTTAAATTCAAAAGGTGAGTGTTTTAACCCACTCACAATTTCTAAGTTTTCTTATGTTTGTTAAATTGATGTTAGATATGAGTAGAAATTTATTTATGACTGTTTTGCATAGTTTATTCATCATATCAGTTAAATCGCATTTATTTAATTTAATTGTTAATTAATTTTATTATTGCATATAGATTTACAGTAAAAAAAATTATTTATTTGCATATATTGTTCTGGTTGTTCCGTCATTAAGTTATTACTGAATATAAATGGTTAGTTAATACCTGTTATTTATTACCTGTATATCTTATATGCTCTATATTGATGTTTGTTTAAATTGATGATGATTGAAATAATTTGGTTGATGATTGATATTGGGTGAATAGATGATGTGTTCTATTTTATATAAACTGCAAGTTATTATGCATTTTCATTCCATTCGGGATTGCGGTTTGAAATGATATACAACCTCATTTTTATTTTTAAATTGCGGATTGAAATGATAAATATCTGTATCACTTGACCATAGGATAGAAAATTATATACAAGCACCGTGGTATATATATAAAATTATTTTTGAAATGATTTTTCTATGGTTTGGATAGGATACAGTTAATAAATATAAATTTTGATGTTTTATAAAATCTTATTTTATATATACATCTATAATTAAAGTATTTAATTTAAGCTATGTATGAATTTGTTAAATAAAATAAATAAGTTGAATAATGGAGTTTGATTATTTTATATGGTTAAGAACATGTTAAGATATTGGAAATATATAGAATTTTAAATGATTTAAATCAATTAAGATTGGGAGTTAAATTGGAACATTTATTTGGAATTGAGCTTAATTAAGAATTTAACTTCATAAGTTGATGTAAAATTTATTTACTTGAAATTTTAAAAAGGGTATGATATTTATAACTGAAGTTTATTCAACGTGAATTAAATAAGTATTTCTAGTATAAATAAATTGAAGGAAATTTCTTTTTAAGTAATTTGAGTTTTACTTAAATGATTACGGGTTTATTTTGAAATTATTGCAAACTAATTAATAGGACTTTAAATTGTTGAATAGAAATTTCCAACCTTTGTTCCAATTGTTCAATATTTAAGGTTTGAAATATATTGAAACTGAAGTGGTTATTGAAACTGAAAGCGATTTTAAAATCTATGGATTTTGACTTAATATTAAATAAATAAATTGTAAGTCGCGGGAATTATTTTATTTTATAAAGAAACTTTAAATGCAAACTATTTTATTCTATATACCGTTTGATATCCAAACCATCCAAGTTTTAGAAGTTATGATTTTAAAACTATGAATTTTCGAAGTATTATGGTTGAAAGTTATAATCCAAATGTTTGGTTTCCAATTATTATAAATTTTAAAGCAATATGATTGTGGAAAAGAAATATATTTGGAAAAAATGATATCATCGAATTGGGTTTTTATAAAAATAATATCAAAATGAATTGTTTGGAAATGGAAATGATATCGTATTTATGGGTTTTGAAATGGATAATTATATTCTGGTTTTAAAGTATAAACTATTTTAAAGACCGCGGTGTTATAATAACGTTTGGTTGTTGAAGAGACCGGGATCGGAAGTTGTCATACTCTCTGCCAATCCCGAAAACCACTTTAACAACCGTGTACGCTGTGGAGATTCCAGAATGAAGTAGGACGGTGGTGGCGTTTCCTTTATGGTAAATACGTGGATCCGACTCCCGTGAGTTGACATAAGGTGGCTAAAACAGGAGCGATCGACGGGTTAATAAGATAGCACCTTTGATCGGACACATCCCTTCGATATTATACTTTGACTTTTGGATTGATTCAGTGGCCACTTTTGATTTTATTTGGGGGCGTGGCTCGAGGTGGGCGGTAGCTGCGCGCTACGCGTTACCACCGACCCGGGAGCGTAATTGGTATATCTACCCTGGTATTGCCTAGTTGTGCCGTGTCACCTACCCTATCGCGCCTTGTACGAGTTTGGATTTCTCCCGTAGCTCGTGTGGTATCCTCTGGTGGCTTTCGGATCAGGAGGGGCTATGATATTGGATGGACTACTGGGACTATTATTGTGTTAAGGGGAATATTGGGTCACTCCTTAACGCTATTAAAAAGTAAGTTTATTTTACAATTAGACACTATTATAATAGCACAATATACTACATAGTAAATAGTTTAACGGATCCTTAGGAGATGTAAATCCCGAGCATCTCTTGAGTTACTGCACTCATATTTATTTCGGTTAATTTAACTCACATAAGATCTTTTAGTTCTGACTCGAGTGTTTTGTCTTTCAATTCGCTCGGGTCAGTCCGAGCGTTTCAGAATTTGAAGATTTTATTTCTGGAGGAAGAAGACTAAGATTTCATTATTATTATTATTATTATTATATTATATGGTTTCACTACACACTATATTCCGCTGCATAGATATTTATTGGTATGTGAACTCTGATATTTATTGTATAGAGAAGAATCAAATGTTTTGTAAACAGTTTTATGAACTGTATATTGATTATTATATTTTATCCTTCCGCTGTGAGATTCTGGTTTGTTTTTATTTCTTCTCTGTTTTTCTTATTTACCTCATAACAATCCGCCCTTCCGTATGGTTTGAATTGACATGTGTGTCGATTTAAAGCGTGCGAAAAGGCGGGATGTTACAGTTGGTATCAGAGCTTTGGTTTAGCGATAAACCTTAGCTTTGTGGGGTCTTACTCTTTATTAATAGCGTAGTAATACCCTATGGGAGTCGCTGAGAGTATATATATATGAGAGAGTGTATTTGTTAGTGTTACATAAAGATTTTAATATTGTGTTAATCTGCTCCGTTTTGTATTTATAAATTCCGGTTGATGCATGGTACGCTATGACATCAATAGGGATTTCTAAACACTTAATAGGACAGACGGACATAATATTTGTTTTATCTAGGTAAATGAAATAATTTTGCCTATTTTATTTTCTATATATATAATAAAATTTTCAAATGATATCTATATTTGGCTGAAATAGATTGGTTGATAGGTAATAAAATTATAATAATAGTTGAAATGAGATTTAAAATAAATAAATAAAATTTGGAAATTTAGAACTTAAGATCCGGGGTTTTGAAATTTTTCGAATAAATTTTGGAATATATTAATATTGTTTATAGGTATTTTCTGATATAAATATTTCAATATAATTCGGAAGAATTGTTTTAAAGAAGATTTTTTTTTGAGAAAATAAGTTTGTACTTTCCTCTCTGTCGCTGGAAAATAATTTCGGTGATGGCGGCCGCATAATCGACTTTCATTTTCAAGTTTCGAAGGGGAAAGGCCACTGTAGTAGTTTTACTGCAGACTCATTTTTTTTGAAATATATATATATTTGAATTGTTTTAAATATAATTAGAGATATATAAGTGTAAGAATATATTTATGAATTATTTTAAAATAAATTGAAAATTTAACCCTGTATTAAATTCTTGAATTTCCATTAATTAACTGTTTCAATTATTGTAGTGAAATGAAAGGGAAGTAATTAATAAAATTGAAACCTCTAATTTAGGTAAAAGATTTAAGGCTAAGTATAAAGGAAATAGCAAGAAAGTTGAAAGTGTAACTTATAAGAAAAAGGTAAAAATTTACTGAACAATGAATTAATTAAAAGAAATGGAACAAACTTGTATAAATTTTAAATTACACCCTTAAATAACATATATATATATATATATATATAACTTACCAAATATTAAAAATAGAAATGTTTAATAAGAGATTGTAATAGAATAATAGAATATTATATAAGTTGAAATTTGAAATAATGAGAGTATTCAATGAAATTGATGTTAAATGATAATTTAATGTTATAAACTTAAGTTAAAATTGAAATTTTACCAAGCAAATATAATTATAAGGAAGTATGACAAATAGATGATTATAAACTTAAATAATTAAAGTGTAAATAAATGAGGTCGTGCAATAATAAATGAATGAATAATTATAGTAGTTAATGGCATGACCTGAGTTAATGGAAATGAATAATAGTAAGTAGTAAGTGAAAATAAATGGATGTAATATAATAAGGAGAAATTGTAAACTTAAGAAAAGGGTTGCAGTTATTTCTAAATAAAATTGAAAGAAATAAATGAAAATAAAAAGAATAAACCGTTATATGAATGAAAAGAATCAAACAACAAATGTATGAACGGAATAAATAAGAATAGACTAAATCTATTGCTGAAATTGTTGTTTGTCCTGGTTTGTGGTTGTTGGGTTAGGAAACTTTAAATTTTGTTGGGATGGATGAATAATCCATTGTGTTTAATCTAAGAATGTTGAGTAAATGATACGCTGGATGGTTTATTCTTCATTCCATACAATATAAAGGTTTTGAACCCGAACAACTATTTGTTTATTTGGTTGAACGGTTGCTTTGAATTTGCTGTGTATGTTGTTGTTAAAATTGATGGGTGTTGTATTGTTTTGTTGTTGGCGATTGAAACCACTTAAATATTTCACTTTATATAAATTGTTAACCCTTTAGATTTTATAAGTGAAATGCAGGTTATGGAAGCAATTGCTACTGTTTTTGGTCCCATAGATTTAGCATAAATTGCCCGACAAATAGGTACGTTTTCGGATTACGGTTTATAGCTCTATTTTATATATTTTCCCGGGTAGGGATATATATTATTTTGGAAAATATTTGTGTATATTGTTATATTTATATTATACTTTCTTCCGAGCCTCTCCGTACAAAGGAAACTCTTTCAAATTTTCCGTAAATTTTGGACTTAGAAAATTTGAAAATGTTTAAAAACTTTAACAATTTATATATAAAGGATCTAAATGGGTATAAATTGGTATATTTTATGTTAAATTATTTTATTTTTTAGACTTATTTGTTTATAAATTTACTTAAGAAAGATATATTGATTTCTTAGTTTTTCGTTTCCCTTCTTTTCCTTTTCGGGGACGAAAAGTTTTGAGTGAGGGAGAGTGTAGCGACCCGTAAATTTCGACAATTTAATTTGTTTATTTAGTAGGATTTTTTTTGTAATTTTATTTGTAGAAATAATAAAGGGGGTAAATAAATAATAAAATGAAGGCTAAAATAAATTATATAAATGGTGACTTAAAACCTATTTATAGGAATTTGAATAAAATTCAAATGAATTAAGTAGAAAAAGATTCTTACCTGGATATAAAATTTAATACGAGAAATTTATGAGAATATTAAATAGATTTAATGCAATAAAAGAGTGTAAACGGTAATTGGAATAAATTAAGGAATCATGTTAATGCAAGTTAAAAATTTATAAATTTTGATAAGTAGTAGTTGTGTGAAGAATAAATATACAAGTATATTAAAAGTTATAATAGTGGGTTACTAGTAAATTCACTCATTTACCAATAAAAGATAATTAGTAGTGCCTTGCTGATGATTTATAACATAACGGAAAAGAGTAAATGTATTCATTAGAATATTAGTTGAAATTGGGTAGGGAGTATAAGTAACAATGTTAATACAAGGTAAGTAATGCTGAATTTAAGTTAATGATAATGAATAGTGGTTAATTCAAATTTTGTAACGTATATTATAAATTACCTGCTTAATTGTAAATGGAATTAGAACTTGCAATAAGTGATAATAAAATAAATGAATGTTACACTTATGGAAAGTGAAATAACGTTCGTTTAAATGTTGAGTAATTATAGGGTCATATTTATTAAGCGTTACTTTAATACGTATGATTAATTGTGAAAGTAATACAAGATAGTAATTTGGGTAATAAAAAAAGTATGGAACTAAGAGATAAATTTGCAGAGAATATTTAGTTGTAATTAATATATTTGACAAAAATATAATAAATGTAGTGAAATCAAAATTTGTATAAGAAATTGTGAGGTTTTAATTGATTGGAATTTGTAGAATCAGGAATGGATTAAAGGTTATTGGATTTAAACAGGTAATCAATTGAAATAAAATTCAATCATTGAATGTTGCGTTAAGATAAATTAAACGTTATGCAATTGAGATAAAGAATTGGAAAATGTAAAGTATATGTATATATATATTAAAATAAATGGTACCCAGGATGGTAATATGATAAATAGTGAATTTAAAGAATGGGAATCAGAATTTATTTATTTATATTGAAACTTAAAGTTCAATAATTGAATTTAATTGCAATTAAATGAGATTGGATATAGTTAAATAATTCGTTATTTGAAATAAAGATAATATGAGAAATTTGTGTGATAATTTGGAATTCAATATTTAATCCATCGGTTTGACAGGAATGAATGGAATACTAATTAATTTATTTAACTAAACGAAATTTTAGGATATTATTTATAATTTGGGAATTTAATGAAATTAAGGATTTATATTAAAAATTTATGAATTTACCTTCTTTAATTTGACATCTAAACTTGTTGGAATTTTGTAAATGATTAAGAATTTTTAAAAGTGATAAAATGGGTCAATTTTAGAATCTAAATATAAAATTGGATTTTATTTATTTATTTTAAATTTATTTAATTAATATAAAAATAGCCATTTTGGTCACGGACTCGGATTTGGACGAAACCAGTTTCGTCGAATCCATAACAGTGAATTATTGTAAGGTTTCAAGTTTCGTAGCGATCAGACTTATCGTTTGATCGTACGAGCTCGAAACGCCTTGAAATCGATTTAATTGAAATCAATTTGAAATCAATTTGAAAATATTGATTTTAGCATAACTTCTTCATACGATCGAATTTGGACGTGAAACTTTTTCCATCGCGTTCAGAATATTTTAAAACACCTATTTTGATATATGGGTTTAACAAATTTCGTTCCGGGGTCAGAACGGGCTTTTTGGGCCAATTATCGTTCAACACGTTGTTTATCGGATCCATCTACTCTATTTCTAACCTACCTATATAAACCCAGTTTTAAACCCTAACCTCCATCTATTCTCGTTTGTTTGTACGTTCATTTCCTCAACTCCTCCTCTTCCCATTGGCTGCAAACCCTAGATCTAAACTCAATTTTCAAAAATCAAATCAAAAGTCAAAAATTCAAAGTCCTCAGAAAAATACCAAAAAAATATATGTTAATGCTCTCGATGAGCCTAATTCAAGGGTGCAATTCGTTTTTTTGATTCGGGTTGTGGTTTGACCAGAAATTGGGCGTTTAGTTTCGGTCGTTCATCATCGTCGAAATCAAAGTCGTCGGATTGAGAAACGGTATCTGGGTTTGGTAGAGATTGACCAGAGGAGTTCATCTATATGGTTTGTGTCGTGAATTAACGGCTGGATCGAGCTATTTATTTCGATTAGGGTTTTCTTTTAAGGCGGCGCCCATGTGTTTTTCTCGAGCGACGTTGGAGCAAGGCGCCTCGAGGTGTGCTGCGTATGACGTGGGGATGGCGTTGCTTCTGGCAGCGAGGCCACTATCGGCGGTAGGCCTCGATTGGATGCACGGTATTAGTAGTAGGTGGCGGCGCACTATCTGGATCTCGCTAGGGTTCGAACTGGGCAAGAAACGCATGCGCAGGGAAGTACGTGACGTGGCATACAAGTGAGTTCAATGTGTTCCCTTTTTTGTTTTTTTTTAAAATTAAAATTCAATCACAATTTTCGCAATATCTTGTGCATTCGATATCCGATTGACGTGCGGTTTCTTTTGTTAGGATCGTATTAAAATTCCAGACCTGATGACTCTAGTTTGGAAAATTTCTGAGACCGTCGAATTTTTGGGTTTAAATCGGATTTAAATTCGATTTAAATTCAAAAGGTGAGTGTTTTAACCCACTCACAACTTCTAAGTTTTCTTATGTTTGTTAAATTGATGTTAGATATGAGTAGAAATTTATTTATGACTGTTTTTCATAGTTTATTCATCATATCCGTTAAATCGCATTTATTTAATTTAACTGTTAATTAATTTTATTATTACATATAGATTTACAGTAAAAAAAATTATTTATTTACATACAAACTGCTGGTTAAACCGTCATTAAGTTATTATTGAATATAAACGGTTAGTTAATAGCTGTTATTTATTACATGTATATCTTATATGCTCTATATTGATGTTTGTTTAAATTGATGATGATTGAAATAATTTGGTTGATGATTGATATTGGATGAATGGATGATGTGTTCTATTTTATATAAACTGCAAGTTATTATGCATTTTCATTCCATTCGGGATTGCGGTTTGAAATGATATACAACCGCATTTTTATTTTTAAATTGCGGATTGAAATGATAAATATCTGTATCACTTGATCATATGATAGAAAATTATATACAGGCACCGCGGTATATATATATATAAAATTATTTTTGAAATGATTTTTCTATGGTTTGGATAGGATACGGTTAATAAATATAAATTTTGATGTTTTATAAAATCTTATTTTATATACACATCTATAATTAAAGTACTGAATTTAAGCTATGTATGGATTTGTTAAATAAAATAAATAAGTTGAATAATGGAGTTTGATTATTTTATATGGTTTAGAACATGTTAAGATATTGGAAATATATAGAATTTTAAATGATTTAAATCAATTAAGATTGGCAGTTAAATTGGAATACTTATTTGGAATTGAGATTAATTAAGAATTTAACTTCATAAGTTGATGTAAAATTTATTTACTTGAAAGTTTAAAAAGGGTATGATATTTATAACTGAATTTTATTCAAGGTGAATTAAATAAGTATTTCTAGTATAAATAAATTGAAGGAAATTTCTTTTTAAGTAATTTGAGTTTTACTTAAATGATTACGGGTTTATTTTGAAATTATTGCAAACTAAATAATAGGACTTTAAATTGTTGAACAAAAATTTCCAACCTTAGTTCCAATTGTTCAATATTCGAGGTTTGAAATATATTGAAACTGAAGTGGTTATTGAAACTGAAAGTGATTTTAAAATCTATGGATTTTGACTTAATATTAAATAAAATAAATTGTAAGTCGCGGGAATTATTTTATTTTATAAAGAAACTTTAAATGCAAACTATTTTATTCTATATACCGTTTGAATATCCAAACCATCCAAGTTTTAGAAGTTATGGTTTTAAAACTATGAATTTTCGAAGTATTATGGTTGAAAGTTATAATCCAAATGTTTGGTTTCCAATTATTATAAATTTTAAAGCAATATGATTGTGGAAAAGAAATATATTTGGAAAAAATGATATCATTGAATTGGTTTTTTATAAAAATAATATCAAAATGAATTGTTTGGAATGGAAATGATATCGTATTTATGGGTTTTGAAATGGATAATTATATTCTGGTTTTAAAATATAAACTATTTTAAAGACCGCGGTGTTATAATAACGTTTGGTTGTTGAAGAGACCAGGATCGGAAGTTGTCATACTCTCTGCCAACCCCGAAAAACACTTTAACTACCGTGTACGCGGTGGAGATTCCAGAATGAAGTAGGACGGTGGTGGCGTTTCCTTTAAGGTAAATACGTGGACCCGACTCCCGTGAGTTGGCATAAGGTGGCTAAAACAAGAGCGATCGACTGGTTAATAAGGTAGCACCTTTGATCGGACGCATCCCTTCGATATTATACTTTGACTTTTGAATTGATTCAGTGGCCACTTTTGATTTTATTTGGGGGTGTGGCTCGAGGTGGGCGGTAGCTGCGCGCTACGCGTTACCACCGACCCGGAAGCGTAATTGGTATATCTACCCTGGCATTGCCTAGTTGTGCCGTGTCACCTACCCAATCGCGCCTTGTACGAGTTTGGATTTCTCCCGTAGCCCGTGTGGTATCCTCTAGTGGCTTCTCGATCAGGAGGGACTATGATATTGGATGGACAACTGGGAGTATTATTGTGTTAAGGGGAATATTGGGTCACTCCTTAACGCTATTAAAAAGTAAGTTTATTTTACAATTAGACACTATTATAATAGCGCAATATACTACATAGTAAATATTTTAACGGATCCTTAGGAGATGTAAATCCCGAGCATCTCTTGAGTTACTGCACTCATATTTATTTCGTTTAATTTAACTCACATAAGATCTTTTAGTTCCGACTCGAGTGTTTTGTATTTCAAATCGCTCGGGTCAGTCCGAGCGTTTCAGAATTTGAAGATTTTATTTCTGGAGGAAGAAGACTAAGATTTCATTATTATTATTATTGTTATATTATATGGTTTCACTACACACTATATTCCGCTGCATAGATATTTATTGGTATGTGAACTCTGATATTTATTGTATAGAGAAGAATCAAATGTTTTGTAAACAGTTTTATGAACTGTATATTGATTATTATATTTTATCCTTCCACTGTGAGATTCTGGTTTGTTTTTATTTCTTCTCTATTTTTCTTATTTACCCCATAATAATCCGTCCTTCCGTATGGTTTGAATTGACATGTGTGTCGATTTAAAGCGTGCGAAAAGGCAGGATGTTACAACTTCTATCCATGTTTTATAATAGTACTGAATAAACACATCTAGAAATATATATGTTTATTATCATCAAACAAAAATCATAAATTATTATATTCTATGTCATCCCGTAAATCCAAACAGACTTCTAAGTCAACACAATCCTCTACTTCCGAGCCTATCTCTCAAATGCTTAGCAAAGTACATGCGTCTTAGGCCCTTCTCATAAAAAGTTGCCTCTGCTGCTTCCACTATGGATATCATTCCAACTGCAAGTGCCATGTCAAAGTTGCGATGCTTGCACCCTGATCTGTAATTTACCACGGTTAAGTTTAATTACAAGTTGAGGAACATTCCTAAGAAAGTGGCGAACCAAAGTGCCCTTTTCTACAATGACCTGGCAGAACAATACTATGTCTAGAAGAGGTTGGCCAAAGCTATGTTTGATACCAGTAAAGCCATCTAACTCATCATTCAACAATAAGAGTTTGAGAAGAAGGACCGTGAGAGAATATACCAATTTTATTCTAAGGAGATAAATGAGCTAAAAGGAAGGTGGCCAAAAAAAGACAAGGTTATAGAGGATGTTGACAAGAGGCATCAAAATGAAACATAGGCTATGGATGCTAAAGTTAAAATGATGGAAGAGAAAGTCCAAAAGCCCACATTAAGTGTGGCACATTTGCAAAAGAAAAAGCCACACTCCTAATGCCCTCGACACTTAGGCTCTTACCATCATAAACCTCCAGCCTAGGTGAAAAGAGAGAAAAATGAAAAAACAATGCACATCCCTTGGCCAAGAAACATATGTAGGAGGTCATTTAAACAAAAGATGCTATGAAGTTTAGATGGAAGTCTTAAAACTCAAACTTCATGTCCTCAAGGTCAAAAAAGATAAAGAAGAGCTTCCCGACAAGATCAAGGCCAACCTGGTGTGTTTTTATGCTAATATAATCAAAACTGCCAACATCAAGTGGATAGAAGTAGGATATCCCGAGGTGTTGCTTTCTAAGCCAACACAATCCTCTACTTTCGAGCCTATCTCTCAAATGCTTGGCTAAAGACACGTGTCTCAGACCCTTCTCATAAAAGCTGCCGCTACTGCTTCCACTGTTGCTACCAGTCCAACTGCAAGTGCTATATCAAAGATGCGATGTTTGCACCCTGATCTCTATTTTACCAAGGTAAAGTTTAATTACAAGTTGAGGAACATTCCTAAGAAAGAGTCAAACCAAGATGCCCTTTTCAACAATGACCTGGCAGAACAATACTATGTCTAGAAGGGGTTGGCCGAAGCAATGTCTGTTACCAATAAATCCAACTAACTCATCATTCAAAAATAAGAGTTTGAGAAGAAGGATCATGAGAGAATCTACCAATTTTATTCTAAGGAGATAGATGAGCTAAAAGGGGAGGTGGCCAAAAAGACAAGGTTATAGAGGATGCCGAGAAGAAGTATCAAAATGAAACAAAGGCTATGGATGCTAAGGTTAAACCGATGGAAGAGAAAGTCCAAAATGCCCACATTAAGTGTGGTACATTTGCAAAAGAAAAATCCACACTCCTAACCATGCTCGACACTTAGACTCTTACCATCATAAACCTCCAGCCTAGGTGAAAAGAGAGAAAAATGAAAAGACAATGCACATCCCTTGGCCAAGAAACATATGTAGGAGGTCATTCACCCAAAATATGCTATGAAGTTCAGAGAGAAGTCTCCAAACTCGAATTTCATGCCCTCAAGGCCAAAAGAAGAGCTTCCTGACAAGATCAAGGCCAACCTGGTGTGTTTTTATGATAATATAATCCAAACTAGCAATATCACAACGATGAGTTGATGAAGAAGAAATGAAAGCCACTCTCCTTGATGGTAATGATTTGGAGGCCCTAGCTAAGGGTCATGCAGAACGAGTGCTTGAAGCTTCAACCTTTACACGAATGCCCATCAGGCATCTGCCGAGTCTAGCTTCAAAGTGGAGCAGAGAACATTGCTCATATTGAAGAGGAGCCCCAGGAGAACACTTCTATTTCCATGGTGGCTAGCTCTATGGCAGTCACTATTCCCACGTTTGTGCACTACCATCTACTATTGCCACTGCCACTACAACGACAATGACAATAGCTCCAACTATCGAAAGGTACAACATGGAACATCCAGGTTTTGTTACGCCGCCGACTTCGCCCAACCTTCCAATTCTCACACCTATATGTAAAGAGGGGCATGTCGCGGATTCACCCAAAGATTTCACTCCGACTATAGGAGGTATATCTTTAATTACCCGATCTTGGAAAAGCACTAAAAGTCTTTTAAAGAAGATTTTAACCTCTATCACTCCATTTTCCTTCTTACAGGTAAACCCGCTGCTATAGTGCTTCCAGCCATTTCTCCTAAGGCCCTTTCGACGACTGCTCTTGCCACCACATCCATCAGCGTCTCAGCTTTATTTTCAATCTCCACCTTCTTTGTTGGATCTGGCCCTGGTCCTAAAGCTAAAAAGATGGATGAATTAGCGGAAGAGATCTTAGGTGAACTTGATTGTAACGACCCGAAATTTTCTAACCCGAAAATTCCAGATAGTTATGAAAAAGAAGAAAGAGATAGAGGAAGAAGAACAGAAACACCAAACATCTCACAATCGCAGCGGATAACATATAATAATAAATAATAATAATTTACAAAAGATTACCATATCTGTCGATTACATTTAATATACATCAGAGTTTCACATTATATACAGTCACTAAATATTTACAATTATCATATCTCAGACAACAATAATATAAATACAGCGGAAATACTCTATACGCTCCTGCCATCCAGCTCGCCTCTTGAGCTCCAAAACGTACCTACCTGAAAATCTGTAATACTCGGTCTGACCCGAGCATTACACCAAAGTAACACCCGGGTCAGGCTGGAAACCAGCGTGAGTAAACCCATTTAACACGAAATACCAAAATAATTAACTGATATAAACCCAGGTAACTCATATCAATTTAACAAATTCACAGTTTGTTATAAACAACGCTTATTTCACACGTCCATTTCTAAGTACCAAACTTAGATAAAACAATCCAATTCACCTAAATCATTTCATCCCATCCTATTGATTTCACAAATCAATTTATAAAAATTCGAAGTGGTTTCGGGCATTTCAAAATACCCGACCCCGGCCTCTTCGAAACTCATGTCATCTCAATCCAAATTATTCCAGTGAAATACACAATATTTCATATCAAAGATATCAACTCATTCAAGCATTCAATACCAATCAGTCACCCATAAGCCATGCTTCATCACATACGAATTAATTCAATTGATTCAAATTGAATATCTAACCATAGTCATTTAACATTGATTAACCAACATTCATAAGCAATTTCTTCATTTAACAAGGATTAATTCCAAAACAATTAATCAATCACCCATTCCCTATTCATTCATCTTAATTAATCACCCTGAATTAAATATTCCCAACTACAATCAAATGACCATCTCTAATTCATTCCACGCTATTAATTATTCTTAACCCAAAATCGATAAATAATCTTAATTACCTCATAAATTAATTTAAACTTTCATCAATTAATTAATTCTTGATCTCTTATATTAACGAATTTCCCATGAGTCAATTATTGTGATTAATCACAATCAATCGTTGCTTACATCATTAATTATATAAATTAAGGGTTTCCAATTTTATTTTAATTTGTCCTAATCAGACTTTAATTATATTAATGAAACCACTTTATTAATCATTTTCGATTAATCCCAAACTGTAATTAACTATCTTTCATTTACTTCACTTACAAATTAATTACTCATTATTTAACTATCTTAATTAATCTCTTGATTAACTTCACAAAGTAATTATATTTTATTAATTTCATTAAGTAATTACGACTCACACCATCAAATGATTTTTTTCTGAATTACCTATACGTAGTTAATTAACTTACAACTTAATTTATTATCTATTCAACCCTTAAATTACTAAGTTAAATAACCCAACCCATTAATTAATTGAATTAATTAATTATTCATTTAAATTATCCTACCTATTTAATGGATCACAATTCATTAAACCTTATTAATTTTAATGGAACCAATTTCTTATTTACGATTTAAGTTTAAAACTATTTAAACCCAAATACTTCGAGTCAAACAACAATTTATTCGGAGACCATTCAATAAACCAAAATTACCAAATCAACAATTCTCAACACACACATCAAATCAATTTAATCATTCAAATAATTATTTTAATTGGCTATTGAAATTTACTAATATCTCAGCTGAGTGAGATTTACTCACCTTTATCGTTTTGCAGCCCATTTCCTTTACGACTTGTTCTTCACGATCATTGACCTTGTAAAACATTAGATGTTTTATTAATATTCAAGTCAATTGAGCAATTTAAATTTCCATTTGATAATTTAATTAACTACTAATTTCATTTTGAACAATTAAATTAAATTTAAACTAATTTCCCTTTCTTACAGATTTTCCTATTCCTTTAATAAATTCTTTTCAGTAACCAAGGTAAATTAAGTAAGTTTATTAAATACATATTTTTAACAATAGCTAGCAAGTTTAAAATGTGAAAAACATAACTGCCCTTTTTTAAATTCCTTCTCCATATCACTTTTCCTTTTTCACCTAGCATGGTTACCGGTAAAATAGAAATAGTATACACTTCCTTTTTAGATTTTTAATTGAAGACCAGAAAATATTGTTTAACATGATTACTGATTTAGAATTAAAATATGTGTATATTATCTGATTAAATTAAAACAAGGATGTTTTAAAATCTGCTGTTAAGTCCTGATAGATGAATCCACAGTCGACAATCTAACTACAAGTTCAAACCTTATGTAAATCAAATTAAAAACGTTTGAATTTTAAGTTATCCCAAATTTTACATACATGTAGATTTAATTTTTTTAAAAAAAAGAAAGAAACAAAAGCTTATACCTGCAGATAACAACCCCATATCCAACGTCGACGAAACCCCACGCATTGCTCAGATCTCGATCGCCCACAATTCCTTGCTACTGCCATCGACGAACGAGCGCCCATCTCAAATCGCGACCCACACGAACTTGTCGGCCTTCGCCCTATCCAAATCCCAATCGTACGCCGCCTCCAAGCCTATCGCAACCCCATACTTCCCACACCCTAGCGTGCTGCCCTAGCTTGCTCTGGCCATCGTGCGACAATAGTCGAGCCTCAGCCCACGACGTCGATGGTCTCCGAGCTCGCGATACACCCTTATTTTATATATATTGTTTATGTCTGGGTTTGATTCATTTTGGTGGAATGATATTTAGGAAGAGAGGAATTCGAATTGGGAAGGAAGGGTGCGGCCATTTTCCTTTTTCTCGGCTTCAATTTATTTTATTGTTTTAGAACTGAAAAGGAGAGAGGTAGATATAGTAGTATCGGCCATAAGGCTTCTTGGGGAAGAGAACGAGTTAAAGTTGAAGATAGCGGCTCGTATCAGAGTATAGGGTATCTGAGGTGAGAGGTTAGGTTGGCTAAAAGATGTAATAGGGTTTGACTAATTATTTTATTTTATTTTATTCAAAAATCTCGTTGCATAACGCGAAATCCCGAACCCCAAATCAGACATGCCGACAGACGTTTATAAGGTTTTACCCGCGTTCCGAACACAATGGAACGTGTTTCGGAAGCTAATTCAATCATATGCGTGAGTTACGGAATCAAATGATCGATATTAAATTAAATTGATTAAAATAAATATAAGCGTTTCGAGCTGCCAGGGTCAAACGACAACTCCGATTGCTACGAAAATTGAAATCCGATAATAACTAACTATTACGGATCCAATGGAACTGGTTTCGTCAATTTTCGAGACTGTGTCCCGGAAGGCTATTTTAAAATTCAATTTAAACTATATATTTTTAAATTGAACAAATTTACCCTTAAATTAAATTTCACACGTTCTATTATTTTCAGAACCATCCTTAAAATTTTATAAGCCTACAAATTATTCTAATCAGGCTTAGAAATTTCAAATTCAACAATTTACCCAATTTCAATTATTAAACTAAGTAGTTAAACTATATAATTCATTCATTTAATTATTAAGTAAATATTGGTATCTTGAATTTCAAGTTAAAATTAACTTTTCAAATGTTTAAAATCAATTTACTATTCAATTTTAAATTGTTAGAAATTCCGGGTCGTCACATTCTTTCCCCCTTAAAAGAATTTCGTCCCCGAAATTACTATTTAGGAAGAATGGACCAATACCCGTTTACCTTCTCTTCAAAACTCACGATTCAACACTCTACCAACTGTCTTTTATTAATGACTCACTATCACCTTAACTAGCCTCCCAAAATCTTTTATAGTTTCAAATACTACCCTTCCGTTCAATCATTTAAATTTCAATTTAAAACCAAATTTGGAATTATCAAAATTTCTCAAAATTTTTTTCTAACTCTCTAAATTCGCGAAATTTTTTGCCAGCGTCTCCTTTGCGCGGCTAACTCGGTACTACTACAAAAGGCCTCTACGGGCTCCCAAATTCCAAAAGAAAACAAAAGCCAAGTGGCTACATCAAAAACCCAATCCAATTCATACAGAAATTAAAATACATACCTTTTTGTCGGGCACTTCACGTTTATCTTTTGGAATCAAATCAAATTTTCTTTTCCCTTTATAATACCCGCATATCTTTCTGAGCAATCATATCCAATCATGATTTTCCAATCATTTTATACATTTCTTACAGAAGTTCTCACATCCACTTCTATTCAATTTAGTTTTTCCCATTTCCATATGAATTCTATTTACTTTCAATTCTGAACTATTGAATTTATCTCCCATTTATAACTGATTCATATTAATTTCATCTTCTAATTTACATTAGTCTTTAAGTTGGAATCGTTTTGTCATTAACCAATTTTTTTCCAAAATTTTCAAAAAAATTCTAACTCCCAAAATTTTGGAATTTTTTTTGGCAGAGTCTCCTTTGTACGGAGGAGCTTTTGCAATTTGACAAGAGATATAAATATGTATACATCGACCCACACGGTCGGAAAAAGCAAAAACAGTTCATATTTTCTATTTTTATTGCGTAGGCGTACCTTATTTAGCATTTTAAGCAAGCAGCTTATTTATTTTAGCAATTAGTGCAATCCAAATCCAGCCAAACGGCTTTCAGGTACCTGTATTTACTCAATTTAAATATGTAAGTGCCATATATAGAGAATTTATTAACATTCTACTTACTTTCAATAGCTAAACATTATTAAACGTCAAGTACCAAACACTTCCTATAAACAATTAATATGCTTTAAAGCTAATTCAAGTTCTTTTCAACCAATTCATATGTCGTTTCATTTAAGTTTTAACGGTTCACAACTCGATTTCTAACATTCCATTGATTTATAATCCAAACAAGCTCATTTTCACTTCAATTGATTCAAAATCAAATTTACTTAATCTCTATCAACTCATAAAATTTAATTACTTTGGTTTACGCCAAGCAACAATTATTGCTATGCAATCTCGACGATATTCGCTTAATAAGGTATTCTATTTTAGTTTATAGCTACTTTAAATAAATTTCCAATTCATTTATATTTAATTCCACTTCATTTCTACTTTATGTACCCACTATTCATTAGCTCGACACATTTCATTCTTGTATACTACTAGCCATTTCCAGATTAATTTAATCCAAGCTTTATTTAATGAGTTTTCACTCTTATCCGAAGCCAAGCTTCCATAAATTTTAAATGTAAGTTAATTTACTTTAGTTTATTCCAACATCAAACTTAAGTTTGTTTCTATTTGATTCTCATTTACGCAGTTTCCATTAAATTCAGTTAGCCCATCAATTTTAAATTTTAATTTCAACTCGCCTTCTCAATTTATCAAAATAATATCCAAGCACAACTTAACTTATTTATACTTCCAATTAATATACCACCAAATTTAAGTTCATTCTAATAATCCAATTCCAATCACAACTTGATTTAGTTTTTTTTTTCCAGACTTCATCTATTTATTACTTAACCCAATCAACCTATTTTTAAATTTTTAATTTACCTACTTAATTCGTTATCGAATTTATTTTATTAATACAAGGCTATTCTCAATTTATTTCTATTCACTTGGATTCTGTTTTGCAACTCAAACCATTTCTATTATAACCACTTCTCTTATATCCAATTTACTTGCAAATTTCATTAAATATTATTCAAATCACCTTTGAATTTTATTTGTAAGTCAACCATCACATTCTCAATCCAACTCTATTTTATTTCCATTTTATAGCATCTTCACTTATGCAATTCATTATCAAATCCAAGTTGAATTCTATTTACAATTCTAATTCACTTTTCAAACTCTATTATTAATTTACAATCCATTTGTTTAACCACGTTAAATTTTCTTAACATACTTTATCAAATAATTTATTTAGCTGATTTGCTTACTTCCATTTTTAATTTAATAATCGATTTTTAATTACAAAGAATCACTTCATTAAATTTTCCCGAGTTTCAATTTTATTTTATAATTTCAGTTTGGGTTTCCCTTGATTTTCCAAAATTCCAACCTTTTACTTTAAAATCTTAGAAAAGCTTTTAAATTCACATAATACTATTAAAATATCTCTTTATAGAAATGCTTTTTATAACTCGATGTCTCAACCAGTCCATCCTTATTCTCATAGAAATTAAGTCATACGTTGATCAGGCGTAGGACTGAAAATCTATAAGTACTTGGTAAACCCGTTTCAACACCTAGTGAAAATACTTGAAAAATAATTTTATTGAAAATATAGAAAACAGTTTTGTTGAAAATAGAAGAAATATCTTTGGTGACAATGCTCTGAAAATCATCACCCCCATCCATGGTCACAGTTACATTCCAGGGTTACGTTGCCGTCGCAACAAAAGTCCATGCAACTGTAGGCTCTCCGCGGCCCTCTCAATTACGCCATGGATCCCACACAACATATCACAGTTACATCCAGGGTTACGTTGCCATCACAGCAAATGTCCATGTAACTGCAGGCTCTCCGCGGCCTCTGATTTTCGCTGTCAAAATGAAACCTCTCCACTCCTACATAGGTCGCAGCCTGCCGATATAAAATCAAACGCAGACCGTTGGCTCTCAGCGGCACACACGACTTCCGCTATGTTATACCATAGGTCGCAGTCTACCGATATAAAATCAAACGCAGACTGTTGGCTCTCAGCGGCACACACGACTTCCGCTATGTTATACCATAGGTCGCAGTCTACCGATATAAAATCAAACGCAGACTGTTGGCTCTCAGCGGCACACACGACTCCCACTATGATATAAACTACTCATAATCCTCAGGAACTAGTTTTGTCCGGACTCCTCACAGGATCAACTTTAGAACCCCCCTTGGGCTCAAGGCAGCACCACCCAGTGGCACTCCTGAGAAGTTCATTTCAAGGAAGCGCCTTTTCCCCCAGAGCCATCATCAAAACACTTTATACTATACACATATAGTATCTTTCAAATCATACACCTAGTATGAATCTTATAAAAACCTCCTTTACACAAAATCGATTATCCCAAAATCGATAATTCTCAAATCAGGCTTTCCAAATTCCATATATTGATTTTACCCAAAAATCAAAAGCCTTTCCAAATTCAAAGGTTCTCAAAACCTTTTCCAAAATCCTCATAAGATCCTCTATATATATATTCAAATATATATAATTTTTTTTAAAACTTTGGATCATTTCAAACTTATATAAAATCCCTTTCTATTCACATTTCCTTAAATTCCCTTTACTTATTTACAATTGCCTTAATCCCCACTTGGATTATCACTTCAATTCTTATCTCAGTTGGGTATTAAATCCATAACAGTTTGAACTCCCCGGTTTATTTAGAAAATAGCTTGAATTTTTTTTAAAAAAATAGATAAGTAGTTGAAAAATAATTAATAGTTTGCAAAATAGCTTTATAATAATTAACTAATGGTAAAATAGTTGAAAAATAGTTAAATGGTTCCAGAAATTTTAGATAATTGCAAAATAGTTGGAAATTAATAATTTATTTATAAAATAGTTGAAAGATAGTAATTAGTTTAGAAAACAAATAAAAGATAGTTAAATAGCTCCAAAATTAATGATAAAACAAATATAAAATAAGTTAGCTTTAAAAAGAAAGGTTGTATATATTTAATAGCTTAGAAAATAAATTTATATTAAAACAATTCATATTGAAAATAGTCAAGAGTCAAACTATTCACTTCCCCAACTAATTTCCATTTAAATTTACCCAATTCCAATTCAAATAACTCCAAATTCCATTAGAATTGATTTATTCCCAATTCAAGTTGAATCAATCTTGATTCCTTTCCCAATTTAAACCAAATTCAATTTTGAACTAACTCAATTTAAATCTTGAATTTAAACTACCTCGAATTATATAAATTCGAGTTAAATTCTCAAAGGTTGGTTTAACCCTTTTAAACCAAATTAACTTTTATTCAAAGTTTTTAATCAATTTAATTTCTTAGTCCAATTCTCAAAATTCCATTTGATCTTTAAACTTTTACAACTTTGATTACAAATTTCAATTTTACATCATCTATTTACAATCAATTACATTCACATTTTGCTTTTAACTCAGAATTATACATTTTATTTAGCCAATAAATTTTTTATTCCATAAACATTTAATCAAGATTCCAGAGCTTAAAATTTTTTCCAAAATTTCAATATCACCTTAGAATTCAACTATTTCCAAAATTCTTTGGCAAATTCATTTATCCCTTTGAACTTAAAAACCAAACCCAGTTCACAAACAATTCCAATTTAAAACAATTTGGTAGTAATTTCTCTTCTAAAAACTTGAAAATAGACATCGATAATGCAGCAGTCATCATCGACGTTATTTTCCAGTGACCGAAAGAGTTCAATGCTTTTATCTCTTTAAAAACATTTCCAAACATTTTTAATTTCAAATCTCCAATATTTCAAATTCAACACAAAATTTTTTTTTTTGAAATAATACTATTATTTCTCCAAAACATTTGGGAACCACTTTCAAATCCAAAGGAATTTTAAATTTCCCCAAAATTCCAAATTCCCAATCCATCCAATTCATATTTAAGCATTACTCTGGAATTTTATTCTTACGTTATTTTCAAATATTCTTTGAAATTTTGTTTCAAATTATAATCTCATTTATTTATGAAGTTTATTTCAACTTATAAATTTCATTTACAATCTATATTTCAAATTCTATTTTGTTATATAAGTTTATTCTTCAACTTTGATTATAAGTTTCAATTTGGTCGTATTTTATATTACTTCTTAACTTAATTCCAATAATTTAACAACCAATCACCTAAATATTCATTAGAAGGAAATGTTGCTATATATATATATATCAAAATATATTTTTATATAAAATCATTAAAAATCTTTATAAGCAAATAACAAGTACGCTCTCATACACACACACACACACACACACACACACACACTAAACTCATTCTAGAGTACTACGGACTCTATTCAATGAGTAATCCCCACCAGAGCCAAGGTTCTCGCTTAACCTTCAGCTCTGATACCAAATGTAACGACCTGAAATTTTCTAACCCGAAAATTCCAGATAGTTATGAAAAAGAAGAAAGAGATAGAAGAAGAAGAATAGAAACACCAAACATCTCACAATCGCAGCGGATAACATATAATAATAAATAATAATAATTTACAAAAGATTACTATATCTGTCGATTACATTTAATATACATCAGAGTTCCACATTATATACAGTCACTAAATATTTACAATTATCATATCTCAGACAACAATAATATGAATACAGTGGAAATACTCTATACGCTCCTGCCATCCAGCTCGCCTCCTGAGCTCCAAAACGTACCTACCTGAAAATCTGTAATACTCGGTCTGACCCGAGCATTACACCAAAGTAACACCCGGGTCAGGCTGGAAACCAGCGTGAGTAAACCCATTTAACACGAAATACCAAAATAATTAACTGATATAAACCCGGGTAACTCATATCAATTCAACAAATTCACAGTTTGTTATAAACAACGCTTATTTCACACGTCCATTTCTAAGTACCAAACTTAGATAAAACAATCCAATTCACCTAAATCATTTCATCCCAGCCTATTGATTTCACAAATCAATTTATAAAAATTCGAAGTGGTTTCGGGTATTTCCAAATACCCGACCCCGGCATCTTCGAAACTCATGTCATCTCAATCCAAATTATTCTAGTGAAATACACAATATTTCATATCAGAGATATCAACTCATTCAAGCATTCAATACCAATCAGTCATCCATAAGCCATGCTTCATCACATACGAATTAATTCAATTGATTCAAATTGAGTATCTAACCACAGTCATCTAACATTGATTAACCAACATTCATAAGCAATTTCTTCATTTAACATGGATTAATTCCAAAACAATTAATCAATCACCCATTCCTTATTCATTCATCTTAATTAATCACCCTGAATTAAATATTCCCAACTACAATCAAATGACTATCTCTAATTCATTCCACGCTATTAATTATTCTTAACCCATAATCGATAAGTAATCTTAATTACCTCATAAATTAATTTAAACTTTCATCAATTACATTAATTCTTGATCTCTTATATTAACGAATTTCCCATGAGTCATTTATTGTGATTAATCACAATCAATCTTTGCTTACATCATTAATTATATAAATTAAGGGTTTCCAATTTTATTTTAATTTATCCTAATCAGACTTTAATTATATTAATGAAACCACTTTATTAATCATTTTCGATTAATCCCAAACTGTAATTAACTATCTTTCATTTACTTCACTTACAAATTAATTATTCATTATTTAACTATCTTAATTAATCTCTTGATTAACTTCACAAAGTAATTATATTTTATTAATTTCATTAAGTAATTACTACTCACACCATTAAATGATTTTTTTCTGAATTACCTATACGTAGTTAATTAACTTGCAACTTAGTTTATTATCTATTCAACCCTTAAATTACTAAGTTAAATAACCCAACCCATTAATTAATTGAATTAATTAATTATTCATTTAAATTATCCTACCTATTTAATGGATCACAATTCATTAAACCTTATTAATTTTAATGGAACCAATTTCTTATTTACGATTTAAGTTTAAAACTATTTAAACCTAAATACTTCGAGTCAAACAACAATTTATTCAGAGACCATTCAATAAACCAAAATTACCAAATCAACAATTCTCAACACACACATCAAATCAATTCAATCATTCAAAAAATTATTTTAATTGACTATTGAAATTTAATAATATCTCAGCTGAGTGAGATTTACTCACCTTTATCGTTTTGCAGCCCATTTCCTTTACGACTTGTTCTTCACGATCATTGACCTTGTAAAACATTAGATGTTTTATTAATATTCAAGTCAATTGAGCAATTTAAATTTCCATTTGATAATTTAATTAACTACTAATTTCATTTTGAACAATTAAATTAAATTTAAACTAATTTCCCTTTCTTACAGATTTTCTTATTCCTTTAATAAATTCTTTTCAGTAACCAAGGTAAATTAAGTAAGTTTATTAAATACATAATTTTAACAATATCTAGCAAGTTTAAAATGTGAAAAACATAACTGCCCTTTTTAAATTCCTTCTCCATATCACTTTTCCTTTTTCACCTAGCATGGTTACCGGTAAAATAGAAATAGTATATACTTCCTTTTTAGATTTTTAATTGAAGACCAGAAAATATTGTTTAACATGATTACTGATTTAGAATTAAAATATGTGTATATTATCTGATTAAATTAAAACAAGGATGTTTTAAAATCTGCTGTTAAGTCCTGATAAATGAATCCACAGTCGACAATCTAACTACAAGTTCAAACCTTATGTAAATCAAATTAAAAACATTTGAATTTTAAGTTATCCCAAATTTTACATACATGTAGATTTAAATTTTTTTTTTAAAAAGAAAGAAACAAAAGCTTATACCTGCAGATAACAACCCCATATCCAACGTCGACGAAACCCCACGCATTGCTCAGATCTCGATCGCCCACAATTCCTTGCTACTGCCATCGACGAACGAGCGCCCATCTCAAATCGCGACCCACACGAACTTGTCGGCCTTCGCCCTATCCAAATCCCAATCGTACGCCGCCTCCAAGCCTATCGCAACCCCATACTTCCCACACCCTAGCGTGCTGCCCTAGCTTGTTCTGGCCATCGTGCGACAATAGTCGAGCCTCAGCCCACGACATTGATGGTCTCCGAGCTCGCGATACACCCTTTTTTTATATATATTGTTTATGTCTGGGTTTGATTCATTTTGGTGTAATGATATTTAGGAAGGGAGGAATTCGAATTGGGAAGGAAGGGTGCGGCCATTTTCCTTTTTCTCGGCTTCAATTTATTTTATTGTTTTAGAACTGAAAAGGAGAGAGGTAGATATAGTAGTATCGGCCATAAGGCTTCTTGGGGAAGAGAACGAGTTAAAGTTGAAGATAGCGGCTCGTATCAGAGTATAGGGTATCTGAGGTGAGAGGTTAGGTTGGCTAAAAGATGTAATAGGGTTTGACTAATTATTTTATTCAAAAATCTCGTTGCATAACGCGAAATCCCGAACCCCAAATCAGACATGCCGACAGATGTTTATAAGGTTTTACCCGCGTTCCGAACACAATGGAACGTGTTTCGAAAGCTAATTCAATCATATGCGTGAGTTACGGAATCAAATGATCGATATTAAATTAAATTGATTAAAATAAATCTAAGCGTTTCGAGCTGCCAGGGTCAAACGACAACTCCGATTGCTACGAAAATTGAAATCCGATAATAACTAACTATTACGGATCCAATGGAACTGGTTTCATCAAACTCCGAGACTGTGCCCCGGAAGGCTATTTTAAAATTCAATTTAAACTATATATTTTTAAATTGAACAAATTTACCCTTAAATTAAATTTCACACGTTCTATTATTTTCAGAATCATCCTTAAAATTTTATAAGCCTACAAATTATTCTAATCAGGCTTAGAAATTTCAAATTCAACAATTTACCCAATTTCAATTATTAAACTAAATATTTAAACTATATAATTCAATCATTTAATTATTAAGTAAATATTGATATCTTGAATTTCAAGTTAAAATTAACTTTTCAAATGTTTAAAATCAATTTATTATTCAATTTTAAATTGTTTGAAATTCCGGGTCGTCACATTGATGCTTCTATTGATAGCGTCGATGATGATTTAACCATTATTTAGATTGTGGGTTCAAAACCTTCGATGGTGGCCAAGAAGGTTGTTAGTGTCACTAAGCTGACAAAGATAAAGGTTGAGCCCAGCTTGGTTAATCCTTCAAAGCCATTATCTATAGCGCTACTTATTCCTCCTATTTACTTCAAGTTACATACCTCTCTAGCCGTTGGCGCTTCTCGTATGCCACAAGGAGCTCAGCAAATCCCAACGATCCTCTCTACTGAACAACTGAAGAAGAGGTTTCTATTTCAACGAAGAGCACCCCTAAGAAGGATAAACCAAATAATTTCCACGTTAAGAAGCCCACTAAAGGAGGATAAAGGAGAAGGAAGAAGTGACCAATCTTGATCACCCCTTAAAGACCGATTAATTTTTTTGGTCCATTTGCGTCTTCTTGAACATAGACCGTTAATGTGCATGTACATTCCCCACAATTTTGTACTTAAAAAGACTTAGTAAATGATAGTTGTTTTGTCCAACTCTGTTGTATTTACTTTTCTGCATTTTTACTTCATTGTTTATGTACTTGCAAGCAAGTATAAATATATAATTATATAATGAAATTACTTGTATACCATACTTGTCTATGTCTATGATCTATACAATGCTCTTATTTACTCTAGCTATATACATATGAACAAATTTCTACAATTTCTCAATATCGTTTCCTTTTTTAGTTTATTTATTATCAGTCAATCAATTTTCGTTTCACTATAAATAAAATTATACTCCATTGCTGCGACTGAAATTATATGGCTTTTCGCTCATGTAGTACGAGCGCCACGTAATCTATTATTATTATTACAAAATTTAGTTATATAACATTGCCTATCTTCGGGCACCAATGTCTATGTTGTCTATCTTTAGGCATCTACCTTTGACACCGCCTATCTTTGGGCATGGGTCAATGATAGGTTGTGTAGGGGAAAATTATCCAATTGAATCCCAACCCAATTATACTCCAATGATCCAATCATGGTTCAAAAGAGTCCATCGGTACCTGTCTTTGAGTATCTAGACATTCGATTTTTGAAACATAGAATGTCTATCTTTGTGCAATAATCCTACGGCACAAAGATTGATTTTAAGAGTACGGTTCCTCTTATTCAAAAGGCTAACTTTATTTATGAAATTTGTGGCAAGGATCACCTTATCACGTCGAATCTACATGAATAATGTGGCTAAATGAAAACGAAATGAAGTGAAATAGTGGCATGGATGGTCACTTTTCCATGCTTGTGGAATTGGGTTCATCGACTGTTGCTAGCTTGAAAGTGTTGTCTTCAAGCTTCTATCCTCATGTAGGGTCCTTCCCAATTAGTACCAAGTGCCTCTATATCCAAAAAGGCCTATTTCAAATGAGGTCTCCTATCTCAAAGGTGCGTTTCATACCTTTGCATTGAACTTCCTTGCCACTTTTTGCTGGTAAATAATTATCGTTAAATTAGCCTCTTCTCGGTTCTCTTCCACCAAGCTGAGTGCCTTAAGCAAGTTTTCTTCGTTCACTTTGGGTCATAATGCATCCGTTTGTGAGTATGGACTTCTTCTTCAAATAGAATCATGGCATCAATTCTGTAGGCTAATGCAACTGGAGTGTGCCTGATTGCATACTTTTAGGTTCTTCTATAAGCCCATACCGCCAATGGTGACTCATCAATCTAGTTTCCCTTAGCTTGTTCCAGTCACTACTTTATGATGGATTTGGTCATTTTGTTCATTGCCTTAACCTATCCAACTGGTTGATGATATGCTATCACTGAAAAGCTCTTCTCAATCCGTTGTCAAGCATATAATTAGTAGAATCCTGCATTTTTGAATTGAGTTCCATTATCTATTATGGTCTTTTATGGCACTCCAAATTTATGCAAAATGTTCTTTACAACAAAGTTGACCGCTTTCCCTGAAGTGATCATAGTGTGGGGTAGCACCTTTCCAATTTCATGAAGCAGTCCATAACAATCATTGCATATTTCACTCCTCTATGAGTCATCGGTAGCACTCGATGATATAAATTCCCTAATCGTAACTAGCCACAAGCTAACCATTTATGTAAACTTATTGGACAAGGCTTTGCGAATCTTCATGAATCTTTGGAAACTTTCACATTTCCTTAGATATTTAGCTAAAATCTGATAGGTAGTTGGCCAAAAGTTTTCATAGCAAAAAACCTTATTTGTATAGTTTGCCCCTAATGTGACCGCCACAACTTCCTTTATGAGCATCTGTTGGGATCTTATTAGCATCGTCCATGTTAGCACACCTTAGATAGTAGGTGGAAAACCTTTAATATGTAATACTCCTTCTTGTATAAGGAGTCGAGATACCTTACGAAAGAGCTTCCTTTTTCATTTTGATTTTTTGCGAGAGTTCCCTTTAATAAATAGTCTTCTGACTAGAGTCATCCAGGACTATATTTCTTCAATCTCCATAATATAACCAATATCCATCTCGTCAATACTTAGAGACTTCAAAACTTCTATTGGAACGATACTCAACAGCTATGCATCTCTAGATCTTGCCAACTTGGCTAATAGATCATCATTCATATTCGTTTCTTTGGGGATATGCATTATCATATAGTTTTCAATGTCATCTGGTAGCTCTAACACCTATGATAGGTAAGGGTAAAGTCATGCTTCCTTAGTTTGGAATTCCTTCTTCACTTGGAGAACCACCAGTTGAGAGTCATTGTAAATATGTAATGTCCATACTCCCTACTCTTTTGCTATCTTAAGTCCCATTATTTATGCTTTGATTCTGCTTCATTATTCACAATGAAAAACTCTAGCTTTAACATATAACAAATCCTTTGACATTCCAGGGTTATCAAAGCCATTCCACCCTCGAAATTATGATCGTTGGATGCTCCATCAATATATAATTTCCATTGAGAAAGCTCGACAATCTCTTTTTCCATTTCATCATCCCCGATAATGAACTTGGCAGTGAAATCTACCAAAGCCTATCATTGAATCGCCTTTCTAAGATGATAAGTTATTTCATATTCTCATCTTGATGTCCCACTTCAATAGTCATCTTGAGGTTTTGGGGCAATCCAATACCTGCCTTACGGGTTGATCTGTCAACACCCTTATCCGATGAGCTTGAAAGTATGGTTTCAATTTCCTCAATGTCTAACCTTGAATTTTTTTAATATTTTTATTTAAGCAAATTTTGAAATTCTCCATTTTACCTCAACCTTTTTATTTTTTTTGCTAAAACCATTTAGAAATGTTTTAAAGTTGTTTAATAATGTTTAAAAGCAATTTGTTTATTTATATTTAGTTGTTTTGAAGTTATTTATAAAAAATTAATATTGGAAAAGTAATTTATTTAAATAAATAATATTGTCTAAAGATAATTAATAATTATTATTTATTAATAATGTTTTGCAATTTATAATGGTTATTTATTAATAATGTTTTGGAATTAATAATTATTATTTTACAATAATATTTTTAGAATTTATTTATTATTTATTATAATAATGTTTAAAGATTAATTATTATTATTTTATCAATAATGTTTGAAATTATTAATCATTATATTTATATTGTTTGAAGTTAATAACTATTTTTATTAGCAACGTTTTACCGTTATGAATTATTATTATATAATAATGCTTTTACGTAAATAATAATTATTTGTTTATAATGTTTTGAAGTTATTAACTATTATATTAATAATGTTTTGGAGTTAATAAATTATTTTATTAATGATGTTGGAAAGTTAATTGATTATTCATTTAGGATGTTTAAAGTAAATTAATTTATCTGATTTATTTTATTTATAGATAATACATTAATTCATAAAAGGAATCTCAACTAATAAAAAGGATTTATTAAAAAATTTATAATGAAAAAGGGGTTTAAATTTATAAGAATTTTTATAAAGGGATTTTAAAAGGGATTTTTATAAAGGATCTTTATAAAAGAGTATTATAAATTATTTTAGAGATCTATAAAAGCGTTTTATAAATGATTTTAGAGATTTATAAAAGGAGTTTTATAAATGATTTTATAGTTGTATAAAGAAAATGAATTTATAAAAGAAATTGAGATTTGATTTCCTCCAATTGACTTTCTTAATTTTGATGGTATGGAAATTTGTTCCATGTTTAACACCAAAGGAATAGTGTTTATGCTTATCTCCGTTTCTTTTAAATTAATATTTATTTGAATCTTTTGATATGATTGTGAAATAAAAATTCTTCGTAATTTTCTTGTGAATAAACTTATACCATTAAAATAAGTATATGAATACATTTTCTAAGTAGGCAAAATGTAGTGTTTATGTGAATATACATATACCATTGAACTAATTATATCATTATTTTTCCAAGTATTGAAAGGAGTATAATGGGTTTGTGAATATATCTTTGTAAAAGTATTTTGATACAAGTATTTAAAAAGCAATTTTAATTAATGAAAGGATTAATTAAAGTGGCTAATAGGTGCTTTGTACTTAACCAACATTATTTTCCTTTGGAAATTAAATCTCTGGTTGAATTGTGGGTTATTTAGTAGTAAATACCAACTGTCAAATGTTGGCTTGTTTTAAACCATCGTTGTTGGTTTGGAGAGAACGGGATCGAATATGTTATTCGAAAACCACGTCCGACCGATACGAATGTTTCGAATTGGAATATCTCAAAGATAATCGAAGACGAAGCTCTTTGAAGTGCAATGGCTACTTACTACTAGTCCCAAGGGTGATTCCAAAATGGATATAGTAAAGGTAGTGCCATCGGTTTTGTTCAGAACCAGAAAGAACTTGTATGGATGAATGCTGGCACTATGTTGCTAGTTGGAGGGCAGTGTTAGCATTCCAAGTGGAGTTGTTTTTAAAAAAGGAATCGTAACCTCAAACCTCGCACCTGAGAATGACTAAAATCAAGGGATATGCTTTAAGGCTATGTGGTTCGCTACCATTAAAGTATGGTCATCACTCAATCTAGATCGATATTTTAGATCATGTGGGCTTTGGGCCCATTTAGGTTGTTGATCCCAACCAGGGTGATGACATATTTGGCGCTATCCAATAAGGGGTAGAGCTAGTCTTGACTCATGGAGCGTCCATGTGAGGCTCTTGACGTGTTTTATATAGAGATGCACTGTGATAGGTGGCGCCCTAGTGCTTTGTCATTGATGGAATCTATTTTCCAATACATGCCTTTACAGACTTAGTTGTATACATATTATGCTAGAATTTATTTAATGTAACAATTTTGACTATGATTAATATGTATTTGTACCCTAGACGTTATTGTAATATCATTGGATTTTCTATAGAAATGCTTTTATCATCGTAAGGTAAAAACACGTATGTGTTTATGTGCGGTGTTGTCTTATAAGATACCTTTCTTTTAAAAGTTTTATAATATTAAAATCCATCTGAGGTTTGTTTTCTCACTCAAGTTCACTAGACTGATCCGGACGTTATTTTTTTATAATACTCGGGTCAGACCGAGCATATTTACATATTCAGTTTGGATATATGGAGATTCAGGATATAAGCTAGATGCCTCCAAGTCATACTCACAGATATTTACTTTTCCACTGCATTTGGTTGTTTATATTTATTAGCAATTGTGAGGACATATGGTTATAACCATCCATGCTATTGATTGATAAGATGACTCTGATTTATATATGAATAGCAAAGTTCAGTTTTTATTTTATAAAGATCATTATTATATTATAGATTGCACGTCCGTTATGCGATTATGTTCTATCATTTCTTTCTTTTTCTCCAAACAATCTGTCTTTCCGACAGTCAAATACTCTAGATGCATTAATGTTGACTTTTGAAGGTCTAAAAGATGGGTCGTTACAATAACCCTTGATTTTTTTAGATATAATTATCCGGTATCATATAATTCATAATCATAGAATAAAAATTATTTCTTAAAACTACGGCTTAATTTATAATTTCAAAATAATTGTAAATAATATTAGATACTTCATTATTTTCCAATGCATTATTTTGTTATAAAAACAAATACCACATTATAGTTTTATTTTACAATGAATATCCATAATATTCACATTGAAATATAACTATGTCTATTATTCAGTCGACATCGAAAAATAATCATTATTTGATAAATAAAGTTTACTATGTTTTACAAAACCAATTTTCGTAACTTGATGCAATCAATAAGTGTTACATAACATGCTCCCACTATTTCCGCCATTACTATAATTGTTTACCAAATATGGAGATCCACAATCCACTTAACGTGGACTATTTATTTCATATACTACAACAAGTTTATAGTAGGGAGTTCTTTGGTCAAATAGCTTGAACACATAGAAACATCTCATAGAAAACAATTTTCTACAAATCACATTTTAGAATAGAAATCATATTTCTTATTCCAATGTCAAGTATCATAACATTATTATTGCAATTCTCATTTTTGATGTTTCTTTATGAAGTAGAAATGACCATTTACTCTCTTCATCCCAACTGTACCTTAAATACATTTACTCTTGTACATTAGTTTTCTTCTCTAAATTGTCAAACCATTCAAATGAATACCCTTACTACAATATCTTGACTAACTCTTTACAAAAGCACATTTGATCATCCTTAACATTTAGGAACATCAAACATATTTCACTTTACGTAAATCGATCAAACCACATTTTAGCGATCGAGTTCTTAGATTTATATTGTAGTTTTGGCATTGTGTTAAATTTAACACAATATAATCTTTTATGTAACCAATCAAATTGAATATTCAATCTCATAGTACTGTTTATTGGCTTATTTGAAAGGAGCTAATTTTACCAAACTATTGTACATTACGAACTATGATTGTTCTCCATATAATACTTATATGCAATGGTATATGGATCGAATATCCATAGTCTTGTATTGCTTTTAGAGTTTGAAACCCAGAGAATGTAATGAAGGGTCTTGACTAAATAAACACGTAAGTGACCATATAACGAACATATTAAGTAGTTTTAAAATTAGGCACGTGCTTGAGTATAGAAAACATTAACATGTAATAGGCATTTAATAGAGAGTATATGTTATATTTTTATTAGTCAATTTTCAATTCAGTTCATTTGTATATATTAATGGATAAGCGTTATATTAATCATATTAAATGCAAAAATTTTAATTGTAAATAATTAAAACATTATTTAGCATATTTTTATACAATATTAGAAAGGTTAAATGTTACCGTTTCATATTTCTAATAGAGCTCCCACTATTCTTTCATGTTTCCCCAAACCCTAAGATGAAACATAAAAGTTTATCTACTTCCCTAATGGGTGTTAGGACTAATTTGTCTTGGGATTCTGATCTTGAGTCTGCTCAACAATTTATAGCCCCACAAACAATCAATAACTCCTTATCAGTTGTATCGCATGTAATCCTTAATCGGTGGTTCCTTGTCTTAAACTCACTTCGACCTTGAGTCTACTCAACAAATCGAAATGAAATTATTCACTCACACCTACCATATCATGATGGCCTAAGTATAGTGTATGTACTGAAGTCCACTTACATATAGTTATCTTACCTCGTCTATTCAATATTTTAATAATACTACACATAACATCCCTAGCTTGAGTCTGCTCAACAACCAAGGAGTATGCAAGTAATTTATTAATATATATATGGTAGAGAGCAACATTGTATTAAAGATTCATAATCTTCAATATGTTATACCGAGTGATATCGGCTTATGGAATAATGTATTTTCTATATAATACCCTCGTGATTCAAGTGTCATCGGAATAAAAAAATCATGGTATATGTACATTTACATATGTATTTATCCCTTAAGTCTTTTTGGGTTTCTTTAATGTTCTACCTTTAGTTTGTATATCCATATCATATAAGTTTTATTATTATATAACTTTTATATTTCATATCACTTATATACTATTCTTATGTACAATATTATGTTAATGAAATCTTATTTAACTAATTTTAATCAATTTACATTATTATTCCAATACAACTTTTATATTGGACATATCTACCATTACATTTATAGTGTATGCTATAACCTTTACAATATAAGACATATATTTATATGTATATGTATTTTTTATTTAATTAATTAATATTTAATTTATTTATTTAATTAAACAACTTATTAAAAAAAATCAATTTGAAAATTTATCTTACACACATACGTGTATACTTATGTTATCTAAAGTAGCATATATCAACATATATAATACATGCATATAAGTATTAATTAATTAACCCATTTAATTAATTCATTTTATTAGTCTTATTAATAAATTTTAAAATTTTAAATTAATATTTAAATAGTTTCAAACATTTTGAAATTTTCATTACATTTCAAACATTTTCAAAATTTATGTTATATTATAACCTTTTATAGGAAACATGTTTTTGTTTTATATTTAATTTTTAAATTTAAAATCCTATCTTAATTTTCAAAAGTATTTTGAAAATTAGCCTAAGGTCCAATTCATATTGAGCCTTTTCTATCAGGGAAAACCTTTAGGCTCACTTCACTTTTTTGCGCAAGGCAGGTAACTAGGTAGGACACAATAGTTGATTCCCAATTTCAATCCTAGACATTACCTTTCTAGACACTGTACTAAATAGGTAAGCTTAATTAGTTGGCCCTAACATGAATAATTTAGACCACATAGGCTATTGGGCTTTGATACCATTGTTAAAACTGGGTCATCCCACAACGGAAGAAATGAGTGAATTTCAAAAAATTTACTATTTTGATCCTTCAATGGGCCTATGAAGTCTAAATACATTTAGATCTTATCTAAATTTTCTTTCAAATAAAATTAATATATTTAGTTTGGTAATTAAAGATGATTTAAATTCAATTCAAATAAGTATGTAATATGATGATGACTGTATCACATACATTCATGTGATTGAATGATAAGGACAACATATGAGCAACACATAAAAGTATGTAAATAAACATGTAAAGAAAGAAACCTTTTATTTCTTTCTCTTAACACAAATAATTAATTAAGGAAAGATAACCATAAGTATAGAGAGGGAAATCTTTCATTTCTCTCTCTTAAATTAGGTTAAGCGACAAATAATGACATTTGGTACAAAATTAGTATATGCCTTTGTTGTCCAATTTTCATTTTAAAACATGCAAGTGATAGTGTAATATGCGTGTGTGTATGTAAGTTCAATACACCAATGCATAATATATTGAAAAATATTTTACTAATAGATAAAAGTTAACTTATATTAATAGAAAAGGACAGTTAAGGAACTAAGGTAGATAGTTATGAAAAAGGAAATATGGAGCATTTTCCTTCTTTCTTTATAGATTCAGTCAAGGTCAATTCAGAATAGTAATTAAACTCTAAAACATAGATGCATGTAAAATAAAATTGGACTATTATCATAGTTTGAAATCTAGAATTTGCAAATACAATCAAGCTTCAATTTTGAAATAATTTTAAGATTAAAATTGTTATTGTACATAAAAGTAAAATTTTAAACCTCGAATTAAAATAACACATTCACCCATAAGTGTAATTAATTGAAAGCTAGTTTAAAATAACAAATGAATATGTGAATTTTTTGATTTAGCATGTTTTAGAATTAAAAGTTAAAAAATTCATAGAAAAGTCCAATTAAGTTTTTTACTAGAAGAATACAATAACAAAAAAGGTAAATTATATAAAATCATATTCAACTCTCAAACGATTTAAAATAGACAACATATGTAATTTATATAAGTTTGAAGCAAAATAAATCATATAAATAAATGGTTTCATACATGAATATAGGGGACAACTTAGGCACATGTAATTTCATAATAAAATTTCAGATCTGAACTATAAGAACAACATGAACAACAAACTAAATGAGATGTAATATTTCACAACTCGAATGCTAAGAATATTAATTACAATAAAAAAAAGTAATAACATAAACTAGATGTAAATCAACTTATATTGTAAGCATATATTATTAAAGAAGATGTGATAAAAAAGAACTAAATCAAAAACAATATTAACAATAATTAACATAAAAAAAATAAAGGATGAAAAACATGTGTAGATTTGAGTTGAATCAAATAGTAAACAAGTTACTAAATTAGATAAAAAGGGATTTGATTCACATGTTTAAAATTAATTTATTAATCAAGCAATGAACTATTCATATCCTAACATATGAAGGATAAAACATATACACAAATAAATCAGAGGATCACCTTAGGATGTTGCCTAGAAATCACACCTTGAATAATGTTATCTCATAAGATCTTCAAGACCCACATCATGTCCTTGCAATAAATGAATGAACCACTTTTATTTTATTTTAATTTTTATTTGGACTTGATAGATTTTGGAATTTTTTGTTTTTTTTGTTTTCTACCATGAAAAGTTAGGAGGAGAGAAAGAAAAAGAATGAATGAGAAGGAATGAATTGTACGTACAGAATGAATTAGAGAATATGTTTATTTGAAATAATGAAGCAATTTCAATTCTTAATTAAAACTTCCCTAATTTATTTCTTTGTTTATTTCTCTCTCCCAAATCCTTTCTTTACATATGATATGTCATCGAATGATATAAAATTTCTACATTTCATTTCATCAAATGACATAAAATTTTCATAAACCATTCCACGCAATTATATTTAAATTACATCGATATCTTATGCCAATGAGAGTAAATATAATGCATTAAAATAATTAAAAATAACTTTGAAACATCAAAATAATTAATATTTCTTTAATATCAATTAATTTAATAAATTTATAATAGTTTATAAATTTGTTAAATCATGTGTTTTTTCAGAGAATTCATCATTATGGTTGTGCGACTCAATGGTTTAAATTTAGTCAGCGATTAATATCAAACTTTTCAAATATTAACGTTCAAGCGTCACTTAGCAGGTGTTTTGAAATTTTGGCAGAGTTTATTGCTTACATATTTTTTGGTAAATCCAATTTTACTTACTGTAAGTGGTATCCTATAGTGACAATTATTTACACCAATTCTCTTCATCAAAACTATATCACACTAGGATTTTTGGAATTTGGTAATGGTCAAAATTATAATATCATACACATTCAACTTTATAGTCCAAACACAAAGTCCTTGTTTCAATAATAAAAATTATGATTAATCAAACTGCTCTGGCTAGAGACTTTGACTTTGAGTTGACTTCAGTTGACCATGATACTAACCCTATATAACTAAGGAGATGAATCCTCTCTTGAATAGTGTTTACTTGCAATGCTTCCACTCAACCCAACTATAGTTATTCAATGAACATCATGCCATGATTTAACTATAATCAAAGCGGAGCTTTCGCATTGAAGATCAATAGTATTCTCAAGTCGAGAGAACAATGTAAATTAGTCACATCGATATTCTCTACTTGACTTTAGTTATATAAACAAATAGGAAATTATCGAGTGAGTCATTCCATAGCTATCTAATAAATATCGGCACATAACCCTTGGTGCCCTCAACTGTTATAAGTAATACACTGTCCAACATTTGGAAAGCGTTACGTACCCTAGACTTAACGGATGTATCGATATTCAGTGTCGATACGTCTTTGCTAAGAATATTTGAAATGGTTTATTTATTTTCATTGTGATAAATTACTTACGGTTATAACACTTTGTAACTAATATCACAAAACATGCCATTTATGGATTTTCAATTAAATGTACTTTTAGTTAAATCAATTAATTAATATAACACATTAGATCAACTATATAATAGAAAGAAAATATCTTTTTATTTTTGAACAAGATTGGTTATAAAGTTTTATGTATGATTGCTCATAGGGCATACTCCTAATTCTATCATAATATGGGCTATAGGGGGTGGCTAAAATAGGTTAGAGGTATTAGAAATGGATGACTAAGATTTAGTGAGAATTGGCAGAGATATGATCCATTATTTTCTCTCCTCCATACACTATTTAACTACCTCTTACCCGAATTGAAAAAAAATGAATTTCAGCTGCCATTATTCTCATCCATTCCTGGCCAACTTCATTTCCTTGGAACTCAAGCAAATCAAACTCAAAACAATTCAAAAGACGAGTGTTATTTGATAGTCAAAGGTCTACGGCTCAATGATTAACAGTCTGACGAATCGATAAGCTCTCAAAGGAGAAAGTGTTCAACATTACAAGGTGTGCTTTTAAGGCAATAGTTTTTGGTATGTTTTTATTATATTATATGGTTTACAATTTCTGAATAATATTTTACTATTCATACATAGTATTGTATTGTAAGTTAGGTGACGATTCTTATCTGTATTGTTGTCGTCACATACTAAATTAGTTATATATATGTATTCAAATAAAAAAACCATTTTTTATGTATATTAGATAT
Organism: Allium cepa; assembly: GCA_030765085.1. Taxonomy (NCBI): domain Eukaryota; kingdom Viridiplantae; phylum Streptophyta; class Magnoliopsida; order Asparagales; family Amaryllidaceae; genus Allium; species Allium cepa. The sequence continues at coordinate 342,844,836 of CM060931.1, forward strand.
GCATAGCCAAGTATTTTACTTATAATAATCATTATTTTATTAATTGATGTGTACGTATTAATATGTCATTTAGTTATATTTATATGGTTTGCATTTAATTAAATCATCATTTAATGCTTATAATTGGACATATAAATTACAACTTTCAGTAGCTGTAAATTATTTTCAATAATTATTTACTACTGTTTATTATTATTTAAGTCAATATAAATGTAAATAATTTATATAAAATAAAATATGTTTTTAAATTTAACTTTTAAATTTATAAAATTATGTTATCATGAAATAAGCTCTCGACCAGAAAATGAGAATTTAAAAATCAATTTTTATATTTTTGATAATTATTATAATGTACGGTCAGAAATAATTAATTCATAAAAATAATTTTTGACTGAGAAAAATTATGGATGATTTTTTAAACCTCAAAATATCATGCTATATTTTTTAAAAATTTAAAATTTGAACAATATGTTCCAGAAATACTTTATTGATTAATATTTTATTATTTTCGACTAATTAATTAATGTGTGTATACATATTATTATTATAAAATTTTATTCTAATGTGCTTATGATCTTGAAGTTGTTAAACTAAAAAATTGTCATTTAATATTTAATTGATATGTATATATATATCTATGTACCTAGATATTATAAATATGCTTATGAATGTTTGTATGTGTATTTAAAAAATATATTATTTCATCATTGTAATATATATATACATGTATTATTTTATTATTAATTACAATAATTAATATTAATATATATATATATATATTATTAATATTTTACATGTATATAAGTAGATTTATATTATGTGTATGAATAATAAGTTTAAATACATACATATATTTGAGCAATGTACAATACATATCAGATGAGCTGACATGTCTATTGCGATATAAAACCCAATATCCATACATTGGCATGCTATACCTTTCATGGATTATCATGTTACACATGCACACACACACACACACACACACACACACACACATATATATATGTGTGTGTGTATGATACATATGTGTGCATTTATATGTATAAAACATAAATCAAATAAAACTATATATAATTTATAAATTTAAATAAAGGAAGAGATTTTATTTAAATAAATTTAGAAATGTTCTAAATAAATTAGACATCATAGAACCAACGTAGATCCAATAAGTGAATTTTTTTGAAATTCACACATAACTTGTACTGTGGGCTGCCCCAGTTCCAACAGAAGCTACAATTTTTTTATGAATTCAAATCGAATTATTTAATTTCTTACTCTTTTGGGTTATTTGTTAGATTAGATCTGGATAACACGAAGTTTCGTATGAATTTGATAACTTACATTGCCGGTCCTAAATAGGTTATGCTCGTGTCAACAATCTTCAAATTTTCACCTAGATCTGGAAGGATTTAAATTTATGTTTGAATTGGAATTGAAACTGATAGTCTAACTTGCTTTATCATTAATTGCAAATAAGATATACTTTTATTAACTTTTTTTATCGCAAAGCCGACGGGCTTTAAAGTGGATCGTCCACTTTTATAATCAAATAAGGAATAGGTGTCCGGCACATGCACCAAACAATTATAAAAAGAAGAGAAAATACAAGTCCTAGAGATTGGTAGAACACCTACCTATACTACTATATACTTGTATTAACTTTCAGTTCAATAATTTATAATTATGAACTTAATTATAAAACCCTTTTAAGAATTCAAATTTTCAATTATGAAATCATATTAATTATGTAGTAAATTCTACTTAGATTGTTCATTGTTCTGATATTTTCTTTATTTTTTTGTTCAAACATCAAATTTTGGGTTTAATTTAATTGATTCAATTTAAAATTAGTGTTTTTATGGATCGATTCGTACTTGCGTATGTATTACAATTATATGCCATGCACTTGCGGTTAATTTTGCTACAAATATCTCGATTTCAGCTCGATAACAAATGTAATGAAACGACGTTTGCATTGTTTGAAATATGTAACTACTATTGGCTGATTTTAGTCGATGAAAATGGTATTTCGTTTGATTCTCAAATAAAAACTGGGATAAATGTTGAAAAATGATAAAAATTGAAGGATTTGAACATTTATTATAAATGTCCAAATAAGACGCACAAAGAATTATTAACGAGAAATCCAATTACAATTTCCTGACGAAAGGTATGTCAGTTATCCACTGCAATACCACACATTCTTTTATCTAATTCAATTTGATATGCTTGTAACCCAAAACTACATCTATTCCCATCTCAACATTTTCCATTTGCATGCCTTAAAAATAAAACATTCGATTTGACTATATTTTATTTGGAGTTTTGAGTGAATGCAGGGGAAGTATGAACAAAACCAAAGAGAGTGATACAAAGATGTTTATCTTATGTCTATCTTAACTGTGCTCCAGCAAAACGTGACCATGTAGAGAATCACATTTAGCTCGAGTGTTTCTATAGATAATCAAGCTCATGACAAGAGCCGTTAGATTTATTCTAAGTCTTTTGCATCCAAATTACTTTGCAAGGCTTCGTTTGTCAAAAACTGCAAAATGCTTACTGCTAGATGCTGAAAGCTAATTGCTAAATTGTAAAGCTGAATGCTGAATATTTGGAATGTTTTTTGATTGTTTGCTGATTAAAATTTTGTTTTATTGAAATGTATTTTTGTTTAACAAATTTTCCCTCCGCTGTTTATAATTTGAATACTTATGGTGTATATACATGCAATAATTTTTCAATAAATCAAAACTAAAATTTACAACCAGAAAAAGAAGATCTACAATTTGATCACGTAAATTCGACATAAAAGCTTGTGATTCGGATGAAAACACTTCACTATGACTTGGTGGAGCCTGTGGTGGTTCTTGATTATCATTTCCATTGTTTGTTACATCAAAACATTTCCAATATCATCATCTGCTTCCAAAAATATCTTATCATTGAGTGAACCAAGACGTTGAAAATTTTGTATCGCCATGCATGCAATCATAATATCTCTTTGATGAGAAAATTTGTGCAGAGGCATTTTAACTAAAATAGGGAATCTTATTTTCAGTACACCCCAATAATTCGTTTAATGATATTTCTTAACCGAACATGTGCATGGTTGAATCTTTCATATTTTTAGCGGTGTTATTTTTATAACTTTTCAACCAATAACGGGTGTTGCGATAAGGAGATAGAAAGCCTCTAGTATTTGTATAAGCAACGTCACAAAGCTAGTACATATCTATATTAAAATGAGAAGTTAAGTCAATGTGTTGACATTATTAATGTAACTAAAGTATTTGAATTTACTTACGTAAGGGAGGAACTGGAAAATTATTCGAAGTATTACGAACTGTTTCATTGAGGACTCTTGAATCATGAGCTATTCCCTCCCATCCCGCCAGTACAAATATAAATTTCATATCGAAATCACACATCGCCATGACATTTGATAGTAATTACCTTGACCCCTGCCTCGAAATGGAATTTGTTCACGGATTGGAATATTTGCATCTACTAAAGTGTCATCTAATGCCCCAATTGTACCTTTAAAAGGTGCTTGTCGAAGTTCTATATGAGACCGTATATTTTTGGTAGATTTATCAAAATCAGACGGGACTATCATTTCTAGAGAAATTCTCTCGTGGCTGTCAGAAGTTCGTGAAAATACTTGCTAACCGTTTAACCCGAATGTTGAAAATGATATCTTACAATACAGTTTCTATAATTATGATTTATGATGGTTAAGAACATTACCATTTTCTCTTCAATATCTATATGCTTACTATCTCGAAGCCAGTTCTTTTCTCGAAAGTGGGAACATAACTTTATAAAGGATGATTTGTCCATTCTGAACTTATCATACATCACAACTGAAGAACCATTCATAAGCTCTTGCATGTACTTTTTTCCAAAAAGCGACGAAGTTAATTTTTTTTCCGAATATTTCTATGATTATTTGTCCGAAGCAATAGTAAAAGTGACCACAGTTTCATTAGTAGCCACTTTTTGACATCATCCTATAATTTAAGAAAATAAAAGTTAGAATACTCACAAATTGTGATGCAGTATCTAAAAAGTTACTACAGCTTGAATTAAGTACACACGTCGATGAAGACTAGAAAAATATTGAATGCGCATTTTATTTAACAAAATAAGTGGAGATACATATAACATGTTATCTGATTACCCATAACTATTGTAGTTCATCAAATTATTTACTAAAGAAACTAAACCTAGCAACACCATCTTGTTCCCATTTATTATCAAAAATCTTATATTATTGCATGCCTAATACATAAGTTAAGAACTCAATTCTATTGACTATACTCTCTTCGTCCATGAATGCTATCCTCAGTTCTGGTTTCTCACAAAATAACACTTTTGCTTTAATACAATCTTGCTGAGAAAAAATGCTCATATACTACAATTTTTAAAGCAATAATTACTGTTACCTAATGGCTTGACCAGGTAAACAGAGACTTGAAGTGACGCCTCGTTTGGCATAAGGGATCGTTCGGCACATCTAGCACAGTACGGCATTCGAGCCTCGTTCGGCATAGGAAGGTCGTTCAGCAACCAGCCTCGTTCGGCATCAGGCCTCGTTTGGCATTCAGTCACGACTGGCATGAACCTCGTTCGACATTCAATCTCGATCGGAATTCATGCCTCGTTCGACATTCATGCCTCGTTCGGCATTCATGCCTCGTTCGGCATTCATGCCTCGTTAGGCATTCCAGTCTTGTCTGGCATTCATGCCTCGTTCGGCATTCCAGCATCGTTTGGCATTCCAGCCTTGCTCGGCACATGGCCTTGCTCGGCATAAGCATGCCATTCGGCATCTCCCCTTGATCAGCATCGGATCTCGTCCGACCTACACATTTCACTCAACATACTGCCTCGTTCGGTTTGGAGACATGGCTCGGCATTTTCCGCTCGACATTTGTGGCTCGGCACACAGAAGTCACTCATTTTGGGCCGAGATATCTTGCTACTAGGTCCGTTAGGGAAGTTTAACCCATCTTCGTCTATAAATAGAGAAACAGGGGCATAGTGAAAGGGACCTTATTTTTCGAGAACACTGAGGAGACTCTGCCGCATTCAAGACTCATTCAAGACTTATCCTTTTTACTTAGAAATTGTATTCAAATAGTTAGTGTATGGATTTTATCTGTAACCAGTTGTTAAGTAAAGCAATAAAGATTAATTTGAAAGTGGACGTAGGCAATTACGCCGAACCACTATAAATCTGGTGTTCTTATTTTCTGCATTCAATTTAGCATAATGTTCCCTGTTTAACTTTAATTTCTTCATTAATCTCTCTACACACTCTCTCTTAAGGGTGTTAGTGACCAATTCTGGTGCTAACAATTTGGTGCTTTCACTGAGAGTCGAATTCCGAAGGATATCTGACATACTCATAGGACGTCCGTTGAATCTATTCAGAGTTCCGACTGACAACTCTACTATGGGATGACCACGTACCCGATCAACCTCTCACAATGCGGATGTCCACGAGACTGCTAGCGTGCAACAAGTTGGACCTAGAAATCAGCAGGCAAATTTAGGTGCAGGGACTACCGCCCAAACTCAAACGGAAGTCATGACCAGGATGGGGTTCAATGATTTGATGAGGGAACTCCGGGAGAGTAGAAGGCAACTTGCTGAGCAGATTTAGGCTAACGCTAACCTCATGATTCAGCTTACTCAGCAACAGCATCAGAATGCTGGAGGTAGCCCTGCTCCTTATTCTTCGTCTGATAGCTCGACCTCAGCTAACAAACCTCCTAGGCATTGACGCCGTAAGACTGAAGCTGCACAGGCAGGTGCCACTGATCGATCCACCAGGGATCAGGCACGTGAGGAGACCGGACGCCCGGCGCACCAAGATCCTAATGAAGCTGGCCTTCAGGATGCACGTTTGGCCGATCGCCAGCAAATGGGACATCAACCCGAGCGGTCCCGTGGAACGAAACCCAACCTTCCATCCTCCATACAAACTCCGGACTTATTAGCCATGGTCAGGAAGTTAATGAGAGAGAACCAAGGTTTGACCAATGAAGATTGGGGAGTGTCCAGATGTCATACTCCATTCACAGATACTATTCTACAGGTTGAGTATCCCAGGAAGTTTAGTATGTCGACTATCCCAGCCTACGAAGGAAAGACTGATCCTAGGCAACACGTGATAAGGTACGAATGGATGATGGATTCTGCAAGAGCGAATGATGTGACCAAGTGTAGGTGCTTCCCAATTACTTTATCCGAAATCACCACTATGTGGTTTACTCAACTTCCCCCACGGTCTATATCCATCTTTGACGAACTGGCAATGAAATTTATAGAACAATTCAGGATACGTGCTACTCATCCAAAGGATGTGATGTCCTTGTCAAGCGTAATCCAGGATTTAGGGGAGTCATTGAAAGCATACTTGCATATATTTCATGTTGCTGCTACCGAAGTTAGTAACCCTAACGACCATGCAATTCTGATGGCCGTAATGCGAGGTGTAGATTCAGACTCAGAGTTTGGAGATTGGGTTTTGGGAAAGCCCCCAACTACGTTGGAGCGATTCTATTCGAAAGCTCATCATTTCATAAGAAGGGAGGAAGCTTGATGGATAAGATGAAATAAGGCACCAAGGACTTTCAGGAGACTATGAAAAGTAATATTGCCGTGAAGCAATCTGGCGACAACTCGGGAAAAGTTCAAGTCAACGTCCAGAACAAGCCTGGGCAATCTAAAGGATCCAGAGGTGGAAATCCCGGAAAGAAAAGAGAAACAGCGAAATGGAAGCCGAGGATTCCAACTTACAACGAATACACCTCCTGAATACATCTCTTGAGAATATCTATCTATCAACCTGCAACACCTTTCAATACAGAAAGCCACGCCCAAAGGAGTCCACAGAGGAACAGAAGCGGACGGGGAAGTACTGTCGCTTCCATGAGACTGATGGGCATAATACTGAGTGTAAACACCTCCATGACTCCATAGAAAAGCTGATCAGGCAGAAAAAGCTAGAGGAATTTGTTAAGAACCCACAAGAGGGTAGGCAAGGAACTTCAGACCCCAGAGGCGGGTCGGCTCCACGCCACCCAGAGGAACCTGCCCAAACCATGGGTAGATTGATTATAAACACTATAGTCGGAGGACCTCACCATGCAGACAAGAATTGGCAGGAGATGGAACGATATGCTACCTCCTTGAGGCATGTGGATTATGAATGTTGTTTGAACGTGGAAGATGGAACCCCCGCAAAACAACAACGCATGATGAAAGACGATATAGTGTTTAGGAGCCGAGATGTAGACAAGGTAGAGGCTCCTACCATCGACCCGATGGTCATATCTGCGACAATCGGGCCAGCATACGTCAAAAGAATTTTGATTTATTGTGGAAGCTCCATCAACATCATTTTCAAAAAGTCATATGACCAAATGAAGATGGAAACAAAAGACTTGAAGCCATCTAAAGCCCGTATCCATGGCTTTAATGGTGCAGCAACTGATGTGATGAGGTATGTCGAGTTAGCAGTTGAACTGGGAGAGGGTGAGCATAGGAGGGTGCGAATCCTACTGTTCATAGTGTTGGATGTTGACAATGTATTTTTGGGTGGTCCGGCCCTGGCAGAGTTTAGGGCAGCTTTGGCCCTATGGTGTTTGACATTGAAATTTCTGACGGACAAAGGAGTCGATGTAGTGCATGGCAATCAGGTGACCGGTCGCGCATGCTATATGGCAGAGTGAGAGAGGCTCATCGGAGAGAGAAAGGAAAGGTTGCGGACAGCTTCGTTCCCATCCAAAACGCTGACAATTGACAAGTAGTGCCCGAACCCTGGCTCGGGCAACATTCTTGGATCTACAGAGACATAGATCTGAGAGATGATGATGGGGAACCCAGGGAAACGGATGCAGCACCGGCTAAGCTGACGATTGACATTCCAGTCAGTCGGAATGACCCGTCATGAGTTCTTAAGATTGGATCGCAACTCGACCCGTCATTGGACGAGGACCTTACTGATTTTCTCTGAGCGAACCTGGACGTTTTTGCTTGGACACATTCTGATATGTGCGGGATTTCTCCCACTATTGCGAGTCATATGTTGAACATAGACGCGATGTACGTTTCAGTAAAATAGAAATGGAGAGGCATGGACCCGGAGAGGTCTGCCGCCCTCAGAGAGGAGGTGGACAAACTCAAAGCCAATGGCTCCATCTGCGACGCCCTCTACCCTGAATGGGTATCTAACCCTGTGCCAGTGAGGAAAGCGAATGGGAAGTGGCGAACTTGCGTTGATTATTCCGACTTGAACAAATTAAGCATGGCCGAAGGATAGTTTCCCTTTACCTAGAATTGACCAACTGGTTGATTCAACGGCCAGCCACGAGCCACTTTCATTGATGGATGCATACTCGGGATACAATCAAATCCCGATGCACATACCAGATCAAGAACACACCAGTTTTGTCACGGACGTTTGGTTATATTGCTATGTCGTGATGCCCTTCGGATTGAAAAATGCAGGAGCAATTTATCATCGTCTGGTGAACTGAATGTTTAAAGATCATATTGGTAGAACGATGGAGTCTATGTGGATGACATGCTCGTGAAGTCACGACAGTCAAACGACCTAATTCGAGACTTAGCAGAGATGTTTGATATACTCAGGCATTATGGGATGAAAATCAACCCTTTGAAGTGTTCTTTTAGCGTTGCGTCAGGTAAGTTCTTGGGTTTCGTTGTGAATGCGTGGGGAATTGAAGCTAACACGGAGAAGATTCAGGCGATTCGGGATGTACAAGTGCTCAGGACTATAAAGCAAGTACAAAGCTTGAATGGAAAGGTGGATGCACTAAGTCGATTCATATCCAGAGCTACGGATAAATGCATTCCTTTCTTCGATGTGATAAAGAAAGGAAAGAGAAATTTTGAGTGGACATCTGACTGTGAGGAAGCATTCCGAGCACTGGTTAGACATTTAGAAAGTCCCCCGGTGCTATCAAACCAATTGACCATGAAATGTTGTATGTATACCTGGCTGTATCCCAGCATGCTATCATTACGGCTTTGGTTCATGAGGAGGACCAAGTTCAAAAGCCAGTGTATTATGTCAGTAAACTTTTAACGGGGGCAGAAAGAAATTATCCCAAGATTGAGAAACTAGCTTACTGCTTGGTGATTGCATCATGCAAGCTTCATCCATACTTTCAGGCACACTCAATAAGTGTTTACACTAATCAACCCTTGCGGCAGGTACTCCAACGACCAGAAACCTCTGGAAGGTTGTTAAAATGGAATATCAAGTTGAGCCAGTTCGATATTACCTACCTGCCACGAAGGGCCATACAAGGGCAAGCGCTAGCATACTTTATTGCTGAATTCACCATGTCAGATGAGTCAGACTACCACAATGTCATACCTCTCGTTCGATGGAAGATGTACACAGACAGGGCATCTAACGACCATTGTTCGAGGGTTGGCATAGTTCTTGTGACTCCTGAAAACCGATCAGTTTGCTACGCTTTGAAGCTCGAATTCACAGCAACAAATAACGAAGCCGAGTTTGAAGCATTGATTGCTGGCTTGAGACTTATCAGAGAATTGGGGGTAAGATCGTTTGAAATCTTTTGTGACTCACAATCGGTGGTGTACCAAGTTTGGGGGGACTATCAAGCAAAGGGGCAGAGACTTGCCCTATACCTGGCATGGGTTCAAGAGCTGCTAGCGAATCTGGAGTATTATGATATTTCATATGTCCTGCATGAACAAAACAGAGCAGTCGATTCGTTGGCAAAATTTGCCAGCACTGGCGATGCACGGCAAATGGGATTGTTTCCCATTGAAACTTTACATGCTCCAAGCATAAAAATGATGGAGGTAGATTTCATGTTAGAAACAGAAATCGAGAAGGAATCATGGATGACCCCATTCAAGCAGTACTTATTACATGGGGTCGTACCCGAAAGAAGGAGCGAAAGACGACAAGTCATTCATAAGGCTTCGCGATATGTAATGCAAGATGGGGTAATGTATCATAGGGGATTCTCGACCCCTTACTCCGGTGCATAGCCCATGAAGAGATAAAACGAGTCCTGAAGGAAGTCCATGAAGGGGAATGTGACGACCATATTGGGGGGCAGACGTTAGCAAAGAAAATCCTCCACTATGGATACTATTGGACGACTATGAATCGGGATGCCGCAGACTATGTGAGAAGATCGGACAAATGTCAGAAATATGCAAAAATCCTGAGAGCTCGGCCAACAGAACTCACACAAATGGTTAGTCCCTTGCCGTTTGCAATGTGGGGGATCGACATAGTCGATTCCTTACCCATATCCAAAGGTGGTGCAAAATACGTGATAGTCGCGGTCGATTACTTTACCGAGTGGGCAGAAGCACAGCCTTTGGCCACTATCACCACCAAAAAGGTCATTAATTTCATTGTACGTAATATAATATGTCATTTTGGCCTTCCGCGGACCATCATTACAAACAACGGAACTCAATTCGAAAGCAAAGAGTTCAAAGAGTTTTGCCAAAAATATGGTATTGAGAAAAAGTTTGCAGCAGTTGCTCATCCGAAAGCCAGTGGACAAGTGGAAGCTGTGAACAAAATAATTAAGTCCATATTGAAAAGCGTTTGGAAAAGGCTAGAGGCAAGTGGGTGGATGAGCTTGCAACAGCGCTTTGGGCTTATAGAACCACCCATAAGTCTGCGACTGGTCACACTCTATTCATATTGGAATATGGCATAGAAGCTGTTATACCCGTAGAACTTGAAGTTCCATCACATCGGGTAACTTATTATGACTCTGAGTTGAATCAGGATCTTTTGCTCTAGACTTCATTGATAAAAAGCGCGAAGAAGCTAATTTAAGAGCGGCCACATACAGACTCCGAGTCGCTCGATATTATAATGAAAAAGTCTGACCGAGAATCTTTGGTGTAGGTGACCTCATTTTGAAACGAGTTTTCCCAGTTCCATCGCATATGATCCCCGCATGGGAAGGTCCATACGTCATTGAACGGAAGCTTGAAGAAGGAAATTTTAAGCTAGCGACCGTTGATAGTGCGACACTCCCCCGAGCACGGAATAGCGAGCATTTGCGGCATTATTATACTTAGTTCATTTCTTTCATATTTAAGTTGCAATTATTTCCAGCATGTTTTCATTCTTAGTTTACGGCATGTAATAAGACAATTTAGCTTGTTTGCATTAATAAAGGCTTGAAGCCATTTTTTCCATGGATTGTCGATGTTTCTATGCATGGTAATTTTATGACAAACGACTAAGAGGTACATTATTCTGTCTGACGTACGAATGCGCATGAGCACTAAAATCTCCGAGTCCTCTGAGTGCGGACTGGAGTAATCTGAGTCCGTAGAGTGCGGACTAGAGAATAAACGACTAAAAATCTATGAGTCCCCTGAGTGCGGACTGGAGTACTCTGAGTCCGCAGAGTGCAGACTGGAGTGTAAAGGACTAAAAATCTTCAAGTCTCATGAGTGCGGACTGGAGTACTCTTAGTCCCCAAAGTGCGGACTAGAGTATAAACGACTAAAAATCTCCGAGCCCTCTGAGTGCGGACTGGAGTACTCTGAGTCCCCCGAGTGCGGGCTAGAGTATAAACGACCTAAAATCTCCAAGTCCCCCGAGTGCAGACTGGAGTACTCTGAGTCCCCAAAGTGCGGACTAGAGTATAAACGACTAAAAATCTCCAAGTCCCCTGAGTGCGGACTGGAGTACTCTGAGTCCCCAAAGTGTGGACTGGAGTATAAAGGACTAAAAATCTCCAAGTCCCCTGAGTACGCACTGGAGTACTCTGAGTCCCCAGAGTGCGGACTAGAGTATAAACGACTTAAAATCTCCGAGTCCCTTGAGTGCGCACTGGAGTACTCTAAGTCCCCTGAGTAAGGACCAGAGTATAAACGACTTAAAATTTCCAAGTCCCCTTAGTGCGGACTGGAGTACTCTAAGTCCCTTGAGTGCGGACCGGAGTATAAATGACTAAAAATCTCCAGGTCCCCTAAGTGCGGACAGGAGTACTCTGAGTCCCCTAAGTGCGGAACAGAGTATAAACGACACGAAATCTCCAAGTCCCCTGAGTGCAGCCTGGAGTACTCTGAGTCCCCTGAGTGCGGACCAGAGTGTAAATGGTTAAAAAATCTCTAAGTCCCCGGAGTGCAGACTGGAGTCCCCTGAATCCCCGGAGTGCGGATTGGAGTATGAATGGTTTGAATTCTTTAAGTCTCTGGAGTGCGGACTGGAACACGAATGACTTAAAGTCATCAAGTCCCCGGTGTACGGACGGAAAAAAATTCTAAGTGCTTGAAGCATGGAATACAGGATGAACAACTACAAAGAATTTCAGAGTTATATGGAGATAAATTGAGAAGTTTATGTAACTCACAATGGCTTTGGTTTCGACCACAATCACACAGAAAGCTGAACGATAAAAGCCTTTTGAAAGACAAAAGAACTAAGCTTTGTTTATTCAAAAATAAGTTTCTACTACAACTCATCCAAAATTCGGAGTCAAAAGTCTATTTACATGGATTACGAAAATAAATAAAAATAATTACCTAATCTAAAATAACTCTCGTTGAACGAGAGTAACGATTACTTCTTCGACTTCTTCCCAGACGAATCCTCTCCCATGCGTTTTCCCTTGGTAATTTTCTTTGATGGGGAGGTAACAACTGAAGAAGTACGTGGAACTTCCACTGGCGTGGACCTGCCAGGGAGGATGACCTTCAACGGCTTGTTCAGAGGATCATCCAGGTCCACAATTTGAGGCTCAACTTTGATTTCGACCGCCTTTTCTTCTCCTTCTCAAGCTTCTCCTTCATGCTCAGTTTAGATGTATGTTCAGAGGCACCTGTAATCTCGATTTCATAACTCCAATCGATGGGAGAGGAAGTCTTGGACTTATCCTCATCAAGGGATCCAATCACCTGAGCATCTGACCGGGAGCCTCCTCTGCGTGAGTAGCCTCACTTGTTTTTTCCTTCACTTCCTTAGCGACGTCGCTTCTCGGAGTGGGCTCGGGATCAGAATGGCCTGCGCAAAATCATGGAAAACAAGCATTAGAATACAATAGCCCCTCGTGAAAAACGATGACTTTTGGAATGTTAAAATGAAGGGTTATCTACTAGGTTCGGGCAGGCTCTCAACTGTCCGAGGGGTCTCACCCTCTGGAATGGGAAACAAAATGTGAACACCAAGGCTAGGGTTGTCCGAGTCATAACCGATATGCTGCTCAAATGGATCAAGTATCGGCCGATTGGCCGACTGAGTAGGAGCATGAGCCGGAGACTCGATCTTGGATGGACCAGTAATAACATCTTTCCCATTCGATTAGGGGGAGCCTTTGCAGTAAAGAGCTTTCGCCGTAGACAAGTCTGAAGGCTCGTTCCCCTTAAGAAATTCTCTTATTAAAGAACCCTCATCGACCTCCTTGGTGCCAAGTTTGACCTTCCTGATTTTTATTAAAGTCTCCCATGCCTCAGCTAGGGATTCGAGGTAGCCCTCTCCCAGAAAAGTTAAGTCTCGATGCATGAGGACGCGAGCGTTGAATTCTGCAATCAATGGGTCGAACATGCATTTGACCTCCTCCCTACCTGCCTTTTTAGCTGCCTCCACACGATTGTCAATCTCCGCAGATGCTATTTTCTTTCCCTCTTCGCCGGCTTTATCCTTTAGCATCCGGACTTAAGAAAGTTCATCATCAAGCTTCGCCTTAAGGAGTCGTGTAGCAACGATCTCGTCGCAATATCGTTGTGACTTTTCTTGGGCAGCAGTCTTCTCTTCTCTTTATTTGCGGAGTTGCTCCTCCAGTTCTTTGACTCGGAGGCCAAATGCATCCCTTTCTTTCTACACCGAGTTCTTTTCTAAGTCTAGGGCCCCACAGCAATGGACCACCTCGTCGATTTCTTTTTTATGGGTTGACTTCAGATGAGTAACGACCTCGGTAGTGTCTTTAGCGCTCTGCCGGGCGGCATCATGCTGAGACTTATAAGAAGCAAGCTCTTCGTCCTGAGCTTTAATAATGTCTTTATCATGGATAGCTTCAAGCTTCAGGCTATCGATCTCATGCTGATGCTCTATGGAAACTTCTGAAACCTTTTCGGTTAAGTGCACAAACGCATCATGCTGAACATAGATATCGTTAGTACAGGCGATAACACATTGCTTGACATGTCCTGGAATCTGATGAATCGCCAGAAGGAATTTTAAGCCATCGAAGCATATCTTTGGAAACAAGGCTTTAAGCTCAGCGATCGATGGTTCAGATACGGGAGCGAGAGGAGTCTACTTGGAGACTGCAGGCGTTTTGTGGGGATCTCAAGATTGCCTGGTACTTGACGAACCGGAGGGTTGGTCCCGATGAGCCTCAGGCTGAGACCCCTTATGTGCAAGTTTCTCTTTGCTATGCTCCGGTTGAGAAGGAGGCTCATGAGGGTAGGAGGACCGACTATAAGATTTTCTCCGGTAGGACGATTCTCGGCGGTGGTAGTCTCGATTGCATGACTCATCTGTATCTCGGCGCTTACCCGACCCCGAATCCCAGCCGGATTGGTGAAAAATCGATGAACCGCAGAGGCGGTCAAGTCCATGTGTGTGACCCATGTCACCTACATGGGGTTTAAATAACGAAAAATAGTAGAGTGGTGACGGAAAGTTAAGTGCGAGGTGAAGCCTATGTGTTTGTGTGTGTCCTAGTGTTTTTCCCCGACGGACCAGTTTCTTTACTAATAGGAGTTTTTTCTCCCTTGTTTTGAGCTTGAGCACTTGTATCGCCTCTCACGGGAGAATGAAGCTTAAGGGCCTCTGGATCGTTGAAATTGTAGTTGAGCAGATCTTCAGGCATGGAGAAGTTGGATAGGCCTTTCAAAGAACTTTCCAAATGCTTCGAGGAAGCTTCTTTCTCTGCTAGAACAAGAGTAACTTTAGAAGTTCCGCCGATTGTTTTCTTCCTCAACTTGTATGTTAGTTTCTTCTTCCCCTTCAAAGGGGAAGGCGTTGTTTCAATTTCATGAACTTCGATGTTGGGTCCTGAGATGGACTAACATTTTCGCCCTGTACTTCGGACGTTTCGGTTTCTTTAATTTCCCCCTCCTCTAGCGTGTCAAAGGTGTTATGTGCTGAGGACTCGGCCTTCTTTTTCCTTTGCCCGAAGCAGGCTTGGGTATCGAAACGCCTTCAGGGAGGCTAATCCGGCGAAATTCCGCCAGCAACCCAAATTTCGTAAGCGACTCATTCGAAATGAGAGTTCTGATGTTCTGGTCTTCGATGAGAATGGCTCGAATAGCTTCGACAGCTTTGGAATATCCGAGGCCCTCGGAACGTGGGTTAATACCTGAAAAGATGGAAGAAGGGTTAGAAAAGGTACGTCTTCAACCAAATATGAATATTGGTCCAGGAAAAAGACTTACATCCTTCCACCCATCTTCACACAAAGCCGGGGGGATGACGCACATAGAACCACTCCTGTTTATACTGGGCAAACTTGCTCCATGCCCCAGTTAAGATTTGACATTTGCTGTGCGGCTTAAGAAACATGAAAGATGGGCTATCTGACCGTTTCTTGATGCGATAGATGTATCGGATATCGCCTGGAGTCAGAAGCCTAAAGAGGACACTCATGAAGAGGATGCAAGTGCAGTATATGAATGCGTGGCTTTTCGGATGCAGTTGGGAGGGGGAAATCTCGATATACTACAACACGTCTCGGAGAAAAGAGTTGAATGGTGGCATGCTGCCAACCCAGCACATAAATCTGTTACAAGTTGTATATCCGACTGGGGGCAAGTGCGGACGATCATGCCCCGATGGAACTAACACATCATAGAAGGGGATTCCATGGACAGAGCATATCCCACGAAGTGTACTTTCATTAATCTTTGAGGCCTATGAATTGAATGGGTCATCTAAGAAAATTGCTGCCTCTAAAGCGTCAGGAGCCAAGTTGAAAGATGCAGTCGCAGGGCTCGGTAAGTCTTGAGCAGGGGTAGTTGATGGATTTGAAGTTCCTACAACTTCTTGTCTAGAGGATGGCCCAGGTCTATCTGAGATCGTAGCAGAGCTAGATTTTCTAGACATCTCTAATGGTGATTGAATTTGACGGAGTACCTGCTTGAACTATACTAGAGACACAATCGACATTAGACTTAACAACATAAATATTCCCCCGTGTGGTGTGTGAACTAGTGCGATCATTCAAATGTATGTGCCAAGCAGTAAAAAGTCATTAGATTGATGAATTGAGTTTAGGCTTTGAATTGTCATCTTCGAAGACCGTCATCGCTGACCGTCCACGAAAGCTTGTCATAAGACGGTTTAGATTTTGAACTCGACATCGTCATTGCATTTGAAAATTTATTAACTATTAAGCAAGTTAAGTTCAAGTTTTCTGTTATTTAAACACATGATTTATCAGTCTGAATTGTCTGATATGCATTGTTGTTTGAGTCTGTCCTTGTTCGTTATCCTATGTTCAGGCATAAAATATGTGTTGAGTGAATAATACATTAGGTTCGACTGGTGTTGCTGCTGTACACAACGCTCCTACCTAACCACTTCATCGTTCGGCATTCAACTAGCCATGTCGAACCATAATCATGTCGAGCCACCTCGCTCGGCATTCTACCATCAACATCAACATTCAACTACCACTCATTATCACAATTCGGCATGCGGCAAGACATGCCAAACCGCGAACACGCCGAGCCATGCCGTTCGGCACGCCACTCTCCTGACTGTTCTCTTCATCGTTCGGCATAAAGGCATCATGCCGAACCACACTCACGCCGAGCCGCATCGCTCGACATTCTGCCCAGCACCTACTTCTCCTCTACTTTCCCTCCTACCTCGTTTGGCATGAGATACTCATGTCGAGCCATGGCCATGTCGAGCCGCATCGCTCGGCACACTAAACTTTAAACTTCACTATAATACTTCCACTTCATCGCTCGGCATAAAGAAGTCATGCCAAGCCACCTCAATACGTCTTCCACCAACTTCCTCCTTCAAGCATCTCTATCATCCACTTCTCTCCTCCGCTCTGCCTAGCCTTAAACTCCTTTAAAATACCCATGCTTCACCCTTAACACCTCCTGCTTCACGCGATTACTACTGACCTCAATTTTACAGAGATTCATGAGTTCGAACCTCGTGCAAGGTTTCCTAATCAAGGTAAAGTGTTTCAGGGGAAAGGTTTTTACCTATGAAGTGAGTCGAAGACTCGGGGAGATCCTGGGGTGGGGAACGCTGTTTTAATTAGGTTCGACTGATTGGGGAAGGAAGTGAGGCAACGTATGGTGTTTGAGAAGGGGAGAGTAGGTAATTCTCTGAAGTCTGTTAAGATGCAAAGTTCGTAAGTACTGGAAAGCAGAGGTAAAAGTAAAAAGGAGAAGAAGAAGGAGCATCAACTTATATAGAGAGAAAAGAAGTCGAAGGGACAGTGACCCGTAGAACCGATCAAACACTTCCCTCGTTCGGCATTCAGGTCATTCGGCATTGTATGTCATTCGGCATTTGGATGTTGCTCGGCATTAGTATGACGTTCGGCATGCATTGCCTCGACCGGCATTCAGAATAAGGGCTCAAAGCAAGGCACGAAGAAATCATGATTCAAAGCGCATCATGTCCATCCACATGATACACTTTGGGGGGCAAGTGTTACCTAGTGGCTTGACTAGGTAAACAGAGATTTGAAGTGGATTCCTTGTTCGGCATAAGGGGTCGTTCGACACATCTAGCACCGTTCGGCATACGAGCCTCATTCGGCATAGGGAGGTCATTCGGCAACCAACCTCGTTCAGCATCAGGCCTCGTTCGGCATTCAGTCTCGACCGACATGAATCTCGTTCAGCATTCAGTCTCGATCTACATTCATGCCTCGTTCGGCATTCATGCCTCATTCGGCATTCGTGCCTCGTTCGACATTCCAGACTCGTTCGGCATTCATGCCTCGTTCGGCATTCCAGCCTCTTTCGGCATTCCAGCCTCGTTCGGCATAAGCATGCCATTCGACATCTCCCCTCGATCGGCATCGGATCTCGTCCGACCTACACATTTCACTCAACATACTGCCTCAATCAGTTTGGAGACATGGCTCGACATTTGCCACTCGGCATTTGTGGCTTGGTATACAGAAGTCACTCATTTTGGGCTGAGATGTCTAGCTACTAGGCCCATCAGGGAAGTCCAACTCATCTTCGTCTATAAATAGAGAGGCAGGGGCACTGTGAAAGGGACCTTATTTTTAGAGAACACCAGGGAGACTCTGCTGCATTCAAGACTCATTCAAGACTTATCCTTTTTACTTAGCAATTGTATTCAAATAGTTGCTGTATGGATTGTATCTGTAACCGATTGTTAAGTAAAGCAATAAAGATTAACTTCAAAGTGGACGTAGGCAATTACGCCGAACGACTATAAATCAGGTGTTCTTGTTTTCTACATTCAATTTAGCATACCGTTCTCTGTTTAACTTTAATTTCCTCATTAATCTCTCTACACGCTCTCTCTTAAGGGTGTTAGTGACCAATTCTGGTGCTAACAATTACGTTATTTAGTGAAGGTCCCATATGAATATTCTCCTTGTTAATTTGTTCTTTTAGAACACCAACTAGTTCTTCAATCCGTTTCTCTATCAGTTCACCATCATAAATTTTACGCTTCTTTTTGTTTGAGGGACGAGGTATACACTTGGAAGGACCACTATCGCCGACTTCTCCATTAAAAGGACTATCACGCTCTCCATTAACAACAATCCCATCAAAAAAATCATCATCCACATAAGTGGACATGTGAGTTTCTTCTACTTCTGCATTAGTTGATGTTGGTACGCCATCATCCACTTGGGGTATTATCTACATTAAGGGGTGGTTCTGTTGATGCAGATGACCATGCATTATCTCCTTTTGCAAGTGTAGCTTCAAAAATCACCTTTAACATCTCAATATTCTCTAAAGGATTATTTTGAAATTTTCAAGCTTTATTACATATGATAAATCAAATACAAATACAACAATATTAACTATGCTAATTATTTCAAGAATATACAATGGACTTGCCTGAATGACGTTTTTCCATTTTTCATAGGGCCAAAGTACGGTTTCGTCTCAGCATTAAATCTATGTCCAGATAATCCAGTCATTTTTATCCATAGCGTATAATCGTCTCTCAAATAAGTATAATGATTTTTAAATTGTTTATGTTTGTAGTTGACACTCCACTTTGCATTAAATTCTTTTGCTAATCTTTTCCACGAATCTAAAGTAAGTGAAGCTCCTTTTTGACCATGATGGCTGACCTCTCTCACACATTGCTCAAGGAGGTGTTTTTCCATTTCGGGATTTTCAGAAAAGGCAACCTACTCTTGGAAGCTGCATTGGAATTTCTCTTTCCATTTATTTATGTTTATAATTTCCATATGATGCAATTCCTACACGTTTTTCGTATTTTACGGAAAATTGTTACATATCTTCTTTACCATATATTATTATTTAGCAAAAAAGCAATAAAAAAGAATGATCAGTAATGAATTTTCCTAGTAATGAAAAAAAGTTTACATAAATTTATATTTTGGTGTAATAGTCTAAATAATTGATTTTCCTCCTTAGAGAAGTACAATTATTAAACTTGTTGTGAAATATTAGTTATAAAATGCAATATGAATTGGTGTAATAGTCTAAATAATTGATTTTCCTCCTTAGAGAAGTACAATTATTAAACTTGTTGTGAAATATTAGTTATAAAATGCAATATGAAGACACTAGAATATAACTAACATCTAACTGGTACCACCAGTAACCTTTTTCCTTTTAGCATCTAACTATAATATGAGAAAATAAAACTTAGTATATTTGAAAATTGTGATGAATTAAGTAAATGGATATTAATACTTACACTAAATAAAGTCATGTATACAAACTGTCAAGTGTCATTTTCATGCATCTCCATGTTGTTACCCTGTAGAAAATGATGCACGCATGATAAGTACATTGGAAATGCAAAGTTGGTATTGCCATGTCATTTTCATTTTCATGCATCTCCGTGTCATTTCCAATCCGCTTTTTGTCAATTTTTGGTAAAATCTAAGGTGGTCTTATACTGTCTTTTATCTATTATCTTTTGTCATCATCGACAAAGAAGGAGAACAATATTTACATAAATATAAATCCTCCAGGTACTGTCAAAACATGTATATAATAGAAGAAGATACTAGAATATGAAGGCTAAAGGTAAAAGTAAACCAAACGAGAAGCACTGGTAAGATGCTTTTAAGCAGGTGAAGTGAGAACATAAAAGTGGCTTCAAGGGCACAGTAATTTCATTCCTCGAGATGGAAATTTTAACTTCAGTGGAATATAACAATTACACATAGTCTCTATACCAAATGCAAGACACAACTAACATATGAACAGTAAAGTATTTAAGCCTACAAATTTCCCATTGCATTGTCATTTTAATTCAGCATGCTTTATTAAAAAAAGTACAACCCTATGCAATGGAAATGAAGCCACATAATTAAAAGATGCGATAACTTCAATACGATGCACCTAAAGACAATACTGGAATATGCTATTTATAAATAAAAGCATGAATAGAAGTTACCTCATATGAATAAAAGTGAGATTGGTGTCTACAAAGCTGATGCTAATGTTGCATATAAAAAATGATGGTAAATGCTGCTATTTATAAAGGAGAAGGACATCTATCTAAATTAGTCGTTGGTTTCAATCAGTAGTTTAAAAAGAAAAAAATATTTGCTTTTTAGCTTTCAGCCAATTTGACCAATTCTTGTTGAATGAACAATGTTACCAAACACATAAAAAGCACTGAATGCATTATGCCTTTTTCATTCAGCCCGAGTGTTTCTATAGATAATCAAGCTTATGACAAGGGCCGTTAGATTTATTCTGATGTCATCTGCATCTAAATTTCTTTGTAAGTTGCGGGGTGGAAGAGATATAGCCTTAACCCTAAACACGCAGTCGCTTTCTAAATTTCTTTCTAACGTCTTCACCTTCCACTGCCGCCTAAATATAGGATATAAAATGCCATCGAAATCCAAAATATCATCCCGTCCTTCTTTCTCTCCATTTCCATCAACATCTCCTCCTTCTTCTTTCGATAAATCGTCATATTTCGAACATCACGACTATAATAATGGTAAAGTCCACTTTTAGAATGTCCTTTTACAAGCATCGGAGAGATTCCCTAAATTTGTTGGTGAAAACGCTTTTATTGGAAATATATGCGATCAGGATAATGATTTTTCGAAGGGGAATCAAGCCAGGGTTTGGATATCTAAACTTATAATGGTTTCTACATCTATTAAACATGGTTCACTTATCTCGGTTATATCGTGCTACTCAGTGCTATTTTTTCTGTGTTACTCATGTGACATGTAGTTTTTGACCATCTAGGAGCGTTTTCTTTTCCATTAATGTTTTTCTTTTTGAAGTACTAGTTATTTGTCATCATTAAAGTAAAATACACGAACATTATGTTTGCTATAATGGTTACTGTAATGAAAATAATAATCATTATACCGACTTTACTAGTATGTAAAGCTCTGTTTATTTGGGTAAAAAAAGGGTAGAATGCTTGTTAGAATATGCAACCGGCAGTTTGCGAGTTGTTTGACTTGGAAAGCGATTTTGATTAATCACTTCCATTTAGCAAAATGATCCAACCATTTTTTTTGAAGTGCTTATGGCTTATTGTAGCATTTTTCCAACGACACCCTTCTCCAAAAAATTTACATCTTTTCCACTTCTTATTTGTTATTCTTATTTATTACTTGCAACCATATTTGATATTATCCAACAATACTTAGCTTAAATTTTCTTTTGGCTAGCTCTGTTCGCATTTCATTTTCCTCCTTTCATAACCTGCTAGTTTATTAATTTTTCATATTTCAAAAGTGCCCCTACCTTCTAAGCACAACATATCATGCCTAAAAAAAATTGACATGAAAGCAAGCTTCAATAGAGTGAGGTTTATGTAAAATCTTCATTTTGTCCAAGTGAGGTTTGTGTACTAACCTCGCTCCAACCAGGCTAGGTTCGTATAATAACTAAGTTAGGGTCGATCGAGATTTGTATTATAACCTAGTTTGAGTCGAGCTAGATTCAGAACAAACTACGTCATGTTTGAACGTGGTTTAAGAAAAAATGAGGTAATTCCGATATGAATTGGGGATGATATGGAAAAAAATAGAATGTGATAATTTTTTAAAATTGAATGGGGTGTGAATGGAGGAAAGTGTGGTAAGAATAGAACAAACCTTTTATTTTTGTTTTGATCTTTTTTAAATATATGGTAAACTTTTTGAACTTAATTTTTTTTCTTTCAATGCAATTTTTGTAGTCTATCACTATTGAAAAACAATAAGAAACAAAAATAACTAAAACATAGTTTCATGCCGTATATAAAAAACTACTGAACTTACTTTGGAGTAAAGATATGACAAAATATCAATCTTATTAACGAGAATGAAAATTAGACAAATAACATAACTTTGGAGTTAAGCAGAAATGTATTGTGTATCAAACGCATGATAAAATAAATATCAATAAGTTGGGGAAAAAAAGCTAAGTGATGTTGGTTTGAGCTAAATAGGAAATGAAGTAAAATGTGCAATGCAAATGTAAAAAATTAATTATAAAGAATTTAAATAAGCTGAACAAAACTATGTAATAATCTCAGTAGCTTCTTATTTAGAGAAGCGAAACAAAATAATATAGCAAGTAATTATGATAAAAACAATCAAAAATTTCAACTAGTTATAATAAAGTATATTTTTCTCGAACAAAGCTTTTATGATATAAATTTGAATGATTATAATATTATTTTCTCTTTATTGTGTGAATTAAATGGTATTGAAAATAAATAGGTAAGTGGATTTTTTTCATTATAGTAAATTATATTAAGATAAAAAGGCCAAACGTAATTTGTATGACAATTGAATAAAAGAGTACTTAATACTAACATTGAGGAATTATTTTTCAAAATAATATATATATATATATATATATGCATTAATACAATAAATTAGTAATAAAAATGCAAACAAACAAGATTTCAAGTATTCAATAATCAGTGATTGGCAATTGGTGTTCAGTGATCGCATTCAGTAGTTTAAACAAACGCAACCTAAGAGCTAATGCTTTACCGTAGACCAACATAATAGTAGACTAGTTATGTGTAGGGTAAATTTTATAATAGATAAAGATGGAACAACTTTATTATATTAAGTTCTGTGTAATGATAAAAGGTTAATTTGTTGTTATGATACAAATTATCCGACTTTTTGACCCGGCTATATTAAGATTGTTGGGTAAGTTAGACTCAAGGGAAGACAAGGCAAGCAGCCCAAAGAGGTGATCACAATGACCAAAGATCAAGCAGAACCAACGGATAAACCCTTTGAAACATTATAAGTATGGACCAGTACTTCTCCTGGAATCGATCGATATCACTTAAAATATGAAAGTAATTATACAAAAAACTTTGGAAACATGAAGCTAGCATAGAGAGGGACCCACCTGACTAATCATAGCTAGCCACATGGCTAGGAAGACCAACCGGCCTTGGTCGCTAGATAATGGGAATTGGGCTATGAGATTTTTTGAATGACCTCATCTATATTTGGAGATTCTGCCAGTGAATTTTCAAGAAGATATTTAATCGTCTATGCCTACAAATACTAGGTTCATAGCTCATTTGAAGGATCTTTACACTATTTTTTTTTGTACTCCATCGTAATTAAGGATTTCGATCTGATCCCTCTTGTACTCATAAATTCGAGTGATTGATAAACCTACTTCATCAAAGTGGATGTAGGAATTCAGTGCTGAGCCATTATAATTATGTATGTTATTGTTTTTTTACTTATTTTATGTTTGTTTCCCCTATTTACATTTTGAGTTCATCATTTATTTATCTACATATACTCTATTAGGTGTTTGTGCCAGCTTTTGATAAAAACATTTTGGTGCTTTCATTGAGAGGAAGTCCCAGCCTGATTGGATCTCATCGTCTACTGGTGGATTCCCATATCCGTGAGATAGATCTAAATTTTCGCCGACGAGTTTCCATTTCTACTCAAATTTGAAGAAGATCTAAAAGGAATCTATTAGCCATGGCCAGGGAAAAGTCTACTACTTCCCATGCTATTGAAGGAAATGACGATACTAGTGCTCAACAAGTTGATCAAAATGTACAACTGACGGTTGCCGAATCCCAGAATCCAGCTGAATATATCACCAGAGCTGATTTTGAAATCCTAATGTGGGAACTAATGGATAGCCATCAACTGGTCAATCATCAAAGCCGGGCTAACGTCAATCTAATAAACCAGTTGAAAGATCAGTGTGGAAAAACTTGGAGGGAGCCTACTCCATATTCAGGATCAGAAAACTCCTCATCTGACGAACATCATAGAAACAAACGCTGCAAAACTGGTGCATATGCAGTTGGAATGTCGGGATGGGATCAGGCGATCAGACTTGGCCAATCAGCATCGATCGGTACTGAACCCCCATCGGGGGTCAATACCGAACCCTCTAATCAAGGGAGGGATCAGTATGTAGGTGGAGGAACTAACTTTGGAGATGCCACGATCAATCAAAGTGCTGGAGCTCAAGCGAATTGGTTGAACCGCACTGAGATATGATGATAGAACCAGTACTCAGGAAATGGATTAAGAGCAAAAGGAGCAAAGGCAACGTGATACTGTCGGGTGGCGTGGATCGGGTCGTTCATATGAGGTGGAGCACGATTACCACCGGGCACCAATTTTCTAAACACCGGACTTAACAGGTATGGTGAGGCGGCAGTGAAACAAAGTCAAGGCTTAACCAATGATGATTGGGTACTCTCCATAAGTCATACCACATTCACCGAAGACATCCTACGTGCAAAATATCCAAGGAGGTTCCATACGCTTAGCATGCCTGAATATGCTGGAAAACCGACCCCAGGCAGGATCTCTTGAAGTACGAATGGCACGTGGACTCCGCCTAAGCCAATGGTGTAGTCAAATGCATGTGTTTACTTATTTTTTTGGAAAATGTTACAACAAAGTGGTTCACTAAGCTACCACTGCAATCAATCTCATCATTTGATGAGTTAGCGAAAAAGTTCCCGGAGTAATTCTGCATGCACACGACTCGACCCAATGATATAATGTCACTCTCCAGCTTAGTCCAAGCACCGGGGGAGTCACCGAAAGATTTTCTAAAAGGTTTAATACAGCTATTACAGAAGTCAGTAATTTGAATGATGATGCAATACTCATGACACTGACTAGAGAAGTCGACTACGGTTTCGAGTTTGGCGATTGGTTAGCAAGAAAGCATCCTTCTAGATTGAATTATTTATTTGCAAAAGCAGCTTAGCTTCTAAGGAAGGAAGAGGCAAAGCAAATTAGGAAGAGAGATGTTGCAGGCCCAAGCATCAAGAAGGTATAGAGTAATGTGGTAGTAAAGCAGTCTGGTGACAGTTCTGGAAAAGTCTATATCAATGTTCATAACTAACCCAATGAGTAGAGGTTGAGCGGTGATAAAAACCGCAACCAAAGACGGGATTCCATGAGAGGGAAGTCGAGGTTCCCTCATTGGATACATAAACGCCATTGAATGCATCGCTAGAGAATGTTTATCTATCAGCCGTAACACTATGCAATAAAGGAACCACCTCCGAAAGAACCGACGGGGAAATAGAGACAGTCTGGAAAGTACTATAGATTTCATGACAGTTATGTACATACTGCAAATGAGCGTCACCACCTCCATGATGTCATTTACAAGTTTATTCGAGAAACAAAATTGCAGCAGTTTGTTAAAGTTCCACAGGATGGCGGACAGGGCACATCCGACCCCAGCTGAGGACAAGGTCCTCCCAGTGCTGAGAAACCTCGTTGGATAGTAGGGAGATTAGTTATTAATACAATTGTTGATGGACCACATTCAGTCGAAAAAAGATAGAATTACATGGAGAATTACGTGAATGCTATCAGACATGTTGATATTGAATGTTGCTCGTACACAGAGGACGGTGCTCCAGCAAAGAAGCAGCGAACTATGATAGACGCTATCATATTAGAAGTAGAGATGTGGACAAGGTGAAAGCCCCTACAACTGACCTAGTGGTAATCTCAACTATGATCGGCCCCACCTTGGAGAGAAAGTTTCTCGTTGATTGTGGAAGTTCCATGAAAAGGCATACGACCAGATGATACTAGAAGCCAAATATCTAAAACCATGCAAAGCCAATATTCATGCCATTAACGGTATTGCAACTGAAGCGGTAAGCTATGTCGAGCTACCAATGGAGTCAAAGGATGGCAGCCGAAGGAGAGTGCGGGTGTTTCCATTTGTTGTGATGGATGTGATCTCTCCGTACAATATTTTTTTAGACCGACCGACCGACCCTTGCTAAATTCGAGGCAGCAATCGCCACTTGGTGTCTAACCCTCAAATTCCCGACAAAGAGTGATGTGGGAATTATCCACGAAGATCGGGCGATTGGATGTTCCTGTTATGTGACTGAGTTGAGAGATGCTTAGAAAAGAGTGAAAGGAAAGCATGCGGAGAAGCCTCTGTACATCAAAACCAATGAAGCTTAGCAATCAGTGTCCGAGCCTTGGCTCTGGCGCCACAGTCAGTTCTACAAAGACATAGATCTGAGAGACGAAGAAGAAGAGCCTAAAGAAACCAAGGTTGCACTTGTTGAGCTAACGATCGACATCCGCTTAGCTATGACGACCCATCATGGGTCTTGAAGATCGAATCATAGCTCAGTGCAATGATGATGAAGCAATTAGCCGGTTTTCTCTGAGCCAATCTTGATGTGTTTTCTTGGACTCATTCTGACATATGTGGGATCTTGCCGACCATCGTGAGACATGCTTAGAATATCGACCGGAGGCATGTCCCAGTGAGACAAAAGCGAGGTGGCATGGATCCAGAAAGGTCTGCTGCACTTAGAGAGGAGGTGGATAAACTCAAGAACAATGGGTTTATCCATGACGCCCTCTACCCAAAATGGGTATCTAATCCAGTTCTTGTGAGAAAAGCTAATGGTAAGTGGCAGACGTGCATTGATTACTCGCATCTGAACAAGGCGTGCATAAAAGATAGCTTTCCACTTTCTAGAATCGACCGACTAGTAAAATCAGCTGTTGGATATGAACTGCTTTCATTCATAGATGTGTACTTTAGATACAATCAGATCCCAATGCACATTCCTGACTAGGAAAACACCAACTTCATTACCGACCTGGGATTATACTGCTATATTGTCTGCCTTTTGGATTAAAGAACACTATAGCCACTTACCGAAGACTGGTCAACCGAGTGTTCAAAGACTAGATCGGGTGATCGATGGAACTATATGTGGATATATGCTCATGAAGTCACGATGATTAAATGACCACATCAATAACTTGGCGGAGATGTTCAATGTTCTACGAAAATATGGAATGAAACTTAACCCTTTGAAATGCTCTTTTGGCACTGTATCGGGAAAATTCTTAGGATATATTGTCAACTCTAGTGGAATTGAAGCCAATCTTGAGAAAACTCAAGTGATCACAGATATTCAAGTACCAAAGACAAAAAAGTAGGTGCAAAGTCTAAATGGGAAGGTATCGCCGCATTGAACAGTTCATCTCCAAAGCCATCAATAAGTGCATTCCTTTATTCGACTTAATCAGAAGAGGGAGGATAAACTTTGAATGGACGCAGGATTGCTGTGATGCATTTCATGTTCTAATACATCACTTAGAGAGACCACCCATATTGTCCAAGTCACTGGATTATGAAGACTTGTTTATTATTTTGCACTATCGATACATGCCATAAGTGTCACACTGTTATGCGAAGAAAATCAGATCCAGAGGCCAGTATACTATGTTAGCAAGTGGTTGATAGGTGCTGAAAGAATCCATCTGAAGCTAAAGAAGCTTGCGTACTACCTATTGATTGCATCAAGAAAGTCCACCCTTATTTCCAGGCTCATCCGATCAATGCCTTCATCAACCAACTGTTACAACAGGTCCTACCACGAACTGAGACGTCTGGGAGGTAAATGGAGCATTGAATTAAGCAAATTGGATATCATTTATCTCTCTTGAAGAGCTATCCAGGGACAAGCACTAACGAAGTTCATAGCTAAATTCACTGCACAAGAAGACTCTCTAGAGAGCAGTGGAGAACCTACTGTCCAATGAAAAATGTACATGGATGGAGCATCCAAGGATCGTTTTTCTATCACCAAAGTCATACTAATAACTCC
The DNA here is from genome assembly GCA_030765085.1 of Allium cepa. Taxonomy (NCBI): domain Eukaryota; kingdom Viridiplantae; phylum Streptophyta; class Magnoliopsida; order Asparagales; family Amaryllidaceae; genus Allium; species Allium cepa. Next base: position 342,873,154 of record CM060931.1, read on the forward strand.
TGAGGAACGCTCAATCTACTACGCCCTGAAACTTGACATCTCTGCAGCGAATAACGAAGCTCAATATAAAGCCTTGATCATTGGGTTTAAACTGGCTAGAGAGATGGGAGTAAAAGCTTTTTAAATTTTCTATGATTCCCAGTTAGTAGTGTATCAAGTTAGGGTAGAACACCAAAGAAAAGGAGCACGACTTGCTCCTTACCTCAACCAAGTACAAGAATTGCTAACAGATTTCGAGCATTGTACCATTATACACATCCTTAGAGAGAAAAATGAGAAAGCCGACTCGCTAGCCAAGCTGACCAGTTTCGGGAATGCACAACAAATGGGCTTGGTCCAAGTTGAAGTACTCAATGCTCCAAGCATTGACCAGATGAAGATTGATTGGGTCATAGAAATGGAGCCTGAGAAGGAGTCGTGGATAACTGCGATTAAAGATTTTTTGCAAAGGGGAATCCTTCCCAAACGAAGGGATGAAAAATGATAGATCCTTCGTAAAGCGTCATGATACATCCTTCAAGAAGGAGTCATGTACATAAGGGTTTCTCCATCCCCTGCTTTGGTGTATTGCTAACGATGAAATCAAGTGAGTATTAAGAGAAGTCTAGGAAGGAGAATATGGCACCACACTGAGGGGAAAACTCTAGTGAAGAAGGCACTCTGGTATGGTTATTTCTGTCCAATTTTCAATCAAGACACAGCTAACTATGCTAAATGATGCAACAAGTGTCGGATGTTTGCGAAAATTCCAAGAGCCCCACTGATGGGAATCACTCAGATGGTCAGTCCATGGTCATTTGCTACGTGGGGTATTGTTATTATCAACTCCTTGCCAATTTCCAAAGGTGGTGCGAAGTATGCCATTGTAGCAATTGATTACTTCACTAAATGGGCTGAAGTCGAACATTTGGCCATGATCACTATAAAGAAAGTAATTAATTTTGTTGTTTGAAACATCATCTGTCGTTTTGGTCTATCCTGAATAATCATAATCGATGGAGCCCAATTCAATAGTCTTGCATTTAAAGACTTATATCAACGACATGATATCAAGAAAAGATTTGTGACAGTTTCTCAACCTCAAGCTATTGGATAGGTCAAGCTGTTAACAAAATCATAAAATCCATTCTGAAGAAGCGTTTGGAAAAGGCTAGAGCCAAGTGGATCTATGAATTCCTGTTAGCATTATGGGTATATAGAACCACTCACAAGTCCACGATTGGCCTTACTCCATTCGCTCTGGCTTACGGCTCTGAAGCTGTGATTCCTGTAGAACTTGAAGCCTCTTCTTATCGAGTGACTTATTATGACCCTAGAATTAATAGAGATCTCCTTTTGAAATCTCTAGATATGGTCGACAAGAAGCGTGAAGAAGCTGATTTGAGTGCAGTTGTACACCGGACACCGAATCACCTGGTACTACAATTTCAAAGTCTGGCCTCGGACCTTTGAAATTGGTGATGTTGTCTCGAAATAGATCTTTCCTAGCCCCGTAAACATGGATGCGAGATAGGAAGGATCATATGTCATCAGCCAGAGTCTCGAAGTTGGAACTTTCAAGTTAACGACTGTCGATGGCATCACGCTTCCTAGAGTATGGGAGTGACTCGACCACCCATTAAATAACTCCGTCTCCCAATTCGATAGGATGAATGTGAAGTAAAAATGGTCATGATTCGACCGACCACTCTTTGACTTTTGCTCTAGACTTGGGGGCAATGGGATTAGTCAAAAGAAATGCGATTCGACTATTTCCCATTACAACTTCAATCCCCATATTATGGGCTAGATAATGAACATCAAATGGTGTGATTTGCCACCCATCAACTAACTCTAATCCCCAGAGTGCATATAAGAGCGTAAAAAAAGAATGAATGTGATTCGACCATTCATTCTCCAACTCTGGACTGAAGCTGACAGGAGGAGTATGAACTCATAATAGATGAGACCCAACCATCCACGAACTTGCTCTGTCAACCCAAGGCCGGGGTAGGAGTATAATCACTTAGCCATTGAACATGACAGTGTAACACTGTTGCTCGCATCTAATGTTTGATACAACTTATGGCCGCGGCCAAAAGGAGGCCTTGAGATGGATTTATCAGATCGATGTTCGAAGCAACGAGCGATCGAAAGACATTGCAACTTGAATAGCGAGCAATGAATTACAAGTACATTGAATGGGTAACGTAAAAGATTGAACATTTAGACAAATTTTGTAAAATAGATGAGCAGAAACGAAAGAGTCTTTATTCACATATTGAAACTTAGAAATCAAGTACAAATTTATTTTAGAAACTAAAAGCCAAAAAAAGGCCATGACCGCACAGTTGCGGCCGACAAAAATAAACTAGCTACCTAGCTACAAACAACAAAGCTAGTTTGATGGCTATTTCTCCCCCTTTTTGGGCTTTTCGGGGTAGATTCTCCAGAGCTACCGCCTCGTCCTCTCCTTTTCGCCCCTTTTTTCCCTTGCTACCCTTAAGAGTGATGTTTTTAAAAAATAGAGGTCATCTCACTTTTTACGGAAGGATCGACCTCCTTGGGACTGACACCGGCCGACAATATAAATTAAAGTGGGGGTAATATCCACTCTGTCACTCTCTTTCTTGGCTTGCAACTCTAGCTCCTCCTTTTTGATGTGCTCCTTGATGCTAAGTTTATCGGTGTGTTCGAAGGCATCGGTCACTATGACGTCCTCTGCATCAGGGCCTGCTGCTCATCAGTCTTTTCTTCATCTCGAGCCACTAATACTTTAGCATCCGAGCTGGGAGCTTCAACAGGCTGGTCGGTAGGAGCCATTTATACAACAACGACCGTAGTGGACCCTATGGTCAAGGCCTGCTATTCTAGGGAACATCATCATCGAAAGCATGGATAGATATAGACCGACCTATAATTTCACGATGACCAATGGGTAAGCCTATGACTATCAGACACGAGATGTAAACCTTCTCGAGCATTGGAGAAGTAAGAGATATACCAACATCAGATTGGCCTTCGGTCATAGCTGAAGTATCGCCTTCGAAAAGCTGAGACGGCCCAAAAGATTTGTTCATCTTTGGATGATATGGATCGTAGCCCACATCGTTTTTTAAGGTGTGATGACCCGGAATTTTGGACATTTGAAATTGGAATATTTAGTTGGTTTTTAATATTTAAATGTTGATTTCTAACTTGAATTCAAATATCATCGTTTATTGGATAATTTAAAAATTGAATTTAATAATTGAAAACTGGGTAAAATAGTGAATCTGAATTTTTTACGCTTGTTAAAAATATTTCAAAGGCCTATAAAATCTATATTGATAATACTGAAGGTAATAAAAGCTTTAAAATTGAACTTGGAAGTGTTTTGTTCAATTTTAAAAATTTATCGTTTAAATTGATATTTTAAAATAGCCTTTCGAGGCACAGTCTTGGAGCCTGACGAAAGTAGTTCCATTGGATCCGCAATAGAGTATTATTATCGAATTTCAGTTTTCATAGTGTTTGGAGTTGTCGAGTGATCGTATGGTAGATAAGTGCACTGAAATTTTTTATCGAAAATTCAATATAATTATTGGTTCCAAAAAGCTATCTTCTCCATACGACCGAATTAAGACTCAAAACCCTTTCCATCATGTTCATAATAAGGGTAATAAACGCCTAGCGGCACACCTCTATAGGAGGTTGAAATTTTGAGTTGCGAATTCAAGACGATTTAAATTTAAATCTAAATGTAAATATACTATATGTATTTTTATTTAATGGTCAACCTCAGTTGAAATAATTCTCCTCGTCGTTTTCTTTCACCTCAGAAGCACGTGTCCTCCCTGTTAACACGTGTTTTCCCTTTTATGTTCAAAGCACGTAACGGTTTTTATAAAAAAAAGAGATCTGAAAACGAAACCAAAAGAGAAATAACGGTCGAATTCAAAGAAGAAGTGGCTACCTTCAGATCGATATCATCGAATTCCTTTTCCCTTTAAATCGAATAGGAAGGGAATATCTTTCCCTTATTCTCTAATCGAGATCGGCATCTCGAATTTCGAAATGAACGAATGCCTCCATCTTGCTCTAATTCTTCTAACTTGAGCATGTATCATCAACACACGAGCGTGGGGGCGGCGATATCAAATCATTGCGTCGATGATGATACAGGGGTATGATCGAGGCCGTGTGGCAGTTTGCTCTTGTCGGGCTAGGGTTCAGGCTACGATCAAGTGTCGTGAGTGGCGACTATTCCTTGGAGCCACGACGCAGCAGAAGGCAAGGGGCGATGCCGAGTGTTTTGTATAGGCGTGGTCGATGTGGGTTTAAAGTCGATTGGTGATCAGGTGGTGTGGTTCTCGAGCTTGCTGTGAGGTTCGAATTTTTGTTTTTCTGTTAATTTTGAATTGATATATATATATATATATATATATATATATATTTACACGTACCTATTTTTATTTAAAAGAATATACATAAATAGATATATATATAAGGTTTTAGCAAAAATGAATAGGAATTTTTATTTGTTGAAAGTTTACATAAAATTTGATTTTTTTTGAAATCTATGACTTATTTTTATAAAAGTATATATGTAGTTTCGATTTGAAAAAGAGAAAAAAAATATATCAAAGGAACATTTTAAATGTACTAATTTATTTTTAAATAGTGTATTGTGGTGATTAGTTTGTTTAATTAACTAATTTAAATATTTTAGTTACTAAAATATTCTTAAAGGAAAAATATCAATTTAAATTATATTTTTAGTAAATTGAATTTATTAAATGGAAATTAATGAGCTGATTATTTCAAATATTAAAGAAACATATAATGATTACATAAGGTCAATAATCGTGAAAATCAAGTCGAGGATGAAGTGGAGTGCAACAAAAATAAAGGTGAGTTGTGACGACCCATAATTTTTGAATATTTGAAATTGAAATATTTAATTGATTTTAAACATTTGAATGTTAGTTTAACTTGAATTTCAAATATTACTATTTATTTGGCAATTAAAAATTTTGAATTTAAATATTGAAAGTTGGGTAAAATATTGAATCTTCAGTTTTATGCTTGTTAAAATTATTTCAAAGGCTTATAAAATTTATATTGGCGATACTAAAGATAATAAAAGTGATAGAATCGAATTTAATGGTGATTTGTTTAGTTTTGAAAATATATCGTTTAAATTGATATTTAAAATATAGCCTTCCGAGGCACAGTCTCGGAATTTAACGAAACAAGTTCCATTGGATCCATAATAGTGTATTATTATCATGTTTCAATTTTCGTAGCGTTTGAAGTTATCGTGTGGCTGTACGATATATAAACGCGTTGAAATCTATATCAAAAATTCAACATAAGTACTGGGTCCACAACGCTATCTTCTCCATACGATCGAATCAGGTCTCGGAACCTTTTTCATTTCGTTCGGAATAGGGGTATAACATTACGAACGCTTAGCGGCACGCCTCGATTGGATATCAATATTTTAAGCTATGAATTCTAGACGATTTAAATTTGAATTTAAATTTAAATATAGATAATATAATTATATCGAAACACTGTAGCAGCCCTGTAGCCACGCAAGGTCCCTTTTCTGTTTAAATCACACGCATGGAAGAAAGAAGTAAAAGATAGCCGATAAAAATATAAAGAAGAGAAACGAAGTCTCATTCCAGTAAAAAAAATTCTATTAAAATAAAATCGAAATCAAAAGCTGAATCCCATCCCCTTTTCGCCCCCGTTCACAATCGAAAACCTAGTTTCCCTCTGTCTTTTCCCCAGAATCCTCGACTTTCCCTTCATGGCAACGAATCGAATCGACTCATTCAAAAAAAAGAGAAGATGTATCACGATCGAAGTCGCGACTTAGACAGGGCGAATCGCGTCGCCTGGCATACGTGGCTCTGCTTGTTCGTGTTTGAGCGCACTGGGGAGGATGGGTCAGGGACGAAGTCGATCATTGGTGGCTCGAGTGGGTTCGCGTACGCTGGATGTCGAGGCCACTGTCAAAATGATGACGACGGGTCGTGAGGGAGGACTGGAACATGCAGTGAGGTTCATACGATGGCAGAAGCTCGAATCGAAGGTAGTAAGGTAGCGATTCAATCTTTATTAAATTCAATTAAGTACGTCAACGCATCGAAAATAAAAGAAAGAAAAATAAGATTTTTATGGTAAAAAAAAATTCCGCTTGTTGTTTATAGTAAAATATAGGATAATTCTGGCTAGAAGTAAATATTATTTTCATTAGAATTTAATAAAGATATATATATATATATATGTAAGGTTTAAACAGAAATATATGTATATCTAAGATTTTGGAAATAGAAATTTTAAATGTTGAAGAGGTTGTTTAAAATTTTATTTTTGAAATCCATATAGATAACTATATAAATATAAATATATAATCCTAAAGAAATTAGATATATCTTTACATATCTTAATTTACTAGCTTGTTTTAAATAATGGATTTGGTGATAAATTTATCCAATAAACTTATATAATTTATTTTAGTTATTAAAAGTTTTTTAAGTAAAATTATTAGTTAAAATGTTTGTTAACTAAATAAGTGGAAAACTCATTTGTAGATTAATTCAAATAATAATAAATCGTGAATTGTTTATGCAAGGTCAAAATTGTGAAGAAAACAAGCCGGTTTGAAGTGGATTGCAAAATAGAAATCAAAGGTGAGTTAATCTCACTCATTTAAATTACCTTTTAAATTTAAATAGTTAAATTTAAATTATAGAATTGCTTGCTTGAATTGATGATTTATAATCAGCCTGGATGTGGTATATTATATATATATAGCATATATATTGGAGTGATTGATATTCTTGCATTATATAGTGGATGAGACCCTACGAGCCCCGAATAGCGGATGACCCTATATACCGCGATATCCCCCTCGAATTAGGATTGGTATTTTATATTGTTCTAACATTTGTGGATGCAGGGAAATAGGTTGGAGGGATCCAACTGGATTCCTCAAAATGTTGAATTTATTTTATGCTCAGCAATGTGATTTATTTGATGATCTGTGATAGATTATATTGATTATATTGGGAATTGAAATTATTGAATGTTATGCTTGGTTGAATATATATGGGTATTTTGAGGAATGGAAAAATGTATATATTAAGTTTGGACTTTTAAAGGAAATGAAAAGAAAATTCTTAAGCAAATAATTATTGGGAATTGGATAAATCGAGTAATAAATTTTAAAGGGAATTTAAACCAGGAAATCAGTTTGAAATCGATTTAGTGTTTTGGAAACTGTGATTAAAGGAAAATGAGAAATGAAAATTGTAATTGGTTGATAAAGTGGAATATTTATCAGTGGATAAATATGAAAGTATAGATTTCGGTGGAATTTATAAGGGAAGGTGCAATTCATTTTAAAAATAAAAGGTGATTTATTTTTAAAGGTTGAAAATATTTTCAAAGTATAAACTAGAAGTGTAAAAATGTTTTTTTAGAACGTTTTAGAAATTTTATTATTTTAATTATTTTTAAGTGGAAAGTAAATATTTATTTAAGTTAATTATGGTAGTTAATTATTTTTAAAGGTAAATTAATATTATGAGTTTTAAAGGAAATTTTAAACATAAATATTTGATATAATAACTTTATTTTAAAAAAGAAAATTTGATTTAAGTTTTACTTAGAAACTCTTATAAATTTCTTAAGTATTATTTTTATTTAAGTAATTTTAGTAGCCTTAATGTAAATGTTTTAAGTATATATTTCTGAAAGTAATTATAAGGAAATGGGAAATTTGTTTTAAAAATAATAATTGGTTTTATTTTTAAAGCGTTGAAAGAAATCTATGGGATTGGAACGTAAATTAAATTGAGATAAATCGAGCAGGATTTATAAAGGATTATATGGGTTATACTGTAGTGGAAGTGTATTTCCTTGTAAAGCCAAGTCTATTTTCAATGGAGATTTTTATATATAAGTTGGAGGTTTAATGTTGTTTTAAAAGAATGTTTTGAGAAATTATTATTTAAGTTGTTTAAAATTTTAAAGAATGTTTATTAAGTCGGTTATAGTAGTAACTATTTTAAAGGTTAAATTGTTATTATGATTTAAATGGTAATTATTAATAGTTACATTTTATAAAGTAGCTTTATTTTAAAAGTAGTTTGGCTAAAGTTTTTATTTGGGAAATTAGTATAGAATTTCATAACTTTTATTTTGAATAAAGTCTTTTAAATAAGTTTTATTTTAAAATATTTAAGTATATATTTTTGGATAAGTCATTTAAATTATTTTAAAATCTAAATTATTAAGACTTGGTGATTTTCAGGGGAAATAAAATAATTAGGTGGGAATTTATTCCGCGAGAGAAAAGTGGTTTGAAAATATTTTCAAAGGGTTGAAGTGTAGAAAATATCTGGCGAAGATATTTCGAAATAAATAATTTGGGAAATTATTAAGGTTGATGGATGTTTGTGGATGTTATTTGATAGTTAAATAACCGACTATCAATATTGGCCAATACGTTGATCGTTTCGAAGAGACCGTGATCGGGATTAATTTCCCGAAAACCACTTCGATCCGGTTTGAATATTTTCGTGAGGAAGACAAGAGCTTGGAGTCGAAGATGGAGCAGTGAAGTACAAGGTCTAATCGCTACTAATCCCGAGGGTGATTCCAAAATGGATGTAGTAGAAGTAGTGCCTTCGGTTCCATCCGGACCCGGAACGAACATGTACGGATAAATGCTATCAGAACATCGTCAGGAGGACGATGCTCATTCTAAGTGAGATGCGCCTGAAAAGGTAACACATAGCCTCGAGCCTCATCAACCGGGAATGGATAAAACAGAGGAGATGCAGCAAGGCTAAGTGGCTACCAACCAATTAGGGTAAGGTCATCCTATTTAGATGTCCCTTTATTTCGGTTGTGGGCGGTTGTTGATCTCAACCACGGGGTGATCTTATTCGAACTATCCAGTAAGAGGTAACTCCGGTTTTGTGTAAGAGGGCATCATGGTGGATCCTCGGTACGGTGATCTAGACCACGTACTGTGATGGGTGGTACCCCAGTAGCCCAACCATTGTATGGAATCCAATATCCAATAAGCGCATGTACGGTTTCAATTGTGCCCAACTATTGCTGGAACGTGAGACGCAAGCATTTCGGCTAGATTTTGTTTTACTTTCTACAGACATTATTATAATACTAGACGAATTTGATAAAAATGTTTTGGTTATCGTAAGGTATAAACCCAACATGTTTATTTGTGGCTTGGTCTTACGAGATACCTTTGATTTCAAAGGATTTTGGAAACTTTAATAATCCAATTAGATGTGTTTTCTCACTCTGGTTTTCCAGGATGACTCGGGTGTTATCTCGCTATAATGCTCCGGTCAGACCGAATATTATAGATACAGGAAAAGATGCTGTGGAGCTCAGGAGACGAGCTGAATCGCGAGACGTATCACAAGTATTTGATGAATATTCCGCTGTGTATGATTAACTGCATAGTCAGTTTTGTGAGGACAGGTTATGATAACTGTCTAGTTATGTGTTATAAATTTTGTTGAACTCTAATGATGTAATATATAAACAGATATAGTTCTTTTTCTTTAAATATTAGTCATTTATCTATTATATATTGTTCCACTGCGATTGTGAGATTCTGATATTGTTTCTATTTCTTCTTCTACCTCCTTCTTATTTAACCTAATGGTTCGGTTTTCCGGCACTCGATTTTCGGCATTTGATATAGTGGACGTATTAATGTCGATTTTCGAGCATCGAAAAATCGGGTCGTGACATGAGTTCATCTCACTCATTCGGATTACCGTTTAAATTTAAATAGTTAAATTTAAATTATTGGTTGATTGATTGAATTGATTAGATGTGATATTATATAATAATGCATATATATTGGAGTGATTGGTATTCCCACATTATACAGCGAATGAGACCCTATTCGCCCCGCATAATAGCGGATGATCCTTTATACCGCGATATCCCCCATAAAGTGGGATTGGTATTTTTATGTTATGCTAACATCTGTGGATGCTGGGAAACGGGTTGGAGGAATCCAACTGAATTCCTCAAAATATTGGAATCTATTTTTATATTCAGTGATATAATTTATTTGATAATCCATGATAGATTATATTGAAATTAAAGTTATTGGATGCTATTGTTTGATTGAATATATTTAGAGATATTGATTTATCAAAAATATAAAGATTGGATTTTTTGAAGGGAAATAAAGAGAGAATTTTTAAGTAAAATAATTAGAGAGAATTTGGATAAATTAGAAAATGAATTGGAAAAGGATAAAAGTTGATTTTTAAATTCTAATAAATAAATTCCGAGTATGGAAAAGGAGATTTTTTTTGAATAAATGGGAATAAATGAATTTTTAGACTTAAGTGATATTATTTAAAGGAATATAGGATTTATTTTTAAATTCAAGGTTTAAAATAGTATGGGAGAGATAAAGAAGAATTTTGGAAAAAGTATGAAATTGGTATTTTCAGTTTTAATAAGATTTTAAATTATAATAAAGGAGTAAAATCTGAAATTAATGGGTTTGGAAATAAAATGTAGTAAATAAAGGAATTTATTTTTAAATGGAGTAAATTTTGGAAATAGATTTGAAAATTTATTAAGTGTTTGAAACTGTAGTTTAAAAGGAGGATGAGACTATGGGATTTATAAACTGGGTTATAAAGTGAAATAAGATGTCAGTGGATATTAATAATGGGATGGATAATTTGTTCTAAAAATAAATAATGGTTTTAATTTTAAAGGTGTAGGAAAGAATTTCATGGGTCGAGAGGTAAATTAAATTGGGATAAATCAAGAAGGATTTATAAATGATTAGACGGTTATATTGGAATGGAAAGTGAAATTTCATGAAAATCCAAGTATGTTTTCAAAGTAGATTTTTAAGTATAAATTAAAAGTTTTAAAGTTGTTTAAAAGAATGTTTTAGAGGAATTTATTATTTAAATTGTTTTAAGATTTTAAAGAAAATATTTATTAATTTAGTTGTAGTAGTAATTATTTTAAAGGTTAAATTAGTATTATGATTTAAAAGATAATTGTCTAATATTTATACCTTGTAAAATAACCTTTGTTATAGAATTAATTTTGGCTTAAGCTTTCCATGAGAAATTATCATAAAATTTCATAACTAGTATTTTAAATAAAGTGTTTTAAGTAGTTTTTATTTTAAGTGTTTTAAAGTATATATTTTTGGATAAAGTGACTTAAATTATTTAAAAATCTAAAGTATTAAGACTTGTTTATTTTCAGTGGAAATAAACATTTAGGTGGAAATTTATTCCGCGAGAGAAAAAGTGATTTGAAAACTATTTTCAAAGGGTTGAAGTGTAGAAAAATGTCTTGCAAAGATATTTTGAAATAAATAATTTGGGAAATTATTAAGGCCTGTTGTTGTTTGTGGATGTTATTTCATAGTTAAATAACCGATTGTCAATATTGGCCAATGCGCTGATCGTTTCGAAGAGACTGAGATCGGGATTAATTTGCCAAAAACCACTTCGATCTGGTTTGAACGTTTTTATGAGGAAGGCAAGAGCTTGGAGTCGAAGATGAAGTAGTGAAGTGCAAAGGCTAATCGCTACTAATCCTGAGGGTGATTCCAAAATGGATGTAGTAGGAGTAGTGCCTTCGGTTCCGTTCGGACCGGGAACAGACTTGTATGGACGAATACTATCAGAACATCTTCAGGGGGACGATGAACATTCTATTTGTATGTGCACTAAAAAGGTAACGCATATCCCAATCCTCATCAACCGGGAATGGCTAAAACATGGAAGGTGCAGCAAGGCTAAGTGGTTAACAACCAATTAGGGTAAGGTCATCCTTGTCTAGATGTCCCTTTTTATTCGGGTATGTGGACGGTTGCTGATCCCAACTGTTGGGTGATCTTATTCTGACTATCCAGTAAGGAATAGCTCCGGTATTGTGTTGCAGGGGATCAAGAAGGATCCTCGGTACACGAATCTAGACTAGGTACTATGATAGACGGTACCCCAGTAGCCCTGCCATTGTATGGAAGCCAATCTCTAACGAGCGTCTGTACGGTTTTGATTGTGCCCAACTATTGCTGAAACGTGAGATGCAAGCATTTCAGCTAGATTATATTTTACTTTCTACAGACACTATTATAATATCAGACGGATTTGGCAAAAATGTTTTGGTTATCGTAAGGTAAAAACCCGACATGTTTATTTGTGGCGCGGTCTTACGAGATACCTTTGATTTCAAAGGATTTTGGACAAAAAACTTTAACAATCCATTTGAGTGTGTTTTCTCACGCTGGTTTTGCAGATTGACTCGGGTATTATTTTACTATAATGCTCGGGTCAGACCTAGTATTATAGAATACGGGATATGATGTTGTAGAGCTCAGGAAACAAGCCGAATGGCAAGACATATCATCACGTATTTGATGTATATTCCGCTGCGTATGGTTAACTGCATAGTTAGCTTTTGTGAGGACATGTTATGATAACTGTCCTATTGTGTGCTATGAATTTTGTTATACTATGATGATGTAATATATATAACAGATACAGTTCTTTTGTATGAAGATTCAGTCATTTATCTATTATATATTGCTCCGCTACGATTGTGAGAATCTGATATTGTTTTCTATTTCTTCTTCTACATCCTTCTTCTTTCCCTTACGGTCTAGTTTTCCGACATTTGATTGTTCGGCATGTCATAAGATGGATGTATTGATGTCGATTTTCATACATCGAAAAATCAAGTCGTTACATTTGGTATCAGAGCTAAAGATTAAGCGAGAACCTTGGCTCTAGTAGGGATTACTCATTAAAAATAGATTCCATAGTACTCTAGAATGAGTTTGAGTGTATTAATAGATATGAGCACGTATTTGTTAGTTAAAATATAAAATTTGTTTATAATGTGTTGATTGGTTTATTGAGTAAGTAAACTAACTAATTTAAATGGGTTAGCAAATGAATTAAAAATGAATATTGGGATGATAATTAATTTAAATTGTGTTAAGCAAAGTGAAGTTGAAGAATTAGTTCGAAGTGGACTTAAAATAATAAGATTTGGAAATAAAGTCTATTAAGTTGTAAGTGGAACTAATTAAAGTAATGGTTAATTAAATATGGTTTAAGATAAGATGAAAAGAATTAAATGTTTAAAATGAAAGGTAAATTGAATTTAGAATGGAATTGAAATTTAAGTTAAATTAAAATAGATGTAAAAGTTTAAGTGGTGAAGTGAAAGTAAATATAAGAAGTGTATAAAATATTTATGGTGAACTTAAGAAATAGATGGTGGAATTCTTAGTTAAATTTGATATTAGGAAAAATATTCTAAGTTAATATTTGAATGGAGATTTTATAAGGGTGTGCGAAATGATAAGTGTAGATAAGTGAGTGGAAATCAAAATAAATTTGAATAAATATGTAGGATGTGCGTATATTATTTTATTCGCATAACGATTTGATCTAGATACGAGCATAGAATTTCGAGATAGTCATATCGATCCGAGTTGGGATTTTTTCACTCGATTTTCGACGGCGAACCCTGGATATGGATTTTTGATTGAGTCGGGATATTCTCTATCATAACATATGGCTATGCAAGGAGAATGACGGTTTCTGATCAAGAAACCAGATCTGAGTCCGCACTAGAGAATCAGGTGGATGATACTAGTTCGGAAATGAAATTGTGTGATCGAGTGAGCGATCGGATTTGGTATTACGTACGGATGATATAAGTACATCGTACGGGCTTCAATGAAATAGGTATTGAAAATTTTGACAAGAAGTGAATAATATGATTTTGAATTCTGCGATTGGATATTATTGCTAAGAAGGATACAGATAATTAAAAGCAAATGATAAATTGGTGTTTTGATTTCAGAGATAAATTTTATTGCCCGACAAAAAGGCATGTATTTAAATTGTCGTATGAAATTTGATGCCTTTTTGATTTAGCCACTTGGCATTTTGTTTTCTTTTGAAATTTGGTGGCCCTTAGAGGCGTTTTGTAGTTGTACCAATCTTGCCGCGCAAAGGAGACGCTGGCGAAATTTTTCAAAATTTAGGGAGTTAGAAAATTTTGATAATTTAAAATTTGGTTTTAAATTATAATTTAAATGGTTGAGTAAGTAATGTTGTTTGGAAATTATGAAAGAGTTTGGAAATTTAGTAAGGGTGATAGTGTAACTTTAATAAAAAGATTGTTTGGGAATCGTTGAAAAACTGTTTAGTTTGGGAGGTTTTTAAAACTATTTGGAATGGGGAAATAGTTAACGGGTTATGGATCATTCTTCTTAACTAGTAATTTCAAGGACGAAATTCTTTTAAGGGGGAGGAATGTGACGACCAGAATTTTGGACATTTGAAATTGGAATATTTAATTGATTTTAAATATTTAAAAGTTAATTTCTAACTTGAATTTCAAATATCACCGTTTATTGGATAATTTAAAAATTGAATTTAATAATTGGAAATTGGGTAAAATAGTGAATCTAGACTTTAAGCTTGTTAAAAATATTTCAAAGGCCTATAAAATCTATATTGATAATACTGAAGGTAATAAAAGCTTTCAAATTGAACTTGGAAGTGTTTTGTTCAATTTTAAAAATATATCATTTAAATTGATATTTTAAAATAGCCTTCCGATGTACAGTCTTGCAATTCGATGAAACCAGTTCCATTGGATATGTAATAGAGTATTATTATCGGATTTTAATTTTCATAGTGTTTGGAGTTGTCAAGTGATCGTACGGTAGATAAACGCGCTGAAATTTTATCGAAAATTCAATATAATAACTGGTTCCAAAACGCTATCTTCTCCATACGACCGAGTTAGGACTCAAAACCTTTTCACCGTGTTAGTAATAGGGGTATAACATTATAAACGCCTAGCGGCATGCCTCGATAGGAGGTTGAAATTTTGAGTTGCGAATTCAAGACGATTTAAATTTAAATCTAAATATAATACATGTATTTTTATATAATGGTCAACCCCAGTTGAAATAATTCACATCGTTGTTTTCTTTCACCTCAAAAGCACATGTCCTTCCTGTTAACATGTTTTCCCCTTTTCTGTTCAATGCACGTAACATTTTTTATAAAAGAAAAAAAAAATCTGAAAACGAAAACAAAAGAGAAACAATGGCCGAATTCAAAGAAGAAATGGCTGCCTTCAGATCGGTATCATCGAATTCCTTTTCCCTTTAAATCGAATAGGAATGTAGTATCTTTCCCTTATTCTCCAATCGAGATCGGCACCTTGAATTTCGAAATGACCAAATGCCTCCATCTTGCTCCAATTCTCCTCACTTGAGCATGTCTCGTCAACACTCGAGCGTGGGGCGGCGATGTCAAATCATTGAGTCGATGATGATAGAGGGGTAGGATCAAGGTCATGAGGCAGTTTGCTCGTGTCGAGCTTGCGTTCAGGCTATGATCAAGTATCACGAGTGGCGACTGTTCCTTGGAGGCACGACGCGACAGAAGGCAAGGGGGCGATGCAGAGTGTGCTGCGTAGGCGTGGTCGATGTGAGTTCGAATTCGATCGATGGTCTGGTGGTGTGGTTCTCGAGCTTGTTGTGAGGTTCGAATTTTTTTTCCTGTTAATTTTGAATTGATAAATATATACATATGGTAATGTGGAAGACAAATTGGAATATAAGGTTCAAAGAAAGAAATTTATTTTTTACAGTAAAGAAAGTATAATATATACACACACACACACACACACATGCCTATTTTTATTTAAAAGAATATAGATAAACAATATATATATATATATATATATATATATATATGGATAAGGTTATGGAAAAAATAAATAGGAATTTTTATTTGTTGAAAGTTTACATAAAATTTGATTTTTTTTGAAATCTATGAATTATTTTTATAAAGGTATATATGTAGTTTCGATTTGAAAAAGAGCAAAAAATAATAAATATCAAATGCACATTTTAAATGTACTAATTTATTTTGAAATAGTATACTATGGTGATTAGTTGGTTTAATTAACTAATTTAGTTATTTTAGTTACTAAAAGATTTTTAGGGGAAAATTATCAGTTTAAATTAGATTTTTACTAAATTGAATTTATTAAATGGAAATTAATGAGCCGATTATTTCAAATATTAATAAAACGTATAATGATTATACAAGGTCAATAATCGCGAGAATCAAGTTGAGGATGAAGTGGACGACAACAAAAATAAAGGTGAGTTCATCTCACTCATTTGGATTACCGTTTAAATTTAAATTATTGATTGAATTGACTAGATGTGATATTGTATAATAGTGTGTATATATATATTGGAGTGATTGATATTCCCACATCATATAGCGGATGAGACCCTATGCACCCTGCGTAATAGCAGATGATCCTTTATACCGCGATATCCCCCTCGAAGTGGGATTGTTATTTTTATATTGGGCTAACATCGGTGGATTCAGGAAAATAGGTTGGAGAGATACAACTGGATTCCTCAAATATAGGAATCTATTTTCATATTCAGTGATATAATTTATTTAATAATCCGTCATAGATTATATTAAAATCAAAGTTATTGGATGCTATGGTTTGATTGAATATATTTGGATATATTGAGTTGTTAAAAATATAAAGATTGGATTTTTTGAAGGGAAATAAAGAGAGAATTTTTAAGTAAAATAATTACATAGAATTTGGATAATTAAAAAATGAATTGAAAAGAACAAAAGTTGATTTTTAAATTCTAATAAATAAATTCCGAGTATGTGTAAGGAGATTTATTTGAATAAATGGGAATAATTGAATTTTTAAATTTAAGTGATAATATTTAAAGGTATAAAGGATTTATTTTTAAATTCAAGGTTTAAAATAGTTTGGGAGAGAAAAAGAAGAATTTTGAAAAAAGTATGAAATTGGTATTTTTCAATTTAAATAAGATTTTAAATCATAATAAAGGAGTAAAAGCTGAAATTAATGGGTTTTGAAATAAAATTTAGTAAGTAGAGGAATTTATTTTTAAATGGAGTAAATTTTGGAAATCGATTTGAAAATTGATTAAGTGTTTAAAACTGTGATTTAAAAGGAGGATGAGAATATGAGATTTATAAACTGGGTTATAAAGTTAAATAAGATATCATTGGATTTTTGAAGTATAAATTCACGATGGGAATTTATAAAGGAATGGGAAATTTGTTTTAAAAATAAATAGTGGTTTTATTTTTAAAGTTGTGGTAAAGAAATTTACGGGTTGAGACATAATTAAATTGTGATAAATCAAGAAGGACATATAAATGATTAGACGGTTATATTAGAATGGAAAGAGAAATTTCATGAAAAGCCAAGTATGTTTTCAAAGCAGATTTTTAAGTATAATTTAAAAGTTTTAAAGTTGTTTAAAGAATGTTTTAGAGGGATTTATTATTTAATTTTTTTAAAGATTTTCAAGTAAATATTTATTAATTTAGTTATAGGAGTAATTATTTTAAAGGTTAAACTAGTATTATGATTTAAAAGATAATTGTTTAATATTTATACCTTAGAGAATAACTTTTATTATAAAATTAGTTTTGGCTTAAGTTTTACGTGAGAAATTATTATAAAATTTCATAACTAGTATTTTAAATAAAGTGTCTTAAGTAGTTTTTATTTTAAGTGTTTTAAAGTATATATTTTTGGATAAAGTGATTTAAATTATTTAAAAATCTAAATATTAAGACTTGGTGATTTCCGGTGGAAATAAACAATTGGGTGGAAATTTAGTCCACAAGAGAAAAAGTGATTTGAAAACTATTTTCAAGGGGTTGAAGTGTAGAAAAATATCTTGCGAATATATTTTGAAATAAATAATTTGGGAAATTATTAAGGCCTGATGTTGTTTGTGGATGTTATTTGATAGTTAAATAATCGACTATCAATATGGCCAATGCGCTGATCGTTTCATAGAGATTGGGATTAATTTCTCGAAAACCACTTTGATCCGGTTTGAACGTTTTCGTGAGGAAGACAAGTGCTTAGAATCGAAGATGGAGCAGTGAAGTGCAAGGGATAATCGCAACTAATCTTGAGCGTGGTTCCAAAATGGATGTAGTAGGAGTAGTGCTTCGGTTCCATTCGGACCGAAAACGGACTTGTATGGACGAATGCTATCAGAACATCGTTAGGGGGACGATGAGCATTCTAAATGTATGTGTGCTAAAAAGGTAACGCATAGCCTCAAGCCTCATCCATCGGGAATGGCTAAAACAGGGGAGGTGCAGTAAGGCTATGTGGCTAGCAACCAATTAGCGTAAGGTCATCCCTGTCTAAATGTCCCTTTTTATTCGGCTGTGTGGGCGGTTGCTGATCCCAACTGTAGGGTGATCTTATTTGGACTATACAATAAGGGGTAGCTCCGGTCTTGTGTTGCAGGGGATCAAGGGGATCCTCGGTACGCTGATCTAGACTAGGTATTGTTACGGGCGGTACCCCAGTAGCCCTGTCATTGTAAGGAATCCAATCTCCAATAAGCGCGTGTACGGTTTTGATTGTGCCCAACTATTTCTGAAACATGAGATGCAAGCATTTCAGCTAGATTCTATTTAACTTTCTATAGACACTAGTATAATATCAGACAGATTTGATAAAAATATTTTGGTTATCAAAAGGTAAAAACCCGACATGTTTATTTGTGGCGCGGTCTTACGAGATACCTTTGATTTCAAAGGATTTTGGACAAAAAACTTTAATAATTCAATTGAGTGTATTTTCTCACGCTGATTTTCTAGACCGACTCGGGTATTATTTTACTATAATGCTGAGTCGGACTGGTATTATAGAATACATGATAGGATGTTGTGGAGCTCAGGAAACAAGCCGGATGACAAGACGTATCACACGTATTTGATGTATATTCCGCTGTGTATGGTTAACTGCATAGTCAGCTTTTGTGAGGACAGGTTATGATAACTGTCTAGTTGTGTGCTATGAATTTTGTTGTACTTTGATGATGTAATGTATATAACAGATACAGTTCTTTTGTATAAAGATTCGGTTATTTATCTATTATATATTGCTCCGGTACGATTGTGAGATTCTGATATATTTTTTATTTCTTCTTCTACCTCCTTCTTCTTTCCCTTACGGTATAGTTTTCCGACATTCGATTTTTCGACATTTAATACAGTGGACGTATTGATGTAGATTTTCGGGCGTCCAAAAAACGGGTCTTTACACAAGGCATGATAAATTGAAGCTTTAGTTTCTTGAGTAGTAGGAGAGTCTTGGGAGTCAGATCCCAAGGCTTTGCCGCCATCTTATCCCCTTTCCAATGATTGTTGGATCACCGAGAAAATTAAGCCAAGTAGCTCTGAGTTCATCAGGGTCTTTATCGTGTTAGATTTCATGCATGAGCTAGTCGTCATCCACTTCAGCACCACCAAGGGACTTCTTTTTCAGATTATGATATGGTTCCAGGCTTCGACAAGCGACTCAGAATACCTCTCTCTAAGGAAGCGGAGGTTTCGATTTATGAGGATGCATGCATTGTAATATATCAACAACAGATCAAACTCGTCCTTTATTTCTGTCTGACCCGCCTCCTTAGCCTCTTCCTTAAGGACCTTTATATGCGCAAGCTAATTTTCGGCCTCTATTTTTTCTTCACGAGCCTTGACGATCTCCTCACAGTTTTGTTGAGACTCCAGCTGAGCCTCAAGCTTCTACTGTTTTTCCTTCTTAAGCTCTTTCTCCAGCTTTTTAATACGAAGGGCTAAAGTATTATTGTCTTTTTTCAGCATATCATTCTCCTTCCATAAGATGTCTTTCTCAAAGGCTAACGTACGACAGCAACAAACGACAGAGTCCAACTCAGCTTGATGCACCTTCGTTAAATGCTCATGTGCTTCAAAAGGCTCGTTGGATTTCTTCTCAACATCGACCAACTTCGTGCCCAACGGTTTGACCTCCCCATCCAAATGCTTGATGATGTCTTCATCATGGATCGTCTCAAGAGTTAAGCGATCAATTTCATATTTCCTTTCCATGACACCTTAGAGATTCTCTCAACCACATGGAGAGTTGCACTATGTTGGACATAGACATCATTAACATAAGAGAGCACTATGTCCTTGGCCTTTGGAGGAATTGAATGCAAAGTAGGAATATATCTAAACTTGGCAAAGCACAACTTAAGAAATGTGGCCTTGAGCTCGGCCCTCTTCTCAACAGTAGTGGCATCAAGAGTAGTCGGGGCTGAAAGCGCCCGACAGTCGTGCTTGTGGGGTGAATTGTCGGAGCATTCTACGTAGGATTGGCATTTTAAAGATCGATGGGTGATGGAAGAACCGAATGTTGCTCAAGTGCAGTGGCCGAAGTGGGAGCATGAGGTAGCGATTAATTACTACTATGTATTGGGGTGTTGACCAACACCCTTGTGATGAGAAGACAATGATTTTGATTTATGTTTAGACGATAAGTCTTTGGATTGTTGGCTTCAATCTCGGTCTTCTCTTCCTTCGTACCCTTCTTTGTCTTGATCGGGGTTCGGACTGTTCGAACTGGACTAGCCGACAGCGGAAGTTATGGGTGAATTTCAAAAATTTTACCCTATTGGACCTTTTATTGGGCCTATGAAGTCTAACTGAATTAGAAAATTTCTAATTTCATTTAAATAAAATCATTTATTTTATTTAAATTCAAATATATTAAGATATGAAATTAATTTTATTTGATTTAGTTACACATATGCATCATATACATATATTGTGAATGAATGTGTAATATAATAATCCATGAAAGGTATAATATGCCCATATGTAGATGTTGGGATTTACATCGCAACAGACATATTAGTTCATTCTGTATGTCATGTATATTGTCTAAATATGTACATATATATGTATTACAGTACACACACATGTGTATGTATAAATATATTATATATAATATGTCAATATAAAACATTTATATATAGAAAGAGTGCGAACAATTACTAAAAATTATTTATAATTCAAACTTAACTTAGTTTTGCAAACATAATAATTTTAGTATTTTAATTTGTAAATATTATGAATAAAATAATTTTTTCATCCATAAATAATTAACATAAAATAATCTATTGATGAAATTTCAAATTTTACAATTTTATAAAATCTATGATTATAAAACAGCGCTTAGAAAATTTTTGGAGATTTTTCAAAGTTGAAATATTATTTTTAAAAACAAATACGTTGGTTTCAGCAATAATTATTTAATATAAAATAATATATTATTAAAAATTCAAATTGTAAAATTTCATAAATTCTAAGATAATAAATGAAAGATTACAAAAAATTATGAAGAATTTTTCGATTAAATTATTATTTTTAATAAATCATAAATAATTTTATTTAAATAATATTAATTATTAAAAATAATAAAATTTATTGAAAAAATCCTTAATTTTTTATATATATTTCTTAAATGATATATAATTTTAAAAATAAAAAACTGAATTTTTAATGTAATAATTATTTTATATATGATGAACAATTCAAAAATTCAATAAATGTTAATTTAAAATATGAATATGTGTATGATAATTAATTTTTGAATTTGTAAATTCATATTATACGTAAATAAGTGTACTGAATTTTTTTCAATCATATATATATATCTTATATATGCATATATGTTATTATGAGAGAGAAATATACAGTAATATATATATATATATATATATATTAATAAATATATATAAAACGGTTATTAATGCAAAAAGTTGATTTTGTATAGTGAACAACATTTTCCTATATATAAATCAAATATTATAATAAATAAATTATGCACATAACCAAACTAACTTATGACAACCACATCTACTTACAAAATCTCACACAATAAACATATAGTAGCAATATATTTAAACAGATATGAAATTGCTCATTATAGGGTCATAGAATATAATTTAATTACTTTAACATGAATTAAAATTACTAATTTAATGATGCCTTTGATCCACGTTGAAGCAATGACTTTCCTTCCTTTTTACTGCTCTTGATTCGTTAGATTGCAAGTCTGTAATCACCAATCTTTATCTATCAAATAAGTATTATTTTAATTTGAAATATATTTGAGAATTTTGAAGTGGATTGAGGTCTATCTTTTAATCAGCAATGTAGAAGGTAATGGCGGCCAGAAAAAGTTTATTTTTATTTATACAGAGGGACACACACATACACAAATATACATACATACATACATACATATAGTGTTGTATTGAAGAGAAATGAGGAAAACTTTTTTATTCATTCTCACTTGTGCTCAATCAATTATCTCCAAGCCAATTTCTTATGTTTAGCCACCCCTAGACCTTTCCAAAACCGAAATTTTGCAACCCTAATGATGGGCCATAAACCCATCTAAGCCCAAGCTAAAATACTATGGAATTAAATTAAATTTAATCGCTTGTCGATATTGTATATCGATCGATACATTTATAGCTGTTATAAATATATATAACATTATTTATTTCTCAAATCATATTCAAATTTTATAATAAATATTTCATAAATATTAATTAACTTAATTAATTTATAACAATTATAAACTAATTAAATCGTTCAGTCTTAAGGGAATTCATTATTTCGGCTGTGTAACTCTTGGGTGTAAATTTGGTCAGCGATTAACATCGAACTATTCTAATATTAACGTTCACACATCACTTAGAAGATGGTGTGACATTATTGCCAAATTTGTCACACGCTCGTTTTCGGTAAAAATCCAATTTTGGTTTAATAAGCGTTACCCGGTTGTAACATTTGTTTACACCAGTTCTCTTTGTCAAAACTATATCACTTTGGATTTATGGAATTTGGTAACGGTCAAAATTTCAACCTCATCCACATTTCCAAATACAAAGTCTTTGGTTCAATAATAACAATTATTATTAACTGAAATGCTCTGGCTAGAGACTTTGACTTTAAATTAAACTGAGTTGACTGTGTTACTAACCGTATATAACTAAGCAGATGAATCCTCTTCTGAATAGTGCTTCACTTCCAATACTTCCAATTGACCAAACTATAGTCACTCGATGGACGCCATGCCATGATTTGGCTATAATCGAAGTGGAGCTTTTATATTGAAGATCCACGGTATTCTCAAGTCAAGAGAACTACGTAAATCCATCACATAGATATTTTCTGTTTGACCTTAGTTATATTAACCAACAGAAAATTATCGAGTGGGACGCTCTATAGTTTTTCAATAACTGTTGGTACGTAACCCTTAAGTGCCCCCGGCAGTCACGAGTAATACACTGCCAAACATTTGGAGAGCATTACGTACTCCAGTCTCAACGGATACATCATATCCAATCTCAATGCATCTTTAATAGGAACATTTAAAATGGTATATTTGTTTCATTGTGACAAATTATTCACAGTTACAACACTTTGTAACTACTATCACAAAAATATACCATTTATGAATTTTTCTATTAAATATAATTTTAATTAAATTAATTAATTAATATAATCATATTATGTCAAGTATATAATAGGAAGAAAATACCTGTTATTTCGAACAAGATTGGTCAACGAGTTAGATATATGTAACAAATTATATAATTGCCTCTAGGGCATACCCCTAACTCTATCAATCTCCCACTTGCACTTGGGGTCAATTATAGCATCTAATTTCAACTTCTTCAATCAGTTTTCTCAAAACCAATTAGGTCAGTCCCTTAGTGAATGGATATGCTATTATGTTTTAATTATCTACTTTGTTGATTAATTCTGTTTGATAATGATAAACTGCCTTTATCATGTGAAACGATTCGAAGTATGTCTTTCGAATCGTAGTGAGCTTTAAGTTCTACCATGAACAATTTCATGACATTGTTATCTTATAATATTATTATGGGATTCTCAACATTTGGAATCACCTTTGGTTCAATTTTAAATTTGTGCATTTATATTTATGTACATTGGTTTATTATGGCGTTATTTAAGTTAATGTTCTCAGCATTTCGTTGAATCGACAACAATCACTTTTATTTTGAAACTTTTTCAAATTAAAGATTTTAACTTGAATTTTATCACTGACATGTTATACTCAATATCACTTATAAAAATTTATGTCCGAACGTTCCATCATAACGAGTTCGTTGTTTCTATAAACAATTCTCTAGTATTTCATAAATACGCGAGAACACCTTAAACAACCATTTAGTGATATCAATTTGGATTTTATATTTGCTCCATATATCAAATACATGAACAAAACATAATATAATACACAACATCATCTGCATGATAATTCCTATTGCTAATACATAAGGAATCCCACTTACATGTTCTCTTTTTAATAGGGTTCTCTTGTATATCATTTTGGGACAATACTTATATCTTTATACTCACAATCAAAGACATAATTTACAATCCAAAATTAAGTATTAAAACAACTAAAGTTGACTTTAATACAAGCATATTTTTAAAATCAACAACGTGTTGTTTACTTATAGTTTAGAAATATCAATGTACCTTTTAACGTTCTTTCTTATGAATACACGCTTCCTCTGCAGTTTGATTGAATATCAAATTATTTGATATTTCTAACAAAATACTCATTAAATCTTGATGCTTATAAAATGATACGAATGTATCATTTATTGTACCATATCTAAAGACTCACAAACCCAATATTGCTCTGACTGACTTCGAGGCATTTTTGGTTAATATGTGTAAACGGCTTACTCTATATCATTATATTAAATTTACTGTTTCAATAGGTAAGTACCATACACTAAGTCTTATCAAGCGATAATTTTGTGAGTAAATTTGAATTAACTTGAGCATGTTGAATACCGAATCTGTTATGCTAATTTCCACAATTGAATTTTGCGAATATTATTCTTATCAACATTGCTCATTTAATTCCAGCCAAATTAGTCTTTCCAATAAAGACATAATCTCGGCCGATAGATCACATCTCTTTAGACATGACCACCAAAATCATATTGTGATAGTGTACTTGGAATTCTTTCAGATTTGTGCATCATACCATATAGAATCAACAATCTTAATGGTTTAATTGAACAACCGAGGGTAGTGTATATTTTCGACATTAATAAGAAACTCACAGTTTCTCTTCGATGTACGAGAATACTTATTAGACATTCTAATGCTTTGTGTTCAATTAGGTTAGTTAATTTCACTTCATCTCATATAATCAGCTCTATCTTTGAATCGAATCCAATTCCATTTAACTACCGAAAATTTCTCAAAGAAATTCCTTTACAATGAAGTTGATATATCTTGAAACAACAATTGTTTCTTAGTGCAAATAGAATAGGGATTCATAAACACTTTATGAACCTTTTTACTTACAAACTGATTTTCATTTACAAAATTATGTTTAAAACATAAATATGTCATTTGATGACCGACCTTTCAAAAAACCTTTTGGAGATTCATATGAGATCCTTCATGAACAATTATCACATGCAATCTTTAGACTCGCACAACCTGCCAACTCCTTGGTCTAGGATATGTTGGGATTTCTTAGGATTTCTTACAAACCCTTATCTTGTATGATTTTGTAATATGTTATTTAGATGGAATAATATCAACCTTGTGTACTACTCTTAAGCACATGACCTTATAAAAAGAAACTAACTCAACTTCACTCACAATTAATCGTAAAATGTCCAACAATGTCTGATTACTCCTTATCGATGCATCATTATGTATCACATGGTGGAGTGACTTATGAGATTGAATCTATATTCATTTTTAGGTACATTTGAAACTCTTTCCAATATACTCACTTATTTGACCACATCAATCATTTTATTCTATTGCATGTTATTTTATTTACTTTTTTTTATTTTCTATGATTTTATCATAAACTTAATACATGTGTATCAAATGCACATGTTCATATTGGTAATAATAATCGATGAATATAACAAAGTATATGGAACACTTTTGGTATTAATAGACTTGTGATTACACATCAATATGTATTAATTCAGAGAGTTCATCAACTCAAATGATGCTCCCACTGAATGGGTGCATAGCCATTAATTGTTTGAGATATAATTAACCTATATCAGATGATTCATAATCATATAGTAAAATTATTTCTCAAAACTACGGCTTAGTCTATAACTCCAAAACAACTATAAATAATATTAGAGACATATGTATTTTTATCGCATCTATTTTACTACGAAAATAAATTCCATAATATAGTTCTATTTCATAATGAATATTCATAATACTCATACTAAAATGTAGTTATATCTATTTTTTAGTCAATACCAAAAACAAACATTATTTCACAAATAATGTTCGGTGCATTTTATGAAAACAATTTTTGTAATTTGATGTAATCATTAGGAGCAATATGGAATGCTCCCACTATTTCTGCCATTACTATAATAACATACTAAATTTAGAGGTCTATAATTCACTTAATATTGTTAATATTATTTACTTATTTCATATGCTGCAACTAATTTACAGTGTAGAGTTCTTTGATCAAATATCTTGAACCCAAAGAAATAAATGTTACAGAAAATAATTTTCTATAAGGAAATACATTTTGGAACAAAAATCATATTTCATATTCCAATATTAAGCATCAATTATTATTACAATTCTTGTTTCCAATGTTTCTCTATAACGAAAAAGTGACTATTCATTATCTTCATTCCGACTTTACCTTAAATTCCATCTATTCTTATACATTCGTTTTTCTTTTAAATGGTCAAACTATTCAAAAGAAAACCCTACTACAATATCATAACAAACTTTTTACAAAAGCGCATTCGATTATTCTTAACATTTAAGACATCAAATATGTTGCACTTTATGTAAGCCAATCAAGATGACAATTCAACGATTGAGTTCTTAGATGTATCTCGTAGTTTATGGTCTTATCTTACATTAACACAGTATGATCCTTTAGAAAATCATTCAAGTTGAATACATGATCTTAAAATACTGTTTATTGGCTTACTTCGAGTGAACTAACTTCATCGAAATATTATACCACACAAATTATGACTTTTCACCATATAACATTTATATGTGCAAGTATATGGATCAAATATCCATAGTCTTGAATTACATTTAAAATTCAAAAACATATAAAATGCAATACACGGACTAAATCAAATAAACATATATGTGACCAACTTACGAATGTATCAAGTAGTTGAAATCAGGCACTTGTATGGGTATAGAAAAATTATATAACATGCAATTAGAGTCATTAGTAAGTATATATTATATTTCTATTTATCAACTTTCAATTCAGTTTGTTTATATATGTTATTTGACAAACGTTTTATCAATCATATTAAATGCACAAATTTATCATTGTAGATAATTATTACATTGTATACAATATGTTCTTACAATATTAGAAAGGTTAAATGTTACCATTTCATTTCTAATAAAGTTCCCATTAGTCTTTTATGCTTCTTCAAACCCTAAGATGAAACATAGAAGTCTTACAACTTCACTAGTGGGTGTTAGGACTCGTTTGTTTTGGAATTCTGACCTTGAGTTTGCTCAACAACTCATAGCCCCACAAACTATGGATAACTCCTTATCGGTTGTATCACATACAACTCCTAACCCATTTTTCCTTGTCTAATCTCATTTCGACCTTAAGTTTGCTCAACAAATCGAAAGAGATTATTCACTCATACCTTCCATATTGTGATGGCCAAAGTATAGTATATGTACCTTGAGTTTGCTTAATAAATACGTATAGTTAGCTTACCTCATATGTTTAATATATTAATAATACTACGCATAACATCCCTAGCTTGAGATTGCTCAACAACCAAGGAGTATGTAAATAATGTATTAATATATATATATATATATATATATATATATATATATATATATATATATATATATATATGGTAGAGAACAACATTATGTTGAAGATTCATAATCTTCAATATATATATGTTGAGTGATATCGACTTATAGAATAATATATTTCTTATGAAATTACCCAGCGATTCAAGTGTCAAACACATCAGAAATCACGGTATCTGTACATTTACATATGTATTTATTTCTCAACTCTATTTGGGTTTCTTTAATGTTCAACATTTAATTTATATATACATATATATTTTATTGTTATATAACTTTTATATTTCATATTACTTATATGATAGTCTTACGTATAATATATTATAACTAAATCTTATCTAATTAATTTTAATCAATTAACTCGTTAATTGATATTAAATTAGTATTCCAATATAACTTTTATATTGGACAAATTTACTATAACATTTATAGTGTATGCTATAACCTTTATAGTGTAACACACGTATATCATATATATGTGTATTTTATTTAATTAATTAACCTTTAATTAATTCAATCAATTAAATAATTTTTATTAAAATTTGTTAATTTCAAATCTTATCTTGTATACATACATGTATACTTATGTTATCTTAAACATTTTAAAATAATATAACATATATCAACATATATAATACATGCATATATACATTAATTAACATATTTAATTAATTTATTTTATTAATCTTATTAATAAATTTAAAATTTAAAATTATTATATAAATATTTTCAAACATTTTGAAATATCATTACCCTTTCAAACATTTTGAAAACGTATGTAGTATTATAATTTTATAATAAACATGTTCTATTTTAAATTTAACTATTAAATTTAAAATCTTTAACATGAATTTTCAAAACGATTTTGAAAATTAGCCTAAGGCCAAAATTAAGTTGGGCTTTTTTTATTAGGAGCAACCTTTGGGCTCACTTCACCTTTTGGGCCAGGATGGTAACCAAGTAGGAAAGGGTACTTGATTACCCAATTCTAGTCCTAGATGTTACCTTCCTAGACACCGTACTAAATGGGCAAGCTTAATTAGTTAACCCTAATATGACTAAATTAGACCGCATAGGCTATTGGGCTCCGATACCATTGTTGAAACTGGACTAGCCCACAGTCGAAGTTATGGGTGAATTTCAAAAAAATTACCCTATTAGATCTTTTATTGGGCCTATAAAGTCTAACTGAATTAGAACATTTCTAAATTTCATTTAGATAAAGTCATTTATTTAATTTAGAATCAAATATATGAAGATATGAAATTCTAATTAATTTTATTGATTTAGTTTATATATAAATGTATCATATAGATATATGTGTGAGTGTATGTGGAACATAATAATCCATGAAAGGTATAATATGCACATATGTAGATGTTAGGATATACATCGCAACAGATATATTAGCTCATTTTATATATCGTGTACGCTATCCAAATATGTACATATATATATATGTTACAAAATACACACACATATATGCATAAATATATTATACATAATATATGACCATAAAATATTTATCTATAGATAAATAAATATATATAGAAAGAGAGAGAACGATTATTAAAAATTATTTATAATTCAAAATTAACTTAGTTTTGCAAACATAATAATTTTAGTATTTTAATTTGTATATATTATGAAGAAAATAATGCTTTCATCCATAAATAATTATTATAAATTGATCTATTAATGAAAATTCCTAAATTTTACAATTTTTGAAAATTTAGGATATAATATGGAGCTTAGAAAAAATCTGGAGATTTTTCAAAGTCGAAATATTTTTTTTGAAAAAATACGTTGATTTTGGCAATAATTATTTAATATAAAATAATATATTATTAAAAATTCAAAATGTAAAATTTCAAAAATTCTAGGATCATGAATGAAAGGTTATGAATTTTTTTAATTAAATTATAAACAATTTTTTTTGGAATTATATTAATTATTAAAAATAATAAACTTTACTTAAAAAATCCTAGCTTTTTTCTATATGTTTCTAAAGTGATATAATATTTTTTTAAATAAAAAATTGAATCTTTAATGTAATAATTATTTTGTACATAATAAACAATTCAAAAATTCAATAAATGTTAATTTAAAATACGAATATATGTATAATAATTAAGTTTTTGAATTTCTAACTTTATATTATATATAAATAAGTGTGCTAAATTTTTTAAATCATACATATATCTTATATATGCATATATGCTATTATGAGAGAGAAATATACACTAATATATACATATATATGAATTTTATAATAAATATATATAAAACAATTATTAATGACAAAATTGATTTTGTACAGTAAACAACATTTTTCTATACATAAATCAAATAGTACAATGAACAAATTATGCACATAACCAAACTGATTTGTAACAACCACATCTACTTACAAAAACTCAGTTAACTAAATATATAGTAGCAATATATTTAAACAGATATGAAATTGATCAGTATAGGAACATAGAATATAATTTAATTACTGTAAGATGAATTAAAATTACCAATTTAATGATGCCTTCGAATCCACATTGAAGCAATGACTTTCCTTCCTTTTACTGTTCTTGATTCGTTAGATTGCAAGTCCGGAATCATCAGTCTCTAGCTATCTAATAGTATTATTTTAATTTGAAATATATTTGAGAATTTTGAAGTGGATTAAGAGCTATGTTTTAATCAGCAATGTAGAACGTAATGGCAGCACAAAAAGTTTTTATTTTATTTTTAGAGATAACATTTATACACACGCATATACACATATATAGTGTTGTATTAAAGAGAAATGAGGAAAACCTTTTTACCCATTGTCACTTGATCTCAACCCATTATCTCTAAGTCAATTCTCTATCTTTTAACCACACCTAGACCTTCCCAAAACCAAAACTTTGCTGCTCTAATGATGGGCCTTAAACCCATCTAAGCCTAAGCCAAAGTACTATGCAATTAAATCTAATTTAATCATCTGTCGTTATTGTATATCGATATATTTATATCTATTATAGACATATATAACATTATTTATTTCTCAAATTATATTTAAATTTTATAATTAATATTTCATAAATATTAATTAATATAACTAATCTATAAAAATTATTAAATTGTTCGGTCATAAGGGAATTCATCATTTCGGTTGTTAACTCTTATGTGTAAATTTAGTCAGCAATTAACATCGAACTATTCTAATGTTAACGTTCACACGTCACTTAGCAGGTGGCATGAAATTATAGCCAAATTTATCGCTTACACATTTTCGGTAAAAATCCAATTTTAGTTTAATATGCATTACATGGTTGTGACAATTGTTTACACCAACTCTCTTCGTCAAAACTATATCACTTTGGACTTATGGAATTTGATAATGGTCAAAATTCCAACCTCATCCACATTCAACTTTATAGTCCAAATACAAAGTCCTTGGTTCAATAATAACAATTATTATTAACCGAAATACTCCAGCCAGAGACTTTGAGTTGAGTTGACCGTGATACTAACCACAAATAACTGAGCAGATGAATCCTCTCTTGAATAGTGCTTCACTTCCAGTACTTCCACTCGACCCAAGTATAGTCACTCAATGGACGCCATGCCATGATTTGGCTATAATCAAAGCAGAGCTTTGATATTGAAGATCCACAGTACTCTCAGGTCAAGAGAACTGTGTAAATTAATCACATTGATATTTTCTATTTGACCTTAATTATATTAACCAACATAAAACTATTGAGTGAGTCGTTCCATAATTATCCAATAACTATTAGTACGTAACCCCTAAGTGCCCCCAGCAGGCATGAGTTATACACTGCCTAATATTTGGATAGCGTTACGTACTTCAGTCTTAACGGATACATCGATATCCAGTCTCGATGTATCTTGACAAGGAAATTTAAAATAGTATATCTGTTTCGTTGTGATAAATTTATCACGATTACAACACTTTGTAACTACTATCACAAAATATACTGTTTTTAGATTTTTCTATTAAAAATACTTTTAATTTAGTTAATTAATTAATATAATCACATTATATCAAGTATATACAATAGGGAAAATACCTTTTATTTTGAACAAGATTGATCAACATGTTATATATATGTAACAAATTACATAATTGCCTCTATGGCATACACCTAACTCCATCACGGACTTCGACTGGGCCCAAAACAAGATGGCTAAGAGTATGCTGATCTCTTTAAAAAATCATAGTTATGGGGACGTCCCATCGTGCCTGCAAACAAAATGAAAGTGTATAAGAATTACTGGAGTTAAAGGTGAATAAATTTCATGTGGTGCAGTGCACATGATCGTGAGTGTCCTAGTATCCCCCAACAAACCGGTTACTGGATCTTTGCTCACTGGAGTAATCTCTAATATGTCAGTAAGGGGAATGTTAGCGCTAAATCGAATAAGAGATTCAAACTCCTCGAGACATAAGTTGGAAAAATCATAATTTCTAACATCGTCTGGGAGCGGGATGTCTGACAGCCTCTCAAATAGATTTTCTAGAAGCAAAGATCTAGATTGATCAGCAACAACAGAGATTGATTTGGGTTTCTTGGAGACTTACACTCTACGGAGCTTATAAATGAGCCTTTTTTCCCTCTCTCTTCTTCGAGGTGGGAAGCTATAGGCCTTGGGAGGATCCGACCATGGGCTCATGGCTTAGGCTCGCAGTCTCATGGCTGGGGTCATTAGCATCGTCTCTTGCCTTGCCTTTCTCAATTAAATCCTGATCCCCTGCGACAGGGTGCACGACAGGATTAGCTTCGTTACGTTCTTGCCTAATGCCGCCTTTTCTCTCTAAAACTTCTTCCTCGATGTTTCCAAGCAGTCCCGTGCAGCGGCCTTCATCTAGTAAGCATAAGAAAAAATGACTCTCATTAATGAGAAGATATCTAGTGTCTCTATCCACCATCGATATATTTTTTAGCGTTGAAATCGCCTCTGAGTACATGTCGTCGATGGGATGTGGATGGCTACTTGCAATGTTCAATAAAAACTTGCTTAATTCAGAATACGACTCGAATAAAAGCACTTACAGTTAAGTTTAAAGCGACATCGCAATGCACGTTGTATAATTTATTTTTAAAAGAGCTCATTTTGTTCCAAGCATCGATTACGACCTGGCAATTTGTAACTGACTCAAGTAAAGTGTACAAGAGGCTTCCCCTTTGCCGCTTGAGGTTGTAAATGAATCTAATGTCTTCTGGAGTTGGCTTACGATATAAGAATTCAAGGAATATCATGTATGTGCAACGTAGAAATGTATAGCTCTTTGAATGTAGCTGAGCCGACACTAATCATAAATAATGCAACATTTTCCAAGTGAATGGATTGAAAAGAGAAACGCAACCGACATAGCATATAAACTTGTTGCATGTAGTGTACCCCTCCGGCGGCAAGTGAGCCCTATCGTTACGAGAATGGACTCGGATATCCTCGCACTGAATCCCATATTTAATGCACAAACTGTAAAGGGAGGCCTCATCGACCTTTGAAGCCACTGAATCCTCCAGATTATTTAAAATACAACATCCTCTGAAGTGTCAGAAGTTGGCTCAATTTCTTCTTCAGGATTCAAAGGAATTTTAGGCACTTGATGAGAACTTTTAAGCTATTTAGATTGATGCCTTGGAGAGTTTCGAGCAAATATTGTTGCTGAGCTTAATCCAACATCAGGATCATTGTGCAAAGTGGTTAGTTCAGTGCCCATAGTAGCTAAGCGCTAAAAGCGTTTGGAACCCATAACTATCAAACTTAGCAGATAATCATTGTTAGATAAATTAACTTGTTCCCGTAAATTAGTGTAGTGTGGTGCAGTATTGTGCAATGCAGTGATAAATAATTTAGAATTAAAAATAATAGCAGTGACGAGATTCTAGGATTCGACCAGAGTGACCATCATTACTGACCGTCCCAACCAGCTTTCAGGCTGATAGTTGTGGATATTTTGTCTAAGCTCCAAGATCAGCTATCGGCACAATGGAGCATGGTATTTGCATCCAGGTTCTTTCAAGCCCATGTGTTACACATATTCTTGTTTAAGTTCCAATGATCAAGTAATGTTTTATTCAAAGTCCAAATGTTCGGGTCCAGAATCATGTGTAATCCATGTTTAAATTCATGGTAGACGTCTATGTTCAAGTTTGAATTCATGTGGCTTCACATACAAGCGTTCACGTTCAGGTGGTTTCAAGTGCCTAAATTTGAGTGCACATGTCTAAATCGAGCAAAAATCAGCTAAGTCCCCATACAGGGATGGATCGTATCCGATACCTCACCTAGGCAACCAAGCCTTATGCCACTTTTTATCCAAAAATCCATAACTGATCCCATTGAACCGATCCCCTTGAACCGATCGCTCCCTCAACCATACTCTATAGTTGACCCCTTTTACTTTCAAACTCTATTTCGTCTCATAAATCTACACTGATCGCTCCATGCAAGGTCATGCCAACCGATCCTTCAAATTCCACCCTTCCACTTCATCTTCTCTATTGCATGACTTATCCTTCCATCCACATATCAACATGCTATCACTAATCACTTAAGTCTGCAATTTCATCACCTCAATACTTACAATCAATCCTGTGTCATTGGCATATCTATCCATCTTCACCACTTCACCTATTCTAATCCACTAATGAACCGTATGCCTCTTAACCACCCATGCGAACAACTAGACCATCTCGTCACACAACCCCATTCCTAAATCGTATGCAAGTAAATCAAGACCTACACATGTAATCAAACCGTCAAAGTCGACTGCAAGTAGTGAAAAAAGGGTAGGGTTTGATTTGAGTTACGAGATTGGGTGTTGGGATTGGGGTAATGAAGACGGCGAACTGATTGGTGGTGATGGCAAACAATATTAGGGAGGTGGGAATTATGATTGATGGAGGTTAGTGATTCAAGGTGATGACTCAAGCTTGAGCTCGTTAATGGTGAGTGTGAAGAGGAAAAGGTGTTTGGATCGAATATGGAACAAATGAAACAAGTGAAACAAAGGAAGCTAAGTATTTAGTTCATATACGGTTTAGCCTGCTATCGTATAGCATCAAATTATATAAGTATTTTGCAAGTGGACCGCTCTTCTTGAGAGCAAAAATGAACTAATTCCATAAAGGGGTCGGGTTACCTAGGGGATAAAAATCGATCCCTTCAAAAAAGAAAAAGAAAATGAAAATGATGTTGAACGGATGAAAATTGTAAGAAATTGCAATGCACAATGCTTCAACTACATTATATCGGTGACGACCCAAAAGCATACAAGCATGTTTGGGAGCTGATTACCATGATGTGTACTTAATCATGCGTGCACATCCGACATTCAATTTCTTGAATCGATAGAAAATGAATTTTCACCTGGATTTATTAGAAAAGAAGTCATCGTCGATAACCGAGACCAAGTAACTCAATCAATTAGCTCAATGAAACGGAGCATAGACGAATACAGAGGATTACATTAAGAATTTATATTGAAGAATATTGACCAAGCAACACAACAAATAGAGAGTGATACAACTATTCGGAAAGACAATGAGATGAAAGGATAACGATTGTTCGGAAAATAAATTGGAATCCCTTTCGGCAACTCTAACATGCTTTGATTCATAGCACATCATGTTTGAAACAACTTTAGTGGAAAATATTATCTGGCTTTTTGACTAGGCTATGTCAAGACAGTTTGGCAAATTAGATTCGAAGATAGACAAGACAAGCAGCCTGGAGAGGCGATCACAGAGGCCAGAGATCAAGTAGAATCAAGGGATATACCCTACGAAACATTATGGACTAGTGCTTCCTAGGCATGGGATCGGATTCCGATCTGATCCCTCTTGTACTTAGATATTCAAGTGATCAATAAAATTATTTCTTCAAAGTGGATGTAGACATTCAACGCTGAACAATTATGAATCTGTTTTTTTTCAGCTGGTTTCCTCTGTTTTAGTTTTGATTTCTTCATTTATTTCTCTACATATAATCTATTGGGTATTTGCACCAACTATTGGTGTAAATTGTTATCATCAGAAATCACTCCAACTTGTTAAAACCTTAAGGAATACAGAAGAAGGATTCATGAAGAACAATAGAAATAGCAAGACCTTTCGAAAGAGTTGAATGGATGCTTATGCAGAATGTTGGATGAGCAATGGATTTTCGAAAAGGCTGAAAGAGGACGAGGCTACCTTTCTGCTTCAGTTAAACCCTTTCGAAACAATTGGTTCCATATTCATATCGTATGAATTAAAAGCACCTTTAGAAGATATCAGATAACAAGCTTCCATATATGCACCTAACCTTTCAAAGCAGATGTTTTTGCCATTGATTACCTTCCGTAGTAGAACATTTGGCTAGAGTGAACCCTTTGAAAGCATAGATCAGCCCTTTGAATCGGTTGAAATCATCCACGAGAATGAAGGAGATCTCGCATATGACCAATATTGCTTCCTTAAAAACCAAAAGATGGAGGTTCAACATTAATTAACAGGAATGCTCTCAAAAGTTATCTTCCGTGGCAAAGACTTCTATTATGCTGCAAGTCATTCGAAGCTTCGAAAATACCTCGTTCGACGGCGTTGAAAGCCAACATCCTTTCCTACTTACACATATCAACAATAAGGTGAAGGAAGCTTCCATGCCTTTCCATGGAGTCGAAAGCACCCAAGTTCCACCCAAAAGAGAAGTTAGAGGGGGGCCCTAAATTCAATAGCGACGAAAGGTCTTCAAGGCACCCTTTTAACGAAGTCGAAAGGACCGATGCAAAACGGTCTAACCTACTCCTATAAATAATACCCTAGGGGTATTTGGGGATCCGAATTCGTTCATTTGATACATGTTCTTTTCTTAAATTGTAAATCCTAAATCCTTAAATCAAATTGGGGATTTCACTTCCTTCTAATACTTTAGCCTCTTATATTCAAGTTATATCATTAATAAAGCAAGTACATGGTGCTTCAAATACATAGGATCTAGATCGATGTCATATATGTATTCGATTATTGAGTGCTTGCATCGAAGCTTATCGAAGGGATAATTTTCAAAGGAATCAAACTCTCTCGACATATTTAAAACCCATAGACACCATTAAGCTACATCTTTCAATTACTTTAGCCATTTCGAAAGGTGATTTTAAAGGAGTCTTAGATTACTTAACCGATTCTAAAGGTGGTTTTGAAGAGGTCGTTTTCACTTTTAATCCTTCTTACCTCAACCATTTCGAAAGGGGGTTTCGAATGAGTCTTAGATTACCTTGACTGATTCAAAAGGTGTTTTCGATGAGCTTGTTCTCACTTTTATACGTACTTTGGGGGTGTTGTCAAGATTTCTTGTTAACATTTTTGACATTAGAAGGAAGCTTGGACCTTCGGCTTTGTTACATTCCTAACCTTACTTTCCTTTATCCCTATTTCATTCCAAGTTACCTTAAATCCTACACCAGAATGCTTGGCGAAGTTAAAAAATCCGAGCAAGGATCTTCTGAACCACACTTGGTTAGGTCCTCTAATAAAATTGTTGAAGGTTCAAGGCTACATGAAGAGCAAATGTTAAGATTGGAAGCTTTAAGAGTCATGAAAAAGAAGAGAGATGAATCTTATGATCCAAAAAATTGGAGCCTAAACCCATTCCATATTGGCCATACACCCATCTTTGCTTTAGGGGAAGCAATATGTAAAGGTGATAATTTGTTTGTTTAAATAAAGATGGCTATCCAGTGCAATGCAAAAGGGACTATATTTTTCGAAGGAATGTTGGTTGATTATTACATCTTTGCTCAAAAATGGCATTAAGAAACAGGTGAATCATTACCTACATACAAGCTTCGAATGTTTTGAAAAGGAAATTGGTCGTTGAGAATGAAGTCCCGAACCAAAGCAATAAAAAATCCAGAAATCAACCTCTTCAAATCAAGACCCCCTAAAGAGTGCGACTTGGTTACATCAATCGTGAACATCTACATATTAACAAGGGAGAAGCTCAACTATTGGCCATCTAAAAAGAATAAGCCCAAACACGAAAGAAATATAGAAGATCTTACTGTTACTATCATATGATGAATGGGCATAAAACAAATCAATGTAGAGCTCTTGAAAAAATGGTTATCAACTTTTTCAAACAAGGAAAAATCAATATATTTGTAAAGAAACTGTAGAGAAATTCAATAAAGAACCTTTTCAAGGAAATCTACACGATCGAGAGAAAAATTCTCCTTAAACTTGGAAATTACCTTAGACGGTCATAAGCCTTTGTCCGCGTTGAGTTGGCTAGGTCAAAACACCTCTTGAAGGGAGGTTAGAGTAAATCTTTTTTTGTGCCACACTACGGCCATGTTAAAGTATCTACAAGCCCTTGATCGTGCCACGCTATGGCCAGAACAAGGTGTCCCTTGGATGGGGGACCGAGTAAGCCCTTGAACATGACACGCTATGGCCAGGTCAAGGCACCGACCAGCCTTCATTCCTATCCATAAGGTCTGGCTGGACCACCTCCTAGAGGGAGGGCAGAGTAAGCCCTTGATCCCGCCATGCTATGGCCTGGTCTAGGCACCAAAAAGGCCTTTCGTCCCGTCTATAAGGCCTAGTTGGAGCACCTCCTGAAGGGAGGCCGGGTAAGTCCTTGGGTCCTGCTTGTGGATGAGCTTACCAAGCACACCAGAAAACAACGGATTAAGACTTCCAAGTGCTAGAGGTAGCACACAAAACATCAACAATATACAAAGCCTATGGGATGGCATGTATTGAAAGAATCAAGTTCCATGAATCAAAGAAGCAACACAAAGCAAAAGGTTTACATAATCAAAGTCCAAAGAGTGACATAAAATAAAAGGCTCATACAAGGATTTATGAACTTCCATTATTGCCATGAATATATTTCTAATCTCCTATTATTTCTGGATAATAACTTGCGGATTACATATGAATTCACTGCCATCGGTTAATTTCCAAAAAGATGATTTCTAGACTTCACTCATTAATACCCAAATTTGGGTTTTAGATCTACTATTATAAACTCATGGCTGCTATTATTTTCGAAAGATGATTTCTGAATTTCACTAATCAACACCTGAATATGGGTTTAGATCTTCTGTTATAAAGCATCTCTAGTTCTCAATAACTTCCAAATAATAACTCCTGGATTTCTCTTACATATACTCGTATTTGGGGTCTCAGATCTCCAACTATTAGCATTTGGATAAAACTTATCAACATCCAAATCTGGATTAGAAATCTTAGTCTGTTTCCAGATATGGATTTCTGGACTCTTTTATGATTTACTTTTGGATGATGATTTATGGGTTTCCAGATATCGATTAACTTCCATTATTTAGGTTTTTCGAGTTTTTTTTCGATACTACCGCCAATAGAATAGACGAATTATGTAACGACCCGTAAATTTTCAGTAATTATAATTGTCAATTTAAGAAGATTTTGGTAACTTAATGTTGAAGGAAATAAAATTTAGTGAATTATTTACGAACATAATAACTTGGATAAGATTGGTAAGTTAATTTTTAATAACTTGAATGTAACAGTATAAATGTAAGTTAATTGTTAATAACTTGGATGTAATTCCAATAAGTGGAACAATGTAAATGTTAATTATATTCTTATTGTAATAAAAGGATGTTACCAAGATGAAGTGATTAATTTGATTTAAAATCTTAATTAAGGTGTGCATTAGTTTATAATGGGATATAAAAGTTAAGTTAATAATTTAAAACGTTGGCTTACTAATAAAATAATGTATAATGAATGGAAATGGAATAAATTAGTGTATGAACTAATGGTAGCAGTTGTGGTAAGCTAATAAGTAAATTAAAATGTAACAATGCTAATTTAGGTTAATAACTAATAGGTTGAATGAAATGAGAATTAACGAATTTGAATGAATTTCCAATTAAATAAAATAATTTAAATGTCATGACTCAGTTATAATGGGAACATAAGAAACAAGTGGAATTATTGAATTAATATGTGAAATACTATAATTAATAGTAGTTGTTGTGAAGGATAAGCGTACAAGTATATTAAAGGGTATAATGGTGACAAATAGTTGTCGTTACCAGTAATGTACCAATTTAAAAATAAAAGTAACTAAAGGTTACTTTAATGATAATTAATATAATAACGGAAAGGTGAATGTAAATTAAATAGAAACGTAAGTTTATTTATAAGGCAGTGATTGATGAATAAAAAGTTTGAAACCAAGTAAATAAATTTATTGAGAACATTTAATAGTAATTAATGTATATATTTGGCAGTTGACAATTTAGGAATTTGTTAAGATTGTAAAGTTGTGATTGATTGTAAATAGGAACATTTGGTAATAAAATAAAATAAGAAAAATAAATGGAAATATTGAATTAATCAATAAATTAATAGTGAATAAATAGTGATTAAATAAAATCAATGTTCCGTATGTAATTGGTTGGAAATGAGAACTTATATAAATATGATAAAGGGTTAGTGGCAACAATTATCATAAAAGAATCATTTATTTAGTCCATTAAATCAAGTTGTAATCAATTGCAATGAATCCCAATTCATGGTTATATTAGTATAAATAAGGGTAATAATTGATAATAAGGTATTATTAATGGTATATGAACAAATTGATAATTAAAATTGAAGGAAATTATGTTAATATTATTCATAATTGGAAAATTTGTTGAATTATAAGAACGGGAATAAAGATTCATCAATTTATTTAGAATTTGAACTATAATAATAACTAGAGAAATTGCGATTTAATGAAATTATATATTTAATTTATTATGCTAATTGAAATGAAGATGGAATGTGAGAATATTAATGTGATAGATTTTGAATCCAATATTTATTTCATCCGTTGACAGTAATGAATCGAATAACAGAATGAAGAGTCAATTTAATTGCATTATTGGAAATTAATTTATGATTTCGAATTTAATGAAATTCAGGTTAATATTGAAACTTATGAATTATTCATCTCTAAAGTGACATTTAAATCTGTTTAAATCTTTGCAATTGATTGAGAAATCATAGGTCATGAAATTTGGCAATTTTCGAATTGAAATTGAAAATTTGATTTAATCAATCTATTTTTAATTTATTTAATTAATGTAAAAATAGCTATTTTGCCAATGACTCAGATTTCAATGAAACCTGTTTTATCGGATCCGTAACAGTGAATTATTACAGGGTTTCAAGTTTCGTAGCGATCGGACTTGTCATTTGATCGTACGGACTCGAAACGCCTTGAAATAAATGAAATTGAAATCAATTGAAAAAATATTGATTTTAGCTTAACTTCTTCATATGGTGGGATTTGGACTTGGAACTTGTTCCATCGCATTTAAAATATTTAAAAATATCTATTTTGATATACGGGTTGACCCAATTTCGTTCTAGAGTCAGAACGGGATTTTCGGGCCATTTATCGTTCAGTAGTTTATAAATCGAGTCCATCTAT
The DNA here is from genome assembly GCA_030765085.1 of Allium cepa. Taxonomy (NCBI): domain Eukaryota; kingdom Viridiplantae; phylum Streptophyta; class Magnoliopsida; order Asparagales; family Amaryllidaceae; genus Allium; species Allium cepa. The sequence goes on from CM060931.1 coordinate 342,914,472, forward strand.
TCTTTTTCCACCTTGTCTATAAATACCCTGTTATAAACCTAATTGTCCCTTATTCTCATTTGTATATACGTACAATTCAACTATCTCTCCTCCTCAATGGCAGACAAACAAATTCTAGATCCAAACACAAATCAAATTCAAATCCAAAGCAAAAATTTCAAACTCCTCAAAAAAATTCAAAAAATTATATATCGAAGATCTCAAAGAGCGTAATCTTCTGGTGTGATTCGTTTTTCAAATTGATAAACCGTTTGTCCAAAATTTGCAAATCAAGTCTCGGCCGTTCGTTGATCGTCGATCAACTTTGCCTGATCGACAAATCGAAGTTGCTGGGTTGTGGAGATTCTCGAGAGGAGTTCAACGATGCAGTTTATTGGGTGATTTAACGACTGGATGGTCGCGGAAAATTCGTTAGGATTTCAAACCCTAGGGGCGGCTGCGGTGATTTTGTGGGTCGATGGGCTTCGTGGTGGGTCCAGGGGGGTCAGCTGGACGAGGCGATGATGATGGTGGCCATGCCGTGGCCAACGGCGGCCTATAGTGGAGGGAAGCATGGTCAAAGGACGGTCAAAGGGGGCGCGTGCGTTGTGTTTTTGCATGTGTGTGTACTGGGTTGCGATGGTGAAGAAGGTGATGACGTGTGCACCTATTAAAATTCTATTTGTTTTGTTTTAATTAATTTTGATTTTAACTTGTTTTAACTCGAGTAATTTTCACATACTAGGTCCATTTCATGTGCGGTTTTCTCCGCTAGGTTCGTGTTGGAATTCCAGACATTTTGACGCTAGTTTGGATGAATTTGGAGACTGGTCAAATTTTGGGTTTAAATTGGATTTGAATTCAATTTAAATTCAAAAGGTGAGTGTTTTAACCCACTCACAACTTCTAAAATTTCTTATGTTTGTTAAATTTATTTATGATGTGATTTGAAATTTATTTATAGCTGCTTGGCATATATTTAATCATCATCTCAGTTAAATTGCATTTATTTAAGTAAATTTTGTTATCAAATTTATTATTGCATAAAAACTACTAGTTAGATAGATTGTTTAATTTATTATTGAATGTAAACTGTCAGTAATTACCTGTGTTTATTATATGCTCTATATTGATGTTATTGTTTAAATTGGATGATTATTGTAATAAATGGTTGATGATTGATATTGGATGAATGGATGTTATATTTTATATTGTTTTAAACTGCAAATTGTTATGCGCTTTATTTCATTCCGGATTGCGGTTTGAAATGATATATAACTGTATTTTTATATTAAATTGCAGATTGAAATGATTAATATCCGTATCACTTGACCATAGGATAGAAAATTATATACAGACACCGCGGTGTATATATATATATATATATAATATTTTGAAAATGATTTCTATTGTTTTGTAAAGAAAAATATAAGGTTTTATGAGATACTGATTCAGATATTTAATAAAGGTTATTTTATATATAGTTAAATTCTTGTTTTAAGCTATGTATAAAATTGTTTAAAATATGAAATAAGTTTAATAATAAAGTTTGATTTTTATTAAAGTATAATATAGACAAGTATTTACTTAAATTATATTTTAATATAGAGTTTATATTGATTTTTATAAATCAAGGTTGAGAAGATAGTTTTGAAAGTGATTTGAGACTTTATTTAAGTTAATAAGAATCCATTTGGGACTTATTGAAATTTAGATTTTTAAAGAATATGGTGTTATAACTAAATTCGGAATTAAGATGATTTAAGTGAATATATCTAATCTAAATAAATTGAGGAATATTCAATTTTTGAAATTTAAAGTTTTAGTTAAAGGATACTGGATTTATTAAGTAATTATTTCAATATTAAATAATAGTAAAGTGAATTCAGTATATATATATATATATATATATATATATATATGGACAATAAAATTTAATTTTGGAACGGTGGAATATTTAAAGCTTTGAAATATATGAATTGAAATGGTTTATTTGTAGGTTCAAATTGGTATTTGGAATTTATTTGTGAAACTAAAGAAGCTATTTTATTTTATAAAGTAATTTAATATTTAAACCATTTAAGTATGAGAAGTTATGTTTCAAAGCGATGAGTTTCAAGGTATATAGATTTGAAAGTGCTATGATTTTGGAAAAAGGATATATTTTGAAATAAAATGATATCATGTCGATTTGGGTTTTTAAAAACGAAAATGATATCGTATTTGTATAGTTTTAAATGGATATTATATTCTGCTTTTGAAGTATAAATTATTTTGAAATGACCGCGGTGTTATAATAACGTTTGGTTGTTGAAGAGACCGAGATCGGAAGTTGTCATACTCTCTGCCAACTTCGAAAACCACTTTAACAACCGTGTACGCGGCGGAGATTCCAGAATGAAGTACGATGGTGACGGCGTTTCCTTTAAGGTAAATACGTGGACCCAACTCCCATGAGTTGGCATAAGGTGGCTAAAACAGGAGCGATCGACGGGTTAATGAGGTAGCACCTTTGATCGGACACATCCCTTCGATATTATACTTTGACTTTTGGATTGATTCGGTGGCCACTTTTGATTTTTTTCATTTGGGGGTATGGCTCGAGGTGGGCGGTAGCTGCGCGCTACGCGTTACCACCGACCCGGAAGCGTAATTGGTATATCTACCATGGCATTGCCTAGTTCTGCCGTGTCACCTACCCTAGCGCGTCTTGTACGAGTTTGATTTGTGTCGTACCTATGGATTATCCTCTAGTAGCCTCCTGATCAGGATGTATTACGGTACTGTATAAACTATTGGCACTATTACGTGTTAGGTGGAAAACGTAAAGCCTTAGCGCTATTTAAAAGCAAGTTTATTTTACAATTAGACAGTATTATAATAGCGAAATATTACTACATAGTAAATAGTTTAACGGATCTATAGGAGATGTGAATCCCGAGCATCTCTTGAGTTACTGCAGTCACATTAGACACTGGATAGGAGATGTCAAATCCCGTAAACATCTCTGATGTCGTTCCACTCTTATTTATTTCTGTTGATTTAACTTACATAAGATCTTTTAGTTCTGACTCGAGTATTTTGTCTTTTCAAATTCGTTCGGGTCAGTCCGAGCATTTTAGGATTTGAAGATTTTATTCTGGAGGACGAAGACGAAGATTTGTATTACTATTATCTATTTTATTATTCCACTACACTATTGTATTCAGCTGCATTATTAATATTCTCTAGTATGTGTAACTCTGATATGTATTATATAAGTAAATCAAATGTTTTGTAAAACAGCTTCATGAACTGTATATTTGATTATTATATTTTATCGTTCTGCTGAAAGATTCTGTTTTGTTCTTTTTATTCCTCTGCCTTTTCTTATTTACCCCATAACAATCCACCATTTTATATGGTTTAAGTCTGACGTGTGTGGTTTATCGTCGATTTAAAGCATGCAAAAATGCGGGACGTTACAAATTACCGAACATGTTCTTATATAAATTTGAAATTAATAAACAAAAATGTTGTCTACTTTGTAATTTTTAGGAAAACAGGATTAATATTGGGGATCGAATGATTCAACAAAAAAACATAGCCAAAGTTATCAAGAAGTAGATTCGAAAACAATGTTACAAACACAGGAAAGGCCAACAATCCAGGTGTATTTACATAATTTACATAATTATGTACAAGAATATTATATGACATGAGTGTATGCATCAAAGACCCTGTCCAACTTTGTCTAAATTCTCAGCAATTAGAAGATCAACAATATGGCAATCACTATGCAAAGAATTTCTTTGAGCTTTTTTCCTTCTTCTTAATTTCATCAGCACTATCAATAGATTCAATACGAGTCTTAAAAGCGATATTGAAAGCATTGTTAGTACCTTTAAGGGTCTTGCTTTGTCATTCTAAATCGACGATACGCTTTTGAAGAAGATATTTTTCATGTTCAAGCCTTTGAATTTTTGCTGCATATTCATTAATGCGTTACGAGTGCCTTATGTTCTGTTGATCGTCAAATATCTCATCACTTCAAATTTAACCCTTCAACACCATTCATCTACTACCTTCTCATCTAAACCTTTGGGAGGGTTTGTTGTAGCAGGGAATTTTTGAATAGCTAAAGACAAAGCCCTTGTTGATTTCACAACTGATGAAGTGATTGGAGAAGTTTGTAAATTGATATTCTGAATGTCTCCTTCCATGATAAATTCTAAGGATTTACACTTAGGTTGATTATATTTTAATTTTATCTCCAAGTTGCTTACCTATTATAGAATCTTAGACATCTCATGATCAAAGTTGATCAAAGGGTTTGATTTAATTTGGCGTTTTCAATTGGGAAATTATTTCAACTTTATTCTTGATATCCGCTTTGAGACTAGTGATTTGATCATTAAGGTCTCTTATAATCGCCTTTTGAAGTAAAAATTTCCTATGTCATTCCAAAGATTTAGTATTATCTTAAAATCGGAAGGACAAAGGATCTATAAATAGGCTTCTCTTTTCAAGATCCGCCACCAACCTATCTCTAATACTGGTGAAACGAGATACAGATCTAGTGAGAGTGGTGTGGTAGCTAACTGTAATTCCTATTCAAATAAAAAACAAATTAATACCCAGAGAACAAATTTTCTTTATTACAATAGTAGATATTATGGTTCAAAAATAAATAAAACAAAGGATAAATTTCAATATTATAGTCAAATACTTGCTTTTCCCTATCACACTTAAAGTCTACAAACAACATTTTTAACTTTATTCAAAGAGTTAGCCAAAAGAGTGATGGTCGATTCAAAAGAGGTATTAAATCCTTTTGGGGAAATAATTGAAGGACATTTACTATAATCTCATTCTCCGGCTGGAGGACTATCACGAGCACAAATCAATTTTGCATGATATGTACGAATTTCTTTAAGGGGCTTCTCCATTTCTTCGCCTAGAAAATCAAAGCGAAGACGGGGATGTTGCATATAAAGCTTTTGTAGATCTCTAAGAAAGCAATATCTAGCCAATCTTAAGGATTTCATGAGTGAGGCCATTTCTAAGTATTATCTTCTTATTTGACGTGTTTGCCTAAGTAAATCCTAAATAACAAGGCTGCTTAAAAGACATTCACCCTATAATAACGTAATAAAATAAGATTAAGTATAAAAGAAAACTAGTGCAGAAAATTTGCAGATCAATATAATTACATGATTGCAAAATTTCATCCGATTCATACAAGAATGATTTTTTGAACAGCTTAGAAATAAATTTATCCTTATAATATTAAAGTTTTTCTGGTGGAATACGCGAGGAATTGAGTGGACTCGTGGTAAGTTCCAGCAAGCCCATGGATGAGGATCAGACTAAAATTCGTCTAAGTAACCTCTAAGTAGACCCACATTTAAATCACCTACGTATGAAAATCTATAGTTGGATGTCTGCAATAAGCTTTACACAGGAAGTCAACTAGGATATCTTTGTCCTCGATCAACACCCAATAGAGTGCCATCAATTCTCTGTTCTCTTCTAAAAGCTTGTCATAGCAAAGGCATGCCCTTTTAAGTCGAGGGGCTGCTTCCTGATCTTTAAAAGACGCTAATATTACAATGCTTTTATTAAGCTTATGGTATTAGTCAAAGAGTGCATGTGTTCTTTTAATTGTTTATCTAACTCCGTACACAAATTATTTATTCATGCCTGTTTTCTTTCAAGCTTTGTTTTATAAAGATGAATGGATTTCTTCCTTACGTAAAATGGAAAGATATTAGCCAATGATTATCTTGGAAGTTAAAGCCATATTGACAAAGAACTTCATACCCAAGAAACAAGGATTGAAGTTTGAAGGGTGTGCTTTTTCCCCTCTTGCTCTCCAGCATCAATATCAGTGTCTTTTTCATGGAAACTAAAGCGTTCTGGAAGTTTAGTTTGACCCGTTTTGTAGGCACTAGGATCAGGGATGACTTTATCTGAAGCTTTGGAAGTGTCATCATCACCCTCTCCATGAGAGTCATCATGATCGCCTGCCTTTACCACCAGAACCTCGACCTTTGTCATCATTATCAGGGCTATCATCATCATCATTATCATCATCTTTACCACCTTCTTCAACAACGGCTTCATCATCCACATCGTATCCCTCCTCGCTTGATTCGAAATCTCTTTCTATAGGAGGGATTTCGAAAGATAGGAGCTTTGAGGCATCAATTTCTTCTCTATCATGGACCTCAATCCCTTGCTCCATTTCCTTGATTTTGTCCATGAATCTTTTAACCAATACTGGATCGAGTAAGGAAAAGCTTAAATTTGGGCACATCTCTATATTATTGGAGTAAGCTAGAATGAGTGCATCTTCATAATAATTCACGATGACATCATTCAAAGAAGTTCTCAGAAATTGGGACACCTTCTGTTGAGCTTCAAAATTGGTTTTAATGGCCGTGGTTAAAGAATTCTTTTTCTTCTCTAGTTTCTTTTTGAAAAATGTACATCTCTTCTTGAGAGAAATATGTTTAGCATTCATCCTGGCCTTTTTATCCTCCAACTCTTTCACCGTCATTTTCAAAGCCAAAACCTCATCGGTTAAAATGTGTTTAGACTTCCTCTCCTCGAAAATTGTAGATTTCGCTTGAATAAGAGAAGCGCTCAATCTTTCTTGTTCCCTCACTGCATTATCTTTAGCAAAAGTGAGGGAAGTAATCAGGTTACTTAGAGTTGAGACTTCTTCTTTGAGCTTAGATGTCTTAGCGGAAGACTTTGAAACGTTTTCTTGGAGGGAGTACCAACTTTAGGAGATCTAAAAGGAAAATTAAAACATGAGTTGAGATTCAATATAAAATCTAGTACGAAACATACTAGAAGTTATTGTTCAATGACAAATCGATAATGAGTTATCAGATTGGGTATAAAAGAAGGCCGTTGAATAGAAGTGAATGGTGGAGAATTCTTGATTCATCGTATAGCCTTTTCAAAATCATTAGGAAACACCGATGATGAGGCTCTAGAGGGTTCAACTCCTAAGAGGGAGTTGAAATGCATATATCTTTTTGCGTCTGCTCAATGATATAGGGAGAATCAGACATGAGTATATGAGATATGAAGGCGTCCTTCGAAGGGATAATTTTGGGTTGGTCAGCAGCGGCATCAAGAGTAGGACCTTCTAGAGCTTTGCCAACATCAACAAGTTTACCCTATTTTGGAGGAAGAGAAGGCTGAACATCAGTAGTTCTAATTTTCTTAAAAGCAGGACGTAGGACAGTCACTTCGCGTAATTTTATTTTAGTGATCATTCTCGACCTAGCAATGGCTTGGGTCAAAGCTAAAGCACTATATTTAGAAGATGATGTGAGTGTATCTCATATGGATAATTCGTTTGAAGGAGTAGCTATTAAAAACAAAAAAGCATAAGTTAGCAAAACAAACTAAAGAGTAACACGATGGTAAGTTACAAACAGTACATTTAAGATTACTGTTTATCGGCTAGTTTTCTATCGAGTTAGAAAACCATCAAAAAATTTCAAAATTAAAATAACTCAAGTGCACAGCGTACTTATAGTAAGTGGCGAATACGGGTCGATCCGTAAGGAATTGTTGATTTTAAAAATTCTATTCAATCGAATTATACCAAAGTCGAGTGAAAGTTAAGCTAGAGAATTAGAAAATGAGCTAACTAACTAAAAGAAAATAGATGCAAATACAAGAGTTAAATGACAATTTAGAAAATTAATCCACTCTCTAGATCATATAGTTCAACATATATGAAATCATGATCTCTCTTTTATGGTCATTAGTGCTTTAATTGATTTGCTTATCATAAGTATGGCATATTTTTGCTATTGATTAGCCAACATAAGCCATCAAACTATAACACATCCCTTAAAGCACATACTAATATTCATGCAACTTGACACGGAAAATGAAAATGAAATCTATTTTAAGTATGGCTTATTAACTATTGGTTAGAAATATAGACCATCAAATTTTAATTTCAAATTACTTTCTTTTGCCATAGTCATATTTTGATTAAGAGGCAATTAGTGTTAGTGATTGTTTAAGCATAGCCTATTTGGTGTCAATAATATAGGCTATCAAAATTCAAAGCAAAAACAACTAGTAAACCATTTCTATTGTCATCATTAAGCGCAAAAAGAGAACATGAATTAACAAATAGCAGCTACATAATTAGAGAGCTTCACTACTGTTAAATTGAAGGGCTTTAGCCTCTCATATTTGTCATGTGATTAACAAATGTAACTAGCAACATGAAAGCAAAAAGAAAGCAAAATGAAAGCTAATGGAAAAGAGAAGCTAATTAACAATGATTAAAACTAATCTACTTTGTATGAATTTAAACTACACTACTAACATAAGAAGAGAAGAAACATGTAAATAAAAGAGAATTGACAATGCATAAAAGAAAGAAAAATTACATAAAATAAAATGGCTAAGTAGCCATGGAAAAAAAAAGAGTTTTGTTTTGTTTTCTAAGCTAAAAAATAAGAAAGAGGAACTAAGAGGGTTACATGAAACGTAAGGGGTTATTTACTCAAGCATGAAACCCTAATCCATAATTTGGGGAACGCCCAAACTATCCTTGAGAAAGTGTGGAGGCCAAGTAATCATTAGTTTCTACTAATCATCATTTAAGTGTACATGAAGCCATAAACTCCATAAGCATGTGCATTAGCCTCTAATTTGTTAATTAAGGTAGGTGGGTAGGTGGGGTCCTCCATGATCTTCACTTTGAATTATTTCTATCTTCATTCCTTTATGTTCTATTTGTACACGCATATCTTCTTGAAACCACTCCTATTTGAGATCAAATTCCTACACAAATATATATAAATTTCCAATTAATTTTTCTCAAAGAAATATATGCACACAAATGACCGTTTTGCCCCAATATGAAGATGAATATGTGACAATTTGGAATTAATATGGATTTTGGTTGAAACAAGTTAAAATACCCAATATGATCATTTATTTAATTTAAATAGATTAAATATGGTGGTAAAAATATGCACAATTAGGTGCACATCAAATACCCCCACACTTGTCTTTTTATTCGTCCTCGAATGAAGAAAAACTAAGATAAATCCGTTTTCGTAAGGAGCATGATTGCATTGAGCGTATGCAACAAGCCGTTAAACCTCTATGTGTCCCAGTAGGAAGAGTGTTGTCTCGTGAATGTTATCAGGGATACTACCCACAAAATCCAAACGCAGCATGAAAATATTTACAAAATGCAAGGTTTACTTACAAAGAGATGAACGCGAATTTTTAAAAATATTTGAATGATTTACTTTTAATTCGACATAAATAAGTTAAATATAAGTTTTGATCATTATCTTGAAAATTTAAGCCATTTACTCGTCAAAATTTCCAATAAAAATCAAGTTATCATAACAAATAGACTATAGTTTAACTCGTTATTTCGGTTGATAACAGTGTAATTATGAAATGGATCCTATGTTGATTGTCAAAGTTTATTAAAGTGGTATTTTCATTTAAGTTCAATAACAAGTCAAATCAAATAAGTTAAAATAGTGCTTGGATTTCATTTGCTTACTCTCTCCATTTTTTCTTTTGAAAATTATATTGATATTAATAATATTTACATATGCTTAACTCAGATAAACTGAGGCCAGATATATTACCCATGCAATGCCTTATGGACTGATGTGAGGGGAATACAGAGCGTGGCGAGTGAACACGCAAGTGTGAACATCTACTAACTGTAGGCGTTATTAAAAAGAATTTTTATATACACCTAGCTCAGATAAACTAAGGCCAGATATATCGATCGTCCACTGCCTTTCTGGCTTATGTGAGAAAGGTACAGAGCATGGCGAGTGTACACACAAGTGTGTACACCTGTCGACTATACGTGTTAATAGAAAATATATACATATATACAAAAAATATTTTTTTGAGAAGAGAGTTTTGCAAAATCATCTTAGCACCATTTAACTTAGAAGACAAAAAATATATTATATCCTTTACTTTAAATTTACCACTTTTTTAAAACAAAGATTTTCAATTAGGATGTATTTCCTTATAAACACGTATGAATCTTCCTATATACTAGCTAAACCATTATTATTTGTAATCAAACTTTATTTTTTATTTTTGTTAAGACAAATAAACTTTCAAAATTTTCAATTTAACAAGCCAAAACCATATATTTATCCTATAGTGTTTTTTTTAAAATATATCGAAAATGCTTAAAAAAAGTTTTTTTTTTAGTTTTTGTTTTGGTTTTTGTTTAAGGGTTTGAAAAGAAAATGTAAAGTAAACTATGAAAAAACAAAAAAGAAGATGAGCCTCCCCACACTTGATTTGACTGTGTCCCCACAGTCAACCCAAGTCGAAGGAGAAAAATAAAAACATAACCTTTATTTGAATGAAAATGAAAAGATGATTATTTACATGACATCAGAAAGTATGCCGTTAAAGAGTAAATGAACCGGTCGTCCAAAAACCGATTCATTTCTCTCGCTAAGTGCGCGAGACACAGCTTAAGCATAGAAAACCAAATCGTAAAATATTTTGGAATCGAATGTGGATTTGGAGAAACTAATGTCATTATATTAAAAATCATATGAGTTATTTTATTTTCGATGATTTTTGGCGTAGATATAACGTTTGATTTAAATTTAAGTTTATTTTTACCAATTTGAAATTCAAGTTTGTCATTGGAAAATTCTTCGAGATAAGATTTTTTCGAACTATCCCCAGTTTTCAAATGAAGAAAGAAAATCGAGAATTGGATAAGTATATTTTGAAACATGAGTAAAACCAGTCTTTGAAAAATCGCGGGTTTTCAGTTCGGAATCCATAATTGGATTTCTTTGAAAGTGATATTTTAAAATTGTCTAAAATATGAAATAAATTCTAAAAACATTTTAAAATGTTTTAAAAATGATCTAAGTTATAAAAATTAATTTTCAAATGATAAAAAGTCATTTTGATCAATATAACTGAAAAAGCACTTTCCGCGGCATTTTTCCACAGCACTTTGTCTATAACTTTTGAAATGTAGTTTCAAACGCAACCGTTTTTTCCAAAAATATTATAAATGTTTTCAAATGATTAAATAAGTATTTTAAAGATGATTTTGAAGTATTTATGAAATGGTTAAATTTTAAATGATTTAGAGTCGATCAAATAACTTGACAGCCTTTATGGGTGTTAGAGAGATGTTTCTAGGCTTGAGTTGGGAAAACCAGTTTCCTGCTCTCCCTGGCTATCCGGACTGACCCGGTAGAGGGGATAGTGAATTTGGTATACTTGGATCAATATTTTCTTAAGTGAAAAATGAAATGATTTCTAATTTATTCTCAGGTTATAAAAGAGTTTAAAGTTATCAAAGAATTTTATAAGAGTGGTTTAACGATTTCCTATATACTGAAAAGAAGTGTTTTAAATTTTACATATCTCTAAAAGATATTTTCGATAAAAGAAATGAATTTATCAAATATTATTCACCTATTTACTTGACCTTTTTTATCGATGATGGGTTCGATGGAACCAGGGTCGGATTTGGATGACTCCTATTCGAAGACCACTTCGAACCAATTTACATATTCGAAGTGAAGACATGAAGACAATTTATAAGATGGAATGTAGGGCTACTTGTCACTGACCCTTAGGGAAATTTCCCATATCATATTATGTGGCAGTAGTTCTTCATTTAAGATTTTCGATGTAAGGATTTCTCACCATTAATCCTAGGGTTAATTCCCGACAGGATGTGGTAGGAGAGTGCCTTCGGTTTGTCCTGTTTCTGAAAAACTTGTATGGACGAATGTCTGATGTTGCATTTCTAGTTACATAAGTGATCTCTATGAACGTATTATTGGTTTGGTGGCGAAGAAGGTAACGTCTCTTAGCTTAACACCCTTTTCTGAGACATATGAGCTCAGGAGTTATATGTTTGTAGAAATCAGTTGTATGACCATAAAATGGCACTGTGGCATTCAAAGTGAAATATGAAATGCGAAAGGTGATCGTTACCTCAAGCCTCACACTCGAAAATGACCAAACATGGTAGATGTAGTAAGGTTACGTGGTTCGCAACCATTAGGATATGATCATTCCCTTCTAGATATATTTCAACCCACTGTAATGTTTAGGTTTAAATTATTATCGTGTATGGTAAGAGACATTTCGGATAGGTCGGTAATAACAGGGGTGATGACATATTCGGTACTTTCTAGGAAGAGGTAAACCAGTCTTACGTTGGTAGAGGACCATTAGTTGGGCCTCGGTACATTCCTCTAAAGATGTACTGTCGAAAGATAGTCCCTTCACCTGGTCATTTGTATTGAAATCCATTCTTTATTAAGTGCCTAACATTTTATTTGTTGAGGCCAGTATGTTGGAATTTAATAATGGTAACAAATTCAGCTAAGATTAATAAGTTCACTTGCAAATATTTTTAAAGAAATGTCATCAAAAATAATATCCCTTATTTTTATGTTAATATGTTTTAGTTATCAAAAGGTAAAAACCCATCCATGTTTATGTGCAGTGTGGTCTTATGGGATACCTTTTTGTTTTCAAAACATCGTATTTTGAGTTCTTACACCAGTCCCATGACAAACCAAAGTGTATTTTGTTTTCCTTTTAATCTCCGGGTGCCCTATTTTTCGAGGCAGCCAAGTAGTCAGGATCCTTTTAGGAGTATTTTGGGAAAGCGTTCTGGAAGAGTTTTTGGAACATGAAGATGGAGCTGGAGCTTCTGATGGGGATACCTATCTATCTTTTTAAATTTTTTTCCCGTTGCCTAAGTTTAGTTTATACCAGCAAGTGTGGGAGCAGGTAGTTGTAACCGTTCCTAAGAGCGTTAGTTCATATCAAAATTCTGATGTACCCTTATCGACATGTTTATATGCAGTATCTATCTACACATTTAACTGAAATGTGAGAATGTATGTTTCTATCGTTTACCTTACTTTGTCCCTAAAAGTCCGCCTCTCCAGCACTTCGATTTACGGCACGTGAATACTGTGGATGTATTAGTGTCGATTTTCAAGAGTCAAGGAGATGGGTCATCACATTTAGTGTCAGAGCTGATGGTTAAGCGAGAACCTTGGCGTTGGTTGGATATAACTCATTAGAGATACGGTTGTGCTATATACCCATCTCCCAAGATAATTTCGTCTTTGTATTCTAAAGTAATCGTACTAAATTCAAGCAGTAAGAGATGAGTACTCATGGAGGACGAAGATGGGGAAACAGCAGCACCACAACAGTAAACGGTCAAGCTACAATGTTGCTATAGAAGAAGCAGCTCCCGTACAACCCCAAGCTAATTTTGCCACCCCGTGCAAAAATTTGCCAGCTTAGCGGGGAAACCATTCAAGGGTACAGAAGCTATCGTTAAAGTACAGGCTTGGATCAAATCATGCGAAAGAATCGTTAAGGTATTGGATATTAGTAATGAGCAAAAGAGGTTTTGGCTCATGGTAACTACGGGAAGGGGCTTTGGCTTGGTGGGAGTCCATTACCCTAAATGAATTGGAAGACAATTTCTCTTGGAAAAGGTTTAAGGAGGTCTTAGAAGAGAAGTACATGCCAGCATCCTAGAAATCTCGTCTTCACTAAAGCTTTATTGGATATGAAGCATGACGAAATGACCATTGAGGAATATGCAAATAAGTTCAATGAATTATCTTGTTTTGGGTCGGGTCTAATTGACACACCTTTAAAGAAAAATAAGAAGTTTATTTTTGGAATGAATGAGAAGTACCAGAGTATGATGACTACTCATGTTAAACGATCATTTATAGACTTGCTGGATATGGGATTCCATCATAAAACATTGGATAAGAAGAATCCGGTAGTAACTCATAATAAAAACAGCACCAACAATTGGAAGAAGAGGAAGTTCAATCACAGTGGAAATAAAGCCAGGGAAAGGCAAATCAAGAGGATCACAAGGTAACTATTTGAAGGATGCTACATATTATAATTGCCAACAAAAGGACCACCTAGCAACTAATTGCAAGAACCCCAAGGTTCAGAAGCCACCACCAAGGAACTGTTATAATTGTCATCAACTAGGGCACATGATAACGAATTGTACAATTATGAGGAGGGGAGAGCAAGCCAGAGTTTACACTATAAAAGACGAACCTTCAACTTCTCAGGATGTGAAGGGCAAAGGAGTTTTGGAAGGTAATATTTTTATCAAAAATGTTTTAGTTAGAGTATTATTTAAAATAGGAGCTTCTTATAGTTTTGGTGCTAAAGAAACCATAGATGATCTAAAACTTGACCTTATATTAGTTGATACCCCTATCTGCATGAAAAATCCTATAGGTGGTACCATTAACCTTTATACGAATTGTGAGAAAGGCCACTCTTCCCATAAATTTCCTTTTGACCTGTTTATCTTGGATTTTATTGGATTTGAAATTTTACTCGGTATGGATTGGTTAACTAAGTATAAAGTTGTTCTCGACTGCAATAGAAGGACGATACCTTTATGGACTAGTTTCAAGAAATTTATAGAAATATCGTGTGAAGATCCTAGTCCAAGGAGGGATGGTTTCTTATATGCATTAGAATCATCCCAGTAAAGATTCGAAATAATACCTGTTGTTAAAGAATTCCCAAATGTTTCTGAAGAAATAAAGTGTTTGCCCACACATTGAGAAATCGAGTTTCGTATTGACTTGGTTCCTGGTGCAAGACCGGTTAAATAACATAACCGAAGGATAGCTCCGAAGGAGAGGGGATGATCTGAATAACCAAACTCGAGAACTATTAAAGAAAGGGATGATAAGACCTAGCCATTTAAGTAGGGGATCAATGGTAGTTTTTATTGCCAAGTCCTATGGATCTTTAAAGTTGTGTGTGGATTACAGAGATTTGAATAAACAAACAATTAAGAACAAGTATCCTCTACCTCAAATAGATGAATTGTTTGATCAATCACATGGTGCTCATGTATTCTCAAAGATGGATCTAGCTACATGATTCCATTAACTAAGGATTGCAGAAGAATGCATCCATCTAACAGCATTTAAAGGTCCAAACACTTTCTTCGAGTGGTTGGTTATGCCTTTTGGGCTAACTAATGCACCTGCTTATTTTGTAGACCTTATGAATAGAGTATTTAGAGATGTACTCATTAAATTCGTGTTAGTCTTTATAGATGATATCCTTATCTATTCTAGGATAGAAGAAGAACACAAAGGACATCTAGAAATTGTGTTGAAGATATTGAGAAATAATATGCTTAGAGCCAAATTCTCAAAATGCCATTCTGGGAAAAGGAGGTAAGATTCCTTGGCATATATTGTCAAAGGAGGGGATTTCAGTATATCCTATAAATGTTGCAGTTGTTCTAAATTGTTAACTCCTAAAAAACTTCCTAGCTTCTTAGGTCTGATAGGGTATTACAAAAGATTCATTCAAGACTTCTCAAAGGTTGCCTACCACATAATGAGGTTGACCATGAAGGATGCTAAATATATTTGGACTCCTAAATGTGAAGCAGCATTCCAAGAACTCAAAAGAGGTTGAAAGCCACTCTAGTGCAAGCAATTATAAATGGAAATAGTGGATTAACCATTTATATATACGCTTGTGGAGAAGGAGTTGGTGCAGTTCTAATGTAGGATAGGAAGATGATTACTTATGTGAGTAGACAGCAAAAGATTCATGAGAAGAATTTTGCAACACACGACTTAGAATTATTAGCTGTGGCGTTCGCATTGAAAATATGGAAGCGTTGTTTGCTGGGTAAGAATTTTTTCCCTCTTTTAAATAGGTGAAAAGTTTGAGCTCTTTACAGATCATTAATCTTTAAAGTATCTTTTCACTCTGAAAGATTTAAACATGAGGCAGCAACATTGGCTAGAATTTATCACATCTAATGATCTAGATATTTTATACACACCCGGAAAAGCCAACGTGGTAGAAGATGTTTTGAGTAGAAAATATGATGTTAGTTCTTATTTGATAGTAAGCCAATTCTTTTGGAAAGAATAGCCAGTAAACAAAGAGAAGATAGACAGCATATAAAGTTCATTAAGGCAGTTGAAGAAGAAAGAAAATCAAGCTTTGAAGTAGATAATCATGGAGTACTATGGTTGAATGGACGAATTTGTGTTTTGGATGTGGAAAATATTAGGTAGGAGTTGTTAGTTGAATGCCACAAATCGAAACTTAACAGTCATCCGAGAACTAACAAAATGAACAAAGATATGAAGCGCACATTTTGGTGGAGAAATATGAAAAGGGACATATCCATTTATGTTAGCCAATGCGTAAATTGTCAATAAATCAAAAGCAACCAACAGAAAATTGCAGGATTACTTCAACCTCTATAGATTCCAGTTTGAAAGTTGGATTAAAAATCAATGGACTTCATTGATGGCTTACCTTGAACGAGGAAGGAAAATGAAGGCATTTGGGTTATCATAGACCAATTAACTAAAAGTGTAGACTTCATTCCAGTAAAGCCAACAAGGACAACTGCAAGCCTTGTCGAGATATGTATGAAAGAGATTGTCTGATTGCATGGAGTTTCAAGAAGTATAGTAAACAATTGGTATCCAATCTTTACTAGTCAGTTTTGGGAAGCAATATGGATAGTTTTGGGAACAAGGCTGAATATAATCACTGACTGTCATCCTCGATTTGATGGACAGACGGAAAGAGTCAACCGCGTTTTGGAAGATCTGTTAAGAGTATGTATTCTAGAATTTGGAGGCTCATAGGAAAATCATTTGTATTTGCTAGAGTTCTCCTATAACAATAGTTATAAAGCTAGTGTTGGCATGGCACCGTATGAAGCTCTATATGGTCATCCATGTAGGTCACCAACATGTTGGATCGAGACTGGAGATCAGTTAATACTTAATCCTGGTATGACATGAGAAACTTTAGAGAAGGTTGATATGGTTAGGAAGAAGCTCAAGGAAGCCTAGAGGCAACAGAAAATCTATGCAGACCATGGGCGTAGAAATCTGGAATTCTCAATTGGAGATTTAGTCTTTTTGAAAGTCTATCCAATGAGAGAAGTGGTGAGGTTTGGAAGGGCTGGAAAGTAAGCACCTCAATATATTGGACCATTTCCCATTCTTAAAGAATCGGCCTAGTAACTTATCAAGTGCAATTGCAGAAAGGTTGGCGAGAGTGCATAATGTCTTTTATCCCATTTGAGGAAACATGTGCATGTCCCAGAGAAAATCATAGAAACAGCTGCTCAGGAAGACTTGGAGGTGAACTGAATTTGGCAGTAATTAGATGACTTATTCGAATCGTTGATCATGATGAGTAACGATTAAGGAGGAAGGTAGTAAGGTTAGTCAAACTTCAATGGAGTAGGGATGCTGAGGATTGCACTTGGGATATGGAGGATAAAATTAGAAAGGCATATCCTAAGTTTAGGGTTGATGTATAGTCTGTACAAATCATATCGTTATAGTGTAATTACCGCCTGCGATGTAGTCACTTATCCGCACTATTGTACATATTTCATCGTATCGAATATATTTCCTTTTGAGATATTTTCTTATTATCTTAATTTCGAGGACGAAATTCTTTTAAGGGTAACGACATGTAAGTATATCTCTTTAAATAAATGTTTGTTTCGCTTTATCAATATAAAAACAATTTTGTAAATAACTATTGACTTAATTTAGTAATAAAATATGATCGTTTTGATTAGTTAAGAATGATAAAAAAAATTATTTTCAAAATTTATTTACAAATATATGCATATTAACTATAAAGAGAGAATATGACTGAAAATCGGAGTCGGGATTTATAACGATATAACGTGTCGAAGTTGTGCAACATTGAAAAGATATGAAACATACAGTTATACATGTACATGTGCATACATGAGAACATACACATAAACATACATATACAAATAAAATTAAGTATAAAAATATAATATAAAATATATAAGATATTTTATGTTTTCTTACTCCTTATGTATACCAAAGTCAACATATGCATACCTTAAAGTGATGCAAGTTATGGGCACATGGGTGATGGAGTTTTTTTCGTGCATAGGGAGGAGGTTGGAGGTTGTCATGATGAAGGTTCATGTAATATTGAGGCAAAAGATAATGTGTGCATAGATATTTTACTCTCTTCTTTGCCTATAAATACCCGACACTCTCATCTTCATTTTCGTTAATCTCCTTCTTCATTTTTCTAAGCTTTATCTTCCTCTTTAATGGTTTCCACCTTAAGAGAAATTATGGCAAATTTTATTTCAGAAAGAGTTTAATTTTATAAAGTATAGTTATATATACTTAAGCATCTCATAACAATCTCGAAACTCCACATTTTCTCCTTGCTTTTCATGGCCTCCACCCCATTCCATTGAAGGTCAGGCCTCTTACTTGCTCTACCCAGGTTGTGAGCTCCCCAAGCCACCCCAAGCTTTGGTCAAGTCAGCTAGGAGCTTTAAGTCCGAAGGGTCGTGGACTTTGGAAAGCAAATAACGTAAGTATAGCGAATTTTTAGTTAATCGTTTAAAACCCAAGGTGAGAATCCTAAACTATAGTATTATATGCCATTGGATGTTATGGTTGTTTGTTTATGATTGTTAATGATATTTATAAACATGAATATTGAATATATATATATATATATATATATATATATATATATATGCAAGTCATGGAAATACACGTCGATAAGCACAAAGGAAATCACTTTCCTCTATAATATTAGATTGGTGTATATGGAATATAAAACCACTTTAAAAATTGTTTAATATAATTTCAAAAATTTTAGAAACATTTAAAAGTGTTTTGGTGAAATTTGAATGAGAATTGAAAATTTAGTCAAAAATAGGCGCGTCGCATATTGGCAGTTCACGATTTCGTGCCGTAAAAGTAAAAAAGAGTGTATAGAATGGAATATAGCTCGGAATTTTTCATGATAAGAATTTTACGAACTATTATATGCATAGTTTTCAAACGAAGAAAGAAAACTGAGATTTTGATAAAAAGATTTGGAAATATGAGTAAAACCAGTTTTTTTTAAAAATCGCGGTTTTTTAGTTTGGAAACTATAACTGGATTTCTTTGAAAATTATATTTTAAAATTGTTTTTATATAAAATAAATTCTAAAAATACTTTAAAGTGTTTTAAAAGTGATTTTAATTGTAAAAATGAATTTCCAAATGATAAAAAGTCGTTTTGGTCAATATAGCTTAAAAATCACTTTCCACGACACTTTTCCACGACACTTTGTCTATAACTTTTGAAATATAGTTTCAAACACAACCGTCTTTTTCAAAAACTTTATAAATGTTTTCAAATGATTAAATAAGTATTTTAAATATGATTTTCAAGGATTTATGATTTGGTTAAAATTTTAATGATTTAGAGTCGACCAATTAACTTGACCGCCTTATGGGTGTCAGAGAGATAGTGCCTAGGCCTGAGTTTGGAAAACCAGTTTCATGCTCTCCCTGGCTATCCGGACTGACCCCATGAAGGGGATAGTGAATTTGGTTTATTTGAATCAATATTTTATTAAGTGAAAAATGAAATGATTTCGAATTTAGTCCTAGTTTATAAAAGTGTTTAAAGTAATCAAAGGATTTTATAAGAGAGATTTAATGATTCCATACATGCCGGAAAGAAGTGTTTTAACGTTTGCATATGTGTAAAGGATATTTTTGATAAAAGAAATGAATTTATCAACTATTATTCACCTATTTACTTAACCGCTTTTATGGATGATTAGTTCGAAGGAACCAGGGTCGGATTTGGATGATTCCTATCGGTAAGCCACTTCGAATCAATTTATGTATTCGAAGTGAAAACATGAAGACAATTTGGAAGATGGATGGCCCTCGAGGAAATTCCCATATCATATTATGTGCCAGTAGTTTTTTATTTAAGATCTTTGATGCAAGGAATTCCCGCTACTAATCCTAGGGTTATTCCGGATAGGATGTGGTAGGAGAGTGCCTTCGGTTTATCCTATTTCTGGACAATTTGTATAGACGAATGTCTGACGCTGCATTTTTAGTTACATAAGTGATCTCTACGAATGTATTATCGCTTGGTGGCGGAGAAGACAACTTCTCTTAGCTTAACATCCTTTCCTAAGACGTATGAGCTTAAGAGTTATATGTTTTAAGAAATCAGTTGTGTGACCATGAAATGGCAGTGTGGCATTTAAAGTGAAATGTGCAATGTGAAAGGAAATCGTTACCCCAAGCCTCACACTTGGAAATGACCGAAACTGGGTAGATGAGGCAAGGCTATGTGGTTCGCAACCATTAGGGTACGGTCATCCCCTTCTAGATATATTTCTACCCGCTATAACGTCTGGGTTTAAATTATTGTGGTGTACGCTAAGAGACATCTCGGATAGGTCGGTAACAACCAGAGTGATGACATATTCGATACTATCTAGGAAGAGGTAGGCTGGTCTTATGTTGATAGAGAACCATCAGTTGGGCCTCTCTAGAGATGTACTATCGGAAGGTAGTCCCATCAACTGGTCATTTGTATGGAAATCCATTCTCCAATAAGTATCTGCCTTTTTGTTTGTAGAGCCTAGTCTGCTGGAATTTAATAATGGTAACAGATTCGGCTAAGATTAATAAGTTTACCTGCAAATGTATTCAAAGAAATGTCATTAAAAAAAACCTTTCTTTTGCGTAAAAATGATTGGTTATCATAAGGTAAAATCTCATCTATGTTTATGTGCGACGTGGTCTTATGGGATACCTTTTTGTTTTCAAAACATCGTATTTTTAGTTCTCACACCACTCCTATGATTGACTCGGAGTTTATTTTGTTTTTCCTTTAAACTCTGAGTGCCGTATTTTTTCGGGTAGCCAAGTAGCCTGGATCCTTTTAGGTGTATTTTGGAAAGCATTCTGGAAGAGTTTTTGGAGTATAAAGCTGGAGCTGCAGCTTTTGATGGGGATATCTATCTATCTGTTTAATTTTTTTTCATTATGCCTAAGTTTAGTTTGTACCAGCAAGTGTGGGAGTAAGTGGTTATAACTATTCCTAGCTGGTTTAGTTTATACAAAACTCTGATATACCCTAGTGGATGTGGTTGTATGTGCTGTCTATCTATATATTTAAACTAAATGTGAGAATGTGTGTTTCTATCTTTTACCTTTACTTTACTTTATCCCCGATAATCTGTCTCCCTGGCACTTGGATTTATGGCACGCGAATACCATGAATATATTAATGTCGATTTTCAAGAGTCGAGAAGACGGCCAGTCACATATGAGCTATGCCAAAGTGACTCAAAAATCCTGAAACGAACTTGGAAAATGGAATGAAACCTCCATGCCAAGTGTGGATGGTGGCATAAGTGAAATATCCCATAAAAGGATTTTTGATGGTGTCATGGTCGCTAGGAGGAATAGCTTCAACTCCTGTAATTCCGACGTCATTAAGGATTCTGTCTACTCCGTCTTAAGAAGATATAAGGGAATGCCTAGAAATTGCTTCAGTCTTCTTTGGGGAAGATTCTAGCTCTGAAACTATATCCTTTTCTGATTTCTTAGAAGCTCTTTTTAAACCCATGATCCTGCCAGGTGAAATAATTTCATTAAAGTTATAATTCATTTCACTTTTAACGCCTTTCAAAGGTGTCGAAAGTTTATTGCAACCATGCCTTCGAAAAGGGTTTGAAGTTAAGAGAATTATGAAATTCATTGAGCTTTCGACAGTGTTGAAAGGGAGGATGGAAGAGAGGCACCTGAACACACCCTTCAACAAAGTCGAAAGCTCGAATTTTTTCTTATTATTAATAAGTAAAGATATCCACACAATATCAATTTGGACATATACATTGTCGAAACCATTAACAACATCCCCCAGTCAAGTCAAATATACCTTTCGACGATGCGAAACCCCCAAATTTTATTCTACTTAACATTGCTAAAACGCCATACTCTCATAAAGTCGAAAGACTCTGAGCAAGGTAATTTCAATAAAAACGAAAGGGATATAAGACCTTTCGGTAATATTTGTGTTGTGAAAATGATAGTTATATTCCTGTTGACTATTACGGGTTTCGAATAAGTCGAAAAGGCAAGACAAAATTTCAAAAGCGTGCAAACGGCTAGGCTTGTCTCAATTTCGGGGGTTTTGATCAAGTCGAAAGGTTAGATAAGGTTTTGGACTTTAACAAAAAGTATGTTTTTCTTATTTCAACTCATAATGAGGGAATTTTATTTTTAACCTAAAAAAATCCTCCAAGACAAATTAAAATTGAGCATAACAAAATTCAAGCCTGAATTTGCATTCAACAACAGCAAAACCCCAAATTTAGCAAATCCAAACTCGAACCCTAAATTGATACCATAGATTAATCTAAGTTGGCATAAAAAATAAATCTAAAATCATTTTATATGAACGATAAACTTAAATATTTGCAAAATTTATAATAGTTATGCAAATTCAAAACCTAATAATTTGAAATTGAAATTAAATGTGAAAAATTGATCCATGATATAGAACAAGAGATGTTTACCTTAAATCAGAACTTCCATCTCCTAAAATTTAGAATTTAGTAAGAGGTTGAAATTTTTGATTCTTTCTTTGATATTTTTAATTGTAGGTAAATGAAAAGGGGAAGAAGGAAGTGTGATTTATGAGCAAAGCAAATGATAGGAAAGCCATTCAATAAGATTTAAATGAACAACCAAAATTAATTTGGGAATATCAAAAGGTGGGAAATTTTACGTTGAAATAACAATGGGTGTCAACACAATTGACTTGAAAAGTCAAGAGCATCCCTTAATTAGGGGAGAGGGCAAGTGTTATCATCAGAAATCACTCCAACTTTGGCGAGACCTTAAAGAATAAAAAAGAAGGATTCATGAAGAATGGTAGCAATAGCAAGACCTTTAAATTGAAAGAGTCGAAAGGATGTTTCTACAGAATGTTAGATGAACACTGGACTTTTGAAGAGGTCGAAAGTGGATGAGGCTACATTTCCACTTCAGTTAACTCCTTTCGAAACAATTGGTTTCACATGCATAAAAGAGTTTTGTATGAATTAAAACACCTTTCGAAGGTATCAAATAATGGGCTTCCATAAATGCACCAAACCTTTCGAAACAGATGGTTTTGCCATTGGTTAGTTTCCATAGAAAAACATTTGACCAAAATGACCCCTTCGAAAGCATAGATCGGCCTTTCGAATCGGTTGAAGTTATCCATGAGTATGAAGGAGATCTTGCATATGACTAATAATGCTTACTCAAACACCAAAAGATGGAGGTTTTTCATTAATCAACAGGAATTCTTTCGAAAGCTACATTCCACATTTAAGCCATCTATTATGCTACAAGTCATTCGAAGCCCCAGAAATTCCCCTTTTGACAGCGTCAAAAGCCAACATCCTTTCTTACTTGCATAGCACATCAACAACAAGTTGAATGATGCTTTTATAACTTTAGATGGATTCGAAAGCACCCAAGTTCCATCCAAAAGCAGAGTTAGAGGGGTGCCCTTAATTCAATAGCGACGAAAGGTCTTCAAGGCACCCTTTCAACTAAGTCGAAAGGACTGATGCAAAAGGGTCCAACCTGCACCTATAAATAAGACAAAAGGGGTATTGTTTTGAGATCCAAATTCATTCATTTGATACCTGTTCCTTTCTTAAATTTGTAAACCCTAAATCCATAAATCAAAATGGGGATTTCACTTCCATCTAATACTTTTGCCTCTTATATTCATGATAAATGATTAATAAAGCAAGTTCATGGTGTTTTCAAATACATAGGATCTGGATCAATGTCATCTATGGATTCGTTTATTGAGTGCTTGCATCGAAGCTTATCGAAGAGATGACTTTCGAAGGAATGAAACAATGTCGACATAGTTAAAACCCCTAGACACCATTAGGCCATAACTTCCAATTAACTTTACCATTTTGAAAGGTGATTTCAAAGAAATCTTAGATTAGCTGGACTGATTCGAAGGGTGGTTTCGAAGAGGTCATTTTTACTTTTAATCTTTCTTACCTCAACCATTTTGAAAAGGGGTTTCGAAAGAGTTTTAGATTATCTTGACTGATTCGAAAGGTGTTTCGAAGAGGTCATTTTCACTTTTAATCTTATTTCAGCGTGTTGAAAAGATTTCTTATTACCACAAACAATACAAAATTCACTAATGCATGTACCAACATGTTGATTTTTTAGCTGATATGGAAAAATTTATCGATGCGTCACAAATTTGCAACTACACAAAAGAATGGCTCGGTACATATCAAAATTTAATTTTAGAAAAAAGGGAGAACTATATGAGAAGCATCGTTGTAAATAAGACTATAAACGTCCTTGCTTTTTATATATCTTAAAAAATGCCAGTAGTTAGAATCCATAATATAACATTAGAAACAAATTAAAGTCATTGGAAATCGTATCATTATGGACGATTTTTTTTTCTACTAGTAAAACATGTCAATGGGCTAAGTCTAGTAATTTTTGTTCGAGCACTAAATATTTGGATCAAGTCCAATTACTACAATCATGACCAGTGCAAGTTTCAAATTTACAAGCGTAGTTACCAATTGTTTACGACACACAAAAAGATTCAAAATTTTCATGGAGTTTTTGCAAATGGTGTAACAAACAGTGTGCACCTTTTTGTCTTTACTATCTATGTGTTACAAAATTACATATTTAGTGAATATTACATTTATTAAACAAAACTAATGTAATTTATATATTTTTACTAATACATCCAAAATTGATTTTTTTTAATGATTGCACGAAAATATGGTTATAAGTAATGTCGTACACTTAATATCATTTCATTATACTACATTGTTCAATGTCCAATCGTTCGTTTGAAAATTAGAATTGATTTAAACACTGGTTTAACAATTAAATTCAAATATAAGCTTGATTTTGTATGTCTTAAGCGAGAAAATAAATAAACAAATATAACATTTTATTATATTTACTTTGCATGTTATACGGTCACTACAAAACAGGCTTTGTTTGGTGACTGTATCTAGTGATGGCTAAAAAGGTGGCCGACGCTAGCTGTCGCTAGCCGTCGCCAGCCGTCGCTAGCCGTCGCCAGCCGTCGCCAGCCGTCACTAAACGCGTATATACAGGCAAAGCCATGAACCAGAAAACACAATCCTCCCTTTCCCAAATCAATTCAGCAAACCCTCTCCCATCCCCCTCCACCGCCGCCCCCGACCGAGCCGTTGATCTCCCCATCGCGAAAGCTATAACAATCCAAAGCTCGAAGGTATGTTATTGCTCTTCAATTTCTACTTGATCCAGGTTTAATCAAAACCCTAACTTTGAAAATTGATTGATAATATGCGATAGAAATTGATGATTATGTGGTACTAGTTGTTGATAGTAGCGTATTGATTGATTTGGGGATATGTTGAGAACCCTAATTGTAACAACCCTAGATTTTGCATATAATTTAAATTTGAATTTATTTAATTTTAAATTATTTTAAACTTGTTTTATTTCAAACATTTCATTTTAAAAATATAAATGCTGATTATTATGCGTATTATAATTTCAAACTTGTGTAAGTTGAATATTTTCCTGAAATGTTGATTTTGGTCAAAAAATTCAAATTTTGATTTTTAACTTAAAAATTTAAAAGTTATAATTTTATAAATTTTATATTTTATTATGAAAATAGATTTAATAACATGAATACCACTTTTCGTTTCGACGAAAACGGATTTAAATTGTGAAAGTTATACTGTTTTCAATATTGTGTGTACATTGAATTATTTAACAATTTTCTTTATGTTAAATTTTATAAATTTTATTTTTAATTATCAAATCATTTTCTAATATGTGTTATATGACATATTAGATATATATTCTATTTTAAAAACATTTTTTTTAGTGATGTTAGAATTTTTCCAAAGTTTACCGTGTTGATTTCTTTTTTTTAGGCTGTTTTCTTATTTTCTGCTATTTTCTTCATCAAAGTTATATTTAAATTTAATTTTATACATTTTATTTTGTGAATTAATTTTTATTTTGTGTACTTATCTTTATTTATAAATATTTTTCAAGTATATAAAATTTTTCCAAAGTGCATTGAATTTATTTCTAATTTTAAAGTCTACTTCGCAATTTTAAGCCATTTTCTTGATTTAAATTCTATTTAATTAAAATTTAATTATTTATTTTATTTTATAAATGATAAATAAATTATTTTATTTCAAAATTTTACTTTTTAATATTTTTAAAATGAAGTAGATATTTTTCCAAAGCCATTGATGTTTTAATGGTAATTTTTGAACCAAGTTTTCAATTTTTAAGCAATTTCCATAATTCTTTTTATATTTTCTTTAAATTTAATTATATATTTTTACTTTTGTTCACTTTGTTTCAGTTTTTAGATGTACTTGCTGAAGTTTATTTTGTTTTAATTGATTTAAAAGAAAAGGAAGTATGGAAGGTTTTAAAAGCTAAGAAACGTAAAGTCGTTTCACCGTTTCTTTTACCATTTCTTTTTCAATCAATGCATCAATTTATTGTAGCCGTTCCTTTTCTTTTGCTTATTCACGTGAAAGTTTCTCATTCCATCAATAATACACATCCATTTCATATCTGAGCAAAGAAAAATAAGCAATGGCCTCTCTTCCTCCTCTCATTTTTCTACTTCTTCTTTGTTTTGCTTGATTTTTGCCATGACCTCTCATTGCTTTGTTTGGCCTAACACCTCCACCATCTCCTCCACCGACCACCACCACTTCCTTCCCCACATCATACACGACCAAAACCCTTCATCCTCTGACCAGCAAGTGTCATGACCATCCCATGATGCGAAATCCACAAAAACTATGTTAAAACTCCTTAAAAAGCATGTCTAGCCACCTAGTCTTCATCACCATCACCTTAGATGACCTTGGCCACCTCCTATTGCTCCACCACCACCTTGACACACCCCTAACCATCACCTTCATTCTCTGTCCAGATATGAAACATGCCATAGCCGAGCCATAGATCCATGTAGCCTAGCCCAAAATGAACCAAAAACCCACTATTTGCATAAGCCTCTTCATATTCATGCATAGTAACTCCTCCACCACTTCAATACCTTGTAGCCATGCCTTATAGGACCCAAACCTGAATCAAAGTATGTCCAAACCTGAGCCAAAACATTCCCTAAGACGTGCTAGCTAGTGTATAAGGCAAGACAAAAGACTGGGTATTCGTATCTCTTTTTATTTCAAAGTTATTCCTATTCAATGTTGTATTGAATTGTAATTTTATTTTGTTTTGTTTTGGGTTGTAACACAAGTTCTAAGCTTGGATCTCTTCCCACTTGAGCCTATTGTTGTGTCATCGTGCCTTCTGCATCCGTTGTGTCATTCAAATTAATATCTCCAGCATAAAAATGTGAGTATTTCTCAGCAGATGTTTATACTTATACAAATGTGAATTGACACCCTGTGAATCTGTAGAACTATATTATCATGTTATATATGCTTATATTATTATCATATGATGTTCACCTATGCTTAAACACCTTTTATATCATATGTTACGGTTATTTTAAGCTATTATGTATATTTTATCAGTTTATCACACTGCAAGTTCCCTGTAAATTAGAATCACTATGGGTTGAAATGATACATACCCGAACGGACTTTAGAAGAGGGAAAATTGTTATGGGCTGAAATGATAGGCTTGAACGGTTTTTATTTAATTTATTTTAACTTGGGATTGCGGGTTTGAAATGATAAAACCCAGATTTTTCTTTGTAAATTACGGGTTGAAATGATATATTACCCGTATCACTTTACCTAGCGTAGAAAATTATATACAGGCCCGTAGTTAAAATATGTTTTCTAAAAATTTTAAAATATTTTAGAAATATAATTATTATAATATTTTGATTTAAAATTAAATAAAAATATAATTTTTGTAAAGTATTATTGATTTTCTGGAAATCTATAAGTTAAATAAATTATGGAAAGTTAGAAAATATGAATGTAAGTTATTTTGGAAATTTTGATTAAAATTTTTAATGAAATTTAAATTAACTTTGAAAATATGATAAATTTATGATATTTGGAATTTAAATTAATTTAAAGTGATTTTATATCATTTTAATGATTTTTGATAAAGTTGAATGTGAAATGAATGAATATTTAAGTTGAAATTTTGAAATATAACTAAAATTGGAAATTTATGAAATTGACTTAAAAGTGAACTTTTAGTTAAGCAAATAAAAATGAAACTAAGTTATATTTGAGAATTTGAACTTAAGTGTTAAGTTGAAATTTAATTTTGAAATTGAACATTGCAATTTAATAAGTGAATTATTATTAAATCTTGATTTTTGAATGGAAATTTAACTTTATAAAATCATGAACTTGAGGAAAATTAAATGATGTTTATAAATGTGAAAATGTATGATTTTATGAGTTAAAAATGTTTTAAATAAAAATATAGTTGGTTGAGAAATTATATTGAATATTTGGACTTAATTGACTGCATTTTTGAAATGCTATTAATTACAATGTAAATGATATTACAGTATTTGTAAATGTTGTAGTTGATGATAATGAACTAAAAAGCTAAATTGAATTAAAAGCTATTATAGAAATTTTTGTAAGTGCTATAATTTTTGAATTTAACTAAGTTTATTTGAAATTTAAGTAAACCCTATTACAACATTTAAAATGTTGTCTTTTGTTAAATTGAACTATTTTGAATGTATCTTTCCGTAGCGTTTTCTAAATGCCACGAAAAGTGAATTTTCACTATTTTGATAAAATTAAGTGAATAAATGAACTTTGAAAGTTGAAAATTTTGGAAATTTAATAATTTAATTATTGAACATAATAACTTCATTTTAATGATTAAAAATGTTTTTTTTTGAATATAAACTGTTTTGAAATGTGAATTGAAATGGTATTTTAAATTGAATAAAATGAATAATGACTTGAAATGAATGTGGTTTCGATATTTTGATATATTAAATGATTGAAATGTGGTTTGAAAAGATATGATATTTTGATATATTAAAATGATTTGAAAAATGGGGTTTTGAAAGATATGACATTTTGATATTAAAATGATTTGAAAAGAAGTTCTGAAAGATATGATATTTTGAAATGAAGCTTTGAAAGGTTATGGTCTTTTGATATATTAAAATGATTTGAAAGGAAGTTTTGAAAGGATATGATAAATTAATATATTGAAATGGTTAGAAATGACTTGATATTTATTTTGATAAATATTTGAATTGAAATATATGGTATGATGATATATTGAAATGGTTTGGAAATGATTTAATCTTTATTTTGATAAAGATTTGGGTTGAAATGATATTTTATTTTGAAGTATAAAATATTGTTTTAAAGTTATAACTACGGGTTATAATAACGATTGGTTGTTAAAGAGACCGGGATCGGATATTGTCTTATAGCGGCCAATACCGAAAACCACTTTAACAACTATGTACGCGGTGGAGATTCCAAAATGAAGTAGGATGGTGGCGACGTTCTCGAGGTATATTATGTGGACCCAACTCCCGTGAGTTGGCATAAATGACTAAAACAGGAGCTATACCGGGCTACACAAAGGGTCGCACCCTTTCATCGAGCATGCTCCATCGAAAACCATTCTATTACTTTTGCGATTCGATATGTGGCGCCACTTTGATTCGGGGGTATTGTTCGAGGTGGGCGGAAGCTGCTGGCTTGCCGTCACCACCGGTTCGGGAGTGCAAACGGTGTATTCACCCTGGCATTGCCTCGCGTGCCGTGTCATCTCCTTATAGCGAGCCCACTACGATTTTGGTTTTAAAGATCCGACCGCGTTAAGGTTCACCATCCCCTTAACGCTATTTTCAATATGATTATACTTTACTGATTAGACACTACTGTATATAGCGTATATTACTACATAGTAAATAGTTAACGGATCCTTAGAGGATGGGCGGTCCCAAGCATCTTCTAAGTTACTTGTATCTTTGCTATAGTTCACTTGAGTTGGTTTACATTGTATAAGTATGTATGTCCTGACTCGAGTGTTTGTATTTTTATTTATGCTCGGGTCAGCCTGAGTTATTCACAGATTTGGATTTCCACTTTCTGGAGATTGGAATCGCTGGAGATTATCTACTTGTCAAGTTTCATCTTTTCAGTTCGGTTGTTCTATTCAGCTTGTACTTGGTCATCATATTTAAACTTCTTTTGTACTTTATTTCTTCTGTTGTATCTTATGTAACTCTGATATATTTATATAGTAGCTTCATGAACTACTATCTCTTTTACTTCCGCTGCATTATATTTACTCTGTGTCTGTGATCTGTGATTTTTATTTACTGTATATTCTGAGATTTGCCAAATTTTTATTTACAACGCGGTATTTTGAGCAATTCAATTCCGGCATGAGTTTCTACCTATACACTTATAATGGATGCGAATGGTTGAAAATACTTGGTTCTTACAGTTGGTATCAGAGCTTTGGTAGCTCTAGGCAAAACTCAGCATATGGAGTAAATGTATTTACAGAATCACTTTCATTCGAGTTTGAATCTCTTCCTTTTTGACTCGATTCCTTTGAATTTTGGAACGTTCCCTACGGTTCCAAAATCCATTCGTATCCCTCACTATTCATCTTCTTTTGACCCTGGAGTATTCAATAACTTCGCTACGAATGATCTATCTAGTGAGTCGGCGGTCACGCCAATTTCAAATTGAATTGAAAAGGGGGAAAACTCCTTTACAATTAGCATCGATTCACCAGAGATTTATATCTATCCTTGGTTTAGATGCTAATATCTTTTGTTATCCTAAACTCTAACTCTTTAGATCGAATGTAGATTTACCCCGGAAAAAAAATCCACATTGATCTTATTCTTTAAGTCACGGTTGACCCGGTTAAGGTTGCCCGCGTTTTATTTAAGCTTATCCACCTCCCTATTTTGTTATTTAATCATCTTGTCTTTTGTTACCAATCCATTCTTCCAATAATTTTGAATTGTACTTGTATATCTATGTTTTGTTTTATATATTGTGTTGTTTGAGTTGTTGATGTTGAATTGGGTTTCCGATCGATTCGCCTGATCAACGCTATCGATAGGATTTCTAAAACACTTTGACAGAACAAACTGACACAATATTATTTTAAAATTTGGTTAATGAAATAAATTTTAATATATAAGTAAATTTATGGAACTTAATAAATTGATTTAAAATTGATTATTTGAAATGATAATACTTAATTTATCATTTATTGTTCTATAAATGAATTTATGAATAGTTGTTTATAAATTGATTTGGGAACCGAAATGAATTTTGAACAAGAAATTTGAGAATTTAATTTCCGATGGTTTTAAACCTTGTGTTTAGGTTTTAAAGTATATTATTTAAAGTACTTTCGAATAAGAATATGTTTCCAAAGGATTTTAAAGTTTAAAAAAATTAGTGCTCTTCTCTTTGTCGCTGGGAAATAATTTCGGTGATGACTGCAGCATCATCGACATTCTTTCGAGTTTTGAAGTGAAGAGACCGCTCTGTAGACTTACTACAGCTTTGTTTTGATAAATCAAAATGATTTGAATTGAATTTCTAAAATATGACTTGATTTATAATATATATAGACATATGATTTAAATTTGATTCGATAAATTATGTACATACATTTATTTATCTCTAAATGGGTTGAAGAAATCAGAAATTTAATTCTTAAATTTTATTTTTAAAGAATAATTTCAATTATATAAAGAAAATAATTTTTTTTTTGAATAAATGAATGAAGCTTGAAATGATTGAATTGGAAAGTTTTATTTGTATAATACTCAATTGCATTTCAATATAACTTACCTTAATTTTTCAAAAGTTAACAATGTAACTGGATGATACACAATATAAAAGATTTTATAAATAAAATTTGAGTGGTTATAATAAATGTTATACACTTAATTTGTAATTATAAAATGATTAACAGAGGTAAATATAATAAAGGGTAATTGAATAACTTACAATAAAATAACCTTAAAGGAACTGAGAATAAAAGAAAGTAGTTATAATAAGTAAGTATATTTAACATAAGTGATAAATATATTGAGCGGAATAAATTTAATTTTAATTAGGAATAAAGAAAAATAAAATTTATTAAGTACATTGTGAGTGTAATAAATGATTATTTTTCAAACCCATGGTTTTAAAAATTGTTAATTTTAGATGATTGGATAATAAGATAATGAAATTTGAGATAGTTAAGATTTATTTAACTTGTGTAAAAGATTTATTCTCTATTTAAGTTGAAATTTCCGTGCTTTCAAATTTATTTCCTTTTTTTGTTTTCCAAACTATCTTTTGGTTGTCCTTATCATCCTTATCTTGCTATAGATTGGTATAGGCATCTTTCTATAATCTTTGATAGATCTTTGGTAATCATTTTGAATCCACCTTTTCGTGCTTGTGTTCTTAATTTTGGAGAATCTTGGAAAGATCATCTCCACCTTGTAAAACTTACCTATAACAATAGCCATCACGTATAATTTCATTTTCCTTGTCATCTTGTCCTAATCTTATTTCACTTTATCTTTTTTTGTGCTTTCCCGTACCTCATTCCTTTTCGGGGACGAAAAGTTTTGAGTGGGGGAGAGTGTAACAACCCTAGATTTTGCATATAATTTAAATTTGACTTTATTTATTTTTAAATTATTTTAAACTCGTTTTATTTCAAACATTTCATTTTAAAAATATAAATGCTGATTATTATGCCTATTATAATTTCAAACTTGTGTAAGTTGGATATTTTCCTGAAATGTTGATTTTGGTCAAAATAGTCAAATTTTGATTTTGAACTTAAAAATTTAAAAGTTTGAATTTTATAAATTTTATATTTTATTATGAAAATAGATTTAATAACATGAATACCACTTTTTATTTCGATGAAAACGGATTTAAATTTTGAAAGTTATACCGTTTTCAATATTGTGTGTACATTGAATTATTTAACAATTTTCTTTATGTTAAATTTTATAAATTTTATTTTTAATTATCAAATAATTTTCTAATATGTGTTATATGACATATTAGATATATATTCTATTTTAAAAACATTTTTTTTAGTGATGTTAGAATTTTTCCAAAGTTTACCGTGTCGATTTCTTTTTTTAGGCTGTTTTCTTATTTTCTGCTATTTTCTTCATCAAAATTATATTTAAATTTAATTTTATATATTTTATTTTTTAAATTCATTTTTATTTTGTGTACTTATCTTTATTTATAAATATTTTTCAAGTATATAAAATTTTTCCAAAGTGCATTGAATTTATTTCTAATTTTAAAGTCTACTTCGCAATTTTAAGCCATTTTCTTAATTTAAATTCAATTTAATTAAAAATTAATTATTTATTTTATTTTAGAAATGATAAATAAATTATTTTATTTCAAATTTTTTCTTTAGAATATTTTTAAAATGAAGTAGATATTTTTCCAAAGCCATTGATGTTTTAATTGTAATTTTTGAACCCTGTTTTCAATTTTTAAGCAATTTCCTTAATTCTTTTTATATTTTCTTTAAATTTAATTATATATTTTATTTTTTTTCACTTTGTTTCGGTTTTTAGATGTACTTGCTGAAGTTTATTTTGTTTTAATTGATTTAAAAGAAAAGGAAGTATGGAAGGTTTTAAAAGCTAAGAAACGTAAAGTCGTTTCACCGTTTCTTTTACCGTTTCTTTTTCAATCAATGCATCAATTTATTGTAGCTGTTCCTTTTCTTTTTCTTATTCATGTGAAAGATTCTCATTCCATCAATAATACACATCCATTTCAGATCTGAGCAAATAAAAATAAGCAATGGCCTCTCTTTCTCCTCTCATTTTTCTACTTCTTCTTCTTTGTTTTGCTTGATTTTTGCCATGACCTCTCATTGCTTTGTTTGGCCTAACACCTCCACCATCTCCTCCACCGACCACCACCACTTCCTTCCCCACATCATACACGACCAAAACCCTTCCTCCTCTGACCAGAAAGTGCCATGACCATCCCATGATGCGAAATCCACAAAAACTATGTTAAAACTCCTTAAAATGCATGTCTAGCCACCTAGTCTTCATCACCATCACCTTAGATGACCTTGGCCACCTCCTATTGCTCCACCACCACCTTGACACACACCTAACCATCACCTTCATCCTCTGTCCAGATCTGAAACATGCCATAGCCGAGCCATAGATCCATGTAGCCTAGCCCAAAATGAACCAAAAACCCACTATTTGCATATGCCTCTTCATATTCATGCATAGTAACTCCTCCACCACTTCAATACCTTGTAGCCATGCCTTATAGGACCCAAACCTGAATCGAAGTATGTCCAAACCTGAGCCAAAACATTTCCTAAGCCGTGCTAGCAAGTGTAGAAGGCAAGACAAAAGACTGTGTATTCGTATCTCTTTTTATTTCAAAGTTATTCCTATTCAATGTTGTATTGAATTGTAATTTTATTTTATTTTGTTTTGGGTTGTAACACAAGTTCTAAGCTTGGATCTCTTCCCACTTGAGCCTATTGTTGTGTTATCGTGCCTTCTGGATCCTTAGTGTCATTCAGATTAATATCTCCAGCATAAAAATGTGAGTATTTCTCACCAGATGTTTATACTTATACAAATGTGAATTGACACCCTGTGAATCTGTAGCACTATATTATTATGTTATATATGCTTATATTATTATCATATGATGTTCACCCATGCTTAAACACCTTTTATATCATATGTTACGGTTATTTCATGCTATTATGTATATTTAATCAGTTTATCACACTGCAAGTTCCCTGTAAATTAGAATCACTATGGGTTGAAATGATACATACCCGAACGGACTTTAGAATAGGGAAAAATCGTTATGGGCTGAAATGATAGGCTTGAACGGTTTTTATTTAATTTATTTTAACTTGGGATTGCGGGTTTGAAATGATAAAACCCGGATTTTTCTTTGTAAATTACGGGTTGAAATGATATATTACCCGTATCACTTTTCCTAGCGTAGAAAATTATATACAAGCCCGTAGTTAAAATATGTTTTCTAAAAAATTTAAAATATTTTAGAAATATAATTCTAATAATATTTTGATTTAAAATTAAATAAAAATATAATTTTTGTAAAGTATTATTGATTTTCTGGAAATCTATAAGTTAAATAAATTATGGAAAGTTAGAAAATATGAATGTAAGTTATTTTGGAAATTTTGATTTAAATTTTAATGGAATTTAAATTAACTTCGAAAATATGATAAATTTATGATATTTTGAATTTAAATTAATTTAAAGTGATTTTATATCATATTAATGATTTTTGATAAAGTTGAATGTGAAATGAATGAATATTTAAGTTGAAATTTTGAAATATAACTAAAATTGGAAATTTATGAAATTGACTTAAAAGTGAACTTTTAGTTAAGCAAATAAAAATGAAACTAAGTTATATTTGAGAATTTGAACTTAAGTGTTAAGTTGAAATTTAATGCAAGGAATTTGAAATTGAACATTGCAATTTAATAAGTGAATTATTATTAAATCTTGATTTTTGAATGGAAATTTAACTTTATAAAATCATGAACTTGAGGAAAATTAAATGATGTTTATAAATGTGAAAATGTATGATTTTATGAATTAAAAATGTTTTAAATAAAAATATAGTTGGTTGAGAAATTATATTGAATATTTGGAGTTAATTGACTGCATTTTTGAAATGCTATTAATAACAATGTAAATGATATTACAGTATTTGTAAATGCTGTAGTTGATGATAATGAACTAAAAAGCTAAATTGAATTAAAAGCTATTATAGAAATTTTTGTAAGTGCTATAATTTTTGAATTTAACTAAGTTTATTTGAAATTTAAGTAAACCCTATTACAACATTTAAAATGTTGTCTTTTGTTAAATTGAACTGTTTTGAATGTATCGTTCCGAAGCGTTTTCTAAATGCCAGGAAAAGTGAATTTTCACTGTTTTGATAAACTTAAGTGAATAAATGAACTTTGGAAGTTGAAAATTTTGGAAATTTAATAATTTAATTATTTAACATAATAACTTCATTTTAATGATTAAAAATGTTTTTTTTAATATAAACTGTTTTGAAATGTGAATTGAAATGGTATTTTAAATTGAATAAAATGAATAATGAATTGAAATGAATGTGGTTTCGATATTTTGATATATTAAATGATTGAAATGTGGTTTGAAAAGATATGATATTTTGATATATTAAAATGATTTGAAAAATGGAGTTTTGAAAGATATGACATTTTGATATTAAAATGATTTGAAAAGAAGTTCTGAAAGATATGATATTTTGAAATGAAGCTTTGAAAGGTTATGGTCTTTTGATATATTAAAATGATTTGAAAGGAAGTTTTGAAAGGATATGATAAATTAATATATTGAAATGGTTAGAAATGACTTGATATTTATTTTGATAAATATTTGAATTGAAATATATGGTATGATGATATATTGAAATGGTTTGGAAATGATTTAATCTTTATTTTGATAAAGATTTGGGTTGAAATGATATTTTATTTTGAAGTATAAAATATTGTTTTAAAGTTATAACTACAGGTTATAATAACGATTGGTTGTTAAAGAGACCGGGATCGGATATTGTCTTATAGCCGGCCAATACCGAAAACCACTTTAACAACTGTGTACGCGGTGGAGATTCCAGAATGAAGTAGGATGGTGGCGACGTTCTCGAGGTATATTATGTGGACCCAACTTCCGTGAGTTGGCATAAATGACTAAAACGGGAGCTATACCGGGCTACACAAAGGGTCGCACCCTTTCATCGAGCATGCTCCATCGAAAACCATTCTATTACTTTTGCGATTCGATATGTGGCGCCACTTTGATTTGGGGGTATTGTTCGAGGTGGGCGGAAGCCGCTGGCTTGCCGTCACCACCGGTTCGGGAGTGCAAACGGTGTATTCACCCTGGCATTGCCTCGCGTGCCGTGTCATCTCCTTATAGCGAGCCCACTACGATTTTGGTTTTAAAGATCCGACCGCGTTAAGGTTCACCATCCCCTTAACGCTATTTTCAATATGATTATACTTTACTGATCAGACACTACTGTATATAGCGTATATTACTACATAGTAAATAGTTTAATGGATCCTTATACACTACAACAGTTTATGGGTTTCATAGGGTTTGAAAAACGCTATAACAGGCAACCATAGCGTTTCAGAGAACGCCGTGGAACCACAAGCTATGGTAGGCCAGCAGCATTACATAGCAGGAAGAAAAACGCTATAATAGCTAATATCGTTTACAAAAGGGCGTAGCATTTGCAACCTGCCATAGCGTTTTTTCTCTGTTATTAAACTTAAACGCTATAGGGAATACAATCCTTCATTTAACTTCTATAGCGTTTTCGAGCACATTTTATAGCGTTTCATCAAACCATGTTATAGCGTTACAATGTTTTTCGATAGCATTTCTTGTCATGCTTGTATAGCGTTTTTATTTTCTACTATAGCGTTTTTGATTCTATTATAGCATTTTTGATGCATAAATCTTACATCTCATATAGAGTTGCAATAGCGTTTGATGAATCAATAGCGTTTTTCAAACGCTATTCTATATAATATTAATTTTCTGCATTTGTTTCAATTTTCTTTTATTATATTATATATATATATATATATATATATATACGCACACAGATAGATATATGTATACACATTACACACACACACAAATATATATATATATATATATATTAAAATGTGAATCCCAAAAATAACAAATCGAGAAGATGACAACAACTATATGTAACAATGATAACGTTGTAGTGAATTCTAATTTGGAAACACACAACCAAACCAGTGGAAAAATTTCAAAGAATTCTGCTAATATTTCAAATACTACAAGACATGGTCGCATGATAATAGTTCAAAATAGTCTAACAAATGAACATAAATACTACAAGACATGGTCACATGATAATAGCTCAAAATAGTCTAACAAATGGACACAAATACTAAGTTATGGAGACG
Source organism: Allium cepa (assembly GCA_030765085.1). Taxonomy (NCBI): domain Eukaryota; kingdom Viridiplantae; phylum Streptophyta; class Magnoliopsida; order Asparagales; family Amaryllidaceae; genus Allium; species Allium cepa. Next base: position 342,952,436 of record CM060931.1, read on the forward strand.
ATGATACGGAAATGGTTGCTACAGAAGATTCTTGCAAGGATCTAAACATTGCTCCAGGTTGCTTCAGTGTTAACCAAGTTCCTGCATTAAATGACTTAGAGCATTAATATGTATAGAATATTATATCTACCTTTAAGCTATTACTTTATACATGCACATGTTTCCATTAGAATTATGATATATACGCATTGCAAATCTATATAGATATGGTCCCCAATCAACTTACTAAAAGATAAAAAAGGTTAGTCAAACCACTTTGAGATTGTTAGATCCTACAAAAATAATGTAGCACCAAGGATTCAGTCCTAATAGGCAGAAAATTATAGAGAAAGCAAACATGCTGATGCCAGAATTCGAGGTTAAACCTGTAAAATTGATTCATATCACAATCTGCAAACTTTGCAAAAAAATAATGAAACATCCATCTTAGTGTTCATGCCACTTTCCTATTGCAACATCTTATATACAATCATAGCAAACATACTTTGCAATAATCAAATGATACATGAATGGGTTGGTATCTATAAACCAAAAATTGTACGTCCTAGGCAGATTTATTAGTGAAAATGCTCTAATAGTTTACGAAATGGTCAGAACGTTTATAAGAAAAAGATCAAATAATCTATGTTTAAAGACAGAACTGCGAAGGCCTACAAGGTAGAGACTTTGTTTGTCATACGTTGAAAAAGATGAACATATAATCTCTATAATATGTAAATATTTCTTCTCCCCCACTTTCTCAATATTAATCAATTGCTCTTTAAAAGGTTTTATACAATGTAATAAGGAGCTGACGCAAAGGGGCCCTCTGTCCCCCTGCTTCTTCTATTTTGCGAAAGAATATCCTTTTGTTATGTTTGACTTAGAGCGTCTAAAAGGCAACATAAGTCCATATACAAGTGCAGACCAATGCTAAATCATATGATTCATGCAGATGAATATTTGTTTTTGCCACGGTAAGCATAGAAAATTAAAACGTCATAACCCAGATAATGAAGAGTCTTGGAAACAGCACTAGCTTATCCATGAATGAGCAAAGTCAAGTTACTTTCCAGTGAAGGAGCTAGAATGAAGCATGGCATTGCTAGTGTTTTGGGGGTGGGTATTGCAAGTCTGCCTATAATGTATTTAGGCCTCCTCTTAGCAATACAAAACTAAAAAGCAGTGATTTGGCAAATCAATAGATATAATACAGCAAAAACTTAATGGATGGAGTAATATCTTCAGTAATTTCCTTTTGGATGAAAATATGCCAAATGCCAATAAATATAATGAACAAAATAGAATGCATCTGCTCAAATTTCTTATGGCAAGGTAAAAGTCGTCAAGTAAATTGGAAAATTGGATATAAAACAAAGGACGAGGAAGATCAGGGTTAAGAAGCCTTGCTAATACGCAAAATGCCTTGTCTCTCAAATTATAATGGAAGTATTTATAGCAGGACTTCCTCTACTCTAAATGGATGTGTGACTATTATTGTTTAAACCAAAAAAAAAGGCTCATAAGGGTAGATCACAATGTTTCTTTCACATGGAATCTATTGCTTAAATAAAAGATCCCATTAGTCATGGCCTAATAGACAAGTAAATTGCAGATGGTAGAGACACAAATTTATGGGTTTATCCGTGGGTAAATGGAAAATCTCTCATAAACGTACTAGGAGGGAAATACATTGGATGTTCAAATAGTGTAAAGAAAGATGCATCTGCTCGCATTTGTAACTCAGTACAGGGCCTCAACACATCAGACCTACATTCATCATATGCAAACTAATGGGGTTAAAGAATTGGTTTGTGGAAAAAGAGATGCTGAATAAGCTCATAACTTACCGCAAAAAGTCGATTGATATTATCTGCTGTCTTTGCAGACGTCTCGATAAAAAACATTCCACTCTTCTCAGCATACTCGAGAGCATCCTTTAATTGGCAAAACAGTATTATCAGGATTGACTTCTCAGTGATATATAATTAAAAAAAGTGCATAAACCATTTTTAAAATAATAATAAAAAATAAATAAGAGGCATTTTGGAAGCAAGTTTACTTGAGTAGATACATTACGGTTTTCATGTAAGTCTGCCTTATTTCCAACCAATGCCATGACAATATCAGGGCCGCAAAGCTTCTGAAGCACCTGCCGGATGGCAAATAATTGCAAAATATGAAAATTATCCACTAGAAAATCGCTCACAAAATTGGCAGCTCTACGATTATGAAAAGCGAGCTCAGTCGTCAACAGATGTTCACGATTTTCAATCCACCAGTGAAAATATTCAGAAATTAGTATCAACAATTCAATATACAAAAAAAAGATCAAGTTATGTAAAATACCTTTGTTTACAAGGTAAATTTTAGAGTCGGTATTCATTAAAAGAACGTATATTGGGGCAGGTTTTAAACTGTTGCAGTTTTAATACTGAAAATTTGACGTATTGGGTTTGACTTTTCAGACAGTTTAACTACGATGCACAATTATTATTTTGTATAACACAACTTTGCAAAAGTATGCACGACCGGACCTTGATAGTTGAGCCAGTAAAGCTAGAGATCATGAAAGATTTGATCCGTGTTGAGACCGAAGAGGATTATTGTTTTCGGAGTAAGTTATCAAGGACAATGGCTATCAGGACTGTTAAAGTGCAAACAAATGACAACATCAGTAAATACTATGTAGAAGTCAGAAGATAAGGTTGGGAGAGTGTATATAAAGTTCATATATATCGTATAAGTTCTATATATGTTTTGAGATATAGTATAAGTTCGTAACATTTATTTGTAGTTTCATTTTAGAAAAATAAATAGTTTGTCTATATGATGCCCGAAGGGTGGACAGTGGATCATGTCTATAACTCATTCAGATTCAGACCATGTAGTAAAAATACGAATACAATGAAAAGAAGCAAGATAAAGCGAAAAAAAGAGTCTTCGTTTACTGAAATTATCGATCAATAGAGGCAGCTTGATAGGCTCAAGAATGATAAGTGAAATGGAACATAAGTTGACAGCTAAGAGATATCAAGATTTAAACCCTCAGGGACGTTTAATTTTCTCAAAGTTTTAGATAAAATGGACTGACATGTTATTATATTAAAACTGAAATTAGTATTATTTTCTAAAACATTCTCATCCATAAACCTGTAAAAATTGAAACTGAAGACTTGAAATTATTATCATGGTACAGGTAAATTATTATCACGGTATTATTTATTCGTTTCTGTCTTTAATGAAAAACCAATAAACTGATTGTTCACCGAGTCAAATTATTGTCATGGTCCAGGTAAATTGAAATTAAAATGAATTCAAAGCAAAGTTTAGATCTTGTTGCCGTCATAATCATGGAAAGTGTGACATTTCCACTAGTAAAGCATAACAAAGTGAACTCATATTTTCAAGTCAGAGGATAACTACTAGCTAGTTGTGAATAGTAGATTACCTTGCAAGATAATATACAAATTACTGCTTATGCTACCATGGTAGTAGCATCCAATATAAGACCAACCACAATCGTGAGCAATTATAAAACTCTGCTTATTATGTATCCAGTCATCGACATCACCTGCAAGCAGAATGAAGTGTTCGTTGATATAACATTATGAAAATTTGATTTTTCTGTTGATTTATTTAAAAAGTTAGTATCAGACTGTGCACTGAAGAACAAAGTCAGCAGCCAACTCATTTGGCATCGGAAGTGCATATTTCATATCTGAAAAAATGAAAATAAAAGGAATTACTTATAACAAAAAGCATTTCAAATGCTAAAGCTTATGTTCGTAATGTTCGAACTTATTTCGTGCGTAAACCATATATTTATAATTATCTTTCCAAATTTGAAAATTTTAACCGAAAGCAATCCATTACAGATGCAAGATATATGTGCAAACTGTATTACTTTAGGTTAGACATAAGCCATCTGCGACCTGTTGATTAACGCATTTATATATCATATAAGAAAATGGGAGCTTAGACTTACCACAATGGTTTATTGTGATAAGATCAAAATGTCCATTTTTGGTAATAGCATTTTAATCAGTTAATGGGATTCATTTTCTTAATTTCCCATCAAAGCATTCATATCATATTTAAAGTGCGCATTTCTGTATATAATCATCATGCGTCCAATTTTATGCTTCCCCTCCAAAAACCTCAACCCTGATTTCTCAATTCACATTAACATTCTCATTCCACTTCCCTCTCTGCGAACAATACAGATAAACGAAAAAAAAATACAAATCAACAAATCCGCCATGGATTTAGAACCAGAAGACTTCCTATTTATCCCCCTCCCATCCATCTTCCTCACCTCCATCACACTTATCTCAACCATAGCCACTTCATTCTCTTCTCGCAGTCAACCACTAGTTTTCTCATCTAAAGACTATAAAAGCTTGTTCCAAACACAAATATATAATAATACCTCTCACAGTAGTTCGAATCGGAGATGCGCGTATGGTGGTTGCTCACAGCGGTTCGAATCGTAGAAGCGCGGATGGTTGCTGCTCACAGCGGTTCGAATCGGAGAAGCGCGGATGGTGGCTGCTCACAGTGGTTCAAATCGGAGAAGCGCGGATGGTGGCTGCTCACAGCGGTTCGAATCGGAGAAGCGCGGATGGTGGCTGCTCACAGCGGTTCGAATCGAGAAGCGTGGATGGTGGCTGCTCACAGCGGTACGAATTGGAGAAGCGTGGATGGTGGATGCATTTTGGGGATCCACTGAGATTCAGATTAGGGTTACGTGGATGGTGGCATCGATCGATTGTTGATGACGGATGTGGCACTGAACGACTGTTTTCTGGAATTCGTGGAGGTTTTTTTTCTGGAGGTGATAAGTAGAAGGAACACTATTTTCTGAAGAATCTCACAACACAAGCTTTTTGTTACCCCCCAAAAATTTTAATTCCCGCGTTTCTTTTATTGTACAGCGTTGAGTACAACATATTTGTGCACTTAATATAGCGTCTGAAACCCTAGATTGAATAGAGGGTAAAGGGGATAGGCGGAAACGCTGTACATTGATGCTATCAAAATCACCTATTCTTGTAGTGTTAGAGGATGGGCGGTCTCAATCATCTTCTAAGTTATTTGTATCTTTGCTACAGTTCACTTGAGTTGGTTTACATTGTATAAGTATGTATGTCCTAACTCGAGTGTTTGTATTTTTATTTACGCTCGGGTCAGCCTGAGTTATTCACAGATTTGGATTTCCACTTTCTGGAGATTGGAATCGCTGGAGATTATCTACTTGTCAAGTTTCATCTTTTCAGTTCGGTTGTTCTATTCAGCTTGTACTTGGTTATCATATTTAAACTTCTTTTGTACTTTATTTTTTCTGTTGTGTCTTATGTAACTCTGATATATTTATATAGTAGCTTCATGAACTACTATCTCTTTTACTTTCGCTGCATTATATTTACTCTGTGTCTGTGATCTGTGATTTTTATTTACTGTATATTCTGAGATTTGCCAAATTTTTATTTACAACGCGGTATTTTGAGCAATTCAATTCCGGCATGAGTGTCTACCTATACACTTATAATGGATGCGAATGGTTGAAAATACCGGGTCGTTACACTAATTTGGCAAATTAGTTAATTATGGGTTCATTTTTTTTATTACTTAATGATAATATTGTATTTTTTGAGTTAGTGATATCTATTGGTGGTTTGATTGTCTAATTTGTAATTAAAAACTAGGGTTTATTTATAATCCAAAAATTGGTGTAACTTACTGATTGATATGCTAATGGATATATAATTAAGTTTACGCGAATATTTGTTACAGTTAATTAGAACAATGTTTAATATAGTTTGCGCAAATATTAGTGTACAATTGTTGATTAATATGCTGCTAGATTGGTACGGTTAAACAGAAGTAATATTTTTTATTTAATTAGCATATTTAATTATAAGTATTAGTTTTTAGTATAAAATAATATTAATCTAATTTATCACAAATGCTAATATCTAATTTCGTTTACAAAATCGATAAAAAAAATTATTAATTGAATTTTAAAATACACTTTAAAATTCCAAAAGTATTAAACAAAATAATTAAATGGTTGAATAAATTATAAAATAATATTTTTATTTGTTAAAATAGTAATTGTAAAATATAGTTTATTTTTTTAATCCTTTAGAGAGTTTTTGGCACCGTCTGACAAGTGTTGTATATGATCGTTATATTGATACTCGTTTTTTAACAAAACGGACATCTATATTCATCTGATACAGTATTTGTCGGATTTGTCCCTGTATTGGACAGATTACAAACACAATAAAGTAATTACATTTCATGAATCATTTCATTTTAAACGTGTTATAAAATTTCGACAACACTTCCTTCTCATTCCCTGTGTACATGCATTTGAGTACGATACAGGAAACAGAAGGGAAATGCTACCGAAATTTTATTGAATCGTTTAATCTAAAATGATTTATAAAATGTAATTACATTATTGTGTTTGTAACGGGAAGTAGGATGACCGACCATCAAAGTAAAAACCAATAAACTAAAATTTAAAAAATAAGTGCTTATTTGAATTTTCTACGATGGTGAAGTGTTTACAATGATGAAGTGTTGAAAATTGTTCTTTATAAGACTTTAGTATCAGTTGAATTGTTTACTTGAACTTTCTGACATATATTTTCAAATCAGGAAAAATGTTCGATTATTTGCTCGATCGTAGTTGGATCTATGAAGTCAGAACTGGTAGAAAAGGTTCAATAAAGAAAATTTTCTATAACGATGTACATGGATTTATTAGACTCGCTAAATCTAATAGTCGAAATAATGAAGAAATTCATTGCTCGTGTAGTAAGTGCCAACATTTGAAGCATTGGAACCAGATATAGTTGAGGTACATTTGTATAGATATGGTTTCATGCTGAATTATTAATACTGGGTGTTGAATATGCGCTTTGCGCTTATATGATTTTTGTTTGATGATAATAAACATATATACATTCGTTTAAATGTATTTGTTAATATACTATTCTATTTTTCACAGTTTAAATAAATATTTATTGAATAAAATAAATTACACAGAATTTGAATTCAAACATATATTTTATTCAAATAAATATTTATTACATTTTTGAATAGTACAATTTCAAACTCTCACTATAACTATACAACTTTGATTACAATTACATCACATTTCACATTTACATCAGCACCTCACTACATATCACTCACACTCGTATTTATTTTCAACTTCATTCCAGTTTGAATCCAGCATCTGAGCAATCTGCAAAAATATTCACTAACGCAGTAAAATTGAAAATAAAATATTTTTGCAATATAAAATAAAATATGAATTTTAAAAATAATATTTGCCTCAGTTATTTGGGTTGTTCGTCATAATTTAAATTTGAATTCATCATACACGAACAACTTGTGACATACATAGTATATTATTGTATATGCCACAAGGCCGTGCACACCGATATATACACTTGATAATGCTACAGGGACAGGTGAGCACAGGTCAAACCCAAATGAAAAGCCGGGTTCAACTCACATGCAATATATTCAAAATCACGACACGAGCACAAGGTCAAACCCGAGTTTTTATAATTGGATTCAACACAAGGCTACAAAAAGAATGCAAAGCTTAGACAAATTCCAAATTCACAGTGAAGTCAAGACAGAAAATTCATGAATGCAACATGATGAACAACCAAAGGTGCAACAAGAATTTTACAGTGTCAAGTTCATGTATGCAACAGGTAAAATGCAGTATGGCCAGAGTGAAATCAACATTATCACTAAATGAATCAAAGCACAAAGGCTTGAATGATCAAGTGCTCAAAGATACAACAAATACAGTATGCAAACATGAAGTGAACAATGTCACAGCAAGCTACAAACTGCAACAAAGCACAAATTCATTCAACGTGTACATGGAACAATGCAATACAGGCCAGAGGCACAAGTACATCAGGTACACCAGTGTGCCTGAGAAAAAAAAAGTATGGCAGCAGGCCAGTGCAGTGCAACTACATAACAACAAGTCAAGGCCGCCATCACGAACAAAGAAAATAAAAGAGAACCAGGTTAATGCAAACAATGAATGCAACAGAGACCAATGGTCAATATGCACAAATATGCATATGAAACTAACATGGCCGAGCATTGTACAAGACTGCAACAAGAAGTATGCAGTTCAAAACGTCTACGACAGCAAGTAAGTAAGTAAAACAGGTCAAGCATATATGGATATGCAGTGACAAAGTGATTGCAACAAACATCAGCAGATACAAAATGACCAAGTGCAACTGAACTACAGCACGACCAAATGGCCAAGATGAAAAACCAGAGTTTAATGCATATGAGATCATGCAGTACTACAAAGACCATGTCAAACACAGAGGCAACATGAATGGAAACTGCATCAATGCAAATCAAAACAGAGAGTATGGTGATGCAGTCAACAAGGCAACAGTACAGGTGAACAAAAGTGCCAAAGCTCAATGAAGACCACTAGTAAATGCAACTACAAGATGAATCATGAAATGCAACCAAACCAGACACCAGAGCAACTAAAGTGAAAATGATTCAAGCAACATTGCATAACAAACCAAGCAGTGGTTAAGTGATGATACAAGCACTTACACAAGATGAAGCAATGCTACTGATATTACAACAAACCAAAATAAGATGATATGCACTAACAAACACTCAAACCAGACTATATCAACTCAACAACAACAAAATGCACAAGAACAAGATATGAAAGGTCACGTGTCTAATCCAGTGAATAGCATGAAAAAAAAAGTCAAGGGCACATGAAGGCCGAGAATAAATTCAAGCCGAGCATTGCAAATATACAAGTATGAAATGGTCAGGGTATCAGAAGTCAAAGCCGAGAAATTCATCACGAAATCAACAGTACAGAGAATTTTAAAACCAAGTCAATCATCTCAAAGCACATGGTAAACAAATGTCTCGAATTCAAAGCATATTGCAATCGGGTCAACAGAGAGATTCACGGAGATAGTCAAGCATCTCAAAATTCAAAACCGAGAATTACAAACCAAGTCGACCGAGCAGTTTCAAATATATACGCATGTGAATCAGTCAAGGAAAATCTCAATCATCAAAGTAAAATCAAACGGCCGAAGACAAATTCAAATATATTTATGCGAACGAGAAAATAGGGTAACGAACCCTATAAATGCCCTAATCATCATCGGCAATCAATCATCGAGTTCGAGCAAGCTAAAATCAGAAAAGCAAAAGGATAAATTACATACCGAAATCACAAAACGAACTCGATCCAAATTGAAGAGCCGTGGGCAAAGCAAAAGCATCGAAGCATACAATCAAACTGTATCAAGCGGCGAACTTCAATTTGCACAACCCTAGTTTGAATCGCAAGGAGCAAAAGCACAAAAATTGCAGAAGCCCTAATTGAGTTGAGGAACGGCGACCATTATTCTCACAAGCAAAGGAACGAGACAAGAAGGAACGGGCTAGTGAAAAAAAACAAAGGGGCCGGCCTATTTTCTTAAAGAGTTTTAATTAAGGGTTTTAAAATTAGGGTTATTTGTTTATTTGTTTTTTAATTGTTGTTTTTATTTTTATTTTTCAAATCAGATATTTGTAAATCACCACCTAGTGTTTAGGTCGTGTCAGATTGTCTAGTTAGAATTAGTTCAGTGAGCAGGGTGTGCGAGTTTACAAAGCTGTACAGGCGGGAGTAGAGTTTGCGAGTAAGCGAAGCTCTATAGGCGGGAAGCAAAGTTTGCGAGTAAGCGAAACTCTATAGGCGGAGCAGGGTGTGCGAGTCTAGTAGAGTGTTTGTGAGCGGGAGCAAATGTTTACGAGCAGGGTGTGCGAGTCTAGTAGAGTGTTTGTGAGCGGGAGCAAATGTCTGCGAGTCTAGTAGAGTGTTTGTAAGCGTGATACTGTTTAATTCTAATAGAAATCTGTGAATGCAGCAGTAGGCAGGGGTTGCCGAAGCTGGGTAAATTTTGTGTGTGATTTACTTTTCAGCATATTTATTTCTGCAGTTTATTTCTGTGTTTAAATCAAGAAAATTTGCTATAACCCTATTCACCCCCCCCCCCTCTAGGGTTAATCTAGATCCTACACTGGGATCGTCATGAAGAACTTGTTGAGCATACACCTAGTGTTAGAGGATGATAATATTATGACGAATCTGATAGAAAATATGATGGAAGATGCAACACGATTAATGTTTCCTACCATTCAAGCTGACGATGAAGATGTAAATGTCAAAGAAGAACAGACTGTGGGAAGCTAAAAGAATATATGATTTATTAGATTCTGTTAAGAGGCCGTTGTGGGATGGTTGTAAAAGCGGAACGGAACTATCAGTAACCACGAAATATATTACTGTGAAATCAATATTCAATCTTACAGAAACTGCATTTACAGCAGTTGTACAAGCTGTAAAACGACACATGTCACCCAATAATCTAAAATGCGATAGTCATTATAAAGTGTAAAAACCGATGTCCACTTTCGATCTGCCATACGAAAAGATATATACATGTGTAAAAGGTTGCATGTTGTATTGGAAAGATGATATTGACCTAAGAAAATGCAGAATATGTAATGAGAAAAGATACAAACCAAGAAAAAAGAAAGGAAAAGAAGTTTCGTATAAGAGAATGCATTATTTACCCATCGCTCCTTGACTTCAAAGGTTATATGCATCTTTGCTACGACATGTCATATGCGACGGCGCCGTGCGAGAACACCGAAAGAAGGGATTTGATACATCCATCTGATGGAGAAGCATGTAAACATTTCGATAAGACTTATCCTGCATTTGTTGTAGAAAGCCGTAATGTCAGAATTAGTTTATGTATGGATGGATTTTCACCATTCTCCCGGTTTGGTAATAAATATTCATCCTGGCCAATTACTGTTACTCCGTATAATTTACCTCCGTGGATGTGTATGAAGGCACCATATATGTTTCTCACTATTTTCGTCCCAGGCCCTCATGATCCAACACAAGGAATCGATGTTTATTTAAAACCATGGATCGAAGAGTTGAAAAAACCGTGGAATGAAGGAGTTGAAACATACGACATTTTGAGAAAAAAGAATTTCGTATGTTCGCTTCTTTGTTACGGAGTATTAGTGATTTTCCTTCATATGGGATGCTTTTTGGTTGGAGTATGACCGGTCGTCTAGCCTACCCTTATTTTATTGAAGAAACATGAGCATTTTCTTTACGGCATGGGGAAGAAAGTTTCGTGGTTTGATTTTCATCGGTGTTTTCTCCATCCCAACCATACTTTTAGAAGAGATACAAAAGCAATATAGCTAACAAAGAAGATAATATGCAACCACTAAAGATTTCGTCAAGCAAAGAATTATATGAAATTGTACAATCCAAAGATACATGAAACTAGAGTGTAGATTGAAATTCTAGGAAAATTAGACATTCGTAATTGGTGCAAACAAAGCATATTTTGGAAGTTACCATATTGGAAAGATCTCTTACTATGACATAAATATTGACATAACGCACAACGAAAAAAATGTGTTTGATAATTTGTTTAGTATAACTTTGAATAACTTTGAATGTAAAGGGAAAAACTAAGGACGATTTGAATTCAAGACTTGATATTATAAATTATTGTAAATGACTCGAACTTCATATGAATCCCAATGACAATGAAAAACCCAAAGCATGCTATAACCTAGACAGCAAGCAAGTAAAACGTGCTAAAGTGGGTGGAAGAACTAAGATTTCCTGATGGGATTTCTACTAATCTTCGTAGATGTGTTGACATAAAAACAATAAATTGAGTGGGACGAAAAGTCACTATTGTCATATCACGATAGAATATTTACCGCCCATGGCTTTCAAAGAACTGTTGCCCATAAAAGATGGAGTCTTATAACAGAATTAAGTATGTTTTATAAATAGCTTTTTTCGATGAAATTAAAAGTAGATTGTATACACAAACTTGAAGTAGAAATCCTCATAATGCTCTACATACTGGAGAAAATATTTCCGCCAGGTTTCTTTAATGTAATGGAGTATATACCTATTCATCTTTCTTTGGAAGCACTTCTTCGAGGTCCTATGCAATATGGATGGATGTATCCATTTGAGAGGTAATATTTAATATCTACAATATTTATATCCGTTTAAAATTCAGATTTCTATATCTAAATAAAATTAAATTTATTTTGTAATCATTACTTGAATCATCTGAAGAAAAAAGTTAGACAAAAAGCACGAGTTGATAGTTCAATTTGCAAATTATATCTTTGAGGAGAAGCTTCATTCTTTTTCTCTTATTACTTCAGTGACAATGTGAACTTATCATTTGTAATCGTTCCTCGTAATGATGAAATCGTTGAACAAGATTCTTCTCAAACAATGTTACTTATTTTTAGACAACATGGTCGACCAGTTGGAAAATGTTTGGAAATATGGTTAGATGATAAGATTACCTTGTAGCACACACATATGTTCTTCTAAATTATGTTGAAGTTGCTCCATTTGTTAGGAAATAATAAATTCACATATAATTCACTTATATGTATATGTTAATTATAAGCCATATTAATTTGCAGTATCTATGAATCACAGCATCCGTCTAGCGATCTTAGTAAAAAATTCGATAAATGCTTTTCGAACAACATTTATGATCTAAGAAAATGTGTCGTTGATGAAGGTTTACGACATCTTGCGATTGGACCAAAAAGAAATGTGAAGACTTATCCAAATTCTTTGTCAATGGATTTAAGTTCAACATGAAAGATTACGGGGCTAAAAATTAACATATAATAGGGTGTATTTGTCAAATGTAGTGATGATCCAGATAGCATGTAAAAGACTTTTACGGCGTCTTAACGTAGGTTCTAGAGTTGGCATATCATGTAGAAGCTGCAAAAAATGTTTTTTCTATTCAAATGCAATTGGTTCAGTAATGTTCCTGGTTCTGAAATTAACGTGCACAAAGATTATAAGCTTATTGAAATAAAGCATACCTCACATAACTATAAGTACGATCCTTTCGTATTAGCCAAGGTTTGTGTTTGATGGAAATAATATTCCAGACGAAGCAGCATATCAAGCGGATCTTGAACCTAATGCAGAAAAAATAATAACCGATGACATTAATTTAGGGACGTTGAATGATGAATCGAATGTTTTATTAGATGCATTTGAAAGTATCGAAGAAAACAAGATATAGTACAAGATTGAGTTTGAATTAGAAAACGAAAAAATTGAAAACTCTTAGTATTTGCATCGCTTGTGGTAAGGTATTATTCTAAGCTGCATATTATTTTGAGCTGCATATTATTTTGAGCTATGTATTAATAAAATGACTATGTTTTGAGTTATGCACTAGTCTGTTTTGAAATTTCTGTATATGTATTAATGAGATCTTGTCCCATTTACTATGATTTAGTGGAAGTTTTATGTGATGATTACTGAAACATGCTTTGTACTAATAAATTTATGTCTTTTCATTCTGTGATATTATTTTTCTACGGTAGATATGTCTTGCAGGATACTAGTCAGAGATCCAAGCCTGCTCCATCTCTCGATGTGGGTGCTAGTGGCACGGCATCGGATTTACTCCCACTGGCGGAGCTAGTTGAAGTAAATTTTTAAAAATTTATTAAATATCCACATTAAAATTTATACAAGGGCTTTGAGGTGGAGCCTTTGGATTTTATCCTACAAGTTTCCAAGAAGGCAATTATGAGTAGGATGTCCAGCTGTTGGCCTCATTGGGATGACATCCCACCACATATCAAGAATGCAATATTGGTTGATGTACTCGTAAGTATAAGTTTGAATTTTAATTGAAAATTAATATAATGTACATAATTCAAACTAATTTCAATATACAAGCAGTTGTGTGCGTAAACATAGAGGATATGGATATTTTTACCAATCACTGCAATAAAAGGATAAGAAAAAATTATAGGGTCACTCTGTCTAAGGCTAAAAATACAGGTAAAAAACCCAATTGGATGGGCGCTGAAGTGTGGGCTGAGTATCTTCGGCTCTGGGACACTTCAGAAGTTAAAGTAAGTTATATACTTTTGCATTGTTGTTGTTATTTTTTTAAATTTCATATGTTAATTGGATGATTTAGTTAATCATGTATCTAAATTTGTTGGAATTATCTACCTAGAACCATGCAAATAGAAATGAAAATCCTGCTTTGCACCGTGGAGGCTCCAAATCCTTCCAGGAACACAAGAGAGAGTTCGTAAATTTATACATTGTGTTTATAAAATTCTAAATGTTGTTTAAACGTATTTGCAACATTGTTAATTCATATGTATATATTTTCAGGTGGCGAGGTACAATCGCGAGCCTACTATGGCTGAGATGTTCACGGCCACGCATGCCATTGAGCAGACAGACGAGGAAGGTAACGTTTCATATGAGTGGACGGAAGATAACTCAAGATCTGTAATGGTAAACATGCTTATCCTTAATGACAATATTTCATATTCCTTTATTTCACATTTCATAAACTTTAAATTGAATATTTATTGTGTCAAACTATTGTTCGTAATCGTAGGAGAGAAATGAAGCGGAGCGGGCCTGAGTAGCGCAGCACACTGGCCGGGTAGAGTTAACATTCGAGGAGTCATACTTCTTCGTTTACTAATATATAAATTTACAAATGAAAATGAATTTAAACTTAAGTAAACAAATTATAAATTGAATAAAGAACCTGAATAACTGAAATAAACAAATTGCAACCAATATATAATAGTTAATTATAAATATTAATTGCATAATTAATCAACATTTTTGTTCATACTGTTTATAATATTCATAAACTATAACTAGATATCAACTATTTCACAGGCGTTAATGTCCTAAAGGGCTTGCAGGAGATCCTAAGCCGAGGAGAAGATTGCTCAAATGAAAAAAATAGCTGGAGGAGATAAACGATTGGAGGAAGACCGCATTGGCGCACCAGCTAGACGAGCATATTGCAGCCTACTTGACACAAAATGGGACGATGCCTGGAGAGGACGGGTCGGGCGACGACGATGAGTAGGTATGCTTGTGTTCTATCGGATTTTTATCATCTTGTTTTGCAGTCATGTGACATTTGTGTATATATTTGATACATGCTCGTTAGTTGTTGTGTTTGATGGGTTAGTGAACATTTGTGTATACACGTGATTGATGGATAGTATTTGTACTTATGGTTACATTGTTTGATGGATTTGGAATGTTCCGTTTGATTGGTATGATATATTTATATGATGGTGATGAAATATCTATATAAATTTATATATTGTGTTATATATATGATTATCTGTGATATGTGTGAGATTATATAATGGATGGAGTGGTATTAGTTGTGAAATTGAATGCATATGTGTTGGAAAGAGATATGAATTTGGTTGTGTGGTTGGACGGATTGAGTGACAGAATTGGTTCTGAAAATTTGTCTCAGGTTAGCGATGGCTAGCGATGGCCAAATGACCCATATTAGCGACGGCAAGTAATGGCTAGCAACGACTAAATGGTTTCGATTAGCGACGGCTAGTGACGACTTGAGGCGCCATCTCTGTAATAACTAATTATTCACATGTCCAATAAGGCATCGCCAACCGTCGCTATTTTGATGATGGAGCCGTTGCAAAAGTCGTCGCTTTACTGTGTGGCTGTGGGCTAATTAGCGACGGCTTTTAGCGACAGCTTGCGACGACGGTGATGGCCTACGACGCCTTTTTGCCGTCGCTAAAGCCGCCTTGTTTTGTACAAGGTATATTTATTTTGTTTTGCATTACTCTAACATATTTATTTTATATTGCATTGTTTTACTTTATATTTTTAACACTTGCGTAGTATATTTTTATCACATTGAATTACAAAAGTTTATAACATAGGACTTACATCAAATAACCTTGAAAGTAATGTCATATCATAATATGGTACATATGCATACATACTTACATACATACACATACACATACACACACACACAAACATACATACATATATATATGTGTGTGTTACATAAAAAGGTTATTTTTTGCAATATCAGTAACTACGCATGTTTATAGTAAAACAAGGTAAGTTTAGAAAAATACATCGTTCAAAACCCAAAAAACACGATTATTTGTAAAGACAATTGTATGATGAATAAAAATTTATCAGATGTTCGCTGATATGGAAAAAATTATCGACGCGTCATAGATTTGCAACTACATAAAAGAATTGCTTGGTACATCTCAAAATCTAATTTTAGAAAAAAAAGTGAACTAAATGAGAAGCAACGTTGTAAATAAGACTACAAACGTCTTTGATTTTTATATATCATTAAAAATGTCAATTGTTAGGGTCAATAATATAACATTAGAAACAAATCAAAGTCATTGGAAATCGTATCGTTACGGACAATTTTTTTTTTATCGCTAGTAAAACATGTCAATGGGCCAAGTACAGTAAATTTTTTCGAGCGTTAAATATTTGGATCAAGTCTGATTACTACAATCATGACCGGTGCATGGTTCAAACTTGCAAGCATAGTTTATGATACACAAAAAGATGCAAAACTTTCATGGAGTTTTTGCATATGTACAACAAACAGTGTACACCTTTTTGTCTTTGTTATCTATATCTTACAAAATTACATATTTAGTGAATACCGCATTTATTAAACAAAACTAATATAATTTATACATTTTTTGTAATACATCCGAAACTAATTCTTTTTAATGATTTCACAAAAATATCATTATAAGTAATGTCGTACACTATATATCATTTTATTATATTACTTCTTTAATGTTCAATCATTTTTTTGAAAATTAGAATAGATTTAAACACTGGTTTAACAATTAAAATTCAAATATAAGCCTGATTTTGTTTGTCTTAAGTGAGAAAATAAAAAAAGAAATATGACATACTGTTAAATTTACTTTGTGGAATTATATGGTATATTTATTTTGTTTTGTGTTAGTCGAATATATTTATATTATATTGCATTGTTTTACTTTATATTTTTAACACTTACATGGTACATTTTTATCACATTGAATTACAAAAGTTTATAACATAGGGCTTACATCAAATAATCTTGAATGTAATGCCATATCATCATAACATACATACATACATACATACATACATACATATGCATGTGTGTTACATAAAAAGAATTAGTTTTTTCAATACCAGTAACTATGCATGTTTATATTAAAACAAGGTGAGTTTAGAAAAAAAAAACGTTCAGAACCTAAAAAACACGATAATTTGTAAAGACAACCATATGATGAATAAAAATTAATGTATTTTTTTAATCGTTAAATGAATAAAATTAAAATTTAAAGCAACAAAAAATTGGAAAGGAGCAATTTTTTATGTTGTGCTTCATGTGCACATATTTTCATTGTGCTTTTTGTGCGCCACTAGGATGCCTCCTTAAGTGCATCATGTCGGGGGATAAAATACATAATCATCTTGCAGTATCTTGTGCCACGGCATGACTTTCATAACTCTATTTGCTCTGTATTTCAAACCATTTACGCAAAGGTATTAAGGTAAAAGTTCAAATATCCAATTCAAAATATTGATGCTAAAGCCATTCTTTTAAGTTCACATCTTTTTAAAAATGATATACAAATGATTTGCGTAGTGATAAATTAGATTCACAAACAAAAGCGTGAAAACGAAGTTCACAAACAATGAAATGGAACACAAACAAAATAAATAAAATTTGTACCGAGAATAATAATAATCAAATTTGATCCAAATCTGGTTGGACGGTGATGAAACTCAACCCAAACCTAGTAATAGCTAGTTCGGATTTGGGTTTAGGCAATCGCACCTAAATTCGTATCCATATCAATAGGGTGAGTATGAGTTGGATGCAAGATTTTAAGTCAAAAATTATACTATTGACAAGTCTAGTTAGTATATCTATATTGTTTATATGCTGATGAAGCTCCATGGTTGTCAATTGCTTAGTAATTGTATGATAATCGTAAATTTACCGTTGTTATAATAGTTTGGATAACTCGTGGTTGACATTTATCTAAAATTAGAGTGATGTTAAATGCCTTTCAAATTCTATTTTTATTTCACCAAACCTTGTTGTTAACTTCATCTATTATATTACGTCATGTTATTCCATACGAATAAAATGAGTTATTTAAGGGAGAAACGATTCGATCAATTGAACAGAAAGCACTTCTTTTAATTAAAAAAAATGTCTTAAGGGAAGAATCAATGATTTTTAAAAAAATCACAAATATTCGGTAAAACTATCGAATAGAGGAAAAAAACGTAATGGACATCGAATTTTGTCAAAGAAAGTTGGACATGAGAATCATTTTCGTTAACAAAAATAAAAACTATACAAAATTTTGATGAAAAATCAAAATTTGGAACATAAAAAATAAAATAAATCATCAAAAATTAGTTCATTTTCACTATATTATACTATGTTAAAGCCAGCAACAGTATTTTGATATATCTTTCAAATAATCATTTTTTTTTTTGTCCATCGAAATTTAGTTCGTAAGGATGGAATTTTCTTGCATTTCTACAACGGGATAGACAAATGGAGTAGGGGTTTGATAACTAGGGTTTTGAGAGGTGGTTGCAATCAGGGTTGTGTACTTAAGGAGGGCACCTTGGTGATGCATGGTAAACAACTATGACTTAGGGTGCAGAGCAGTGGAGGTGGATCAGATTCTAGGGAAATGGCGGCGGTTGCTTAAATTTGGGAACAAGGTTGAAATGGTGAAGTCGGCCCTTTTGATTTAGATATTAGTATATGAGATGAAATCATAGAAGCGTATTTAGTTATGGCAAGTATTTTTTTATTAAATAATACTAGTGATGGGGTAAATACTCTTTCCTTGTAAGTTTTAGCATCTCTTACTATTTCGCCATTATCTTTCATTTCTTTTAACCAAATCATTTATCCCTTTAATAATTCCCAGATTAAATTATGTTATCCAAATGATTTGTTGATATTTTGTCGAATGGCACTATATTGCCGAATGATTTCTTTTGACGCTATATTGTCGTTTTTTTAATCATACACATTAACAATGGTAAAAAAAATTATTTTATAATTTATTTACTAAATGAATTTATCACACATTGCACTGTAAAATTCTATTAACTTCAAATACCTAAAAAATTAATTTTTTTTACAATTACTTAGGAACCTTTGTCAATTATTTTTTAATATTTTACATTTAAGTCTATATAGTTAACTAATTATGTAATCTAAAATTTAAACAATTGAATAAATATGATTAACTAATACTTATTAATCCATCTAATAAATCCAAAAAATAAGAGGATTTCAATATATACTATAATCATGTATATGCGAAAAATAATAAATCATTTCCTTTATTCGGATATATGAAGATATATAAATCACATAACATAAATGTTTTTTCTGAGAAAAATGTGTGATCCTCTATGAATAGAGGATAACACACATGAAAATATATATCACGGATATAAGGTGCTGCCAACATGCCTGACAGGTAGCAAGAACTAGATATATATATCCAATCTCAGATACCCCTATGATGAGTTCCGACAAAGCCACCACCCATCACACTCTAATATCGAGCTCCGGTAAGGCCATCGCCCAATATAAACGTGTTAAAAGTACCTAAAAAGTCAAAAAAATCAATACTACTAAAAGTCATCACGTAAGAAAGCTCCATGCATTCGGATCTGTAGTAATGTAAAAGCATCTACTCTGAAGTGGATCTCCTGAGTAAAGTACGCCTCGATGAAGATAAAGAATCCAAAATTCGTGGTGAAAGTGCCAGCAATCCTGAGTGGATAGAACTCTGCTCTGATGACCTCTCTGCTATCTGATATCCCGCAATCTGAAGACCTGAGTACCTACAAAATGAACCTGATATCCTATCATCCAAACCTGTATCTGAAGAATGACTAGGAAAAAAGTTAGATTGATACATATATATATATATGTATATTTATGAAATTATATACATATATATGTATTCATAAGATAAGGAATAAAAACCCAAATAAGACTATCTAGACTTTTACAAAAGCAGTTAATTACCTGTAAATTAATACCATACAGTGACTAGAATAAAAATAATACAAATCATTCTTATGAATCATTAATCATAAGTAAGTTATGATTAAAAGTGAAATCATTATAAAAATTTGATACAATATTAATACTACTATTGTTAATGTTAAATATATTATTGTTTTGTTTAAATAAGTTAATATTATAACTAACCTGTTAAGATACCCTTTGAATTGGAAATTTTTAGCTAATTTATATTTGGGGTTAGAAATCCAGTTGAAACAAAATAAAGAAACTGTGAAAATCAATTTGTTAACATGACTATTATTATTATTAAAAATTCTTTGATTTCTTTCAAACCAAATGTACCAACTAATAGTAATGAATAAAGTGTCAAGCAAAAATCTAATATTCTTATTGAAACTAAATCTAAACTTATTCCAGTAAAAATCACAATCCGATATTTTAGAAATTATATTAAAGTTAAAAAAATTTAGAGTATTAATTAGGGTGTAATAAGTATCCATACAATCAATGTATAAATGTTTAATGTCTTCAAGGTTTTGATTACAAAAATAACATTTATTATCATTTTGAATGTTTTTTCTTTTTAAAAATTCTATTGTATTAAGTTTTCCATGGAGAATTAAGCACATATGAATTTTAGATTTAAGAGGAGCATTAGATTTCCAAATATATTTAAAATAGTTGTTTGTTGTACCCGAAAAATTAATAAATCTGTAAACAGAATTAGAAGTATATTTTTTACTCTTATCACATTCCCAACTAATTATATCGTTATCAATATTATAAAGATTTAATCTAGCATAAAGCAATGAAAGTTGCCTAAGGGTTGAATTTACTAAAATTTTGTTAAAACTAAAATTCCAAGGAGGATTGTTTTCAGGAGAATAAACTTCATTAATTAAAGAAAACTTAACGTTACAGATTTCATAAAGCTCTTTAAACTCTAACTTAAGAGGCAAGAGCAAAATCCAATGATCATGCCAGAAAGAAGTACAATTTTCGGAATGAACAATCGTGTTTATACCTAAATTAAAAATCTCATAACATTTTAAAATGTTTTTCCAAAAATTAGATAAGTTTTGGGTGGCGGGAGAAGCAATTTGATATAAATTGCTATTACCATTATAATAATATTTGGAAATGATCTCTTCCAAATAGCATTATCATTTATATCCTTAAACTTTTCCATAGCCATTTAACTAATAAAGATAAATTCATATTACGCAGATTAATAACTCCTAAACCACCTTCCTTTTTAGTTTTACACATTGTTTCTCAATTTACTAAACATTTTATACTATTGTTAGGATTTTCCCCACTCCATAAGAAATCTTTTCTAATTTTATCGATTTTATCAATAACCCAATCTGGAAACAGATGCATAGACATCCAATAAATCGGAAGTGCTGATAAAACCGAATTTATTAACACTAGTCTATGTGCTCTAGATAGAAATCTCTCATTCCAATTAGTTATCTTATTTTTGATTTTATCAATGATAATAAGCCAATCATCATATTTGAGTTTGGTAGGTCTAATCATAAAACCTAGATATTCAAAAGGAAAGTTCATAGTGTTGCAATTTAGAGTATTAGCAACTAAATTTTCAACTTTTTCAAAATCATTTAAAACTAAAACTGAACTTTTGTCAAAATTTATTTTTAAACCTGATAAAAGTTCAAAGCTAAATGAACTTGAGGGTAATAATGTGTCTAGGTAAATGAGAAGAAAAAAGTAAAGTGTCATCGGCAAATTGAAGAACCGATATATCATTACGCGATATGTCATTGCCTACGAACCCTAGAGACCCATTATTCACAGCTCTTTTAATAATCTTAGCAAAAACATCAGCAGCTAAGTTAAATAGTAAAGGCGATAAAGGATCCTCTTGCCTTAAACCTCTCTTAGATTGAATTTTATTATCTAAAATACCATTAACCATAATACTAGAGTTACCAATTTTAAGCAAGTTCATAATTCAGCTAGTCCATCTATGACCAAAACCTCTAGCAAGAAAAATATCTACAAGAAAATCTCAATCTACCGAATCAAAAGCTTTTGCAAAATCCAGTTTTAAAACCGCACAAGTAATGTTATTCTTACAACAGTAATTGATATATTTTTGAACAACTGCCACCCTATCGGTGACATTTCTCCCTTTAATAAAAGCCGATTGCGAACAATCAATTAAATCATTCATTTTTTTGCTAAGTCTATTAGCAAGAACTTTAAAAATGATTTTAACTGAACAGTTAATCAAAGATATGGGTCTAAAATCTTTTAAGTTTTTGGCGCCTACTTTCTTGTGTAATAAAATAACATTTGCATAATTAAATCTCCCTAATTGCACATTAAATCTCCCTACACAACATAAATGTATACATAAATAATAATTCTTCTTTTATTCTAATTCATTTATCTCAAAAAAAAATACATTACATAACATAATTTCATTTTTAACAACCTTTAAAAGATAAATTTATATTGTACAACATTATGATGTGAACGCACAAATTAAACCGATAAAAATTAGATTATACAAACATTCTCACCTTCAACATGTTATCAAACCATGCCCAACTCATAACTCAACTAAATGCTACATAACATTATTTTGCAACCATCAAAGTTTTAAGTATGACCCTTCTATGAGAACATGAAATGTATGGTTAACTACAAGGATAAAATTGTTTAAAAATGAAAACTTAAAAATGAATAAAAGTTCACGTCTGATTCAAAAAAATGTTCACACGTAGATAACCTAACCACAAGGTCTTTGGTCTTATCAACTGCAAATTGGTAAAATGCTCTTCCCAATTTTAACGTTTTTAACACTACTTATATTTAATTAGTCATGTCGATCATTAATTCAAATTATTCAAATAAATTCAATTTGTTTAATATTCATTAATCCATTTATAAATTCTTCAAGAAAGATGATAATTCAATATACATACAACAATCATTTTAACAAAATAGTGAAGTTACATATTCTCTTATATATACGTATATACATATATATATAACATAACATAAATTATGTATATATACAGTATTAACAATTTTAATTATAATTTTTTTGAGTTAGGGCATTGATTTTTAAAAAAATTTATGGTTAGCGAGTATTGAGTTCTCAATCTTATATCTGAACATCACAAATCACTTTAGTTTATGATTAATATATCACGATAAATTTATCATATATTGCATAATAGAAATATATTTTGGCAGTAATTAAAATATAAATAATATTTTTTAACAACATTAGTGTGCACCGCACGGATTACATACTAGTCTATATTATTGAAGTAGTTTCTTCCCTCTATTTTTTTTAATTTTAATTTTTTATTATTTATTTTATGAAGCTTGCTGTATATAAAGCATTGCTAAAAGCAATAGAAATCATTTATTCAACAACCAGATGGGTAAATAGTTTACGGAAATTAATTCTTCAAACTCAAACTAGTCAGGATAATCATATGTAAGTTCTCAAATGATTTAGTTTTAATATTTGAAACTTGTTTCATTCTAAGAAAGCAAGTATCATTTCCATTGTTTCCTGATTCTAACTGATATTGCATCCAAAACGGTAAACGGAAATTATTTTAGATGAATAAACAAACTTCTTTAGTCATTATCTAATTAAATGTTATAGGTATCGCTTCCTTCTATTGGCACAGATTTTCCATGCAACTTCCCACTTGAAAGTTTGACGAAGAGTACACCAAATATAATGTGGATATTGATGATAAATCTTGCAAAGCTGGTATCTAATTTGCAATTGCAACCGTATTCCCTTCGTCTCAGGTACCAGTATACATATTATACATGTTTTATCCTTTCACTTATCTGAATCGAAACTTATGTATACTCTATACATTTAACCTTTTTAATAGATTCTCAAGGACAGAGTAAAATTGCCATGGGGCCTTGTATACACAATGGGCATTCCTACCTTTGAAGAAACGATATTTATCTGCCCTATAAAAATTTCTGATCTTTTAAGTAATTACAATAGAATTAGTCATGTACATATGTGCAAGTGTACCAGTCTTCACTTGAACCTCATCCAACCAAAGTCCAATCTAGTTATATGCTCAACATTGTACCATCTGATAATGGGTCTGCTTCTCCAAAGACCCCATTGCCACGCTCAAGGGTATCTTCTCCTAGTCCAAGAAAATCCCTGAGTATTGTATCATGCATAGATTCTATAATATGCTTGGATACATCATCATTAAATTTGGCTTTGAAGGATGAGAAGGCAAATGAATTGTTACAGGCACTGGCCTCTTGGTGGCTTTGTGGACGCTATTTACTTAATGGGAATATATTGTAGTCCTTTTATTGATGTTTGAAAAAGTTTGCTCTTTCACAGTGTAAGACGGAGAAAAGCATGATGACCCTTTCTTGGTAGACACTATAATAAAATTTTACTTCGGTCTATCTGCAGTGAATTCAAACAAAATCAAACTTCCTAGACGAGGACAATAGAGATAACAAAGCTTATGATGTTGGTTGTTCCAATATATTTATTATGCTTAAAATATGTTTTTATCGTCTTTTACTAAACAGATTTTTGACTAGGGATATTTGAATTAGATATTAAGAGGACATCCTTCTTGTCTAGATATTTTGGTAAAATACGTGTATGTCAGTGAAATATATTATTTTTCAACAATTAGTTACTGGAAACCCTTGCCCAAAATCAAAAAGGTTCCCTGCTTTAACTTGTAGGAAAGAGAAATCTTAGCCCTACATATCTTAAGCTGTCCTTAATTGATTAAGAAATTGATTCACTTCAAATAATCAGTTATTAATATAAATCTTTAGTGCTTCTCAATAGATGCAAACTATTCCTATGTAACTTTTCATTTGAAACAAAACCTTTAATCTGTATTTAGTTTATCAACTTCAAGCTTTTAGTGATTCATATAGGTATGGATAATGAAGGGACAGCTGCAAGGGAAAATGTCTGTAGATGATTCTTTTGTTTCTCCATACAATTCTCATATGATTAATTCTGCAACTTTTTTTTAATCTACTTCATTCATTTGTACTATTGTATCAGATACAAAGGAGTTCTTCCCTATGACCCCCTGGCACAGGGAAAACATCTTTAGCATGTTATTGCGCTCGTGAAGCCAATGCTAGTTTTGTCACAGTTAACGTCCACTTGCAGAGAGGAGATTTTATTAATCACTGTAAGATTAGGAGTTACAAAATTGACTCATTTTTGAAGGCTATACATAAGAAGAATTAACAATACAGACAAAATTCTGTATAGTTTCAGCTCTCTAGGACGGTTACCATTGCTATCCAGAAGCTCCATTATTTATAGAGTGAAGGAATAAGAAGGGATAGCTGCTATATAGCAGCTCTGAGGTTTGATTCGGCACATCTGGTCTGGCATGATTTGGTTCGGCAAACAATACTCAAGATCTGGAGCGGTGCTACTTCATTCGACACACAACATTTGGACTGGCATACCTAAATACTGAACAAGATGTTTCGTTCGGCATCTTCTACACTAAATCACCGAACCATCGTCCAGCAAAACCATTCCATCGAATGAAACACCATCGCTCCATAAATATGAAGCGGCAAAACCTAGCTACACCGGACAAGATTTCTCGTCCGGTACTTCCACTTCTCCTCATGCCGAACGAAGCCCTAGCTTCACTTCACTGAACGACATCTCTCAGATTTCACCTTTCCAAACTCCACCTTCCTTTTGCTACCAACACCGAACGAGATCCCATCTCTAAGTACGGAAAACCCTAGAATATCGCCGGACAAGATCAACCGGCCTCCAAGCTCTATGACATTGCCACCTCGTTGATGTTGCTCGTCCTTGGCTAGGGCTTCACGGCTCCGAGATTCCTTCACCATCGAGCTTCTCCGACAAGCCTTCAAACTCCATCTACACCTTTATGCTCAAAGTAATGGATACTTACCCAATGAGCTTCGGCGACGCCATCACCCATTACACTTTGTCAACGAACTCCGGTAAGTCCATCGCCCGTCAACAAAGTATTCGAAGCACCTAGTCTGTGTAGAACTTATCAATCTCCTCCATGAAAACAAACGTCTCCATGAACCATCTCAACTCTCCCCCCGATGCTACCCTGTCGCACCTAGCACTTCATTAAGCGAATCAAGTCCGAGCAATGCTCGAACTTAGCAACAGGCAACAACTTGTAAACATGTTTGCTACATTCTCCTTTGTGTGAAATTTCTGAAGACGAAATAGCTTCTCTTCATTCATCGAGATAAGAAACGATTCTCTCACCTCAATATGCTTCGTCCTCGAGCTGAATGCCAGATTTTCAGCTAAACGAATTGCACTTTGACTATCACAATGCACATTCACTCCTTCGTATACGAAGCCCAAATCACACAACAGTCGCCTCAAATAAAGCATCTCCTTAGTTGCTTCAACCGCAGCTATGATCTTTACCTCTGTAGTGGACAAAGCCACAAGCATCTGTAACCTCGCTGTCCAACTGATTGTTGTCCCACCAATGGTGAACACATATTCGGAGCTTGACTTCCTTCGATTTCTATCACCACATAGTCGGAATCGCAAAATCCATCCAAGCTGAAATCTCTTCATCTACCGCCAAAGATAAGTCCATAGTTTGGAGTTTCTCTAAGATATCTGAAGATACACTTCACTGCTTCCTAATGCGTCTTTCCTAGATTTGCCATGAACCTACTTACCAATCCAACCGCTTTTGTAAAGTCAGGTCTAGTGCAGACCATGGCATACATCAAGCTGCCAATTGCACTTGCATATGGGACCTTCATCATATAAGCCTTTTTCTTTTCCGAGACCGGGGAGCCTTTACTATAAAGCTGTATGTGCAAAGGCATAGGTATGCAGATTGCCTTTGCCCCTTCCATGTTAAACCGAGCAAGAACATTTTGAATGTACTCTTTTTGAGTGAGGATCAAAAGTCCTAGCATGCTATCCCTTTGCATTTCCATACCCTAAATTTTCTTTGCTTCTCCAAGGTCTTTCATTTCGAATTCTGCTTTTAGCTTTCGCTTTAAACAGTCGATTTCAGCCTTATCTTTAGAAGCAATCAACATATCATCCACATATAAAAGTAGGTACACCCATCTATCATTCTTTAAATGCTTGAAGTACACACAAGCATCTTTGATGCTACGATCAAAACCAAGTGAAAGCATAAAAGAGTCAAATCTTTTGTATCATTGTCTAGGCGACTGCTTAAGTCCATACGAAGACTTCTTCAATTTGCAAACCCAATTTTCTTTTTCATCTACAACAAATCCTTCTGCCTGCTTCATGTAGATGGTCTCATCTAAGTTTCCATGCAAGAAAGCGGTTTTCACGTCCAGTTGCTCCATCTCCAAGTCGTGAGCTGCGATGATAGCGAGCAAAATGCGGATGGACGTATGCCTCACTACTGAAGAGAATATCTCATCATACTCCAATCCCTTTCTTTGTGAAAATCCTTTAACAACTAATCTAGCCTTGTATCTCCCATCATCCTTCACCTTGAACGATCACTTGCAGCCTATGGCTCGACTTTCTTGAGGAGATTGTACCAAATGCCAAGTCATGTTCTTCTTCAACGACTCTAACTCCTCTTCCATAGCGCACATCCACTTCAAACTGTCACATGACTTCAAAGCTTCATCAACGTCAAACGGCTCCTCATAAACCACATGTAGGGCATAATCAAACTGATCACCAAGGCTAAGGTTCACAAACTGCTAATCACCATACCTTTCGGACAGCCTAATAGTTCTACGACTAATCTGAGTAGGTACTTCTTCGCCTAAACTCCTTTCAGCTCCACCTTGAACTGAACTTCCTCTATATTCATGCACATCACCAGCATTACTAGAAGGTGCCTACGAACCATCCTTTGATGTTTCATCAACTGCGTTTTCCTCGATAACATCAACAACAACTCTACTATTTGGCTGGAATACGGGAACTTCTTCCATCACCTTAGGCCTATCAAAATCTTCTGATGTGGTAGGTAGCTTCTCCTTCAGATTAAACATAGCATACTCATCAAAAGTAACATGTTTGGAATAAACAATCTTTCGATCAACAGGGTTCCAAATTCGATACCCTTTGATACCGTTGGTGTACCCCATTAGCATGCCCTTGTATGCTCTAGCCTCCAATTTGTCATCATCTATATGGTAATGTACATAGGACAACCAAAAATTCAGAAGTAATAAAGATACACTACTTTACCTCTCTACTTTTCCTTTGGAATATTTCCATCTATGGCTGAGCATGAAATTCGATTTATGATATGTGCCGTAGTTGATAATGCCTCAGCCTAAAAGCCTTTAGACAAGCCCATCATCAATCTCAAGCAACGAGCCTTCTCCAGTAGAGTCTTATTCATCCTTTCTAGAACCCCATTAGATTGCAGATCGCCGGGTGTAGTGAAATATCTCTAAATTCCATGCTATCTACAAAAGTCAAGAAACTCCCTAAAGACAAATTCATCGCTGTTATCAGATCTCAACACCTTCAACATAGAACTAGATTGATTCCTAACAAGCGCTTTCTAGTATTTGAACTTCTCAAAATTCTCTGATTTGGCCTGCATCACATACACCCACACTTTTCGAGAAAAGTCATCAATGAAAGAGACAGAACACTTTGCTCCTCCAAGAGAAGGACTAGCAATCTGTCCCCAAACATCTGTATGCATGTACTCAATTACTCGCCTCGATCTATGGAGTCCAACTCCAAAAGATACTTTAGTTTGCTTGTCTAACACACACTCCTGGAGAAAGTCTATCTTGTCGAGCTTTCTCCTTTGATCATCTTCCGTCTCCAAAGCAACTTTAAGCCTTTCTATGAAATATAACCCAACCTAAGATGCCAAAGGTTTGTGGAATCCAATGCATGAGAACTATCTACTCCAACACATGACTCTCCAAGAACTGTGGTTCCTTTCAGCAAATACAGATAACGGAACACGTCTCCTTTCATAAGAACTATTGCACCTCTCGAAACCTTCAGACTATCTCTCTCGATAGTTACCTTGCATCCCAAAGATGCCAATTGTCCTAAAGAAATTATAGACTTCCGAAGACCTGAAACATACCGCGTCAAATTGCGTACACTCCGTCAAACATCCTGAACCTTACTGTACCTTCACCCATTATTCTATAGCTAGCATCATTACCCATAAAAATAGAGCTTCCTCTCGTCCAATGAAAGAACTGAAGTAATCCTTATTAGGCATCATATGAAAAGACACCCCTGAGTCCAGCACCCAATGGTCTAAGGCAACCGATACTGCTGTAGACAACACATTGTCAGATACATACTTCTCCACCGCAAATGGTGAAGATCCGTCTTCTTTCTTCTTATTCAATTTTAGACAATCCTTTTTCCAATGACTAGGTTTATTACAGATAAAGCACTTTCCATCCTTAGACTTTCCTCTTCTGGCATTATTGGGCTTCCTGGACTTGGAACGCCCTCTAGAATGTCAATTCTTCTTATCTTCTATATCTCTTTCAACAAATAGGCCATGACTACTACTTTCACATCTACTTCCTTCACTTATCTCCTTCATCTGATCTGTCAATCCCTTAGATAGAAGGCCCGACTTCACATCTTCTACTGTCAATATGTCTCTAGCGAAGATAAGCTGTTGCAAAAACCTATGTATCGCTACGGAGGAGAACACAAAAGAATCATTGCCATTTTCTCCTCATCCATCTTCATCACGAGATAATCAAAGAAAAGATGTTTCTTCATTGAAGTGCCCTCTCTCATCCGCATAGTGAAAAATGTCTTCAGTAATATCAGATGATTAGTCAGAGATTTCTTCAAGTAGAGGATTTCTAGCTTGATCCAGATGCCCCTAGCAGTGGTCCTACTGCTAATCTATGAGATAACATTCTCTCCCATAGCTTGTTATAAAGTAGTAAATGCCTATTTCTCCATCTCCTTTCTTTCCACGACTGAGATGTCAACCGTCAACTCCTTAGGGGCAAACACTACTAGATGGACCTCATTCCCCGTTAAAACAGCCTTCATCCTCCATTGCCACTTCTCGAAGTCTTTAACCCCATTTCATTTCTCAATTGCCAATTATGATCCTGACGAGATATACATCCCTCAACTATAAGGTATTGTAACAACTAGAGTCGATTCATCTCCTGCCATAGCGTCTAACACTCCTCAATCAACCTTGCAGCTTCGATACCAGACTGTTGGGGAAAATCTCTTTAGATGATCAGTCTAAGGGAATAAAAAACCCAACGTAGCGGAAAACAACTGGATCGTGATTGCAATGAGACGAAACAAACAGAGATAAACACCAGAACAGACAGTCATAGATCTATGCAATGTAGAAAAATAAATAACACCAGTATTTGTAGTAGTTTCATTACCATGAGGCAGTGTATGTTCATTTGGGGAGAGGAGATTTTATTAATCACTGAAAGATTAGAGTTACAAAATTGATTCACTTTTGGAGGCTATACATAATAAGAATTAACAATACAAACAAAATTCTACATAGTTGTAGCTCTCTAGGATGGCTGTCATTGTTGTCCAGAAGCTCCACTATTTATAGAGTGAAGAAATGAAGAGGGACAGCTGCTATATGCTGAATATGCTAGTTTATGATTTTTGTCTGATGATAATAAATATATATATTCATTTAAGTGTATTTTTTATTGTACTATTTTATTTTTTTCACATAATTATTAAATATTTGCTGAATAAAATAAATAACATAGAATTTAAATTCAAACAAATATTTTATTATAATTTTGACAAATTTGGGCTCTCACTATATACACAGTTTCCATCACAATTTCAAATTATAATACAATTTTCACTATACATACATTTGCACCTCACTACATATCACTCGTTCACTTGTGTTTGTACTTCAACCATATTCCAATTTGTGTCCAGCATTTGAATTATCTGCAAAATAAATATTGGCACGGTCAAATTGAAAAAGAGATATTTTTGTGTGAGAAATGCGGAATACGGATCTTAAGGCTAGGATTAACACTAGAGAGGGGTGAATAGTGTTTAAAGGAATTACTAAATCTTTTTTGAGTTTTTGTTAACTTGAACACAAATGTTTGCAATATTCAGACATAGATATGATTACAGAATCAAACACAGATGCAGAAATAAAGTAAAAGCAATAAAGAAAAGAACACACCGGATTTTATACTAGTTTGGAGTACACAAGTATGGATTTCCTTTCAAATGCAATTGTACAATTACACCCTCGATTTCAAGGCCACGAGGTTCACCACTCCAGATTCACAATCCCTGGGTAGAGATACTTGATTTCAAGGGCAACAAGTTCACCCAATTTATTTCCAAAGCTACAATCACACATTTTATCATTTGATTGATTTCCAAGGCTACAATCACACCTTTTCTCACTTAATTGATTACAAAGAAGTCTATAACTCTGAATAGCACTGAGATCTTGTTGAGATAGTGGTAGAGAATCAAACCAGAAATGATCTAGTTAGATTCAATGTTGATTTCGGCAAAGTAATGGTAAGAATGCGTATAGAGAAATATGGAAGAAGAAGAGGAGTGAAAACCAGAAAAATATGAATATAAATTCGTTCAAAACCACCCCTATTTATAGTCGAACAACAACCATGTTCATTCGCGAAAGTATATGACGAATAGGCACTTACTTTGAAATTCAAAATTTTGAAATAAACTACTACCATGTCGACATGGGGTACTTGAGGATGTCGATGTGCCAATGGAAATTTTGGTGATTTGTTTTTCTTTGAAAATAACTTTTATCTTATATTAAAACTATTTTAAACTTTATAAATATACTTAACTATAGTTAAAATACAAAAATAAATATAGAGAATAATATTTTGATATATATATAAAATTTTACTATAATTTTATATTTAAATCTAAGTATAAATATTTATTAAAAAATATTTTAAAACCAAGGATAATTTTGATTTTGAAAATAAAGATTATTTTGAGGCTAAAAGTATTAAAACCAGGATAGATGTTTTTGATTCTTTTAAAAGGAAGATTTTGAAAACATTTTGAAAACAAGATATAATTTTGTAAACATTTTGAATAAAAGTTAGAGGATACAAAACAATGTTCCACTAGATTTTTTGTATGTTCCATCCTACTTAGGGTTCCATCCCTATAACAGGCTCGAAGTGGATTCCAGTCCACGAATAAATTGGATTTTAAGATGCCAGTGCTTTTCTAGGAGTTCTAACAAAATTCCTAATTAAATTACTTATTATTGAAATCTTGAACTCTTGATAATCTTGATACTCATGAGTTTTCAATCTTGATATCTTGAATCTCTATACTGTACAGTCTTCATTCTTGGTACCTTCATAGTTAGATCCTACATATACATACATACATATATATATAAACTATAATGTTAGTATTTATATTTTATAATCTTATTCTAAGGTTGTTGTCAACAAAACCATCATCTCAAGGACTAACATTTGAAATGTAAAATAAGATGCATTTTTGAAAATATTATTTGCCTCGGTTATTTGGATTGTTCGTCATCATATTTATTTTGA
The DNA here is from genome assembly GCA_030765085.1 of Allium cepa. Taxonomy (NCBI): domain Eukaryota; kingdom Viridiplantae; phylum Streptophyta; class Magnoliopsida; order Asparagales; family Amaryllidaceae; genus Allium; species Allium cepa. The sequence continues at coordinate 342,985,066 of CM060931.1, forward strand.
ATTCATCATACACGAACAGTTTGTGACATGTACAGTGTATCACTGTACGTGCCACAAGGCCGTGCACATCGATATACCCTTGATAAAACTGCAGGGACAGGTGAGCATAAGGTCAAACCCAACCAAATGCTAGGTTCAACTCAAGTGCAATACAAATAAAGTCACGATATGAGCATAAGGTCGAACCTGAGCCAAAGTTAGATTCAACTCAGGCGCAATACAAAAACAAAAATAGAATGGTCAAGTTTTAATGAATGGAACAAGCTCAAACACACTATGAACACACACACATCGGACCAGTTCAAAACATGCAGTGGACACAACAGTTCTGGAGTGAACCGGATTACAAGACCACTGAAACAAAAGCCCTAAAAAATGAACACAATATCAATGTAACTCAAGCAAATAGGTGCAAGTATACAACAACCAAGTGAAGACTCCAAGAGGAATAGGTGAACCATATAAGGCACAAACTCAGACTCAAGTTCGAACCAAAGCAATCAAAAGTGGAATTAAAATAGAAAAAATTATAAGCATATATATATATACACACATGTGCAAACACACATATATACATGTATTTATATGCCGTAACAATATGGGATGCAGTGAAGCAGTAAACAAAATGGCATATGTATACATATGCATATGGACATGACTCAAAGTATCATCAATGAACCAAACATCAATACAGTAAACAGTGATAGGCAACAATGTAGTAAAGCTCTGAAACAAAATCAAAGGCAACCAGCAGATCATGAAGATAGAAAATCCTCAACATACATATATACATGAATACACATGTATTCATATACATATATATATATAGGTCCAACCAAACAAAGTTCAAACCAGAGAATGTAACAGCAGTCAACAAAAATACAAAATGCCAAAGAATCAAAGCCGTGGTGACCAAGGTACAGTTTGAACAAGTCAAGGTGGAAAGAAATGGTAAATCAAAACTGTTGAAGTGTTCAAATTTCTAACAGCAATAGTTCGATGAAAGTTAAAGAAAGAGTTGAAAAAGTCGCAGTTAATATTATTATGAATAAGTGAATCATTCGATCAAATTTCAAATGCATCAGAGAGAATAATGGAACCGACTTATATAATATTCAAGCAAATTCAACAATGAATAAGTCAGAGATCATAGTGCTCGTTCGATTAAGAATCAACGCAAGTACCAAAAATCATGAATTATTCATACCAGTAATATATGAACATAGTTATAGGGCTTTCATCCTTTATTTAAACCCAGTCGTCATCATCGGCACAAGCATTCGAGTTTAAGCAAAATCGCAGAGCGAAGTTTCAAATCAATAACCCGAATCAAGATCGAGTTCAAGCATATCAACGAGAGTAACAAAGGAAATCACATACCAGTATTATTCAATTCGAATTTGAAAAACTGAAGCAGCCAGCATTAAGTTCGGCACATCTGGTCTGGCATAATTTGGTTCGGCAAACAACACCCAAGATCTGGACCGACGCTACTTGGCTCGGCACACAGCATTTGGACCGGCGTACCCAAATATCGAACGAGATATTTTGTTCGGCATCTTCTTCACCAAATCACCGAACCAAAATTCTTGTCCTTCCACCGGACGAGATTTCTCATTCGACACCGGACGAGATTTCTCATTCGACACTTCCACTTCTCTTCGTGCCAAATGAAGCCCTAGCTTCACTTCACCGAACGAAGTCATCACCTCCCATATTTCACCGTTTCAAACTCCACCTTCCTTTTTCCATCAACACCGAACGAGATCCCATCTCCTAGTTCGACAAACCTTAGAACATCGTCGGACGAGATCAATCGGCCTCCAAGCTCCGTGACATCGCATCCTCGTCGTTGTCGCTCCTCTTTAGCTAGGGCTTCATGGCTCCAAGATTCCTTCACCTTAGAGCTTCTCTGATGGAATCAGGTAACAACTTCCAACACAACCCTTAACAACACACAGCTGAAGCAACCGAAAAGTTAATTAAAACTATTATTAGCCCACAAACTATTTTATCACCATCCACCTTGAGGATGATAATTATCTTCTATGGAAACTTCAAGTTGAAACTGAAATTCAAGGATATGGGCTTAAAGAATTCATCCTTGGCACCAATTCTATCCCACCAAGATTCATTCAAAATAAAATGATCAGTAATGAAGAATACACTAAGTATTACAGATAAGATAAGTCAATAAGTTCTTGGCTGTTATCATCCATCAACACAAATCTATTAACACTAGTGATTAGCTGCAAATCTGCTAATGGAATATGGATTTCATTAGTGAGAATTTTTAACACATGATCTGCTGTAAAGATTATGTATTAGAAAAGACAACTGCAAAACATCATTAAAGATAATCAGCCTATGAGACAGTATTTAGCATAGGTCAACAACATATGCAATATGTTAAGGCTGCTGAACATAAGGTTACTAAAATTGAACAAGTCTTGACCATCTTGAATGGTCTTAGTGATGAACATGAAGCAGTTGTAGCAATTGTATTATCACAACTAACTCTGCTTTTAGTACAATATGTTCACTCAACCCTACTTGCGCATGAAGCAAGAATAGATCGGAAGAAACCACAAGATTCAGATTTACCAATCAGTTATGCAACAAGTATTAAAACAAGGTCAAAACTTCAACAAACAAGGTCAATCTTACCAATGAGGTGGATATTAAAATAGATCAAGAGGTAGAGGAAGGTGAAGTGGTAACAACAATAGACCAAAGTCTCAAATATGTGAAAAATTGAGTCACACAGCAATGAAGTGTTACTTCAGATTCAATGCTAGTTATGTGCCTAATCAGAATCAAAATAATTAAAGAAATGGCAACCCCAGTATCAATATGGCTCAAAAACAATTAGACACAAGCAATCCACCTGATAATAACAGGGCAAACAATCAAGATGTCACTACAAGGTCAGAACACATTCATGATGAAAGTTGGTACCCTGATTCAGGAGCAACTAATCATATAAAAAGCAATCTTGACAACTTAAATCTTGGCAATAATGAGTACAGAAGTAAACAACCAATTTGCATGGGAAATGGTAAGTCTATTGGTATTACTCATAATGGAAATGCATCTATCACAAGTGCAAGATAGTTATATTTCTAAATAATTTATTACGAGTGCCGAAGAAAAGAAAAATCTCATGAGTGTATAACAATTTGCTAAAAATAATAATGCTTATGTTGAATTCTATCCAAATTATTATTTAGTTAGAGACGTACTAAGGAAATTTTTTTGCAGGGTGATGCAATCAGGGGATTATACAGATTCACTCTTGTTAACTCAACCAAGTCTGTAAGGAAACAACAATGTTGTAACATGGTTAAAATTGTTCAACTAGGAAGAAATAGAAATGTATTTGATCTTTGGCGTTATAAACTTGGCCACCCAAATGCAAATATAGTCAAACATGTACTTTGTGAAAATAAAATTGCTTTTGTCGATATATCTTTACCGTATATTTGTTCTTACTACCAGATGGGTAAAATTAAAAAATTGTCATTTAGCAACTCATTAACCGTGTACTCGAAACCTTTAGAATTAGTTACAACTGATCTTTGGGGTCCAACCCCAATATGTTCATACTATTGTGACGGAATTCTAACTCGAGACCACTCAAATCAAAACCCCAAAAGCACAGCGAAAGACGAGATTGTGGTAAGAAGTGTAAAAAAAACCAATCAATAACTCAATCTAAATCTCAACCAATTCAAGTCCGGTCACAATCCTAAACAAGCAACCTAGAAATCAAAGCAATAGCAAAAAATAAATGACACAATGATTTATAGTGGTTCCATTAACTTTGTGTTAGTGTACATCCACTTTAAGAGAGAGCTTTTATTAATATCGATGAGAAGAGTACAAGAGATTTATTACAATAATCAAAATTCTAATAGAATTAATTTATGGAGAAGAGAATTGAAGAAAAATAGGTTTAGATAAACCCTGGCTAAGACCATTGTAATCGCTTTCTATCGCATTGAAATATAGATCCATAAGATAGCTTATATAAAAGAATAGAAAACCTAGGCAAGATTCCAAAATTGCCCCTTTGAATATCACAAATCTTCATATCAAGCCCAGGCCAAAAAACTGGCAGGAGTCTCAACAAGTCCTTTCCAAGCCTTGAACTTTGCAAATGCCTATGACTTGGCCTTCATTACATATACCCATACTTTTCGAGAAATTAATCTATGAAAGAAATATAATAGCGAGCTCCACCCAAAGAAGCTATCAATGCCAGTCCCCAAACATCCGTGTGAATATATTCAAAAACCCTTCTCGAATCATGATTTTCCTTACCAAATGATACTTTATTTGGCTTCCCCATGACACATTCATCGCAAAACTCTAATTTGTTGAAACTCTCTCCATTGATCATCTCCCTCTTTCGAAGAATATCCAAACTCCTCTCGGAGACATGACCTAACCTCAAATGCCATAACCTAGTCGCATCCAAGCCACGAGATATTATCAAATCCTACACAAGTTTCACCTTCTGTGGTCACTCCTTGAAGCAAATAAATACCATGAGTTGTACCACCCTTCATCACCACAAGCGCACCATTCAAAACTCGCAAGCTATCACTCTCAATAATGATCTTACAACCTAAATGATTCAACTGCCCCAAAGAGATAAGAGACTTTCGAAGTCTCGAAAAATGGCGCACATTAGTGAGAGTACGAACTACTCCGTTAAACATCTGAATTTGCACCGAACCAATGGCTTTCGACTTACAAATAGAACCATTTACCATAACAATTGAATTTCCTTCTTTGTCAACATAAGTTGAAAAATAATTCCTATTTGATGTCATATGATAAGACGCCACTGAATCGAGCATCTATTCGTTACCCAAAACATCTGATGCTACCGCCGATAACACATCTACGTCTCCTTCACCAACTCCGCTCTCCACTGCTACAGATGAAGGCGCTACTTCCTTCTTTTCCTTCTCCTTGTCCGGATACTCATTCTTCCAATGACCGGGCTTCTTAAAAATATAGCACTTGCCTTTTCTTTCTTTCGACTTTCCTCTCCAACCGGAGTTCCTTGATTTAGAATGCCCCTGGTTCCCCTTCTTCACATACCTTTCCTTCTCCACAAATAAACCATGACAACTACTAGCACCACTACTTCCATCACCTAACTCCTCGTTTCATCCTGCAACTTCTCACTAAAAAGACCAGTTTTGACATCGTCAAGAGTCAATGTATCCGGCTATATATCATACTATTTAAGAAATCTGTATAGTAGTCTGATAACGAACATAACAATATCATCGCCTTTTGCTCTTCCTCAATCTTCAAATTTACCGCTTTAATCTTCATTAGCAAATCATCAAAAGCATTCAAGTGCACCTTTAGCGGCGTACCTTCCTTCATTTTATAGGTGAAGAACGTTCGCAATAAGATCAATCGATTAGTTAGTCACTTCTTCATATACAACTCCTCCAACTTGTCCCAAATATCCTTAGCGGTAGTCTCACCACTAATTTCAAAGATAAAATTCTCTCCCATAACAAGTTAAAGTGTAGTGAATGCCCACTCTTCCATTTCCTCTCTCTCAACATCCGAGATATCTGCTGGCAACAAATGTGTATCAAACCCTGCTCGATGCAGCTGATTCCTCCTTAGAACCACTTCATCTTCCTTTTCCATTTTTCAAAATAATTATCGCAGTTCCACTTGTCGATTACCAATCGTAATCCAAAAGCCGCATACGATCCACATACATAAGACGCTACACCACTTGGATTACCCATTGGGGAACTACTTAAGATATTATTTTATTCTGGCATTTCTATAACCACCTACCAATACCAATGCTCTTGCACCAAATGTTGTAATGGAATTCTAACTCGAGACCACTCAAATCAAAACCCCAAAAGCACAACGAAAGATGAGATCGTGGTAGGAAGTGTAAAAACAACCAATCAATAATTCAATCTAAATCTCAACCAATCCAAATCTGATCACAAACCCAAATAAGAAATATAGAAATCAAAGCAATAACGAAAAATAAATCGCACTGTGATTTATAGTTGTTCCACTAACGTTGTGTTAGTGACATCCACTTTAAGAGAGAACTTTTATTGATATCAATGAGAAGAGTACAAGAGATTGATTACAATGATAGAATTTCTAATAGAATTGATTTGTGAAGAAGAGAATTGAAGAAAATTAGGTTTTGATAAACCCTAATTAGTGGAGGCTATCCTTGCTCTTTGAAAAAATATGCTGCAGATCAGACGTCTGACCATATCTTCAAATGTCTATCCTGATTCTCTGGAACAGATTTTCTAAAGCCTCGGACGTCTGACCATAATGACATACGTCTGTGGCTGTTGCTCCAGCACCACTCCACCTTATCCGTCATAACTTCCACCTCCAAGCTCCGATTTGTGAATCGTTTCTTCCATTACCAAGCTACTCCCAACCCCTTCAATTCTATATAATTCCAAAACTTAACGTAGACTATGGTTACAGATATTATACATCTTTTATTGATGCTTTTTCTAGACATGCTTGAACATACTTTATGAAATCAAAGTCTGAAACATGTAATGTAGTTGTTTATTTTATATCCTTAGTTGAAAAGAAAACTGATTATAACTCAAAACTATGCAAACTGATGGTGAAGCTGAGTGTAAACCACTCGGCAATTTATTCAACAAAAAGGGAATAGTTCATAGAACTACACATCCCTATACATCTAAATAAAATGGTTTAATTGAGAGAAAACATAGACATGTAGTTGAATCGAGCCTTTCATTATTAGCTCAAGCATCTTTGCCATTAAAATTTTGGTCTGATTCATTCAAACAGCTGTATATCTAATTAATAGCTTGCCAAAAAAAGTTCTCAAAGGAATATCTCCTATAGAAAAGTTATTTGGAGTCAAGCCTGATTATTAACAATTGAGAACTTTTGGATGTATATTGATTCCCTACATAAGACCATATAATACTAACAAATTAAACTTCAGATCAAAGCAATGCACATTTTTAGGGTATGGAATAAATCAAAAGGGATATAAATGTCTTGGTGATAGTGGAAATATATTTATGAGTAGACATGTTATATTTAATGAGCAGATATTTCTTTTTAGCAATGCAGATATAAGAACAATCAAAAAGATATATAATCTAAAAGTGTCCATACCTAACTTACCAGTGCACTTATGAACTACAAACTAGGAAGACTGAAAGGACTACTGGAGCTAATAATTCTCAACCAAGTCATGAATCATCAAAAATGCCCTACTATCTCAATCAATCTCCTGCATATTCAAATGAGCAAACACAACAAGTTAGTGAGAAAAATTCAGATAGTCAGGAAGCTCAATCAGCAAATAACAATAATCAGACAAATGATGAAGTACAACCATAAGCAAGAGCAGGTCATCCCATGATTATAAGAGAAAAAGGTAGGATTTCAAATCATAGTTATACTCTGCAATAACTACTTTAGAAGATCCTAAAACATTTGAGCTAGCTACAAAAGACAAAAACTAGAAAACAGAAATGGATGAAGAGTATAATGCTCCGACGAAGAACAAAACATGGAGTCTGGTGTATCCATCGGACAATAAAAACATAGTTTGATGCAAGTGGGTATATGAAGTAAAGAAAAATCCAAATGAATTGTAGCCAGATCCAAGGCTAGACTTATGACTAAGGGACACACTCAGCAATGTGGGACATTTTCTCCAGTGGTTAAACCAGCAACTATAAGCATAGTTTTAACTATTGTCTTGCACAAACATTGGAGAATTAGACAGCTTGATGCAAATAATGCTTTTCTCAATGGCATTTTGTAGCAAGAAATATTCATGGAGAAACCACAAGAATATAAGCAAAATATAAATCTTGTGTGCAATCTAAATAAAGTCATATGTAGTCTCAAACAAGCACCAAGAGTGTGGTTTGACAGACCGAAAATCACTTTAACTACATTAGGTCATCAGTCTACCAAATCAGATAACTCTTTATTCATTGAACTCAACAAAACATCAAGTACATATATTTTAATATATGTTGATGATTTAATCATTACAGGGGATGATGAAACTAAAATCAACAAGCTTACTTAGTATCTAGATGAGCAGTTTTCAATTAAGGATCTTGGTGACACAAGCTATTTTCTAAGTATAGAAGTCGAAAAAATCAAATTCAAAAATGCTTTTAAGCTAGAAGAAATATATTTTAGAGCTTTTTATTAAGATTAAGATGGAAAATGCAAAGCCACAATTGACCCTCATGATAAGCAATCAACAATTGACCAAAAACAGAGGAGAATCCACAACTAACACCACACAATATAGAAGTGTTGTTGGTGCTTTACAGTATGCAACAATTATTATACTAGATATATCATTTAGTGTTAATAAAGTTTGTCAATTCATGCAGAAACCATTGGATAATCATTAAAATGTAGTAAAGAGGATACTGAGGAACTTAAAGGGAATAATAAATTATGGATTACAGTTAAAAGAATGCAACAATCTCATTATAAATGGTTATTTTGATGCCGATTGGGCTACTGATCTAGATGACAGAAAGTAAGTAATTGGATACTGCATATATGTTAGTAACAATCCTACATCATGGTGCTTAAAGAAATAATCAATCATCTCCAGATCTAGTACTGAGGCTGAATACAGAAGTGTGCCGATTGCAAAAGTAGAAATAACATGGATACAATCATTTTAAGAGAATTAAACATCAAAACAGGGAGCAAACCGACATTATGGTGTGATAATCAAATCACGATTTACATGTCAGCAAATGCTATTCAACATTCAAAGACTAAACACATAGATATTGATCTCTACTTTGTTCGAGAGCAAGTTTTAAATGGGAAACTACAAGTTAACCACATGCCTACACCTTACCATCGTGCCGATGTACTTACAAAGGCATTATCGGCTTGAAACTTCATTATATTCCAAAATAATTTAAGAGTTGGAGAGATTCAAGTAAATAAAAGAGAAGCTAAAGTAAATAAAAGAGAAGCTATTGGATGTACTAAAGCTCAAAAGCCAAAATCAACTTTACATAAGAATCTCAGCAAGATCGCAAACATAATCATAAAGGAGCCGAGATCTACCAAGGAATCAAGTTTTGAAACACTCGCAAATCAGAAATTCCTTTCAAAGAGATGGAATTAGAAGCGAAATCGAAATAACAGAGTAATTTGGGATCACCATATGCTAACCCTAATACCGGTTTGAGGAGGTATTGGAAATGAGATAGTGAATAACCCATATATCTCAGTTTATTTTTAGATGATGCAAATGTATATTGGGCCGCATATGTTTTCTCAGCCCAAACTGCTGTATATCAATATAATGGAAGCTGTAACACTAAAATAATGAAATGAAAGCTTTGTTTTACATTTTGTCTCGGTTCAATCACATTCTTCAATTCTTAACAGTTACATTCTTCAAGCTTTTCTTTTATTGAATTTTTGAAATTCCTTCTACTATTATAGTTTTTATTTGGTTAATTTATATAACTTGTGTTATTCCATTTGTTTGCACTTGCTTGCATCATTGTCTCCTTATGTAATGGCCCACCTTTTTGGATGGCTTAAATTGACAATAAACCACACATGTCTAACTCAAACCATTCAAAAGGGAGGATTGTTAAAGGGATAAATAAGAAAATAAGAGGAAGGAAGGAAAACAAAAACAGGAAATCTCATAGCGGAATGATAAAATATAATAATCAAACAAACAGTTCATGAAGCGGTTTTATAATATACATTTGATTACACAAATTTTACAACAAATAATGACATATCAATAATGATGCAGTGAAAAGTTACTAATAATAAAATATATCAAACTCCATATTCATCCTTCAGAAATAAAGTCTTCAACACTTAAATGCTTAGGATGATCCGAGCGTAATGAAAAGACAAAACGCTTGAGTTGAAACTAAAAGATCTTATGTAAGTTAAATCAACAATAAGTAAATATGAGTGTAATGACTTCACAAATGTTTACGAGATTTTACACCTCCTATCTAGTGTATAACATGCGTGTAATAACTTAAGAGATGTTTCGGGATCTCCATCTCCTAAGGATCCATTGAACTATTTATATGTAGTAATATATGCTATATATATATATAATGTTTATCAATAAAGAAAAGTATTAAAATAGTGTTAAGGCGTTACCCATATCCCCCTTAACACATTTTATAAATGTCGTACTCTATACAGTACTGTAAACTCCACCAAACCGGTAGGCTATCAGGGAGCACTCCATAGGTACGGCATAAAACAAAATCGTAGTGGGCTCGACAAGGCATATAGCAAAGCACACGAGGCTATACCCACGGTTGGATTCTAACGGATTGCAGAACCAGGCTGGTGGTAACGCATGGACGCAACTACCGCCTACCTCGAACATCACTCCCATAATCAAATCCAGTGTGGCCACCAATCTATCACAAAGTAAAAGATATCGTATCGAAGAAGCGTGTCCGATGGGAGGAGCGACCTCACTTGACCTTGTTATGGCTCATGGTTTTAGTCATAAAGCTAACCCGAACGTCAGGGCGGCGTTCTTACCTTATACTAGTAGCGTTCGTCAAACCATCCTACTTAGTTTTGGATTCTCCATCACGTACACAGTTGTTAAAGTGGTTTCGAAATTGGCAGAGAGTATGACAATATCCGAACCCAGTCTCTTTAACAACCAAATCATTATATTCTTCACATCGTGGTTATTTAAAACATTCTAATAATAAATCCAAAAATAGTTTATACCTTTACATCAAGATATCTATACACTTATTCCAAAAGCATAAATATGTTCATAAATACCGAGGAAGATTTCTTTCAATCAATTTTGAAAATAATTTATAAATCTTTCCTAAACCATTTATAAATTATTTATATGCTTTAAAACCATTTATAAAGCTATTTATAAATTCCAAAACAGTTTACACCTCTTCTCCTTTACATACCACGCAAATTCCTTTAAACACTTTCAAATCCCTTTATACAAGTTCTTTTGTAAAACCATTTATAAAATCCTTTAAAACCTTCATAAACTCCTTTATAAAACCATTATAAAATCCTTTATAAAATCTTGTTACAAAATCCATTATAAAATCGCTTATAAATTTTTTATAAATTCCTTATAAAACCTTTTGCAAAATTCTAAAATATTTACAAAAAAATCTTTTATCTATTAAAGTTATTATAAAAGTCTATATTTATTATCTTAAATTAAAACTACATTTATTATACTAAATTAAATTAAAAATATATATATTAAAAATATATATATTAAAAATATATATATTAAAAATATATATATTAAAAATATATATATTAAAAATATATATATTAAAAATATATTAGATATTTTATTAAATTAAATTTTAAACTATTTAAAATATATATTTAAAACAAAATAAAATTATAAGTTAAAATCTTAAATTTACCTTTAAAACTATATATTAACTTATAATTTGATACTTTAAAACATATAAAATAAATTATTTTGCAAATATATTTTTTTAAATAAAATCATTAAATTAAATTTATAAATCAGACATATTTTATCATTTAGAAAATAATTTAAAACCGACCAAAAGTATCCATATATAGTTTTCTGTCCTATGGTCAAGTGATTTGGGTATGTATCATTTCAACCCAAAATAGTTAAATTTCCTGGATATATACCATTTCAACCCGTATCTCAAATAAATAATTTCCAAATCAATAAAATCGCTCGGTTATGTATCATTTCAACCCATAACGATTTTCCCTAATCTATAAAATAATTCGGATATGTATCATTTCAACCTCTAGTTATAATAGGGATATAAACAACCAATCATCCAAAATGTCAACAAATAAACATCCATCACAATCAACATCCAAACCAGCCAATAAATTACAACAATTAACTGGTTATCATTATCGGGTAGTTAACTAACAGTTTAAATTCAATATTAATTTAAACGGAAATTTAATTCAATATAAATTTGAATTAAATTTAAATGAAAGTTTAAATTACCAAAAAGTAATCAATAAATTTCTCATCACATCATAAACTTAATTCAACTAACATAAGAAGGTTTAGTATGGCGTGAGTGGGTTAAATTACTCATCTTTGATTTTTAGTCGATTTAAAATCCAATAAAGCCCAAATTTTGAATAGTCCCCAAGTTTGACCAAATTAGCTCCATATTGTTTGAAATTTCGATACGATCCCAATGGAAGAAACCACGTCCAAATCCGAGCTCGTATGAAAAAGTTACGAACGTTAAAATTTTTAAATTTTAAATTAAAAATAAACATACGGTCAATTTCGAGAATAACACGTCACCTGGCAAACCCTACATAATCATAAGCATGAACCATACACACGCCCCCACCTTTGACCAACAAATACTGCGAAACCACGCGCCTGCACCCCGATCCACTTCCACCATCGCACTACGCATCTCCGACCGCTCTAATGGCCAACTCGCGCAACCACCCGGCTTCCTCCCCGACCTCCGCCACCGCCACCATATATCGCCATATTCTGGCGAATCCGATGCCTCCATCACGAAAGAACACCAGATTTGAGACCTGCTTGTCCTCCTCTTCCAGACGCAACTCCCCGATCGTCGATTGGTCGACGATCTGCCGTTAAATCCAAAACCCTAGCAACGGACAGCTGAGAAAGACCGCTAAATTCTATCCAAACGGAGACCCAATTGTAAAAACAAACTATAGATGTAGGTTGCATTCGTCGAGAGCTTTCCAATAATAAAAAATTCGATAGGTTTTGAGGAGTTTGAATTTTCGATTTGAATTTGAATTTGGGAATTATAGTTTGACATGGTTGAGAAGAAGTTGATACGGAAGGATGGAGTAGAGGAGAATACAAGTACGTATAGAAAAATGAAAATAAGAGGCTGCTAGGGTTTATAAAGCCTATATATAGCAGAGATGGATAAGAACGATTGGACATATCGAATTGGGTCGAAACGATAACAACGACCTAAAAACCCCGTTTCGTTCTCGAAACAAAATAGATCTTCCCATACATCGAAATATAGGTTTTCGATATTTTTAAACTCAATGGAACTGGTTTCAAACCCTAATTCCATTGTATACAGAAGTTAGCTTTTTAAATTATATTATATTCATTTAAATTCCAATAATTAATTTCTATGCGTTTCGAGCCCGCACGATCAAATAATAAGTCCGACCGCTACGAAATTTAAAATCCTACAATAATTCACTATTATGAATCCGATGAAACTAATTTCATCAAAATCCGAGACCATAGCCAAAATGGCTAATTTTCATGTTAATTCAATAAATTATTATTAATTTGATTTAATCACCTTTAAATTAAAATTTAAAAGTTAACAATTTTATCATTCTTGATTACATAGAAAATAATAATTTTTTAGAATTAAATATTCCATGTCAAGATTTAAACATTACATAAATCTCAGCGTTCAATTACAACTGCAATAAATTCATGGTTTATAACAATTTAAATTCCAACAAAATTCTTTAATTTTGATTTAAGTTCTTATTATTCAATCATCTAAATACCATATGAATTCAATTAACACTAGTTTACATTTTATTACATTCGTATTGTACAGTTATCATCTTAACTCATATTAACTGCAATATTTAATTACATCAATTTCATTGATTTTCAAATTAATTTTAAAGGGATTAAATAATAAAATAATAATTAAAGCAATTATTACACATTAGTAATTTAAACACATTTCCAAGTCTATTATTTACAAACAAAGCTAATAAATTTACGTACTAATTAATTTATTTCATATTTTATAATGAATCTATAACATACAATTTCAACATTAAATCCAACGTTTAATTTATTCCTTATTTACAATTACAACCAATTAACTTTAAATTATTTCAATTGATTGAAAATACATTAAAATAATTGTCATTAACATTCAAACAACATTATTAAGTCATATTCTAATTATTATTTTCTTTAATACATCCTAAATTTTAATTCCTCACAATATTAAATTTCGAAATCTTATTTAATTTAATATTTTTAATTATCAAAAATACGTGTCGTTACAATCTTTCCAACTCGAAACTTTTCGTTCTCGAAAAGGCACAAGAAGGAATTAAGAAAATTGATATAATTCTTTTCAAATTATATTATTTATAAACACTTTAAATTTATATCGTTAAGTTTTAACACATCTTTGAAAATAACCACGTTTGCACAAAAAAATTCTAAGTCCTAAATTTACGAAATTTTTTGGCATAGTCACCTTTGCGCAGTTAGGTTTGGAAAAATAATAATTTCAATAATTTCAATATATATATCATATTTCAATAATAAACATTCCAAACCATTGGATGAATAATAAAATATCGTTTCAAAAACCATAATCCGAAAACGTACCTATTTGTCGGGCAAACAAAGTTTATTTCATGAAAGCAAAAGCACTAGTTATTGCTTCCATAAACCTGTATTTTACTTATATGAACCAAAAGAGTTAAAATTATGTAAAGAGTAATATTTTTTTTTGTTTAAAATCAATAGCACAAGCAACATACAATATATAATAACCATATGCAAACAAAAAGAAGTAAAACCATCATATGCAACCAAAGAATCCATCATACATTCATAGTAACCAAACTAATTGTTTGCCCAGGTTCAAAAAAATTTCATCATACAAGGGTGATAAATAAATTATCAAGTGTACCTTATGCTCAACAGCCTTCGATAATTACTTAATAGATTATTCATACAACCTTAAAAAATTTGACGTACCATTTCTCAAACTTCCCATAAGCCAAAACAACAAAGAATTTAACACATTATTATTTAGGTTTATGCTATTGGTTTCTTTTCACATCATTATTTATTTTTCATTTGTTTTTTAATTCATTCACACAATAATTATCTTTTGCTAATTTTCCTTCATTGCATACACAATTAATTTCCCATTCAATGTTTGAAATCATCAATGAATCCATTATTAAAGTATTACGTATATTTCATTGTAGTTTATCTCACATTTATTATTTACTTATAACATTGATATCTATGTTAATATTAATATTTATCTATGAATCATTTCAGTCATTTTCTTGAGTTTATAATCATTTGCTTAAACAATATTCACTTTTTACTATTCAACTTAATTACTAGCATTTCAAAATAAGCATTTCAAAAATATTAACTTAGGTTAATAACATTCCTTATACGTTTTAAATTTTCATTTATAAATATATGTCCATTTTGAAGCACTTTGTTATTAAGCTTTTATTTGTATAATATTCTATTACATATTTATATTAACATTTCAACTTTTAAACATTTCATGTAAGTTTTACATATGCTTTTTCAGAATGTAACTAAGTGTTATACAAATTATTTTATTCATTTTAGCTAGCAAAAATATTCAATAATTTACATCTTCTTAATTTTCTTTATCTTTTGATTTACACGTAACAAATCTCTAATTTCTTTATAGTTTCATTAATCACCTAGCTTCTATTATCTTATTTCTCATTTTAGAAGCTTCCAACTATTAAAATAATTAAGATTTCATTTCATCACAATAATTAAAATCCCTAATTTATAAAAACTTAAGAACTTAATACCGGGTTCCATTTCAAATCATTTCGAAATAATATATATATATATATATATATATATATATATATATATATATATATTCATATCTTTTATATATATAATCATACTTTAGAAAATAAAATTAAAATTTGTTCATCAAGACAAATGTGTAGGAAAGCTACTACAGTGGTCTTCCCGCTTTGAAACTCGAAAATGAACGTCAATGATGTCACGATTATCATCGAAACTATATTCTAGCGAAAGAAGAGGGGAATATAGAACTTATTTCCCTTTTAAAATTCTTAAAAACATTTCTTTCAAAAAAATATTTCTATCAAAATACTTACAAATATACTAATATTATCTTTCCAAAATCTTTGAAAACCAATTTCAAAACTCCGGAACTTAAGTTCTCAAATTTCCAATTAAATTCATTTTATTTATAAATCATATTTTGCAACCAATATTTCTAAAATTTCACTTCCTAACAAACAAACATATCATATACAACTATATCCAGTTATAAAAATTATTCCTTCATATACAAAATATAATGCTAGGTAAAATTATTACATTTACCTATATTTCAAAAACAATATTGTGTTGATCTGCCCTATTAAGTGTTTAGAAATCCCTATCGATGTCATAGCATTCTATGTACCAACAAGAATTCAAAAATACTCAACATAACAAATTAACATAATATAAAAGTATTTTTATTTAACTAACAAATACGCTCTCTCATATATATACTTCAAACTCATTCTAGGTTATTAATAACCCTATCTTTAATGAGTTGACCCGAATAGGCTAAGGTATCCATAAACCAAAGCACTAATACCAACTGTAATGACCCACCTTTTTGGATGGTTTAAATCGACAATAAATCACACATGTATAACTCAAACCATTCAAAAGGGAGGATTGTTAATGGAGTGAATAAGAAAATAAGAGAAAAGAAGGAAAAACAAAACATAGAATATCACAGAGAAATGACAAAATATAATAATCAAATAAAGAGTTCATGAAGCTGTTATATAATATACATTTAATTACACAAATTTTACAACAATCAGAGTACAAACAATGACAAATTAATAATGACGCAGTGGAAAGTTACTAATAATATAATATACCAAACTCCCTCTTCGTCCTCAAGAAATAAATTTCAACACTGAAATGCATAGGATGACCCGAGCGTAATAAAAAAACAAAACACTCGAGGAAGAACTAAAAGATCTTATGTAAGTTAAATCAATAATAAGTAAATATGAGTGTAATGGCTTTAGAGATGTTTACAGGATTTTACATCTTCTATCCAGTGTATAACGTGCGTGCAATAACTTAAGAGATGTTACGGGATTTCCATCTCCAAAAGATCCATTAAACTATTCATATGTAGTAATATACGTTATATATATAATGTCTATCACTAAAGTAAAGTATTAAAATAGCATTAAGGCGTTACCCATATCCCCCTTAATACATTTTATAAAGGTTGTAATCTATAAAATACTGTAAACTCCACCATATCGTGGGCTATCAGGAGCACTCCATAAGTACGGCAAAAAAAATCATAGTGCGCTCGATATGGCATATGATAGGGCACACGAGGCTATACCTGTGCAGTTAAAGCGCTCGACAGATTCAATGCGGCGGAGGTGCAAAAAGTCATAGCGGGGATACAACGAGAATATAGTGGGATATGGAGGATGACTCTAAAATATCGTATAAAACTTGTACTAAATGTTTTTACAAATATATATATGGTAATTAAATGAAAAATTAACATTCAATTGAATTATAATTAATACATAAATAATTTTAAATAAAAATAAGTTTAAATATACTGTAAGTAAACGTAAAACTGTTATATAATATAATTTAATTTAGTAGAACATTAGAGTATTTTCATTTCTAAAAATATATTAAAAATTCAATTGAATAATTTAATTTCATAATTTTTATAATGTATAAATGTCATTTTCCAATTCATTTCTTTTAAACAAGATATAGCGGAAATAGCGGAATATAGCGGCAACAAGGAGATATAGCGAAAATAGCGGGGCTTAAAGCGGAAAGGCTATATTTGGGGCTATATGGAAAAATCATAGCGGTAGAAATCCGCTATAAGATATAGCAAGATTATAGTGGGGTAATAGCAGGACATTAACTGCACTGGGCTATACATAAGATTGGATTCTACCAGATTGTGGAACCAGGTTGGTGGTAACGTATAGCCACAGCTACCGTCCACCTCGAACAACACTTAACCATAATCAAATCGAGCATGGCCACCAATCAAATATAAAGTAACGGATATGGTATCAAAGAAGCATGTCCAATAGGAGGAGTGACCTCACTTGGCCTGGTTATGGCTCCTAATTTTAGGTATGTAAAGCTGACCTAAAGGTCAAGACCGCGTTCTTACCTCATATCAGTAGCGTTCGTCAAACCATCCTACTTCGTTATGGATTCTCCACCATATATATAGATTTTAATGTGGTTTGGAATTGGCAAAGAGTATGATAATATCCGACCTTGGTCGCTTTAACAACCAATCGTTATATTTTTCACACCGTGGTCATTTGAAACATTCTAATAATAAATCTAGAAACATTTTATACCTTCACATCAAGATATCCATTTACTCATTCCAAAATTATAAATATATTCATAAATACCGAGGAAGATTTCTTTCAATCAATTTAGAAAATAATTTATATCTCTCTCTTAAACCATTTGTAAACTATTTATATGCTTTAAAACCATTTATAAAGCTATTAATAAATTCCAAAATAGTTTACAACTCTTCTCCTTTTCATAAACTTCTACGCAAATTCCTTTAAACGCTTTCAAATCCCTTTATACAAGTTCTTTTATAAAACCCTTTATAAAATTCTTTAAAACCTTTATAAACTCCTATATAAAACAATTATAAAATCTTTTATAAAATCCATTATAAAATCTCTTACAAATTTTTTTAATTACTTACAAAACCTTTTACAAAATTCTAAAATCTTTACAAAAAAATATTTTATCTATTAAAGTTATTATAAAAGTCAATATTTATTATCTTAAATCAGAACTATATTTATTATATTAAATTAAATTTTAAATATATATATATTTAAAATATATTAAATATTTTATTAAATTAAATTTTAAACTATTTAAAATACAGGAAAATAGGCACAAAGACAAACATAAAAAAATTAGGTTGAAGGACAACAAGTTTGTTTTTTAAGCTAAAGGATAATGCTAGTTATAACTAGCATTTTATTTAGTGTAAAACTGAATTGTTACTCAGAAAATTCTCCTTCCGTTTAAGCCATAAGACCTCAAACAAAGGATGGATCTAGATCAGACCTTTCGAAGAGATCGAAGGGATGCAGTCGATATTATGAAGCGGCTCAATACCTTTCATGGAGGAAGTGGAGTGTCATTCTATAATGTTCAAGAGGTCCATACCCTCTGGAGTAGGCAAATATGAGGAAGCAAGAACATATGACCTTACGGCAACCTTTTGGAAAGCATAATAATCCTTTCGGGCCAGAAAATACATCTACAAGACGCCTTCCGATGATACCGAAATGTTTAGGTAAAAGCATTGTTCATAAGTCAACAAAAAACAACCTTCCGCCATCATCCAGGGAAAACGCAAATTTTGGCAGCAGTCAAGTAAGGAAAAGCAACCTTCTAATGAAGCCAAAGGGTTTACAAAGGCTATAAACATTCTGGTGCCTTCGAAAGGTTCACATGCTGTGCATATAACAAACCTTCTGGTAAAGGCAATAGGTTCCTAAAATAAGTGAAGGGAAGACCCTTCGGCAGCATTTAGCAGACCATGATGATACATAATAAACGAAACTTCTGACAATAACGAGAGACCTACAACCATGTACAAGGAAAAAATATTCCGGCAAGACCGAAAGGTTTGCAACTGCATACAAGTGGCAACCTTCCATATAGGATGAAGGCATAAGGTCGGAGGGAGTGCCGCCTACGTCTATAAATAAGACGCAAGGGGTCATGTTTTAGGGAACTTTTCTTTTCATTCGATAAACTTGTGACTTCTTGGTCATAATTTTGTAACCCTAATTAGGGATCTAATTTGGAAAATTCAATAAAAGTGAAGTCTTATTATGGATGGAAAGGGAAGTCTTCTAATTACATGAATCGTTTTATTAATTACTTATCTCTTTGCTGTTATAACACTGATTTACAGGATCAGTTCCTCCGAACGGTTCAGGTCGATAAGTCTGAAGATCGGTTGATTGAAGCTATCATCTTGAGCTATGAAAGATTTTTAGTTTTCTGTTATCACCCTTCGATAGGGTCGACAGACAATTTGGAATAATATAAGTAATAATCTTCCGGAGTTACCGGCGTTGCAGTTGGAATTCTTCAACTAAAGTTGGTAGATATTTATATTCTAGTAGTAATCAACCACCCACAGTTATTAACCAATCAATCAAGCCCTTAGGGATAGTCTAAATGCAAAAGTGTGTAGCTTGATCCAGCAGCTAGAGTTCTAGTACCACTCGACCAGATTAAGACCAACTTCGTAGAAGTGATAAAACCTTTCGACAAGATCAAAGGTTCTCACATATCACCCAGGATCCTTTTCTTTACCCTATTGCTAAGGAAACCAATCACTCAAACCTTTCGAAATTGCTAGAGTACAACTTTAGAAGATAATATTGGGTTAATTTTCATTTGTGTTATAAAGAAAAAGCTTCATGATGGTTCAAAAAAGCCTACTCCTAGTAATAAACCTTCTACCTACATTTTACTATTCAAATTAACATTCCCTTCACTTAACCAACCTCCTCTCTACTATCGAAGCACTGTTTAGGGTATTGACCAAAAATCTGGTTAATATTTTTAATGCTAGAAGGAGGGCTCGAACCTCCGACCTTGTGGTTAACTACCCCATTTCCTACCTGGGCACTCTTTTAGGACTCATTAACTTCATTTTTTGAACCGAAAAGGTTTTACTTTGGATATAAGACTTACAATCCATCTGAATACAATTAAAAGATAAGGTACGGATTCAATACTCGAAACAAAAGAAAGCTTTTGCAGGGAAAGATCAATTCACGGATCAACAGAACCTCTGGACATAGGTCCTAATTATCGAATAAATTATAGCTAGCCCTTACTTGAAGAGTAAACCCTTCACTTTTGAGCTTTACAAGACATTAAAAGGGAAAAATTGGATTTATTCTATAACTTATGGAAATGGAATATCAATCGGGTCAGTTTGAAACTAGTCCCAACCTTTGCTTCAGAAAAAGAAAGTTCAAGGAAAGAGGATATACTTTGACAAATGAGAGGGACCATCCGTCGTATTCCTATGGAACTGCTTTTAAAAAAGAAAAGATAAAGGGTTATGAGAATCCTGCACATAAATGGAATAAGATTGTAAGTGAAGTCCACCACTAAAGGAAAAACCATGGATGCATAGAAGAGTTCATAATTAAAGGACTAAAGGCAGTAGATGAATCGCTAGATGGGAATATAAAGATTACCAAGAAAATTTCCAATTGAAATCTTAAGATTAAGGGAAAACCCCTTGAAGAGAACCGACTAATCATGAGAAGAAAACTTGCCCTCTAGGAGGAAGTACATAAGCCGTGCCAAAAAGAAGATCAGATGTCGTAAAAAAATGAGATCATACTATCATGGCCGAAAATGCCTACATCTGGACAAAGAAAGAAGCTGAGTTGAAAGCCTTCTCGAGGAAAAGAAGCTAGAATGTGAGAAGAATAAAAAAATTACGTTGCAACTTTTGCCTGATAAAAGGACATGAAATAAATCAATGGTCCTACACCTCCGAGAACAAGAAAAACTCAAGCAGTTTGTGAAGGATTGAACGGACCGAAGAATAAAGACTCTATTATCAAAATAAGAAAAGTCTACATGGTCGAGAGTGAAATTCTCCTTAAACCTTGAACTACCTAAAATTGTAGGCTGCCAATAATGGTGGAAAGCCCTTGGTCACGCCAAGATGGCCAGGTCAAGGCAACTTCTAGAGGGAGGGCGTAAGCCTTTAGCTGCGCCAAAGTCAGAAATGGCCAGGTTAAAGCGGCATAAGCTCTTATCCGCATTACGCTATGGCCAAGATAAGATGCCTCCTGGAGGGAGGACGGGCAATCCCTTGGTTTCGCCACGCTATAGCCTATCCAATATACCGACAAGCCCTTAGCCGCGTCACGCTATGCCAGGTTAAGTCGCCTCCTGGAAGGAGGCCGGGTAAGTCCTCGAGCCATGCTTCAAAATAAGTTAGCCGAGTGCACCGAAAACCCGGATGAAATATCCGGCGGACTAAAAAAAGTCCATGCCTGAAGAAGGCACTGCTAGAAATCGGCATCGCTTAAAATAGCAACCACCAAAGATGTCGGTATATTCAATGATGACTAACAACCTGAAATAGGCTCTGCTTAAATAAGCATAAAATCGGACAAAAGAATCCTCGTCTAAAATAGGCCAAAAGAAAATGTCAAACGAACAAAGAACACTTGGGTCCGAGAAAGATAAAGCATGCAAGACATCTTCAAAGCCTAAGGACGGCATATTCAATGGAAAAAATTCGAGAGAATTCTTCTATTTCTACCAGAAATTGTATTCTTGTCTTCTATTGTTAATTACTAGAAATGGTATTCTGGACTCTATTATTAATTGCCAGAATGATATTCTGGTCTTCTATTATTAATTGCCAGAAATGGTATTCTGGTCTTCTACCATTAACTGTTAAAAATGGTATCTTGGTTTTCTATTATTAATTTCCAAAAATGGATTTCAGGACTTCTATCATTAATATCTAAAATGATGCTCTAAATTGCTGCTATCGAATGTTAGTAAAGAATATTATGATCAGCAATTATTTATTACCAGAGGTTGTCTATTGAACTTCCTTATTTACGCAGAATTGGATTATTGGCCTTCTGTCACTCATTATTAGGATGCACACTCCCGTTCTTCTAATACTTATTACCAGAAATGATACTCTTGTCTTTCATCATTCGTTATCAAAGAATGATATTCTGATCTCCCAATATGAAAATTCTAAGAGTGGCATTTTATTCTTATATCACTTATTACCAAGAACAGTAGTTCCGTTTTCTATTGCTCATCGCCAGGTTAAGTCTCTAGTCCTTCATTATTAACTGCCAAATATGGGTGAATTTCTGGTCTTCTGTTAATCATTTGGTGTTGTACAAGGAATTTTGGACCTTGATACTTAATTATCACGTACGACTTTTCGGACTTTCGCTGTTTATTCCACAATAAAGATCTCAGTCTCTTACCAGCAAATATAAGTTTCTGTCCTTATGCCATTCATTAGGGAAATAACACTGATATACCAAAGAACGACTGCCATATTATTTTAATATTTCTTAATACCCAAGTCTGGATCCAATGACATCTTGTAAGAGTCCATCATTAATACTAAAAGGATTGGATCCCGATGCTACTGATTATTAAAAGCCCTAATCTAGATATGAAATCTTTGGACTTCTACTCAGATAATTTGACCCAAGTCAAAGAATATTCTTAGGAAAAGACAACTGCCAAAAGAATCTTCTAAAGGATACTTCAAGCTTTTTTATTCTCAGATTCCCTCGATAACGAGGAATATATCCAAAAGCTACCATGTTAAGATCTCAGCGATAAATGTCCCCTCGGGGTCTTTATTGAATGAATGTTGGATTTCGATATTTAAGTGTAGCTCAAAATTAGTTATTTCCAGGAATGCCGAGCAAGTAAAAGGAGCTAAATCTACAATCATCCCCCATTATAGAAAAAGAAGAGACCTTAACATTTTGAAGGAATTCCTTTTTATATAATTGCCATAATGATTTGCTAATTTAGGCAAATGATGCTCTTCAGGTTTGTTTGTCAATTTCTAGCTAACACTTACAAAATATTAGGTGCTACGTGTTCCACAGAAAAGTCAGGACAGCAGGGGATTCAGATTCACTCAATCAAGAGAAAAGTCATGGACTAAAGCGAAAGGTGCAAAAGCACATCAATCATCGAGGGGAATGTCTGAATCAGAGACAAACAAAGTGTGAATGAAATGTAGCAAAACAGGTAGTATTTACAATATTATAAACATCACATTACGTTATGCAACACTGTGTTATTAGGGTATGGAGAATATATCGTATATATTAAGATACTTATGATTTGGTTAGCCGTTCATGTGAAACTAGTAGACATCATGAGATTGGCACTTTAAACAAGATTACCAATTACGAGTTCTAAAGATTTATGGTACCAAGCTAAATTTTGAATTCTTATTTCCAAGATGAACGCTCCAAGTTGAAAATTAGTACAGGATCCATTTACTCTGTATTTCTCTATACTAAGTCATTTTTGAAGAAGGTCTTCCCCTATTAAGCATGTCGACTAGGTGGGTCACTTAAGGCAACTTGAGCTAAGAGACAGATGATTTGGGAAACATAGTACAAACTAGCTAAACATAAGATGAGGACAACTACATGTCGCATGTTTATAATTATCCCTCCGGTTTATATAAAATGGACCTAAGGGAAAATTTGAAAGCAAGCTTATACTGATAAAACCTAAACCATTCTAAAAAGATATAATAATAATAATATGTCGAATCAGAACTGTTCTTTGCAGATTTCCATTGAATAAGGTTTAACCAAGAATTATTTTCAAAATTGAAAGTAAAGTAGTAATCATATAAAAAGACAAAAGCCATTAATGAATTCTAAAGAACAGAAGAGCGTCTTATTTTTTGCACCAGAATCAATGACACGATCCGTTCATCTTCTTCCTTCTCTCTCTTCCAATTTTCATTATATAGGAATTTATCTCTAAAAACAACAAAACAATAGAAAAAAGAATCAATGGCCGCTTGCAACCTTCATCAGATTCATCCCGATTTCATCAATGCGGAAGCACCCCATTGTTGCTATTGCTTTGTATTAAGCATGTTAAACCTTTCACAAGAAGCGGAAGAGGTTACTAGCGCACGATCCAGTAATGCCATTCACCCACAACCAAATTTTCCTAATCCACATATAAAAGCAACGTACTCTATGCTTTTCGACCTGGCCACGAACACATTTTGGATTGATTTAGCCATTTGGGATGTCACGGGAGAAAATCCTGCATTAATAGCTTATTCTGCATATTAGCCAATATTGGTTGAGCCCATTGTCATCAATCCCATCGACTCAGCTCCAAACCTTCTACCTTTTCAGGTGGGCTGTAAGATAAAGAGAAGAAGTCATCTTGCTATTTTGTGGTCATCTTCGATGTTTAATTCTAGGATGCTGTAAAAGTTTATTTTGAAAGTGCAATATGAAGTAGTATATGCACACACACACACACACACACACACACACACACACACACATATATATGGATATTTGGGTGTTTAGTTAAATTTCTTAAGTTATGTTATAAAGTTGAAAATGTATTTATGTATTTGTTACTTACTCATGTGATATTTTGAAGAACATACAAGAATCAGAAGGTTTAGGACTTTCTAGTTCCAATGAAAGCTTGTTGTCAGAAGGATTAAGCATTAAGCTAATTAGACCTATGACAATAAGAAAAATTAAAGTTGGAATACTCTCTGATCCCATCGGAAGGTTTAGTGCTGCAACTTTAATTCCTTTCAGGGAAACAAAAAAACACTTTAGATTGCTAAAAAAAGAATTTGAATGGATATCAGGTCATGTAATTAACCTGATGTAAGGAGCAGTTTTAAATCTTACAGAAATGATGATGAATGAAGGAGTAAGAAAGATAATCTAAAAAATTTAAATCAGGTTTGGAAAATAACTTCCTTATTTGGAGAAAGGCCAAATTACTTAAAAGAACTCTTTTATCTGCACTTGAGATTTATGTTTGCAGGAAAATGAAGATGAGAACACCATGATTCTCGGAGAGGATGACTTGAAAAATCAAGAGCAACCCTTCGCCTGGGGGAGGGAAAATGTTACTCAGAAAATTCACATTCCATTTAAGTCATAATAACTCAAACAAAGGATAGAATGAAAAGGATCTGGATTAGACCTTCCGAAGAGATCGAAGGGATGCAGTCAATAATATGAAGCGGCTCATGACCTTTCATTGAGGAAGTACAGTGTCATTCTACCATGTTCAAGAGGTCCAACCCTCTGGAGTAGGCAAACAGGCGGAAGTAAGAACATATGACCTTATGGCAACCTTTTGGAAAGCGTAATAATCCTTTCAGGCCGGATAATACATCTACAAGACGTCTTCCAATAATACCGAAAGGTTTAGGTAAAAGAAGTGTTCATAAATCAACAGAAAACAACCTTCCACCATCATCTAGGAAAACGCAACTTTCATCGGCAGTCAAGTAAGGAAAAGAAACCTTTCAATGAAGCCAAAGGGTTTACAAAAGCTATAAACCTTCTGGTGCCTTCGGAAGGTTCACATGTTGTGTATATAACAAACCTTCAGGTAAAGGCAACAGATTCCTAAAATAAGTGAAGGGAAGACCCTTCAGCGGCATTCAGAAGACCATGATGATACACAATAAACAAACCTTCCGACAATAACGAGAGACCTGCAGCCATGTACAAGGAACAATCTTCCAGCAAGACAGAAAGGTTTGCAACTGCATACAAGAGGCAACCTTCCGTATAGGACGAAGGCATAAGGTCGGAGGGAGTGCCACCTAAGTCTATACATAAGACCCAAAGGGTCCTATTTTTGGGGACTTTTCTTTTCATTCGAGAAACTTGTATCTTCATGGTCATAATTCTATAACCCTAATTGGGAATCTAACTTGGGAAATTCAATAAAAGCGAAGACTTCTTATGGATGGCAAGGAAGTCTTTTGATTCTGTGAATCATTTTATTAATTACTTATCTTTTTGCTGTTATAACACTGTTTTACAAGATCAGTTCCTCCGAAAGGTTCGGGCCGATAACTCTGAAGGTCAGTTGATTGAAGCTACCATCTCAAGCTATGAATGATATTGAGTTTTCTATTTTTGCCCTTTGGTAGGGTCGACAGCCAATTTGGAATAACATAAGTAATAATCTTCCGGAGTTACTGGCCTTGCAGTTGGAATTCTCAATTAAAGTTAGTAGATATTTATATTCTAGCAGTAATCAACCACCCGCGGTTATTAACCAATCAATCAAACCCATAGGGATAGTCTAAATGCAGAAGTGTGCAGCTTGATCCAGCAGTTACAATTCCAGTACCTCTCGGACATATTAAGACCAACTTCCTAGAAGTGATAAAACCTTCCGACGAGATCAAAGGTTCTCACATACCGTCCAGGATCCTTTTCTTTACCCTATTGCCAAGGAAACCAATTCCTCAAACCTTTCAAAATTGCTAGAGTACGACTTTAAAAGAGAATGTTTGATTAATTTTCATTTGTGTTATAAAGAAAAAGCTTCATGAAGGTTCAAAACAAGCTTAGCCCTGGTAATATACCTTCCGTTCGAAAGGTTAAACCTTCCGCCTGCATTGTACTATTCAAATTAACATTCCCTATTACTTAACCAACCTCCTCTCTACTATCGAAGCATTATTTGAGTGTTGACCAAGAATCTAGTTAACATGAATATAATGCTAGATATAACTAGCATTTTGTATAGTGAAAAAGTTGAGTATAATGCTAATTATAATAGCATTTGTCCTTCGGCCTAAAATTGAAACTTGGTTTTCTTCAGCCTAATTTTTTTTCAAAGTTTGTCATTTTTCCTAATTCATATATAAAACTAAATAAAATTATAAGTTAGAATCTTAAGTTTACCTTTAAAACCATATATTAATTTATAATTTGAAGCTTTAAAACATATAAAATAATATATTTTCCAAATATAACTATTTTAAATAAAACCATTAAATTAAATTTAAAAATCAAATTTATAAATCAAACATACTTTAGCATTTAGAAAATAATTTAAAACTGACCAACAGTGTTCGTATATAGTTTTCTACCCTATGGTCAAGTGATTTGGTATGTATCATTTCATCCCAAAATAGTTAAATTTCTTGGGTATATATCATTTCAACCTATATCCCGAATCAATAATTGCAAAATCAATCAAATCGCTCACGTATGTATCATTTCAACCTACTATAATTTTCCCCAATCTATAAGATCATTTGATATGTACACATAGTGATAATAGAGATATAAACATCCAGTGATTCCTTGCCTCGGTTGTAGAATGCTGCTATTTTCTTTGGGCCTGATGCTTTGGCCGACGTCTCCGATGATTTGCTACGGGTATTTTCAGCGTATGCTGGGTTGTTCGTTTCTCATGCTGAGGTTGAGCTGGCTGGTTGGCTAGTGGGATCTTGGTGGGATCTTGGTGGACAGTCAGTCAGTTGTTTGGCTAGTGGGATCTTGGTGGTCGGTTCTTTCGGCTTTAACCTTGAGAGAGCTCCCCAGGTAAGTTGTGGGTTGAGCTGGCAGGTGAGTTCATCTTCTCTGCTTTCTGCTTTGTTCCTTGTTGGAGAATTTGCTGCTGTTGTTTGTTCATGGGCTGATGGTGTTTCTTTATTGATTATTAGCCATGACACGCTTAGGTGTGTGCTCCCTGGCATGGTTGCTCAATCCGGGACTGGTGACATGACAGGACATATAGGCAGTGAGCGCTTCGTTTGGAGCGGTCAGTGCAGGTCTTTTTGTTGGTATTTGATTTACTGCCATTGCGAGGCCGATTCTGTGTCGTATATGGCTATCATGGGTCTTCATTCGATGGCTGATCTTTTGTGGTCTTTACGGAGAACGCTCTTAGCCAGGATCGAGTGGCTCGGGCGATATTCTTGGTCTGTTCGCATAGTGGTCTCAGATTCGGATCACTATGCGGAAAGCCGGGAATTTTGCCGGCTTTCCTCGATTCCCTATGTTGATCTCTCTGTTAGGACCATCGTGCGAACCACACCTATCGCGCGGGGCTGTATCATCAGTGACAGTCCGGCTTGGGTTAGGTTCCTACAACACCGTGGGTTGCGTATTATCAGCAGCCCTACATATTTCCGATCTCTCCCATCTGTCGGGGTGTCTTCAGCCTCATCGTCTGGTTGCTGCTCTTCTTTTTGCTCCTTGCCATCGTCCTCTTGTTCCTTATCCATTACCATTCCGATGCTTAGCGAAGCGGAGATTGCGATCATTAATGATCGCCTCTCTCGCCTAACTAAGAACTCAGCTCCATCCAGATCTTCTCTTAGGCTTTCGGATTCGTTGGAGCCGGCTCAGGTCTCTGCCGAGACCATCCCTCGGGTATCGGCTTCCCGTGTTCATAGACCTTCTCGTCGCCGAACGAGAGGTCCCCTCACCACTCCTCGTTCTATCCGTACTCGCTCTATAGCGGCGACTGAGTAGACAGATCGGTCTGCTTTTTCATCGTTGTATCTTATTTGAGAAGGGTCTGTTCTGTTTTCCTTGGCTTGTCTTATTTTCCTCTGTTTTCAGAAATTCATGTCGAATTTTCTTTTCTGGAACGTTCGTGGTATTGGCAATGAGGCTTCTTGCGCTAGATTGAAGCGCATTGTCCGCAAACATACTGTTTGCTTGGTAGCTCTGTTAGAACCTTTTGTAGGGTCTGGAGAGATTACCAGGGTTGTCTTGTCGCTTGGGTTTGGAGGTGTTGTGTCCAATGTTTCGGGAAAGATTTGGATTCTTTGGTCCAAATGTTGTGTTGTCCACCCTTTGTTTGACTCGGACCAGCTTATCTCTGTGGTTTGCTCTGCTTCTCATTTTCCTCATCCTTTTCTTTTTTTCGACGGTGTACGCCAAGTGCGATAGGATGGAGAGATTATCCCTGTGGGATGATATTCTTCATCTAGCTGAGATGGGTTTTTCGTGCTCTGTTGTGGGTGGTGATTTCAATGTTGTCGCTAGTCAGGATGAGAAACTTGGGGGGGGCGGCCATTAACCGCTCATCAGTTTCTGATTTCAATTCGTTCATTGTGAGCTCAGGGTTCTCCGAAATTCCTTTTGTGGGATCGGCTTATACCTGGTCTAATAACCAGGAGGGTCCGAACCGGATTCTATCTCGGTTGGACAGAATTTTTGGGTCCCCTGATTGGCTCAATCTACCTTTTTCTTTCTCTACCTCGCGTCTTCATCGAGACTGCTCTGATCATGCCCCGTTAGTATTGCGATGCTTTCCTAGATCTCTCTCGGGGCCTACATCTTTCCGCTTCCTCAGTATTTGGTGTTCCCATCACTCCTTTCATCAAATTGTGGAGGAGTCGTGGTCCTCTCCTATATCAGCTTCTCCTATGGGGGCTTTTTCCCAAAAGCTGAAACGTCTAAAGGCTAGCCTTAAGTCCTGGAATACCCTGGTTTTCAGGAACATTTTCGACCGTATTAGAGCGGCCGAGGAGTTCCTTATTCTTGCCGAATCTTTGTTCGACGAGAACCCTTCGGCCGAAAACAGAGAGAATTGGGTTTCGGCCCAATTGGCTTTCTCTTCGGAGCTTTGTATCGAACACTCTTATCTTCGCCAAAAGGCAAGGGTAAAATGGGTGGTCGAAGGGGATTCGAATTCCAAATTTTTCCATTCTTCCATTCGTAAGAAAGCCAAACTTCTTTCCATTCGAGAAATTTTGAGACCGGATCTTTCTTTGGCGTCCTCTCCGGCTGAAGTTAAGGAGATCATATTGTCTCATTTTCAATCTTTTCTGGGTTCCCCCTCTGTGGCGGATCAGGATCTGGATATTCTCTCTTTCATTCCTAGATTGATCCCTTCTGAGGGGACCGACGTTTTGGCTGCTCCGCCAACTCCAGAGGAAATCCGTGCTTGCGTCTTTGCCCTTAGCAAGGACAGTGCTTGCGGTCCAGATGGTTTCAACGGTTCTTTCTATCGGAGTGTGTGGCCTATCATTCAGTCGGATTTTTGTTTAGCTGTCCAGCAATTCTTTGCCGGCAGTCTTCTCCCCATTAGTTGGTCTTCCACCAACTTGGTCTTAATACCGAAGTGTGATTACCCTCGGTCATGCGCGGAATTTCGTCCCATTAGCTTGTGTAATTTCTCCAACAAAGTTATTTCTAAGGTGTTGGCCACTCGTTTGGCTCCGTTCCTTGATCGTATCATCTCCTCCTCTCAGGCAGGTTTTGTGAAGGGTCGTCTAATCACTGATAACGTCCTGTTAGCCCAGGAACTGATTTCCCAGATTGACAGGAAGGTTAGAGGTTCTAATGTTGTTTTAAAACTTGATATGGAGAAGGCTTATGATCGTGTGTCGTGGTTTTTCATCATTAGAGTTCTGCGTGCATTTGGGCTTCCAGAAACCCTTATCGATTTGGTTTGGAGACTTATCTATAACTGTTGGTTTTCCGTCCTCATTAACGGATCGGCCAATGGATTCTTCAGGGATGGTAGGGGTCTCCGTCAGGGTGATCCTCTATCTCCTTCTCTTTTCGTGATAGCGGCTGAAGCTTTCATACGAGGGATCCACACCTTAACGATTTTCGGCCAGGTTCACCGATTTGGTCTTCCGAGTAGGTGCCCGCTCGTTTCCTCCTTATCCTTTGCGGATGACATAGTCATTTTCTCCAACGGTAACCGGCCGTCTGTTCGTCGCCTGATTCGCTTTATCCATTAGTACGAGCGATGCTCGGGCCAGCTCGTTAACTCGTCGAAGAGTTGCTTCGTTCATACGAAGGATATGGATCCTTCCAGGGTTTCCTGGGTCCATTCGTTCACAGGATTCAGGGCGGCTTCCCTACCGCTTCCATACTTGGGTATTGTTCTCTACAGGAGCCAGAAACTTAACGCCCTATTCGATCCTCTGACGGATAAAGTTAGGGGAAAGATCATTCGTTGGAATGCTTCGATTCTATCTCAGGCAGGAAGATTGGTTCTTATCAAGTCGGTGTTAGGCTCGCTGGGTACTCATGTCTTCGCAGCGATTTCCCCTACCGCCTCTTTCTTCAGGTCTTTCCAATCTTTGGCTTCTTCATTCTTCTGGGGGTCAAAGGTTGACAATCACCGTCATCACTGGGTCTCATGGGACGTGGTGTGTCACCCCAAGAACGAGGGGGGCTTGGATTGCGAAATCCTAAGGATATTTGTGCGGCTTTTGCTTGCAAGCTGTGGTACAGGTTTGGGACTAACGATTCCCTTTGGGCGAAGTTCCTCCGAGCCAAGTACCATAGTCTGGCCTCCTCAGGCTTTTTCGGATCTCCTTCCTTCGCTAGTGAAACTTGAAAGCACATGCAATCGGTCAAACCTTTCTTTGACTCCCACGGCGGCCAATCCGGTTGGGATGGTGGTTCGTTTTCCATCTTGAAAGCTTGGAGTTCGGCTCGTCTGTCATCCCCCGTTCTCCCTATATTCTCCTTCATATGGGACGCCATAATCCCTCCTAAAGTGTCTCTGTTCATGTGGCGAACCCTTCATAAGGGATTGTCAGTTGATCAGAACCTTCAGCGGATTGGTATTCCTTTTGTTTCCCGTTGCAGGTGTTGCGGCAACGGGAATTCGGAATCTTTGGATCATTTAATCTTTACCGGTTTCTCAGCCAGATCCTGTTGGAGTTATTTCGGTGATCTTTTAGGTATCAGAGGTAGCAACAACTCGTCGGAGGATTTACAGTTGACCTGGTGGAACGGAATCAAAGGTAAATCTCTTCGTTCTGTTGTTTTTCGCTTAATTCCTTGTCTGATCAGCTGGCACCTATGGTGTGCGCGGAATAAGGCAATTTTTGAGGAAACTCCCATGGATCCCGTCTCCGTTATTCGCCGGGTTAGGAATGATGTTTTTCTTGCTTTTCGAGGCAGACCTTTCAAGGGATCGATTAGCTCTCGTTCTGGCCATCTAGTGGCTCTGTTATCTATTTTCTGTTCTCAGCCTCCCAATAGGGCGGGAGTTGGTTGATGAACGTCCTTAAGCCAGTTGGCTCTGGCTTACCCGACTCCGTAATTCCCCCCCTATTTTTTCCTCTGATTTAGTGGCTTCTGTTTGCAGGCTCTGGTTTTATAGGTTTGGTATGGGGTCTGTTATTTCTTCTATAATGCTTGGATTTGGGTGGTCGCTATTCTGGTTCTTGTTTTAGCCGTTCTCTTTTTCGGCTGCCTTTGATGGATCTCATCCCTTTGTATTGTTTCCTCCTCTGAGAGGAACCTTCGGCAGCTATTTCCGCTTATTCTGATTTTGTTGTGTTTATTAGCGGCTTCTTCGCCGTGTTTTGACTTTTCGCCTTCTGTTGGCTGATTTATTCGTTTTTTCCTGTCTTATTTTGTTTTTTCCTGTTTCGGCTTGCTTCGCCGGGTTTTGGGTTTCTTTTACTGTTGTTTACCTGTCAGGCTTGTTGATAGCTAGTGTTGTTTATTTATATAATTCTTGTTTCGAAAAAAAAAAAAAGGGAATTAGGGTTTGACATGCTTGAGAAGAAACAGATACGGAAGGAAGGAGTAGAGGAGAATACAAGTACGTACAGAAAAATGAAAATAAGAGGCTACTAGGTTTTATAACAGCCCATGTATAGGCAGGGATGGATAAGAACGAATGGACATATCGAATTAGGTCGAAACGATAACAACATCCTGAAAAGCCCGTTTCGTTTCCGAAACAAAAATAGGTCATCCCATATATCAAAATATAGGTTTTCGATATTTTTAAACTCAATGGAACTGGTTTCAAACCCTGTTTCTATTGTATACAGAAGTTAGCTTTTTAAAATCAGATTATATTCATTTTCCCTTAATCGATTTCTACGCGTTTCGAGCCCACAAGATCAAACGATATGTCCGATCGCTATGAAACTTGAAATCCTACAATTCACTATTACGGATCCGATAAAGCTAGTTTCGTCGAAGTCTGAGACAGTGGCCAAAATGGCTAATTTTCACATTAATTTAATAAATTATTGTTGAATTTATTTAATCACCTTTAAATTCAAATTTAAACATTAACAATTTTATCATTCTTGATTACATAGAAAATAATAATCTTTTAAAGTTAAATATTCCATGTAAATTTCAATATTTAAACATTACATAAATTTCAACGTCCAATTGCAACTGCAATAAATTCATAGTTTGTTATAATTTAAATTCTGTCAAATTTCTTTTGTTTTTGATTTGAGTTCTTATTATTCAATCATCCAATACCATATGAATTCATTTAATATTAGTTTACATTTTATTACATTCATATTCTACGGTTATCATCTTAATTCATATTAACTGCAATATTTAATTACATTAATTTCATTTATTTCCAAATTAAGTTCAAATGAATTAAATAACAAAATAATAATTAAAGCAATTATTACACATTAGTAATTCAAACACATTTTCAAGTCTATTGTTTACAAACAAAGCTAATAAATTTAAGTACGCATTAATTTAATTCATATTCTATAATAAACCTATTTCAATTAATACATATAATTTCAACATTAAATCCAACATTTAATTTATTCCTTATTTACAATTATAACCAAATTAACTTTACAATTATTTCAATTGATTGAAATTACATGAACATAGTTGTCAATAACATTCAAACAACGTTATTAAATCATATTCTACTTATTTTTCTTATTAATAAATAATAAATTTTAATTTCTCGCAATATTAAATTTCGAAATTTTATTTAATTTAATATTTTTAATTATCAAAAATACGGGTCGTCAAACTTTGTTTTCATGGTGCTGAAACTTAAAATTCCAATCCTATACATTTGTTACCTCTTTTGAAGTACATAACTTTATTTTCTTAGTTATAAGTTTACTGTTAGGACTAAACCTAATAATTAGTTTCCTAAATGTGAACTTTTGAGCTCGGCAAAATGAGAACTAAAATTGTTGGGAATTGGATCATGTAGATTGGCCTCACTCTAACATTACTTGGCTTTTTCTTCCAGACTTTTATAGATGAGCAGGACGCTATAGCTCCCACCAGAGAAACGGGGATTGAAGGTTTATCACTCCGAATAGTTGCTACATTGTTAAAATTGATGGATGAAATAAAAAGCAATGATGACAATTTTTAATTGCTGCTACTAATCAGCCTGACAGCATTGATTCTGCCATTAGGCGGCCTAGAAGGCGTGACCGAGAAATTGAAATGAGTGGGCTAAATGTTTGCTTTATTATTTTTTTCTTCGAGACTGATATGTATGTAGATGTGGCTTGAATCGACCGCTTGACCACTTCATGCTTCTTGCTCTAACATGCAACACACTATCACCATGCCACCCTCACTTTTTTAGTATTGATTACTCAATGCAAATTATGACGATTCAGAAGTTTATTGTAATTACTTCATGATCATTTATTTTGTGATTAAGTTTATACTGTTAAAGTAGATATAAAATCAAGGCAAGGTTGGGACTTAAGGGTAAATATGAAATTCTTATGCTGCTTTGCATTCTCTTCTTACTTGTTCACTTGCTGTATATTTGAATATTGACTATTGTCAAATAATTCATATTGACTGAAGAGATTTTATTATTTTAGATAATTTTGTACTTTTCTATATGTGGAAATTCGGTCCACTTTTTTATGTTCTCAAAAATATATTTTTGAGGTCCTTCTATTTTTTGACGTGCTTGTTTTTTTGTAGTAAATATTTGCATTGAAATATTTGCCCTAGTAATATCTCCGTGGAAATATCAGTTTGGACATTTGCACTACAAATATTTGAGATTCTAAATGAAGAACAAGTTTGTTTTTATTTGTTTATTGCTTTTGTTTTGTGTTGTTGCACACAGAACATTGGAATCGCAGATATTTGCAGTGCAAGAAATTATTTGCAGTGAACTGATAATAGTTTTTTTGTTTTAAATAAAAAAATTAACAGTTATGAGAATATCAGCTTAATATGCCATATTCATAAACATTCAAAAAACATTAGATTCAATAGCCGTGGAATAAAATATTACATCCCTTCTAATATCGTTTTCAACAAAAGTTTTACAAATTTAAAATGCGCGACGTGACTTACATAGTTTTTATGAGATGGGTGTATGCCTAATTCTTTTTGAACCATTATGCGAGCTAAAATATTCGGCCATTATTTTACTATTAAACTAGCAAAGAGTGGGAAATATTTTTAACAAACAGTGTAAAATTATGATTAAACAAAACAAAATAGGAAAATGACAGATTTCCATCACATGTTTTTGTTATTCCGAGAGTGAAGGGGCAATTATCATAGAATTTCAGATGTGAAAAATTGAAGTAAGTTGGAAGCGTACAACTAACATGGACGTGAAGTGAAGTTCAAATCAAAATAATAAGTAAAACATAATTTAGTGATACATATTCATAATTTTATTAAATGGGCAGATTTATCGATCTTCATGTTAACTGATCTCATATGAATGCCATTTTAACGTTTTAATAATCGAGAAAGTTCTGTATTACAGAACTTTTAATTATTTATTGGTTATATAAAATAATGTTCCATCATATCTGTCGTCGAAGCGAAAAATGAAATTCGGGAGAACGCTGAAATGCCATTTCCATGCCAAACCCTTTAATTGTGGAACATAAATTGCTATTTTAATGTTTTGTTGGTTTGTTAATATATTCTGGGAAGGTCTTTTTTTTTCCGTTGATTTAACGACGAAAAAAAAAAAATGCTAGGAGGCCCGAAATAGGGACAAAAACCTGTGCGAAAAATAAATCAATGGTCCCCCTGAATTCAACCATTTCAATCCAACGTCCTATATTCTTCTAGCCTAAAACCGTACCTGTTTTTCCAGGCCTTCTAGCAGCTCCTGAAAAAAGGCTATTGATGAATGTAACATAATACTAGGGCCGTTGGTTTCGAAACATCATGGTTTCAGGGGTTCGAGTCCTACTTGCGTGCTGTATCATGTTGAATTATTTGTACTCCTGATTTACAATACTCGATAAATGGTTTCTTAAATGTTGAATGTAACAGTCATGATATAATTATCATGCTTGGCTTGCTTGCTCAAATCACATTGTGTCTATATAGGTTTGGAACAACGAGCTAATGTTACATTCATTGCAGCTACAAATCGTCCAGACAAAATTGATCTTGCCCTTTTAAGATCAGGTATCAATTTAAGTTTATTTACTCTAGTCTAGCCATATGTTCTCTTTATTCTTTGTTGTACTTAACGTTAAAACATTACTCAAGTTTAACAGATCATTTTATATGAGATAATGATGGAAAAGATGTTTGAGCAGGACGATTTGGTAGGCTAATAGATGTTCAACCACCAGATGAAACTGACAGAGAAGATATATTCCGCGTTCATATACGAAGAATATTACATGTCATATCGATGTCAGAATAAAAGAACTGGCTCAGCTTACTGAAGGCTAGACGGGTGCAGATATCAAGTAAATATGCAATCAAGCAGCTTTATCAGCACTTGAAGTATGTCACTCTACTCTTTCCTCTAATGTTAGTTTCATATCAATTATTTTCCCTTCTAAACGTTTTCTTCAAGCATAGTTATCATTCTGGGAGTCATGAATTGTTTGATATACACTGTCCTAATGGAAACAAAATAAATTGCATAGTATTAGGGTAGATATGAATAATTCATTGCCGTAGTTTTGAATTCAATTGATTCTCTTGGTCACTGACCAACTAAATTGTTCTGTTCCCAAAATATATATGTCCCCTCCTCGTCCAATCTCCACAATTCATTCATTGTTGACTAATTAATTAAATTAATTAATTAATACGATAAAATGAATGGTTGTAATTGTGTGGGACATGGAGCGCATGACTTTTGGAGACACGGGTTTCTAACAAAGAGGCCCACTATTTTAGACAGTTCTATTTAAATTGGCATTGACAGCGAGAATGAACACAAGTATGATGCAACAACAAAAACAACTAAGCCATTATTCTCAAACAAGTTGAAGTCTACTAAAGATGGAATCCAAAACTAAATAACAAAGTCAATTTAAAAGTAGTAATAACAATAACAATAATAATAATAATAAAACATGATAATAACAATAATAAAATAAAGTAAAATAATTAAAATAGTAATAATAATATATAATAATAATAAATTAAATTAAATTAAATTAAATAAAAATAAAGCTAAAAATAAAATTTAAATATGTAGAGAAACTAAAAAAACCACGATGATAATAATAATAATAGCGGTAATGGTTTTAATGGTATTAATAGTAATAAGGATCGAAGACCAAACAGTCTGTCTTATAATGCTACCAACTAGTCCTATAATCCAAAATATAATACTACTCCTACATTAACCCTTAGCAAAAAAACTACCAGCTCATGGTTCTGCTACGTGGATCGTTAATTTCCACGCGCTCCTGTCCGAAATAAGCTCTTCGAATATATTTCAATCCTTTTTGACTACTTCCTCGCATATCAATCTTGGTCAACATTAACTCTCTCTGGGCATTAGATTACTAAACATAAAAAATGAATTAAGATTACTAGACGCAAAAAATAAAAGGGTAATGTATGAAGATTACTAAACACAAAAAAGGAGATTACAATTATTGTATTATGTATTTTTTACATGTGGATTTTTGAATAATTTGGCTGCATGATTATTTTGACATGTGCAGCCTTTTAGAAAATGTTGGATATAACAGAAGTATCCATGAAGCATTTCAAAATTGGGATTGGGAAGGTGAAGCCAAGGAATTTCGATTTTACATGGAACTAGCTTTGCAGTATAAAAATGTTGTGATTTCTAATCGCAGTTACATAGCAGTGGTCCTTGATTAATCAACAAGAGTTGTTTTAAGCACTCGTTGAAAGTGTGTTGTATCAGGTAATTTCGTGCGACAATGTTTGGTATATTTGTGCTTTTGAGACGAACTAGATTGAAATTAGTTATTGTTTTGTGGAATGTGGAGCGATGTTTATTAATTCAAAGGGAACAATATATATAAATGTTCAAAATGAAATTAATTCTTCATTTTTTTTCCAAAATTTGGTGTTGCGTGTAGTGTTAGCAGTGCATATTTTCTTAAATAATTGTTGAGCTTTTGATCATTCCAATATTGATTACCCTTATTTGAAAGTGTATCAAGATTCAAAGAAGTTTATTTATCAAATTGAATCTGTTGATCACATTAGTGAATGCTGTAAAAATTGTCAAATATGCATCTGTTTTCAATATATCTCTGAACTTCTGGGTATGTTTATATTGCTTAAATTTTGCAAAGTACGAGAGAATATGATATAGTTGGGTTGCCTGATGAAAAAACAAAGGTATTCTGGACGCTTGGATACATTACGATATATTACAAATAAACAAAACCTTATAATTAGATGAAATATGGTTGGTTAAAGTACCAAATGCTGAATCAAATATTTTGGATCATCGACTGATTTAAAATGTTGTTCAATAACTGAATCCAAATATAAAATTTGCTTATGTAAATAAAGGCTTTCTTATTATTATTTTTTGTTTATTTTTTGAATCAAGTAGTTATTAAGGTGGAAGTTTTGGTCTAAGATATCAACCATGTGATTAGATAATTGGTTTCGTGCTCATTTCATCTATTTTTTAAACCGATAGAAACACACCCATGGCGCCTACTAGGACAATGTAAAACTATTATTTATCACATTCAATCGCTGCAATTATTTTACAGTGAGATTGATTGAATTGCAAAAAACAATGTTATTTAGATTTTATGATCGTTTGAATAACCACAAAACATTAAGAAAATATGAAAAAGAGATGTTTAATTTATGTTGCTTTTGCATGTAATCAAATTCCCTGTGATGCTTCCAATACAACATTTATATATTTTTCGCATTGTTTAAGTAGATATATTGGATCTAATTTTAATTGGTCATGATCAACGACCATTAGTTCATGTAACGATAGGAATAGGAATAGCAATAGCAATCTAAACATTTAGAGGTTTTCGACTTGAACTTTAAGACATTAAAACTAGCGTTCTATTCGAGTACAGTAACATTTTTGTTTAAAAAAAAAAAAAATCAAATTCTTGTGATTTCTAATTTATTTTGCTTTGATGCAGAAGATGTTAGCTTTTGTCATCTATACTAGAAATTAAATTGTGATGCAAGTCAACAATAATTTAATGAATTAACTTTTGTTGTTTAGCTCAAATGTCCAAAGCTTTAAGCCATCAGTATCGAAAAAATTTCGAGATGTAAATTTCGTATGAATGTCCGACGTCCGGTTCGGCCTGAAGCAATAAAACATCTAGTATGTGTCCGTTTGATTTTATTTAAAACATGAGTTATGACAAGAAAAAAAAAATATTGTTCGATATTTTTCTATTATCGCATATTGTCTGTCCGTTCTTTGACTCGTACGAACGATGTCCGAACTAAAATATTTTTTGATCTATGTTCGTCCGAATCTTTAATAGGACGGACAAGGAGTCCCGGACACATCTTCGTTGACCCATTTGCACCCTAAATTTTTTAGGAAGTTTCTGCAAAGCTGTATCCTACCTTTTCCAAAATTAAGGTGATAACATAGCCCTTTAAAATTAACTCACGTTCACAATAAAATGGTAAAAGAAGAAATACAAACCTGTGTTATTATAGAACTAAATTAGGTGGTGTTTCGCAAAAAATATTTCTGAAACATTTTGGGAGCAAGCCGGAGTAATATCCAAAGCCGTTTGAATAGAAAATTGTTGTAAAAGTTAACCTCATGCTATTGTAGTTTGGTACATTAGTGAAGCAAAGAATTCATGATAGTCAAAAGTCACTGGTAGGAGACGTTCGGAACCGTAAATAATTCGTCTGCATGTGGCGTTGAAAAGGCAATAGAGGCAAAGCAGAAACATTAATTGAAGTAGTAAAATAAATAAAAAATCATTTAGGCTTATATGCTGCCATAGTGGGAGGGGACAATGCAACAGAACAGAAGATTTGGATTGGACCGAAGCCCATCAACTCGCCTCTCATCTTCCTATTGCATGCATTATCATGCCCACTATATCAACATCGTAACTTTCACCGTTCGTTTCCAGGTAAGCAATAAATAAACCGACTGCTATCCTACCATGTGCAACCTTAGTTAATTAGTATTTAAACATAACATTAATTACTTCTACCAAATATGAGCTGATCTTGGAGTACTTTTCTATCATTGTTTTAGTTACGTTACCAAACTGAAATCCTTTTCGTAACCTTATTTTCAAATTTTAATTTTTGATGCTAACACAAAACTTTCAAACGTATAGTTACGTTCAGTAATCAATCTGTAAATGGAACACGAACAAACATATTTAATGAATACAGTTGCTGAACTTCCCAGGCATGGGCGGAAGGTAGTTATAAAAGTTGTTCATGGGTCCCCTGCCTTATCCTTGCTCTGAACATGGCAGTTAATGATTCATCTTGGTACTTGTACACCATTCAGTTATCTTGATTCTATTATTATATGTACATGTCAATTTGTCTTTTAGTTTTTTAACTTCCTTTTCGATTTGGACTTGTTTATCTTTCTTGTTAAGCAACATGCATGTATATAATAGAACATTAATAACCTTTAGAATTAGACGGTTTAATAAATCTTGATGTATGTATTTACTTACTTACTACTTGACCTTTCGTATTCAACTTAACCTTTGCTAGTTACAAAATATCTCATTCTTTATCTCTTCTACAAAAAAGATCATATTATTGATCTGTGGTTGTTAATATGATAGTTTAAATTAAAAGGTGAATTATTATGTAACCATGTTAGAGGAGAAAATATACATGCGTTCCCACTTGTAACAAACTACAATATAATATAAATAATCACGTCGCATTCATAAGACTGAAAAAAAAAACTAGTTTATTGCCCCATTCTGTTTTAATATTATAAGATAGTTGAGTTAAATTTTCAATGAACTGTGAACCTGACCGCTTTCTTGGTATGTAGATATGGTAAGCAATGCAGAGACAAACAAAGATGATGCAATGTGAGATAATTTCTGCTTAGCATCTCAACTGCTTATCTATGGCTGGCTAGCTGGTCATACTTGCATGCTTGTTTGAGCACAGCATCTATTGTTGATACTTGGATTCCCTGTTTTACTTTTTAAATTGAATGTTTTCTGTTAAATATTAATCATCATCAATCTGAGGCATAGGCATACGTATTAAATGGCTTTGTATTTTTTCTATATGCACGCTGATTTCAGTTATAATACATGTTGAAGGCTACCGATCCAATGGGAAGGGAAGGCTAGACGATATACACACGAGGCATTCCATTTTGCAGCGCTCCTCCAGGCTTTGATTTCCACTATACATCCCTGTTTAAATAATAGCTTTTTTTTCCTCACCTTCTACTAACTCTATTATTTAAATGGAGATGCATGACGGAAACCAAAAGACCACGAGGAATGGTGCAAAATCAAGGTGTTATTGAACGCTGCTCTATATATATATGTACATATAAGCTGAACCCAAAGCACACGGGTTATTGAAGTACGAGATCCACTAGTGAAATCACCTTTTATGCCCGAGATTGGCCTCCATCAATCGAAGACTTCCAGAAATAAGTCATTAGTTAGTTGATCCTTATGTGTCCTGGCATGTGACCACTTGAGCACCCATAGCATGGTCGTGGTTATAGATCTCTCCATATATCACATATTTTAGAAGTAAAGGATTTCATTCATGGTAAACTGGTTTAAGATAGCCAGCTCGTCAAAATAACCAAATTTCAAAATAACAACAACAACAACAACAACAATAATAATTTTTATTACTAATAAAGAGAATTCATTGAATAGATTTACTCGTTATCGTTTTGACAAATATAATCTTTTACATCACATAGAGAAATAGTATTCAAATATGGAGATGTAACATGTTATTTTCTAAGTACAACTGTTAATCACCATTGAGAACCATGATATACGTCCATAAACTGAAGTATCCTAGTGTTCTATACTGTACGTAATTTGGGTGGGAGTTCATCGGTCGAAATCTCTTCTGATTCCAAGTGAGTACGAAGAAGTTATTGTAGTATGAAGAAAAAAATAGCGGCTTCTACCTAGAGTGAGTTCAAATATGTAGATATAACATGTTATTTTCTAAGTAAAACTATTAGTCATCATGGAAAACTGCGGTGTGCTTTAAAGATATGAACTATCCAAGCGTTCCATATTGTCTGTAATTTAGGTGGGAGTTCATCGGTTGAAGTCTCGCCTGATTCCAAGTTAGTATGAATAAGTTAATTTAGTATGAACAAAAAAATTGTGACTACTGCCTAGGCGGAGTCCAAATATTGAGATGTAGCATTATATTTTCTAAGTACAACTGTTAATCACCATGGAGAACTATGGTATACGTTCACAAGCTGAAGCATCCGAGTGTTCCTTATTGTTCGTAATTTAGGTGGAAGTTCATCGGATGAAATCTCGTCTAAATTCAAGTTAGTATGAAGAAGTCAGCACGGTCTGAATAAAAAAATAGAGGCTTCTGCCGAAGCGGAGTTCAAATATTGGGATATAGTCTGTTATTTTCTAAATATAACTGTTAATCACTATGGAGAACTACGGTGTGCGCTCATAAGCTGGAGTATCCGAGTGTTTCATATTGTCCGTAATTTAGGTAGGAGTTCATCGGTCGAAGCCTCACTTGATTTCGAGTTAGTATGAAGAAGTTACTACAATCTAAAACAAAAAATTAGCAGCTTTTACCCAGGTAGAGTTAAAATATGAGGATATAGCATGTTATTTTCTAAATACAACCGTCAGTCAACCTAGAGAACTACAATGTGCGTTCAAGAGATGAAGTATCCAAGGGTTTCAT
This sequence comes from Allium cepa, assembly GCA_030765085.1. Taxonomy (NCBI): domain Eukaryota; kingdom Viridiplantae; phylum Streptophyta; class Magnoliopsida; order Asparagales; family Amaryllidaceae; genus Allium; species Allium cepa. The sequence goes on from CM060931.1 coordinate 343,028,425, forward strand.
ATTGTCCGTAATTTGGACGGGAGTCTATCGTCCGAATTCTCACCTGATTCCGAGTTAGTATGAAGAAGTGATTATAGTATGAACAAAAAAATAGCGGCTTCTGCCTAAGTGGAGTTCAAATATGGAGATGTAGCATGTTATTTTCTAAGTACAACTGCTAATTACCCTGGAGAACTACAATATACGTTTATAAGCTGAAGTATCCGGCTGTTCCATGTTGTCCGTAATTTAGTTGGAGTTAATCGATTAAAGTGTCACCCGATTACGGGTTTGTATGAAGAAGTTATTGCAGTTTGAATAAAAAAAATAGTGGCTTCTACCTAGTCGGGGTTCAAATATGGGAATGTAGCCTGCTATTTTCTGAGTACAACTGTTAGTCACCCTAGAGAACTACAGTATGCGTTCGAGAGATGAATTATCGAAGTGTTCCATATTGTCCGTGATTTAGGTGAAAATTCATCGGTCGAAGTCTCGCATAATTCCGAGGTAGCATGAAGAAGTTATTGTAGTATGAACAAAAAAAATAGTTACTTCTGCTTAGGCGGAGTTCAAACATGAGGATGTAGCCTATTATTTTTTAAGTACAACTGTTAATCACCATGGAGAACTACGTATGCGCTCATAAACTGAAGTATCCGAGTGTTTCATATTGTCGGTAATTTAGGTAAGAGTTCATCGGTCGAACTCTCCGAGTTAGTTTGAAGAAATTACTAGAATCTGAACAATAAAATAGACATTACTGCACAGGCGGAGTTCAAATATGGGGACGTAACCTGTTATTTTCCAAGTACAACTGTTAGTCACCATGGAGGACTACTGTAACAACCCAGAATTTTAGTCATTTGAAATTGAAATATTTGATTAATTTTAAATCTTGAAAAGTTAAATTTATAGATAGATAACTCGAATTTTGAATACAGCGATTTATTGGGTAATTAAATTTAATAATTGAAATCGTTTAAATAATTGAATCTCGGGTTTTAAGTTGGATAAATATGATTTAAATGCTTATTTAATTTCTATTAAATAAGAATAAAGATAATAAAACTTTTAAACTGGATTTAAAAGTGATTTAATTGATTTTGAAATTTACTCGCTTTAATTAACATATAAAAATAACCTCCTGGGGCACTACCACGGATTTCGACGAAACCAGTTTCATTGGATCCGCAATAATGAATTATAATACACCATTAAATTTCATGATGATCAAATGTATCGTTTTGCTGTGTGAGATCGAAACACATAGGATTTAATATTGAAAATTTAGTATAATAATTGAGTTCAAAAAGCTATCTTCTACGTACGATCAAATTAGGTCAAGAAACAAGCTCCATTGCGTCTGGAATAGCGGTATAACATATATAACGTCAGGCGACACGTCTCGATCAGGGTTTGAAATTATATAGCTTGATATTTGGAATTATATATATATATGTATGTATGTATGTATGTATGTATGTATGTATGTATGTATGTATGTATGTATGTATGAATATACCAACCCATGAATCACATTCAAAATCAGACCCGTATCTCCCATCCTTTCCCTCCCCCATTATTTAAATTCTACCAAGAGAAAAAAATACTCAACAATAAAATCCAAAACATATATCTTTGAGTTTGGGAAGCCAAGAGCTATCTATACACAGAAGCATTAAAGGATGCGGCTTCAATTTGGAGAAGTCGACAGTCATGGCTGAGCTCGGAAAAAATTAAGGTTCGATTTTTATTTGAAATGGTGATGCAATTGGGAATTTGGAGGTTGTATTTGGGTTCATCGTGCAACTTATAGCGGAGTTTCGGAGTGTGCAAGGTGATATGGGAGGTCGATCGTGGAGCAGTGGGTAAAGGGGGCTGTCGTCGCGTTTTTATGGGGATGGTCGAAGGTTAAATGGTTGGGTCGACGTGGTGTGGCTCTCGACGAGGTGAAGGATGGCATTGTTGGCTTGGTGAATAGTAGAGAGGTGGAGGAACAATGGTCGGTCAAAGGTGCGGCCACGGTGAAGTCTTGTACTGGAGCGGCAAATTCAAATTGGGCAGGAAGAGGGTATAATTGTAATTTATGGTTAATTATATAATTAGTGTACAAATTCTTAATTAAAAAAACTTTAATTTAATAATTGCATAACTCACTCATACGAGGTCCAATCGAGACGTGGATTTTTTGTTGCGCTCCTGATGGCGAAATCTTCACGATGGAACTGGTTTGGATGAATTTGGAGACTATTTAAATTTGGGCTAAAATCAGACGTCGTTCGATTTTAGTTCCAAACTGGAATGCTTCGGTGACAACAGAAATTTCGGTGAGTAAAACTCACCTTTTTGGTTAACGAGTATGATATGTAGTTGATAAAAATTGTTGAATGATTGTTTGGACGAATTACTATATTTATTTGTTGGTTTGGATATATTCCCACATATTGGAGTGAATGACCCTTTATATACAAATCCCGCCTCGAAGGAGTTGATTTATTTTATGATTATGTAACGTTTGTGACGCAAGGAAAAATCGGAGGGATCTAACAGGATTCCTCACAACTGTTGATTTTATATATATATGTGTGTGTGTGCGCGCGCGCGCGTGCACTAGTATATATGAGCTGTGATGGAGGGGAAACAGGTTGGAGGGATCCAACGGAATTCCTCACTATTGTTGAATGTTTTCAATAATATTCCTTTATATGGATTATTGAAAAATGAACCTGATTGTGGACATTATGGTCATAACGTCGTCATATGTTGAAAACTAAAAATAAGTAGTGCTAGAAAATCAATATTTATATTGGTTAAGTATTGGGTGGCTATTAGCCTCAAATTAGTATTTTAAAAAAACTATAAATTATTGTTTAAGTCGGAATTGGTTTTTGAGACGAGAAACGATTTCAAAATCTGGAATGAGTTCGGAAATATTTTGTTATAAGGATTAATTATTTAATTTTAGTAATATATTTTTAAGGTTATTTAATTATATTTATATTGTTTTAAAAGTTAATTAATTATAGTAATATTATTTTAAAGTTATTTATGTTATATTAGTATTATTTAAAGTTATTTGTTTATAGTCATACGGTTTTAAAGAATTTATCAAAATATTAAATGGTTAATTATTTCAAGAAAATTATGATTTAAAGTTAAAAATAAGGATTTATTAATAGGGTTTTGAAATAACTTATTATTATTTATAAAATGGTGAAGGTTAATTATTATTATTACTTAAACAATATTTTGGAGTGATTGGTTATTATTTTAAGATATTTTAAAGTTAATAATTTCCATTTATTTTTAATGCTCACTGTAAATAATAATAATTATTATATAATGATGTTTTGAAGTAAATGATTTTAATTACATATAAATGTTTCTGAGACCGTGAATGGAGGTTAAAGACTTGGATTTTATAAAGGATTTTATAAAATGGTTTGAAGATGCAAGGAAGGGGTATTTGCAAGGTGAAAGAGTTTATAAATAGTTAGATATTAATAAACGAATTTTAGAAATGGGTTTATAAATTCATGAAATAAGTTTATAAATGATTTTATGGATTTATAAAGGCTTTACAAATGATTTTGAAATGTACAAAAATAATTTATAAACGATTGGAATGTATAAAAGAATTTTATAAATGGTCCATAAGATTTATAAAATGAATTATAAATGTATTAAGAAGGATTATAAGGAATTTTATAAAAGATTCGAGAATCGAATAAACAGAAATCTTTCTAAATTTTATGGATATACTTATACCGTTGAGACGAGTATGTGGATATTTCTAAGTATTGAAATATAGGGATTTACGAGTATATCTTTGTAAATGTGTTTATATACAAGTAATTTACAAAATGGGTTTTATTTATAAAATGAGGCTAGTGATGGTTTAGGTGCTTAACCAATGTTGGTTTTTTCTATGAAATACATCCTTGATTGAATGTTTATTATTCGATAGTTAAATAACCGGCTACCGAAATTGGACCCAAAATGTAACTTTGGAAATATCTAGGAGAAACATATGAGTTATATGGCACAGTCATCCCTGATGATGCTATACTGTGCGTATAAATCTCGTTTCATTCTCCTAGGACAATGATAAGGAAAGTCGTCCACTAACGGTTAGGAGGTGATCTCCGATCTTATCTTTGACTATTTATTTCCTAAAGAACTGAGGTTGAGTTTACCGGGAATTATCGAATGTTGTTTCGAAGAGATAGAGATCAATTATGTTATCCGAAAACCACTTCGATCCAACTCAAGAGTTGTGAACTGAAGACATCGTGAAGAGCATGGAATCGAAGATAGAGATGTGAAGTGTAAGGGCTAATCGCTACTAATCCTAAGGGTGATTTCCAAAATGGATGTAGTAGGAATAGTACCTTCGGTTTCGTTTAGACCCAAAATGGACTCGTATGGATGAATGCTATCGGCACATTGTCATTGGAGGGCAATGAGAATTCTAAGTGTAAATATTCTTGGAAGGTAATCGTAGCATCAGGCCTCATCAACCGCGAATGACTAAAACATGGGAGATGCAGTAGGGCTAAGTGGGTCGCTCCCAAGTAGGGTATGATCATCCCTATCTAGAGTCGTTATTATCTATCAATTGTATGCTTCGAGACCCATTAACGGAGCGGTGATCATATTCGATACTATCCAGCAAGGGGTAGGCCGGTCCTGTGTTGGCAGGGGATCCAGGCGAGGTCCTCGGTGTTATATTATCTAAAGATGCACCGTGACAGGCAGTACCCTAGTAGCTCGGTCATTGTATGGAATCCATTCTCCAATAAACATCGTACGGACTTAGTTGTTCCCAACTATTCTGAAACATGAGATGTAAGCATTTCAGCTATATTCATATTTTACTTTAGCTCCTAGACATTATTATAATATAAATTGATTTCTATAGAAAATGTCTTGGCTATCGTAAGATAAAAACTCATCTATGTTTATGTGTGACGCGGTCTTACGAGATACTTGTTGATATCAAAGATTTTTATATAACTTTAAATCTAGTTGGGTGTGTTTTCTCACGCTGGTTTTCCAGACTAACTCGGGTGTTATTTTATTATAATGCTCGGGTCAGACAGAGCATATTACAGATTGGTTTAGATGCTTGGAACTTCAACAGACGAGTTGGAGGCCTAGAGACGTATTTACGTAGATGGTTATTTTCCATTGTAATCATTGTTGTGTTTATCAGGAATTTTGTGAGGACAGGCTGTTATAATTGTCCATGCTAAAATAGGTTAGGATACTGATTGATGTTTGTATATACACATATTATAGATTTACTTTTGTGTAAAGATTTGTGGTATATTATAGATTATTCATTCCGCTGTGAGATTCTGTGTTGTTTGGTTTTCTTCTTGTCTTCTTCCTTCTTACTTTTTTCCCCAACAATCGGATTTTCTAGCATTTGATTGGTCGACATCTAATACAGTGGATATACTAGTGTCGATTTTCAAGAGTCGAAAATTCCGGTTCATTACAACTATAATGTGCATTCACAAGATGAAGTATCTGATTGTTCCATATTGTCCTTAATTTGAGTGGGAGCTCATCAGTCAAATTCTCACCTGATTCAGAGTTATTATGAAAAGGTTGTTGTAGTCTGAACATAAATACTACCAGCTTTTGTCTGGACGGAGTTCAAATATGGGGATGTAGCCTGTTATTTTCTGAGTACAACTGTTAATCACCATGCATAACTACGGTATACGTTCATAAGCTGAATATCCGAGTGTTCTATGTTGTTGTAATTTAGGTGGGAGTTCATCGGTTGAAGTCTTCCTCAATTTCGCATTAGTATGAAAAGGTACTGCAGTCTGAACCCAAAAAATAGCGAATTCTGCCTAGGCAGAGTTCAAATACCAGATTTGCATGTACAAACCAATAATTTTTTTATACTTCTTTTTCTGATTTTTTTTCATGTCTATTCTTTGCGGTTCATGTTTCCTTTCTTGAATGCCGAAAGAAATGATATATAAAATCATTAAAATGGAAATAAAATATAAGAATTTTGCTTGGGTAATTTGCCCTATTAAAATAAGTATATATGCATGCCTAAGTGGGCCTGCATTTAATCACAACCTGTATGCATTTATAGTTGCACATGTGGAAGTAGATTTGACTGTAGCATTGCTAGCATAAACTGAACCTGAGGCAACGACCGAGAAGACTAAGACAGCTAAAGAACATTCATAGAACCAATTACCTGAAACCATTTGCAGTTTTTATCATTTTCTTTCTTTAATTTTGTTTTAGTTTATTTTATACTACTAGAAATAGAAATAATACTTGTACGTTTACGTGCTTATGCTCTTTTAGCTAATGTGATCTGTGAGCAAAAATGTATCAAAATATATCAGCGATTAATTTTTCATTTACCACTCGTTTGTAGATTTTGTCTTTTATGCTTTCAAGTTACTCTTTTGAAAACCAGCTTTCAAATTATTATTATTGCTTTTGAAAACTAGTAATTTCATACTTGTTTTTCTTAAGTTTGTACTGCTTATTTTAATAGGGTCAATTGCCCAAGTAAAATTTTTATATTTTATTTCCATTTTAGTGACTTTTTTTCTTCATTTGGCATTCAAGAAAGGAAACATGAACCTCAAAGAATAGACATGAAAAAAATTAGAAATAGAAGCCTAAAAGAATTATTGGTTTGTACATGCAAACCTATTATTCAGATTGGGGAAAGAATTTTTGAGGTTATACGTATAATAAATCTCAAAAGTGTATTGTCGTTGTTCTACTGTTATAATTAAAATATGAAAGCCGATGTCTTCCTTAACATAACACTGAATGAAATATATCCTGAACTTAATGCACACACAACCTTAACAAAATAATATACCAACAGATAAGCCTAAATAGAAAAGCATCCATAGGAAAAAAATAAATGAATAACAGAACATAATTGTTCACAAATAATAACAAGTAAGCACACCTTACTCACTAAATAAAAAATTGAAACGGAAGCAGACAATAAGCACATGTCAGAATAAAATTATTAATTTATTCTACTCCTAAAACATAAAATTACAAAAAAAAAGCATAATACAAAAAACACCATTGTCCTATATTTTTTATTTAACAACACTATACTACATTGTTTTTTTAATTGTAGCTGTGTACCTCCATGCTAAATAACTTTTAGATGAAAGCAGCGAGAGCTGTATTTCATCCAATAAATAACTTGACAAATTCCGCGCAAATACGACTACAATATAAAACATATAAAGCATTAACACAATACAAAATATATAAATAATAATAACCATTTAATGGTTCAGCGCATAAAAATAATGCATAATACAATTATTCATACAACTTCCACAAACCAAAAGAGACGAAACAATAAAAAAGATTCAACATTTGTTGGTCATAAATCATAACCATCCTTTTGCGGCAATTTTGGTCATGAAGATCTTGAGGTGGAAACTTCATATATATAAATACCCATCCAAATTCATCTCCAACAATAACAATTGATATTATAAGGATTCATTTAGATTATAGATAAAAGGGGACCCAATAAAGTTCGCTAGAGATTTACAGAAATTATCAGCAAAAAATTAAGGTCAGGCAATAATGGTGAAAATATGAAACAGAACCATCAAATTTGCAATTGAGATATACCAATTTAAAAGGTGAAGGTTAAACAAAAAGTAGTATAAAAAACATATACGAAAAGTATGAAATTACAATGAGCAAAATAGAAAAAAGCTCTTCCAAATCATATAAAATAGGTTTAGGTTTAGATCTACGATGAAATAATTTAAATAATTCAAAATATTGTTTGTATGAACTATCATGTAATATACACTAAATATTTCATCTTCAATAATATTGTTGATAATCAGTGAGTTATGTCTAACAAACTGTAGACAGATAACTTAAAGTTTTAAATTAATACATGCTCACATACAACATACACACATACATATATATTTTGTTATAATTGTCCTAAAAATATAATTAAAAATATTTGTCTAATTTATCCAAATACAATGCACAAAGTAAAGACATACCAATAGCACTAACCCCGATGTAACTTCCTTACAACCAATAACTTTCAACTTCACCAATCTTTTACACGCTTCTATGAATATAGTCAACCCAATATCTTGTAACCCTTATCTGGAACCACCGCATAAACACTTGCAAATTATTATTTATCAAATATATGGAATGTATACATTGTAGTGAATTTTGATTGTAATTCAAGCAATCCATACAAATATATTGGGATGTAGATATAAATTATAAAACCGTCAAAGGGAGATCAAGAAGCGGAGTCAAAAATCACATAAGACATATAGCTATGCAGCCATAATCAAGGATGTAGGCCTATGAGCTTTGTCATTCAGACATTAATATAAATGTATTATCAATTTATTATACGAATTGTCTCAAAAGTTGAACTAGTAGATTGTACAAAAATGAATTATCCACGTAATCTAAGGTGGTTGTTTCATTTCCAAACCATTATCAATGAATAAAAACATGACATATCCAATTAAAAAAATCCACTCAATAAAACATTTCAACATATCAAAAAATAATCATTAATAGCAACGTACCTGTAGAAACAAAGCATCCAGCGACGGAGTTTTGTAATTGATAATGAAGACGAATTGAGTTTCAATCTAAAGAAGAAAAAAAATGAATTTATAAACCCTAGAATAGTCAATTAAACATTGAGGATCTTCTTGGTTTTTGATGGGCAGAAGAAACAAAAAATGTTGAAAACCCTAACATTTGGGCACCATTGATGTTGGAGAGAGAAGTTAACTGAGAGAGAAAAAGAAACGAATAGGAAGAGAGAGAAGCTAATTTTGAAAGCAAGTAATCGCAATGTAAATATGTGACGACCCGAAATTTTAAAGCAATTTAAATCGGAATATTAAATCGATTTTAGATATTCAATAGAGTACTTTTAACTTGAATTCAAATCACTATTTAGTTGATAATTAAATAATAGGATTTAATAATTAGAAGTTGGACAAAGTATTTAATCTGGAATTCTAAGACGTTCGATCAACAATCCAAATGCTCGAACTAAAAATAATAATAATAAGATAAAACAAACGATATTAGTAACAATAAACAAAAATTTATATAAAAAATAAAAAAATAAATAAATAAAAATAAATGAAGAAGCTTCTAAGGGAAGCCACGTTATAGAAAGCATATAATAAACGCAAACTCAACGCAATAGGGTCGTACCCCTTTTCCTTTTCAAAAGCCCTTAACTCTCGGTGAAAAAAAAAGGGGGTAAATGGCGTACGAGCGAATTTAGTCCCAAATCGAAAAAGAAAATGTAAACTTCTCAGCCGAAAAAAAAATATAAGTAATGGCGACTCCTCAAAATCAAGTTACAATTCGAACCAAAAGTAAATTGACATGGCCGAAACTTAGTTCAGCATAGCAATAGTTTCAATCTCGTTCGATTTGAGATACGAAGAATCGCGTGAGCATGAGGAAATCGAATTTGAGCAATCCTATTTTTTTTCAATCGAGTCAGTTCGAAGCTCTCTCGCGTGCTCGTCAATTTTAGTTTCGCCATCGCGTTCAAGGGACGGTTGGAACCACGCGATGCTCGCATGGCAGTGGATCGGAGTAGCGAAGCACGTTCTGTTTGGGGGTCGCGGCTCGGCGTGATATTTGGAGGGGTAGTGGAGATCAATGTCGATGGGGCGACTCTCGTTCGTAGGGGATGAGGGAGGATCGTGATTAGCGGCTGATCTGGGTAAGGTACATTAATACTGTTTTAAATTTAATTTAATTTTATTTATTTATGTAACTCAATAAAAAGATACTGTTTTAATTTAGTTTTAAAACCAGAATACTGTTGTAAAATATACCATTTTAATTTAAGTTTAAAAATCAAATTCAATTTAATAGCCGGATCTTACAATAAGTTTAAAACTTCAGATTTTAATACATATAAAACCTGCTTGATTGTTTAAAAATAAGGTATTTTTAAAATCTATATATTTAGTTATTTTGTAACTTAAATTTTATTTATGTAGGAAGTTTGGTTTAAAACAAAATAATTAGTTACTTTTATTAAGGTGTTATAGTGATTAATTTGATCAATAAACTTATGTAGTTTATCTTGGTTACAAAGGGTTTTTAAAGGAGATATTAGTTTGGAAATAGTTATTGTTTAAAATAAATCATTAGTTAAAGATTAAAACTATAAAATGGAAATAGTAATGGTGGTTTAAAATCATGGAAAATGTTAATAAATGAAAATTCATTTCTGATAAGTTCGAATATTAATGAAAACGTCTAATGTTTATACAAGGTTAAATTCTAAAAGAAATCAAGCCGCTGAGGATCGGATTGCAAATCTTTGGTCAAAGGTGAGTTAATCTCACTCAGTTTAAAATTTAAATTTAAATGATTAAATTTAAATAATTGTTTGGATGGTTGAAATTGATTGATGGATATGGTATGGAATATTCTGGAATCGATGTATTATTGTGCCAACATCTGTGGATGCAGGGAAAACATGTTGGAGGGATCCAACTGGATCCCTCAACATTTATTTAAATTATTTAATATTCTCTGCTGTGCATATTGTTATTCTATGATAAGTTATTTTGGAATATTAAATGTTATGGTTGATTTGATATTTGGGTGAATGAATTACCAAGATTTTATAGGTTGGATTTCGAATAGAAAATAAAAGGAAGAAAATCTGTAAGTAAAATAATTATGGAAATGTGAATAAATTTAAGAATGACATAAAAATAAAATAAAGTAACATAAGAATTCTAATTAATAAATCTTGAATATAGAAAGAAGATTTTTGAATTAATAGCAGGTTAATGAATTTTAAACTCCAATACTAATATCTAAAAGGAACAGAACATTTGTTTTAAAATTTAAGATTTTAAAATTTTGAAAGGAACAAAGAAGAAAATGGGAAAAGCCTGAAATTTGTATATTTCAGTTAAAAGATTTAAAATAAAATGAAAAATATTAACAATAATGATTAAGTGCATAATTAATGAAATTTGAAATGAATTGAGTAATGTAAGAAAACTTATTTCAAATGGAATAATTTGGGAATCAATTTGGAAAATTGATTTAAGTAATTTGAAGTTGGAATTCTCCCTGGATAACCAAGTACGTTTTCAAAGTAAATTTTAAATATAAGTTAATAATTTTAAAATTTGTTTTAAAAGTTATGTTTTGGAAAATTTATTATTTTGCATATTTAAATTTTTAAGTAAGTATTTTCTCAAATCTATTATAGTATTAATTATTTAAAGAGTGACTTAGCATTTTGTTTCAACAGTGAAAATCATATTTTATTAAGTAACTTTATTTTCAAATATTCATATAAGATGTATTTTTAACAAATTATTAAAGTAGTCTTAAATTTATATGTTTTTAAAAGTATATATATATTTCTAAGTAAAGTGTTTTAGATTATTTTAAATCTAGTTTTGTGCTTGGTGATTTCAGAGAAGATAGAAATAATTGGGAAAGTTGATTCAGAAGAAAGATGGTTTTGAAAACTGTTTTCAAGGGATTGAAAATAGAAATATATCTTGTGAAGATATTTTTGGAGATTAATAAATAATTTGAAAAATTATTTATTGGTTGATGGTTGTTGTGTGAATATTAATTGATAGTTAAATAACCGACTACCAATACTGGACAAATGCGTTGATCGTTTCGAAGAGACCGGGATCGAGATTTATTTCTCGAAAACCACTTCGATCCGGTTTGTACGTTTCGTGTAAATGATTTGGATTCGAAGATGGAGCAGTGAAGTGCAAGGGCTAATCGCTACTAATCCTGAGGATATTTTCAAAATGGACGTAGTAGGAGTAGTGCCTTCGGTTCCGTTCGAACCTAGGACGGACTTGTATGGATGAATGCTTGCGAAACATCGTCAGGTGGACGATGGGCATTCTAAGGGATACGTTCTAAAATTTAACGCTTAACCTCAAGCCTCATCAAATGGGAATGACTGAAAATCAGGGGATATGCAGCAAGGTTAGGTGGGTCATGCCCAAGCAGGACAAGATATTTCCCCTGTCTAGATATCCCTTTATATATATTTCGGCTTAGTGGGTGGTTGGTCGCGCCAACCACGGGGTTTATCTTGTTCGGGACTGTTCAGTAAGGAATGGCTCCGGCGTTGTGTTGCAAGGGATGAAGGGAGTAATCCTCGGTACGGTGATCTAGGCCCCGTACTGTGACAGGTGGTACCCCAGTGCCTAGTCATTAGTTGGAAATCCATTCTCCCTACGAGCCTTGTACGAGTTTTGTTTGTATTACCCACTTTTGTGGCTAGTAGCTGGAATTTAATAGATGTAACAATTTCGGCTATTTTATAAGTATTTGTATATAGACCCTATTGTAATATCAGAGGATTTCTATAAAAATTGTTTTAGCTATCGTAAGGTAAAAACCCGACATGTTTATTTGTGGCGTGGTCTTACGAGATGCTTTTGTTTTCAAAGGATTTTTTGAAACTTTAATAATCAATTGGGTGTGGTTTTCTCACGCTGGTAATCCAGACTGACTCGGGTGTTATTTAACTGTAATGCTCGTGTCAGACCGAGTATTATAGGATACAGGATATGATGGTGTGGAGCTCAGGAGACGAGCTGGATGACGATACGTATTCTCGTACTTGTATATATATATATTTCCGCTGTGTTGAGTTGTTGTGTACCCATTGTATGTTATTGATGTGAGCTGTGACTGATGTACTCTGATGATGTAATATATGTAAACTGATATATTTGATTTTGAGTAAAGATTATTTATTACCTATTATATTTTATTCCGCTGCGATGGTTAGATTCTGATGTTGATTTTGTTTTCTCTTCTTCTACCTCTTCTTCTTAAACCCAAATGATTCGTATTTCTGTGTAACTTGAGTTGGTTGTTGTAGAATGGTGTTGACTCAAGGGGTACGGATTTGCGGGTCGTTACAGTTGGTATCAGAGCTTAGGTTGGTGATAACCTTGGCTCTGGTGGGAATTACTCATAAATTAGAGTCCGTAGTACTCTATAATGAGTTTGAGCGTATTAATAAATATGAGCGCGTATTTGTTAGTGAATATAAATTGTTTTAATAATGTGTTGATTGGTTTATTGAGTGACATATGAACCTTCGTCGACACAGTCTGCGCAACTGTATTAAAGGGGTTTCTAAACACTTGAATAGAACAATTGACACGGTATTGTTTTAAATGTGGGTAAATGAAATAATTTTACCCAAAATATATTTTGATATAAATAAAAGTTTTGTAAACTATCTTAGCTAATATATGGTTGCTTGGATGTTAGAAATGGTAATATTAGAGTATTTTCATTGTTAAGTGAAAATTTAACTAGAAATTGAAAATAACCAAAGTTTAAGGAAATAAATTCATTATAAAATGAAATGTATAAATATGAATTATAAATGTAATTATAAAATTGAAATGTAATCAAATGAGAATTTGTATAAGCATAAACTGTACAAAAGAAATATAGTTAAAACTTATTTAAGCAAGATTTGGAAATTTAAATCCCGGGGATTTGGAAGTATTTTTTTTAAAGATAAATGATGGCATCATCGTTTGGAGGTATTTCTGAAAGGAAATTTGTTTGAAATGGATTTTGAAAGTGATATAGCATTGAAATCACCTAGATTATTGGAAAATAATTCTGGTGATGACGGCCGCATCATCAGTATTCATTTTCGAATTTCGAAGTGATGGATTGCTGCCAAATTGTTTTGTTCAGGAAAAGCTAGTTGTTTTTGAAAATTTCTAAGGAAATTTGCTGGGAATAAAACCAAGATTGGTTTAAATTTTGAGAAGTGTGATTTGAGATGTTGGAGATTTCAAAATGTTTTGAAACCAAAAGCCGGTATTTTAAAAATCCTGATAAGATGGGTTATAAGCTTATAAGTTAGGATATTCTTTTAAATCAGGAAGGATAAATAAGCTTTGAATGTTGGAATTTAAATTTAAAATAAAAATTAAAAATGGAATTAACTTAGATTTGGAAATAAAGATTTGATTGGATTGAGATTGATTGAATAAGTTGAAAATAATATCCAGTGTATTCCAATTAAGTTGAAATCGAATTGGATTAAATAAATCTGAGTTAAAATTAAATTGAATTGGAATAGGAATTCAATTAAGATATAGAATGGAATTAGATTCTTACCTGAATAAATGGAAATTAAATTGGGTAAGGATTGAATTGAAGTAAATAAGTTAGAATAACTTGTAAAGGAATAAAAATCCATGGAAAAAAAATATGCTTGGGCTATAAATAAATAGCAGGCTTGAGTTAAAAATAAAAGAAGAATATATTCAAGCTTATGATGAATGGAATTAAGTAAATAATAAGTTGTGACTTATTAAATTTGAAAGTGAGACACAAAACTCCAAAATAAATATTATTGATGAATTGGAGAATAAAATGAAAATCAAAGCTTAAATTATAAGCTAAATTGAACTAAGAAAATTTAATGGAGTGATATTTGGAGTTAAAATTCAAGTATTGGATTATAAATAAAGGAAGAACAAATTTGTTAGTAAATTAGTTAATGAAATTGAATTGTGAGTTTATGATGAGGTTTGAAAATAAAACTCAAGTTATAATTAAATTTGACTTACATTGTCGATGAAGAAAATATAATTAAAAGTGGCCTTGAACTTAATTAATTGATTTGTGAATGAAATTGCAATGTAAGTTAATAAAATTGGATGGTAATTTAAAAGTGAATGGAAATTTGAAAATGAATAGTGGATCCAAAACTTGAGATATAAATTTAAAATTTAACTTGAAGTGTTAACAAATTAAATATAATTGGGAATGTATCAAATAAAATGTAAATGGATTAAAATAGCAATGGTTTGAATGTGCAAATAAAATCCAAATAAGTGAAGATAACCTGGAAAATAGCCAGGTAATAAATGGAATGAGTTGAATCTGGAAAGTTAAATTTTATAATAACCTGGATTGTTTTCGAGCTAAATAAAATAGTTTGGAATAAACAATTACGGAATGGTTTTAAATGTAAATGAATGGATGTGAATGAATTAAAATAAGAAGGAAAATTTAATTGGTAATGGAGATGTACCTAATTTGTTAATAGTTTTGAATGAACTAATTTTGGTTAATAAAATTGAAATGCAATGAAACTGAGAATATATGGATTGTGAATAAATCCGAAATGGAATAGAATTAAGTATAAATTGAGTTGGAGTCAATTTAAATTGGTTATAAACATAAATACTTATTTATTCACATAAATCTTGTCAAATTGCATAGAATAAATTGTCATTGGATGTAAATGGAAGTAATTAAAATTCTATGAGTTGGTGGAAGTAAAATAAATTGATTTTGAAAGCAATTGAATTAAATATGAGTTCAATCTGCTTAAGAATAAATTAAAGGTAAGCAATTGAGTTCTAAACCATTCAAATTGATGAAGTGGTATACGAATGGATCGAAAACCATTCGAATTAAATGAAAATTGTTATAAATAAATTGAAACAGTTGAGTTGGCATGGAAACTATATAAATTGCTTACGGAAAGGGTTTGGTATGAGTTTCTTTTAGTATTCATATGTTTTAACTATTGTAAATAAGTGAAATATAGTTAAACTGCATATATTTGGCACTTACATGTTTAAATTGAGTAAGTACAGGTACCTGGAAGCCGTATGGCTGGATTTGGTTGTGCTATTTGCTAAAAATAATAAGCCGCTCGCTTAAAATGCTAAATAAGGTACGCATACGCAATAAAAATAGGAAATGTGAACTGTTTTTGGTATTACCGACCGTGCGGGTCGATGTATACATATTTATCTCTTTTGTCGAATTGCAAAAGCTCCTCCGTACAAAGGGGACTCTGCCAAAAAATTTCAAAAATTTTGGGAGTTAGAAAATTTTTGAAGATTTTTGGAAACTTTAGTTAACAGCAAAACGATTTCAAACTAGAAATTGAAATTAATTAGTAAATGAAACTAACTAAAGTAATGACATAAATTAGTAATAAATGAAAAATAAAATTCAAATGTTTCAAGTTAGAGATAAATTGAATTCATATGAAAATGAAAGAATTAATTTGAATAGAAATGATATAAACTGAAGTGGTAAGGTGATAATGAATATAAAAAGCATATTAAATACTTATACTAAACTTAAGAAAGGAATGGTGAATTCTTAATTGGAATTGATAATATAAATATATTCCAAGTTAATATTTGGATAAATAGATATTGATATTGGTAAGGAAGTCAATAAAATGTTTTGAAATGTTGTGATTGGATATTACTGCTTAGTCAGATATGCAGTACTAGAAAGTGAAAAGAGAATTGGTTTTTGATTTCAAGAAGCTAAATTTGAAATTCTCGACAAAAAGGTATGTATTTAAATTTGGGATGAAATTTGATTGGGACTTGGATTTGGATTGAGCCACTTGGCTTTTTGTTTTCTTTTTGGATTTGGGAGGCCGTAGAGCCATTTTGTAGTTGTACCGAGCTAGCCGCGCAAAGTAGACGCTGGCAAAAAATTTCGGAAAATTAGAGAGTTAGAAAAATTTTGAGAAATTTTGATAATTCAAAACTGGTTTTAAGAATAAAACTTGAATGATTGAGCGAATAGGATGGTTTGCAAACTAGGGAAAGGATTGGAAGGTTAATAAGAATGATAATAGTCTTTTATAGAAGATAGTTGGTTGGATATTGAATTGTTTGGTTTTAAGGAAAAGTAACGGGTATTGAACCATTCTTCCTAACTAGTAATTTCGGGGACAAAATTATTTTAAGGGGAGAGGAATGTGACGACCCGAAATTTTTAAGCAATTTAAATCGGAATATTAAATCGATTTTAGATATTCAATAGAGTACTTTTAACTTGAATTCAAATCACTATTTAGTTGATAATTAAATAATAGGATTTAATAATTAGAAGTTGGACAAAGTATTTAATCTGGAATTCTAAGACGTTCGATCAACAATCCAAATGCTCGAACTAAAAATAATAATAATAAGATAAAACAAACGATATTAGTAACAATAAACAAAAATTTATATAAAAAAAAATGAAGAAGCTTCTAAGGGAAGCCACGTTATAGAAAGCATATAATAAACGCAAACTCAACGCAATAGGGTCGTACCCCTTTTCCTTTTCAAAAGCCCTTAACTCTCGGTGAAAAAAAACGGGGGGGTAAATGGCGTACGAGCGAATTTAGTCCCAAATCGAAAAAGAAAATGTAAACTTCTCAGCCGAAAAAAAAATATAAGTAATGGCGACTCCTCAAAATCAAGTTACAATTCGAACCAAAAGTAAATCGACATGGCCGAAACTTAGTTCAGCATAGCAATAGTTTCAATCTCGTTCGATTTGAGATAGGAAGAATCGCGTGAGCATGACGAAATCGAATTTGAGCAATCCTCTTTTTTTCAATCGAGTCAGTTCGAAGCTCTCTCGCGTGCTCGTCAATTTTAGTTTTGCCATCGCGTTCAAGGGAGGGTTGGAACCACGCGATGCTCACATGGCAGTGGATCGGAGTAGCGAAGCACGTTCTGTTTGGGGGTCACGGCTCGGCGTGATATTTGG
Organism: Allium cepa; assembly: GCA_030765085.1. Classification (NCBI taxonomy): domain Eukaryota; kingdom Viridiplantae; phylum Streptophyta; class Magnoliopsida; order Asparagales; family Amaryllidaceae; genus Allium; species Allium cepa. Next base: position 343,046,026 of record CM060931.1, read on the forward strand.
AGGTGTAGTGGAGATCAATGTCGATGGGGCGACTCTCATTCGTAGGGGATGAGGGAGGATCGTGATTAGCGGCTGATCTGGGTAAGGTACATTAATACTGTTTTAAATTTAATTTAATTTTATTTATTTATGTAACTCAATAAAAAGATACTGTTTTAATTTAGTTTTAAAACCAGAATACTGTTGTAAAATATACCATTTTAATTTAAGTTTAAAAATCAAATTCAATTTAATAGCCGGATCTTACAATAAGTTTAAAACTTCAGATTTTAATACATATAAAACCTGCTTGATTGTTTAAAAATAAGGTATTTTTAAAATCTATATATTTAGTTATTTTGTAACTTAAATTTTATTTATGTAGGAAGTTTGGTTTAAAACAAAATAATTAGTTACTTTTATTAAGGTGTTATAGTGATTAATTTGATCAATAAACTTATGTAGTTTATCTTGGTTACAAAGGGTTTTTAAAGGAGATATTAGTTTGGAAATAGTTATTGTTTAAAATAAATCATTAGTTAAAGATTAAAACTATAAAATGGAAATAGTAATGGTGGTTTAAAATCATGGAAAATGTTAATAAATGAAAATTCATTTCTGATAAGTTCGAATATTAATGAAAACGTCTAATGTTTATACAAGGTTAAATTCTAAAAGAAATCAAGCCGCTGAGGATCGGATTGCAAATCTTTGGTCAAAGGTGAGTTAATCTCACTCAGTTTAAAATTTAAATTTAAATGATTAAATTTAAATAATTGTTTGGATGGTTGAAATTGATTGATGGATATGGTACGGAATATTCTGGAATCGATGTATTATTGTGCCAACATCTGTGGATGCAGGGAAAACATGTTGGAGGGATCCAACTGGATCCCTCAACATTTATTTAAATTATTTAATATTCTCTGCTGTGCATATTGTTATTCTATGATAAGTTATTTTGGAATATTAAATGTTATGGTTGATTTGATATTTGGGTGAATGAATTACCAAGATTTTATAGGTTGGATTTCGAATAGAAAATAAAAGGAAGAAAATCTGTAAGTAAAATAATTATGGAAATGTGAATAAATTTAAGAATGACATAAAAATAAAATAAAGTAACATAAGAATTCTAATTAATAAATCTTGAATATAGAAAGAAGATTTTTGAATTAATAGCAGGTTAATGAATTTTAAACTCCAATACTAATATCTAAAAGGAACAGAACATTTGTTTTAAAATTTAAGATTTTAAAATTTTGAAAGGAACAAAGAAGAAAATGGGAAAAGCCTGAAATTTGTATATTTCAGTTAAAAGATTTAAAATAAAATGAAAAATATTAACAATAATGATTAAGTGCATAATTAATGAAATTTGAAATGAATTGAGTAATGTAAGAAAACTTATTTCAAATGGAATAATTTGGGAATCAATTTGGAAAATTGATTTAAGTAATTTGAAGTTGGAATTCTCCCTGGATAACCAAGTACGTTTTCAAAGTAAATTTTAAATATAAGTTAATAATTTTAAAATTTGTTTTAAAAGTTATGTTTTGGAAAATTTATTATTTTGCATATTTAAATTTTTAAGTAAGTATTTTCTCAAATCTATTATAGTATTAATTATTTAAAGAGTGACTTAGCATTTTGTTTCAACAGTGAAAATCATATTTTATTAAGTAACTTTATTTTCAAATATTCATATAAGATGTATTTTTAACAAATTATTAAAGTAGTCTTAAATTTATATGTTTTTAAAAGTATATATATATTTCTAAGTAAAGTGTTTTAGATTATTTTAAATCTAGTTTTGTGCTTGGTGATTTCAGAGGAGATAGAAATAATTGGGAAAGTTGATTCAGAAGAAAGATGGTTTTGAAAACTGTTTTCAAGGGATTGAAAATAGAAATATATCTTGTGAAGATATTTTTGGAGATTAATAAATAATTTGGAAAATTATTTATTGGTTGATGGTTGTTGTGTGAATATTAATTGATAGTTAAATAACCGACTATCAATACTGGATAAATGCGTTGATCGTTTCGAAGAGACCGGGATCGAGATTTATTTCTCGAAAACCACTTCGATCCGGTTTGTACGTTTCGTGTAAACGATTTGGATTCGAAGATGGAGCAGTGAAGTGCAAGGGCTAATCGCTACTAATCCTGAGGATATTTCCAAAATGGATGTAGTAGGAGTAGTGCCTTCGGTTCCGTTCGAACCCGGGACGGACATGTATGGATGAATGCTTGCGAAACATCGTCAGGTGGACGATGGGCATTCTAAGGGATACGTTCTAAAGGTAACGCTTAACCTCAAGCCTCATCAAATGGGAATGACTGAAAATCAGGGGATATGCAGCAAGGTTAGGTGGGTCATGCCCAAGCAGGACAAGATATTTCCCCTGTCTAGATGTCCCTTTATATATATTTCGGCTTAGTGGGTGGTTGGTCGCGCCAACCACGGTGTTTATCTTGTTCGGGACTGTTCAGTAAGGAATGGCTTCGGCGTTGTGTTGCAGGGGATGAAGGGAGTAATCCTCGGTACGGTGATCTAGGGCCCGTACTGTGACAGGTGGTACCCCAGTGCCTAGTCATTAGTTGGAAATCCATTCTCCCTACGAGCCTTGTACGGGTTTTGTTTGTATTACCCACTTTTGTGGCTAGTAGCTGGAATTTAATAGGTGTAACAATTTCGGCTATTTTATAAGTATTTGTATATAGACCCTATTATAATATCAGAGGATTTCTATAAAAATTGTTTTAGCTATCGTAAGGTAAAAACCCGACATGTTTATTTGTGGCGTGGTCTTACGAGATGCTTTTGTTTTCAAAGGATTTTTTGAAACTTTAATAATCAATTGGGTGTGGTTTTCTCACGCTGGTAATCCAGACTGACTCGGGTGTTATTTAACTGTAATGCTCGTGTCAGACCGAGTATTATAGGATACAGGATATGATGGTGTGGAGCTCAGGAGACGAGCTGGATGACGATACGTATTCTCGTACTTGTATATATATATATTTCCGCTGTGTTGAGTTGTTGTGTACCCATTGTATGTTATTGATGTGAGCTGTGACTGATGTACTCTGATGATGTAATATATGTAAACTGATATATTTGATTTTGAGTAAAGATTATTTATTACCTATTATATTTTATTCCGCTGCGATGGTTAGATTCTGATGTTGATTTTGTTTTCTCTTCTTCTACCTCTTCTTCTTAAACCCAAATGATTCGTATTTCTGTGCAACTTGAGTTGGTTGTTGTAGAATGGTGTTGACTCAAGGGGTACGGATTTGCGGGTCATTACAAAATAAGATCATGGGAAGTCCAATTTTCAGTTATCAATTTAGTTTTCTCAACAATTTAATACAGGTGTTACAATCAGGCATGTTTGATATAAATGAAAACTTTAAATATAGTCCATTGTTTGTCTCTTTATCGTTGTCCTAGGCAAAACATTAAATACATTCTAATTGTTTTAATTAGTCCCACATCGTCCAAAATATATTAATTGTAGTTTTATATAAGCTAGGTGATGAAGAAGTAAGTTGTTCTAGTAACATCTAATTGAACTGAGATAATGTCGTGAAGTTTAAAAATATGGCAAATGAACAGATGGCATGCAAATTGAGAGAGAGTTCAATTCAAATAATTTTAGCAACTACAGCCAGCCAATTACCGTAAACCTATCAAAATATGACCAACCCATTAACCCAACTCATTTTTTGTAACATCCCCCTACTTGGAGGTTCAAAACTGACAGCTACGGTTGCTGCAGTCATCCATAGTTATTAATCCTCGATGATCAAGTACGACAATGTTAGATACATTGATATATAGAAACACATGAATTTGGAAAGAATTTTAAAACAGCAAACCAAGTCCATATTCCATTTCAAAATATTTCAAGTTTATTACATAATCCTATAGCGTAAACTACGTTAAGACAAAATATACATATTACAAAATACGCCAAGAGCAACATATGAAGACTCCCCTTTGGATGATCATAGCATATGATATGGCAATAAAACTAGTTTGCCTTTACAATCAAACACAGTGCAAATAAAAGAATTCTAAGTAGCTAACATGCCTCCCGCACGTCACCGGAAGCTTTATTCATCTAAAAGAACACCTACAAACCTTAACTCTCAACCTGCTCAAAATCTGTTAAGTACCCGAGAGTTTAAGTTGAAAACAAAAACTTCGGGTCAGACATAAGTCCGGTATGAATAATAACCCACCATCTCAAATCATTTAGATATCTAGTGAGACCATGCCGCTTAGAGGAACAGATTTTCCTGTCACTGGTATCCTAAAGCATTTATAAAACCATATTCTGTGCTTCTACATCCACAATGGTTAAAAGATAGTATTTTAAAACATTATGATGATATGTAAAACAAGTAAATCAAATCTGGATTACACATCCCCTTTCATTCTTACTATCTGTCTCAATTATAATGTTTGGGGTTACTATTAACCTGTTAAATATTTATGGTCTATCTGTCCAATTTCATAGTTTTCATGGGATCACTAAGAACCTATAGGTAACTCTAACATCTTTTCGATTACCTTAGTTTTTATGGGAAAATTAGGAACCTATTGAATAACTGTCCATATCAAATCATAGTTTTCAAGGGCTAACTATGAACTCATTGGCCCTTGCCAATACCTTTCCCTTTACACAATTTTCATGGGCTTACTGTGGACCTATTGGCTTCTGTCAATATCTTTAATTAAGACTTTATAATTTCATGCGTTATATTCACTACTGGGTCAACCTAGCTGGTTATTCTGTCCGTTTTCAAAGTACCGTTATGGGTTAAATACAATGTGAACAAATATGTGAACAAGTAATACTCTCAAAAATCTTTATTTATGCCATGGTATTTCCTTTTAAAATGAGAATGGGTTTTTTTTTAAACCTTAAAACATCACTTTCGAACTGGATGACCTCCTTCAAAAGAATAGAAAAATCTCTTTTTAAAACTCTAAGTATATACCTTTTGAAGCTCTGTAAATCAATCCTTTTGAAACCAAATCATACCTTTCGAATGTATCAAAACCTTGCATAATAGTCTTTAGGAAAACAGCTACGAAACTGATGAAATACCCCTTTCTAAAACATTGGGTTTTACTCTTTAAAAACATCTTTTGGGTCAAAATGGTTATATACAAAAGTATCTCTTTCGAAACCTTTATATAATTGTTTGGGGAAAAGTAGATGGTGTCGAAACCACCTATTCGAAAGCTCAAAACCTTTAAACTAAGACTTTGAAGGGTAGCATCGAAACCCCCCTTCGGCCTCATTGCCTTCGGAACCCTCAACCCCTTTCGAAAGCATTTAGGTTTTGGCTTAGCTTAGGTTAAATCAGAGATAGCTCTTCGAAAGCATTGATGGCTCCAATACACTCGGAAGGGAAATAGCGGCTGGGTTTCGACTTGGTCGAAACCATTACTTGTGAAAGCACTTAAAACAGAAGGAACCTATTCGAAAGCTAATACTTTAAATATAATACAGCAACCTTCTTCAAAATATATTTATAAATTCCTTTCGAAAACAGAAGTTTTCGACTGGTCAAAAGCTCTAATAAAAACAAAGCAAATACTTAACTTTTGAAAACCAAATAGGTTTTCGACCCTATCAGAAGCATTCCTTTCGACACCATAGCTTCGGCCTTTTCTGCAATCCACTACGTACAACCTGAGTGATACCATTTGTATTGGTTTCAACTAGGTGGTTTTCGGCTGGGTTTGTTTCGACTAAGTTGGAGCAGAAGCATTGGAGCCGAAAGATATTACTAAAGGAGGCGGAACCCTCTTTTCTAATTAAAGGCTGAAAACAAGCACATTTTTAGTAATTGCTTAAACTAACTTGCCTATGTGTACTCTTTTAATTGGCTGTCTTAAAACTTTTCAAATACTTCACAAAATAACTACTGCATTTATCAGATCTAAAATCAAATGAAAATTAACATTTACTCCCTTCCATCAAGCAAAAACCAACATTTACAGAAAAGTCCATCTTTTAAAATAATTTATTTTCTCTATTAAATTAATTGGGAAAAATCCCACAAATCATAGAAAATCTCTTTCACCATGTAATCAAACATATTAAAATTTCTGACCCAATTTCTTCCTAAAATACTCGAAATAAATTTTAAGCCCGAATATATCATATTTTCCTTTAGAAAATCATAATAAATTTCTCATGGCTAGGAAAATTATGAAAATTTAAACCCATCTCTAAATTCATTTTTTACCTAACATATAATTTTTTTCCATGACATTCTAAATTCAATAAAAATTGGTTTTTCCCTAAATCTATGCAATTTCATAGGTAAATGAATTGATTTAAATCTAACATAATATAGCTCTAGCATATCATTATCATAACATCATAAAAACGGGTTTAATCTTAAATTCGAAAATATATGAATATAAAATAAAATAAAGATGGAATGGATTATTATTCACCTTAGATATGATAAGTAAATTGAGATATCTTGTTGATTAATCCTTCATGGTTTTGATCCTTAGCTTTAGATTGAATTTTCCTCTTTTCCTTCTTGTTAATGGCAGACCCTAATTTAGGTTTTTCATTTCCGTTTGAAAAATGAGAAGTGAAACATGAATGGGCAATTACAAATGTGTATGGCCGTAAGTATAAGGAGGTGTGGCTATTTACTAATTTGCCCATGTGTATATTAATTAGCTTACAAACCAAATTAAGCTCATTTATTTTATTACTAAGCACGACCCTATATATTTTATCCAAATCCCAATCTTCTTTTCATCTTTATTCTATTTAATCTATCTACTTAAATTTACTGAATAATGTTATCAAAATATTAGGGATGTTACAGGCTCCCCCCTTAAAGAATTCGTCCTCGAAATTCAGGTTGGACTAGATACTGAACATAAAAATCATCTATAACAACTCCTAACAAACATACTAACCTATCTGGCTAGTAACTATCTATATAAATCTAATATAAACATACCCTCAAAGCAGTTCGGGATAAGTATCTCTAATCCTGTCCTCTGTCTCCCAAGTACAGTTCATCTCGTTGTCGCTCCATTGAGCTTTTACCAACCTGACTGTCATGTTCCTCAATCTTTTCTCATCTCTCATTACAACTCGAACTGGTTGTCTAAAAAAAGTCAAATTATGCTCTACTACCAAGTCTTGCAACCCTGTCGGAGGAATAGTGATCTCTGGATCATGTACATATTTGCGAAGATAAGCCACATGAAATAAATTATGGACACCTGCCACACTGCTCGGCAACTATACTCTGTATGCGAGCTTCCTAATCCTCTTTATAATTTGAAATGGTCCAACATATCTCGAGGCTAACTTTCCTGACTTTCCAAATCGTACCACACCCTTTATCGGCAATACCTTAATAAAAACCTTATCTCTAACTGAGACTCTAGGTCCTTACGCCTCTTATCTGCGTAACTTTTCTGCCTGGATTGAGCTTCCTTCATCCTTACTTGGATTAACTCAATCTTTTCGGATGCCTCCCTGACCAAATCCGGTCCTAAGACTAATCCGTCTCCAGTCTCCAACCAACATGTGGTGATTTGCATGGCCTTCCATACAAAGGTTCAAAAGGCGCCACTCCTATGTGGTCTGGTAGCTATTGTTACAGGAAAATTCAACTAAATATATGTGATCCTGCCAAGATCCACCAAAGTCCAGCACACAAGATCTCAATAAATCCTCAAGTACCTTATTGACTCTCTCTGTATGCCCATCTGTTTGAGAACGATATGCAGTACTCATATTAAGCTTGGTATCCAATACTTCCTGTCGACTCTTATAGAATTCACTAGTGAACAAGGCATCTTTGTCACTGACTATACTATTAGAAACTCCATGTAGTCTAACTATGTTCTTCATGAACAACTTAGCTAAAACAGTTGTCGTCCTGGTTGACTTAACTGCAATGAAATGGGCACTCTTGGTCAATCTGTCCACTATGACCCATACACGTTCATTTCTCCTATTTGACCTTGACAACCCGTCTATAGAATCCATAGATATCGAATCCCATTTCCAAACTAAAATCTCTAAAAGTTGAAGCAATCCACTTGGCTTCTGATGTTCGGCCTTCACTTGTTGATAGTTTGCACACTGCTTAACCCTCAAGCCAACATCCCTCTCCATACCTTCCCTATAAAAGCTCCTCTTCATATTCTGATACATTTTCGTTCCTCCAGGATGAATCATAAACTAGGATCGACGATATTTTCCAAGAACGTCCTTCCCTAGGTCCCCCACATTCGAAACACACAACCTTCCCTTCTTCCTCAACCATCCTCTCTAATCAAGACTAAAGTCTTTTAGATCATCGATCCCATCTCCTATCTCGGGCCTCTTAATCCTCTGGGCTAATACTGGATCCTCTTTTTGCTTAGAAGCAATCTTCTCAATCAATGCTGATCGAAATTCTAAGCAAGACAACATGGCGGTACTCAGACTAGAACTAGCAGTCAATCTTAATTGTGCTCCAGAACCTGCCAAAGCTTCAAAATCCTTCCATTCTGCCAACGTAGCTAACTCTACATTCTGATGTTTTCTTCTAAGGGCATCCACTACTTTATTACCTTTCCCTGGTATATACTATATACCAAAATCATAAGCAACCAAAAACTCCCACCACCTCCACTGTCTCATATTTAACTTCTTCTGAGAGAATAAATACCATAAAGATTTATGGTCGATATACAGGTCAAACCTCTCCCTTAAGAGATAATGTCTCCAAATGTACTTTTAATTTATGAAAAGCAGCTTCACAATTGTCTGACCAAATGTACTTAACTTTTTTCTTTGTCAAATTAGTAAGAGACATCGAAATTTTGGAAAAGTCTTTTATGAACCAACGGTAGTAGCCCACAAATCTAAGAAACTACAAATTTATGTCACACATTCCGGTCTCTTTCAATTTTGAATCACTTCAATCTTTGAAGAATCCATGAAAATTCTGGATTCATAAATGATATTTTCTAAAAAATTCACACGGGATTGCCAAAAGTGACACTTAGAAAATTTTGCTTTCAATTGATTGCTCCTAAGAGTTTCCAACAAAATCCGAAGATGTTTTTCATCTTCTTCCTCGGTTTTAGAACAAATAAGAATATCATCTATAAAGATGAGAACGAATCGACGGAGGAAGTCTTTGAAAACTCGATTCATAAGGTCAACGAAATAAGCTGGAGCATTCGGTAAGCCAAATGGCATAACAAGCCATTCATAAGATCCATAACGTGTATGGAACGATGTCAAAAAATGTTATCCTCTACAATACGATGCTGATGAAAATCGGTTGCTAAGTCTAGCTGTGAAAACACTCTAGCACCGCTAAGTTGATCAAATAAATCATCAATCCGAGGTAAGGGATATTTATTCTTGATGGTGAGGTCATTAAGCTTGTGATAGTCAACGCAAAGCCCAAGTGTACCATCGGATTTCTTCACAAAAATAGCTGAAGCTCCCCACGGAGAGGAACTAGAATGAATAAATTGTTTCGCTTCCAATTTGGATAATTGCTTACGCATCTCCTCGTTTATCTTATTGGACATACGATAAGGAGGACGAGTGATAGGCAGAGCTTCAAGAATTAGATTAATTCTGAACTCAATTGCTCGCTTAGGGGTAATCCTACAACGGGCTAAAATGTATCGAAAGATTCACGAAAAACGCGAATGAGGGAAATGACATCTATCTCATCATCATTATCGTCATCACGAGGGTTTAGAGAATATAAGAATACCACCGAATTAGAATCTGAATCTTTAACAACAATAGAAATCTGCTTAACAGATTGAGAATGTGGAAGATATATAGTCCTCTGGGGACATAGGATGTGGGATTCATAACGGTTAAGCCAATCCATTTTCAAATCATTCCGAAGCCTAAGTAACACATAACATGTAAATTGGCTCGGAAAGCATAATCACATAAAATAATCACGACATCTTTACAAAGTAAACTGAGTGTTGAGGATCCACCAACTGGATTCGCAATTCTCAATGAAGTCATCAAGACCATAACATTTAAAGACAAAGTATCAACAAGTTCTTTTGATATAAAAGAGTGGGATGCACCCGTGTCAAAAAGAATTCGAAAAGGACGATCATGAAACATAATAATGCCATCAAGGATAGAGTAAGAGATACCTTGACCAAGAGAAGTGTTACTGGGAGCTTGCACAACATTTAGTTTTCCCTCTTCCTTTTTTGGAAGTTTGGGATATGAAGATAAAAGATGACCCAAACTTTTGCAATAACGACAAATAAGGGGTTTCGGACACCTATTCGCATAATGGTCCTTAGAACCCCAATTATAGCATTGTCGACGACTAGAGGTAAAAGTCTTTGATACCGAAGTTGCTTGTTTTCCTTTCTTGTTGGGATTAGACTTGAAATTAATAGGCCTCTTCTTGTTGATATTGAAGTTCTATTTGGCACCCATGACTTCAACATCGCTTTCTTTATCGGCCTCTTCAAATCGAAGTGCGATTCAACAAGCTGATCAAAAGAAACTTTCAGTTTCAAGAGTAAAGGCTTTTTGAGGTTCTTATTCAACCCATAGACAAACCTCTAATTTTTCTTCGACGAGGTATTAATATATTCGACCCCATATTTAGAGAGAGATTCAAAAGATGCGACATAGTTTGTCACGGAAGATTCACCTTGAACAAGGTTAATAAAGAGCTGAGCTAAAGTTACCTTTTCCGCCTGCGGCACAAACTTTAATTCGAATCTTTCTTGGAATTGCTCCCAAGTAAGGTCCTCTTCGATAATTTCCAAAATCAAAAGCTCATACCAATCTAATGCTCTTTCTTGGAGCATGCTAGAAGCCACTTGGAATCGATGTAGATCAACAAGATTCATGTGAGAAAAGATGCGGTCGCATGATCTAAGCCAAGCCTACACTTCTATAACGCTTTCAGAACCTTTGAATGGCCTTCCATCCAAATTGGTATAATCGCTACACAAGCATGCAAACCTGGATTTAGGATGAGTAGGCTCTGGAATGGGTCCGACAGCTTCAGCATTCTTTACAAGATCTAAAAGCTGCTGGGCAGACATGAATACTCCATCCCGAGGAGTAGCACTGAATTGACAGGCACTGGGATGGCCTAGTCTAACCATTTCTCTTCTTTAAGAAAGATAGAAAGAAGAAGAAAAAGGTTATTCTCAGAATGAATATCAAACAATCATGATTGATAAAACAAGGCATCATAAAAGAAAATAGGATAGAATGGGTCCAATGACTCGAATTAAATCCTAAGGCACGATTCCTAAGGGAGACTTAGGACAATGATCTTTGCTATAATATTCTATATTGTTCTGAAGTTCGGCTCTGATACCAAGCTATGAAGCCCCACCTCTATACTCACATTAGCCAAAGACACTACGGAGTAATGTCGTCAACTAGCATGAAGAATGAGGCTGTTGAGGAGCGACCATCCGTGTAATTGCTTTGTGCGAGTATCGATATGCCGGATAGAAGGTCACGCATTTCATTTAAAGAGGAAATCTGTCATATTAAGTACAAGCTCAATGCTACTATATAGTGGCTATGTGTTCTTCGGAAACAGATATAAAATAAGCATAACATAAATCAGTCACAGATATTCATATCACTAAGGCGAAAACAAATATGAATATAACACGTAAAAGTGTACATGAAAGTAGTGATCATGTACTATCCACCACATCACAAAAGAATGGGTACAAGTGCTAGACAAAAGAATATGTATAAAGCAAGGAGCCTCTATCTCGTATGTATAAAACAAAAAAATACTAAGCTAAGTAGTTAGCCAAAAGTCAGGTGACGGACCCTGATAAGAAGTCAAGTAGAAGCACCTGAAATACCTTGGTCTGACCCCAGTATTATTTAAGAAGAAAATAATAAACGGATTAGTCTAGCTATAAATATTGTATAAAATGAGATAGGATAAGAGATATGACAAAAACGTATGATAACAATAATGCCATACTGTGACAAGTATACATTAAATAACAAAAAAATCATATTATATCTCAAATTTTTCCAAACACCAAAAAGAATGTCATATTGTTTATTTTGTTCACCAAATCACAAACATTGACAAAACATATCAATGCCAATCACAAAAATGGGTGAAACACAAATTCCAGAAATCATCAATTAAAAATTCAAAAATCTCAAAGGAGTAGGCCTATCACAAACGGGAGCATGAAAACTCACCAACACGTGCATTACAAACGTGACGATATCCCATGGTCGCTAACCATAGAGGCGGTGCAACGACGTGGTACAATAATGGTACGCTCGAGGAACTTGAAACTCGTATAATTCAGAACAATAACGTAGTACAATAACGGTATGCCCGATGAACCCGAAAACTCAAATAATTCGAAACAATGATGTAGTACAATAACGGTACGCCTGATGAACCGAACTCCATAAAAGAACATTGGTCGCTAGCCCATAAAAATGAAACGAAACTCCAAAGAACCCATAGGTTGCTATCCTATAAAAGAAATGAGACAAAGCTCAATAAAACGAGGTACAGTCCCCCACGTGGACAAAGAGACATCCCATATTGCTTGTATAAACCATCAAATGATCACCATTGATTAATAAAAAGTATGAATTATACTAAGCTAGTAAATAAATTAGTTTAGCTTCATGTCCTATAAACACTGGCTTAACTTAAGTATTTACGAACAAATTGTAGATTTCCACTTGAAAATTGTCAAAAGATTTCAACCGAACAAGTCCAAAAATTAACCAACAAAGTAAACGCAAGCGTTACAGACCACTTGTTTTGCTAAGTCATTTAACTAGATTTCTCGAATGAATGAGGTAAAGGTTTGTATACACTAATAGATTGAGAAACGGTTTTAAAAATGAGCTTTGTATTAAAAGTAACGTCGAGATCATTTTTGTGAAAAAGTTTGAATATTTACTACTAGTATAGAAACCTTTATATTTTAAAGTGCAAATTACAGAAATGATTGTAAAAACAATCAATCACCAAAAATTCACATTACGATGACGTGAATCAAAACCATAGAAATCGTTATCAAATCCATCAAATGGATATTCCTCAAAATCCAGAGAAGAAGTCATCAAAGTCGATAAAAGTGATAAAAAACTAATCGGATCAACTAAAAATCGATAAAACGAAAATCCACATAGAAATAGGCAGTTTCCTTGAATTTAACAGTATCAGATGTTATCCCGTCGTTTAGCATGGCCGTGATATCAAAAGATTGACTAGAAATCAAGAACATTTCGTCCCAAAGATTGGTTATACACAGCTTCACTATGGATATCGATGAATTTTGTCTGAGTCCGGATCGGGATACAATTGATATGACGCGACGAACAAAGCCATAGAAGCCAGCATTCCAAATTTAAAGTCAATCCGAGCTCGTATGCTCAAGATATGATCGATTCAAGTTAAAGAAGGCAACGTGATCGCATCCGTCACTTCGCATCCACCGTGTTCATATCGATCGATGAGGGTCTTCTTCGTATCGATTGAATATCATGTCGGTCCAAGTATCCCTACTCTGTATCCATCACAACCCTCTAGTTCGTATCCATCGCAGCGCTCTAGTTCGTATCCATCACATGCGCTCTGGTTCATATCCTTTGAGATGTACTGCACTTCGTATCCATCGGTGAGAAAACTTCTCTTCGTATCCATCGACGACTGTCCCCTTCGAATCCATTGGAAGTAACACGGAGGTCTGTTTCATATCAATCTAGACACCTCCTACCGATACGAAATCGGCTACCGTATGATCGATACGAAGGGGCAATCCATCAATCGATGCGAAGTTAGCAATGAGCGATCAATACGAGCGAGGCATATGCGTGGGAATGACTTGGTCAATTCGGCGCAAAACGTAGATCGATACGAAAGTCGCGTGCCACATCAACACCTAGGCACGCGTCAAATGAGTGATACGAATAGACGGATGCGAAAGCTATCGATTCGAACACGACAGCCTATGCAACACTCAAGGTTGCATCGATCATATCTCACAATCCATAAGTGCAAATGCTATGTAATTTTCACAGGAGCTTATGTACAACCTAAGGAACGTTCGTACCAAGTTTCGATTCTATTAGATAAGATCTTGATCGATACGAAATTCGTTCGTATCGATCGTAGATCGGGCCGAAACTTTGTGGGATCGATCGCGTGGGCCCCATCACGTGCCAGAAGAAGTCTCCTGGAGTTTGAGCAAGATATCAACCTCCTACGCCTATAAATAGAGCCCCAGGGCCTACAGAAAAGTGATCTTTTTGGCAATCGAACGTCCAGACTCTGCCGGATTCAACTTTGCACTTCATCATTGCTTTTGTACTCGAATTTCTTCTTTGTAATCCACTGTAATCAACTGTAACCAGCGAAACATCAATAAAAAGATTATCATTTGAAGTGGACGTAGGCCGAAGTTAGCTGAACCATTATAAATCTCGTGTTATTGTTTGTTATTTCTCAATTGTTGTTCTCTATTTTTCTTGGATCTGAGATTTGTGTTTGGATATTGTTGACTTATATTCATATATTAGTGCTTTCACGATATTTGGGTTTGTGATCAATTTTGGCGCAAACATCAGACATCTGGTGGTTTCCCTAGACGTCTATGCTGAAGGTTTGGAACTTTCTTCCAAATCGCCTAGACGTTTGGGAAGTAAGCTCAGACATCTAAGCTGAAGGTCTGGAAATTTTATTCCGAAGCTCCAGATGTCTGAGCATACTACCAGACGTCTGAACTGAAGCTTAGGGCAATATTTGCCTAGGCCATTGATGGTCAAATCATATCGAAAGCGATTGGTCAAGCAATGAAGGCTAGGGAATTATGCCAAGCGATAACCCAGCATTATAGTCTCATCAATACACTTCGAACAACATGTCCAAACATCCATGTAAGGATTTACATAGATTTTGACTTCAAAATGCCAAAAACTGGAAAATTCGCCAAACTAATTCAATTCAAAAGAAAATGGACATGAAATAGATGTTAGGAATTCATACCTAACAACTATCAAAAGTGTAGACATAGATATGAGTTCAAGAACTCACCTTTAAACCCAAAAACAACAAATGAGAAGCTCAAAACAAAGGAAAGATCAACCACTCTTTACTTCAACTCAAGACGCTCCAATCTAAGCTCATAAGGAAACATTTTCTAAGTTAAGGTTTAGGAATTTCTTAAAATTGAAGAGAGATTGAGATGAAGAGGATACTTACCTATGCTTCTCCTTGATTTCTAGAACTTGAATTTGAATTTCCTAGTAAACTAGGGCTTATGAATTTTGATTTTCTTTTCTTTCCCCCATTTTTACTTTAGCTTGAGAGTATTAGGAAATGTGAATGAATAAAGAGGAGAGGGGGTGGAATTAGGGTATGTTTGGGCCAAGAATGGCCACAAGCACCCAATTTTCGATGAAAGCACTAGTTCAGAATCACAGATCACTGATACCAAGTATGTAGAGAATTAGGAATGAAGATCGCTCAGAAAATTAAGAAGAAAGCAGTAAAGAACACAGAGTTTATAGTGGTTCGGCAATCCAGCCTACGTCCACTTTGAAGTATATCACTTTATTGATGTTTTCTTGCTGATTACAATTGATTGCAGCAGATTATAGTGATGAATTTCGAGTACAACAGCAGCCTTGAAATGCATAAACGAATTCGAAAGAGTTTGGATGTTGAAGAATCAAAAGTCCCTTTTTTGTGGGCTCTAGGATGCTATTTATAGGCATAAGATGCAAATATCTCGCTCAGATCTCGATAGACCTCTTCTGGCACATGAGTGGGCCCATGCGATCGATCCCAGGCGATTTCGACTCGATCCGTGATCGATACGAACGAATTTCATATCGATCAAGATTTGATCCAATTGAGTCGAAATTTGGCACGAACATTCTTTAGGCTGTACGTAAGCTCCTGTGAAAATTTGTTGGCATTTGGACTTGTAGATCTCAAGATATGATTGAAACGAATTGGGCTCTTCAACACAGATACAAGTTCATATCGATCCCTTCGCCTCCATCATCTTTGTGTCGATCAGAGGCACATGCCTACTTGTTGACGTGGAAGGATAAACTGGTGTGGATCCATATTCTTCACCATGTTGATCGAGCCTCTACCCTTGTAAACATCCTTCGTATCCATCTGCACTACTCCATTCATATCCATCCATTCCAGCCGCTGTTTGTATCGATCATCGCAGATTTAATCGATACGAAGTGATATGTTTTGAGGGTTTTTGATGGATACAAGCAACAGCTATGGTGGATATGAATACACATGGACGTTATCGATTCGAACAACCATGAACTTGATGGATATGAACGAAGTCTGCAGGTTGGATGGATACGAACTAACCTTACCTGTGATCGATACGGACAAGGACGTCTTGGATACGAACTAGCACGGACATGAGGTAGGCTGACGGATACGAACAACAGGCGATTGATGGATGCGAACAACAGGTGATTTGATGGATGCGAACAACAGGCGATTCGATGGATGTGAACCGTGCATGATTTGTGGATACGAACAAGACCCGCGAATCGACAGATACGAAGTGCACTAAAACCGATGGATAGGAACGAGAACAATGTTCAATTTTGCATCGATCATATTTAGAGCATACGAACTCAGATTGACTTGAAATTTTGAACACTAGCTTTCATGGGTTTTCTTCTCATGTCTTGTCAATTGTAGCTTGATCTGGACTCAAACAAAATTCATCGGTATCCATAGTGAGCCTACGTACGACTAATCTTCGGGACAAATTATCTTTGATTTTTAGGCAATTTCTTGGTGTCACGACCTTGTCAAAAGGCGGGACAACAAGGTATTACATTGGGTTAATGTGTAGAAACCCAAACACAGAGCCCAACAATAAAATAGCAAAATTCTAGTCAACTCCAAACATATTGATGTTTATACTCAAAAAGGTCGCAAATGAAATTTTGAACTCAATGGAAGTGGTCTCAAGTCCTAATTCGACTGTTTACAAAAAGTATCATTTTGGACTTAAATCCGACTAACGTTGCTATATTTAAATAAAATATTTAAATATATAATCGTAAATATGTGGATAGTTACGGACTCCCCTTCTTAAAGAAATTGCGTCCTCCCAATACTTAAGAAGAAAATAAAGAGTAACAACCATAAAAGCGTATCATCACAAAAGAAAATTTGAAGTAAGATATTCACCTTAAATTGCACGAGAGAGTAAGTCCAGATGTGTTCACTCGATGAATTCTCTGGATTCCCAAGAACAATCCTTAGGATTTGAGGACCACTGAACTTTTACAAGTGGGACATATTTATTACAAAGGCGTTTAACTTCCGTAGCAACGATACGAGTAGGATGTTGCTCATAAGTCAAATCTAGTGAAACTTCAGTTTCTTCAATAGCACCGGGCTCAAGAATAGTATCGGAATCCCTAAGGCATTTCCACAGTTGAGAGACGTGGAATACGTCATGAATAGCAGAAAATTTAGCTGGTAATAAAAGGCGATAAGCCACGGAACCAATGCGTTCAGTGATGGGAAATGGGCCAATATATCGAGGCGCTAATTTTCCCGATTGACTGAAACGCACAACACTCTTCATAGGTGAAACACAAATAAACACCAAATCTCCCACAGAAAATTCTAAATTCCTTCTTCGGTTATCGACATAGGATTTTTGTCTACTTTGAGCTTCTTTCATCCTATGACGAATAAGGTCAATCTTTACTGTGGAATTTCAAATAAAATTTGGACCTAAAACCAGCTTCTCACCGGCCTCAAGCCAACAAGAAGGAGATCGGCATGGCCTTCCGTAAAGTGCCTCGAAAGGTGTCATACCAATACTAGATTGGAAGCTATTGGTATAGGAAAACTCAACAAGAGAAATATGATCTTCCCAACTTCCACCAAAATCAAGAACACAGGAACGAAGAAGGTCTTCAAGAGTTTGATTCACACACTCGGTTTGTCCATCGAGCTGAGGATGCTAAGCGGTGCTAAAATTAAGTTCGTTCCTAAAAAAATTTTGAAGGCTCTTCCAAATTCCACTAGTAAATAATGGATCACGATCGCTAACAATAGCGGTAGGAACTCCATGCAATTCAACAATTTCTTTGACATAGAGTTTGTCCAAAAGAGATACGGCTCGATTAGACCGAACGGGAATAAAATGGATGGATTTTGTAAGTCTATCTACAATCACTCATAGAATATCATGACCCAAACGAGAACGGGGAAGACCACCAACAAAGTCCATGGAGACTTGATCCCACTTTCTAATAGGAATGTCTAAAGGTTGCAATAACCCATCGGGCCTTAGATACTCGGCCTTTATGAGTTGGCAAGTTATGCAATGCTTAATGAAGTTAGCAATACCGGATTTTATTCCATCACAATAATAAAGTCGCTTCATGTCCGCATACATTTTACTACTACCGAGATGAATGGTAAATTTAGAGCGATGAGAATCTTCTAAAATGTCTTTACGAAGATTACTAATATTTGGCACGGTAAGTTTACTAAATTTTCGAATGCCGCCGTGAGCTTCGATTTCAAAGTCTTTCAAACCATCAATACTACAACTTTGACTAAGATGAGCCAATTCGGGATCATGCTTTTGAGCATCAAGAATATGGTCTAAAAGAGATGGATGAGCCTCAAGGCTGTAACAACCATGTATTTTGTGATTTATTTTAATTGTTTATTTTGATTATTTTAAATTGAATTCCTTATTTTTAAAATTTTATTATATTTATCAAAATGAATAAATTTTGTTATTCTAAAAATAAATTTTGATTTTTATGTGAATTATAATTCCAAACTTGAATAAATAGAATATTTCCAGAAAATATGAATTTTGGTCAATATGGTCAAACTTTGACTTTTAAATTTAAAATTTAAATATTTTAATTCTTGAATTTTATCTTTCATCATGAAAATAAATTTAATTTCAAGAATACTGTTTTTTGTTTCGTTGAAATCCGATTTTTATTGTGAAATTTATGCTTTTTACAATATTGTGTGTAAATTGATTTATTTAACAATATTGTTTATTTTAAATTATATAAATAATATTTTTATTTGTCAAATCTTGTTCTAATTTGTGTATATATCTGTAATATGCCATGTTATATATATATATTTTATTTTTAAAAACATTTTCAAAGTGTAGTTGTTATTTTTACCAAACTAGTTATATTTTGTTTTCAATTTTCAAAACTAGTTTACATATAATTAACTATATTCTTATATTTTTTAAAATTTATTTATTTATTTCATTTTTCATTATGTTTTATTCAATTTTATTTTATTTACATGATTTTATTTTAGTTTATTTGCATAAAAGAAAATAGGAAATTTAAAGAGACTTTGGCATTTAACCTTCCATCTTCACACCTCTTCAAAATTTTGGGCCGTCCTTTTCCCTAACCATTAGCCGTGTGTTTCTTTCTGTAATTTACGTAAAAAAACTCCTCATTTCCTCAAAAAAAAATTGGCTTTCAGATCTGAAGAAAAACCAAGGTAATGTCTTCCTCTTTTTTATTCTTTTTCACCTTCTTTTATTGATTTTCCTTTGTAAATTGCCTTGAAATCTTCATGCTTTGCTCGGCCATTACCCTCCACCAACTCCTCCGACTAACTCCACCATCATCCATAGACACATCACCCTCCTCTCCCTCTGACTTGACCAGGCTGTGAGCCCCCTTGAAGCTATCATCACCAAATGTTGCAAAATTCCCTTGAATATGCCACAGCCGAACCCCTTAATCACCTAGCCTTCATTTTTCCACCTTAGCACCTACTTAGCCTCCACCACCAATCTCTCCACCACCTCTGGCCACCACTCCAGACCCCACCTGACCTGTAGCATGAATGGCCGAGCCCACATCAGTCAAGGCTGAACCCAAAGTGTGCACCAAAAGCCACTAAATTGCCTTAAACCCTTTTGTATTCCTTCATGTTGTAACTCAAGCCATTCCACTCCTTTTAGCCGTGCATACATGCCATATGCCTGACCATAATACCACTATGGCCAAGCATATATAAGCCATAGGTCGAGTATGTGAAGGTTGAGGCAATGGTCAAGTCATTCCTTTCATTGTTGTCTTTAAATTCAATTTGTTTTAAAGTATATTTATGTTGAAATCATAAGTATATTTGGTTTGAAATAATTTTTATACTTGTCTTGTTTATGTGTTGTTCACAAGATAAAAACTTGGTTCTCCACTCTACTCAAGTCTTAATTCGTGCTTTCGTGCCTTTGGATCTTTGTTCGTGTGTTTGGTTGTGCTATCTCCAACTTGTACAGGTGAGTAATTCTTACAAGGCATTCTGCACTTCTATAATTAGTAAATTGACACCATTTGAATCTGTAGATTATATTATTATGTTATAACTGCCTGTGATATGATCATATGATGTTCACCCCAGTCTATACACCTGTCATATCATATGTTACTGTTATATAATGTTTTACTGTTCATTTATATCAGTTATCACACTGTAAGTTCCCTATAGAGTAGAATCGCTATGGGTTGAAATGATACATATTCGAACGAACTTTAGAATAGGAAAAAATCGTTATGGGCTGAAATGATAGGCCTAAGTGTTTTTATTTATTTTGTTTTACTTGGGATCTCGAGTTTGAAATAATAGAACCCGGACTTTTCTTCGTAAATTACGGATTGAAATGACATATTATCCGTATCGTTTGACTTAGGTTAGAAAATTATATACAGACCCATGGTTAATATATATTTTCTTGAATTTATAAATTATTATAAATATGTAAATATTTTGATATTTGGATTTAAATTTAATTTAAAAATGATTTTTATAAAATATTAGTGATTTTCTACAAATTAAATAAGTGAAATAAATAAATGGTAAAGTAGAATTTGAAATATAAGTTAATTTTGGAATTTATGATTTTGTTTATAAATGAAGTTTAAGTTAAGTAAGAAAATATGATAATTTGATTTTAATTTGAATTTAAAATGATTTATAAAGTGTTATTGATTTTTCTATAAATTAAAATGGTTAAAAAAATAAATGTTTAAAGTTGAAATTTCAAATATAACTTAACTTGGAAAATGTGCAAGGTATTTTAAAAATAAAGGTTAAGTTAAGGAAACATAATGGAATTTAAATTTTATTTAAGAAATGGTAAATTTAATTAAAATGTAAATAAATGAAATGTATTTGAAATGAGATTGATTTGAAATGTAAATGAAATGTATTTGAAATGTAAAGTAAAGTAAATGAAATGTATTTGAAATGAAATGTAAAGTAAATCCTTTAAGAAATGGAATTTGGTTTAATTGGAATATTTGATTTGATATATAACCCATTTTGAAATGAGATTTGGAATAGTATTTGAATTAAATAAAAATGAGTGAAGTTATGGAAGGATATGACATTTTGACATTTTGAAATGAATTTGAAATGATATTGAATTTTTAAATGATATTTTTTTTGAAGTATAAAATATAATTTTGGAATTTTAACCACGGGATGTATTTAATTTATTGTTTAACTGATCCTTAGAGGATGGGCGATCCCAAGCATCCTTTAAGTTATTGTGCATTACTACTACAGTTCACTTGAGTTGGTTTACATTATATAATTATATATGTCCTGACTCGAGTGTTTTGTGTTTTACTTTACGCTCGGGTCAGCCTGAGTATTTACAGCTTAGCTTTGGATTTCTTTTTCTGGCGCTAGAAATCGTAGGAGATTTTTGCTTTTCTAGTTATCTCTCCATTTCAGTTCAGTTGTTCTATTTCAGCTCTGATATTTATAAACTTTTATGTATTTGGGATTTCTATTGTATGTGTTTTTCAGACTGATATTATGTATTTTGTTTTGAGAGTTTGTTATAGTAGCTTTATGAACTACTATGCTATTTAATTTCCGCTGCGAGTTATTCTGATATTTCTGTGTCTGTGATTCTGTGATTGTTTTTCATGTGCTTCAAATTTATTTACAATGTGGTATTTTGAGCAATTCAAGTCCGACATGTGTGGATGCGAATGGCTGAAAATATCGGGTTGTTACAGTTAGTATCGGAGCTTTTGGTTTTAGGCAAACCATAGCCTGCGGAGCAAAAACTCATTAGAGATAGGGTAGAAATACCCTAGAATGAGTGAAATCAATCTCAGAATCATTTCTTTGTGAGAGAATATATTTTCAAAGTATAAAATGATTTCCAGATGATTTTAAAGGATTTTCAAAGATTATATTGATATAAATTTTTCTTATTTTTAAATCAAGATTTTCTAATTCGTCCCTTCGGTATCCACCTTGTTAGAAATCTCTTGGTTAGGATTCTTATCGCTTAGGATTCCTTGAACTTTGGAACGCTCCCACTAGTTCTGAAATCCAGTCTTGTCTTCTCTATTTTTATCCTTTTGATTTTTGGAGCATTCCGTAACTCCACTTTGAATGACCTCTATAAAGAGCGGTGATTCCGCAAATCTTTGAATGATTGGTAAAGGGTTGAAACTCCTTTACAATTGACATTGATTAACCGAAGATTTTTGTATCCTCGGATTTCGGTGCTATCTGTCTCCTACTCTATCTAGATTCTAGCTCTGACGATCGAATGCCGATTTGCCTTAGATTTTCGTATTGATTATATTCCTGAAGTCACAGTTGACCCGATTATGGTCACCCGCAATTTATATAGGCTTATCCATCTACTATTTTGTAATTAAATTATCTCATCTTCCTTCGATCTTAACTTTGAATCAGAATTCTATTTGATTAGAGCTCCTCTATATTTGAATCTCTATTTGCTTGAAATCTAACCTTGAATCGTTCTTTGGAAATTTGTGTTTGTTTGTATTTTGAAATTGTGCATACATCGAAATTATTATTTTGATAAGGATGACCACGTTTTATATATAAAAGCGAAATGTTTTCGATAAGGATTATATACCTTTTAAAAAAATGAAAATTTGGAACTTTGAAATGATTTGAAATTTTGAAAATTTTTTATAAGAAATTTGATTTATATAAAAATGATTCATAACTGAAGGGTTTTGAATTTGAATTTCGAGTAATTGAACTCTGATGTTTTGAAATCAATTTTAAGATTTTGGAAAATATATAATAATAATATGATTTAAAGATATTTCTCCGAATAGAAATGTTTCAAATGTATTCGAACGAATTCCAATGATTTTGAAGAGATTTCAAAGAAGTTTCAAGAAAATAAAAGTCCAGAACCCACTTATGTCGCTGGAAAATAATTTCGATGATGAATGCATGCATCATTGACATTGATTTTCGAGTTTCTGAGTGAGGGAGAGGCCACTCTAGTAGCTTTGTTATGTGAGTGATTTTATGAACCAAATTTTGATTTCAGATTTTGAAGTATGGTTTGATATTCGGAAGATATATGTATATATTTTTGAAATAATTTAAAGTAAGCCGGTGTTCAGTCCTCGAGTTTCAGATTTTTTTAGTATAACCTTATCTATTGGAATTGATTTACTGATTTGTTGCTGATTTCCAACTCTTGGATTTGAAAATTTCGTTTCTTCAACTATTTTTAAAAGTTCGAGCACTTCCAAATCAAGGTTTAATTTTCAAAGCTATGTAATCCTGGAAAATATAAATCATTCGATTAGGTAAATGAGTTGAAACTGTTTGTTAAGTAAATGAATAAAACTATTTTGAATTATACAGATATGGAATTTAGTTTTGGAATGTTTTGAATAAAATTTAGTTTTAAATAGTTTGAAAAGGGTAAATTGACCTTTTGAATAGAAATAAATAGTTTAAAGGTTTTAAAGGGATAGTTATAAACTTGGAAATCATTTTGGGTATAATTGATTTTGGGAAAAATATTTGGCTTTGAAAATTAATTTGGATAGTAAAACCCATTATTTATATGATGTTTTGGAAATGAATTTGTTTGACCTAAATTTTGTTGATTTGGAAATTTGGATTATTTTTCTATACTTATTATTTTGGAAACTTAGAGATTGAATATATGTAATTTGGAAGAAATGATTTGGCAAAATCATATATGATTTTTGAAACTGAATTGATATTGAAATGGTTTGGAATTGAGAACCTTGTATTATTAAGTACTTGATTTGGGAGTTATTGAAGTTATATAAAATTGATTTGTATAAGTATGAAGTTGATTTGAAACTATTGATTTGAAAAGGTTCTCAATTTACAAAGTAAAATCTTATATAATCGAAGTCGATATAAGTGTGATTTGATATACTATTGGATTTGGAAAGTATTCGATTTGAAATGAAATCTTATATATAATGGACTTTATATAAGTATGATATTTGAAAGTGATTTTAAAAGGTACTATATGATACATATTTTCGAAGTAAAGATGTGGAAAGTGCCTTCTGCTTGATATTCGCTTTGTGGCCACACTGTGGATTCATTCTGTCGATATTATTCTCTCTGATTTGGGTTTTCCGGATACGATACTAGAGTGTTCATCGAATTCCATGGCAATCTCCATGGTCTTATGATCGCGACTGCATAGCGTAATTCTCCTGGCTGAGATGGCCTAGGGGTATGGATGTTTCCTAGAGGATGCAGGCGTAACCATTGTGTATCCTACGCTCTATGTAGGTCGTATTAGTAGCGAAATCCGCTGGCTGAGATAGGTTAAGTGTACAGATGTTTCCTGGGAGATCCAGGCGTAACCATAGTGTATCTGCGATCTACTAGTAATCATGGCGTAATTCGCAGGCTGAGATAGCTTACAGATACATATGTTACCTGGGGGATCCAGGCGTAACCATTGTGTATCTGCGATCCATGGTTAGACAAATGTTTGGTTTGGTTGATTTGTTTGGATTTTACTTTCCGTATCCGTTTTTAAAAGGTTTTCCAGTATTTTCACTGAGTGTTGAAACAAGTCTACTAAGTACCCGGAGAATTCTAGCTTTGCGCCTGATCAACGCATGGCCAGAGTCTACAGGAATGAAAGTAAACTTGTTAAGACATCGAGTTATTAAAGTATTTTGATAAAATATTGTATAAAGGATATTTTGATCATTTATTTTACTTGTCTAAATAATTTAAAATGTTTTAAATATTGTTTACTTCGAACCAACAAACTTGGATCAAATGACTATTCATCATATTATAAAATGTTATAAAATTTTAATTGAAATTTATATGGTTTTAAAATAATGGTTCATCCTTGTCTTTCAACCTATTTTCTCTTCTAACTATTTCTACCTTCTTCCTCTTCGAGAGTCCTTTCCGCGTTGATGAAAGAGTTGGTTCTTTGGCTTATCGTTTGGATTTGCTCGTGAAGCTTTCGGGAGTGCATGATGTATTCCACGTCTCACATCTTCTCTAGAGTCTTCTTAACCCATCCCTTTTTGGTTCAGCCTTCTGCTCTTAATAATTGGATATTTATCCTAATCAGACTGTCGAGAGGAAGCCACTTCGTATTATCGACAGAGGTACGAAATATCTAAGAAGGAGATCTGTTAGTCTGGTCCTAGTACTGTGAAGTACTGATGATCGGGATTATACCTGGGAGAGGGAGGAGAGCATTCGTGCTTCGAATCCGAAATTGTTTTTTTTCCAGGTACTATCTGCTTTTCTTTATTTCCTTGTTCGTTCTTTTCGAGGACGAAAAGATTTGAGTGGGGGAGAGTGTAGCAATCCTGTATTCTGTGATTTATTTTGATTATTTTAAATTGAATTCCTGAATTTTAAATCATTATTATATTTATCAAAATGAATAAATTTTGTTATTTTAAAAATAAATTTTGATTTTTATGTGAATTATAATTCCAAACTTGAATAAATAGAATATTTCCAGAAAATATGAATTTTGGCCAATATGGTCAAATTTTGACTTTTAAATTTAAAATTTAAATATTTGAATTCTTGAATTTTATCTTTCATCATGAAAATAAATTTAATTTCAAGAATACTGCTTTTTGTTTCGTTGAAATCCGATTTATATTGTGAAAGTTATGATTTTTACAATATTGTGTGTAAATTAATTTATTTAACAATATTGTTTATTTTAAATTATATGGATAATATTTTTATTTGTCAAATATTGTTCTAATTTGTGTATATATGTGTAATATGTCATGCTATATATATATATATATTATTTTTAAAAACATTCTTAAAGTGTAGTTGTTATTTTTCCCAAACTAGTTATATTTTGTTTTCAATTTTCAAAACTAGTTTACATATAATTAGTTACATTCTTATATTTTTATATATTTTTCTAAAATTTATTTATTCATTTAATTTTCACATTATTTTATATTCAGTTTTATTTTATTCACATGATTTTATTTTAGTTTATTTGCATAAAACAAAATTTAAAGAGACTTTGGCCTTTAACCTTTGACCTTCCATCTTCACACCTCTTCAAAATTTTGGGCCGTCCTTTTCCCTAACCATTAGCCATGTGTTTCTTTCTGTAATTCACGTAAAAACACTTCTCATTCCCTTAAAAAAATTGGCTTTCAGATCTGAAGGAAAACCAAGGTAATGTCTTCCTCTTTTCTATTCATTTTCACCTTCTTTTATTGATTTTCCTTTGTAAATTGCCTTGAAATCTTCATTCCCTCCACCGCCTCCTTCGACCAACTCCACCACCATCCACAGCCACACCACCCTCCTCTCCTTCTGACTTGACCAAGCCATGAGCCCCCTTGAAGCTATCATCGCCAAATGTAGCAAAATTCCCTTGAATATGCCATAGCCGAACCCCTTAATCACATGGCCTTCATTTTTCAACCTTAGCACCTCCTTAGCCGCCGCTGCCAGTCCCTCCACCACCTCTAGCCTCCATTCCCGGCCCCACCTGACCTGTAGCATGAATGGTCGAGCCCACATCAGTCAAGGCCTAACCCAAAGTGTGCACCAAAAGCCACTAAATTGCCTTAAACCCTTTTGTATTCCTTCATGTTGTAACTCAAGCCATTCCACTCCTTTTAGCTGTGCATACATGCCATATACCTGACCAAAATATAACTATGGCCGAGTATACATAAGCCCTAGGTCGAGTATGTGTTTTTAAAGTGAGAAAATGTGATTTTATAAGTTAAAAATGGTTTAAATAAAAGTTTAATGGTTTATGAAATTGTATTGAAAATTTGAAATTTAATTTAACAGCATTTCGAAAATGCTATCATTTTTGAAGTAAAGGATATTACAGCATTTCTCAGTGCTGTAGTTGATACAAATGAACTAAAAGGCAAAAATGGAATAAGAGCTATTATAGCACTTTGTAAGTGTTGTAGTGGCAGAATTGAACTAAAGGTTTTATTTGAAACCTGAACTATTACAGCATTTCTGTAAATGCTGTCGTTGCTAAATTGAATTGTTTTCAAATGTAACTTTCCGTAGCATTTTCTAAATGCTGCGAAAGCTGAATTTTACGTTTTAATAAATTTAAGTGAATAAATGAAGTCTGACATGACTAAATTTCAGGAATTGAATAATTGATTTTTTAAGTATAATAACTTCATTTTAATTGGTTTAATTGGAATATTTAATTGGTTTAATTGGAATATTTGTTTGATATATAATTGAAATGAGATTTGGAATAGCATTTGAATTAAATAAAAATGAGTGAAGTTTTGGGAGGTTATGATATTTTGACATTTTGAAACGAATTTGAAATGATATTGAATTTTTAAATGATATTTGATTTTTGAAGTACAAAATATAATTTTGGAATTCTAACCATGGGATGTATTTAATTTATGGTTTAACCGATCCTTAGAGGATGGGCGATCCCAAGCATCCTTTAAGTTATTGTGCAGTACTACTACAATTCACTTGAGTTGGTTTACACTATATAAGTATATATGTCCTTACTCGAGTGTTTTGTGTTTTACTTTACGCTCGGGTCAGCCTGAGTATTTACAGCTTAGCTTTCGATTTCTTTTCTGGAGCTAGGAATCGCCGGAGATTTTTGCTTATCTAGTTATCTCTCTGTTTCAGTTCAGTTGTTCTATTTCAGCTCTGGTATTTATAAACTTTTATGTATTTGGGTTTTCTATTGTATATGTTTTTCAGACTGATATTATGTATTTTGTTTTGAGAGTTTGTTACAGTAGCTTCATGAACTACTATGGTATTTTAATTTCCGCTGCGAGTTATTCTGATATTTCTGTATTTGTGATTCTATGATTGTTTTTCATTTGCTCCAAATTTATTTACAATGCGGTATTTTGAGCAATTCAAGTCCGACATGTGTGGATGCGAATGGCTGAAAATATCGGGTTGCTACAAAGGCTACATAGAACAGGAGATTAACATGAATCGGATTCACGATCTCGAATCTCACAAGTGGATAAAGTCCCGAGATCATTCCATTCAGATATCATCATTGAAATAACTGCTTGTTGCATACGACTAAGGGCATCGGTAACACGATTCCCCTTTCCGGGGGTATAAAGAATATCAAGATCATAATATGCAAAGAATTCGAGCCAACATTGTTGACACAAACTAAGTTCCTTTTGAGAAAATAAATACTTCAAAGATTTATGATCGGTGTAGAGAATAAATTTATCTCCCAAAAGATAATGATGCTAAATTCTAAGGGAGAAATCAATAGCCGCAAGCTCTAAATCATGAGTGACATATCTAGTCTCGGCCGGCTTTAATTGCCTAGAAGCATAAGCGATGACACGTTCCCGTTGCATGAGAACGACACCCAAGCCAACACGACTGCCATCAGTATAAACAATAAAGTCTTGGTTCTCCTCGGGAAACACCAGAGTAAAAGCATCGGAAAGGAGTTCTTTTAATTTCTAAAAAGCAGCTTCACAATTGTCTGACCAAATGTACTTAACTCCCTTCTCTGTCAAACTAGTAAGAGGCATGGAAATTTTAGAAAAGTCTTTTATGAATCGACGGTGATAGCCCGCCAATCCAAGAAAAATACGAATTTCCATTACATACTCCAGTCTCTTCCAGTTTCGAATCGCTTCAATCTTAGAAGGATCCACGGAAATTCCGGTTTCAGAAATGATATGTCCTAAAAATTTCACACGGGATTGCCGAAAATGGCACTTAGAAATTTTTCTTTCAATTGATTGCTCCTAAGAGTTTCCAACACAATCCGAAGATGTTTTTCATGCTCTTCCTTGGTTTTAGAATAAACAAGAATATCATCTATAAAGATCAGAACGAATCGATCGAGGAAGTCTTTGAAAACTCGATTCATAAGGTCAACGAAATAAGCTGGAGCATTCATTAAACCAAATGGCATAACAAGCCATTCATAAGATCCATAACGTGTACAGAACGATGTCAAAGTAATGCTATCCTCTGCAATATGAAGTTGATGAAAACCGGTTCCTTAGTCTAACTGTGAAAAGACTCTAGCGTCGCTAAGTTGATCAAATAAATCATCAATCTGAGGTAGGGGATATTTATTCTTAATGGTGAGGTCATTAAGCTTGCGGTAGTCAACACAAAGCCTAAGTGTACCATCAGATTTCTTCACAAAAATAGCTGAAGCTCCCCAAGGAGAGGATCTAGAACGAATAAATTGTTTCGCTTCCAATTCAGATAATTGCTTATGCATTTCCTCATTTTCCTTATTAGACATACGATAAGGAGGACGAGCGATAAGCAGAGCTCCAGGAATTAGATTAATTCTGAACTCAATTGCTCATTTAGGGGTAATCATAAAACGGGCTCGAATATGTCAGAAAATCCACGAACAATGTAAATAAGGGAAATGACATCTTCCTCGTCATCATTATCATCATCATGAGGGTTTTTAGAATATAAGGATGCCACCAAATTAGAATCTGAATCTTTAAGAACAATAGAAATCTGCTTAATAAATTGAGGATGTCGAAGATATATAGTCCTCTAAGGACATAGGATGTGGGCTTCATAACGGTTAAGCCAATCCATTCCCAAAATCATTCCGAAGCCTAAGTAACGCATAACATGCAAATCAGATCGGAAATCATAATCACATAAAATAATCTCGATATCTTTACAAAGTAAACTGAGTGTCTCGGATCCACCAACCGGATTCGCAATTCTCAATGAAGTCATCAAGAACATAACATTTAAAGACAAAGTATCAACAATTTCTTTTGATATAAAAGAGTGGGATGCACCCGTGTCAAAAAGAACTCGAATAGGATGATCACGAAACATAATAATGCCATCAAGGATAGAGTGATAAATACCTTGACCAAGAGAAGTGTTACTAGGAGCTTGCACAACATTTAGTTTTTCCTCTTTCTTGCTTGGAAGTTTGGGACATGAAGATAAAAGATGACCCGAACTTTTGCAATAACGATAAAAAAAGGGTTTCAGACACCTATTTGTATAATGGTCCTTAGGACCATAAGTGTAGCATTGCCCATGACAAGAGGTAGGAATCTTTGCTAGCGAAGTTGATTGTTTCCCTTTCTTGTTGGGATTAGGCTTAACTTAATAGGCCTCTTCTTGTTGATGTTGAACTTATGTTTGGCACCCACGACTTCAACATCGCTTACTTTATCGGCCTCTTTAAGTCGAAGAGCGATATCAACAAGCTGATCAAAAGAAACTTTCAGTTTCAGGAGTAAAGGCCTTTTGAGGTTCTTATTCAATCCATAGACAAACCTCTGATTTTCTTTCAATGGGGTATTAATATACTCGACCCCATATTTAGAGAGACGTTCAAAAGATGCGACATAGTCTGTCATGGAAGATTCACCTTAAACAAGGTCAATAAAGCACCGAGCTAAAGTTACTTTTGCAGCCTCTGGCAAAAACTTTAATTCAAATCTTTCTCGAAATTGCTCCCAAGTAAGGTCCGCTTCAATAATTTCCGAAATCAAAAGCTCATACCAATCTAATGCTCTTTCTTCGAGCAAGCTAGAAGCCACTTGGACTCGATGTAGATCAACAAGATTCACGTGAGAAAAGATGCGGTCGCGTGATCTAAGCCAAGCCTGGACTTCTATAACGCTTTCAAAACCCTTGAATGGCCTTCCAGCCAAATTGGTATAATCATTGCACAAGCGTGCAAACCAGGATTTAGGATGAGTAGGCTTTGGAATGGGTCCGACAGCTTGAGAATTCTTTACAAGATCTAAAAGCTACTAGGAAGACATGAATATTCCATCCCGAGGAGTAGCACTGGATTGACCGGCGCTGGAACCGCCTGGTCTAACCATTTCTCTTCTTTAAGAAAGAAAAAAAGAAGAAGAAAAATGTGATTCTCAGAATGAATATCAAACAATCATGATTGATAAAACAAGGCATCTTAGAAGAAAATAGGATAGAACGGGTTTAATGACTCGAATTAAATCCTAAGGCACGATTCCTAAGAGAAACTTAGGACAATGATCCTTGCTATAATATTCTATATTGTTCCGAATTTTGGCTCTGATACCAAGTTGTGAAGCCTCACCATATACTCACACTACCCAAGGACATTACGGAGTGATGCCGTCAACTAGCATGAAGAATAAGGCTGTTGAGGAGCGACCATCCGTGTAATTGCTTTATGCGAGTACTGATATGCCGGATAGAAGGTCACGCATTTCATTTAAAGAGGAAATCCGACGTATCAAGTACAAACTCAAGGCTACTGCACAGTGGCTATGTGTTCTTCAGAAAAAAGTATAAAATAAGAATAACATAAATCAGTCGCAGATATTCATATCACTAAGGCAAAAACAGATTTGAATATAACACATAAAAGTGTACATCAAAGTATTGAGCATGTAAGATCCACTATATCACAAAAGAATGGGTACGAATGCTAGATAAAAGAATATGTATACATCAAGGAGTCTCTATCTCAAATGTATAAAACAAAAAAACTACTAAGCTAAGTAGTTAGCCAAAAGTCAGGGACGGACCCCGATAAGAAGTCAAGTAGAAGCACTTGAAATACCTCAGTCTGACCCAAGTATTATTTAAGAAGAAAATAATAAACGGATCAGTCTAGCTATAAATATCGTATAAAATGATATATGATAAGAGTATGACAAAAACGTATGATAACAATAATGCCATACTGTGACAAGTATACATTAAATAACAACAAAAAATCATATTATATATCAAATTTTCTTAAACACCAAAAAGAATGTCATATTCTTTATTTTATTCACCAAACCACAAATATTGACAAAGCATATCAATGGCAATCACAAAAATTAGTGAAACACAAATTCCAGAAATCATCAATTAAAAATTCAGAAATCTCAAAGGGGGAGGCCTATCACAAACGGGAGCATTAAAACTCACCAACACGTGCATCACAAGCGGGATGTTATCCCATGGTCGCTAACTATAGGGACAGTGCAATGACGTAGTACAATAACGGTATGCCCGAGGAACCTGAAACTCGAATAATTCAGAACAACAACGTAGTACAATAACGATACGCCCGACGAACCTGGAAACTCAAATAATTCGAAACAACGACGTATTACAATAATGGTATGCCCGATGAACCGAACTCCATAAAAGAACATGGGTCGCTAGCCCATTAAAATAAGACGAAACTCCATAGAACCCATAGGTTGCTAGCCTATAAAAGAAATGAGACGAAGCTCAATAAAACGAGGTACAGCCCCCCATGTGGACAAAGAGACATCGCATATTGCTAGTCTAAACCATCAAATGATCACTATTGATCAATAAAAAGTATGAATTACACTAAGCTAGTAAATAAATGAGTTTAGCTTCATGTCCCATAACCACTGGCTTAACTTAAGTATTTACGAACAAATTTAGATTTCCACTCGAAAATTATCACAAGATTTCAACCGAACAAGTGCAAGAATTAACCGATAAAGTAAACGCAAGCGTTTCATACCACTTGTTTTGCTAAGTCGTTTAATTAGATTTCTCAAACGAATAAGGTAAAGATTTGTATATACTAATAGATTGAAAAACGGTTTTAAAAATGAGCTTTATATTAAAAATAACGTTGAGATCATTTTTGTGAAAGAGTTTGAATATTTACAACTAGTATAGAAATCTTTGTATTTTAAAGTGACAAATCATAGAAATGATTGTAAAAACAATCAATCACCAAAAAATCACATTACGATGATGTGAATCAAAACCATAGAAATCGATATCAAATCCATCAAATGGATACTCCCAAAAGTCTAGAAAAAAGGTAATCAAAATCGATAAAAGTGATAAACAACTAATCGGATCAACCAAAAATCGATAAAACGAAAATCCACATAGAAATAGGCAATTTCCCTGAATTTAACAGTCAGACATCTGGTGGTTTCCCCAGACGTCTACGCTGAAGGCCTGGAATTTTCTTTCAGATCGCCCAGACATTTGGGAAGTAAGCTCAGACGTCTGAGCTGAAGGTCTGGAATTTTTGTTCCATAGCTCCAGACGTCTAAGTATACTACCAGATGTCTGAGCTGGAGCTCAGGGCAATATTTTGCCTAGGCCATTGATGGCCAAATCATATCAAAAGCGATCGGATGAGCAACGATGGCTAGGGACTTATGCCAAGCGACAACCCAGCCCTATAGACTCACCAATACACTCCGAACAACATGTCCAAACTTCCATATAAGGATTTACATAGATTTTGACTTCAAAATTCCAAAAATTGGAAAAATCTCCAAACCAATTCAATCCAAAAGCAAATGGACATGAAATAGATGTTAGGACTTCATACCTAACAACTATCAAAAGTATAGAAATAGATGTGAGTTCAAGAACTCATCTTTAAACCCAAAAACAACAAATGAGAAGCTCAAAACAAAGAAAAGATCAACCACTCTTCTCTTCAACTCAAGAAGCTCCAATCTAAGCTCATACGCAAATATTTCCTAACTTAGGGATTACGAATTTCTGAAAATTGAAGAGAGATTGAGATGGAGAAGATGAAGAGGATACTTACATATGCTTTTCCTTGATTTCTAAAACTTGAATTTGAATTTCGTAGTAAACTAGGGCTTAGGAATCTTGATTTTCATTTCTTTTCCCCCATTTTTACTTTAGCTTGAAAGTATTAGGAAATGAGAATGAATGAAGAGGAGAGGAAGTGGAGTTAGGGTATTATGTTGGGTTAATGGGTTGAAACCCAAACCAAAGCCCAACAGAAAAATAGCAAAATTCTGGTCAACTCCAAACATATCAATGTTTATACTCAAAAAGGTCGCAAACGCCATTTTGAACTCAATCGAAGTGGTCTCGAGTCCTAATTCGACTGTTTACAAAAAGTAGCATTTCAGACTTAAATCCGACCAACGATGCTATATTTAAATAAAATATTTATATATATAATCGTAAAATATAATGGTTGTTACATTTCTCTTCTTCCCCTGAGAACCCTGAGTTTCCACTAACTTCTCCTTAGCATAATCAAAAGTAGCTCTTTATGGAGAATGGCCATCTCCACCACCACATTACAAGGTCACGGACATGTGTCATGATTGCTCTAGCGAGCTTGGGCCTCAATCCCCGAATGAACCTCTCATTTCTTCGGATGTCAGTATCTATGGTAGCATATCCATATGGAGATAGCTCTTCAAACTTAGTAGCGTACTCAACTACTAACGTCTCTCCCAGAATTAGATCCACAAACTTCCATATCAGCTTCGATTTAGCAAATTCAGACACAAACTTTTGCTCAAACTCAAATCTTCTTATAAAATCAGCCCAAGTCAACTGCTCTTCCTTAACCTCGGCAGTAACACTATTCCACCAGTGTAGCGCTGACCCTGCAACTATCTAGAGGCCAATCTTCTCTTTTTCTCATCATTCAGACCCAAGTCAGCAAATATACGTTCATAGTGCAACAACCAATTATCAACATCTATGGTACTCTCCGTCCCCAAGAATGGCTTCCCACCAAAACTGATGTAGTCTCCATTCAGCAAGGCATAATTATTTCCAACTGGAGCCACATGATTAGCTCCTCCTACATTTCCAGCCATTCCAGCAACAGCTCTAGCTTTCATCAAACCGATGAAGAACTGATACATCACCCCTAATATCTACTAGTGGATTTCTAGTACCCATGCACATTGGCATCGGCATTTTGATTATTAGCATTTGCCGATCGACCTGGGTTCCATCTGGTAGTAGGTCGAGCCATTTCCATTAGTTGTGATGCTTCCTCCACCCTCTTCTATTCCCTGCTTCCATATCTCCTTTCTTGTAAATCTACATACGAGCCTTAGTAAGATACAAAAGAATGGTCTAAGAGAGCGAGTAACACGTACTTATTTATATGTGACTATATATCAAATACAAGTACGCTACTATAACGTTAACCGAAACCCCAATCATGTTGTCTGATTCATTGGATTATGTTTAAAAAATCTTTTAGGTTTAAGTTTCTTTTAAATTTTTGCAAACTACTGCTCTAATACCAACTTGTGACATCCCCTACTTGGAGGCCCAAAACTAACGGCTACGGATGCTGCAGTCACCCATAGTTATTAATTCTCGACGACCAAATACGGCAATGTTAGATACATTGATACATAGAAACACATGAATATGGAGAGAATTTAAAAACAGCAAACCAAGTCCACATTCCAATTCAAAATATTTCAAGTTCATTACATAATGCCAGAGCGCAGACTACGTTCAGACAACATATACATATTACAAAATACGATAAGAGCGACATATGAAGATGCCCCATTGGATCATCAGAGTATATAATATGGTAATAAAACATGTTGGCCTTTACAACCAAACATAGCGGAAATAAAAGAACTCTAAGTAGTTAACATACCTTATGCACGTCACCGGAAGCTTTATTCGTCTAAAAGAACACCTGAAAACCTTAACTCTCAAGCTACTCAAAATCAGTTGTACCCGAAATTTAAGGGAAAAACAAAAACTTCGAGTCGGACATAAGTCTGGTATGAATAATAACCGACCATCTCAACCATTTAGATATCTAGTGAGACCACGTCGCTTAGCGGGAATGGGTTTTTCCCTCACTAGTATCCTAAAACATTTATAAAACCATATATTATGCTCCTGCATCCATAATGGTTAAAACATAGTATTTCAAAACATTATGATGATATGCAAAAAATCAAATCTGGATTACCCATCCCCTTTCATTTTGACTATCTATCTCAATTATAATGTCTGGGGTAACCATTAATCTGTTAAATATTTATAGACTATCTATCCAATTTCATAGTTTTCATGAGATCACTAAGAACCTATTGGTAACTCCAATATCTTTTCTATTATTCTAGTTTCCATAGGCTAACTAGGAACCTATTGACTAACTGTCAATATCAAATCATAGTTTTCATAGGCTGACTATGAACCTATTGGCCCCTGTCAATACCTTTCCCGTTACACAGTTTTCATGGACATGCTGTGGACTTATTAGCCCTGCCAATATCTTTAATTAAGATTTTATCATTTCAATTCACTACTGGGTCAACCTAGCTGATTATTCTGGTCTTCCCCAAAGTACCGTTATGGGTTAATTACAACGTGAATAAATATGTGAAGAAGTAATACTCTCAAAAATCTTTATTTATGCCATGGTATTTCCTTTTAAAATGAGAATGGGTTATTTGTTTTGAAACCTTAAAACATCACTTTCGAAACCACTAGATGACCTCCTTCAAAAACATAGAAAACCTCTTTTCAAAACTCTAAGTATATACCTTTCACAGCTTTATAAATCAATCCTTTCGAAACCAGGTCATACCTTTCGAATGTATCAAAACCTTGCATAATAGTCTTTAAGAAAATAGCTTCGAAACTAATGAAAGCGCCCCTTTCGAAAATACTGGGTTTTACTCTTTAAAAACATCTTTTGGGTCAAAGTGGTTATATACAAAAGTATCTCTTACGAAACCTTTATAGAATTGTTTGGGGAAAATAGACAGTGTCGGAACCACTTATTCGAAAGCTCAAAACCTTTAAGTTAAAACTTCGAAGGGTAGCGCCGAAACCCCCTTTCGACCCCATTGCCTTCGGAATCCTTAACCTCTTTCGAAAGCATTTAGGAAGAGACTTAGCATAGGTTAAAACAAAGATTGCTCTTTGAAACATTGATGGCTTCAATACACTCTGAAGTGAAATAACGGTTGGGTTTCAACATGGTCGAAACCATTACTTTCGAAAGCACTTAAAACAAAAGGAACCCATTCGAAAGCTAATACTTTAAACATAATATGGCAACATTCTTCAAAAGCCATTTATTAATTCCTTTCGAAAACATAAGTTTTCGGCTGGGTCGAAAGCTCTAATCAAAACAAAGCAAATACTTAACTTTTGAAAACCAATCAGGGTTTCGACCCTATCAGAAGCATTCCCTTCGACACCATAGCTTCCGTCTTTCCTCCATTTCATTACGTACCAACTGAGTGATACTGTGTGTATAGGTTTCGATTAGGTGGATTTTGGCTAAGTTGGTTTCGACTGAGTTGGAGTGGAAGAAATGGGTTCGAAAGATATTACTAAAGGAGGCAGAACCCTCTTTTCTGATTAAAGGCTAAAATCATGCACATTTTAGTAATTACTTTAACTAACCTACCTGTGTACTCTTTTAATTGGTTGTCTTAAAACTTTTCAAATACCTTACAAAATATCGGCCGCATTCATCAGATCTAAATCAAAGGAAGATTAACGTTTATGCCCTTCCATTAAGCAAAACCAATATTTGCAGAAAAGTCCCTCTTTTAAAATAATTTATTTTCCCTAGTAAATCAATTCAAAAAAATCCCCACAAATCACAAAAAATCTCTTTCACGATGTAATCAAACATATTAAATTTTCTGATCCAATTTTTTCCTGAAATACTCGAAATAAATTTTAAACCCAAATATATCGTATTTTCCTTTAGAAAATCATAATAAATTTTTCACGACATGGAAAATTATGAAAATTTAAAATCATCTCTAAATTCATGTTCTACCTAACATATAATTGTTTCATGACATTCTAAATTCAATAACAATCGATTTTTCCCTAAAACCATGCAATTTCATACGTATATGAATTGATTTAAATCAAACATAATATAGCTCAAGCATATCATCATCCATATCATCATAAAAAAGGGTTTAATCTTAAATCCGAAAATATATCAATATAAAATAAAATAAAGATGGAATGTATAATTATTCACTTTAGATATGATAAGAAATTTGAGATTTTTTGTTGATTAATCCTTCCTTGCTTTGATCCTTAGCTTTAGATTGAATTTTCCACGTATTTTCCTCCTTGTTAATGGTCGACTCTAATTTAGGTTTTTCATTTTGTGTTTGAAAAATGAGAAGCGAAACGTGAATGTGCAATTACAAAACTGTATAGCCGTGAGTATGAGGAGGTGGGGTTATTTACTAATATGCCCATGTGTGTATTAATTAGCTTACAAACCAAATTAAGCCCATTTATTTTATTACTAAGCACGATCCTATATGTTTTATCCAAATCTCAATCCCCTTATCATCATTATTCTATTTTATCTATCTAATTAAATTTCCTGAATAATGTTATCAAAAAAAATAGGGATGTTATATTTATCATACTTATAAATGGGTTGGATCAACCAATTTATGAACCTTTATTAAATGGGTAATAAATAGGTTGATACATTTTTAAAAGAGTTATAAATGGGTAAGCCATTTACCCATTTATTAAAAATTCAAAATTCAAAAATATAAATTTTGAAAAAAGAATTTTGAAATTTTTTACTCAAATAATTCATCTTGTGAACGCACATTGTAGTTCTCTATGGTAATTAGCAGTTGTACTAAGAAAATAACCTGCTACATTCCTAAATTTGAACTGCGCCTAGGCAGAAGCCACTATTTTTTTATTCAAACTACAGTAACATCTTCATAGTAACTCGGAATCAAGCAAGGCTTCGATGATGAACTCCCACTAAAACTGCGGACGACATGGAAAACTCGTATACTTCAGCTTATGAATGTATACCGTAGTTCTCCATGGTGACAAATAATTATACTTCGAAATAATAGGCTACATCCCCATATTCGAACTCCGTCTAGACAGAAGCCACTATTTTTTTGTTCAGGCCGCAATAATTTCTTCATACTAACTTGAAATCAGGCGAGACTTCGACCGATAAACTCCTACCTAAATTACAAACAATAAGGAACACTTGGATACTTCATCTTGTGAACGCATATTGTAGTTCTCCATGGTGACTAACAGTTTTACTTAGAAAATAATAGGCTACATCCTCATATTCAGACTCCGTCTAGGTAGAAGCCACTGTTTTTTTTGTTCAGCCTATAATAACTTCTTCATGCTAACTCAGATTCATGCGAGACTTCGACCAATGAACTCCCACCTAAATTATAGACAATATGGAACACTTAGATACTTCATCTTGTGATTGCACACTGTAGTTCTCTATGATGACAAACAATATTACGTAGAAAATAACAGACTACATCCCCATATTTGTACTCCGTCTAGGCAGAAGCCGCTACCTTTTTGTTTATACAACAATAACTTCATCATACTAATTCGAAATCAGGCGACACTTCGACCGATGAACTCCCACCTAAATTAGAGACAATATGGAACACTCGGATACATCATCTTGTGAAACGCATATGTAGTTCTCCATGGCGACTAACAGTTGTACTTAGAAAATAACATGCTACATTCTCATATTTGAACTTCGCCTAGGCAGAAGCCATTATTTTTTCTGTTCATACTGCAATAAATTCTTCGTACTAACTCGGGCTCAGGCGAGATTTTGACCGATGAACTCCCTCCTGCAATATGGAACACTCGGATCTTCAGCGTATGAACGTATATTGTAGTTTCAATGGTGATTAACAGTTGTACTTATAAAATAATATGCTACGTCTCCATATTTGAATACTATTTCTCTATGAGATATAAAAGGGTATGGTTGGAATTTCAAAAGAACACCGAGTAAATCTATATAACGAATACTCTTTATAAGTGGTAAAGAAAAACAGTACAAACTTAAGAAAGATAAATATGAAATTACTTGGTTTCCAAAAGAAAAAATAGTAATTTGAAAGTGGTTTTCGAAAGAGTAACTTAAAACATAAAATACAAAAATCTACAAAAGAGTAGTAAAGAAACATTTAATCACTAATATATTTTGATACATTTTTACTCACAGCTCACATTAGCTAAAAAAGCATAAACGTGTAAAAGTGCAAGTATTATTTCAATTTCCAGTAGTGTAAAATAAACTAAAATAAAAGAAAGAAATAATAAAACTGCAAATGCTATAAGTTAGTGGTTTTATGAATGTTCTTCAGTTGTCCCGGTCTTCTCAGTCGTTGCCTCAGATTCAATTTATGTTGACAATGCTACTGTCAAATCTAATTTCACAGGTGCAGCTAAAAATGCATGCACGTTGTCATTAAATGCAGACACACCTGTACGTGCATATATACTTGTAGTAATAATAATAATAATAATAATAATAATAATAATCCTTTTAATAGTTTTGTATTAGAACTTCCATGTCAGTATGAATAATATAATCAGGTTAAATCATATTTAATATATTTTCGACAAAGCTGAGTTTTTTTAAAATGAGTTTAATCTTAATTTCAACTTTGATATTTTATCTGATAAATTTAATCCTATTTAGTTTTATATACAATCAACTTAATTTTGTTTGATTGATTTGTATTTATTTACCATTGAAGATTGGATTTATAAATATAATTAGGTGGAAATTAGCATTTTCCCTTATATCCAAACTTAATTCCTAAAAAATTCTCAAAAATAAGTTTCACGAAACACATCTATCGAAGTTTTCAACAAAAATACGTGGTTTAAACTGTAACTATATGATGCTAAAACTGTAAATATATGCGGTTCTAACTACATATTTTTGTAAAATAAAAATTTACCATTTAAACTGCAAATATACTCTTTTTTCGGCAAATATGTGTAATTTTGACTGTAATTATTTGTAGTTTTAGCTGCACACATATGCAGTTTAAACTGTATATTTTCACTGCAAAAGTCGACAAAAGTGTTTTGTGAAACTGTTTTTTGAAAGGGAACAAATGTGAATTTTGAAACTTTTTTGGGTGTTTGAAAAAATATCCCTATAAGTAGTGTGATGCAGTATACAAATAAATATATTATTGTCAAAATGATTCATAAAATAAATAACACATGAGATGCGTATGTGATCATTGTAATTTATAACCATATCATACATAATGTTTATAGTTTACATTGTGTTGCATACTTATAATTTATTTACTTTATGCACGTGCGGACGTATATATTTTCATTTTTATTTCAGTACATATTTAATCAAAAATTATAATTTTTCATCCTAGGTGTGACGCAATGGAAAAGATGTGCCTAGATATGCTAACAGACCCATGTTCGAGCCCTGCCTTGCACACATTTCTCGCTAAAAACAACATTGAGAGGGGTATAGGTGTCATAAGTTGAAGCGGACGAACATAACTTATTCCCCGCTTGGAGTTGGTAGGTCCACCGACCCTTCTGAAGGTCCCGTATATCGAGGAATCTTCCGAAACATAAAAATAAGCTCATGATTTATTTTCTTTTAATGTGTGTGTTGGTATTTAGTATTTTATATTGGAATTGGACTAGATTTTACTTTTCAGTTTATCGCCCTTGCTCTTAGGGTCGGTTTCGTTGTACTCATTTCTTAGGTTGTCGTTTTTATCGACTGATTGTGTAGTTTGCTTGACTGGTGATTTGCAGCGACGGGCCGTGGAGCTGTTATAAGAGCAAGACAGGTTTTGAGGTGGTAATCGGCAACATGCTTTTCTTGTACGGTCGTTCTTCGATTAATTTATGCCATGAATTGGTTTAGGACCTCAAGGATATGGTTTTGATGTGGAATTTTAAGATGGCCCACGAGTTGTTTAGAGGAGCTTGGGTTGTTTTTGGTTTTTGTCTTAGCCGCTTGATGTTTCGCTGCGAGTGGAGGAGTAGTGTGAGAGTTGATTATTTCATGAGCAATTGCTATAAGCATGTATGCAGAGATATGGTGGTTTGATCAAAAAAAACCGTGAAACAAATTTGCTAGATGCACAGTTATTCATTTAGCATCAAAATGTTAGCGAAAAATTTCATTCTCACGGTACTAACAAGAAGTAGTCGTGCTACTATATGCTTACATGATTAGGAATTAGCAGGTTAAATTTTGTTAAAATATCGTTAATAGAGTAATTATGTTGATGTACGCATATGTAATAAAGAGGTAACAGATTAACTGTTTGTTAAAAAATTTAAGAAGGTCATTGCTAAATTTAATGAAGTACAGCATACAAAAGTATAAGGTAACAGGAAAGTAAAGAACACATAATTTGTTGATCTTTAGTATTCTTTCCTAGTAAAAGTAATTAAATCTATGAAGATGTTATTTACAACTACTACAGTAATAATTGTTCGAGTAATAAAAGTTTGATCACTTCTTCTGCTATAGTCCCTTTCTATTTATAGATGAAATGACGCCACATGGATTGTTGACTTCATTCTTCGTATAAAATTTTCACCATTGGATTCTATCATCTGTCTTTCATTCGTACGCCTTATTGCATGATGTAGGTTGATGACTTTGTTTTTAGTGGGCTAAATCGTTTATTGTGGATAATTTGGGTTTTGACAGGATAATTTGGTTTAGACTGAAATGGGCAAATTAATACTGCTAGATCCTTGCCACTTGTCATAGGGTTATGCTATTTGTTGAAGTGC
Organism: Allium cepa; assembly: GCA_030765085.1. Lineage (NCBI taxonomy): Eukaryota > Viridiplantae > Streptophyta > Magnoliopsida > Asparagales > Amaryllidaceae > Allium > Allium cepa. The sequence goes on from CM060931.1 coordinate 343,088,754, forward strand.
ATTGATTTGCCCTAGCAGCCGGGGATAATGCACCGCGTTGCTCTGTGCCGATAAGGTAGTTCTATTGATGCTTTGGATGCACATTGTACCTTAAAAACATTGTTGCGGGATTATAATGTTGGACATTTGCGGCGCAACCCAGATAGAGACTACGCTGGTTTATAGCATGAGGCTTTCGGGCGTGGGATAACATAGTGTGGAGCTGTGCGGTTAAAGCCCTGTAAAAGCCCTGCTATAGTGCATAGCGCTCTTCAAATGTTACGCTATTTCAATTTAGCGCCATTAAACAGTAGATCCGTTTTAAGCCGTGTTATTTTCCTCTACTCCCGCTAAAGCAAGGCTTTTTAGCATCTTTATTAACATTTTTTTAAAATTCAGCCCAGAGCCCCGATGAAATCGAAGGAATGGAATGAGCCCAAAACCCGCCTTCTTTACTAACAAAATTGGTATACAAATGTTAATTTTGCTAGTTCTATTTTAAACCAGATCAACAAAATTATGATAAAGACCTAATTTTAAGTCATAAATGTTCAATTTAAGTTAGAAATATATTGTAATTGACAAATCTAATATGCATAAATCAAGATATTCTTCGGTTTTGTTATATAAAATTAAACAATATTTCTTTTTCCTATTCGAATGATTCCAAAATGAGAATAAATTAACTTTAAATATTTGATTTTATATCTAATGTAGTTGTTTGCAGCTCCGTTATTTTCTGTTATATACTCGTTTTATTTCCACTATAACATTTTGCTCGTTCACCGTCCTACAACCGCTAAGCACTTTAGCTGCGCAGGTATGGAGTTCACGGATCCGGAATGTTGTATCTAGAACATGTGCCTTTTCTACATGATGTAGCTTCACGCCCATTTCACTTTGTACCGCACTGATCATTTTGCTAAAGGCTTCACATATGCTCCAATCATTTCTAAATGGAAAACGAGTATAAAAAAATGACGGTAAATTAGATGTATAGGTTGTGTATTAGATGCATACCTCGTTAAAGTTAAGAAATAACGCTTGCTTTTTCGTGTCTTTAAGCAGAGTGGTATGGTAATTAAATGTGAACAATGGAAAGATCCTAATGAACATAGTGCATGATCAAATAACATTGAATCCTAACAAAAAATGGATAATGGTATCATAAACTTCATGATATTCACATTCATATGTAAATTCAAAAAATAATAATTAAATGCTTACCTTTAGTTATCATTGTGAAATGATTTTTCTGCATATACAAAAATCGAAAAAGACGGAAACTGGTTTCTCTCACTAACCATGCGATTCTTCTTTTTTCTCATTCATGAGATGAATGATGATGACCAATATTTCTGCTGTCGACCAAAATAGAACCTGATTTTTATCATAAAAATATATTATTTGCGTTAGCAAATTAATTTAGGTATATTAAGGATAATTTGACCTAAAAGAATTTCTTTGGATCAAATTGATTTTGTAATAACAAGTGATTTTTGAATATGATATTAAATAAGAAAAATTTCCTACGTTGTTTATGTCATAATGGTAGGCGTTAGCAATGATTATTTTATACTAAAAGAAAAAAGAAAGCATTAAACATATATTTTATCCTTGTATAAAATTGAACATGTTGATTTCAAAGCGACTACTTGAATAAATTAAAATTCTAAAAGTTGCGCCGAATCTACGGAGTAAATTTGAGATGGAGTTTAACAAACCTGAATCGGGTATGAGCGCACGAAAAACCTGCTTAATATTTTTCGACGTTTACAAGCAAAACCCAGCTAATTTACATAATGTTTTTTTCAAATAAAATTGATTATTTACCATTATTATAAAAAAAAATAACTAGTAGATATCCTTGGTGAAACAGTATCAACGGCGAAATGAGATCCAGCATGCAGTGGAGGTGAATCATACAAAAATTTATCATTACAACATTAATTAAGTTAATTATAACTCACTTAATTTGACTTAATAGTTCCTTGTACATGAATAATACGCTAGAAAGGCCAAGATTCCACTCAATCAACAGAGCCGAACATGCATGATAAGTTGCAAAAGAACAGGTCACAAACGCTAATAATTGACAGTATTCTAATAAAACTAGCCACTCTCTCGATCTATACCCATAATATCTCGACTGACTTTTTTAAGATTTTACGTGTAGGCTATTATCAGTTAAAAGAAGACGTAAATAACTATAGGAATTTATGATTAGGAAAGAGGATATTAATTACGACATGCGGTGTTGCTTATCCATGATCGGTGGAAAAATATTCCAATTCAACGAATTCAACGAATTCGACTCAATTTCTGTTTCTTACACCTTAAGACAACTCGTGGTTGCACGACTCTATTATTTTATTTTCACGTGCTACAACTTGTTCACGTCGCATCCCATATAGTTTATTTCTATGCACTGCTGATATCACCATATTACCTTTTTTCCGTGTAGTTTATTTCTTTATTCATCTTGTATTTATTGAATTATTATTGCTAGAAAAGCACTGAAATTGTTAACAAATATAGTGGACCGCGTTAGTACGGGCTTCCATGGCTTCATTAACAACAGCATTTTCGTAAACAAGGAACGTACGATAGGTTGTTGGTTCACACAAAATTACAGTAAAAGTTCAGGATAGGTTGCGGAAAATTTACTTGGGAACTCATCATAGATCCAGCATAAGTAGTAAATAAACAGTTGTATTTGTTGCCTATGTATATTAAACATTCAATTTTCATTGCTTAGGAAATTCTACACGGTATAAATGAGTAAGTAAAACCTAACGGGGGATGTAGTTGTGAAGTAACTAGTGCGCGGTGAATGAAAAAATTGCATGTTTGAACTTCAGTAATCCTTGGATAAAGTTAGATTAAGAAGGGTAAGGAGTAGCATATCAAAACTTTAGTGTCATGGACAAACCACATGATAGAATATATTTTACATATATTCTAGACGTTTTTGCATTTATTCTCTGATCTGACGATCATAAAAAGTTATAAGTATAATGTCATTCATATATAACAGAATATAGGCAATATCGGAACCATTTTTGTGGATGAATAAAGAGCGATCTGACATACTATGAAAGAACCCAATGGTAGCAACAAAATCAACAAATATTTGGTACCAAGCTCGACGGGCCTGTTTTAATCCGTACAAAGATTTCTTCAAAAGACAAACATGATCCGGATAATTTTTGTTATGAAAACGCATGGATTGATGCATATAAACTGCTTCATTGAGATGACCATGCAAAAAAGCATTCTTGGCATCCATTTGATGAATGGACTAAGATTTAAGAAGAGCAATACTGAAAACCGCTCTAATGGTGACCGGTTTAACCATGAGGCTAAACGTTTCATCACAATCAACGCATCGCTGCTGTGTATTTCCATCACCTACAAGACGAGCTTTATAGCGCTCAAAAGAATCGTCATATTTATGTTTATGACAAAAAATCCACATAAACCGAATAAAATTAGCATTAGGCGGCCTAGACACTAATTTTCAAGTCTTATCGTCAATTAAAGCATTAAATTCATCCAACATTGCACTTTTTCAATTATGGTCACTAAACGCACAAACATGATTTTTCGAAACAGGAGAAATATCTGTAGTGATGGTTGTGTGGTAATTAGAAGAGTATTTGGGGTTAGGTTTAAAAATGTCATTTGATGCACAAGTGGTCATGCATGTTAAAATGGGGTTGGGAGGCCCAAGGGTGGTGTGAGGAATGGTCAAAGTGGGGGAGCTCATAGACGGGGTTGAGATGTGGGGAAGAAAGGATGGGCCAGAGGAGGAAAGAGAGGATCGAGTGTGGGCAGCAGTGGGAGGTGTGGAATATGGGCATGTGTGATCACCCATTGACCCCATCCAGGTATCAAAGCCTCCTACAATCTTATTCTCCTTACCCTAGCCTCACATATCTTCTTCTTCGTTCTCCATTCTTCTATCTTTGATTCTTTTACATGGCATACTCGTCCAAGTTTCATCCCGCACTCACCATCACTAATGTTAAATCTCTTATTCCCGTAACATTAGGCAATGAGCAAGCCATGTATCATCCTTGGGCTACTCTGTTTACCAATTTTGCTAGGGTTCATGATCTTTACAATCACTTGGTTCCATCAACGGAGGAGAAGGCTATGACTGCCTATGTCCAAGCTAAGTCCGCTGATCCGGTTCTTTGAAGGCATTTGGATGTCGTTGTCTTGCAATGGATTTACAGCACAATTTCTTCCGATCTTCTCCCCGCTATCCTCAGACGTAATGACATGGCAGAGGGGGAATGAAACCATCTTGAAGCTCTTTTCAGGAGAACAAACCCTCTTGAACTACCCATCTCGAGGAGGACTTTACGAACGCTGCTTTTGAGGCTTTCAACTCGACCGACAATTATTGTAATTATCTACGATCTTTGGCGGACAGGTTCGCTGACATTGATGCTCCGGTGACAAATGGTCGTCTGGTTTTATGTCTCACTGGGTCCTTACCAGAGGCGTATAGTGGTACGATAGACTATATATAAAATCAACAGCTTTTGCCATCCTTTGAGAGTTGTCGTTCAAGGTGGAAAATGGCTGAGCGTACTATCAAAGCTCGTCAAGCTCGTGAAACTAGTGGTTCTGGGAGTCGGTCCGGTGGTGCTGCCATGGTTCACTGATTCATCTGCAAGAAATATTCTAACGTCTAGAATATATGTAAAATATATTCTATCATCACCTTTTTGAAAGCAATATTGGATAGTGCAATTAATAACTAAAGTTTACTTTCAAGGTTAACGGAACGATCAACTAATTTGAAAATTTGCAGAAATCATCACTCGCAGTTTTACTTATTTCAAAGATGTATTGTTTTCAAATAATTTATGAAGAGAAAAAACTGAAAATGTGGAATTTGTTTATTGTTTTGTTTCTAAGAAATAGAGAAAGTAAAGTGGTTGAAAAAAATGCAAGTGGACATTTTTTTCATATTTGTATCCCTTAAACAAATCAATCTCAATAAATACACATTTAACATATCAAAACATTTGATAACTAATACAAAATATGATCAACTTAGTTTAGGTAATGAAGTTATGTTAAACTACAAAGCTTTTGGTTGATACCCATCACAACACGTATTACACTTTTAGTTTATGCAAACTACATGATAAATATGCATTTTCAATTGTCGTGCGCTCACCTTGGGAACTTTGAAGTGCTTAAGAAAGACTGCAAAGATCTCCCATAGTAAACAACCCCCTTCATACCCAAGTTAGCGAGTCTTCACTCTATCATTGCACTTATGACTATGGACCGATTAAGAGCAAAAGTTCAACTCAAACTAATGGAAATGATCCATCAAGTGCATCTCAAAAACATCAGTAATACTGAATATGGATTATATAAGAGCAACAAGGCAAACCTTAGATAAACCAGTTAAATCCATCAAGTGCGTCTCAAAAGCACCACCAATGATGACTATAGATTCAAAAAGAACTAAAAAGCCACAAAATATAGGCTATGAATTACATAAGAGCAAAGAAGCTCGACGGCCTGAATTCAAATGGTACAAACCATCAAATGCGTCTCAAAAGCATTACCAAAACTGATTTTAGAGTCGATAATTAAAGGGCAAGAAAGCTCAACCTACACAGTAAAAATTTATCAAGTGCATCACTGAAGCATTCAAAACTAACGATGGACTCAGTATGAGCATAAAGTTCAAATTAGGGATACCACAAAACAACTCATCAAGTGCATTACAAAACCACTATTATGGTTGAATGTAGATTTGTAAGAGTATATAGCTACGACGACTCAGAAAAGGCGGTAAAAGCGGATAAATAGTAGAAACTGTATAGTAAAACAAGCTTGAGAACTTTTTTAGCAAAAAAGTAATTGTGCCGTGAAGCAAGATACGACTAGAAATGACAACAACAATAAAGAATAAACTTTAAATCAAAAGCAGTTCGGGCAATATGAAGCTTGTCAGGTGACGGGAAGCCTGAACCATTATTTTGGTTGAAAGTGAAACGAAATATAGGTGGAAAGGCCGAAAATTCAGATCTGGGTATGAAGAAGTAGATGTTATATAATCGAACATCCTCTATTTTAAATTGAATATTAAGTAAAAATTCAAATCCAAATATAAACCAAATCGTGAAATAAAAAATGGAGAAAAAAGCGCAAATTGGCGAGAGTTATGGAGCGATTCAAGAATATGTCGGAAAACAGAAAGATAGTAGCTTGGGGTGGGCAATGGTTTAGAGGTAGTCAAATCGAGAGCCGTGGCTTATAACGACGGTGTAGGAGGTGAAGTTGGTGAGAGTAATTTCTCTCTTATCATTTTTTTTAATTGGATTGAATTTGATGTGCTTTTTGTTTGGATTTTTTGGTCCTGAATGGGGAGTTGCTAGTTGAAATTTTACAGTAAGGGAAGTCAATAAAGTGTAGTAAGATTGAGGGTTAAGTGACGTTACATAAAGGAGAGACAATGGAGTGAAAAGTGAATCATCATCCTTATTTCTCTCTTGGCATTTCTTTCCTTTTTAACCATTCAAACCCACCTACTTTCGAACCCTTGGTCGATCAGACATTGCCACTTACTAGCTGAAACCATGATGCCATATATGGGCCTTAAACCTAGCCCAAGCCCAAACAAAATTGTTGCAATTTAAGTTCAATTTAAACGCATACCGATATCGTATATTGATTAGTATATTTATAACTATTATAAACACACTGTTTAATATTATTCAACACATCAAATAAAAAATTTATAATTAATATTTCATAAATATTAATTAATTGAATTAATTATAAATATAAATTATTTAAATCGGGTGGTAAAAAGAAGCATTCAACATTTCGGTTGTAAGACTTTTAGACGTAAAATTGGTTAGTTATTAATATCAAACAATCTGAACATTGACGTTCATAATTCACTTAGCAAGTGATGTGATATTATGATCAAATTTATTGCTTATTTGGTATCGATACAATTCAATTTTACTTTATTAAGCATTACCTGGCAGTGACAATTATTTATACCAATTATCTTCGTCAAAACTATATCACTTTGGACTTATGGAATGTGGTAATGGTCAAAATCCAATATAGTCAATATTCAATTTTGTAGTCCAAGTACAGAGTCATTGGTTCAATAATAACAATTATTATCAACCGAACTACTTTAGCCAAAAAAATTGACTTTCAGTTGATCTCGGTTGATCGTGATACTAACTTCATATAACTGATATGACGAATCCCCTCTTGAATAGTGGTTTGCTTCCAATACTTCTACTCAATCCAACTTTAGTCATTCGATGGACGCCGTGCCACAATTTGACTATAATCAAAGCGGAGCTTTCATACCGATTTTCTTCAATAGTATTCTCAAGTCAAGAGAACTCTGTAAATTAGTCACACCGATATTTTTTGTTTGATCTCAGTTAAACTAATCAATAGAAAACTACCGAATGAATCATTCAATAGTTAACCAATAAATATCACTACGTAACCTTTGGTGACCCCAGCAGTTATGAGTAGTACACTGTCTAATATTTGGAGAGAGTTACATACTATAGTCTCAATGGATGCATCGATATCAAATCTTGATACATCTTGAGTATGAATATTTAACATGACGAGTTTATTATATTATGGTACGATACTCATGATTATAACTATTTGCAATTATCATCATAAATACATCGTTTATGGAATTTCTGTTAATATATTTAATTAAACATTTAACTATTAATAACACATTGTAACACGTATATAACAAAAAGAAAACATCTTTATAGTGAACGAGAATTTACTATAGAGTTAATAATTTACAATAAATCACAGAATTACCCCTAGTTCATACCCTTATTCTATCAAGCTTTATGTCCAATCCGTGTTTTATTATTATTTTTCTTATAATTTCATGAGTGCTTATTTGAGTAGACTGATTTTATGAGTACTCAGGTTTGCAAAAGGATGAAAAAAGGCTATAAAGACAAAGCACGAGCCTTAGCAGATAGTAAAAGTTGCTTTTAAAATTCTGCTGTTATAAGACTAGATTCTGTAACTGGTTAAGTGTTTGTATTGGCATCACCGTTTGTCAGGAATGACACTATTTATTTACATTTTTATTATATTTACCCATGCATGGGCATGTTTTGAGATATGTAAATGTAACGAAAAAATATGTAATGGAGATCCGTTTTAATTGCTCTGTTTACTTAATGCTGTTGAGGAAAAAACTGATCGTATTTTGTTGCATGAAAATAATTCTTTCAATCACTATAACGTTATCGACCTTTATTTTCGGTTCTCGAAATGGGAGATGTTACAAAAAGACTTTGCTTTATTACGTTATGTGATCGTTGCAAGCTTATAGTTTGATGCCTACAAAGGAAATTTGTGTTAAAGAAATGATTGCAATGTTTACAGCATGTCGGGTTGCGAAAAGGTCTCAAAGATTAGGTAGCATTACCGTGATTAAACCGGATGAACCATAATTTAACATTGTATGGAACAAATTAGAAGTTCTAACCGATATAACCAATTTTTCAAAAATTATGTCAAAGGTATAGAAAGTACACACATAACTGCACAGTTGATTGGTAGTAATCGGTAGTACTACACATGCATTTATTAGATGAAAAGACATGCCACACAAAATGTTTGACTGTTTTTTGTTTGATATGACTATTGCGTGTATCATGATTGGTTAGGAAGGACCTGCATATGATAGTAGAGTAATCCTACATGATAGACAATCGGACTCAAACTTTCAACATCCTCCGGCAGTCGTTATTATTTAAATGACTCATAATATTCCGCATAGATGGTGATATGCCCACATATCGAAATGTGAGGTATCATATCTAGGATTTTCATGAAACTCAACATGAACCAATTCGAAAAATGCATATTTCAATTTCCATCATTTTGTTTACGTATAACATTCGAAAGAGCATTCATGCTATAAAAGGGGAAATTTGTGAACTTAATAATATAACGACTTACCAATTTCCAATTTAATTTAAGGTAGTTGTCGCTACAATGCTTGTTCACAATTTCGTCCAAAAATAAAACAGAAAAGATGCAAAGTTTATGTTATTTGATGATGATCCCGATCTTATTTCAAAAGGATACATTGAAAAATACTGCTATAGCAATCGAAAGAATTATCTAAGATAATATGACACTGGTTTAAGAAAACAACAAGAATAAAACAAATATTACATGATGTAACGACCCAAAATTTTCAAACCCGAAAATTCCAGATAGTTATGAAAAAGAAGAAAAAGATAGAAGAAGAAGAACAGAAACACCAAACATCTCACATTCGCAGCGGATAAAATATAATAAATAATAAGAGTTTACAAAAGAATATTATAACTGTCGGTTACATTTTATATACATCAGAGTTTCACATAATATACAGTCACTGAAAATTTACAATTATCATGACTCAGATTAACAATAATATAAATATAGCGGATATACTCTATACGATATTGCCACCAGCTCGCCTCCTGAGCTCTAGAACGTACCTACCTGAAAATCTGTAATACTCGGTCCGACCCGAGCATTATACCAAAGTAACACCCGGGTCAGGCTGGAAATCAGCGTGAGTAAATTCAACTAACATGGAATACCAAAGCAATCAACTCATATAAACCCGGGGTAACTTATCAATGTAACAAATTTACAATTTGTTATAGACAACACTTATTTCACGCATCAATTTCTAAGTACCAAACTTAGATAAAATAATCCAATTCACTTAAATCATTCAATCCAGCCTATTGATTTCACAAATCAACTTATAAAAATTCGAAGTGGCTTCGGATATTCCCAATACCCGACCTCGATCTCTTTAAAATTCATGTCTTCCTAACCCAAGTTATTCAAATGGAATACACAACATTTCATATCATAGATATCAACTCATTCAAAGTATTCAATACCATTCAATCATGCATAAGCAAGGCTTAATCACATACAAATTAGTTCAGTTTATTCTAATTGAATTTCAAACCTCAATCACTTTGACTCCTTCATTAATTGATTCCAAAACAATTAATTAATCAACCCTTCATTATTCATCTTAATTAATCATCCTCGATTAATTATTTTCAATTACATTCAAGTAATTATCTTTAATTAATTTCACGACATTAATTATTTTTACCAAATCAATGAGTAATCTTTAATTACTTCATGAATTAATTAACTATAATCAATTACGTTAATTTTTAATTACTTATATTAATTGACCTCTCATAAGTCACTTATTATGAATTAATTAAACTCAATTAATTAAATCTTTAACTACTTCATTAATTATATAAATTAATGATTTCCAATTATATTTTTAATTTGTTCTAATCTAAATCAATTACTTTAATCCAATCCAATATTAATCATTCTCGACTAACCTCATCCTGTAATTATCCAACTTCTTTTTTTTTACTTCATTAAACAAATTAACTATATCTTGATTAACTATTTAAATAATCTCTTGAGTTATCTCACAAAATAATTATATTTTATTGATTACTTAAGTAACTACTTATTAAACCGCCCACTGGTTATTCTAACTTCATTAAACTTCATTACTTAACTTAATTCTTAATCAATTAATTCGATCACTATTTACTTTTGGAGTTAAAAACAATTTAAACCCCAATACTTTGAGTCAAACAACAATTTACTTGAGAACCATCCAACAAACCAAAGTCACCAAATCATCAATTCTCAACACACATCAAATCAATTCAAGCATTCAAACAATCATTTAAATTTGACTATGAAGTTTAATAACAACTCAGCTAAGTATTTACTCAGATTTGCTTTTATTTGCAAATCCACTTCATTCTCGACATGGTTTCCCGGGTTTTTGACCTTGTATAACAATTATAAAATTTTATTAAGATTGAATAAATTTGAACAATAAATTTTCCTCTAAAATTTTAGTTAGCTAATTAATTATATTTAATCGAATGGTTTATTTAAACAAAAACTTAAATTTCAAACTAACAGTTTCCTTCATCAATTTATTGATCTTGCATAAACATTGGATGATTTTCATTAATATTCGATCAAGTTCAATTTCTGTTTTAATAAATTCCATTTTATCTAATAAGTTAATTCCAAACTAATTTTTTGTTTATAAAATATGTTCCAGTTATCAAATGATTATATAAGTTCACTAGATAAATTTTCCATTTTGTAAATTTAATATAACTCAATCTTTATTTAACAAATGATTAAATTTCCCTTTTTGAAATCTCCTACTTTTACAAAAAATAATTCATACCTAATTTCTAAACTGAGACATTATTTATATATTTTTTACTGCATATTTTTTCTCAATTAAGTAGTTAAATTGAAATTTAACATACCAAAGTTTAAACAATCTCACCTAAATCGCCGTAGCAGCCACCTTATCTGCTCGGACTTTGAAGAGTTTCCCCCTTGCAACCGCCTCGACTTCTCTACCGTTGAAGCCCCCCCACGCCACTATAAGTCTCTGCCCTAACCATCGACACAGTCCCAAACTCCATGCGGTTGCGTGTGCCACGAATCCCAACACGATCATCAACTTGAGCACGCGACAACCAAGCCCTAGCCACTGACCGACCCATGCGATGACACACGGCTTCGAGCCCTCGAACGAGCATTACCCAAATCGAAGTCGAAATTTCTGGAATCACGAGCCCTAAACCCAACCGTACTCGAGTCAATCTCGATTATGTATTCCTCGAACGCGGCTTCAGTTACAAATCCACGTATCTTCTTCTTCCCTAACTGAGTTGACGCCGCGATGCTACTTCTATGAGGGATCGACGTCGAAGACGAACAGGGCTGAGAGAGAGAGAGAGAGAGAGAGATAGAGAGGCGCGACACCATTTTAACTCGACTTTCCCTTTTTTTTTAAACGTTCGATTTTATTATCTGTATATGGGAAATAGAAGGAGGGACGTGGAGAAGATATGGATTTGGGGAGGCTTCCAATGTACGCTGGTTTGATAATAAAAATATCTCTGACTAGTGTTCCTTTAATTTTATTATATTATAAAATTTCCAAACGTCTCGATAAGCATAACGCGAAACTCCGGACTCCGTATCGGACATGCCGACAGGTGTTTATAAGGTCTTACCCGCATTCTGAATCCAATGAAACATGATTTGGAGGCTAATTTGATCGTATGCGCGAGTTACGGAAATAAACGATCGATTTTAAATTAAATCGATTAAAATAGTTCTACACGTTTCGAGCTGCCAGGGTCAAACGACAATTCTGATGGCTACAAAAATTGAAATCCGATAATAACTAACTATTACGGATCCAATGGAACTGGTTTCGTCGAATTCTGAGACTGTGCCTTAGAAGGCTATTTTTAAATTCAATTTAAACGATATATTATTAAAATTGAACAAATCACCCTTAAATTAAATTTCAACCATTCTATTATTTCCAGTATCATCATTATAAATTTTAAAGCCTTCAAATTATTTTAAACAGGCTTAGAAATTTGAAATTCGACAATTTACCCAATTTCAATTATTAAATTTTATATTTAAACTATATAATTCGATGATTTAATTATCAAGTAAATGTTGATATCTCGAATTCAAGTTAAAATTAGCCTTTAAATGTTTAAATTCAATTTATTATTCCAGTTTACATTATTAAAAATTCTGGGTCGTCACATTCCTTCCCCCTTAAAAAAATTTCGTCCCTGAAATTACTAGTTAGGAAGAATGAACCAATACCAGTTTACCTTTCCCCCAAAACCAACAGTTTTATCAACATCCTACCAACTATCCTTTGTTAAAACCCCTTATCACATCAAACAACTTCCCAAAACCTTCAATAGTTTCAATCAATACCCTTTTTCTCAATCGTTCAAAATTCAATTTAAAACTAAATTTAGAATTATCCAAATTTTCTCAAAAAAAATTCTAACTCTCTAAATTCCCGAAAATTTTTGCCAGCGTCTCCTTTGCGTGGCTAGCACGGTACTACTACAAAAGGCCTCTATGGGCTCCCAAGTTCCAAAAAGAAAACAGAAAGCCAAGTGGCTACATCAAAACCCAATTCAATTTCATACAAAAACTTAAATACATACCTTTTTGTCGGGCAATTCACATTTATACTGTTATCAAATCCAATTTCTTTTCTCGTTATAATCCCTGCATATCCTACTTAGCAATAATATTCAATCGAAACTTTACAAATCATTTTATATATTCTCTTACATAGGTTTTCATATTTACTTCTATTCAAATTCGTTTTTCCCGTTTTAATATGAATTCAACTTATTTCAATTTTGAATATTAAATTTTTATTTTTCATTTACAACTGAGTCTTATCAGTTCCATCTACTAATCTATTTCAGTTTCATATTTAAAATCGTTCAATTGCTTAACAAAAATTTTCTAAAAATATTTTCAAAATTTTTCTAACTCCCAAAATTTTCAGAAAATTTTAGCAGAGTCTCCTTTGTACGGAGGAGCTTTTGTAATTTGACAAGAGATATAAATATATATACATCGACCCACACGGTCGGGAAAAGTAAAAACAGTTCATATATCCTATTTTATTGCGTAGGCGTACCTTATTTAGCATTTTGAGCAAGCAGCTTACTAATTTTAGCAATTTGTGCAATCCAAATTCAGCCAAACGGCCTTCAGGTACCTGGACTTACTCAATTTAAATATGTAAGTGTTAAATATAGAGAATTTATTAGCATTTCACTAACTTTAATAGCAAATGCAAGCATTACAAAAGCATCAAACACCAAACGCTTACCATAAGCGATTTATATAATTTAAAGCTAATCCAATTGCTTTCAACCAAATTTATATGCCATTTCATTCAATTTTAATGGTTTATAATGCAATTGCTTGCATTCAATTCATTTTTAAGCGAAACAAACTCGTATTCATATCAATTGATTCAAAAATCAATTATATTTGCTTCCACTAATTCATAGAATTTAATTAAATCTCGTTTACGTTAAACGACAATCATTTCTACGCAATTTGATGATATCCATGTGATAAATAATTACTTAAGTTTTATAACCAATTTAAATTGATTCCGCCTCAATTTCATTTAATTCCATTCCATTTTAATTTATCCTCAACCCCTTCTATTTAGCTCGACACATTCCATTCTTGTATACTACTAGCCATTCCCAAATTAATTCAATCCAAGCTTTTATTTAATGGGCTTTTATCCTTATTCGAAGCCAAGCTTCCATAAATTTTAAGCTTAAATTAATTTACTTTAATTTATTCCAACATCAAACTTAAGTTTACTTCGATTTGATTCTCATTTAATCAAATCTCATTAATTTAGTTAGCCCGTCTACTTTAAATTTAATTTTAATTTTAATTCACCCTCTCAATTTATCAAAATAATATCCAACACATACTTAACTCATTTATACTTCAAATTATTATGCCACCGAACTTATGTTCAGTCTGATAATCCAATTCCAATCACAACTTTGATTTAGTTTTTACTCTATCAGACTTCATTCATTTATTATTTGATGCCATTAACTCATTTTATATTTCACTTTCTTAACTCATTTGCGAATTTATTTTATTTATACAAAACCATTCTTAATTTATTTCTACTTACCCGGGTTTTGTTTGCAACCCAACCATTTCTATTATTATTCACTTCCATTTCATATGACAACACTTCTCTTATATCCAATTTACTTGCAAATTTCATTAAATATTATTCAAGTCACACTTGGATTTTATTTGCAATTCATCCCATCACTACTTCGATCCCATTTTATTTTTACAACATCACTTCTTATTTAATTCATTATCAAATCCAAGTCGAATTCTATTAACAATTCGAATTCACTTCCAAATTCCATTATTAACTTACAATCCATTTATTTACCCAGGTTAAATTTTATTCACATACTTAATCAAACAATTATTTACCCAATTAGCTTACTTCCAATTTTTATTGCAAAAATTACTATATGAAAGTCTCTTGAGTGCCAAAATTTTTCATAATTCCAATTTGGATTCTCCTTATTTTTTTCCAAAATTCTAACACTTCTATTTTAAAATTTTAGAAATGCCTTTACATTCACATAATACTATTAAAATAGTTCTTTATAAAAATATTTCTTATAACTCGATGTCTCAACCAGTCCATCCTTATTCTCACAGAAATTCAGTCATACGTTGATCAGGCGTAGGACTGAAAATCTACAAGTACTTGGTAAACCCGTTCAAACACCTAGTGAAAGTACTTGGAAAATAATTTTATTGAAAATATAGAAAACAGTTTTGTTGAAAATAGAAGAAATATCTTTGGTGACAATGCTCTGAAAATCATCACCCCCATCCATGGTCACAGTTGCATCCCAGGGTTACGTTGTCGTCGCAGCAAAAGTCCATGCAACTGCAGGCTCTCCACGGCCTCTCGATTACGCCATGGATCCCACACAACAAATCACAGTTACATCTAGGGTTACGTTGCCGTCACAACAAAAGTCCATGCAACTGCAGGCTCTCCGCGGTGTAACGACCCTAGATTTTAATTTAATTTAAATTGATAATTAAATGAATTTCTGAATGAAATTGTAAGGGAAATTGATTATAAATGGAAGCGAGTTTCCCCGAGTTCAAGTATATTCTATATAAATCATTGAAATTTTTAAATATTATATATATATATGTATATATGTGAATATATATATGTATATGTATATTTGGATATATATGAGTCAATTTGAAATTATAAAATCTTGAGTGTATATATATATATATTTTGATTTGAATTTAAATCTTAGATGCATGATTTAATAAATATTTGGGTTATAAAATAAATTAAGAAAAATATATATATAGTAACTCATAAATAAATTTTAACAACATGTTAAAACAGAAGTTATTCATACTATAAAGTAATAAGACAAAGCAGTGGAACAAAACGTATATATGAATTAACTTGCAAAAACAAACCATCTATATTTAAACATTAAAACAAAATGTGTGAGCAAATAAAATGAAGAAGCAAGACAAGAAACAAGTAAACATATAGAATAAAACCTATTTAACAAAAGAAAAGAAGTAAAATAAATAAAAACAATAAGTATAAAACAAATATTAACAAACAAATTAATCAAAGTAACATATAGCTATATGCAAACAAATACAAATACAAACTTGGTAATGCAAATAAAAGCATTCAAACAAATAAATAAGCAAAGTAAACAATACAAAATAATACAAATAAGATTATACATACCTGTGTACATGAAGTATAAAGTAAGTAACTATAGCAAAACAAATAAATATATAAATATGCAAGCTAAAGTAAGCTAAAGAAAAGAAGGTACAGGTAAGTATGGATTGAAGTAAGGCAAGTAGTATGTAAAAGCAAAAGCAAGGCAAACAAAGTATGTAGCCTGTAGGCAAGTATGCAGGCAAGAAGAATACTTAAAAACAAATAAACATGAATACACAAAGTACGAACAAGATATTTCCTCTAGCATGTATAAGATCTTCCAGCCGAGATCTGCAAATGAACAAACTCTATAAAATAATATTTCACCCTGTACAAATAATACTGTACTCAACTTCTTTCCTTATATATCAACTTCCTCATTAAGCTCATCCATTCTAAACTATGCAAAACTGAAGTAAAAGCTTGAAAGACCCTTAACCCATCTCAGCATCGAACATCAAGAATAAACTTTAAACAAATGAAACCAAAGATTTAAGGGGGGGGACTTCACTTCAGCTCTGAAAATTCAAAACAAGTTTCAAAAAGGAAGCTCTGTTTTTTTATGAAAAATCATGTGAGTAACTCCTACCTAAACACATTTTTGTTTGTTTGTTTATCAATGCTGTGAGTAAACACAAATTTTTACTAAGTATTAGGTTGTATTTGTTCTGTGTTTTAGCTCATGATTATGATGTGTATGCTTAGTTTTTTTCTCTTCAGCTTCAACTCTGCACATAAGTGATGAACATGCTTTCCTTTCTCCTCTCTGTTTCCTTATTCTTCTTCCTTATTGACTGAGTTACAGGTTTTAAACAAACAAGAAACTTCAATCTCTTATCATTAAACCAATATCAGACCTTGACTTCAAAGATAAGATAAAAACAAACAAAAGAATAAAGCAAATACATTTAAGTAAGCAAAATTAAGGTATAAAGTAAGTTTGGAAGTTGTGAAGTGATCCCTGCATGTTATAACCTGTAACACCCCTCTGCATATTAAGTTTTCAAGTTCATGCTTTATTTCAAAAATCATTTCTGGTTGATCTATGGATTGTTAGGGCTTAATATCTTAACAAGATATGTTTGTTTGGCCATGAAGTAAATTTTAAATTGTGTATCTTAATTAAATAAAGAAACACTGTTCTGTAAAAAGACCAAGAACAGTTGATGATTGATATAAGTGAAATTTTAATCATTATAAAATATAAATTCAGGATTATAAATTGAATTCCTATCCGAAATTAGGATTTTTAAAAGTAAATTTACATTTTATAGTTAAGTATTGAATGAGCATTTTTGGTTTGAACGAAATATGGAAATTGGGCTTTTCTGATGATCTTCGTGACTGAAGGGGGTCGGGGTGCTGCTTGATGATGGAGAAGTGTTCATGGATGCTGGGAAAAATGGTAGGGAGCGATGCAATCCACCGTGGAGGTCGCGGCAGTGGGTTTCCTTTTGGAACCCTAGTTTTTTCTGGGTTTAGTTAAGCGACCACCACGATCGATTGGGTTGATCGAGCTTGACCGGACTGAGGGAGGAGAGACGTGAGTGGGTGAGGTTGCTTCGGTAGGAGTTGCTTAGTCGCTGGTGGCAAGGCGAGGTGATGTGAGGCGTTGTTTGGTGAGTATTTCCGTTCCAGGTCGATCGAGTTCCACTCGATTTTGGGATGGCTACTAATTGAGTGATTCTTCGACTTGAGATCGATGTTTGGGTCGGTCGCGACTTGCTGGACGTCTCATCGACCATCGGAGTGACGTGGGTGAAGTGTGCACATGCACGCGACATAGTTCGTGCCTGTTATTTCTACAGGGTTGGGGAAGAAGGCTCGGCATCAGGGAAAACTCGAAGAGATTCACGAAAAACTCGAAGCAAGTGAGGTAATGTCTCGGGCGTTACTCGAAGCAGCTCTAGAGTGATGACGTTTTTCAGTTTTAACTTTTAAATCTAAGTTAAAATTGATTTTTAAAAACTATTCTTTTCAAATGAATAATTATTGATAAGTTGAAATTGGTGATTAAGGGTTTTAAAATAATTTAAATTATTTAAGTTAAGAATATTTTAAACTTATATTTTCAGTAGTTATTTTAAATAAAATTCAACAAAGTAATTAAGGAGACGATTAAATATTTTACATTTTTAACTTAACTAAAAAGTAATTCAATTAATGTGTTGTTAATGTTGACTAAATAATTGATGAATTATAATTAATTAATAATTACAGAATCATTGGTTCAGGAGTAATTAATTTCTAATTTAAGCTAATAAATATGGTAATTAAAGAATGATTTATTTAGATTTTATAAATAAGTAATTTAGATTTAATTTATAATTAGGAATGAATAATGATGAATTAACCCAAGATAATTTTCTTGAGAAAGTAATTAAGGAAATGTTATTAGTTAATAAAGATAATTAACTAGAGATTATTAAGTAATTAAATTAATGTGATTAATATTGATAATTTATCCGATGTACTAATTAAGGTAATCAATTGTAAATCGTTAATTACCTAATAAAAGTAATTGAGGGGTTAATTACTAAATTGTAACTTAAATTGGATATTTTGATTTATTTATTGATAAAGATTAAGCGGTAATTAATGATTTATTGGTATGAGATGATCGCTTAATGGTAAGAAATTAAAGATTTAATTTCCTAGAATGATTAAATTAAGGGGTTATTTAATTATGTAATTGGTTTAAGGGTTGATTAAATTAATATGATTAATCAAGGATAATTTAATTTATTAAAGTGATTGATGAATTATTGATATCAAATGATTTGTAATTAATTAATCAAGATTGGGAAATTTATTCGTAAGTAATTAATTTACTTGGAAATAAATTGAATTGATTAGGATTAAACAATTAATTAGTCTTACTTATAAATGACTATTGAATGCTTGACCTTACTTATGAATGATTGTATTGCGTAAGATGCATTAAATTAATTGTCCTATCTGATTTGTGATGCTTTGTTCTGTGGATTGAGCTGTGTATGATTTATTCATTTATTTACATTTATATATATATCTGTGATCTGTGAATAAAAGATAAGCGTTATAGGTTATACTGCTTATCAAATTATATTTCTGCATTTTGATCTGTGATGATTGAATGATGTTGCACTACTGTGTATAACCCCTGGACCACACCATACACACACAAATATGGATTTCACGAGGAAATCGATTAAGTCGCAGATTTTTGAAATAGTTAAAT
The DNA here is from genome assembly GCA_030765085.1 of Allium cepa. NCBI lineage: Eukaryota > Viridiplantae > Streptophyta > Magnoliopsida > Asparagales > Amaryllidaceae > Allium > Allium cepa. Next base: position 343,108,226 of record CM060931.1, read on the forward strand.
TTGAATTTTTAAATTCAAATGTTTTGGAAATGGAATCGGAATAAATGTGAAAAGCTTTTGGAATGGAATTTCAAAATAAAATTTATTATTTTTAAATTACTTGATTAAGTTTTGGAATTTAAATAATTTGATTTAAATTTGAATTCAATGTTTAAAATTGAATTCTATGATTTGAAACTAGGGATTAACGATATTATACTAGTTATATATGAGTCAAACCATTTTCAAAGTATTGTTCCTTTAGAATTTGATTTAACCCAAGACTGTAACTGGTATAAATGAAATAGAGTTTTTCTGAAATAAGATCGTGTTTCTAAATGATAAAAAGCTTTCAGATAAGAAATGAAATTCCAGTTAATTAGGGGAATTTCAAGATTGAATAGAGAAATGATTTTCCTAAGTTATGAATGAATTCTTTTTGAAAGCTATGAATTAAATCTGTTTATTTTTAACAGATTTAAATTGATGATTTGTTTAAAAATCAAATTGAAATGAGATTGTTTTGAAAGCTATAAGTTAAATCTTTGATTTGAAGATTTAACGAGTTAAATTGAAATGGAAATTGATACGGAAAATCTGTGAATGAATCTTTTGTTTAAAAGATTAAAATGTGAAAATTGTTTAAACCGTTAAAGGTTGTGAAAATGAATCTTTTTGTTTAAAGATTGAAATGGTAATTGGATTAAACCATTTGAAATAAAGTTTTGAATTATTAAGTTGTGACTTAATTGAAATCCCATTATCCATTTGTTTTTGAAATATCATGCTCACTATTCGGTTTAGCCGGGAAAGGACCGTTGTGTCGTATAACCCATTCCGAATATGTGATTCGACGTTATGGATAGCATTTGAAGACCGGTGATGAAGACCGGGTATTTGCGAAAGCGATAGGATGACCTATCGATTGTTTCTGCACCGAGTCGCGCCGGTATAGAAACTCCCTAAGTGATGGGAAATCCGATCGGGATTGTGAATATCCGGATTGCAAGGACTTCTTTGTAAGTGCCTTCGGTTTTGTTCGATCCCGGAACAGACTTGTATGGATTGTATGCCTGACATTACAAGTTGAGATATAAAGCCGATTTCTTTCAAATATATTTCTGTTGGTGGCGGAGAATTTATTCTTTGCTTAACACCCTTCTTTGAGACGCATGTGCTCAAAGGTTATATAGTTGAAGTTATCAGCGATATATTCCCAGTTTGGTAATGTGACATGCTGAGTGATGCTGAAATGATCATTGTGTTGATTATTGTGATAGGATCATTTATTTGATCGTCTATCTTAGTGATCATTGTGTTGATCATTTGTTGACCCAAAGCATGGCTTTTGTATAAAGTATGTTTTTGTGGACGTGAATTCGTCGAGCCTCACATCCCGGAAATGGTCAAAACAGGAAAGAAGCAGCAAGGTTATGAGGGGTAGCGCCCTTTAGGATATGTGCATTTCCTTCTGGAAAAGGGTGGTATCATGGTATGGAGCCCAGATACTTACTCATGTTGAAACACTTTGTTTTTATGATTGTGTGAATTGATTAGAGAGCTCTCGGATAAAGGTCCCAAAGGACCGGGGGATGGCATATTCGGTCAGTTGTTACTCAGTTAGGAGTAACCCGGCCTTGTGTTGGTAGAGATCCGGTTTGGTTCTCGGGGATGTCCATCCAGAGGCATTCTCATGTGGCAATGGGAAGTTCCTTGGCCTGATCATTCGTTGGAAATCCAATTCCCAATACGAAACCCTGTACGGTATTAGTTGTAGGACCTGCCATTCACTTATGGTGGTCACCACTGTTTGGATGGTAGCTATAGTAAGCATACGATAATGGTCGTATGTTGGCTAAGATTTATATTCTACGTTCGAAATGAATTTTTCCTACACTATGCACTAGTAATAATATAAAATGTTATTTTAAATACGTATCAAGCATCTTTGACTATCATAAGGAGAAATCTCCTCCGATTCTGCGTTTGCATTGTGTGTGTGTGCGGGAGGCCTTATGGTAGTCTCATTTTTAAAAAGCATTGCGAATTGACTTTGAAAATCTTTTGTAGAAGGTTTTAAAAGATAAACTGTTTTTGTTGCTCACACCAGTCCCACGACTGATCCGGAGTTTATTGTTTTCTTTCCTAAACTCTGGGTGCTCATTATTTTCTACACGAGCAGTCTAGAGTTGGGTTTTTTTTCCAGATAGTTAGATATAGTGGATTATCTGGAGTTAGTTCAGTCTTTGGATCGCACCAGTCTTGCTAAGCTTTGTGCATCGTTATTGGGAGTTCGAGCTATTGCTGGATTGATTATTGGAAATGGAGTTGCAGTTCTCGGAGTTCTCTTTTGAAGACTATCTTAGAGTTATTTGTTTCGCTGCTAGATGTTATCTATCGTTTTCTTTCCGCTGCTATTTTATTGTATCATATCTCTGATGTATATTGATATCTATTGGATCATCTGTTGTATCAGATATTGTATCAAAGCTGTATATCAATGTATTATTCTTTTATTCCACTGTGTTGTTTACTTAATGATTGTTATAAGCTCCGGCGAATCGGATTTGAACGGTCGAATCTATGACATTCGAATACGATTTGAAGTATGGATGTCGATTTTCGAGCGGGCAAAATCCCAGTCGTTACATTTGGTATCAGAGCTAAGGGGTGAAACTTTAGCTCAGGAGTGTAACACATTAAGTAACTCATTAGAGATAGGGTGAAGTATCCCTAGAATGAGTAATCCCTAAGGTATCTGTTTGAATGCCTCAGTAAATTCTTTTGCTATCCACTGATAGTAAGTATGAGTGCAAGAAGAGAGCGAGATAGGGGACAAGGAAATACGACTATAAATGGTCAATACCTTGTGACAGTGGAAACAACTTTCTTATCAAATTTTCTTTGATTCGTTTTAAATTCTTTTGATTTCTTCGTGACAGCTACAAGAAAAAGTTTCGGTGCGGTGATGCTCTACGAATCGTTGTAGAAGAATCTTTACTTCATATTTTCATCAGTTTCTTATCGGTTGTTGATTTAAACCTTAATGAATATGAATTGGAAATTTTAAATGAATTAGAAAATTTTGAATAAACTGGAAGTTTAAAAAAATTGAGTTAAATTGATTAATAGAATATGAAGAATAATTTGAATTGAATCAATTAAACGATTTTGTTTAAAACCAAATTTGAAATTTTATTATAATTACTTGTATCTATTGTTGATATTCTGATTTGGTGAGCCAAATGCAGAACTGATATCTAGTTTGATCTGAAATGATATTTCTCTATCTTTCATCTATCTTTGTTGTTTTCGTGCCTGCGAATTTCGAGGACGAAATTCTTTTAAGTGGGGAAGTTTGTAACGACCCTAGATTTTAATTTAATTTAAATTGATAATTAAATGAATTTCTGAATGAAATTGTAAGGGAAATTGATTATAAATGGAAGCGAGTTTCCCCGAGTTCAAGTATATTCTATATAAATCATTGAAATTTTTAAATATTATATATATATATGTATATATGTGAATATATATATGTATATGTATATTTGGATATATATGAGTCAATTTGAAATTATAAAATCTTGAGTGTATATATATATATATATTTTGATTTGAATTTAAATCTTAGATGCATGATTTAATAAATATTTGGGTTATAAAATAAATTAAGAAAAATATATATATAGTAACTCATAAATAAATTTTAACAACATGTTAAAACAGAAGTTATTCATACTATAAAGTAATAAGACAAAGCAGTGGAACAAAACGTATATATGAATTAACTTGCAAAAACAAACCATCTATATTTAAACATTAAAACAAAATGTGTGAGCAAATAAAATGAAGAAGCAAGACAAGAAACAAGTAAACATATAGAATAAAACCTATTTAACAAAAGAAAAGAAGTAAAATAAATAAAAACAATAAGTATAAAACAAATATTAACAAACAAATTAATCAAAGTAACATATAGCTATATGCAAACAAATACAAATACAAACTTGGTAATGCAAATAAAAGCATTCAAACAAATAAATAAGCAAAGTAAACAATACAAAATAATACAAATAAGATTATACATACCTGTGTACATGAAGTATAAAGTAAGTAACTATAGCAAAACAAATAAATATATAAATATGCAAGCTAAAGTAAGCTAAAGAAAAGAAGGTACAGGTAAGTATGGATTGAAGTAAGGCAAGTAGTATGTAAAAGCAAAAGCAAGGCAAACAAAGTATGTAGCCTGTAGGCAAGTATGCAGGCAAGAAGAATACTTAAAAACAAATAAACATGAATACACAAAGTACGAACAAGATATTTCCTCTAGCATGTATAAGATCTTCCAGCCGAGATCTGCAAATGAACAAACTCTATAAAATAATATTTCACCCTGTACAAATAATACTGTACTCAACTTCTTTCCTTATATATCAACTTCCTCATTAAGCTCATCCATTCTAAACTATGCAAAACTGAAGTAAAAGCTTGAAAGACCCTTAACCCATCTCAGCATCGAACATCAAGAATAAACTTTAAACAAATGAAACCAAAGATTTAAGGGGGGGACTTCACTTCAGCTCTGAAAATTCAAAACAAGTTTCAAAAAGGAAGCTCTGTTTTTTTATGAAAAATCATGTGAGTAACTCCTACCTAAACACATTTTTGTTTGTTTGTTTATCAATGCTGTGAGTAAACACAAATTTTTACTAAGTATTAGGTTGTATTTGTTCTGTGTTTTAGCTCATGATTATGATGTGTATGCTTAGTTTTTTTCTCTTCAGCTTCAACTCTGCACATAAGTGATGAACATGCTTTCCTTTCTCCTCTCTGTTTCCTTATTCTTCTTCCTTATTGACTGAGTTACAGGTTTTAAACAAACAAGAAACTTCAATCTCTTATCATTAAACCAATATCAGACCTTGACTTCAAAGATAAGATAAAAACAAACAAAAGAATAAAGCAAATACATTTAAGTAAGCAAAATTAAGGTATAAAGTAAGTTTGGAAGTTGTGAAGTGATCCCTGCATGTTATAACCTGTAACACCCCTCTGCATATTAAGTTTTCAAGTTCATGCTTTATTTCAAAAATCATTTCTGGTTGATCTATGGATTGTTAGGGCTTAATATCTTAACAAGATATGTTTGTTTGGCCATGAAGTAAATTTTAAATTGTGTATCTTAATTAAATAAAGAAACACTGTTCTGTAAAAAGACCAAGAACAGTTGATGATTGATATAAGTGAAATTTTAATCATTATAAAATATAAATTCAGGATTATAAATTGAATTCCTATCCGAAATTAGGATTTTTAAAAGTAAATTTACATTTTATAGTTAAGTATTGAATGAGCATTTTTGGTTTGAACGAAATATGGAAATTGGGCTTTTCTGATGATCTTCGTGACTGAAGGGGGTCGGGGTGCTGCTTGATGATGGAGAAGTGTTCATGGATGCTGGGAAAAATGGTAGGGAGCGATGCAATCCACCGTGGAGGTCGCGGCAGTGGGTTTCCTTTTGGAACCCTAGTTTTTTCTGGGTTTAGTTAAGCGACCACCACGATCGATTGGGTTGATCGAGCTTGACCGGACTGAGGGAGGAGAGACGTGAGTGGGTGAGGTTGCTTCGGTAGGAGTTGCTTAGTCGCTGGTGGCAAGGCGAGGTGATGTGAGGCGTTGTTTGGTGAGTATTTCCGTTCCAGGTCGATCGAGTTCCACTCGATTTTGGGATGGCTACTAATTGAGTGATTCTTCGACTTGAGATCGATGTTTGGGTCGGTCGCGACTTGCTGGACGTCTCATCGACCATCGGAGTGACGTGGGTGAAGTGTGCACATGCACGCGACATAGTTCGTGCCTGTTATTTCTACAGGGTTGGGGAAGAAGGCTCGGCATCAGGGAAAACTCGAAGAGATTCACGAAAAACTCGAAGCAAGTGAGGTAATGTCTCGGGCGTTACTCGAAGCAGCTCTAGAGTGATGACGTTTTTCAGTTTTAACTTTTAAATCTAAGTTAAAATTGATTTTTAAAAACTATTCTTTTCAAATGAATAATTATTGATAAGTTGAAATTGGTGATTAAGGGTTTTAAAATAATTTAAATTATTTAAGTTAAGAATATTTTAAACTTATATTTTCAGTAGTTATTTTAAATAAAATTCAACAAAGTAATTAAGGAGACGATTAAATATTTTACATTTTTAACTTAACTAAAAAGTAATTCAATTAATGTGTTGTTAATGTTGACTAAATAATTGATGAATTATAATTAATTAATAATTACAGAATCATTGGTTCAGGAGTAATTAATTTCTAATTTAAGCTAATAAATATGGTAATTAAAGAATGATTTATTTAGATTTTATAAATAAGTAATTTAGATTTAATTTATAATTAGGAATGAATAATGATGAATTAACCCAAGATAATTTTCTTGAGAAAGTAATTAAGGAAATGTTATTAGTTAATAAAGATAATTAACTAGAGATTATTAAGTAATTAAATTAATGTGATTAATATTGATAATTTATCCGATGTACTAATTAAGGTAATCAATTGTAAATCGTTAATTACCTAATAAAAGTAATTGAGGGGTTAATTACTAAATTGTAACTTAAATTGGATATTTTGATTTATTTATTGATAAAGATTAAGCGGTAATTAATGATTTATTGGTATGAGATGATCGCTTAATGGTAAGAAATTAAAGATTTAATTTCCTAGAATGATTAAATTAAGGGGTTATTTAATTATGTAATTGGTTTAAGGGTTGATTAAATTAATATGATTAATCAAGGATAATTTAATTTATTAAAGTGATTGATGAATTATTGATATCAAATGATTTGTAATTAATTAATCAAGATTGGGAAATTTATTCGTAAGTAATTAATTTACTTGGAAATAAATTGAATTGATTAGGATTAAACAATTAATTAGTCTTACTTATAAATGACTATTGAATGCTTGACCTTACTTATGAATGATTGTATTGCGTAAGATGCATTAAATTAATTGTCCTATCTGATTTGTGATGCTTTGTTCTGTGGATTGAGCTGTGTATGATTTATTCATTTATTTACATTTATATATATATCTGTGATCTGTGAATAAAAGATAAGCGTTATAGGTTATACTGCTTATCAAATTATATTTCTGCATTTTGATCTGTGATGATTGAATGATGTTGCACTACTGTGTATAACCCCTGGACCACACCATACACACACAAATATGGATTTCACGAGGAAATCGATTAAGTCGCAGATTTTTGAAATAGTTAAATTTGAATTTTTAAATTCAAATGTTTTGGAAATGGAATCGGAATAAATGTGAAAAGCTTTTGGAATGGAATTTCAAAATAAAATTTATTATTTTTAAATTACTTGATTAAGTTTTGGAATTTAAATAATTTGATTTAAATTTGAATTCAATGTTTAAAATTGAATTCTATGATTTGAAACTAGGGATTAACGATATTATACTAGTTATATATGAGTCAAACCATTTTCAAAGTATTGTTCCTTTAGAATTTGATTTAACCCAAGACTGTAACTGGTATAAATGAAATAGAGTTTTTCTGAAATAAGATCGTGTTTCTAAATGATAAAAAGCTTTCAGATAAGAAATGAAATTCCAGTTAATTAGGGGAATTTCAAGATTGAATAGAGAAATGATTTTCCTAAGTTATGAATGAATTCTTTTTGAAAGCTATGAATTAAATCTGTTTATTTTTAACAGATTTAAATTGATGATTTGTTTAAAAATCAAATTGAAATGAGATTGTTTTGAAAGCTATAAGTTAAATCTTTGATTTGAAGATTTAACGAGTTAAATTGAAATGGAAATTGATACGGAAAATCTGTGAATGAATCTTTTGTTTAAAAGATTAAAATGTGAAAATTGTTTAAACCGTTAAAGGTTGTGAAAATGAATCTTTTTGTTTAAAGATTGAAATGGTAATTGGATTAAACCATTTGAAATAAAGTTTTGAATTATTAAGTTGTGACTTAATTGAAATCCCATTATCCATTTGTTTTTGAAATATCATGCTCACTATTCGGTTTAGCCGGGAAAGGACCGTTGTGTCGTATAACCCATTCCGAATATGTGATTCGACGTTATGGATAGCATTTGAAGACCGGTGATGAAGACCGGGTATTTGCGAAAGCGATAGGATGACCTATCGATTGTTTCTGCACCGAGTCGCGCCGGTATAGAAACTCCCTAAGTGATGGGAAATCCGATCGGGATTGTGAATATCCGGATTGCAAGGACTTCTTTGTAAGTGCCTTCGGTTTTGTTCGATCCCGGAACAGACTTGTATGGATTGTATGCCTGACATTACAAGTTGAGATATAAAGCCGATTTCTTTCAAATATATTTCTGTTGGTGGCGGAGAATTTATTCTTTGCTTAACACCCTTCTTTGAGACGCATGTGCTCAAAGGTTATATAGTTGAAGTTATCAGCGATATATTCCCAGTTTGGTAATGTGACATGCTGAGTGATGCTGAAATGATCATTGTGTTGATTATTGTGATAGGATCATTTATTTGATCGTCTATCTTAGTGATCATTGTATTGATCATTTGTTGACCCAAAGCATGGCTTTTGTATAAAGTATGTTTTTGTGGACGTGAATTCGTCGAGCCTCACATCCCGGAAATGGTCAAAACAGGAAAGAAGCAGCAAGGTTATGAGGGGTAGCGCCCTTTAGGATATGTGCATTTCCTTCTGGAAAAGGGTGGTATCATGGTATGGAGCCCAGATACTTACTCATGTTGAAACACTTTGTTTTTATGATTGTGTGAATTGATTAGAGAGCTCTCGGATAAAGGTCCCAAAGGACCGGGGGATGGCATATTCGGTCAGTTGTTACTCAGTTAGGAGTAACCCGGCCTTGTGTTGGTAGAGATCCGGTTTGGTTCTCGGGGATGTCCATCCAGAGGCATTCTCATGTGGCAATGGGAAGTTCCTTGGCCTGATCATTCGTTGGAAATCCAATTCCCAATACGAAACCCTGTACGGTATTAGTTGTAGGACCTGCCATTCACTTATGGTGGTCACCACTGTTTGGATGGTAGCTATAGTAAGCATACGATAATGGTCGTATGTTGGCTAAGATTTATATTCTACGTTCGAAATGAATTTTTCCTACACTATGCACTAGTAATAATATAAAATGTTATTTTAAATACGTATCAAGCATCTTTGACTATCATAAGGAGAAATCTCCTCCGATTCTGCGTTTGCATTGTGTGTGTGTGCGGGAGGCCTTATGGTAGTCTCATTTTTAAAAAGCATTGCGAATTGACTTTGAAAATCTTTTGTAGAAGGTTTTAAAAGATAAACTGTTTTTGTTGCTCACACCAGTCCCACGACTGATCCGGAGTTTATTGTTTTCTTTCCTAAACTCTGGGTGCTCATTATTTTCTACACGAGCAGTCTAGAGTTGGGTTTTTTTTCCAGATAGTTAGATATAGTGGATTATCTGGAGTTAGTTCAGTCTTTGGATCGCACCAGTCTTGCTAAGCTTTGTGCATCGTTATTGGGAGTTCGAGCTATTGCTGGATTGATTATTGGAAATGGAGTTGCAGTTCTCGGAGTTCTCTTTTGAAGACTATCTTAGAGTTATTTGTTTCGCTGCTAGATGTTATCTATCGTTTTCTTTCCGCTGCTATTTTATTGTATCATATCTCTGATGTATATTGATATCTATTGGATCATCTGTTGTATCAGATATTGTATCAAAGCTGTATATCAATGTATTATTCTTTTATTCCGCTGTGTTGTTTACTTAATGATTGTTATAAGCTCCGGCGAATCGGATTTGAACGGTCGAATCTATGACATTCGAATACGATTTGAAGTATGGATGTCGATTTTCGAGCGGGCAAAATCCCAGTCGTTACACGCGGCCTCTGATTTTCGCTGTCAAAATGAAACCTCTCCACTCCTACATAGGTCGCAGTCTGCCGATATAAAATCAAATGCAGACTGTTGGCTCTCGGCGGCACACACGACTTCCGCTATGTTATACCATAGGTCGCAGTCTACCGATATAAAATCAAACGCAGATTGTTGGCTCTCAGCGGCACACACGACTTCCGCTATGTTATACAGTACTCATAATCCTCAAGAACTAGTTTTGTCCGGACTCCTCACAGGATCAGCTTTAGAACCCCCCCCCCCTTGGGGCTCAAGGCAGCACCACCCAGTGGCACTCCTGAGAAGTTCATTTCAAGGGAGCGCCTTTTTTCCCCAGAGCCATCATCAAAACATTTTATACTGTACACATAGTATCTTCAAATCATACACCTAGTATGATCTCATACAAAGCTCATTTATACAAAATCGATTATCCCAAAATCGATAATTCTTAAACTAAGCTTTTCAAATTCAATATTGATTTTACCCAAAAATCAAAAGCCTTTCCAAATTCAAAGGTTCCTAAAACCTTTTTCTCAAAATTCTCATAAGATCCTTTATATATATATATATTCAAGTATATATAACTTTCAAAAATTTGGATCATTTCAATCTCGTATAAAACTCCCTTTTATACTTCAAACATGTTCAAAAATCCTTTTCTTCCAGCAATAGATTCAACAATGGAAGATTTGTCTTATATCACAAAGATATATAACCTTGTTTGTCCAAAATCAAATATTCAAATTTGATTATTTTTTCCAAGATCAATTTCCTTTCTATTCACATTTCCTTTAATTCCCATTGAATTGTCACTTCAATTCTTACCTCAGTTGGGTATTTAAACCAATTAACAGTTTGAACTCCGACCAGTTTTAGAAAATAGCTTGAAAATTTTAAAAATAGATAAGTAGTTGAAAATAATTATTAGTTCACCAAATAGCTAATAAAATAATTAACTAACTGTAAAATAGTCGAAAAATAATTGAATAGTTTCAAAGATTCCAAATAATTGCAAAATAGTCGTAAAATAGAAATTAGTTTGTGAAATAGTTGAAAAAATATTAATTAGTTTAAGAAACAGTTGAAAAATGGTTAAATAACTTCAAAATAATAGTAAAGAATTATAAAATAGGTTAGCTTTAAAAAGAAAGGTTGTATATATTTAATAGCTTAGAAAATAAGTTTATACGAAAACAATTTATATTGGAAATAGTCAAGAGTCAAACTGTTCACTTCCCCAATTAATTTCCATTTAATTAACTCAATTCTAACTTGAATAACTTCAATTTCTGTTTGAAATTTATTCCCAATTCAAGTTGAATCAATCTTGATTCCTTCCCAATCTAAATCAAATTCTAGTTGATTCTAATCCTGTTCGATTTTAATTTTAATTTCATCTTATTCCAATCAATTTGAATTATTATCAATTGAATCTATTTCAAATTCAAATCATTTCAATATAATCCAATTCAATTTTCCATTTAAATTTTAAACTTATACATCTTCAATCACCAATCCAATTAATTCAAACCAAATTCGATTTTGAACTAATTCAATCTAAATCTTGAATTTAAACTATCTCGAATTATATGAATTCGAGTTAAATTTTCAAAGGTTGGTTTAACCTTTTAAACCAAATTAACGTTTATTCAAAGTTTTTAATCAATTTAATTTCTGAGTTAAATTTTCAAAATTCCATTTTAGATTATCCTAACTTATGTATTTCATGGTTCAATACAATTTTATTTTTAAAACTTAATTTATTATTCAATTTTATCTTTCAGGTTTGAAGCCAGTTCTTAAACAAGTTTATTTTACAATTCAATTGTTCAAATTTATTTTATTTATACAATACCATTCTCACTTTAAAGATTTCTATTAACAATAGGATGATATCATTTAATTTATTTTAAAACGTCCACCCCTTTTAATTTTTAAATCTCAAACCCGTTTTGAGATCACACAAATTCCCAAATCAAATTACCACTTGACTTTCCAAGTTAAATCTCAATTTCATCTTGAAATTTCCAATACAAGTTATTCATTCACACTTATTTAACTTATCCAAAGTCAAATTCCAATTTATTTAATCCAATCATCCTTACTCAATTTGAATTCCCGCTTTAAATTTCAAAATTCTTTCCCTCTTATAAGTTCACAACTTATATTTTTTTTTTTACATCACGCTTCAGGGAAAAATCAAAACTCACTCTCTTAGAGTTTATTTCAAATTATCTTTGACATCATGTACATCCATACATACATACATATTTATTTCTTGGCCCTCCCAGCCATATTTTAAAATTTTAAACCACCCTTGGTTTCAATATTCAAATAAATTTTCAAACAACCCATTGTTTATAACAAGTCCCGGTTATCCAAATAAAACTCATTTATTATTTTTCATTACTTTGAAACCAAATTTTCATATTCTGGGATTAGATTTAGAATTTCATTTTCAATCACTTAAATTTTAATTTAGTTGTATTTTTGTTCATACTTAATTTAATTCCAATTCTAGACTTCAGTTTGGCTGTATTATATTACTTCTTAATTTTAATTTCAATAATTAACAACCAATCACCTTAATATTTATTAGAAGGAAATATTGCTAGATATATCAAAATATATTTTTATATAAAATCATTAAAAATCTTTATAAGCAAATAACAAGTACGCTCTCATATATATATATATATATACACACACACTCAACTCATTCTAGAGTACTACAGACTCTATTCAATGAGTAATCCCTACCAGAGCCAAGGTTCTCGCTTAACCTTCAGCTCTGATACCAAACGTAACGACCCGAAATTTTCAAACCCGAAAATTCCAGACGGTTATGAAAAAGAAGAAAAAGATAGAAGAAGAAGAACAGAAACACCAAACATCTCACATTCGCAGCGGATAAAATATAATAAATAATAACAGTTTACAAAAGAATATTATAGCTGTCGGTTACATTTTATATACATCAGAGTTTCACATAATATACAGTCACTGAAAATTTACAATTATCATGACTCAGATTAACAATAATATAAATACAGCGGATATACTCTATACGATATTGCCACCAGCTCGCCTCCTGAGCTCCAGAACGCACCTACCTGAAAATCTGTAATACTCGGTCCGACCCGAGCATTACACCAAAGTAACACCCGGGTCAGGCTGGAAACCAGCGTGAGTAAATTCAACTAACATGGAATACCAAAGCAATCAACTCATATAAACCCAGGGTAACTTATCAATGTAACAAATTTATAATTTGTTATAGACAACACTTATTTCACGCATCAATTTCTAAGTACCAAACTTAGATAAAATAATCCAATTCACTTAAATCATTCAATCCAGCCTATTGATTTCACAAATCAACTTATAAAAATTCGAAGTGGTTTCGGATATTCCCAATACCCGACCTCGATCTCTTTAAAATTCATGTCTTCCTAACCCAAGTTATTCAAATGGAATACACAACATTTCATATCATAGATATCAACTCATTCAAAGTATTCAATACCATTCAATCATGCATAAGCAAGGCTTAATCACATACAAATTAGTTCAGTTTATTCTAATTGAATTTCAAATCTCAATCACTTTGACTCCTTCATTAATTGATTCCAGAACAATTAATTAATCAACCCTTCATTATTCATCTTAATTAATCATCCTCGATTAATTATTTTCAATTACATTCAAGTAATTATCTTTAATTAATTTCACGACATTAATTATTTTTACCAAATCAACGAGTAATCTTTAATTACTTCATGAATTAATTAACTATAATCAATTACGTTAATTTTTAATTACTTATATTAATTGACCTCTCATAAGTCACTTATTATGAATTAATTAAACTCAATTAATTAAATCTTTAATTACTTCATTAATTATATAAGTTAATGATTTCCAATTATATTTTTAATTTGTTCTAATCTAAATCAATTACTTTAATCCAATCCAATATTAATCATTCTCGACTAACCTCATCCTGTAATTATCTAACTTCTTTTATTTACTTCATTAAATAAATTAACTATATCTTGATTAACTATTTAATTAATCTCTTGAGTTATCTCACAAAATAATTATATTTTATTGATTACTTAAGTAACTACTTATTAAACCTCCCACTGGTTATTCTAACTTCACTAAACTTCATTACTTAACTTAATCCTTAATCAATTAATTCGATCTCTATTTACTTTTGGAGTTAAAAACAATTTAAACCCCAATACTTTGAGTCAAACAACAATTTACTTGAGAACCATCCAACAAACCAAAGTCACCAAATCATCAATTCTCAACACACATCAAATCAATTCAAGCATTCAAACAATCATTTAAATTTGACTATTGAAGTTTAATAACAACTCAGCTGAGTAAGATTTACTCAGATTTGCTTTTATTTGCAAATCCACTTCATTCTCGACATGGTTTCCCGATTTTTGACCTTGTATAACAATTATACAATTTTATTAAGATTGAATAAATTTGAACAATAAATTTTCCTCTAAAATTTTAGTTAGCTAATTAATTATATTTAATCGAATGGTTTATTTAAACAAAAACTTAAATTTCAAACTAACAGTTTCCTTCATCAATTTATTGACCTTGCATAAACATTGGATGATTTTCATTAATATTCGATCAAATTCAATTTCTGTTTTAATAAATTCCATTTTATCTAATAAGTTAATTTCAAACTAATTTTCTGTTTATAAAATATGTTCCAGTTATCAAATGATTATATAAGTTCACTAGATAAATTTCATTTCCATTTTGTAAATTTAATATAACTCAATCTTTATTTAACAAACGATTAAATTTCCCTTTTTGAAACCTCCTACTTTTACAAAAAATCATTCATACCTAATTTCCAAACTGACACATTATTTATATATTTTTTTACTGCATATTTTTACTCAATTAAGTAGTTAAATTGAAATTTAACGTACCAAAGTTTAAACTATCTCACCTAAATCGCCGTAGCAGCCATCTTATCTGCTCGGACTTTGAAGAGTTTCCCCCTTGCAACCGCCTCGACTTCTCCACCGTTGAAGCCCCCCCCCCCCCCACGCCACTATAAGTCTCTGCCCTAACCATCGACACAGTCCCAAACTCCATGCGGTTGCGTGTGCCACGAATCCCAACGCGATCATCAACTCGAGCATGCGACAACCAAGCCCTAGCCACTGACCGACCCATGCGACGACACACGGCTTCGAGCCCTCGAACGGGCATTACCCAAATCGAAGTCGAAATTTCTGGAATCACGAGCCCTAATCCCAACCGTACTCGAGTCAATCTCGATTATGTGTTCCTCGAACGCGGCTTCAGTTACAAATCCACGTATCTTCTTCTTCCCTAACTGAGTTGACGCCGCGATGCTGCTTCTATGAGGGATCGACGTCGAAGACGAACAGGGCCGAGAGAGAGAGAGAGAGAGAGAGAGGTGCGACGCCATTTTAACTCGACTTTCCCCTTTTTTTTTAAACGTTCGATTTTATTATCTGTATATGGGAAATAGAGGGAGGGACGGGGAGAAGATATGGATTTGGGGAGGCTTCCAATGTACGCTGGTTTGATAATAAAAATATCTCTGACAAGTGTTCCTTTAATTTTATTATATTGTAAAATTTCCAAACGCCTCGATAAGCATAACGTGAAACTCCGAACTCCGTATCGGACATGCCGACAGGTGTTTATAAGGTCTTACCCGCATTCCGAATCCAATGGAACATGATTCGGAGGCTAATTTGATCGTATGCGCGAGTTACGGAAATAAACGACCGATTTTAAATTAAATCGATTAAAATAGTTCTACGCGTTTCGAGCTGCCATGGTCAAACGACAATTCCGATGGCTACAAAAATTGAAATCCGATAATAACTAACTATTACGGATCCAATGGAACTGGTTTCGTCGAATTCCGAGACTGTGCCTCGGAAGGCTATTTTTAAATTCAATTTAAACGATATATTATTAAAATTGAACAAAACACCCTTAAATTAAATTTCAACCATTCTATTATTTCCAGTATCATCATTATAAATTTTAAAACCTTCAAATTATTTTAAACAGGCTTAGAAATTTCAAATTCGACAATTTACCCAATTTCAATTATTAAATTTTATATTTAAACTATATAATTCGATGATTTAATTATCAAGTAAATATTGATATCTCGAATTCAAGTTAAAATTAGCCTTTAAATGTTTAAATTCAATATATTATTCCAGTTTACATTATTTAAAATTCTGGGTCGTCACACATGACGTCGCTAAAAATATTTTTTATTGGTATTATAATATATGTATGTGTGTGTGTGTAAATTCCAATTGTTTTTGCAATAAATTGTTCAACTTTTCTTGCTGTATTGTTTAATTACATGTGATACTTTTACAAAGTAATTAACATTACGGACAATTATTATAACACAAATACAAATAGCAATTTCACTTTCGCCACAAAAATTGTGTTTCCTTTCATTGGAATTTCTTGTCACGTGCTCTTTTTAGAATGCGTCTTTCGAATGCTTCTTTCGCTTTGCGAAGAGCGCAACATGAATTTAAAATAGAAATGGAGTAGTCATTCTAGTTGTTATTTTGTAGATTTTGTTTATGTATAACTAATAAAGATCATGCACGTATCCGTGTCTAATAACTAGATGTATATTTTTTTAAACGGATGTGCGCTTTATGTTCAAAAGATTTGGTAGTCACGACATCTTTTTTGAAAGCGGATGCAAATCAGTAATGAAATTTCTTTAATTTGATTGTCGAAGCAGGACGATGATGTAGACCGCAAACCGACCGTGAGATTTTCGTTAATGGATAATCATGAAAGGATACAACTTATGGTACGGAATTTCAGAATGACACGATGGAAATGTTACTAACTGAAAATTGTTATAATATAAATTTTAAGAAATTTATGAATTAAACGATAGTTCTAAAGACAATATTTTATTTTGAGGTTGGATATTTGTGATGGTCTTGAAACACCACCAACTTCGGATCCGTTCACATTATAACGTCAGAGTTCAAATTTAAAAACTGCTCGTGCTCAAATTTATGAATGCTCGTGTTGCGTCGATAGAACACTTGCCTTTTCTTTTCTTTTTTCATGCTGACAATAAAAATATAAAAATATATGTTAATATTAATACAAAATGTATTATCTTATCTACTCAATTAAGATTTGCCAACTCAGCAAGGAGATTAGTCCCCTCATTCGGTCTATATAAATCAACCAACCCTAATTCTAACATCGGAAATAAGTCCTCTTTCTTACCATTCTAGCAAACCAAAATGTCCCCTTCAAAATTCCTTTTCCTCTTTTTCAACCTCATAGCCGCTTACGCCGTCTGCGGTGATATCGCTGGGGACATGTCCATCATATCCTACAACGCCGAACACAACTTCAAAGGCCTAGAACGCACTGACGAGCAAGTCCGTCAAATCTACAGTCAATGGATGGTCGAGCACGGAAAACAGTACAACGGGATCGGAGAGAATGACATCAGATTCGAGATTTTTAAGGACAATTTGAGATTCATCGATGCGCATAACAGCGAGGGGCATTCCTATCGATTGGGTTTGAACAAGTTTGCTGATTTGACGAACGAAGAGTACAGATCTATGTATTTGGGAGTTAAGGGACGTGAAGGTAGAGTTAGAAACGGTGAGAATAAGAGCAATAGGTACATGGTCACTGCTGGGGAAAGCTTGCCGGATAGTGTTGATTGGAGAGAGAAGGGAGCGGTTACTGCTGTGAAGGATCAGGGTAGTTGCGGTAAGATTATCTTTCTTTCAAAAATGATAGTTTTGGGTTGACTTTAATTGGTTGCGTGAATTTTGGTTCTTTTTCGTTGAATATTTGTTTTTATTGATTCCGACGTTTTGGATTATTTTCATGTTATATAAAAATTGGTTTTCTCCTGTTTACATAAGGTATCCTTCATTATTAGATGCAAGTTAAAACCAACCCTTAAACAACATGATAGACCTAAGAATTTTATAAGTTTTGATTTTATTTGAATTATAATAAAGTGTAAAACCTATCATCCAGTGTGAAAATGGAATTTATCGGAGGAAGTGTTATCTGAAAGTAGACTGTATTTGATATTGCAGTATGTGTAATGAATTGGATATTTTGTGTATTTTGATGAGGAAAGAAGTAATGAATGTTTCCCTATGAATGAATTAGTTTATGGTGAAATGATTATCTTCCAAAAGGCGGACTAATTTCTTGAAATATTAAGATATCTAGTTTCTACTTTGTTGAAGTTGGGATTATGTTCTAACCTATTTACTTAGAAGTTCATTTTCAATGTCTAAGCTAGCTATTGCACTTTGCCACTTGTATATAAAATTTTACCTTTGAAAACGAAATTGATATTGGTCACGGTTTCTATCAAACTTAATTGCACCGTAAATATCTACTAACATACTTCCATCTAGCAATATTTGTCATAAAATATGTTAATGTGTGGGAAGGAGCCAATACTCTTCTTTTGTTCTGAAACAGGCAGTTGCTGGGCATTCTCAACTATAGCTGCAGTGGAAGGGATCAACAAGATTGTTACTGGAGATCTGATTTCATTATCAGAGCAAGAATTGGTTGATTGTGACACATCATACAACCAGGGATGCAACGGTGGTCTCATGGACTATGGTTTTCAATTCATCATTAACAATGGTGGAATTGACACCGAAGAAGATTACCCATACAAAGCAGCCGACAACAGATGTGATGTGAATAGGGTACTTATTATTCATTTTATATAGATCAATTTTCTTTTACTCTCGAAATAACATTACCAAACCAAGCTTGCTGTTAAGTATTCATTTCATAAATCAAGCTTAGTGCTAGGTATTCAGGTTTGGTTGGAAGTTTTTGGTTCTGATCACTTTTAATATTTGTAGAAAAATGCAAAGGTTGTTTCAATCGATTCGTACGAGGATGTTCCAGAAAAGGATGAGAAAGCTTTGCAGAAAGCTGTTGCTCATCAGGTCGTTAGTGTTGCTATCGAAGCTGGTGGAAGGGCATTTCAACTATACAAATCGGTACAGTATCCTATTCCACTCATTCTGCTTTGTAAATGGCACATGCAATTTTCTTGCATACTAACCTATACTAGTAAACTTTTAGGGCATATTTACTGGACAATGTGGCACTGCCCTAGACCATGGCGTAGTTGCTGTAGGGTACGGAACAGAGGATGGAAAAGACTACTGGATCGTACGTAACTCATGGGGCCCAAACTGGGGTGAGTCGGGCTACATCAGACTGGAGCGCAACATAGCAAGCCCATCTGGCAAATGTGGAATTGCGATTGAACCTTCCTACCCGATTAAGAAGGGCCAAAACCCACCTAAGCCTGCTCCAACTCCCCCATCGCCTGTGAAACCACCTAGTGTTTGTGATAAGTACTATTCTTGCCCCGAGAGCTCTACTTGCTGCTGCATATATAAGTTTGGTAAGTCTTGCTTTGCTTGGGGATGCTGTCCTCTTGAAGGCGCAACTTGCTGCGATGATCATTATAGCTGCTGCCCTCATGAATATCCTGTTTGCAATGTTAAGGCTGGAACTTGCCTCGTGGTATATTTCTTGTTCTCTTCTATTAAGTCCATAAAGTTCTGAATCTAGCTATTTAGTTGACTGTTTTTGCCTACAAGCCAGAATATCTTATCTAGCTTTTATGAAACAAGACAAGAATGGTAGTACTCACACTCTCAGCAGTCTCCACCTTATTGCTGAAGAATGTAGCAACTTCTATTGTTTGCATGCCTCTGTGGCATTTTGCTTCTTGCAAGAATAGGAGTAAAATATTGATCATAATAGGAAATTTTTACTCTTAATATGCAATCTCTCAGATTTTAATTACACGGGTAACCTTTGAACCTTTAAACCCGTACAAATTCTGATTGTCCTTTTCTGAAATGGAACAGAGCAAGAACAGCCCTCTTGGAGTCCCAGCTCTAGTTCGCAGTCCAGCAAAACCACATTGGGCATTCCATGGCAACAATCAGTAATTTAACAAAGGTCACACAACTTAATTGGGGATGGAGAAGGTGGCTCCTGTATTGACAAAGACCGCTTTTATCTTTATCATCATTCTTCGCCCTTTATTTTTATTCCAGTTTACCTTGGTGATCTTTAAAACTATTTGTAAATAGTGATTAGTTTTACATTTCCCTAAACAAGAGTACTGTATGAATGCAAATTGCTCTGTGAACTCTTGTAAAAGCTTAAAGACTCATTGCAGTAAAACTTTCATTGTTCATGCATTTGGTTTCTTGTTTGTTTTTGTCATTTGTGAACATGTTCTTCTGATTATGATTGTTTGTTAATAGTTGTTGAGTGGCCTGTACTGTATAGCATCAGAGGTACCGCTCGGTCATGAGTCTGTTTATGCATTCTGCTTGTTATCTGTAGCGTTTGTGTAATGTACTTATTAGCACAAGTATTAGAAGTATAATGCCAGTGGTGCAGGTCAAAATATTTGCAACCGATTCAAAAGAAAATTGTTTTGGTCATGAAAGTATGGAATTAACGTTTGCTTTCTTTATTTTTTATCGAACTTAAAAGTTACGGCTTTAATTTAAAACATATTTATATGTAGGTTTTTTCACCCATGCAACAAATGGAAGAGGATTTATTCAATCATATAATTTGGACTCCTAAAATATGGCGCAGCAATCTATTTGATTGTATCTCAGTGGTCCACTGAATTAAGATTTCTTTGTTGGACAAGATCATTTCGAAGCAAGCGGATCATTTATCATAAAAAGATGAGCTGCAAGAGAATGATTCGGAGTTCTTAATGAGTATCGGACATTTTAATGAGTATCATAAAACCTGAGCCCTTAATTATGCACCATCCCTGTATAATCCGCCTTCCACGTTGCTATTTATACTTCCCATACCCAAACTTCCCGATTGACGTATGGACAATGCTAGAAGGCCCGAACGGAGGAGGTGCGGGTTTGTGCGGGAACAGAGGCTGGCGTAGGATTCAAATCTGGAATTCACGGAGGTCCATCCATAATTTTTTCGCAAAGCTTTCTGATCTTACTTCAGGGTTTATAGCTTTACCGATTTTAGATTAAGTCGAGCGTGGGAAAAGATAAATCATTTTTTCTCCAACTGAATTACCCAGCACGTTGTTCTAGTTTAGTTTATCCGATGACGAAAATTGTTAAATCAAAGTAAAACCAATAAAAATGAAAACCAAACCAACCAAATTAAGTTTGGTTGGTTTGGTTGGATATCCGATTTAACCGAACTAAATTCATTTTACACTTTATGTTGGAATATTCATTGTAATTTATAATAAACATAAATATACGATTAAAGTATTCGTATCTATCATTCTTATTTTTTCAAAAATAATTTTGACATATATATGATAAATAAAATTTATTTGGATCTGTGACGACCCACCTTTATGATCCTTGGGAACAATCCTCGGTATTCGTGTGTCGTTGTCCAAGCATCAGAAAGATAAGTCGTCCTGAGGTAAAATAAAGAATAGATCAAGACAGAATAGAAATACCTCACAACGGAATGGTTACATATAATACAAAATGACATAGTACAAAAGGTTAGTCCTTACATGAAACTATCCGAGTTAAACAAAAGTACTACATCTAATAGATTTGCAGCTATACATTCTGACTTTATATTTTTCAGATACCAAATATACCAACATAATCATACGGTGGAAATAAATAACTAGATAACTAAGGAGCCGCCTGCTAGATTCACCGTCTTCAAAGAGCTCCAAAGAAAACTTGTTATTCTCGGACTATCCAAATATAATTGAGTACCCGAGAGTTTAGAGAAAATAAACAATTCGGATCAGAAAAAATGTCTGGTATGAGTAAAACTTTGAAACAAAAGGAAGTGTATTTAACAATAAGATGTGGGACCATGCCGCTAACGCGGAACGAGTTTTCTCCCACATAAACAATAAGCAAACATAAGAATGGAAAAGAACAATAGGAAACAAATCCAAACATATATGATGTGCAAAAATAGTATAAAGATCCATACTTGAAAGAATGGAAATAGTCTGAACAAAATCCAAACTGGACAGAATGAATACTACAAGATAACAATTCAAACTTGATAGAATGGACAAAACCTACAATTAAACATTGTAAAGAGTGGTTGACTCTTTCCGCTACAATTATAGAAAAACAATTTGAAGGTTCAAATCAATAAGGAAAAGAAATTTTTCCAACAATGACTAGGTTGGTGTGCCCTCCTTACCAAAAGTACACCTTTAGAAATATACTTGAAACTCCGATGGCTCTCGAAAACCTCCAAGCCGGACTCCGCCAACTGTTACCGAGAACCCGAGTACTTCACATCCCAATGTGCAATAGTGAACCCAATCTAGAGTGGATGTGATAATACCCTAATAGGAGCAACCCCACATAGCTTGGCCCGTACTCACTCTTTGGTTTTATTCATTTTCGACAAAGGATATCAAAGTTCAACGGAGCAACACATCGTCTTAGAATGACGATAACAAAGAAGCTGAAGTAACAGATAGCTAAGAAACCAACTATCCAGGATATAAAACGACCGTATAAGGAAATTAAATCTTATGTACTTACCGCCACTCGTCGAATTTCAATTTGTACTATTTCTTGGTTAACAATAATACCGGACAAGTCGAGATAGTGTTACCTCAAAGTCATGTCTCACGATTATTCTTAACTTTCAAAATAGCGACGAGTCTACTTCTTCGACGTCTAATGTTAAGTATACGAATAAATCATTCCTATATAAGTGAATCGCTTTACGAAAATTAATTCATTTCATAAACGAATCAACCATTCTCTTTTAAAAACCCGAATTCGTGCTTGGCCTCATATTACAAGTATTAGCTTTAAAACGCTATGTTAAAAGAGTTCACTGACTTCAAAATCAATTTAATAAGGATTTAATAACTTAAAATATCCTTATTACATTGATTAATTAACTTTAAACTTCATCACACAATTTGACTTTTGAACTTCAAATGCCTTTAAATAATAAAAAGGGTAAACCACTTTTAAACCTTATTAATTCAATAATTAGCAAAATATAATTAATTAAATTAATAAATGATTATTTACCATTATTTAAAATGAATAACAAATTCTAAATATCCTTGTCACTTTGATAAATTCACTTTGAAACCTCATAAAGCAAGTTGATTAATTAACAGTAATAACATTTAATTAGAAAGGGTAAATCACTTTTAAAACACAATTAATTCAATTAATTAATTAATTTAAATATGATTAATTAATTAATTCTCATCATTAAGAAATGATTTATTATTATTATAAGCATCAATAAAGGAAAGATTAATTAGAGTTAAAACAAGTTGATAAATTTAAAAAAAAAACATTTATTAAAAAGATTTATTAATTTAAAAGCATCAATAGAAAATTTATTAATTAAGTTTAATCCATCATTATTGAATGATTAATTATCCTTAAACATCATTAAGTAAAATGATTAATTAAATTTAAACATCACTAATTAAAATGATTAATTAATTTAAACAATTATTAACCAAGTAATTAATCAAATTTAGAACGCATTATTAATTTAGTAATTAGTTAACCTTAATCCTTATTGATTAAGTAATTAATTAAATTAAATAATCAATATTAAAATGGTTAATTATTTTGGAAAACATCGTTAATCAAAATCTTGCTTAACTTGTAAAAAAAATTCCAAGCTTGAAGATGAAACCAAACGGTTTCGATAAAATGTGATTTTCCGAAAGTGCCGATATAGCGATTATCGCTATACGGGCAGTTCGGCGAACAAACTTATGACATTACAATACAACCAAACATAACATAGCAAAGGTTTATGCACAATACAAGGTAAATAACGATGATACAGCATGTAATAAGTATTCAACAACAATTATATTAACTTTAACTACCAACTTTTCATATAGCTAACCACATTCTTACTAACTTTCAAATGCGACAATTTTTCAAAGCATGAAACAAACAAATAACCAAACCATCACTTCACATATACAACAACAATTCATAGGCTATTAACATGAACATTAACATAGTATGAATCTAGTTTAAGAAGGTGTAGTTTTACTCACCAAAAGCTATCCAAACCCTCGCTAACTTAGGGGATAACCTAGCACTTCCATTCCTAAGCAAAGATGGAATCTTGGACCCTTAACGCACTAGGTAGGCTCGGCCTTGAAAGAAGAAGGAAGTGAAACTTGTTTTGGTAAGGTGGAGTGACTTTGGATAATCATTGAACTCTTAAAAATGAATCCGAAAATTGGTCATTTTCCAAATAGTTTTTCGAATATTTACTCTTGGATTTTGAAAAAGTGGGAAAGAGGAAGGTTTTAGAAAATTATTTTCTCTACAATTTCAAAAAAGAAGTACTTAATTTTGAATATTTTTGAAGAAGATATGGTCAAAAGAAGAAGGACCATTTTCGAACTTGAAATTCTAGGTCTGAAAATGCTCTATAAAGAAAGGAGATTTGGTTATGGTCGAGCTTAAAATTAGAAAAAGTGGTACAAACAAAAGTTGTAGCCATTGGAATTTGCTATGGTTTGAAGAAAATAAATGCCTCATTTGACTAAGTTAGGAGAAATACATGGCAGAAGTAAAAGAGGTGAAATTGAAGAAGTGAAAGGGGTATTTATAAGCAAGAGAACAAGTGAATTACCTAAATGCCCTTGTCCTTTACCATCCACTGCCCTATTGCCACATCACCTAGACTCCTCCCTCTCATGTCCTTGAGCCATCTTCTTTTCCCCCTCCCTCTCTTCATTTGAAAACATCCATTTAATTACATATGTACTAATGCTTAAACATGTTTCATGTGACGTGATGTTTACTTTTTACTAAATTTATATTTTAAACTTTATATATATGTAGGCATGAAAACATATATGCATACATTAACACACACATATATAATTGTGATAACTTATTTAGAAATGTGTATACGTATGATAAAGAGTTCACAACGTTTCCAATAAATTTTAGCCGATGAAAAGTCGACAATTCGAAAAATGAATTCCGGCCATATTTTCGATTTTTTTTCGAACTAAATATTTTTGTAACTAATTTTGAAAACTATTTTAACTTCAATATTTATTATTTAAAAGAGTTTTCATTTTAATTATAAACCTATTATTTGAATATTTAATATTAGTTAAATATTCGAAAATCAATATGGTGAAATTCCGGGTCGTTGCACTCTACCCCCCTCAAAAGAATATCGTCCTCGAAATTTACCACAATTCTATCCCAGAAAACATACTATCCTAGAAATACCTAACACATTAATCAGATATAACTTATCCAGCAAAAAGTAGTATGATATAAATCTATATGCAACCAAATTCAGAGAATACCTTGAAATAAAATACTACGCATCCAATCATATCAAAAGATAAATTCAGAACTAATTGCCCGGCCCTTATATTTAAAAATTTATTTTCAAATTTCTTCAAAAAGAAATGTATTTAAACCAAAAAAAATAACTATGAGGGGGTCCTCCTAGCAAAAGATGTAAAACTCTAGAATCAAAACAACATGGAGCATCTAATGGTATTCCTGTTCCTCCAAATACAACAACTAGAGCGAACAATTTTATCTCTTTTCCAAATTTTTTTCAAAATCATATTTTCGAAAGCACCGAGATTTTAGTCCTAATAAATAATAATTCCAAAACCTTGTTTTATATTTTTTACTTTATAAACTATGGTACATTAGACCACATAATCAATCAATCATATTCAACTAAATCAAATTAAGCAAATTTTGTAAAGGAATACACTAACACTATCGATCATTCAAATTCCATAAGGAAAAAATTCTAACGCTCAAAATTGTTTAAAATGTCAAAAGATTAAAACAAACTCCTAACTTAGGTCCAAAACTTTCTTGATTGCCCAAAATATAGATATTTATCTAAGCGTACCATTCTTTGCTCAATAGCCTTTAGTTATTGCTTAGAAGATTATCGAAACTTACTTGGACAAAATTGTTAAGACTTGGTTTTGATTTTTTGATTCATGACATAAAGCTATCATCTACAACATACAAATTTGACGACTGCTAAGACAAAAAGAGAATATATGCTACAAGGAGACAAGACTTCAAAACCGTTGCATCAATTTTATTATTCGATTTTTGAGTCTTAGGTCAATATTGTTAAAATCTCTCCTCGATTAAGTATATATTAGCTTATATATTTTCTACCACTCTATTTACAAATATTATATATATATATAAGCATATAATTGGATTATAAAAGTTGGAAAGCTATATATATATTTATATACGTGAACTGTGCTTATTGCACAAAATTCACCAGGTTAGTCGACTGACCCTATTTTTCAGTCGACTGACACTGGAGAAAATGTGCAACATGCACAGTATATGAATATATGAATTTAAATATTTAAATTCGTTTGAATATTTAGTCGACTGACCCTGTAGTCCAGTCGACTAAATTTCTATAACAGCCATATTTTTGAAAGGATACGACTTTTGTGAAGAGTTGCGAACCTTTAACGAAAAGATTTGGATCCAACATTTCGATCGAAACTCTTCACCAACAGTCGTAGCTTTCTAAATCTTATAAATACAAACTCCAACTTCATTTCAAATCACAATCGATTTCTTTTATTCACTGATCTAACTTTCCGAAATCTATTTGTTATCATACTCTTAATTATTCTGCATAACAGCAATACTATACCTTTCTATTTTTCATATACTTCAAATACAAACATTTATACTTGAGGAGAAGATTATAGAAATGGTGTACTACAAGTGACAAATCCGTGTTATCAGAACACACATCAGTCAAACTATTTACTATTAGTTGAAGTCCTGTTCTGCTGCTCAGGCGAGTGAAGTCCTCTTCGACTGTTGAGGCAAAATCCTGTTCTGCTGCTCAGGTCCCTGCTCGGTTGATCGGGGGTGTAGAGACCTGTTCCTTCGGGTTAAGTGAGGGTTGTTGTTTTAGTGAAATTCCAAAAGGAGTCTGGGACTGTACGTAGGACGGTTCTCCGAACCAGTATAAAAATCTCTAGTGTTATTTTACCATACTACTTTTATATCCTTACTGTTTACAGTATTATTATCATCACTATACTCTGCATTATCATATATCCATATTACACGATCCACACTGCACTTTCATTTGGTATTAGAGCAAGGTCATCATATAACTGTAAGACAGTTATCTGATAATCTATTGATATGGACACTAATACCAGCACTAGCATTAACATTAGCTTTGTTGAAGGACAA
This sequence comes from Allium cepa, assembly GCA_030765085.1. Classification (NCBI taxonomy): domain Eukaryota; kingdom Viridiplantae; phylum Streptophyta; class Magnoliopsida; order Asparagales; family Amaryllidaceae; genus Allium; species Allium cepa. The sequence goes on from CM060931.1 coordinate 343,135,484, forward strand.
TCCACTGCACGTCCACCACTATTTAATGACATGAATTATAACTATTGGTCTACATGAATGAGAATATATATGCAAGCAAACAGTTTTGAATCATGGAATATAACTTAGACAGAATATATTATTCCTACTGAAGAATATTCCACTTGGTCAAATACACAGAAATTAGATGCCATAGCTAATGCAAAAGCCATGAATATGCTGTTTTGTGCTTTAGATAAAAATAAGTTTAATCGTGTTAGCATGTGTAATACTGCATACGAAATATGGCGTTCACTCAAAATCACACATGAAGGAACCAACGAGGTTAAACAAAGAAAAATATCCATGCTCAAGAGTTAGTTTCAAAACTTTAGAATGAAAGAAAATGAATCCATAAATGACATGTAATCAAGATTTTAGGATATCTGCCATTCAGTAGTAGGATTAGGAGAAAAATATTCAGATTTTGATATCGTATCCAAAATCCTTAATTTTTTAACGGATGAATGGGAAAGAAAAGTTCTCGCTATTGAAGAAGCGAACGATATTTCCAAAACAACTCCAGAAGAATTAATAGGAAATCTAATGTCTTATGAAGTGAATTTGCAGGCAAAAAGAGTTCAGGCTCAAGATAAAAGAATATAGCATTTCATGCAGAACAAGAAGAATCAGACTCGAGCAAAGACAACCTAGCTTTTATTGCAAAGAACTTCAAGAAATTCTTGAAATATAGAAAAGGAAACAGAAATAATAGCAAGAGAAGCTCAACCAGCAATAAACCACCGTCATTATCAGTTATGGAATGTTATAACTGTCACAAAAAGGGGCATATGCAGAAAGACTATCCAGATCAAAAGAAAGAACATCGAAATAAAAGGAAGGACAAATTCAAAAGAAAAGCCTTTTCAGTCACATGGGATGATTCAGATTCCTCATCATCTTCTTCGGGAAGTGAAAGTGAAAGCAATAATGAACAAGGTAACATATGTTTTATGGTCAAAGCTAATAAGATTAGTGATTTTACTTTTGATGATACGATAGAAATAAATTCTGAATTATTAGATACTTTAAAAAGTCTTAAAAGAAAATATAAAGAAGCTGTTGAAAATCAGAAAAAAGGCAGAATTCGAAAGAGATATGCTTAAAGATGAGAAGAAAATATTGGAAGAAGAACTTGAGAAAACTCAAGAAACTCTCTCTAATGTTAATTCTCAACTTGTATTATTGAGTCAAGAAATTGAAACTCAAAAAAAAAAGAATGATAGTCTTGTTTCTGAGAATCATGTTTTAAAAACTAATATTAAAATGGTAGAACTAGAAAATTCAAGTCTAAAGACTAAACTAGATGGAATCATTACAAATGTTTCAAATTTTAATAAAGGCAGAGAAAATTTATCTAGAATTATTGAGAATTCACAATCTGTTAATAATAAATATAGTTTAGGATATAAGAAGAAAGTTAAAAAGTCACAAACTAGTAATTTGAACAAAGTTAAATCTAATAAAACATCCACGTCTTTAAATAGACCAGTTTCTAAGACCATAAGTATATGGATACCTAAAACCAATAACAAACTAATAAGAAAGAAATATATTAGTTCGTTCATAGAAGATGTTCATAATAATAAAAATTATATTTATAAAAGGGATACTAAACCTCTTGGGTTTGGTTTCCTAAGACCTAACTCTTAGGACCCTATTAAAAAGGTGGGTATCAATGATATCTCATAGTTTTTGCATGTCCCACTCAAGAAAAGAGGAAAATGGATATTCGACAGTGGTTGATCAAAATGTATGACAGGGGATAAGGACATGATGATAAATATTACATACTCAGATGGAGGTTTTGTCACTTTTGGAGACAATTTCAAGGGATATATCATCGGCAAAGGTGATGTGAGCAATTACGGTACATCTAATTTACCTCTTATTACAAATGTTTTATTAGTTAAGAATTTAAAACATAACTTATTAAGTATAAGTCAGTTATGCGATAAAGGATTTAAAATATCATTTTCTGAAAATAAGTGTAGCATTCTCGATTAGAATCAAAATCTTATTTTCGAAGGAATAGATATATTAATATTTACGTTTTAAATATGAAAGTTAATCATAACTCAGATTTATGTTTAATAGCTAAAGAAAATGATCCATGAATATGGCATAAACGATTTTTTCATATCAATTTCAAAAATATAAACAAAATTTCTAAAAAAAATCTTGTAAAAGGATTACCAAATAAGAATTTTAAAGTTAATGATATATGTGACTCGTGTCAATTAGGAAAAATAACTAAATCCTCGTTTAAATCTAAGAAAGTTATCTCAACATTACAACCGCTCGAATTACTTCATATGGATTTATTTGGCCTTATCCATATTCAATCCATAAATCATAACAAATACGTATTTGTAATAGTTAATGATTTTTCTAGATATACATGGACTATTTTTATGAAAAATAAAAGCGATACCTTTGAAAATTTCTAAAATTTTGTTAAACTGATTCAAAACTTAAAAGGTATTAAAATTAAAAATATTAGAAGTGATCATGGAGGTGAATTTGAAAATATATAATTTGATAACTATTGTAAAAAGAAAGGAATATTTCATAATTTTTCATTTTCTAGAACTCCACAACAAAATGGAGTTGTAGAACGAAAGAATCGAACTCTATAAGAATGTGCAAGAACTTTACTAAATGAAAGCACGTTACCAAAACAATTTTGGGCAGAAGCTGTTGCAACTGCATATTATGTTTTAAATCGTGTTTCTATTAGACCTCTCACCAAAAATACTCCTTACGAACTTTTTAACGGTAGAAAACCAGAAATATCTTATCTTAAAGTATTTGGATCAAAATGCTTTATGTTAAATGCTAAAGATCAGCTTGGCAAATTCGATTCAAAATGTGACGAAGGGATATTTCTTGGATATTCGAATCGAAGTAAAGCTTCTCGAATTTTTAATAAACGAACAAATACTGTCGAAGAATCACTACAAGTATCTTTTAATGAAAACACTAAACTTGTTTCTATTACATTTAATGACAATGACTTACTTATTAAAACAAATTTTTTTATAAACAATACGATAGACGACGATGATATCATTTTATCTAGAGAAGATGAAAACATTGTTTATAATTTAGAAAATAGAAATACTACTAATACGATAAGATCTCGTTGAAGAGTTTTATGAACTCATCCTTCAGAAAATGTAATTGGAGAAATAAATTCAAATGTTCGAACTAGAAGTCAACTAGATTTAACGAGTAATGTAGCTTTTATCTCTACTATAGAACCTAAAAATACTAAAGAGGCATCATCCGATGAAAATTGGATTATTGCTATGGAAGAAGAATTAAATCAATTTGAACAAAATGAAGTAGACCGTTATAGGAACTAAATGGGTTTATAAAAATAAAGCAGACAAATTAGGAAATATAACTAGAAATAAAGCAAGACTAGTAGCACAAAGATATAACCAAGAAGAAGGAATAGACTACGAAGAAACGTTTGCTACGGTTGCTAGACTAGAAGCAATACGAATCTTATTGGCATACGCGTGTTTTATTGATGTTAAACTTTATCAAATGGATATTAGAAGTGCATTTTTAAATGGTTATATTAAAGAAAATGTTTATGTTGAACAACCTCCTTTATTTATCCATGAAAAATATCCAGATCAGTATATAAACTTAAGAAAGCTTTATATGGATTAAAACAAGCATCACATGCTTGGTATGAATGTCTTAAAAGCTATTTAATTAATTCTGGATTCGAAATAGGAAAAGTAGATCAAACATTATTTATAAAACGATCTACAAATAATATATTAATAGTTCAAATATATGTCGATAACATTATATTTGGCTCAACTAAAAATGAATTATGTAAAGAATTTTCTGAAATAATGACTAGAGAATTTGAAATGTCCCATATGGGAGAATTATCATATTTTCTAGGACTACAAATTAAATAAGTTTCAAATGGAATATTTATTAATTAAGAAAAATACTGTAATAATCTTATTAAACGTTTTGGTATGGAAAACACTTCTGCCAAACCAACTCCTATGGGTACAACAGCACATCTTGATAAAGATGAAAACGACAAAAGTGTAAACCAGAAATTATATCGTAGTATGATAGGATTACTACTATATTTAATAGCAAGTAGGCCAAATATTATGATGAGTGTATGCTTATGCACTCGATTTCAAGCAGATCCGAAAGAATCACATCTACGTGCTGTAAAACGAATACTACGTTATCTTAGTAAAACCATAAATTTCAGACTTTTCTATCCAAAAAAGTGTTCGCTCGAGTTAGTATCATACAGTGATGCTGATTTCGGAGGACCACAAACAGATAGAAAAAGTACAAGTGGTATGTGTCACTTCATTGGTAAATCGTTAATATCATGGTTTAGTAAGAAAAAAACTGTGTCTCTTTATCAACTTGTGAAGCAGAATATATTTCTGCAGCACTAGCTTGCGCACAAGTAATTTATATGGAACAGACACTTAAAGATTTTGGAATCAACCTATCAAAATCAACAATTTACTGCGATAATTCTAGTGTAATAAATTTATCCAAAAATCCAGTAAATCACTCGAGAACTAAACATATAAATATTAGACATCGGTTTTTACGCGATAATATAGAAAAGGATATAATAAATCTAGACTACGTACCATCTGAAAATCAGTTAGCTGATATTTTTACTAAACCACTATTAGAGAATACGTTTATAAAATTGCGACATGAGCTCGGGATAATTTCAAGTAAGGATGTATAAATAAAAATATATATTTTTTTTTAAAACTAAAAAAAGTCAAAAAAAAAATTTGAAAATTCAAAATTTTGACTATGCTGTGACTTGAACTTGTGACCTGTTATGAATAGCCCAGGTGTCTTAACCACCTAAGCTATTAATGTTTTCCAATCTAGTCTCTATTGGCCATTTTATTATATAGTAACATGAATTTTATGCTACATTATATGTCACCGTTATCTTTATAATTTACATTAATAATTGTATAAATTGTTAAAATTACCTCAGCCAACAGAATTCCACTGAATCTACATACATTTAGCCTAGAATTAATATAATCCATCAATTCAAATCCTATTTTTTCTAAAACTACAACTATAAATAGGTAAATTTTCCTATTCCTATGCACTCAAAAATAATACATTACTTGATTCTCTGAAGTAAATAATCAATCAACAGCAGCTTTTACAACAATGTCAACATCATCTACTACGGACTCTATCGAAATCTTTGCCACACCTAACTCCCCAAAAACACCAGACCACAAAGGTTCACCATCATCGGTTTACCATACCGGATACACGCCAGAAAAGAAAAAAGGAAAAAAAGACCGTTGATATCTTACCAAACACAAAACAAAAGATCGACGATCTCCATTATTATCAACAGGAGTCTCTAATCCTTCAACGGGAGATGTATTATGAGCAGAAAATTAACTCCAGACGTATAGGTATAATCGAGCATATAGCAATGAAATTTTGTGGGGCTTCGTCACACCTGATAGACGAAAATGCCGTTTCACCGATCCGATGGCCTTCGACTTCGTCTCCTCCACGACCTCCATACTCACCAAATTCATGGGATCGCAACGAAGCTTCCAACATTCATCGTAAATAGCTGAAAGAATTCAAGACAGCGAGTCCTAAGAAATAATCATAATATTTAATAATTTTTTCATTGTATGCTTAATAATTTTTTTATCGATGTGTACGTTTATGTATCTGAAATAAAATTATTTCCCATCCAATAAACAAAAATTTAGATATAAAAACTATTCACATTTAACTACAAAATAATGTTAGATTTGTAGAATAAATAAATTATAAACATTTGATACAATAAAACAATTCACTATGCAAAATGATAGTCAGTCAACTGGACTCGCAAATCAGTCGACTGACATTGCGTAATTTTGAAAATAAAAACACGGCTAGTCGACTGTTGCAGGGCTTCAGTCGACTGGTCCAGAAGGTTGAATATAATCAACCTTCAGCTTCAGTCGACTGAAGTTCTACATCAGTCGACTGACGCTGTAACATAGCCAAAAAATTAAACACGGCCAGTCGACTGATTCAGGCCCTCAGTCGACTGGTCCAGAAGGTCGAAAATTTACAACCTCAGCTTCAGTCGACTGAAGGCCTGCACCAGTCGACTGAGCCGTAGATCTGAAAGGCTTTTAAACTTTCTACCCACCCTTTACCCCTCTTTATTTATCACTTTACCTTCTCTCCTCTTTTGCAATTCAGTTTTTCAAAATCCTCCAAACCCTAGGCTCTCCAAACTCAAATTTTTCTCTTCCAAATCAAAATTAAATTGCACCAAAACATAAAGGCCAAGCCTCCTCGTCCTCTCAACCCTCTTCTAATGAACAAATTCAGCGGTGGCTATTTGACGACACCGTAATGAAGAGATGGAGACGGATGCAAGATTCAAGAATATTAGAACGTTCCTTCGTCAATTTCTCTGATTTTTCACCTTATCATATTCAAGAGTTAGCCCGACATAGCAATTTAGAGTCGTTGATTGATATCAACGACAATAAACACAAAATAAACCAAATTATGGTTAAGTTATTCTATGCTAATCTCAACTTGGGTCATCAAGATGTTCCAAATTAGGAAGATTGCATATGGAGCCTCGTCTGTGGTAAGCTCGTCTTCTTTTCTGTAGATCGTTTGGCTCATATACTAAAAACATAAAGTGATGGAGTTGAGTTATCTACTATTGATGTTGATTTGGTTGTTAGAGACCGGGTAAGCCATTTATTTCTTGAAGACGATATGCGTCAATTAAAGTCAATGTCTTTACGACCAAAGGCGTGAATAATTCTTCGTGCCTTAATGAAAACCGTAACTCTTAGAACCAGGAGTTATGAACACGTCCATGAGCATAATTTTAGAGCCTTATATGTAATTTTTGGAAACATCAAAATCAACTGGCTTCGTTTAATACTTGACGGCTTTTTAAGCTTTAACGAAGGCAAGATGAATATAATTTATCACAGGGAATATATTATGCGTCTTCTCAAAGCTTGTGAAGTTCCAGAACCGGATTCACCAGTTTCTACAATTGGATGCTTAAATGCTCGGACCTTAGCTTTAATGAAGTTACCGGTTGCTCGACCCCCTCCTATAATTTCCTTTGAAGAATGGACACAAAGGCAAACGTCTCAAGTCCAACCACAACAAGGTGAGTCTTCCCACCGACCATCTCGTCAAACATCAACTCGATATCAACAAGAAGAAATTACAATTCCAGATGAAGGTCTTCAACCACGTGCGGCCATCAATATCATGTACCGTAATCAACAAATCCTTCAATCAAACATTCAAAAAGTTGATAAGAAGCTCGATAAAGTCAAAGGATTTGTCACAAAATTGTGGCAAGCTATATCGTGCTCTTCCGGTACATCTACATCTACTATGGGCAATCCGGGTAAGCAACCCGTATTTACATGGTCTTCTTCTTCTTCTGGGGACGATCAAGCTAGTAGTGATGAAGGAGACGAAGGAGCTGATGGTAATGAAGGAGATGGTGGTAGGGGTAAGGGTCTAATGGTGTAAGATGTTTATTTTTCTTTTGATTCAAGACATTTTTATAAATTAATATGGATTGTACTTAAGTAGCCATCCTAGTTTATTTGCTTTTAAACACTATTGTCTATGGATATTAAATGTGTGGATGTTTGTTCTTCGTTTTATTTCATATTATCTCTCGCATTATAATGTCATATTACTTATTCCTTTTTGTCAATGACAAAGGGGGAGAAATATTATTGCTAGTAATAAGAATGCAGGATATATAGCATCAGAGATTCAGGGGGGTAACTATTTATATTATTTTATATACAGTCGAAATCTTTATCTATTTATAGGTTGTCATCAATCGAAACGGGGAAGAATGTTGAGACTTGGTTTTGATTCATGACATAAAGCTATCATCTACAACATACAAATTTGACGAGTGCTAATACAAAAAGAGAATATATACTACAAGGAGACAAGACTTCAAAACCGATACATCAATTTTATTATTTGATTTTTGAGTCTTAGGTCAATATTGTTAAAATCTCTCCTCGATTAAGTATATATTAGCTTATATATTTTCTATCAATCTATTTACAAATATTATATATATATATAAGCATATAATTGGATTATAAAAGTTAGAAAGTTATATATATATATATATATATATATGCATATGTGTGTGTGTGTGTGTAAATTGTGCTTATTGCACAAAATTCACCAGGTCAGTCGACTGACCTGTTTTTCAGTCGACAGACACTAGAGAAAAAGTGCAATATGCACAGTACACGAATATATGGATTAAAATATTTAAATTCGTTTGAATATTCAGTCGACTGACCCTGTAGTCCAGTTGACTGAATTTCTATAACAACCATATTTTTGAAAGGACACGACTTTTGTGAAGAGTTGCGAACCTTTAACGAAAAGATTCGGATGCAACATTTCGATCGAAACTCTTCACCAACAGTCGTAGCTTTCTAACTCTTATAAATACAAACTTCAACTTCATTTCAAATCACCGAATCACAATCGATTTCTCTTATTCTCTGATCTAACTTTCTGAAATCTATTTGCTACCATACTCTCAATTATTCTACATAAAAGCAATACTATACCTTTCTTTTCTTCATATACTTCAAATACAAACATTTGTACTCGAGGAGAAGATTATAGGAAAGGTGTACTACAAGTGATAAATCTGTGTTATCAGAACACACATTAGTCAAACTAATTAGTATTAGTTGAAGTCCTGTTCTGCTGCTCAGGCGAGTGAAGTCCTCTTCGGCTGTTGAGGCAAAATCCTGTTCTGCTGCTCAGGTCCCTGTTCGGCTGCTCAGGGGTGTGTAGTCCTGTTCCTCCGGGTCAAGTGAGGGTTATTGTTTTAGTGAAATTCCAGAAGGAGTCTGGGATTGGACGTAGGACGATGCTTCGGACCAGTATAAAAATCTCTGGTGTCATTTTACTGTACTGCTTTTATATTCCGCACTATTTACAGTATTATTATCATCACTATACTCTGCATTATCATATATCCATATTACACGATCCACACCGCACTTTCAAAAATTAAAAGCTATATTCTAAAATTATTGATTTCTTGACTACACCAGTCTTTCTAAATCACATAAATTTGTCTTTACTATTTTATTCAGTACCAAAATTGTTTATGAATTATATCATAAATTTTCATTTAAGTTTAAAAATAATTTATGAAGTCCTTTCTTTATAAAACACCAAATAATATCTTATTCCACTTTATTTACTTGTATAATATCCTTCTAAATCCTAAGAGTATATACAAAACACAAAATTTATTTTGCTTTTCATAATTTAGGCAAAGATCAAATCAAAATTCGGGTCTTTTAAAACTAAGTCAACTTCTCGGCCTCTTTAATTTATGGTGTTAAGATGGAAAATGTTTATGGGTTGACTCAAAATAACAGATAGTTTACACTGCTTACATGTTCTAAACAAAAGCTAAGGTTATAATAAAACAATGTCTGTTAAAACCTTCATACCTTTCCATATTAAAGTATTATAATGAATCTTGTTTATGGTGTGATCCAATAACACCAATTAGTTTACACTGCTTAGTTACTTAAATAATGTTTATGGTTTTGATTAAACAACATTATCAAAACCTTCATATCCGATCTAACCCATTTAAATCCGTGTCAAATTACCTCCTATATTAATTATTTAAGGGTAAAATGCATTTATTAAAACAATTTCTTATCAAAATTACTTTTTATTTTGGAAATCAGTTCCCTTTTAGGGAAGTTAAGATTAAATATCCAGTTATAAATTTCAAAAATCATCTTTGAAATCATACTACATTTTTTTCATGAAATAATTTCGAATAATTGGTTTATTAAAACTCAATTTGGGTTCGTTCGGATTTGAATTCATTTCAATCGCACAATGATAAAGAGAATAATTTACTAAGTATTGCACAACATTCCCCTAAACAACGTATGATCGTAACTTAGAAGATTATTCATATTACCACAAAACTTACCGAATTGTTTTCCTCTGAATTATTCAAAGAAAAAGCATTCTAATTAAAAATTCTTTTCGAAGATAATTATACTTTAGAAATAACTTTAACTAATACCGCTATTACTTTTCTTAAAATATTTTGAAATCATTTTAAACAATTCCGGAATTTAAATTTTCAAAAAACTCTTTAAATGTTATTTGGAAAGACAAATTTATAATATTAAGTGTATTAAAACGAAGGTCAAAATGAATGTCGTTTTGAACACCGTTTACTAAAATTCAAAAAAGATTTACGTTTAGCTTTGTTTACAAACAATTCTATTTAAAAGTTCTCACTTAAAAACCATTATTTAATAGTTTAAAACAATATTTATTATCTCAAAAGATAATAAAATAATTTAAATACCTTTCATAAATTCCTAACAATGTTAATTGTCCTGGGGGATGATTTATAATATTCTTTTATAATTCGAAAACAATATTAACTATCCCAAAAAATAATTAATCAAATTTACAATTTCGTTTAATAAACAAATCAGTTATCTTTAATAAAATAGTTAATTACTTCCAAAACACTTTCAACAAATCAATTAATTTATTTAAGCTCACTTATTAAATTAATTAACCAACTTAAAATATTATTTATCAAACGATTTATTAAAATCAAATAATTATTAATTAAAATGAATAATTACTTTTAAACATCATTAATTAAAATGACTATTAATTTTCAAATATCATTAATGGAATAGTTAATTAAATTCAGATATCATTACTTAAAATGATTAATTAAATTCAAATCTCATTAATAAAAAGATTAATTAATTTTAAACATCATTACGTAAAATGATTAATTAATTTAAAATATCATTAAAATGATTAATAAATTTTAAACATCCACTTTTGGAAAAACACGAGCTCAAGTTCAAACACACACAAGGGTTTAGGGGATGATATTTAATAAATGACGATATAGCAGAAATTGTTAATGACACTTAATCGGTTTAAATGGAATATCCAGATTAATTCCAATAAATCAATTAAACAAATCTAACTATCATCCAAGAAATCAACAATAGTTTGTAGCATCGTAGATATGATATAGAAAATTTGGATGTGAGTTAAGTTTACATTTAAATGATTCTCCTTTATTATAATTAAATTTTCCTAAATATTTGTCCTCTAAATTTTCATTTATTATTATTATTATTATATATTTTTTCTACCGTTTAGATTATGTTAAACAACTTTTTATTACAAGTTTACTTTTAGTTTAACATTATCAAAAGATGACTTTTAACTTAATCCTTTCGCTGAGCATCTTATAATCAAACCGTGAAACTTAATTCACAAGGGGTTCACTCCAAGGTTCCCTAATTCCCATCTGCTCGTCCTATATCTTACTAAGGAAAATTTCTTGTGTACTTATTCAATAATAGTTAATGCTCAAACTAGACGAGCATAACTAAACAAATCCTAAATGATAACAATAAAATATTATGCTCAACTCAACTATACAACTATATTAGTTTTGAAAATTATTCTTATATATAAAATATATTCCTAGGTAAAATTATTTCATTTACTATTTTAAAACAATACCGTATTGGTGGATCAATTTACGTATTTAGGAATCCCTATCGATAACGATGATCAGATGCATCGACCGGAATTCATGTACCACTCAATGGATCAAACAACACAATGTAAAACATTTTTATAACACTAAAAAATACGCACTCAATATATACTTATACTCGCAAACTTATCCTAAGATATTACTAATCCTATCCTTAGAGAGTTTACCCCACCAGGGCTTAGGGGTTCGCTAAACCTAAGCTCTGATACCATCTGTGATGACCCACCTTTCCGATCTCTGAGAACGACACTTAATACATCCTTGGTATTCATGTGCCATTGCCCAAGCATCCGAAAGACAAGTTGACATAGGGTAAAATAAAGAACAGAACAAGAAAGAATAGAAATACCTTACAAAAGAATGGTTACATATAATACAAAATGATATAGTACAAAAGGTTAGTCTTTATATAAAGCTATCAGAGTTAAACAAAAGTACCACATCTAATAGATTTGCAGCTATACATTCTGACTTTACGTTATATACCAAATATACCAACGTAATCGTACAATGAAAATAAATAATTAGATAACTAAGGAGCCTCCTACTCGATCACCGTCTTTAAAGAGCTCCAAAGAAAACCTGTTATTCTCGAACTACCCAAATATAATTGAGTACCTGAGAGTTTAGGGAAAATAAAAAACTTGGGTCAGGCAAAATGCTTGGTATGAGTAGAACTTTAAAACAAAAGAAAGTGTATTTAACAATAACATGTGGGACCACGCTGCTAACGTGGAAGGGGTTTACTCCCACATAAACAACAACTAAACATAGAAATGGAAAAGAAAAATAGGAAACAAATCCAAACATAGATGATGGGCAAAAATAGTATAAAGATCCAGACTTGTAAGAATGAAAATAGTCTGAACAATATCCAAACTGGACAGAATGGATAAAACAAGATAATAGTCCAAACTTGATAGAATGGTCAAAACCTATAATTAAACATCGTAAAGAGTGGTTGACTCTTTCCATTGCAATTATAGAAAAATAATTCAAAGGTTCGATTCGAATAAGGAAAGGAAAATTTTCCAACAATGACTAGGAGGGTGCGCCCTCCTTACCGAAAGTATACATTTTCCTCTCATCGAATTCCAACTTATACGATTTCCTGGTTACCATTAATACCGAACAAGCGAGATAGTGTTGCCTCAAAGTCATGCCTCATGATTATTCTTAACTTTTAAAATACCGACGAGTCTACTTCTTCGACGTTTAGTGCTAATACAAATAAAGCATTCCCATATAAGTGAATCGCTTACGAAAACTATTTTATTTCCATAAACAAATCAAAACTTTCCTTTTAAAACCCCGAATTCATGCTTGGCCTCATATTACAAGTATAAACTTTAAAATACTTTGTTAAAAGAGTTCACTAACTTCAAAATATCAATTTAAAAAGGATTTAATAAATTAAAACATCCTTATTACATTGATTAATTAACTTTAAAATTCATCACACAATTTGATTTTTGAACTTCAAATGCCTTTAAATAATAAAAAGGGTAAACCACTTTTAAACCTTATCAATTCAATTAATTAGTAAAATACAATTAATTAAATTAATAAATAAATAATTATCATTATTTAAAATGAATAACAAAGTCTAAACATACTTGTGTTTTTGATAAATTTAGTTTCAAACCTTATAAATTAAATTGATTAATTAACTCCAATAACATTTAATTAAAAAGGGTAAATCACCTTTAAAACATCATTAATTCAATTAATTAATTAATTTAAATATAATTAATTAAATTAAATTAATAATTAATAAATTCTCATTATTCAAAAATGTTTCATTAATTATAAGCATCATTAAAGGAAAGATTAATTAGAGTTAAAACAAGTTGATAAATTTTAAAAATATTTATCAATTTAAAAGGATCATTAGAAAATTGATTATTTAACTTTAATCCATTATTATTGAATGATTAATTATCCTTAAACATCATTAAGTAAAATGACTTATTAAATTTAAACATCATTAAATAAAATGATTAATTAATTTAAACAATAATTAACCATGTAATTAGTTAAATTTAAAACACGTTACTAACTTAGCAATTAGTTAACCTTAATCCTTATTTATTAAGTAATTAATTAAATTAAATAATCAATATTAAATTGGTTAATTACTTTTGAAAACATCGTTAATCAAATTATTTCTTAACTTGTAAAACAATTCCAAGCATGAAGATGAAACCAAACGGTTTCGATAAAAGGTGATTTTCCGAAATTGTCGATGTAGCGACTACTATTATATGGACAGTTCGACAAGCAAACTTATGACATTTTCCATATAGTCAAACATAACATAGCAATGTTTTATGCACAATACAAGGTAAATAATGATGATACAACGTGTAATAAATACTTACTAACAATTATATTAACTTTAACTACCAACTTTTCATATAGCTGACCACATGCTTACTAAATTTCAAATGTGACAACTTTTCAAAGCATGAAACAAACAAACAACGAAACCATCACTTCACATATACAACAAAAATTCATAGGCTATTAACATGAACATTAATATAGCATAAACTTGGTTTGAGAAGGTGTAGATTTACTCACTGAAAGCTATCCAAACCCTCGCTAACTTAGGGGATGACCTAGCACTTCCATTCCTAAGAAAAAGATGGAGTCTTGGACCCTTAATGCATTAGGTAGGCTCGGCCTCAAAAGAAGAAGGAAATGAAACTTGTTTTGGTAAGGTGGAATGACTTTGGATAATCATTGAACTCTCAAACATGAATGCGAACATAGGTCATTTTCCAACTAGTTTTTCGACTATTTACTCTCAGATTTTGAAAAGGTGGTAAAAAGGAAAGTTTTAGAAAATTCTTTTCTCTATAGTTTGAAAAAATTAATTACTCAATTTTGAATATTTTTGAAGAAGATATGGTCAAACGAAGAAGGACTATTTTTGAACTTGAAATGTTGGGTCCGAAAATGCTCTGTAAACAAATGAGATTTGGTTATGGTTAAGCTTAAAACTAGAAGAAATGGTCAAATATAAGTTGTATGCATTGGAATTTTCTACGGTTTTAATAAAAGAAATGCTCCATTTGATTAAGTTATGAGGAAGATACGGCAGAAGTAAAAGAGGTGAAATTGAAGAAGCGAAAAGGGTATTTATAAGCAAGAGAACAAAGTGAATTATCTAAATGCCCTTGTCCTTTACCATCCACTACCCTTTTGCCACCTTACCTAGCCTCCTCCACCATATGTCCTTGAGCCATCTTCTTGTCCCCTTCCCCTCTCTTCATGAGAAAACATCCAATTAATACATATGTACTAATGTTTAAACATGTTTCATGTGATGTGATGTTTATTTTTTTACTAAATTTGTATTTTAAACTTTATATATACTTAGATATGAATACATATATGCAAATATCTATACATACATATATACGTACGAACTTATTTAGAAATGTGTATATTTATGCTAAAGTGTTCACAACGTTTTCGATAAAATTAGCCGTTGGAAAGTCAAAAATTTGGAGAACGCATTCCGACCGCATTTTCGATTTTTCTTCGAACTAAATATTTTTGTAAACTAATTTTAAAAACTATTTTATCTTAAATATTTATTATTTAAAAGATTTTTTTAATTTAATTATAAACCTATTATTTAAATATTTAAAACTAATTAAATATTCGGAATTTAATGTGGCGAAATTCCGTGTCGTTACAAGATCACTAAACTAATCTCAAAAAATTATTATGACATCGATAGTTTTGAAAATATAATAAAAGTTCGGTTAATTTGGTTAAACTGATAACCAAATAATTTTTTTTACGGACTGATTATAAACTAGTTTCAAAACCAAACCAAACCGATCAAAGTGAATTATTTTGGTTGGTTTATTTTGTTTAACCAAATAATGCTCACCCCTATTCTTTTCATCCGTGAAAATAAATTTCATATCCCAAATTAGTTTAAATAAACTTTTTTGGATAAGCACTTGAGTAAGTTATTTGAATTCTTCAATGTGTTCATCGCATCCTTCTTCCAGTCTTTCTATACTTAGGCAAGTATATTGGGTAAGATCAATATAAGGGAAGTCTTATATGATGTCAGTTTCATAACATATATGGGTAAAAGGCAGATGTCAAACTTATCTCCTAGGAGTTCATTTTTTTCAAGGATGCAAACCTTTTCATATTGTTGTCTGTCATGAAAAAATGAAAAGTGGCTATGTAAGTTAGATGTATTTATCACAGCCACTACGTTAATACTGATCGTTGGCAATACGAGAAGACCGTTACCACGTCAAAACTATTAGGAAGTAAAAAACGACTATCGATACTTTGCTATTGGTAAATGATTATCGGTATATCGATAGATTTGTAAATCGTTGATTAGTAACAGTAAATTTTTTGATATATAAAGACATTAAAATTTTATTGCATTAAGATTTTGATAATGATAAAATGCAAAATATTTTGTTACTGATTCTAACCCTATCAATACACATATATCATTTTGACTTTATTTTAGTTGATATAGAAAAGTTTCTTGATTAATCACGGATTATTTACAAAAATATAAAACAATAACTGTTCTAGTATCATATTTTGAAGTTAGAAAAACTAAGAAACATAATTATGAATAACACTACAAGTATCCTTTTGAAATCTTATATATCTTCAACAATGTTAATGGTTGGGATTAATCTAGATAGAGGAAATAAAAATATATATGACTGGTAAAATTACTGTTACCTCTGGTTCGACATTTAATCACGGATATATTTATGGTTAATAATGGTAGATTTAGCATTATTGTATGGATGTCATTGGCATACCATGTTAGGGAAATTTTTATAAAATTTAAATATAGTTTCATGGCGGAAGGGAAAAGAAGAGGAAGAGAAAAATTATAAGTCCCACGTAATAGAATTGTAGAACTATATTTATTTAGATATAGGATTCACAAGAGAAAGATTGGACACTTTGGATACCCGAATATTTTTCCTTGGGTTGAAGAGGGAGGTCATGTATGTTAACACTCAAGCACGTACACCGCCGACTGAGCCGGGATTGGGTATACCTTTGTGCGGAATAGGGCCAGTTTTAAGCTCGAAACAAGCCTAGAAATTTAAGTAATGAAATGCCATTTTCGAAAATTAAAAACGAGAGGGAAAGATATTTGGTTTGGGTCAATGAACAGTTTCATTGGAAGTTTCTCTTCAAACAAACGCACCTTTTAGCAGTATCCTCTCATAAAAATCAATTAAAATAATTTTGAATTTCTCTATTTTCCTCTCCTCTTAGTCTTTGTTTTTTCATTTCCAAAGAAACATATCGAGTGCGTGTTACCGTAGATCAAAAACTCGAGACTCTTGTTCAGTACGGTCATTTTGGAGGATAGTTTGAATCTATTTTAGCAGTGCAACTGAGTCTATTAAAGATATTAATATCCTGGCTCCATTGTATCTTGTAGATAGTTTGATGTTTAAGTACACATTTGATTATTTGATCGGGTGAAGAGGGTGAATATTGTCTTAAGGAAAGAGTCTCCAACATGCCTAGGAGCAATCTCTACTAGTCTCACAAATTCAGCCATTGTCTCAAATCACAAATTCCAGAATTTACTCCAACAATCTTAAGATGATATTTGAACAATGGATAACATAGTTGAGATAATTCTCTTTAGATTTCATAAAATTAGAGAGATTTGATGGTGTTAACTTCGTTCATTGGCAAAAGAAAATACAGTTTTTATTGGCAGGATTGAAAGTTGTGTATGTATTAACCGTGCAAAAACAGAAAAATGCAAAAGAAAAAATCATTGCAGATACAAGAGCACAAATCAAATGGGAACAGGATGACTATACCTGTAAAGGGAACATGTGCAATGCTATGATGGATACACTATTCGATATGTACTATAATAAACCAACCACAAAAATGTTTGGGATGTGCTTAAAGAAAAATATCTAGTGGAGGATAATATGAGTAAAAAGATTTAGCTACTAAATTTTTAATTACAAAATGAACGATGATAGCCCAATAGTAGAGCAATTCAATGATATTATGCACATCCAAAACCAATTCAACCAGCATAAAATGAATATGGATGAAGATATCAAAGTCTCGTCCATAATAAATAAACTTCCCCCTTCTTAGAAAAATCAATTGAAAATATTAAAACATAAGGAGGAAATGAGTGTGGACAGTCTAGCACAATATCTACATGTTGACGACCAACTAAGGCAGAAAGGAAAATGGTGAACCAACTATGTATTCATCAAAGATCCACATGGTAGAGGAAAAGAAGGCAAATAATGCCTCTGATCGCTCTTTTAATCAAAAGAGGAAGGTTTAGAATAAAAACAACCTCGACAATAAGAAGGCCAAGAAAGTGAATTAATGCTACAACTGTGGAAAATCTGGTCACTTTGAAAGGGATTGTCATTTGCTTAAAAAGAAACAATAATCATCAAAAAACAATTTTGCTGCCATTATCTCTGAAACCAATATGATTGAAAGAGAGGATTGTTGATGGATCAACTCTCATGCTACTAAGCATATCTACAAGGACAAGAGTCAATTCAAATGATGTGAACCATTTAAGGATGAAAGCTATATCTATATCAGAAACTCAAACAAAGCAAAGGTCAAAAGGACGAGGATGGTAGATTTAGAGTTCACGTCTGGAAAGATTTTAACACTAAACAATATATACTGTATCTGATGTTTGAAAGGACCTTGTTTATAGTAGTCTTTTAAATAAGTCTAGTTTCAAACAGGACGTCTTTGAGTCAGATAGATGTATGCTGACCAAAAGAGCTTTGTTTGTAGGTAAAGAGTGATAGAGTTAGGGGTATGTCAAACGATCAATTCTATAATTTATCATAAATTATTAACCCTATATTCAATTCTCATTCATAATAAAAGGTGTTGTCTTTCTGTTATTTTCTTGTTATAAACATATTTTTTTTATTAAAATATATATAATAGAAAATCCATAAATAGTGTGCTTGAGGTAGTAATTACAAATAGTTATAATCATGAGATTTATCACAATATAATAAACACATTATTTTAAATATTCCTAGTTGTGATGTATTGAGACTGAATATCGATGCGTTCGTTGAGATTAAAATACTTAACGCTATCCAAATGTTGGATAGTGTATTACTCATGACTGCTGCTGGCACTACGAGGTTACATACTGACAGTTGTTGGATAAATATGGAATGACTCAATCGATAGTTTTCTATTGGTTAATATAACTAAGGCCAAACATAAAATATCGATGCGACTAATTTAATTAGTTCTCTTGACTTAAGAATGATGTTCATCTTCAATATAAAAGCTTTGCTTTGATTATAGTTAAATCGTGGCATGACAATGATCGATCGATTATAGCTGGGTCAAGTGGAAGTATTGGACCTATAGCATAATTCAAGAGATGATTCTTCTCAACGGTTATATGAGGTAAGTATTAAGTCAACCGAAGTTAACTAAAATTCAAAATCTCAGGCCAGAGTAGTTCGGTTAATAATTATTATTATTAACGAACCTGTGATGTCTCAGAACTTTGGGTAATATTTATTTCATAATCTCCATTAATAATTATTTTAAATGTGCAATATTGATTTAATAATCTAATTTAACAGAAATTATCATTTCAAAACTTAATAATAATAATTTAATTTGGAAATATTTATTTCTTTTCAAAATTAACAATATTTAATTGATAAAAATTAATCTTTCTAAGATAATAAAAAAGTATTCTATTTATAATGCATATATGTATATAAATTGTGAATAGGAAGTTTGATTTCAATTTAATAAAAATATTTTCAAATCATGATATACATATATATATATATATATAAATATATATATATATATATATGTATATATTATGATTTGGAAGATTATGATTGAATTTAATATAAAAACTTACGAAAGCTATTTAAAAATTTATCTTATATTTTCAAAAACACTTAAAGTAAATATTTATTTTATTTAAAAATATGATAGCTTAAAATAGTACATTATAATAAAAGTTTAATATGTTTTCTTTTAAAAATTGGTTCTTGAAATAAATTTAGTTTATATATATATATATATATATATATATATATATATATATGTTAAGTACAATATTTTTAGTTTAAACTTTAAAATAAGATTTAAATTTGATGTCCATTTCTTTTTAATTTTCTTTCTTTTAAATTTAGCTTTGGAAAATGTATTTTGAAAATGTATAAAATAAACATGAATTGAAATAAACATAAACATGTTAATATAAATATAAGAAATTAATTAAATAATGATTTAAAACATTTGTAAATATAAGTAATTAATATAATATTGATTTTTGACATTTGTATAATCATAATGTCATGCAATCACATTTGTAAGCATTTTACCATCTAAACTAACAAGTGGCAACACCTTGCTTTAAAGAAAATTTAGTATATAACAATGTTTAAAAGAGGAAAAGCCTGTTATTTTTCTTCAATTCAAAATTATCCCTCGGTCCTTTCTTTCTTTATTTCTTCTTAAAAGATAAAACTAAAAACCTAAAAACAAATAACATCAAGTTTTCAAACTTCAAACTGAGATCAAGCTAGCAGATTTCAAATTTCAACTCTACTTAAATTAACAGCTGCAAACTTCTTTGGATCTATCTGCAATTTCAAAAAAATTCAACAAGCAAATCAATCCCAAAATGCCAAATATAATTCAACAGTTCCACGAAACAAAAATTCCAGAGCAATGTTCTCTACTTCTTCAAAGTTCTGGTGAGTAAACATTCAAAAGTAAATCTTTGGTGCTAATATATCTGTGTGATAATGATGTAAATGTGTGTGCATGAATGTTCTACTCGAATCTGGTTTAAAATGCTGCTATGTAGTGGAAAAAAAATGCCTGTATTTGCTAGCATGTATGTCTCTGTTAAATTTCTGGCAAGAACAACTATAGAAAAATTCCTATCATCCAAATCAACCATTATTAGACTTTGATTTTTGAAAAGAAATTGGTTATAACAATGTAATCTTGTTTTTAAAAATAATTTTAAGTGTTTATATTTAATAAATATACTATAAATTTAAGATTTACAGTAAAAATTTATTTGAAAATCAATATCTACGAATTCATCTCTGGATTATAGAACATGATTCGTATAAACAAATCATGAATTTTAGTATGAATTTGGTAATTTTAAACTTAGTATTGGTCGAGAGTTTGTGAGTTCATCGTTTTTGGTTAATGGGTCGATTGCCGTCAATAGGCGGCAAGGGGAAGTTCGAGTTCACTGCTGGAGGAGGCTGGGATATGGAGGATCTCGGGAAAAATATGGGAATATTTTTCTGATGGTCGTGGAGGGTTGTCAGAGGCGATCTAGGGTTCGTCGTCCAGTTGTTTTTTTGAGTTGGTATCGAGGCAAACCTGATGCCGTTGATGTATCGAAATAAATCGCGAGCAGGGGAATGGTTTCAGGGGTTCGAGACGCGACTGTGGTCGAAGCGGCAGGTCTTCTGGTGGTGGTGTTCAACGTCGGCAGGGGTTTGTGTTGATCGAGTTTTTGGATGTTGTGGGTTCGAGTGCTCGTTTTCGCTTCAGTGGAAGATGCGTCGATCAGGTTGGTCGAGAGGGTCGGCAAGGTCGAGGTCGGCTTGTAGAAGGTTGCAGTGATGGTCATCGACAATCAGAACCAGCATGCACGTGCACGGTGTTCGATTTGTGCATCTGGAAGTTGTGGGTTTGGGAAGAAGGGTTGGTTCGGGACTTTCTCGAGAGGTTCGCGAGTTCGACTCGAAGTTTGTTGAGGTGGGATAGTCTCGTGTGTTGTCTCGGGTATTCCTTTAGTTTTCTCGGGGGTTTTGCCATGTTTGCTCAGGACGATTTGTTCAGGGTTTTAACCTATCCAAGTTTTTGAACTGTTAAATGAATTTCAAATTTTAAAGCAAAGCTGAATTTTAAACAAAGTTTTTAACCATTTTCAAAGATATATGAAATGTTGAATTAGAGCATGATGTTTAAACAAGTTTAAGTTTTAAAAGTATGTATTTTTTCAAAGTTTTAAATTTTGTTTTTAGAAATAGTTTGGGTTATATTACATTAGATAAATTTTATAATTAGTCCCTAGATGTTTTCAAATAAAATGTAATTGTTGAAATTGAAATGTAATTAAAGTGAAAGGTATTTAACTTTAATAAATCAAAGGATGATGATTATGTATAAACCAAATTCAAGCTTTTAAATTTAATTTAAATGGTAGGTAAGAGTTCAATGTAATATACAGGTTATCTTAATTTTATCAAGTTTTTATTAACAAAAGTAATTAAAGTATAATTACTAAATTAACTAAGATGATTAATTTAGGTAATTAAATTAAGATAAATTAATTTGTGTAATTAATTAAGGGTAGTTGATTACTTAATTTAGGATTGATTAATCTAAGTAATCAAAGGTTAGTTAATTAAGGAATAATTAATTAATGGATGTAATTAGGGGCTAATTACTTAATATAAAAAGGGTAATTACTTAATGAAGTAATTAAA
The DNA here is from genome assembly GCA_030765085.1 of Allium cepa. Taxonomy (NCBI): domain Eukaryota; kingdom Viridiplantae; phylum Streptophyta; class Magnoliopsida; order Asparagales; family Amaryllidaceae; genus Allium; species Allium cepa. Next base: position 343,157,732 of record CM060931.1, read on the forward strand.
GGAATTAATTACTCAACGTAATTAATTAAATTAATGTGATTAATTTAATATAATTAATTAGTTAATTAACTAAAGAGAATTACTTGATGATGTGTTAAGTATAATCACTCAATGTAATGAATGAAGTGTAATTACATAGTGTAAATAATTAATGGATAATGAATGGATGTAATTAAAAGGGAATTACTTGATGGAAAGTAGTTAAAAAATAATTACTTAGTGGTAGTAATTAAGGTTAATTACTTAGTGTAATTAATTAAAGGATTAATTAATGTAATTAATCAAGGAGTTAATTTAATTTATGTAAGTAATTAAAGAATGGTTAATTACTGAAAGTAATAAATTAAGGTTAATTTATGAATTAATTAAAGATTAATTATTAAATGAAATAAAAAATATAATTAATTAGTGAAAGTAATTAAAGGATCATTAATTAATGTAATTAATGAGAATAATTAAAAGGGTTAGTTGATTAATAAATAAGATTAATTAAAAGATAATTAATCAATGAAGTGATTATAGTATAATTAATTAAAGTAATTAATTAAGGATCAATGTAATTAATTAATGGGAGTAACTAAAAGATAATTAATGTGAATGGTTAAAGAATAATTAATTTGTGTAATTAATTTAAAGACTAATTACTTAATGTAAGTAAAGAATAATTAATCAAGGATGATTAATTAAAAGAATAATTAAAGGATAATTAATCTGTAATTAAAGATTAATTAATTGGTTGATGAGGTAATTAAAGAATGATTAATTAATTAATGGTTGTAATTAATTAATGATTGATTAAGCAAGGTAGGTGATTAATTCTCAAGTAATTAATTTAATTTAAGTTAATTAAATTAATTATAATTTGGATTAATAATTCCTGTTTGTGGATGATTGTTGAGTAGAATGTCTGGATTGATTGATACTTACAGTTTGATAATCTGTGATATTCTGTGATGTGATATTGGTTATAGCTGTGATAAATGTGTGATATTTATCTGTGAATGATGCTGTGTGAATTCAATGTATTAAATTGAATTAGATTGTTTAAACTTAAACAACTTGGACATTAAGATGGCGTTTTGGATTTCGATAAGACCGGGATCGGATTTCCAAATTTGAAATTCCGAAAACCACATCGATCCAAATTAAATGTTAGGTCGTGAAATCTCAAGTGAAGATCAAGTGAAGATTCAGAGGAAAGGGCTATGGTCCTTAACTCTAAGGGTGATTCCAAAATGAATTAACAGAGATTGTGCTTTCGAATGAGATGAAGATTCAGAGTTCAAGGACTATGGTCGTTAACTCTGAGGGTGATTCCAAAATGAGTGTAGTGATATAGTGCCTTCGGTTTCGTTCGACCTCGGAACAGACTTTTATGGATTGAATGCTTTCAGAACATCGTTGAGAGGGCGATGAGCATTCTAAGATGGATGTGTTCTAAAAGGTAATTGTAGCCTCAAGCCTCATCAACTGGGATTGGCTAAAATAGGGGAGGTGCAGCTTGGCTAAGTGGGTAGCACCCAAGTAGGACGAGATTTAACCCTATCTAGAGGTTTCTTTTATTCGGCTTAGTGGGCAGTTGGTCATGAACAACTCTGGGGTTATCCTATTCGGGACTATCCAGTAAGGGATGGTTCCAACCTTATGTTACAGGGGATTTAGGGTGGATCCTTGGTACGGTGATTTAGGCCACATACTGTGATGGGTGATACCCCAGTAGCCCAGCCATTGTAAGGAATCCAATCTCCAATAAATGTCGTACGTTTTGATTATGCCCAACTATGTTTGAACGTGAGATGTAAGCATTCCAGCTATTTCTGTATTTTACTTAAAAAACCTAGACCCTATTGTGATATAACTGGATTTCCTATCAAATATTTTTGTTATCATAAGGAAAAACTTTTCCGTGTTTATGTGCGGTAAGTCTTACGAGATACCTTTTGTTTTCAAAGTTTTTTCAAAGTTAAGCAAGTTTAACCCGTTTACTCACACCAGACCCATGTCTGACCCGAAGTTTATTTTTTGTTTTATTAACTCTTAGGTACTCAAATTTTTACGAGTATCCAAGGGATTCAGGTTAGCTTTGACGAGTTCTGGAGGAGATATGGAGCACGAGGCTTCAACGTTTGTAGATATGTAGTAGTTCCATTGTGTTGTATCTGTATCTCTATGTTGTACTTGAGTGTAATGACTAGTGATGTATATGATACTATGTAATATCTTATGTGATATAATATAATTTATTCGTTCCGCTATGAGATTCTGATGTTGTTTAGTTCTTTCCTTTCTATCTTTTCTCTTCATTATCCCTTTTTTTATTAATGATGCGTCTTTCTGTGGAATGAAAGGCGGTTCGTTACATTGTGGTATCAGAGCACTAGGTTGAGTGAATACCTATTCTTTGGAGTGACTTCTTTCTTGAGAGAACGTATATATCTATATTTCTAATTTGTTGGGTTACCTGTTTGGGTTTTCCAACATGAGTTCCAGAGGTAGGAGAGGTAGGGGTGTGTGTAGCATGACTACCACTAGTGGAAGAAGTCCGAGTGTTGAGGTTGGAAGAGTATCTGCCAGGGCGGTATTGGGCATCTTGAGTAAGCTTTGCAGCATAGTGTAAGGATTTCATCAATATCTAAAGGAAACCTTTTTAAGGTTTGGAGTCCATCTTTGGGGTGTAAGCTTGGTTGCTCTCTTGTGAGCGGATTTTCTAGAATTTGGATCAGTCGAAAGTGCTGAAGGGAGTGATGGTATCTTGGCAACCATAGGAAGGAGTTTTGTCTGTAGCTGAGTATGAGACTCAGTTTAGCAAGAGTTGTGCTGGGTTTGATGCCCAATTTTCTTAAGAGATATCTGCCATCTCAAAGGCTCTTTTGTGGAAGTTGGCTGATATAGCATTGTGGTTAGAGGAGCTTTTGGATAAGGAAGTCTTTGGCATTTGGGGCAGCAATGGCAGCTCAGAGGTGTTGAGTGTGCTGGCAGGAAGGTCTCTTGGCTTAGCAATGTCCTAGAGATGGTGTTCGAAAGCAGTAAAGTGGCATGTTTCTTCGATGGTTCAGGAGTCTTTGTGATTCTACTGTTAGCAGGCTGGGCAGATGGTGAAGGCTTGCCCACTTCTTCTGGAAACTCAGCAGGGTATGATGTTTGTGGTTGAGGGTAGACCATCAGTTTCTTATTTTAGTTAAAAAGGCTTAAGCTGTTCTGATATGTGAAGAGAGTACAGTTTCTTTGAAATCTGAACTTGGTAGAATCGTAAAAGTGACTTGCGATGGTTCGGAAGTTCTCTTAGTAATCTTTGCTTTGGATTGAGGCATCTCTAGAGGATGTAGGAGCTATGGAAGAGGTTCAAGATTTTTCGGATATCTTCGAAGAATTTGAAGGTTTGCATCCGCATCAGGAGATTGAGTTCCATATCGACTTGGTTCCTGAAGCATCACCGGTGGTTCAGCCTGGTGGAGGGATGGCTCCTTGAGAGAGGTTTTTGTGAAGCAGTTCAGGATTGATCGAATCTAGTTTTCTGGCTGGATTTTTTCTGCCATGGTGTTTGCGATCAAATTGGATAGGTCACTAAGATTTTATGGAATTTGATGGACAATGTTTCCGGGATGGGTTGATCTAGTCTATGCTTGTGTTCATCGACAACATTCTCATCTTCTTCAGATCAGAGTTGTGCAGCGGAAGCAAGGTGGCAGATATTCCAAAGCAGAAGCAACCTCCAACTCCTCGAAAGTTTGTGTTTGTCTTGGATTAGAGGATTTCTATAGGAAGCTCATTCGGATCTGAAGGCTTGGTTGTCTAATGCATCTGTTCTGTTTTTCCGAATTGGAGAAGTAAGCTCGAAGCCTTCCGATGCTTGTGAAGTAGAGTTGGAGTACTGGATTTCGATGGATCTTGGGAAAATCATCTTGTTGAGTATAATCCAGAGATCATCTTATTCTTGGTCCAGATTTGATCCAAGAGGCATCTGCGAAGATTGGGTTGTTTAAGAAGGTTGAAGGCAGCCCAGGATCGGTAGAAGAATTTTGTGGATAAGTGACAAAGGAATTTGAAATTCGAAGTCGGAGATTTAATTTTGAATAAGTTTTCTCCGATCATAAGAGCAATAAGATTGGGTAAGATTGGAAAGCTAGCTCAGAGGTGTATTGGATCTTTCTTTATTCTCATAAGGATAAGCATTTTGGTCTACAAGATTGAATTACCAGTTCGGATGGCTGGGATTCGTAATGTATTTCTCGTATCTCTGAGGGAGTACGTGTATGATCCATCACTGGTTTTAGAACCAGCAGTTCGGGGAAATTTGAAAGTTGAGTCAGACTTGTCTGTGGTCCATTATTGTGTTCAGATTTTAGATCTAGAGATATAGGAGCTCAGGATCAGAGTGGTGTAGCTAGTTTAGATTCAGTACGGCGAGTATCCCGGTGTTTGTACTTGGGAAACGCTAGAATGTTCTATCCAGAATTCAGTCTGGATAGTTAGAGTTGTTTGTTTAAATTAGTTGTTATGGTTGTTGTGTATGGCTGATATGTTATTCTAAATTAAAATCTTTATTGAATTATTAAATTATCTTTGCTTTTAAATTTCAGGGACGAAATTCTTTTAAGGGGGGAAGAATGTAATGTCCCGGAATTTTGGGCAATATTTATTTGATAATTTCCATTAATAATTATTTTAAATGTGCAATATTGATTTAATAATCTAATTTAACAGAAATTATCTTTTCAAAACTTAATAATAATAATCTAATTTTGCAAGGTTTATTTCTTATCAAAATTAATAATATTTAATTGATAAAAATTAATCTTTCTAAGCTAATATAAAGGTATTCTATTTATAATGCATATATGTATATACATTGTGAATAGGAAGTTTGGTTTCAATTTAATAAAAATATTTTCAAATCTTGATATATATAAATATTATGATTTTGAAGATTATGATTGAATTTAATATAAAAACTTTTCAAAAGCTATTTAAAAATTTATCTTATATTTTCAAAAACATTTAAAGTAAATATTTATTTTATTTAAAAATATGATAGCTTAAAATAGTATATTATAATAAAAATTTAATATGTTTTCTTTTAAAAATTGGTTCTTGAAATAAATTCAGTTTATATATATGTTTAAGTACAATATTTTTAGTTTAAACTTTAGAATAAGATTTAAATTTAATGTCCATTTATTTTTAATTTAGCTTTGGAAAATGTATTTTGAAAATGTATAAATAAAACATAAATTGAAATAAACATAAACATGTTAATATAAATATAATAAATCAATTAAATAATGATTTAAAACATTCGTAAATATAAGTAATTAATATAATATTGCTTTTGGACTTTTTTATAATCATAATGTCATGCAATCACATTTGTAAGCATTTTACAATCTAAATTAACAAGTGGCAACACCTTGCTTTAAAGAAAATTTAGTATATAAAAATGTTTAAAAGAGGAAAAGCCTGTTATTTTTCTTCAGTTCAAAATTTTCCCTCGGTCCTTTCTTTCTTTCTTTCTTCTTAAAAGATAAAACTAAAAACCTGAAAACAAATAACATCAAGTTTTCAAAGTTCAAACTGAGATCAAGCTACCCGATTTCAAATTTCAACTCTACTTAAATCAACAACTGCAAACTTCTCTGGATCATACTGCAATTTCAAAAAAATTCAACAAGCAAATCAATCCCAAAATGCCAAATAAAATTCAACAGTTCTAGGAAACAAAAGTTTCAAAGCAATCTTCTCTGCTTCTTCAAAGCTCTGGTGAGTAAACATTTCAAAGTAAATCTTTGTTGCTAATATATCTGTGTGGTAATGATGTAAATGTGTGTGCATGAATGTTCTACTCGAATCTGGTTTGAAATGCTGCTATGTATTGGAAAAAATGCCTGTATTTGTTAGCATGTATGTCTCTGTTAAATTTCTGGTAAGAACAACTATAGAAAAATTCCTATCATCCAAATGAATCATTATTAGACTTTGATTTTTTAAATGAAATTGATTACAACAATGTAATCTTGTTTTTTTTTAAAAAATTAAGTGTTTATATTTAATAAATATTCTGTAAATATAAGATTTACAGTACAAATCAAAATTTAGTTGAAAATCAATATCTACGAATTCATCTCTGGATTATAGAACATGATTCGTATAAACGAATCATGAATTTTATTATGAATTTGGTAATTTTTAATTTAGTATTGGTTGAGAATTTTTGAGTTGATCGTTATTGGTTAATGGGTCGATTGCCGTCGATAGACGGCAAGGGGAAGTTCGAGTTCACTGCTGGAGGAGGCTGGGATATGGAGGATCTCAGGGAAAGTATGGAAATATTTTTCTAATGGTCATGGAGGGTTGTCAGAGGCGATCCAGGGTTCGTGGTCCAATTTTTGTTTGAGTTGGTATCGAGGCGAACATGACATCGCTGGTGTATCGGAGCAAATCGCGAGCAGGGGAATGGTTTCAAGGGTTCGAGACGCGACTATGGTCAAGGCGACAGGTCTTTTGGTGGTGGTGTTCGCTGCCGGCAGGGGTTTGTGTTGATCGAGTTTTTGGATGCTGTGGGTTCGAGTTCTCGTTTTTGCTTCAGTGGAAGATGCGTCGATCAGGTTGGTCAAAGGGGTCAGCAAGGTCAGGGTCGGCTTGTAGAGGGTTGCGGTAATGGTCATCGATGTTCAGAACCAGCGTGCACGTGCACGGTGGTCGACTTATGCATTTTGAAGTTATGGGTTTGAGAACAAGGGTTGGTTTTGGATTTTCTCGAGAGGTTCGCGTGTTCGACTCGAAGTCGTTGAGGTAGGATAGTCTCGTGTGCTGTCTTGGGTATTCCTTTGGTTTTCTCGGGGGCTTTGCCATGTTTTCTCGGGACGATTTGTTCCACGGTTTTAACCTGTCCAGGTTTTTGAATTGTTAAATGAATTTCAAAATTTAAAGCAAAGATGAATTTTAAACAAATTTTTTAACCAGTTTCAAGGATATATGAAATGTTGAATTAGAGCATGATTTTTAAACAAGTTAAAGTTTTAAAAGTATATATTTTCAAAGTTTTAAATTTTGTTTTCAAAAATAGTATGGGTTATATTACATTAAATAAATTTTGTAATCAGTCCCTAGATGTTTCCAAATAAAATATAATTGTTGAAATTGAGATGTAATTAAAGTGAAAGGTATTTAACTTTAATAAATCAAAGGATGATGATTTTGTATAAACCAAATTCAAGCTTTTAAATTTAATTTAAATGGTAGTAAGAGTTTAATGTAATATATGGGTTATCTTAATTTTATCAAGTTTTTATTAACAAATGTAATTAAAGTATAATTACTAAATTAACTAAGATGATTAATTTAGTAATTAAATTAAGATAAATTAATTTGTGTAATTAATTAAGGGTAGTTGATTACTTAATTTAGGATTGATTAATCTAAGTAATCAAAGGTTAGTTAATTAAGGAATAATTAATTAATGGATGTAATTAGGGGTTAATTACTTAATATAAAAAGGGTAATTACTTAATGAAGTAATTAAAGGAATTAATTACTCAATGTAATTAATTAAATTAATGTGGTTAATTTAAGTTAAATAATTAGTTAATTAACTAAAGAGAATTACTTGATGATGGGTTAAGTATAATCACTTAATTTAATGAATAAAGTGTAATTACATAGTGTAAGTAATTAATGGATAATTACTAGATGTAATTAAAAGGGAATTACTTGATGGAAAGTAATTAAAGAATAATTACTTAGTGGTAGTAATTAAGGGTTAATTACTCAGTGTAATTAATTAAAGGATTAATTAATGTAATTAATCATGGAGTAATTTAATTTATGTAAGTAATTAAGGAATGGTTAATTACTGAAAGTAATTAATTAAGGTTAATTTATGAATATGATTAATTAAAGATTAATTATTAAATGAAATTAAAAAGATAGTTAATTAATGAAAGTAATTAGAGGATCTTTAATTAATGTAATTAATGAGAATAATTAAAAGGGTTAGTTGATTAATGAATAACATTAATTAAAATATAATTAATCAATGAGGTGATTATACTATAATTAATTAACATAATTAATTAAGGATCAATGTAATTAATTATAGTAATTAATTAATGGGAGTAATTAAAAGATAATTAATGTAAATGGTTAAAGAATAATTAATTTGAAGACTAATTACTTAATGTAATTAAAGGATAATTAATCAAGGATGATTAATTAAGAGAATAATTAAAGGATAATTAATCTGTAATTAAAGATTGATTAATTGGTTGATGAGGTAATTAAAGAATGATTAATTAATTAAATGGTTGTAATTAATTAATGATTGATTAAGCAGGATAGGTGATTAATTCTCAAGTAATTAATTTAATTTAAGTTAATTAAATTAATTATAATTTGGATTAATAATTCCTATTTGTGGATGATTGTTGAGTAGAATATCTGAATTGATTGATACTTATAGTTTGATAATCTATGATGTTCTGTGATGTGATATTGGTTATAGCTATGATAAATGTGTGATATTTATCTGTGAATGATGTTGTGTGAATTCAATGTATTAAATTGAATTAGATTGTTTAAACTTAAACAACTTGGACATTAAGATGGTGTTTTGGATTTCAGTGAGACCAGGATCAGATTTCCAAATTTGGAATTTCGAAAACCACATCGATCCAAATTAAACGTTAGGTCATGAAATCTCAAGTGAAGATCAAGTGAAGATTTAGAGGAAAGGCTATGGTCGTTAACGCTGAGGGTGGTTCCAAAATGAGTTTACGAAGATAGTGCTTTCTATTGAGATAAAGATTCAGAGTGCAAGGGCTATGGTCGTTAACTCTGAGGGTGATTCCGAAATGAGTGTAGCGAAATAGTGCCTTCGGTTTTGTTCGAACCCGAAACAGACTTGTATGGATTGAATGCTTTCAGAACATCGTCGGGAGGGCGATGAGCATTCTAAGATAGATGTATTCTAAAAGGTTATCGTAGCCTCAAGCCTCATCAACCGAGAATGGCTAAAACAGGGAAGGTGCAGCAAGGCTAAGTGGGTAGCACCCAAGTAGGACGAGATTTACCCATGTCTAGAGGTTCCTTTTATTCGGCTTAGTAGGCATTTGGTCATGAACAACCACAGGGTTATCTTGTTCGGGACTATCCAATAAGGTATGGTTCCGGCCTTATGTTGCAAGGGATTTAGGGTGGATCCTCGGTACAGTGATCTAGGCCACGTACTGTGACGGGCGATACCCCAGTAGCCCTGCCATTGTATGGAATCTAATCTCCAATAAGTACCGTACGTTTTGATTATGCCCAACTATGTTGAAACGTGATATGTAAGCATTCTAGCTATTTCTGTATTTTACTTGAAAACCCTAGATCCTATTGTAATATAACTGGATTTTCTATCAAATGTTTTGGTAATCGTAAGGTAAATTTTTTTCCGTGTTTATGTGCGGGAAGTCTAACGAGATACCTTTTGTTTTCAAAGGTTTTTCAAAGTTAAGCAAGTTTAACCCGTTTGCTCACACCAGACCCATGTCTGACCCGGAGTTTATTTTCTGTTTTATTAAACTCTTGGGTACTCAAATTTTTACGAGTAGCCAAGGGATTCGGGTTAGCTTTGACGAGTTCTGGAGGAGATATGGAGCAGGAGGCTTCAAAGTTTGTAGATATATAGTGGTTCTGTTGTGTTGTATCTGTATCTCTATGTTGTACTTGAGTGTAATAACTAGACAAGTGTTTATAACTATCTAGCTTGTGATGTTTAAGCTGTATAACTCTGATATATATGATACTATGTAATATCTTATGTGATATAATATAATTTATTCGTTCCGCTGTGAGATTCTAATGTTTTTTTAGTTCTTTCCTTTCTATCTTTTCTCTTTTCTATCCCTTTCTTTCTTATTAATGATGCATCTTTCTATGGAATGAAAGACGGGTCGTTATAAAACCAGTGACTTTGTGTTTAGATTATAGAGTAGAATATGGACGATACTGAAATTTTGGCCATTACCAAATTCCATAAGTCCTAAGTGACATTGTTTTGATGAACATAATTGGTATAAGTAATTGTCACTATCGGTAATAAAGTAAAATTGGATTTTGTCGATACTAAGTTAGCGATGAATTTGATCATAATGTCATATCACCTACTAAGTGAAGTGCGAATGTCAATATTTCAATTGTTTGATATTAATCACTGACCAAATTACACCTAAGAGTCACACAACCGAAATGTTGAATACTCGTGTTATCACATGATTTAATTAAATTATAATTATTATAAATTAATTAAATCAATTCATATTACTTGTTTATAATGTTTACAAAATTTACACCTAAGAGTCACGCAACCTAAGATTCGATTCAAGGAGCTCGGATTCTTCGTTTCAAACTGCAAACAACTAGACTTTGATGAAAGGTACTATTACTTGTTTATAATGTTTAATATTCTCATGTACGTCATATGCGAGCTTAGTTAGAAACAAATTTGTATGCTTTTGTGTTATCACATGTTGAATGATATTATATATATATATATATATATGCGCACATATATTATTAAAATAAAAATATATTATGCATATGTATATATGTCAAGTGCTCACGGCCAAAAGAAAAGTCCAAAAATAAAATAACATTAACAAATGATTTTATTTAATTAATATCTAAATTTGATAGAATAACATTATATAATGTGTGTTTCATACTTTATAAATATTTATTTAGATGTACATGGCATTCGGCAGCAGTTATATATATATATATATAATTTTCGCATATTATATATATAAATATAATCATTTGTTTAATTAAAAATTAATTATAAATATAATACACACACACAAACAATGTAAAAATTTTGTGCGAAATATATTATCTATTTTATTTTCAAAAAATTAATTTTTTTAATATTTCTGCACTATTTGAAAATAATCATTAAATTTGGGTGAAGAGCACTATGCAAATATATACACACACACACACATACTATTATTATGATTTACATTGGTGTGTGTGTATATATATATATATATATATATATATATATATATTTTTGGTGAGACCAGACGGTTTTCATTGTGGATCGTCTACTGTTATTACAAACAAATGAACTTTTAATACAAGAGCAAGGCAGCATACCTCGACTACTAATAAATGGAAAATACAGAACAAGCAATAGGCAAATAGGCCTAATCTACTATAAATGACCTAAAGCTAGCTTTCCTATGAAGACGAAGATCCATTACCATCGTCCGAAGAGACTGGGCCAATCAAATGCAAAAAACCTATGAAATGAGACACAGTATTTAGAACGTAAACATAGTAATCCTTGCAATAGATAAATTTTCGATCCTAACTAGCATCTTCAAGAACAACCCTATTCCTAGTACTAAGATCACCACATATTGAAAGAACAAGTTCTTACCTACCTACAGAGTGAAAAAGAAGTCTGATTTCACCTTCAGCTTCGCTAACAAACATAAAGAATTCATCCTGAGCTGGTGTATATCTCAACTCAGATGGCTCATGAATGCACACATTCTCAAAATAATTCCACTCAATGACATAAGCCTGATCAGTGCAAGAAGTCACAGGAGTAACAGTAGCATCAGTAGGAAAAATAATCGATAAAACAATACCTACAGTTGAAGTGGTGGCAAGATAAGACTTAGACACAGAAGGAACAGTAGCATCTTTTCAAGATGTTACAGAATGAACTTGAGAATCGCTAACAGACTAGTCCACAACTTCAATAGAGTAGTTCCTAACCTTAGGAACCCATCTCCACACAGGGGGACGAGGAAGCGGCAACTTAGGTGGAGGAGACGCCATGGTCGACGAGAGCTAGCAAGAGTCGGCAAGAGGCCAAAAGAGTGATAAGTGGTGCAGATGTTAGGAGCCCAACCAAATCTAACACTAACTTCCGCTACTTGGCCAATAGTAAGCTGAACTCTAATCGAAGAAGGAAGTGACTTATCGGGGTTAATTTCAATTAGCGCCTCGTGCCACTGTATTAGAATAAAAACATTTCAATTTACCAATAGTGCATGCTAACCAATTCAAACCCACCAACGATTATAAAACAGACGGAATGTGCGAAAAGTATGCCCAAACAGGAATAGACATAACATAGTCCCTGACACTAGCCATAGAAGGAGTCCATCTGGTGATAACGAAAGGTTTCACATCAATAAAGGAAGGGTCTGCTTCCAGGACACGTTGACGCTCCTCATTGCTAGAAAATTTGAAAAAGTACATTAAGTCGAAGTAGATTACTCGGAGATCCCCACGAAGCTTCCACATATGTATATATTCATAAGTAATTATATATTATCTTTGAATTAAATAATCCTTTTCAGATTACATATAATATTTTATAAATTTATTCAAAAATATTTTATAAACTAATATTCAAAATAATTTTTCAATTTAACTATATATATATATATAAGGTATTTTATACAAATATGTTTGTAACTAATATTTCATAATATATATATATATATATAATTTATATACATATATGTATTTATTTATATTATATTTTGATGTACATATTTACATATTTGGACAACACAAATGCACACAAGAGTAACTAACATGTCCATTGCGGTGTAGATCCAACATTTATATATGGGCTTGCCAAACCATGTTTACTTTATATTGTTGCACATGTTGGAAATAGGTTAGCATGCAGCAGAGGTAAAGGGTAAATTTCAAAAGATTTTTATTTTGGATCTATTGGGCCTGTGAACTCTAAAGAAGATCTTAGATCAAATATATTTTTTTCTAAATAAAATCCTTTTTTTAAGTCTTACATAAATTTAATGTTTGTATAAATTAGAGTATATCAAATATACTCTTATATATGTATTTGTATGTGAGTTTTACTTGCTAAATTTAATTTAGAGAAGGAAACCTTTCATCCCATTTTCTTTACTTATTCAATTAATGATGGGATATGTGGTTTTAATTGGAGGGAGAAAACTTTCATTTCTTTCACTTTGGTTAAATGATCGATTGATTGATTAAATGACATAGATAACCAAATTTATACTTAGCATATATGGCGAGTATATCTAAATATACTCTAATGTATATCAGGTAAGTGCATATCATATTGTATACATATTTTCTTCATATATCAAATACATAAACAGATCATGATATCATAGACAATATAACATGTGTAATAATTCCTATTGCCAATGCATATAGAATCCGTCTTACATGTTTCTTATTAAATATTTTAATAAGATGATCTGCATATCGTATGGGACATTCCTAATATCATTTATACTCACTATAAAAGACGTCATTTGCAAATCCAAAGCCGAGTATTAAGACAACTAAAAGATGATTTTAACACAAGTACATCGTTAACAATCAACAGTGTGTTGTTTTCTTATGTTCAGAAATATCAATGTACCTTTAATGTTGTTTATTATGGCCACATGCTTCCTCTGTATTTTGAGTGAAATCGAACTATTTGATATTTCTATTAAAATACTTGTTTAATTTTGATGCTGTCGAACGATACTTTCGTATGGTTTCTTAGATCATATCCAAAACTCACAAACACAATATCGCTCCCATCGACTTCGAGACACTTTGATTTTTATGTGCAAACAGTCTAGTCTAAATCTTTGTTTAGAATTTTCTATTTCAACACATATGTACCAAAACACAAAGTCATACTAGATGATAATTTTGTAAGCAAATCTGAATCAACTTGATTACATCGAATGACTAATCTGTTACGCTAATTTCAACAATTGAAATTCATGATGTTATTCTTATCAATGTGGCTCATTATATTTCAATTGCATTAGTCTTTCTCTTGAAGACATATTTATTTTCGATGGATCATATATCTCTTTGAGTACAACTACTAAAATCATATTTTGATAACGTACTTGGAACCCTTTTGGATTTGTGCATCATACCATATGGAAGAGCCAATACTCTTAATGGTATAATTAACAAATGAAGATGACATATTCTCGACATTGATAAGAAATTCATAGTTTCTCTTCAATGTGTGAGAATACTTATTAGACACTCTAACATAATGGGTTCGTTTAGGTTAGGTTAATTTCATTTCATTCCTTGCAATCAGTTTTAACCTTGCATCTTACCCATATCCATTTTATTACCAAATAATTTTCAAAGAAATTCCTTCACTATGAAGTTGGTATTTCTTGAAACAACGGTTGTTTCTCAATGCATGTAATGACCCACCTTTCTGAGTAGACCATAAACCAGACATGTCAACTCAAACCATTCAAAAAGGAGGATTGTTAATGGGGTAAATAAGAAAATAATAGGAAAGAAGAAAACAAAACACAGAATCTCAAAGCGAAATGACAAAATATAATAATCAAATAAACAGTTCATGAAGCTGTTTTACAAATAACATTTGATTACACTTTTATAATACAATCAGAGTTATACATATAGCAGGAATAAATAAATAAATAATGCAGCGGAACAATATGATATAGTGGGATAAAATAAGAATATAATACTAAACTCCGTCTTCGTCCTCCAAAAACAAGGTCTTCAACACTAAAATGCTCAGGATGACCCGAGTGTAATGAAATGACAAAACATTCAAGTCAGAACTAAAAGATCTTATGTAAGTTAAATCAAATTAAGTAAATATGAGTGCAACGCCTTCAGAGATGTTTATGTGATTTTACATCTCCTATCCGGTGTCTAACGTGCATGCAATAACTTAAGAGATGTTCGGAATTCCATCTCTTAAGGATCCGTTAAACTATCTGCATATATAATACAATACGCTATTATAATATGTCTATAGTAAAGTAAAGCGTTAAAATAACGTTAAAGTGTTACCCATATCCTCCTTAACATATTTTTATATAAATACCGTAGTCTATACAGATACTGTAAGCTCCACCAAACTGGTGATTTACTCAGTGAGCACTCTATAGGTATGATACAAACCAAAGTCGTAGTGGGCTCGATCAGGATAAATATGAAAAGGCACACGAGGCAATGCTTAGGGTAGGATACTACCGTTTTGTGGATCCGGACTGGTGGTAACGCATAACAACTACTATCGCCCACCTCGAGACACGCTCCCATAATCAAATCAAGGGTGGCCACCTAATCAAATCACAAAGTAATATATATGATTTCGAAGAAACATGCTTGATAGGGGGAGTGACCCCACTTGGCCCGATGTGGTTCCTGTTTTAGTCATTTTAATTATGACCCGAAGGACAAGGCTATCCATCATCGTTTTTTTATTTCATTCCAGTAGCGATCGCCAAACCATCTTACTTCATTCTGAATTCTCCACCACGTGCACAGTTGTTAAAGTGGTTTTTGGTACTGGTAGAGAGTATGACAATATCCGATCTTTGTCTCTTTAACAATCAAACGCTTATTTCACACCATTTGGTTCTATTACATTTCCAAAACCAATTCATAATTGATATCAAAATATCTTATTCACTTCAAAATCATATCACTTTCGAAATCATTATTCACTTTAAATCATATTCATTTTCAAAATTATAACCACAAAATATGTTAAACCATCATATCAAAATATTACTTTCGAAATATCATATTCACTTCAAAATCATATCACTTTTGAAATCATTATTCACTTTAAATCATATTCATTTTCAAAATTATAACCACAAAATTCATTTTCAAAATTATAACCACAAAATATCATCGTTCTTTTATTTCATTCCAGTAGTGTTCGTCAAGCCATCTTACTTCATTCTGGATTCTCCACCACGTGCACAGTTGTTAAAGTGGTTTTTGGTATGGGCAGAGAGTATGACAATATCCGAACTTGGTCTCTTTAACAACCAAATGCTTATTTCACACCGTTTGGTTCTATTACATTTCCAAAACCAATTCATAAATGATATCAAAATATCATATTCACTTCAAAATCATATCACTTTCGAAATCATTATCACTTTAAATCATATTCGTTTTCAAAATTATAACCACAAAATATGTTAAACCATCGTATCAAAATATTCGCATTTAAACCAATTAAATCTAAATAATAACAGTTCCAACTTTAACAGTTTGAATATTAAGTAGTTTATATATTGGAATAATTATACATCAAAATAGTATAGATATTAAAATATATATATTAAAATATATATATTAAAATATATATTAAAAGTTTTTTATAAATTTCATATAATAACTATACTTAAAAGTTGTTTATAAATTTAAAATAATACATAAATCAAAAGTTGTTTTTAAATTTAAAATTATATACATGTATATTAAAAGTTGTTTATAAAATTAAAATAATATATATTAAAATAGTATATATTTCTAAAAATAGGTTATAAATTAAAATAGTTTATAAATTAGAAACAGTTTATATATTAAAATAGGTTATATATTATTTAATGTATAAAAAATTTATTAACATGTTAAAATGGTTTATATGAGAAAAATAATTTATATGTTAAAAGAGTTTGTATCGAAAATACTTTTAAATTAGAATTGTTTCTTCCAATTTCACAAATCACTTCAAATCAACTTTAGTTTCAAAAATTCAATGTAAATCAAATCTCAATTCCATGATTTCAATTCAGAAGGCTAAAGGTTTCAATTCAAATTCTCATTTGAACCATTTCAATTTACATCGATTTCAAATCCAAATTTGAACTACAAATTTAAACCACTTCAAATTCTCATAAGGTTTCAAAGTTTAAATATTCAAACGTTTACAATAACTTAATTTTGATAAATATATTTCAAAATTCTACTTTAAGACTTCAATTTAAATCCTTTAACAATTCATTTAAACCAATTTCAATTTCAACATTTTAAAGCTTGGATTTTGAAAGTAATCTAGTTCATATAAATCTAATTTTATTTCATAATATCATTTAACTAGATTCAAAAATTATGGATTTAAAATCATTTAATTTAACCAATCCGGTGTCCATATATATATCATTTCAACCAGCGGTAGATTTAAATTTTCGGATATATATCATTTCTCCGTAACCCAAACCACAGTTTCCAAATCCATAAAATCGCTTGGGTTTATTATTTCAACCCATAAGGATTTTTCCCTAATCTATAAGATCGCTCGGGTATGTATCATTTCAACCAATAGTGATTTTCCTAACAATAACCAAGGAAACTTGCAGTGTGATAACGACATATGAAATAAACATAACATCAAATCATCCAAATTGTCAACAATTTAGCATCCATCACAATCATCATTCAAATCAACAAATAAGTCATAAAAATTTAACTAGTTATCATTATCAGGTAATTAACTAACAATTCAATTCCAATATGAATTCAAATGGCAATTAAATTCAAATTAAATTTGAATGAAAATATAAATATACCAAACAATAATCGATAAATTTCTAATCACATCATAAATTTAATTTAACCAATATAAGATGGTTTAGTATTCGTAAGTGGATTAAAATACTCACCTTTGATTTAAAGTTGATTTAAAATCCAAATAAAGCTCAAAAATTCAATAGTCTCGGAATTCAACCAAACAAGTTCTATTTCGTCCAAAATTTTGATACGACTGCAATGGAGAAAACCACGACCAAATTCGAGCTCGTATGGAAAAGTTATGGATAGTAGAACATTCAAAATTAAATTAATTAAAAATAGAAGGTCATTTACGTAATATGGCTTACCTTCTTCCTAATGCTACAGTCGTTCAGACCCTTCACGCAAGCAGCCGCGCATTGACCCACCCTTATCTCCCTCTATATGCCGCCGTAGGCTATGGCACCATCTCCACCAGCCTCGCCTTGCCATGCAACCCACCATCGGCCTCCCCAATGATGCCACACTGCCTCTACTAGTTAGGGTTGCCGAAACCCTAACACAAATATTCCGTCTTAGGAAGTTCTACGTCATGAGGCCACCGCCAATCGACTTCACATTACGATCTCTCCAAAACCCATATTCCGATTTCGTCGATTGCAGCTCATATTAAAATAACCCCAGTTTGACTTTGACTGTGATTTCTGATTGATTCGATCACTGTCTCGGAAAACGAACGCCAGTCGAAGGATCATTCGTCGAGACCTTTCCAACGATATAAATTTTGATAAGGTTTGGAAAGTTTGAAATTTAGTTTATTTTGTAACTAAAATTAGGTTTTAGGATGATTTTGACATTCAAGAAGGAGAAACAGGTGAGGAACTGAAAAATACATACAGTCAAATGGAAAGGCTGCAAGGGTTTAAGAAGGAAAATCTATTTATATAGACAAAAAATGATAAGAATGAATGGACAGACTGATTTGGGTCGAAACGATAACGACGACCCGAAAAGCCCGTTCCGTTTCCAAAACGAAAATGGGTCACCCAATACATCAATATAGTTTTCGATATTTTTAAACTCAAGTGAACTAGTTTCAAACCTAATTCCATTGTATACAGAAGTTAGGTTTTAAAATCAAATTATATTAATTGATTTCTGCGCTTTTCAAGCTCGCATGATCAAACGATAAGTATGATCGCTACGAAACTTGGAATCCTATAATAATTCACTGTTATGGATTCGATGAAACGAGTTTCATCGAAATCCGAGACAGTGGCCAAAATGGCTAATTTTCATGTTAATTAAATAAATTATCATTAAATTAATTTAATCACTTTTAAATTCAAATTTTAAAAGCTAACAATTTCCACCATTCTTGATTACATAGAATTTAAAATCTAAAAATAAATTTTCTATGTCAAATTCAATATTTAAGTATTGCTAATTTCAGCGTCCAATTGTAATGGTAATGAAATTCCATTTAATTATATTTTAATTTCAATCAATTTCTTTTATTTCGATTTACATTCTTATTATTTAATCAACTATTACCTTATAATATAATTAACATTAATTTACATTTCATTACATTCATATTTTATATTTATCATCTTTTACCATAGTATTTGAAATATTTAATTACATTAAATTTCATTCATTTTCAAATTAATTTCAAACTGATTTGAGCAATGAGATGCTAATAAATCAATTGTTACAGCTTAGTAACTCATTTCTACTAATTCATTATTTACAACCAAGGGTTATAAATTAGTTACCCAAACTGATTTCATTTTCTATGTTAACCAATCTAAATTTAATACATATAATTTCACCATTAATACAATATTTAATTCATTTCTTATTGACTTGCAATTATTTCCAATTTAAGCTCCACAATCACTATCCCAGTTAGCTTTACCATTATAGTGACTGCAATCACATTAATAATTGTCAATTTCATTCAATCAACATTATTAAATTACATTTAAAAAATTCCCATGTATAAATCATAAATTTTAATTTCTCTCAATATTAAATTTCCAAATCTTATTTAAATTAATATATTTAATTATCGAAAATTATGGGTCGTTACACTCTCCCGCACTCAAAACTTTCCGTCCTTTGAAAGGAATAAAAAGGAATTAATAACCCAACTTTTATAAAATTTTCTAAGTCTTAAATTTTCGTAAATTTTCGACAGAGACTCCTTTGTATGGATAGATCAGAAAAAATAATAATATCAATATGCATCACATTCAATAATAAATGATCCCAACCACGGGGAAAACAATAAAATATCGTTACAAAAACCATAATCCGAAAATATACCTATTTGTTGAGCGAATAACTTTATTTGTGAAACCAAAAGCAGTAGGTATTGCTTCTATAAACCTGTATTTCACTTATACAATCCAAAATAGTGAGAATTATGTACAAGAGAAATATTTAGTTGTTTTCAATTAGTAATAAAAGCAAATCAACACAGAATATATGCAAAAAAAAAAAAACAACACGACCATCATAAGCAACAAAGGAATCAAGCATACATCCATAACAATCAAATAAATGGTTCATCCAGGTTCAAAAACTTTTCGTTGTACAAGAGTAATAAATAAATTATCAAGTGTACCGTTCGCTCAACAGCATTATATAATAACTTAATAGATTATTTATACATCCTTAAAAAATCTAAAGTATCACTTCCCAAAATCCCTGTAACGACCCTGTATTTTGTGATTATTTTAATTGTATATTTTAATTATTTTAACTGAAATTCCTGATTTAAAAACTTTATTTCATTTATTAAAATGAATAAGTTTTGATTTTATGTGAATTATAATTCCAAACATGAATAAATAGATTATTTTTCAAAAATGTGAATTTTGGTCAATATGGTCAAACTTTTACTTTTAAATTTAAAATTTGAATATTTGAATTTTTATATTTTATTATGAAAATAAATTAAAATTCAAGTATACTGCTTTTCGTTACGTTGAAATCCGATTAATATTGTGGAAGTTATGCTTTTTACAATATTGTGTGTAAATTGTTTTATTTAACAAAATTGTTTATTTAAATTTATATAAATAATATTTTTGTTTATTCTAATTTGTGTATATATGTGTGATATGTCATGTTATGCGTATATTTTAGTTTTAAAACATTTTCAAAGTGTTGTTATAATTTTCTAATGTTTATTGTACTTTATTTACAATTTTTAAAGTCTTGCTTCAATTATTAAGCTATTTTCCTATTTATTTTCTATATTTTTCCTCAAAATTATTTATTCATTTTTATTTCTCACTTTTCTATTTTATTTTCTGAAATTTATTTAGTTTATTTTAATTTAAAAGAAATAGAAATACTAAGAGACAAGACCTTTCATTTTCGTTATGACTTTTCATATAGCCTTGTCTCTTCATTTACCAATTGCCTTTTCATTTTTCCTTGTAGCCGTCCATTTCTTTTTGCTATAGCCATGACTTTCATTTCATTTTCACTTGAAAATATTTCTTCCCATCACAAAAGAACTCATGACCAAGGAAGAAAAATGCTAATGGCATCTTCCATTTTTACACTTTTTCTCTTCTTCTTTCCTTGTTTTGCCTTTGCCTCTTCTTCTTGTTTGCTCGGCCGCTACCTTTTCACCACCACATCACCTTCACCACCACCATTTACAGCAACACCACCTCCTTCCTCTCTGACCTAGACCTAGGCCGTAACCACTAGTTGATGCATCGCCACAAAATTTGCACAAACCCTTCCAAACATTGCCTAGCCGAGCTAGTTCTTCACCTACCCTTCCATATTCACCTCGGCCACACCTATAGCCGCCACCACCAGTAGCTCCACCCCCTCTAACTGCAGCTCCAACCATGTCCACGCCAGTACCTGACTTTGGCCGAGCCACACTTGCCCAACCCAAGCCTAGTTATGCATCCAAACCCTTCACCTTTTGCACTTGACCCATTATCTTCTTCATGTTGTAACCCCCTCCTTCACATCACTTCTAGCCGTGAGTATCGATGCTTAACCCGAGTCTAAACACATCATGGTTGAGCATATGGTGCCCTTGGTCAAGCATTTGGATGGTAAAGAGTAAGGTTAAATTATTTTGCTCTTTGTTGTTTTTTTTTATCTCAAGTTGTTTCATTGTTATTTTGTGGTATATTTATATATAATGTCTTGTTTATGGGTTGTTTACAAGATTATATCTTGGCTCTCTCCCCACTTGAATCAAAGTCGTGCTGTGTCGTGCCATATCGTGCTTTCTAGATTTTGGTTTGTGTGTTTTGAACTGCTATCTCCAGCGTAAAGTGGTGAGTACTCACTCATGACATCTTTACTTATATAACTGTGAATTGATCGCAAGTGAATGTGTAGAAATTGCTATATCATGTTATACTTGCCTCTGATATGAATTATATGATGTTAACCCTGTTTATAAACCTGCCATATCGTCTATTACCGCCATATGTTGCTACACTGTTGATTTATATCTATTTCTCACACTGTAAGTTCCCCGTAGAATAGAATCACTATGGGTTGAAATGGTACATACCCGAACATACTTTAGAATAGGGAAAACCGTTATGGGCTGAAATGATAGGCCTGAGTGATTTTTATTTTTTAATTGAGTTGGGATTGCGGGTTTGAAATAATAGAACCTGGATTTTTCTTTATAAATTAGGGATTGAAATGATATATTATCCGTATCACTTGACATAGGTTAGAAAATATTATGCAGACCCGTGGTTATTTAATATATATTTTTCTAGAATTTTTAAAGTATAGCTAAAAATGCAAATTTATGATATTTTAATTTAAATTGAATTAAAAATGATATTTTTAAAGCATTAATGATTTTTCAACAAGTTAAAATGTGAAACAAATGAATGGTTAAGTGGAAATTTGAAATATAACTAAATATTGAAATTTGTAATTTTGTTTAAAATGGAGTTTAAGTTAAGTGAATAAAATATGATAATTTGATTTAAATTTGAATTTAAAATGATTTTATAAAGTGTTATTGATTTTTCTATGAATTAAAATGGTTAAATAAATGAATACTTAAAAACATAATTTGAAATATAACTTGACTTGGAAAGGTGAATTTGGTTTAAAATAAAAAATAAGTTAAGAAAATAAAATGGAAATTAAGTTTAAATTTTAAAATAGTAATTAAAACTTAATTTTTAAGTTAATTTTTAAAATGAAAAGAATGGAAAATTTGTATGCTTGAATTAAATAAGTGAATTATTTAAAATTTGATTTTATGTATAAATTTAATTGTATAAAAATCATAAATTAAAGGGTATTTTAAATGACTATTTTAAAGTGGGAAAATATGAAATTTTATAAGTTAAAAATGGTTTAAATTGGAATTTTATTACTGCTGAAACTATTTATTAAAAATCTGGAAATTTAATTTACAGCACTACATAAATGCTATTGTTTCTGAAGTCAACTTAAAATCTATTGTAAAGGATATGACAGCACGTTGTAAGTGCTGTGGTTGATGCAAGTGAACTAAAAGACTAAAATTAACTAAAATCTACTATAGCTTTTGGTAAGTGCTGTAGTTGCAAAATAAAAATTAAAGCCTAGAATTAATAAAAGAGCCACAGTAGCACTTTGTAAGTGCTGCAATTGGCAGAAATGAGATTTTTGAATATAACTGAACTATTACAGCAGTTTTAAATGTTGTCTTTGTTGAATTGGATTGTTTTCAAACGTAACTTACCATAGCATTTTCTAAGTGCTGCGAAAGCAATAATTTCACTGTTTTAGTGTATTTAAGTGAATAAATGAACTCTGAAAAGGCTAAAATTTTGGGAATTTAATATTTGATTTGAAGGTATAATAACTCCACCTTTTGTGGTATAAATGAATGATTTTAATTCGAGATCATAAACCTTTTTGAAATTTTAACCACGGGTACACTTCTCTGTATGCCTTGTGATTTTGGATGTACGCCTTCAAGTTGAAAGTGTGACTATTATTTGCATGGTTTATTTTAATATAGACATTTCTATGATAGCGTTTATTACCGTTTAATTTATTATTTAACGGATCCATAGAAGATGGGCGATCCCAAGCATCCTTTAAGTTATCGTGCATTACTACTACAGTTCAGTTGAGTTGGTTTACATTGTATAAGCATGTATGTTCTGACTCGAATGTTTGTGTTTTACTTTACGCTCGGGTCAGCCTGAGTATTCACAGCTTTGGATTTCTCTTTCTGGAGCTAGGAATCGCTGGAGATTCTGCTTATCTAGTTATCTATCTATTCTAGTTCAGTTGTTCTATTTCAGCTCTTGTATTAGTGAACTTCTATGTATTTGGGATCTCTATTGTGTTGTTTTCAGACTGGTATTATGTATTTTGTTTTGAGACTTTGTTATAGTAGCTTCATGAACTACTAGGGTATTTTTATTTTCGTTGCGAGTTATTCTGACATTTCTGTTTCTGTGATTCCGTGATTGGTTTTATTTGCTCCAAATTTTGTTACAATGCGGTACTTTGAGCAATTCAAGTCCGACATGTGTGGATGCGAATGGCTGAAAATATGGGGTTGTTACAGTTGGTATCAGAGCTTTGGTTTTAGGCAAACCATAGCCTGTGGAGGAAAAACTCATTAGAGATAGGGTAGAAATACCCTAGAATGAGTGAAATCAATCTCAGAATCATTTCTTTGTGAGAGAACGTATTTTCAAAGTATAAAATGATTTCCAAATGATTTTAAAGGATTTTTAAAGATTATATTGGTATAAATATTTTTCTTATTTTGAAATCAAGATTTTCTAACTTCATCCCTTCTGTATCCACCTTGTCAGTAATCTCTTGGTTAGGATCCGTATCGATTAGGATTCCTTGAACTTTGGAACGCTCCCACTTGTTTTGAAATCCAGCCTTGTCTTCCCTATTTTATCCTTTCGATTTTAGAGCATTTTGTAACTCCACTTTGAATGACCTCAATAAAGAGCGATGATTCCGCAAATCTTTGAATGATTTGTAAAGGGGTGAAACTCCTTTACAATTGGCATTGATTCACCAGAGATTTCTGTATCCTCGGTCTGCATTGCTACCTGTCTCCTGCTACCTGGATTCTATCTTTGGCGATCGAATGTCAATTTGCCTTAGATTTCCGCAATGATTATATTCCTGAAGTCACGGTTGACCCGGTTAAGGTCGTCCGCAACTTATATAGGCTTATCTATCTTCTATTTGGTAATTAAATTATCTCATCTTCATTCGAGCTTATCTTCGAATCAGAATTCTATTTGATTTTAGTTCCTCAAAATTTGAATCTCTATTTGTTTTGAAATCCATCCTTGACTCATCCCTTGGAAATTTGTGTTGGTTGTATTTTGAAATTGGAAATTATTATTTTGATAAGGATGACCACATTTTATATATATAGGTAAAATGTTTTCGATAAGGATTATATACCTTTTAAAAACGAATTTGAAGCTTTGAAAGGATTTGAAATTTTGAAAATTTATAAGAAATTTGGTTTATATAAAAATAATTTATAACTGAAGTGTTTTGAATTTGAATTTCGAGGAATCGAACTCCGGTGTATTGAAATCGGTTTTAAGACTTTGGAAAATATATAATAATTATATGATTTAAAGATATTTTTCGAATAAGAAATGTTTCAAATGTATTCGAATGAATTCCAATGATTTCGAAGAGATTTCAAAGAAGTTTCAAGAAGTCCAGAACTCACTTATGTCGCTGGAAAATAATTTCGGTGATGAGTGCATGCATCATCAACATTGATTTTCGAGTTTCAGAGTGAGGGGGAGGCCACTTTAGTAGCTTTGCTATGCGAGTGATTTTGTGAAACCAAATTTTGATTTCAGATTTTGAAGTATGGTTTGATATTCGAAAAATATATGTATATGTATATGTATATGTATGTGTCTATATATATATATATATATATTTGAAATAATTTAAAGTAAGCCGGTGTTCGGTCCTCGAGTTTCAGGATTGTTTTGGTATAACCTTATCTATTGGAATTGATTTACTGATTTGTTGCTGATTTCCAACTCTTGGATTTGGAAATTTTGATTTTTTCGACTGTTTTTAAAGTTCGAGCACTTCCAAATCAAGGTTAATTTAATTTAGTTATGTATGTAAGTTTGATAAAGTATATAAGTTTAGTTTTGTATGTTTTAATATAATTTAAATAAGTTTGAAACTGTTTTGTTAAGTTAAGGAATAAAACTATTTTGAATTATACTAATATGAAATTTAGTTTTGAAATGATTTGAATAAAAATTTAGTTTTCAAAACATTTTGAATAAAATTTAGTTTAAATGTTTTAACTTAGTAACATCTTTATAAAACTATATATATAATAATAATTATTTTCAAAGGTAAAGAAGATCTTTCAAATAATAAAAATAAATAATAATAAATAGTTTAAAGGTTTTAAAGGGATTAAACTTAGAAATCATTTTGGGTATAATTTATTTTGAGAAAAATATTTGGTTTTGAAAATAGATTGGATAGTAAAACCCAGTATTTATATGATGGTTTTGGAAATGAATTTGTTTGACTTAAATTTTTTTCGATTTAGAAACTAAGATTATTTTCTAAATATATTGTTTTGAGAAACTTTGAAACTGAATATATGTAATTTGGAAGAAATGTTTTGGCGAAATCATATATGTTTTTGAAACTAAAACGTTATTGAAAGGAATTGAAATTGAGAAGCTTGTTTTATTAAATACTTTGATTCGGGAGTTATCAAACTTATATAAAATTGATTTGTAGAAGTATGAAGTTGATTTAAAAACTGTTGATTTGGAAAGGTACTCAATTTGAAATTTAAATCTTATATAATCGAAGTCTATATAAGTGTGTGATATTGATTTTGGAAAGTATTCGATTTGAAAATAAATCTTATATGATGGACTTTGTATAAGTATGATGCTGAAAGTGATTTGAAAGGTACTATATGATACATATTTTCGAAGTAAAGATATGGAAAGTGCCTTCTGCTTGATATCCGCTTAGTGGCCACATTGTGGATTCATTCTATCGATATTATTCTCTCTGATTTGGGTTTTTCGGATATGATACTCGAGTGTCCATCGAATTCCATGGCGATCTCCATGGTCTTATGAGTGCGACTGCATAGCGTAATTCGCCTGGCTGAGATGGGTTGAAGGTACAGATGTTTCCTGTGGGATCCAGGCGTAACCGTTGTGTATCTGCGATCTATGCAGGTCGTTTTAGTAGCGAAATCCACAGGCTGAGATAGCTTACAGGTACGGATGTTTCCTGGGGGATCCAGGCGTAACCATTGTGTATCTGCGGTCTACTAGTCATCATGGCATAATTCGCAGGCTGAGATAGCTTACAAGTACGGATGTTTTCTAGGGGATCCAGGCGTAACCATTGTGTATCTGCGATCCATGGTTAGACAATGTTTTGGTTGGGTTGTTTTGTTTGGATTGTACTTTCCATATCTTTTTTTAAAAGTTTTCCAATATTTTCACTGGGTGTTGAAACAAGTCTACTAAGTACCTCGAGAATTCTAGCTTTGCGCCTGATCAACGCATGGCCAGAGTCTGCAGGAACGAGAGTAAACTTGTTAAGACATCGAGTTATAAAAGTATTTTGATAAATTATTATATAAAGGATATTTTGATCATTTATTTTACCTTTTTAAATAATTTAAATTTTTTTAAATATTGTTTAGTTCGAAGTAACAAATTTGAATCAAATGACTATTCATCATATTATAAAATGTTATAAAAAAAATTAATTGAAATTTATATAGTTTTAAAATAATGGTTCATCCTTGTCTTTCAACCTATTTTTCCTTCTAGCTATTCCTACCCTCCTTCCTTCTTCCTCTTTGAGGGTCCTTTCCACATTTATGGAAGGAGTTGGTTCTTTGGCTTATCGTTTGGATTTGCCCAAGAAGCTTTCTGGAGTGCATGATGTATTCCACATTCACATCTTTTATGGTATCTTCATGACCCATCTCTTTTTGTTCAACCTAATGCTCTTGATAGTTTGGATATTTAGCCAAATCTAACTGTTGAGAGGAAGCCACTTTGTATTGTCGACAGAGTTACAAAGCAGCTGAGAAGGAAATCTGTTAGTCTGGTCAAAGTATGGTGGAGTATTGATGATCGAGACTGTACTTGGGAGACGGAGGAGAGCATTCGTGCTTCAAATTCGGAATTGTTTTTTTAGGTACTATTTGCTTTGTCTATCTTGCTTTTCCTTATTTTCCTTGTTCGTTCTTTTCGAGGACGAAAAGATTTGAGTGGGGGAGAGTGTAACAACCCTGTATTTTGTGATTATTTTAATTGTATATTTTAATTATTTTAACCGAAATTCCTGATTTAAAAACTTTATTTCATTTATTAAAATGAACAAATTTTGTTATTCTAAATATAAATTTTGATTTTAATGTGAATTATAATTCCAAACATGAATAAATAGATTATTTTCCAAAAATGTGAATTTTGGTCAATATGGTCAAACTTTGACTTTTAAATTTAAAATTTAAATATTTGAATTTTTATCTTTTATTATGAAAATAAATTAAATTTCAAGAATAATGCTTTTCGTTTCATTGAAATCCGATTAATATTGTGGAAGTTATGCTTTTTACAATATTGTGTGTAAATTGTTTTATTTAACAAAATTGTTTATTTTAATTTGTATAAATAATATTTTTGTTTGTTCTAATTCATGTATATATGTGTGATATGTCATGTTATGCGTATATTTTATTTTTAAAACATTTTTAAAGTGTTTTTAAAATTTTCTAATGTTTATTGTACTTTGTTTACAATTTTTAAAGTCTTGTTTCAATTATTAAGCTATTTTCCTATTTATTTTCCATATTTTTCCTTAAAATTATTTATTTATTTTTCTTTCTCACTTTATTTTGTTTTCTTTTCTATTTTATTTTCGAAAATTTATTTAGTTTATTTTAATTTAAAAGAAATGGAAATATTAAGAGGCAAGACCTTTCATTTGCCTTATGACTTTTCATATAGCCTTATCTCTTCATGTACCAATTGCCTTTTCATTTTTCCTTGTAGCCGTCCATTACTTTTTGCTGTAGCTGTGAGTTTCATTTCTTTTTCACGTGAAAACATTTCTTCCCATCACAAAAGAACTCATGGCTAAGGAAGAAAAATGCTAATGGCGTCTTCTATTTTTCCACCTTTTCTCTTCTTCTTTCCTTGTTTTGCCTTTGCCTCTTCTTCTAGTTTGCTCGGCCACTACCTCTTCATCACCTTTTTCCACCTTTTCCCTTCTTCTTTCCTTGTTTTGCCTTTGCCTCTTTTTCTAGTTTGCTCGGCCACTACCTCTTCACCACCACATCACCTTCACCACCACCATCTACAGCAACACCACCTCCTTCCCCTCTAATCTAGATCTAGGCCGTGACCACTAGTTGATGCATCACCACAAAATTTGCACAAACCCTTCCAAACATTACCTAGCCGAGCTAGTTCTTCACCTACCCTTCCATATTCACCTCGGCCACACCTTTAGCCACCACCACCAGCAGCTCCACCCCCTCTAGCCGCAGCTCCAGCCGTATCCAGACCTGTACCTGACTTTGGCCGAGCTACACTTGCCCAAGCCGAGCGTAGTTATGCATCCAAACCCATCACCTTTTGCACTTGACCCATTATCTTCTTCATGTTGTAACCCCCTCCTTCACATCACTTCTAGTCGTAAGTATTGATGGTTAACTCGTGCCTAAGCACATCATGGCTGAGCATATGGTCCCCTTGGTCAAGCATTTGGATGGTAAAGAGCAAGGTCAAATTATTTTGCTCTTTGTTGTTTTTTTTATCTCAAGTTGTTTCATTGTTACTTTGTGGTATATTTATATATAATGTCTTGTTTATGGGTTGTTTACAAGATTATGTCTTGGCTCTCTCTCCACTTGAATCAAAGTGGTGCTGTGTCGTGCCATATCGTGCTTTCTGGATTTTGGTTTGTGTGTTTTGAATTGCTATCTCCAACGTAAAGAGGTGAGTATTCACTCATGACATCTTTACTTATATAACTGTGAATTGATCGCAAGTGAATGTGTAGAAATTGTTATATCATGTTATACTTGCCTGTGATATGAATTATATGATGTTAACCCTGTTTATAAACCTGTCATATCGTATGTTACTGCCATAT
Organism: Allium cepa; assembly: GCA_030765085.1. NCBI lineage: Eukaryota > Viridiplantae > Streptophyta > Magnoliopsida > Asparagales > Amaryllidaceae > Allium > Allium cepa. The sequence continues at coordinate 343,187,240 of CM060931.1, forward strand.
GTTGTTATACTGTTTATTTATATCTGTTTCTCACACTGCAAGTTTCCTATAGAATAGAATCACTATGGGTTGAAATGATACATACCCGAACGGACTTTAGAATAGGGAAAATCGTTATGGGCTGAAATTATAGGCCTGAGCGATTTTTATTTTTTTATTGACTTGGGATTGCGGGTTTGAAATGATACAACCTGGATTTTTCTTTATAAATTACGGATTGAAATGATATATTATCGTATCACTTGACCTAGGTTAGAAAATATTATGCTGACCCGTGGTTATTTTATATATATTTTTCTGTAATTTTTAAAGTATAGTTAAAAATGTAATTTATGATACTTTAATTTAAATTGAATTAAAAATGATTTTTGTAAAGTATTAATGATTTTTCTACAAGTTAAAATGTGAAACAAATTAATGGTTAAGTGGAAATTTGAAATATAACCAAATTTTTAAATTTGTAATTTTGTTTAAAATGGAGTTTAAGTTAAGTGAATAAAATATGATAATTTGATTTAAATTTGAATCTAAAATGATTTTATAAAGTGTAATCGATTTTTCTATGAATTAAAATGGTTAAATAAATGAATACTTAAAAATGTAATTTGAAATATAACTTGACGCGGAAAGGTGAATTTGGTTTAAAATAAAAGTTAAGTTAAGAAAACAAAAAGGAAATTAAGTTTATATTTTGAAATGGTAATTAAAACTTAATTATTAAGTTAATTTTTAAAATGAAAAGAATGGAAAATTTGTATGCTTGAATTTAATAAGTGAATTATTTAAAATTTTATTTTATGTATAAATCGTAAATTAAAGGGTATTTTAAATGACCATTTTAAAGTGGGAAAATATGAAATTTTATAAGTTAAAAATGGTTTAAATTGGAATTTTATTATTGCTGAAATTGCATTGAAAATCTGAAAATTTAACTTACAGCACTTTAGAAATGCTATTGTCTCTGAAGTCAACTTAAAATCTATTGTAAAGGATACGACAGCAATTTGTAAGTGCTGTGGTTGATGCAAGTGAACTAAAAGGCTAAAATTAACTAAGAGCTACTATAGCACTTGGTAAGTGCTGTAGTTGCAAAATAAAAATTAGAACCTGAAATTAATAAAAGAGCTACGGTAGCACTTTGTAAGTGCTGCAGTTGGCTGAAATGAGATTTTTGAATATAACTGAATTATAACAGCAGTTTTAAATGCTGTCTTTGTTGAATTGAATTGTTTTCAAATGTAACTTATCGTAGCATTTTCTAAGTGCTGTGAAAGCTACAATTTCACTGTTTTAGTGTATTTAAGTGAATAAATAAACTCTGAAAAGGCTAAAATTTTGAGAATTTAATATTTGATTTGATGGTATAATAACTCCACCTTTTATGGTTTAAATGAATAATTTTAATTCGAAATTATAAACCTTTTTGAAATTTTAACCACGGGTACACTTCTCTGTATGCCTTGTGATTTTAGATGTACACCTTCAATTTGAAAGTGTGACTAGAGGTGAGCGATTGCTGCAGCTCTGCACTCCTCTAGCCACATTAACATTGTTATTTGCATAGTTTACTTTAATATAGACATTTCTATGGTAGCGTTTATTACTGTTTAATTTATGGTTTAATGGATCCTTAGGGGATGGATGATCCCAAGCATCCTTTAAGTTATCGTGCATTACTACTACAGTTCACTTGAGTTGGTTTACATTGTATAAGCATGTATGTCCTGACTCGAGTATTTGTGTTTTACTTTACGCTCGGGTCAGCCTGAGTATTCACAGCTTTGGATTTCTCTTTCTGGAGCTAGGAATCGCTGGAGATTCTGCTTATCTAGTTATCTATCTATTCCAGTTCAGTTGTTCTATTTCAGCTCTTGTATTAGTGAACTTCTATGTATTTGGGATCTCTATTGTGTTGTTTTCAGACTGGTATTATGTATTTTGTTTTGAGACTTTGTTATAGTAGCTTCATGAACTACTATGGTATTTTTATTTCCGCTGCGAGTTATTCTGATATTTCTGTGTCTGTGATTCCGTGATTGGTTTTATTTGCTCCAAATTTTGTTACAATGTGGTATTTTGAGCAATTCAAGTCCGACATGTGTGGATGCGAATGGCTGAAAATATGGGGTTGTTACAGTTGGTATCAGAGCTTTGGCTTTAGGCAAACCATAGCCTGCGGAGCAAAAACTCTTTAGAGATAGGGTTGAAATACCCTAGAATGAGTGAAATCAATCTCAGAATCATTTCTTTGTGAGAGAACGTATTTTCAAAGTATAAAATGATTTCCAAATGATTTTAAAGGATTTTTAAAGATTATATTGGTATAAATATTTTTCTTGTTTTGAAATCAAGATTTTTCTAACTTCATCCCTTCTGTATCCACCTTGTTAGTGATCTATTGGTTAGGATCCTTTCAATAATGTTTTCAAATATACGCTATAATCATATATGTGTGTTACATGTATCCAAATATGATTATAGTAATATAGTAATCATAAAGATTATAGCATATATGTTTGATAGTTTTCAAATCATATGTTACTATAATCATATTTGGTTAGTAATCATACATGTATGTTACTATAAAGATATATGTATGTTAACTCTTTAATTAGTTATTATATTATTCAATTATAACATATTATATTAAACATACATGCTATAATTTTTGTAGTAACATACATATATCATATGTGTGTGTGTGTGTATTTTTATTTAATTAGCTAACCTTTAATTAATTTGTTTATTTAAGTAACCTTTAATTTATTTATTTAATTAACCTTTAATTAATTAATTTAATTAAACAATTTTAATTAAATTATATTAATTTTGAAATTTTATTTTATATACATACATGTTACTTATGTTATCTTAAAACGTTTTAAAATAACATAACATATACAATATGTATATAATACATCCAAATATTTATTAATTAATTAACTTACTAAATTAATTTATTTTATTTTTATTAAAATGTTTTAAATTTTGAAATTAATATTTAAATATTTGCAGATATTTTGAAAATATTATTATCTTTTTAAACATTTTGAAAACTTATGTCGTATCATAACTTTTATAATAAACATGTATTTATTTTAGACTTAACTTTTAAATTCAATTTTCTTAAAATTTAATTTTCAGAATTTTTTTTAAAATTAGCCCAAAGCACAATTTAGATTGGGCCTTTTCTATTAGGGATACCTTTGGGCTCACTTCACCTTTCAGGCCAAGCCGGTAATCTGGTAGGATAGGGTACTCGGTTATCCCATTTTAATTCTAAACATTACCTTTCTAGACACCGTACCAAGTGGGTAAGCTTAATTAATTAGTCCTAACATGACTAATTTATGCTGCATACGCTATTAGACTCCGATATCATTATTAGTTGACCCCAAACTCCTTTGGGGTGACCCAACTAAGTACCTCACGAGCAAGTTTTACATGTAGCCTTTCGACTAGCACATCCATTGTAGGATATGTAAGGGTAAGAGACAATGTTTTATTATAGATCATAATGTGAGAACCCTATATCATGCTAGTTGTAGGGATCGAACCTGAAATATCCAATGTAACGACCCGCGATTTTTAATGTTTTGATTCAGAATATTTAAATTATATAAATATTCATATTTGATTCAAATTTAATAAATAACAAGAAAATTAATTTTTAATAAAACGATTTGATTTTAAATGACGTGTTTTTAATTTAATTTATGAGATTTTTCTATAATTTTTAATTTGGAAAATATAATTTGAAAAATGGTTTTGATTCGGAGAATGATTTTAAATGTGACACATGGAATTTTCTATGGTATTTTATTTAGAAATGGTTTTTGAATTTCTCTATTTTACTCCAACCTTTTTAGAAATATTTAAAATTATTTTTAGAATTATTCATTTTATAGAAAAGTTCATATAATAATGAATGTTTATTTTAAAGGAAAATAAAGGGAAACTTACCCTTTGTAATAAAAAAATTCTGTTTAAAAAGAAGATAGCAATATTTTGGAATAAATGTTTGTGAAATGTTTTATATAAAATGTTGTATGGAAAGAATAGATTTATAAATAGTATTTATAAGTTAAAGAGAGATTTATAAATGATATTTTATAAATAAAAGAATAGATTTATAGATGGTATTTTGTAAAAGGGGAAACAATATCATTTTTATAATTTGGTATAATAAATCACATTTATGGATCTATAGCAATCAATGGAATGATCATATTATGAAAAGTATATGGTTTTATCTTGAAACTGAGGGTTTGTGATAAGTAAAAGGGATTTATAAAAGAAGTTTTATTCATTAATTTTAGAGATTTATAGAAGTTGTTTTATAATTAATTTGGAGATTTGTAAAAGGAGTTTTATAAATATATTTGAAGATTTATAAATGGAGTTTTATTTATAATTTAAAGCTTTATAAAGAAATTTTATGAATTAATTTGGAGATTTATAAAAGGAATTTATAAATAGAAATTAGATTTATAAAAATGAGTTTTATAAATAAATTTGGTGATTTGTAAAAGAAGTTTATAAATATAAAAGAAATTTATAAAAGGAGTTTTGTAAATACGAAAGAGAATTACAATAAGGAATTTTATAAAAGGAATGAGATTTGATTTCTGTAAATGATCATTTTAAAATTATGGTGGTATGGAATGTATTCTTTTCATACTTAACACCAAATTCTAAGGTAGAGAAACTTATCCCTATCTTCAGAATTAAGAATGCACGTTTAGGCAATGATAGTATGCTGACTTGTCCGACTACATTGTTGATCGAGGGATAACAAGTTTGAAATTCGAAAGTAGGGATAAGTATATTCCGTCTAATTTCCATATAATCCGTTTTACTTACACTATAAGGAAAGTGGTTTGTGTTTATAGTAACAATGTTTTAAATAACATTTATTTTGGCTCGGTTCAATATGATTTTGGAAAAAGGGGGAAATATTTTCTAATTATTGGAAATGTAATGTTTTGTGAATGTACTTAGACTGTTGATATAAGTATATGAAAAAGGTTTCTATGTGCTGAAAGTGAAATGTTTTTGTGAGTATACTTATATAAGTTGAGACAAGTATATCAATATTTTCAAGTATTGAAAAGAGTAAAGAAGATTTGTGTATATCTTTTGTATAAGTATTTAAAGATAAGAATTTACAAAGTGATTTTTAATCAATGAAAAGATTAATTAGAGAGACTTAGTGGTTGCTCATGTGCTTAACTATGTTCGGTTTCCGTATGAAGTTAAATCTCTGATTGGATTGTTTTTTATTCGATAGTTAAATAACCGACCATCATATCTTGGCCGGTTTAAAATTATCGTTGTCGATTTAAATAGACCGAGATTGGAGATGTTATCTAAAAACCACTATGAACCGGCACAAGCGTTCGAATTGAAGACATCTTCAAGATGATAGAATTGAAGATAGAGTCCTTGATGTGCAAGGGCTATTTGCTACTAATCCTGAAGATGTAGTAGAAGTAATGCCTTCAGTTTGTTCATATCCAGAACAACTTGTATGGATGAATGCTGGCATTGCATTGTTGCCTGGAGGGCAGTGTTAGCATTCCAAGTGGGATTTGCTAAAAAGGTAAACCATAACCTCGAGCCTTACACACGTGTATGACTAAAATAAGGGATATGCTTCAGGGTTATGTGCTTTGCTACCCTTAGGGTATGGTCATTACCCAATCTAGATCGATATTGACTCGTTTATGTATGCTAGTGACTAAGTACGGTGTTGGCCGACAACCAAGGTGATGGCATATTTGGTGCTATCCAGTAAGGGTGGGCTGGTCCTTATTTGCAGGGGTTCCATGTAAGGCCTTCAGCACATTTTCTAGAGGCGTACTGTCATGTGATAGGCGGTACCCCGGTAGCCTTATCATTGTATAGAATCCAATCTTCAATAAGTGCCTTACGGACTTAGTTGTGCCTAAATATGTTGGAACGTGAGATGCATGCATTCCAGCTATGTTATTTATTTATTTTAAACCCTAGACATTATTATAATATCACTGGATTACTTATAGAAATGGTTTGGTTATCATAAGCTTAAACCCATCTGTGTTTATATGCGGCATGGTCTTACGAGATACCTAAAAGGTTTTATAACATTAATAATCCATATGATTTGTGTTTGTCACGCTGGTTCACCCGACTGATCCCGGCATTATTCTCCTATAATGCTCGGGTTAGCTCGAACATATTTTTAGATTTAGTATGGATGTTTTGGATCTTCAAGAGATGAGCAGGGTGCCTCCAAGAAGTATTCACGTATATTTTATTTCTGTTGTATTTCTTGTTTTGTATTTGTCAGCATTTGCGAGGATAGTTTGTTATAACTGTCCAGGCTAATGATATGTTAGTTTATTCTGACTAATGTATGTACAATATTCTTTCTTTTTATAAAGATCTGTTGTATATTATATATTAATCGTCACGATGTGAGATTTTATTATGTCTTTTCTTTTCTTTCATCCAATAGTTGGTCTTTTCGGCACTTAGATGCTCGACACTTGAATACCATGGATGTATTAATGTCGACTTTTAAGGGTCGAAAAGGCGGGTCGTTACATCCAATGTACCAGGTGAACGCCTTAACCAATCTCACTCTAATATCACTGCTGGAACTGGGTCAACCCGCAGCGGAGTTAAAGAGTAAATTTCAAAAATTTCCTTTTTTGGATCTATTCGGCCTATGAAGTCTAAAGAAGATTTTAGATCGAATCTAAAATATTGTTAAATAAAATCCATTTTATTAAGTTTTACACAAAATTAATGTTTACATAAATTATATTATATCAAATATACTCTTATACATGTGTTTATTGTGTTTGTTACTTGCTAAATTTAATTTAGAGAACGAAACGTTTTATCTCCTTCTCTTAACTTATTTAATTAATGAGGGGATATGTTGTTTTAGTTGGAGAGAGAAAACTTTTCATTACTTTTCCTTTTATTAAATATTTGATTGATTAATTAAATGATATAGATAACCAAATTTATACTTAGCATATGTTGTGAGTATATCCAAATATACTCTTAAATATATTTGGTAAGTGCAATATATCATATTAAGTATAAAGTTAATGCGCACGTGTTTCGATACTGCGTACACTATAACAGACACATTCTCTCTTTGTATACGCATTGGTTGTGTAAAACATTATTTAAATTATACTAGTGTATGTGTATATATATATGTTTAAATATACTTAATATAAATATATATGTGTGTGTGTAAGTATTTTAATGAATCTTGATTAGTGTAAATTAATTCAACCAAGCCAACTAGTTTAAATTCAAGATTTATTTCCAAAACATGCAATGATTTGATTTAGTAAAACAATTTGAAAACATATCGTGATCTATAAATCAAAATATAACCTATGTTTATAAGTTAATAATTTAAAGTAAGATAAAATGTAGGTAATTTATAAACAATAATCGAGTAAAATTTATTAAAAAATTAGAATGTTGATACATGTTTATGTCTACATTGAAAAAGGAATTCCTTTAATATCACGATATGTGTGTGTATAAATGTTTTTGTTAAAAACATTCACTGTAAAATAGTTTTCAAATTAATTTTAATACCAATACATATATGTATATACATACATACATACATACATACATATACACACATGCATTTTGAAACACAAAACTAATTATGAAATAATGAAATTACCATTGACATTCAACTAAATAAATAAATAAAACCATTATCATTATTTTCAGATCCAATTCAAATCAACAAATTCAAAACTTTTAGATCTATACATATAAAATTTAAGGATGGACAACAAATACATATACAAATTTGTCAAAATAATCAAAAAATTAGATATATAACATCATGATGAATATACACAAAAAATAAAATAGATTATACCTAATAGATGTAGCCCTTGAATGCATCTTGATTGATAGTTGCTCCTTGATCCAAATCTAAATCAGTCTCCTAAGTTTGCAAGAGAAGTAGAATGACCTTTTACTTGATAGATTTATTTGAATGCCATTAAAATAATTTTTTTTCTTTTATTCTGCCTTGGATTTTCGACCACGAGTGTTAGAAAAAGAAGATGGAGGCTAGGGGTTTGAAAGAGAATGATTAAGAGATGCAAGTGAATGAAAGGCAAGGTATTTATATTGGTAACCTTCCATAATCTCCTTTCCTTCATTTTCTAAATCCAACCATTGTATTTCATGCCTCCTTTTCTTCATATGAAACAATATGGCCTTTCAATTTTTTCAATGAAACTTAACAAATAGTTACATTTAAATGAAAACATCCATCGATATCTTCTATCGATTTATACATATACAATTTTTATATACACACCCAAGTAGATACTAATGACATAAAAATACTAATGGAATCCAATACATAAAATAAATAAATAAATAAGTAAGGAATTAATATTTAAAAATGTCAATTAATTTATAACAATTTATATATCAATTAAATCATGTTATATTTTGAAGAATCTATCAATGCGATCATGCAACTCGTAGGTGTAAATTCATCAGCAATTAATATGAAACTATTCAAATATTAACGTTCAATCATCACCTTAGCTAATGGAGTGACATTTTGGCTAAATTTATCGCCTACTCATCTTTTCAGTAAAATCCACTTTTATTTATTTAAGCATTACCCTATAGTTATAATTATTTACACCAATTCTCTTCGTTAAAACTACATCACATTAGGACTTATGGAATTCGGTATTGGTCAACTTTGTAGTCTAAATACAAAGTCCTTGGTTCAGTAATAACAAATATCATTAATTGAACTACTCTGCTCAAAGAATTTGACTTTGACTTGACTTCAGCTGACCGTGATACCAACCTACTACAACCGAGGAGACGAATCATCTCTTGAATAGTGTTTCACTTCCAATACTTCCACTCGACCTAACTGTAGTCATTCGATAAACTTTGTACCACGATTTAATTATAATCAAAGCAGAGCTTTCATATTAAAGACCAACGGCGTTATCAAATTAAGAGAAATGCGCAAACTAGTCACTTTATATGTCATGTTTCACCTTAGTTATATTAACCAACAGAAAACTATCGAATGAGTCATTTCTTAGTTATCCAATAACTATCATTACATAACCCGTTAGTACCCTTACAATACACTGTCCATCATTTGGAGAGTATTATGTACTCTAGTCTCAACGGATGCATCGATGTCCATGCTAAATACATCTTGACTAGGAATATTTAAAATGATGTGATTATTATATTGTGATATAATAATCGTGGTTACAACTATTTGTAACCGTTATCATAAACACATGGACTTCTGACATATATACTTAGATTAACTAATTAATTAATTATGACGTTTTATAATAAATATAGCAACAAGGAAACACATTTTATTTTGAACAAGATTGGTTATCGAGTTAGATTTATGTAATAAATTACATAATTACCCATTGGGCATACCCCAACTTTATCAGAACATGCATGCATGCACATGTGTGCATGTGAAAAAAAAAATGTATATGTGATATGCATATATACTATATAGTACAAACTATATAAAATAAAACATTATTTATGAAATAAATAAAATATTGATTTTATTTAAAATGAAAATTTAGAAACGTTCTAAATAAAATTAGATAGAGGCAAAATATAGATCCAAAAATGTTTTTTTTAAATTTACCTAATTACCCTTTGTTGGCTTGCTCAATTCCAAAAATAGTATTAAATCCCAATAGCCTTTGTGGTCTAAATTAGTCATGTTAGGGCTGACTTAGTAGGCTTACAACACAGTTAGCAAGGTGTCTAGAAAGATATTGTCAAAAGATTGGGTTTGGGTAATCAAGCTTCATGCAGTTTAAAGTGCACTTCTCTCCTCCCCTGGGAACTCTCTGCTGGCCGCAGATGAGCATGTCCTCAAAAAATCTCTTCAAAAAGCTCTATTAGAGGAAAATAAAATAAGGAAAAATCAAAGGACTTATGGACATTGCATGGTGACAAAGATACTTCCCATTTTTACAATTCATTGAAAGTTAAGCAATACCAAAGAAACATGTAATAGTCAAGAATTTTGACCCACTATTACGTCCACCGTATTGCGTGCCGATCAATCGAATGCCAAAAAGCCTGACTGTTAGGGGAAAGAAGAAGAAAGAAGGAAGAAGAAGGAAGAGAGAGAAGATAAGGAGAAAACAAAACAACACAGAATCTCACAGTGGAATGAACAATCTATAATATACAACAAATCTTTATACAAAAAGAAAAATGTAATATATATATATATATATATATATATATATATATACAGACATCAGTTGGTGTATACTAACCTATTTCAGCCTGGACAGTTATAGCAATCTGTCCTCACAAATGCTGATAATACAACAATGAATACAGCGAAAAAATAATCATATACGTGAATACGTCTTTGGGCCTCCAGCTTGTCTCCTAAAGCTCCAAAGCTCCAAACTAAATTTGTAATATGCTCGATCTTACCCAAGCATTATAATAAAAAAACATCTGAGTCAGTCTGCAAAATAAGCGTGAGAAAACACATCCAATTGGATTTTAAGCTATGGAAACCTTTGAATTCAAAAGTATCTCGTAAGGTCGCGCCGTATATAAACATGGATGGGTTTTTACCATATGATAACCAAAGAATTTCATATGAAAATCCATTTATATTATAATAATGTCCACGGGTCAAAATAAAATATGAATATAGCTGAAATGCTTGCATATCGATTTTCAACATAGTTGGGCACAACTAAGTCCGTGCGCCGCTTTTTGGAGAACTTATTCCATAAAATGACTAGGCTATTAGGGTAACGCCCATCACAGTGTATCTCTAGGTAAAATAACACCGAGGTTGAACCTATTGATCGTACTAGCATAGAACGAGCCTACCCTTTACAGGATAGTACCGAATACGATCACTCATCTGTAAATGGGACCTAAACCATACAAATGGGAGATAATATCGACTCTATATAAGGATGATCATACCATATTTGGGAGCGACCCACTTAGCCTTGCTGCTTCTCCCATGTTATAGTCATTCCTAGTCGATGAGGTTTGAGGCTATGCTTTACCTTTTATATAGCACTTCGCACTTGAAATGCTAGTACTGTCCTTCCGGACAAAAATGCAATGCCGAAATTTATCAATACAATTAGTTCTGGGACTGAACGAAACACTTGAGAGCTTCATCTTCAATTCCACCATCTTTAAGATGTCTTCACTTCAAAACGCTTGAGTTGGATCGAAGTGATTTTCGGATAACCTATCCTATCCCGATCTCTTCGAAACAACACTCGATAGTTTTTGGTAAGCACAACCCGGGTCTCAAGGAAATAAATAGTCAAAGATAAGATCAAAGATCACCTCCTAACCGTTAGCGGATGGATTTAATTATCGTTTTTCCTAGGAGAACGAAGCGAGATTTATACACACGATATAACATCATTGGAGAAGATTGTGCCACATAACTCACGTGTTTCGCCTGGATATTTCCAAAATTACGTCTCGGGTCCAAATTCGATAGTCGGTTATTTAACTATCGAATAAACAAACATTGAAATTAGGGATTTAAATTCCATACGAAAAACAACATTGGTTAAGCATATGAGTAACCACTAACATCCTTGATTAATCTTTTCATTAGTTAATATCACTTTGTAACAATTGTATCAAGATACTTTACAAAGATATACCCACAAATCCCTATATTTTCAGTACTTGAAAAAAATATTCATATACCTACCTCTTACAGAGAAAGATTTCCTTTTTACACAATTCTCAAATCATTTATAAATTCCATTATAAATTTCTAAAAGCCATTCAGAGATCATTTTATAACTTCCCGAAACCAATTCTAAAAGCATTTATAACTCCTTCATAAATCCAGAAACTATACAAAAAACTTCTTTTATAAATCTATAGACCCATTTCCAAGATTCTTTTATAAATATGTAAAATCATTTATAAAACTCTTTTTACTAATCTTCCCTCAAGTTTTCCAAACCATGTTTTAAGATTTCTCTTATAAAACCCGAACCTGTTTATAAAACTCTATTTATAAATCTCGAAAACATATATAAATAAATTCTAATCATTTACTTTAAAACACTATTATAACAATAATAATTAATGGTAACATTATAAATAATAATAATTCAAAATTAAAAATATTATTAATTAAACAATAATAACTAATCTTTATCATTACTATAAATAAAAATAATAATTAGCTTCCAAAATATTATTAAAAATCATCATTATTAATTTCATACCATATTAATTATTTGAATAAGTAATTTTTCAAAATAGTAAAATATTAATAAATATCTTTCAAACAACGTTAAATATAAACAAATAAATTAAAACAATATTAATTATAAATAAATAAAAATAGTATTGTTATAAATAATAACTTCAAACAATATTAATTATAAACAAATAACTTTAAAACAATATTAAATATAAATAAATGACTTTTAAAACAATGTTAAATGTAATAAATAACATAGAAAATGGTAGATAAATAGGTTGGAATAAATAGAAATTAAATCCTTTAAAACGAATATCTTTAAAACCCAATTTCGGAATAAAAATGATTTGCTGTCTCAAAATCAATCACAACCCCAAATGGCAATTTATAATACTTAAAAATACTCATTTAAGGCCAATAGTTACCAAACGTTCAACCAATATTGATATTGATTTTCTATCATTACAGGGTTTAAGTTTGAGCATATAATGATGTCATAAACCATAATGCCCATAATCAGGTTTCATAATCAGTAATCGTATAATAGGAATATAATTGAAATTTAAAATCAATAATGGTGAGGAATCCTGTTGGATCCCTCCAACATGTTCTCCTACATCACAACTCATATATATCAGCGCACACACAGATATACAAACACACATATATAACTCAACAATGGTGAGGAATATAGTTGGATCTCTCCGACCTGTCCCCCTGCAATTGATTTCTTATATTAATTGCTTTATAAAACGACAATTCATCAAAGCCAACAATCGATATATAAATATCCAAACATCTAATATATAAAAAATTATCGACTAATAATATTTTTAGTTAACCAAAAAGGTGAGATTAACTCACTAAAACTCTAGTTATTACTTCCGCATTCTGGTTCCAACTAGATTTAAACGATGTTCGAATTCAGCGTGAGATTCAACATTTTTCATCGTCGCCAATTCCATTCCATAATGTAGTATTCGTCGATATGAACCTAACGCGACTGAATGCGTTCAGTTTGGATCTAGTATCATCGAATTATTACCAAAATAATATTTAAGAATTAAAATAATATTTTTAATTCACTAATTACAAGGTCATTAACCTAATCATCCTTAGTGCTAACCAACCGCTTAATCATGACTAGCCCTCCCTCTCCATTCATTTGTTCTAGCTGACTTCTCCCTGCCCTCACTATCACCATCCATCACCAGCGATGGTCGTGCCTTGTCCATAGGTAGCCCGACACGAGACCTCGCCACCGTTGTTGGTGGTCCCTCCTCTTGACCACTTTAGCAGCCCGAGATAAAAGGCCCAAGACAATTTCTATTCAAACCTGAATTTCCAGCTCCTCCAACCACGAACGGCCACCGCCCCATCACTGTAGCACCGTCTCCTCCCCGGATCCAATGACCCTAACCTTGCCCCTTAACCTCGCCTGTAGCTCGCTGTCGAGCTCGAAGTCCATCTTGATGTTCATATACTAAATTCCATCACCATATCGTGAAATACGACAATCTGACCATACGCTAGGTCCATCTCCCTACCATGATCAACTTCCTAGTTGGGTCCATGGTCTATTGTTGCCTCTGGTGGTCCAAATCGTTGTGGGCCGTTGGATTGGCCATGATTTAAATTTGAATTTTCTTTTTTCTTTAAAAGCAGAGAGTGTTATTCTCTAATATAGGCGCGATTTTATAAGGAGACGCGGTATGGACTACAATATGGGAAGGATGGCTAACAGTATGGGGTAGGGTTGAGTGTGGTTATAATATATATATATATATATATATATATATATATATATATATATTTGTGTGTGTGTGTAATATTCCATTTTAATCGCTCAAAAATATCGAACTCCAAACGAGGCGTGTAGCTTGGCGTTCTATATATAATACCTGTATTCCAAACACAATGGAACTTGTCTCAAGGCCTAATTCAATCATATACAGAAGATATCTTTTCAAACCTACTTATATTATATATATTCTTGAAATTAGTTTACTAGCGTTTCAAACTCGCATGGCCAAACGATACGTCCAACTGCCACGAAATTCGACGGCACACAATAATTCATTATTATGGATCTAATGATACTGGTTTTGTCGAAATCCAAGAAAGTGCCCCGAAAGGCTATTTTTATACGTTAATTAAAACGAAGTATTATAAAACCAAATTAATCACTTTTAAATCTAAATTCAAAAGTTTACAATCTTCGTTCTTATCCAAACAGAATTTAAATCAGCTTCCGAAATCAATTTTATTTACATTAAATTCAGGATTTAATTATTTAAGAAATTTCCAATATTAAATTCAACAATTTTATTATCAAATAAATCGCTATATCTGAAATTTAAGTTGTTCAACTTATTAAATATTTAAAATCAATTAAATATTCCAAATTCAAACGGCTAAAATTCTAGGTCATTATGTTCTTTCCTCTTAAAAGAATTTCATCCTTGAAATTTGCAAGTAAGAAAATGTCCAAACCCATCAACTTTTCAAAACCAACTAATGAAATAGATTCCCCACTTCTTTTAAGTCTTTAACTTTCCAAAATTAATTTGTTGGAACTTTGTTATCGCATTTTTTAAATCTTTAGTTCATTCATAATTACAAACCAATACCATTCTATGTTATAGCATAAACATCCAAATTTTGTTATCAAATATTTACCAAAATTCTCAAAAGTTTTCTAACGCCATAAATTTACGGAAAATTTTGTCAACGTCTCCTTTGCGCGACTAGATCGGAACAACTACAAATCGCCGTCGCAGGCCCAAACCAACGTAAGAAAACAAATTCCAAGTGGCTCAATCATAAAAGCATCAAACCAAACAATAATATAAATATGTACCTATTTGTCGGGCAATCAAATTCTACTTGTGAAACCAAAGGCATCAAACTAACTTTTGCTTCTATATACCTGCATCTTATTTACCAATGATATCCAATCATAACATAATCATATTATTTTATATTTTCAATTATCAACATTTAATTTAATAAAATCCTCACGATATACAGATATTATCCATATGCAATATCAAATTTGATCGCTCGCTTGATCGCACAATTTCACTTTCGAACTAATATCGTTCACACTACCACTCTAGTACAGACTCAGATCCCATTCCTTAATTAGAAATTGTCATTCTCCTTGCATAGCCATATACTATGATAGAGAATCCCAGAATCAATCAAAGACCCAGATCCAGCGTTTTCCGTCAAGAATCGAGTGAAAAGTCCATGTTCGGACCAATGTAAATCATCTCGAAATTATGTACTTGAATCTGGATCTAACAGTTATGGGAATAAAATAATATACGTACAACTTGCTTATTTATTTCAATTGGTTTATCCTTATATCCCATTCTTTTTCTATTGAGATTCTTTTATTTTTATTCACTTATTCTTAATCATTGTTCACATCGCTTTATTCACGTTCACTTATTTCTTAGTATATTTTCTTCCAATACCAGCGTCGCTTAAGAACTATTCCATCAAATTTTACCTAAGTTTATTATAAACATTATATAGCACTTCTCATGTTTATTTTCACTTCACAACTTAAGCCCATACGAATTTTATCAACGACATTCCAAACCTATATTTAATCCACTAATTCATTTGATTTGATTCATTCCATATCAAATTCAATTTCATTTGACTCATTTCATTAATTCACTTCATTTACCTTTACTTGAGTCAAATTCCCATTCGAAATTCATTTTATTTAACTTAAGTTAAATTTAATTTTAATTTTTCTTTTCTCAACATTCATATTCAACAGCACTAAAATTTATTTTAACTTACTAATTCTCAAATTTTAACGTTATAAAACTTGTTTTCTTGTATTTACATAAACACTTAAACGGAAATTTTCAGAGTTTAGGCATCTTATTCTTATTTAATTTTATTGAAATAATTCTATTAATAATTCTTTATAATTAAAAATCATAAAATATTTTAAGATCAAAACTAGTTTTATCAAAAAAATCCAACGGCGGCAATTCCTCTCTTGGAAACCCGAAAATGAACGTCGACGATTTGTAGTCACCATCGAAATCATTTTCCAATGACTGAAGTGAATTCAGTGCTTTCTATCTCCTTTAAATCCTTTTAAAATATTTATAACAACAATATTTTCAAAATAATACAATTATTATTCCCCCAAAACCATTGAAAATAATTTTCAAAATCTTCGAGGTTAAGTTCCCAAATTTTCAGTTTTTTATATCCTTTTTTATTTACAATCGTATTTATACATTTTCCTTATATATAATTTCATTATGGTTATATAAAATGATTTCTTAATTATTTGTCTTTGTTTATATTATTATAACAATAACTTTTATTAGAACACAAACAACAAATGATAATAATCAAATATTTCCATTCTCTAACAACCAAACACACCCTATATTCTATAATAATTTCTGAAAATTTGTTCCTCTATATTTATAAAATATAATCACGGTAAAATTATTTCATTTACCAAATTCAAAAGTAATACAATGTCGAATTACTCTGCTAAAGTATTTAGAGATCTCAATCAATAACGTTAATCACTTGCATTGTCCAGAATCCATAAGCCACTCAATAAATCAATCAACACAATAAAACATTTTTATATCACTAACAAATATGCACTTATACACACATACAAACACACACACTCAAACTCATAATAAGGCATTCCATTACTATTTATCTTAATGAGTTACAATACCAAATCCAAGGTTCTCGCTTAACCTTGCGCTCTGGTACCAAACGTAACAGCCGGGATTTTCGATCCTTGAAAATCGACACTAATACATCTACTGTATTGCATACCGAGCAATTGAATGTTGGAAAACCCGATTGTTAGGGGAAAGGAGAAGAAAGAAGAGAGAGAAGATAAGAAGAAAACTAGACACTATAGAATCTCACAGCATAACGAAAAATCTATAATATATGGAAAATCTTTACACAAAAAGCAAAATGTAACATACACACACACACACACACACACACAAAGATCAATTAGTGTATACTAACCTATTTCAGCTTGTATAGCTATTATAACCTTTCATCACAATTGCTAATATATACAACAATGAATGCGGCGGAAAAATAACCATATACGTGGATACGTCTCTAGACCTCCGGCTAATCTTCGGAAGCTCCAAACTAAACATGCAATATGCTCGGTCTGACCCGAGCATTATAATAAAATAACACCCGAGTCAGTTTGGAAAACCAGTGTGAGAAAACATACCCAACTGGATTTTAAAGTTATTAAAACCTTTTAAATCAAAAGTATCTTGTAAGACCATGCCGCACATAAAAACAAACGAGTTTTTACCTTACGATAACCAAAACATTTCATATGAAAATCAATTAATATTATAATAATGTCTATGGGTCAAAGTAAAATATAAATGTAGTTGAAATGCTTGCATCTCACTTTTCATCATAGTTGGGCACAACTAACTCTGTACGACGCTTATTAGGGAATGGGTTCCATACAATGACTGGGCTACTGAGGTATCCGTCATGGTGTATCTCTAGATGAAATAACACTAAGGTCGAACCTATCGACCCTTGCCAACACAGAACTGGCCTTCCTTTTACTGGATAGTATCGAATATGATCACCCCTCCTTTAGTGGTCCCCACATCATACAAATGGGAGAAAATATTGACTCTATTTAGGGACGATCATACCCTACTTAGAAGCGACCCACTTAGACATGTTGCATATCCCATGTTTTAGTCATTCCCTATAGATGAGGTTTGAGGCTACGTTTCACCGTTTATATAACACTTCACACTTGAAATGCTAACATTGTTCATCTAGGCAGCAATGCAATGCTAGCATTCATCCATACAAGTTCGTTCAGAGACTAAATGAAACACTGGAGAGTTTCGTCTTTAATTCCATCATCTTAAAGACGTCTTCACTTCGAAAAGCTTGAGTTGGATCGAAGTGGTTTTTGGGTAACCTATATGACCCCAGTCTCTTTGAAACAACACTCGATAGTTTTCAGTAAAATCAATCCTAGTTCTCTAGGAAATGAATACTCAAAGATAAGATCGGAGATCACATCCTAACCATTAGTGGACGGATTCCCTTGTCCTTTGTCCTAAGAGAACGAAAAGCGATTTATACGCATAGTACAACATCATCGGAGATGAATGTGCTATATAAATCATGTGTTTCTCCTGAATATTTTCAAAGTTACGTTATGGGTCCAAATTCGATAGTCGATTATTTGACTTTCAAATAAAAAAATGTTCAAATCAAAGATTTAAATTCCATAGGGAAATAAACATTGGTTAAGCATATAAGTAACCACTAACCTCCTTGATTAATATTTTAATTAATTAATATCACTTTGTAACAATTATATCAACATACTTTTACAAAGATATACCCATAAATCCCTATATTTTCAACACTTGGAAAAATATCGATGGACTTATCTCAACAGTATAAGTATATTTATAAAACAGAGGAAGATTTCTTTTTTATACAATTCTCGAATCATTTATAAATTCCTTTATAAAATTCTAAAAGCCAATTAGAGACCATTTTATAACTTCCTGAGACCAATCTAAAAGCATTGATAGCCCTTTTATAAAATCCAAAAACTATTCATAAAACTTCTTTTATAAATTTATAGACCCACTTCCAAGATTCTTTTATAAATATGTGAAATCATTTATAAAATCTTTTTACCCTTTTACTAATCTTCCCTTAAGTTTACCAAACCATGTTATAAGATTTCTCTTATAAAACCTAAATCTATTTATAAATCTCGCAAATATTTATAAATAAATTCTAATCATTTACTTTAAAACACTATTATAACAATAATAATTAATGGTAAACGGTATAAATAATAATAATAATTAATAATTCAAAACATTATTAATTAAACAATAATAACTAATCTTTATCCTTACTATAAATAATAATAGTTAACTTCCAAAATATTATTAAAAATCATTATTACTAATTTCATACCATATTAATTACTTGAATAAGTAAATTTTTTAACATAATAAAATATTGATAAACATCTTTTAAACAACATTAAATATAAACAAATAACTTTAAAAATATTAATTATAAATAAATTTAAAACATCATTATTATAAATAATAACTTCAAACAATATTAATTATAAATAAATAACTTCAAAACAATATTAAATATAAATAAATGAATTTTAAAACAATGTTAAATATAATAAATAACTTAGAAAAAGATAGATAAATAGGTTGGAATAAATAGAAATTAAATCCATCAAATAAATATTTTTGAAACCTAATTTTGGAATAAATACCATTTCCTGTCTCAAAATCAATCCCAACCCTAACCCCAAATGGCAATTTGTAGTATTTAAAAATACACATTTAAGGCTAATAGTTACCAAACATTCAACCAATATTGATATTGATTTTCTATCACTACAGGGTTTAAGTTACCAAACCATAGTGTTCACAGTTAGGTTTCATATCCAGTAATCGTATAACAAGAATATTGTTGAAATTCAAAATCAACAATGGCGAGGAATCCTGTTGGATCCCTCCAGCCTGTTTCCCTTCATCACAACTCATATATATCAGCACGCACACACGCGCGTGCACGCGCACAGACACACACATATATATAATTCAACAGTGGTGAGAAATCAAGTTGTATCCTACAACCTATCCCATGCAATTAATTTCATATATTAATTGCTTTCTAAAATGACAATTCATGAATACCAACAATCAACATATAAATATCCAAACATCCAATAAATTTTTTTACCGACTATATAATATTTCTAGTTAACCAAAATGGTGAAATTAACTCACCAAAATTTCGGTTATCGCTTCCGCTTTCTGGTTTCAACTGGATTCAAACGATGTTCGAATTCAACGTGAAATTCAACAATCTTCGATCGCTAACAATTCCATTCTATAATGTAGTATTCGTCGATATGAACCTAACACGACCGACCATATTCAATTGGACCTATGCCATCGAGTTATTGACAAAATAAGATTTAAGAATTAAAATAATATTTTTAATTCACTAATTACAATGTCGTTAACCTAGTTATCCTTAGTGCTAACAAACTGCATAATCAAGATTATCCATCCCTCTCTGTTAATTTGTTCCAGCTTCCTTCCCCTCGCCCCCACTATCACCATCCATCCCCAGCGATGGTCGTGCCTCGTCCATAGGCAGCCCAACACGAGGCCTCGCCGCCACCGGTGGTCCATCCTCCTTACCATATCAACAGCATGAGATAAAAGCCACAAATAATTTCCGTTCAAACCCGAATTTCCAACGCCTACGACCACAAATGGCCACTGTCCCATCGTTATAGCACCGTCTCCTCTCCACAAATCCAACGAACCAAGCCTTGGCCATTAACCTCGCCCGTAGCTCGCTGTCGAGCTTAAAGTCAATCTCGATGTTCATCTAGTAAATTCTGCCACCATGTCATGAAGTACGACAATTTGGCCATACACTAAGTCCATCTCCATACCACGATCAACTTCCTAATTGGGTCCTTGGTCTATTGATGCCTTTGTGGTCCAAATCGTTGTAGGCCGTTGGATTGGCCATGATTTAAATTTGAAACTTTTTTAAACGGAGAACGTTAATTTTTGATATAGGCACGATTTTATAGGGGAGACGTCGTATGGTTTACAACGTGGGAAAGATGGCTGAACAGAATGGAGTATGAGTGGAGTATGGTTTAAATTATGTTTTAGTGGCCAATACTTATGTCGTATTTTTTTCTAGGACACGGGTTTAAAGAAATAAGTTTCCAAGACATTTTTTTCTCGTTCATTATTTTGGTATGTAAACTTCGCTCCTCTTCTTCTTTTGTTTTCTATTAACTTTTTTTAGGCGAAATCATCTTATCGATTATATTTTCTGTTTGGATTTGAAATCTTAAACTCAATCTCCATTTCAATTTCGATCTCGATTTCAATCTCGATCTCGATCTCGGTCATAATCTCAACATTATAATCTCGTGTACATTCAATTTAAGTTTCTGATTTTAAGTTCAATTTTAGATTTTTCTGAGGCATGTTTTATTTGCTTAGAATTAAAAATTTCTTTTCTTATTTGTTGGTTGTGTATTGAATAGTATGCTGACATATATATATATATATATTGGATCAGTGTCTGGATCCCTTTTTTGGGCGATCTATTGATTTGGCATTAGGAAGATGATAAGCATTGATGATCAAAGGTATGGAATGTTTTTATTGTATTTTTTGGTTATTTTTTGCTATTTTCGTATAGTGATAAATCATTTTATCTTTTTTCTGTTTTATTCTCAGCACTACAGTAATTGTTTTATTTGTTATTGATTTCAACAAAAACAATTTTAGTTTTAGGCTTTCTTTGGATTCTCCTATTCTACTGTTCAAAACAATATATGCAAAGTTTGGGACCAACTTACTCTTTTGTGCTTTGATATTTTTTATATATGAGATTCTAATACTAATTTCATTGAGACGGATAGCGATTTGCAAGCTATTTTATGCTTTTCATATTTTTAAAAGGAGGAATTTCTGGTTTTTTTTGTTAAATTGAAGAAATTGTATCGGATTAATGTTGGTTCTAGCAGTAAATCACTTGGTATTGAAGATTGTGTGAGTAGCGCATATGAGGGGTGGATAATTTGGAATTTTCTTCTGATAAAGAGATTGCTTTAAACGAGTTGATGAAAAAAGGTTCTATTAGAATTTTTTACTTGTGTTGGTCAAAAAGTTCAGTCTGCATCTAACTTTCGTAAAACTGTCATTGCATATTGTGCAAAAAATGTATTCAAACCTAAGTTCTTGAAGAATTGTAAAGAGAAAATTACTATGCAGTGTGCTGTAGAAGGTTGTAGTTTTAAAATTCGTGCTTCTTGCAAGTTTAAACAATTGGATCATTTTTTAGTTAGAAGGTTTGAATCTAATCATACCTATGATGGTGGTTTTCGATCGATTAGCAGTCCTTTAATTAAGAGTGATTTGCGAAGACCTTAATTTTTGATGAAATTCGCGATGAACCAATAAGAAAGACTAGTGATATTATTGCGAGTTTTAAAAGAAATTATGATATTAGTTTAAGTTATTACTATGCATATATGGTCAAGAAGATGGCTTTGAAGGAAATTTTTGGTAATGAAGAACATCTTATAATAATTTGGTTTGGTATTTGAAAGCAGTTGATAGAAGTAATCCTAATAGTCACTCATCTATGGTTGTTGATGAAAATACCAATCAGTATGAAAAGTCTATATATCTTATGAAGCATGTATATATGGATTCAATCATTGTCGGCCTACGATATTTCTTGATGCCACCTTTTTAAAAGGTAGGAATGGTTATTTAATGGTTGCTACTGCAAAAAATGGAAACCAAGGTATGAGTTGTTCTTTTAATATTTATAAGTTAATTTAAGTGATAATGATAATTATTTATTTTAATTATAGGTTGTTTAGTACTTTAATTTCTTTAACGTTTTTTCATAAAGTTTTGTTTGTTAAGTACATCATGTCATTGCTAGTTTCTATAGTAGTATTGTTAGTAATTACAAAGTGGTAGTTATTAAATTAATTATCTTTACTATGATTATTACATTATAATTTTATGTAATGATAAGTATTTATCTTTATGCATTAAATTAAATTTTACATTTATTAAATTTTCTATTTTTATTTATTTTTACTTAAATTCTGTATATTCACTATCATTTTACATTAATTTTGTATTTTTATTACAGTTTTATGTAATGATAAAAATATTTATCTTTATGTATTTTATATTTATTAATATATTTTTTAAAAGCTAAAAGTTTTTTCAAAATTTCACCAGATATGAATTCTGATACAATAAAAAATTGAGGGTGATTGTTTGTAAAGTCTATAGCAACCAACTTGGGAAAAAATGCAATCGCAGGGTCGTAAAAAAAGACAGTTCGATTTCATCTTATGTCGAAATTACTGAACTAATAACAACAAACTATAAGCACGTACATTCATCAACTTCACAAAATAATAAATAATTCATGTTTGTTTCGTTCAAGAAGATATGGAAAAATAATGAATAAAATTGAAATGTGATGAGAATCAGAACATGTCCTATCTCATTTTTGTATGCCTTTTTGTGTGTTGTCGGTTGCATTATTGTATGATTTACATTGCAGTTTAAAATTCAAATCATGGAAGAATTGTATACTTACACAGCTAATGTTTATCGTATGAGTACATTACATGCACCTTATCTTGCATGGTTGTTTACTTTATGCATTAAAAATAATCAACATGCATCATTGGACACATGCATTTCATACACACATACACGTGTGCATGTGGACACCATTTCATACACACACACGTGTGTATGTGGACACCCATTTCACTTGAGAAAGACCTGAGTAAAGTAATGATATGATTCATTTTATTTACGTTTTTGTATATTATATATATATATATATATATATATATATATATCTGTGTGTGTGTGTTATATGTAAGTTACAGTTTTGAACATTGAAGTCGATAATAACTGAAAGAATTTTAAATTTTTCACTATAATTATTGGTATAAATAGGAAAAATTCCTTTATAATTTACTTTATTACATACATAAATTCATTTTTTTCTATTAGCTAACAATGTTTTTTTTTTAGGTTTTTTTCCATTGGCTATGGCTATTATTGCAAAGGAAAACGAGGAAAATTGGTCTTGGTTTTTGGATAATTTGAAATGTTCGATTGGAGTTGATCGACCTTTGGTTTTTGTATCAGATTGACATTGGGTTATGCTTTTAAGCATTCCTAAAAAATTTCCAATGGCTTTCCATTCATATTGTCTATATCATACGCAAAATAATGTTGCTATTGTTGTAAAGGGTGGAAAGGGGCCTTGGGTAGCACATTTATTGGAATATTATGCCATAGCTTGTGCTCCTTAAGAATTTCAAAGAGCTGTGACAAAATATAGTGAAATTGGAGGTGGAAAAGTTATTGAATTCTTAAAAGATAAGCCATTTGATTATTGGAATGATTTATTTTTTTCCCGACAATCGCTATTGTGAGAATAAATCAAATGTCTAGAGAGTTTTAACACCTGGATTGTGAAAGAAAGGCATCTTCTATTACATGTTGTCTTGATGGAATATGAATTAAGCTTATGACTCAAATGTCGAAGCATAGAGAAGAGGCATCTAGTTGGACTATCATACTTTATCCTAAAATAGAGAGTCGTTTACTGATACTAAAAGAAGAAGGATTTGGATGGAACAGTTCTTGTTCTTCTGCTTTTGTTTTTGAAGTACATTCCTCTATTTCTCAAAAAATTGATCTTAAAAATTGGACGTGCACTTGTAACCAAAGGAGAGTTACTGGTTTTCCTTATGCATATGCATTGAAGTGCATTACCATGTCCAAACTTAATGTCTACAATTTTATTGAATATTATTTCACAACTAAGGGTTATCGTGCTTCTTACTCGCATGTTATCAATCCTATTCCTACTTTTGATAAAAATGGTATTGTTTCCGATGGATTTTCTACTATTCATCCTCCTAAGGCTATTCGTGAAGCTGGTAGACCTAGAGTTAACAGACTTGGTGGGTTGGATGTTTTCCATGGGAAGCAAAATAAGAGTGGAAAGCATAAGAAGTTAGGTCATAATCGTAGAAGTTGTCCATTGAGTGCTTGAATGTTTTTATAGTTGTTATGTCATTTTTTCTTGTTCGTTTTGAAGATAATTATGTTTTAGCTTTCCATGTTGTATTGAGATATTCTTGGATCCTAAAATTAAAGAGCTAGTGTATAGTATTATATTTTTGTTTTTATGTTATTCTTTTACTATTAATTTTAGGTTATTCCTCTGTTGTTACTAAGTTCATTTTATGTTTAATTCAATATCAACTACTATTGTCGTAGTATAAATTAGTATGATTATCATAATATTATAATAATGTACTGTTTGACTGTTGGTATGGGAATATATGACATTATGTTGATGAAATTGTTATTCTTTCTGTAAATTAACTGTTGTTTCGTCTGAAAATTTAAATTTTATTTTATGATGTACTTTTTATTATTGTTCATGGCCATACTCAAGAACAGTATCTAGTTGTCAGATGTCTTTTATAACTTTTTGCTTATCATTTGTTGTTTCAGACTAGATGGTGTATACAATATTAGATAGTTATTTTAATATTTTATTGAATTTAATTTTTTTTATGGCGGTTTTTGCTAAATTTTAATGATTTTGTAAAATCTTAAACTGTTTTATTATTTTTATCATTTTACCTATTAATTGTTATTATATCAAATGATCCTGAAAATTTCAGCAATGAGAACTTGCATTTTCTTATGGCCATGGTCATTGTGTCGAACATGCAGTTGCCCATGCAAGGCAAACTGTACCGAGTCCAACAAAGTGCAAGGTAACTTGCATGGATTCAGACTCGGTGCAGGGCAGTTTGCAATGATTCTAACTCAGTGCATTCTTGCACTTGGCTTTGACAGTTCAAGGAACACCGATTAAAATTCAGTGGAAGGCAAACTGCACTGAGTCTTTAACTCAGCGCAATTTTCATCGAGTCAACTTTGAATCAATACAAACTTGCAATGAATTCAACTCAGCGCTTGCAGAACTCATTTAAATACTTTAACATGATTTTGGAGTGTGGACAAACCTCTTCTATTGAATTAAAATGGTCTACGAGAAAAGTATGCCTATTTCTGTAACATAGACAAAACTGTCGACAAATAGGTTTGATTTTGTGTGCTTATCGCTACAATTCATTTTCCAACATTGTTAGATTGGACACATCGTAGGTATACAACAATTCTCAGCAATAATTCCTCCCATTAACAATTATCGGCAACATCGTGTAGTCAAATTTCATTTTAAAATTTATTTACGCAAGCATGCAGTTGTTATTCAAAAGCACCAATGCAAAAGTCCAATCATGCTAAAGTAGTAGTTTTTTAATATATAAAGACATAAGACCAAAAAGTTGATGGTCTTTTGTTATATAAATTTTTTATAATGATTATCTACTATCAAATGTATATATTTTTTATAAGCTTATAAATTATATAACCAAATGTTAATTTTCAGCAAGATCTGTCAAAACAACATTTGCAATAACAAAGTCGATAACTATACATGACCAAACATCTTAACGATAACAAATTATAGAACAAATATGAGTACAGTAAGATCTAGATCATACTAAAGAACAAATTATAGAACAAATATATGAAGATAATATAAATCATATTAAATAACAAATTACAGAACAAACATATGAAAGATAATATGAGTACAGCGGGATATAATTCATATTCAAGCCAAGTATTCATCAACATAACAAATTACATAACTTGTTTGTGACAAACTTCAAAATAATAACAAAGCTTACATGTGAAAGGAACCAACTAAATAAACTGTTTTCTGTAAATGAAATAAATTTCAACATACAATGCAATTTTGTTCTTTTTCTCTAGAAAATAGAAGTCAAAACAAACTAAACATATAATATTTTCTTTAAATGAAGTCAAAAAACTAGTTTAATATTCATTTTTCTTCAATTATTTTGTTTAACATGCTTGTTTTCTTCTCGTGGCTTAGTTTGAAGCTCATAACTTTCCCATGGTCCAACAATATGGCTCGTCTGTCATAATATCACTTATCATATTTGCTTTAACGAACCAATATCTTCTTCCGAAACCTTTTCTACCAATGGTAAACCTACTGCTTTCTTCCTCATGTTTATCATGACAAACATTCCCCAATCATACCTGTTGTAAAACATTTAATTAGAAAACTTTATTTGATTTAATATTATAACATACATTATGTTTAGTTAAAGCTTGATATTATAGCAGAATAACATATTTGTTGATTGACCAAAAACCATCATAAATATGTCATAGTGACTTGTTAACATGCAAAATTTCTATAACAATCAATTATAAAGTAAACAATAATATTAGAGTTTATATCAAAAATTATTTTTAAATACATCAACACTAGGGGTGCACACAACCCATACTCAACCCGACCCAACCCATATAAACTTGACCCAACCTACCTAGTTTGGGTCGGATATGGGTTACAATCTGTAACACATACTATATATGGGCTGGGTATGATAGTTTATTCAACCTAACCTTATTTTAACTCAACCCAACCCTACATAAAAAAATCATTCAATATCAAGCCATGTAAAATTGGAACTATCAACATCTAAAATAAAGTATATGTATTCTAGAATAAATATACATAAAAATCATATTTAGTGTCAATCCAAGTAAATTTAGAATGACCAAAACACATATAATCGACTAAGAGATTTTGAGAAGCATTTTAATATATGGAATTAAAATTTTACTCTAATATGTAGTGAATCAATTCCATGCGATGTATTTTATAATGAAATTATAACAAAATAGTTGTATGGATATTTATTGCATTATGCTAGCTAAAATCCGTTACTCTGAGCTGAACATTTTAATTTTTCCTTTAAGTTCTCATTTCCTTATTAGGCTTATGTAACCAACCCAACCCTACTAAATCCGACCCAACCCATACTTCGACGCAACTCATATCCAACCTCATATGGGTTGAGTATGGGTTGAACTATCTTTAACTCATACCTATAAGGGTTGGGCGAAGTATTTGGTCCATCCCGACCCAACCCATACTTTGTGAATCCCTAATTAACACTTGTAAACATATATCAAATTTTTGTTGACGCGGTACTATCAAGAATGTCGCTATTGACGTTGTACATATGCACCGATAAGTTAGTAAAATATAAGACTATGACTGGTGGTATAACACAGATATATAGCTATCTATTGAGCATTAAATAATCTATACAGTAAATAATCTATATACTGGTGGTATAACACAAAGATATAGCTACCTATTGAGCCGTAAATAATATATACAGTAAATAATATATATACTGGTGGTATAACACAAAGATATAAGACAAGGACGGGTAGCATAACATTAACATCATTATCTAAAATTACTTTTATTTCTATCTACTACTGAAGATATTTATTCACTTTGTATAAATCATTGTATCATCAATTAATTTATCCAATCATTTTTATACACTGGAAAAAAATGTTTGTTTCTTATATCCGTGTATTGGTTTTTGATTCATAATAGAAATAGAGGGTACGATGACAATGACAGTAAAAAAATATGTTTATCATTTTATTTGATCGTAATATAAAATTATAAATATTTCTAATTTTATAATATACCAAAAAATGATTATTTCTCAATAAGCTTGCAAAGAAAAACTAAGTCAAGAAGGCTGCTTTAATGCTTATATAAATGGTGAATGTTTAAATTTTCTATATTTAAAATGATAAATGCTTTTATCATTTTATGAAAATTGACAAATCCTTTTATCAATTTCTGAAAACGATTAATTGTTGTTATCTTTCTGTCAAAAAAAAATATTGTTGTAATATGTAAACAATGCTTTAATGCTTATATAATGATAAAAGTTTAAATTTTCCATATTTAAAATGATAAATGCTTTTATCATTTTATGAAAATTGATAGATTCTTTTATCAATTTTTGAAAATGATAAATGATGTTATCTTTTTATCAAAAATGAATATTGTTGTAATGTATTTTATATAAAATGATGAATGTTTGAATTTTCTATATTTAAAATGATAAATGCTTTTATCGTTTTATGAAAATTGATAAATTCTTTTATCAATTTATGACAAATGATAAATGATGTTATCTTTTTATCAAAAATTAATATTGTTGTAATATGTTAACGATGCTTTAATACTTATATAAAATAATGAATTTGAATTTTCTATATTTAAAATGATAAATGCTTTTATTATTTTACGAAAATTGATAAATTCTTTTATCAATTTCTGAAAACGATAAATGGTGTTATCTTTTTATCAAAAATGAATATTGTTGTAATAACATATTTCTATAATGCTTATATATATGATGAATGTTTAAATTTTCTATATTTAAAATGATAAATGCTTTTATCATTTTATGAAAAATGATAAATTCTTTTATCAATTTCTAAAAACGATAAATGGTGTTATCTTTTTATCAAAAATGAATATTGTTGTAATATTTAAAAATGCTTTAATGCTTATATAAAATGATGAACGTTTAAATTTTCTATATTTAAAATGATAATTGATTTTATCATTTTATGAAAATAGATAAATTCTTTTATCAATTTCTGGAAACAATAAATAGTGTTATCTTTTTATCACAAATGAATATTGTTGTAATATGTTAATAACCTAACTATTTCATCATCAAACTTCAGACATTACGCAAATCATAAGGATCAACATTTCATTATCTACTTAATGTCAAAATGAATTCATATTATAACGGTACACCAAGTTTCATCAAAACAATCAAATAAATATGCTACATTATAATTTCGCACTGAACGTCAGCAATGCTAGGGGCGATAGCTTAGAACAAGATTTCAAATTCAATCATTAAATTTTGAGCACACCAAAAGGAGCAAATTTTCAACATCAAATAACTGCCTAACTAAAACAAATAGCTTCATAAATGTACGCTGGCTTTCTCTATAAAAATCACATATGTTAGCTATGTTTTAATTCTGCACTAAAGGTCTAGAACGGTAGCCGCTGTAGTAGAAGAATTGCATATGGTTCTAACATGAATGACAAAAATTAATTAATATAAAGGATTCCCAATAGTAGAAGAATTACATACAAAAGAATGTCAGTTGGTTACAAAAAATATATGGTAAGGGGGAACTTATCGTGTTTAACAAGGAAAAGATTTAGTGCCACATTACCACACTTGGTCGGCAGCACATATCACTGTCGAGTTTTGGTCCATAAACAAAGGCATGAAAAACCGCTGACTATGGTCCGAAAAAATCATTTATACCGAACAGCAGACGAGAAATAGCAATGGTAGATTGGATATGAAATATTTTTATCATTTTATTTGCTGGTAATATAAAATTATAAACATTTTTAATTTATATAATATACCAAAAAATGATTATTTTTCAAGAAACTTGCAAAGAAAAATTAAGTCAAGAAGGCTGCTTTAGTGGTTATATAAAATGATGAATGTTTAAATTTTATATATTTAACGATAAATGCTTTTATCATTTTATGAACATTGATAAATTCTTTTCTCTTTTTTGAAAATGATAAATGTTGTTATCTTTTTATCAAAAATAAATATTGTTGTAATATGTTAACAACCTAACAATTTCATGCTAGGGTCCATGATCATATTAGCTATCTTAGGATCTGTTAGAATAACTTAAAAAGTACTGCGTTTTCTTTTCATATATAAAATTATAAAAACTCAATTTTGATGTTAAAGCAATAAATGGCTTTCTTTGACTTCATACTTAAGAAACAATAAAATTCAACTAAAACTTTTAACGGACATTTACCATAAGCATTAACAATATTTAAATAAGTAGTCCAGTATACTATTTGGTAGATGATTTGAAAAGTAGTTATTCTGTTATTATGAGGGCATAATTTAGGGGGCATGAACATATTATTTAAAAATAACCCATTTTCTTGTTGAGTACAAATTCCCAATGTAAGCGTACTTAAATTTTCCAACTTTGTTTTGCTTTGTTGGCCTTTGAGCTTGTTGACAATTGTTTTTCGTGTAGAACAATAGGATTAAAAAACATAAAAATAAATATAAAATAATTAGGATTTTATGCAAATTTTGACGAAATACAATACTTCTTGCTACTGCCAAGGCAGCCTTCCTATGCCTGTTGCTGAAATTTCTATTTCTTGTTGTACTGTACAGAGAGTCATAAAGATTCCACCATGACGTTTCTATATCAAGTTTCAAAAGTGTCCAATGTGCTTCATCATGTATTGGAAAAAGTATAGTATAGCATAAATGATTTGACAGGGCCTTTCTAATTACTGGAATACATATTTGTTTTTTCACATTTTCTATGTTATCTGATGCACTTATCTGTTAAGAGAAATAAATACTGTAAATTATATTTTATCAATGATGGATAGCATGTATTTATATAAAATTGATCTTAATGTCATTGTGGTGTTTATGTATGTTATGCTTGAACTGCTATCATACATCTTTGCTCGCCTAAACCAATACCAATCCATAATCGGTACAAAAAATCAGTTATATAAGTTATCATTAAAAATAATTTAATAAGAATATAAGCTTTTTATTTTATATTTGGACTAACCTGACCACTTATAAATCCACCAAAAAGCATTTCTTCTTCCAAAATTTTGTAGATGACAATCATATTTTCATCATCTAAATTATAAGCTTCTTCGCTGAAAATTTCAATAACACTATTTATTTCAATTATTTTATAAAAATATATAAATAGTAAAAGAAATATTTATAATTTCACTTACTCAATGTCTCCAACCACTTTGAAGAAATTTGTTATTATCTTCGCTTTGTTGTCTGGCAAATACTTCAAAAGTGGACAGTTTTTCTACATTTCTACTCTTCTTTAGCTGCTTTTCCTTCTTTTATGTGTTGTAGTTTTTCATATCTATTACTTTATTCTTTTCTTCATAAACATAATTTTGATCTTTCTTTGGCACCTTTACTTTCTGTTTTATTCTTTTCTGCATTGAATTTGGTTCTATTTGTGCTCTCTTTCCGTTCTTTCCTTTTGCTTCAACTTTTGCTTCAGTTTTGTTTATTTCTGTTTCCATTACTTTTTCACTCGCTTTTTCATCTTCTTTCACTTCATGGTTATCTTCATTATATTCTCTGCCATGATTTTCATCTTGCACCTTTTCCTTTTTGGTGTTTTTAAATCTTCAAATATCATGAAAGATGGAAACTCTGATGAATTGTTTGTGTACGCGACAAAATGTGTTTTTTCTACTTTCAGTTGTTTCTTCTTCACCTTCGTCCCTCACAGTACATTGCTCCTCCAACTTCTCTTTCAATTTAGCTTCAAGTTTTTGTCTTCAAGTTTTCTCATCTTCCAATTCCTTTTCTTTTAGCAGAAGTCTTTTTCCAACTCCATAATTTTTTGTTTTAGACTTTTAATCTCCTTTTCTTTCGCGTCATTTTGTATTAATAAAATTTCTTCTTGTTTTTGCTTTTCTTTTTGCTTTTCTTTTTTCTTTTTCCGTTCTTTCTCTCTTTTGAGTTGCTCTCCTCTTTTTCTTGTTCTTCAACAAGTTCTGTCACTTCAATTAGCAATATTTTCTCATTTTCTATTATTTCTTTTGAACCTTTTCACAACCTATCACTATATAAATAAATATGTACTATTAGAATTGAAAAAGATAAAATGAATTATCTTTATTAATATTATCTCACTTGTTTGACTAAAATAAAATTATTATTATACCTTTTCTTTCTCAACCATATCAAGCGAAACTTTTATCAGCTTTGGCTAATTCCACTTTATCATCCTTGGATTTGCCATTTGAAAACCTTTTTTTACTTCTACGATTTGTGTCCTTTCACAAATCCAATACTGTAAAATGAAAATAACATTGTTAATTTTTGGTAAAATTATTTTTTTTGGTACATAATTATCTTATAATAAGAATTAGCACATACTAGTAAAATCATAGAACAACCTGGCATGCTCCTAGGATCTTCAGCAAACTTCTCAACATTTTTTGAAACATAATTGTAAATCGCTTTTGGTCAATAAATAGAATTCAGATTTTTCAAATTTAATAGCTTTGGAATTAACCCGATTGTTTGGAAATAAAAAAATTACAATCATCAACAATATTATCAATTTTACCAAGTCCTGACCTCCATTTCCCCTATCAATCATAATCTTTAATCTTTTCCCCACTGATTTTTTGTTAATTCTTTCTCCACCTTCAAATTTTCTATCTAAGAAATCAAAATATTCTTCAAGCAAGTTATCTCTACTTGTTATTCCAAAAGGGAATAAATCTTTACCTACTAACGACATTCCCAATATCAAGCTTACATCTTCTTCACTCAGTTTCAAAAATGAATCTCCTACCCTAAAAGCTTTCTCGATTTTATTATAAGATGTTATAACTTCATCCAAACTTTTTGCGCTTTTTCTAAATCTTTTTTCTATTTTGATTTTTATTAAGACTTAAAAAAATATGAATGGAGTTTTGCTGATATACGAAATAACATCAGCTGATAATAAATTCTTTTCTTTGTTCTACTCATCACTTTGAAAAGTGCATCTAAATTGCACCTGTACGCTCCACTGTAATGCTTTATTTTTTTGTGTTGAACTTCATACTTTTCAATATCTTCATCACTTTCAGTGTCTTTACTTCCATTTGTCAGATATATGTTGAGCCTGTAGTTGAAAATCAACGACTTTTTGTTCTGCTTTAGTGACTTCTGAACTTGAGATCCGTTTTGTTTATTATTATAGTAAAATCGACACATTAGTATGTAAAAATTAAATGATGGTAAATTTTTAATAGTGGCATAAGCTATACAAATGCGGTAATATTTCGCATAAAAGATAAACAGAATCATCATTTCATATACAATGATAAGCAAAAAAAAAAGATATTTTATTGCATTGCAATTTTGGAATGTTATGCAACAAAATATTTTCTTCTTTACTAATTTTCTATATAAATCTGTTTATGCATCTTTCTTTGATTATATATCCGGTATCGGAGCTAGTTGAAATGATGCTGGTTAAGGATGAGTTCCATACCGTATTCAGTTGGCATTTTCATTAGAATGATCAAATTTATTTGTTAAGCGGTGGAAATCAGTAAGAATCGAAAAAAAGATAGCATGAAAATGTGTAAATTTATGTTGAGATCAATTCAGAGGTCTATAAGAAAACTGCACATGTTGTTACATCAAAAGAAGCATACAAGACTGTCTTATTAATACATAGAACAGGAAAAGGCGATGAAAATGAGGTTGGAAGCCTTAAAACAAGGGCTCGAGCAACTTAAAAGGGAAAAGGGAAAAAAGGAGAAAAAAAAACAGTTGTGAAGTATTCCGGAAGAATCTTTCGTTTGTTAATCAAATAGAGTAAGTGGAGAAACAATTATAGAAGTTCAAAGCAACTAAAAATTATTGTTTGATGTTATATTTTTTAGAAGAGATTCTTTATTGATGATGTATGAGAACCAATAAAAGGTGAGATTCGCCTTGGTAAGTAAAAAGAACACGACATCCAATATATATATACAATATCCAATACAAGGTAATTAAACACAATACAAACCAGACCAAATAAAACTGAAAATACAAAAACCTATTAACAAAACAAAACCAGGCCCAAAGATATTTGCCAAGCAATGCACCTCCACTTCTGATATCAACCCGATCCAGCCCAGTACTAAAAGCATGCAAAAAACCCTTATACCCCATACCACTTCATAACACGCAGCCATCAACCAGTATCTTCCAAATCAATCCCCCATCGGTGTAAAATCTCTCTCTCCCTCTCTGTTGAG
This sequence comes from Allium cepa, assembly GCA_030765085.1. Taxonomy (NCBI): domain Eukaryota; kingdom Viridiplantae; phylum Streptophyta; class Magnoliopsida; order Asparagales; family Amaryllidaceae; genus Allium; species Allium cepa. Next base: position 343,222,026 of record CM060931.1, read on the forward strand.
CTTGCTTGTCGATGACGGACTCGTCGAGATAGCTGTAGGCGAGCATCTGTTTCCAATAACTTCATCCTTACATCCTTCGAACTAGACTTATTTTCAAAGCGTCGTCATACGCGTTCAAGCCAAATATGATGTGCCAGTGTAGACGCCGCCACAAAACCCAAATCTCTGAGTGCTGATGGTGCTTTGAGCCTCAACTTAGAGAGGTCTCACAACGAATTGATAGTAGCCGATTGTATTGCGAGTTTGAGTAGCAGAGCGTACCATAGAAAAGTGCTATATTCACAACTCGAGAATAAGTGGTGGTGGTTTTCATTTTGTCCATTGCATTGCATGCATCTTAATTCGGTAGTAATACCTCAATTTTATAATCGATCCGCTATAGGTAAACGCTGTCAATAAGCCATGTATGCAGTGAAAGAAATTTTTTGGCTGTTTTGTTGTGCCATATCAGTTTGAAATTATCATCACTGTCAGTTGCAAGTCGAATGCCATTCCAGACTGTAGAGAACACGTATTCTCTTTTATCATAAATTTTCCAATAGTCAATTGGATTGTCAGAAAGAATTTTCACCTGCTCAGTTTGAGTTGCAACTTCCTGATAATAGGTGAGGCTGAACTTGTCCATCTCATGTAATATGACTAACTATTGGCTGTGTTACTTAAATGAATATTGTTCCAACTAATTAGTTCGACCAGGGATTTATGGTTTATCCAAGGGTCAAACCATAAATCTGTGTTTTCCCCATTGATAATAACTCGAGTCATGATTGATGCAACTGTGTCACATTGCCTTAGAATCGATTTCAGTGTACTAGAATAGTTATTATCAATGGGTAGAACCTAGAAATTTTCCTTGGACATATACTTAATCCTCATTCATCTGGACCATAAGCAGTCTTTTGTTAATAAATTCCACAATAATTGAATTCCAGCAGTTTTGTTCAGATCTGTGAATTTACGCAGTCCAACCCTTCCTACGATCTTAGGCTTACATAATGTCTCCCATGAAACTTTGTGAAGCTTTTCCCTTTCCAGAATTTTTTTGCACATAACTTATCGATTTTGTTCAACGCTGATTGGGGCAGGTTATATATTAATAACCATTACATAACAATGGGGATTATTGTACTGTGAATAAGCTCTGCTCTGCCAGCTGTAGTTAGTAAATTGCAATCCCATCGTTCTAACTTGCTACTGATTTTATGAAGCAGGGGAAAACTGTGTGTAGCATGAATATAGTCCACTGATAAAGGAATGCCAAGATACTTTACAGGTAAATCTTGCTGTGATATGTATAAAATGCTTGAAATTTCTAACTTGTAAATTTCCCGGATGCCTAAAAATATCTAAGATTTAGTTTAATTTATTTTTAATCCAACATTCTCCTTCATTGTAGAAAAAACATGGTTCATATAAGTAGCATTGTCTGTAGTAGCAGATAGAAAAACCATAACGTCATCGGCATGTAGGAGATGAGTGATTGCAGGCTGAACAGTAGACATAGGCTGTAAATGTCCGTCAACTATCCCCTCTTCCATTAATAACGTAAATAATTCCATTGCTATGCAAAATAAATAGGGGGACAGTGGGTCTTCCTGCTGGAGCCCTCTGTTTGAATGAATAAAACCTTGTGGTCTCCCATCAATCATAATGGAAAGAGTAGACATAGAAATGCATTCGTGAATAAGCTTTACTATAGGTGTAGGGAAGCCTATAGATGAGAGCATATGAATTACAAACTCCTGATTAACCATGTCATGTGCTTTTTGAAGATCGATTTTAATGCACATACCTCATTTAGAAAAGTCCAGGATAGGTTCATGAGCTAGCAAAATGTTTTCACAAATGTTTCTCCCCGGTATAAACGATGATTGATTTTTTGCAATTAAAAGAAGAAGAAACGGTTACAGAGAATCTTTGATACTATTTTGTATAAGACATTAGCACATGCAATAGGTCGATAATCTGAGATTGTTTGAGGCTTATCTTTCTTAGGGATTAAAGTAATAAAATTATGATTCACTCCCATTGGCAATTTCGTTGTATGAAAAATTTCTGATACGGTGTTGAATATGCTTTTTTGTAGGTCTATCCAGTGCAGTTTGTAAAATTTGAAAGAGTAACCATTGGGGTCGGGGCTTTTAGCATCATCAATTGAAAATAGAGCCTTTTTTATTTCATCTACCATGACTGGAGAAGTTAAGTATACTCTCGCCATTTCATTTATTTGCATTCTATTGGTTATGGGGGGAAAAAATTCATAGAATCTCCATTGAATAGCGTTTGATAATATTTCAAGGCTTCATTATTTATGCTGTTACAGTCATGTATAGTGTCCTTGCGCATCCATTAGAGATTGAATTTTATTCCTATGTCGTCGCGTTGACATTTTGGCATAGAAATATTTAGTATTACTATCACCCTTTTAAAGCCACAGCACTTTGCTTTGTTGCCGAAGAAATTCATGTTGCTTCATTAGTTGATCGTTTAGCTTCTGACCAATATGGTACATATTATCGTATATAATGCAATTTTTCGGGTATTGATCCGTGAGATAAAACATTGTTTCAAATTCAGATTGTAGATTAACTATGATGTTATCCTTCGCTCTTAACTTATGCCATGCTTTTAGTTCATTTTTAATGGCCTTCAGTTTGAAAATCAGTCTGTAATTGTGAGAACCCCATTATCAGCTGACAGCACATTTGTAATGCACCGACCATATCCTTCCCTATAACACCAGTTATTAATATATCGGAAGGGGGCTCTTTTTTGGTACCAATGTTGAGGGCTGAAAAGTACTAAGAGGTATGGTCGTAGTAGATGAGCGTAGGGCAATAATGTCGAATTGTGGAAACATAGACATAAATTTATAATTAACGAGAACTTTGTCTATGTTTATTGGAATTCCTCTACGCCGCCATGTGAATTTACATCCGTGTAAAATAAAATTCAACGAAACCACAGTTATATAAGCAGTTTTTAAAGGTATTTAAATAGGAGAAAGGGATTGGCAACCCCCTCCCCTTTTTGTCCTTCGGATTAAGAGCATTATTAAAGTTCCCATAACTAGCCAAGAAGATCCTATATTAGAAGCATCGAGGCAAAGCAAATTCCATAACTTATGGTATTCGGAAAATGAGTTACTAGCATTTACACATGTGCAATAGTATTGCAGGCCTCCTTTATTTGATAACAGTAGGGTGATATGTTGCTGTGATTTGTTGAATATAATATGTTCCTAAACAGTTGTATCCAGTATAATCACAACTCACCTTTGTTGCCTTCATCGTTATTATGTACTATGTTCCATTTGGATAGTTTCAAGTGCAGTTTGTCTATGTTTAGGGTAGTTAACTTGGTCTCAACTAAGCTTATCATGGTAAGCTTGTGAGATTTTAGAAGTGTGAATACTTGGCTGACTATATCATCGGTATTCATACCTTTAATGTTCCATGTCATTATGTTCATTTACCCTTCATAGTGCTCCTTGTAGTTTTTAGGAGGTGCTTTGCTAGTCGTTTTGGGATTTGCGAGTGTCACATGCTTTTTAATATATGTAGGATTCTTCGATACCATGGGGGAGACATTAGTAATAGTGTTGGTTGGGCTACTTATTTCTTGGATTTGGTTAGCAATACTCTGTATAAAATTTTCTGTATCTATGTGACTGCTGTTGTCTTTATTTTCCGGAGGTACTTTGGAGAGCATATGCTCAGTTGTGATAGAAGTGATCGTGGAAACTTGGTTCAGTGTAGATGCTGGACTTGTCGGATTTGGAGTCATGTCTGATGGCATGTCAATAGAGGGTTTCAGGAATGTCGATGACGGATGAAAAACATTATGGAGAGGGATGTTTAAATTGGCCAATTGGTGGTCTGTGCTTGTGGTTATTACATCAGTAGTTTGTAAATTTGTTGATGTAGTAGCTGTATCGATATTTACTTCTATTTGCAACGTCAAACTGCTACTTGTTAAATTTTTTCTTCTGATTGAACTGCCGCATTGATTTTTGTTGTATGATGTATTGGTCTCCATTCTTTTGTAATAACTTTGCTGCAATTTGAATCCGTATGGCCGAAAACATGACAGACTGAACAAGGTGAATTTTTTTGCTCATATTTAACCTGGATTACGTCCATATCACCATTATACATATCCATTTGCACTGTCTGTGGATAAGTAAATTGTACATCAACTTCAATTAAAACATGCACATAGTTAAGTCTATTTTCCATTGCCGTTGTGGAATCCATCGAATTGGTCGGCCAAGAATGCTAGCAATTCTACTAATACCTTCATTATTCCAATAATCAAGTTTTAAATCTATGAACTGCGTCCATATTGGAATAGTAGAAAAGAAATCTTTGGTAATTGCAATATCAGGTTTCCATTTTTGATGATCAAAGTTATGGAGCCTATGGTATAAGGGCCTGACCGTATGATTTTACTACAATCGTCTGCATTATAGAATTTAATAAAAATAAAATCATTCTTCTTATAGAACTATTCATTGGTTTCATTTGGCTGCCGATCTTATCAACTAAACTTTTGAAGTTATTGTAAATATGTCGCCTTCCCAGCATATAAAAAAAGTGTTCTTCCATTTCTCTTAAGCGGCAGTATTGAAAGAATAGCAATTACATAAGCCAGGCAAACCAGTTTTTCATAGTTTCTCATGCGGTTGCATCCAGTGGGCCAAGCCCATTTATATTTTTCTATTTGTTTGTCTCACCACTTGTACAATATAAATAGAGGCTTGTATCAGAAAATGTTGTATGAAAAATACACCGCTTATTTTCATTCAGTTGAATAAAATTCAAATGTTTCATTTCTTCAATATGGTATCAGAGCACAGAACTGCTTAATAGTACGTGCTTCACCATTTCTTGATCAGAAACCATCTTTCTCATCAGAGTATTCTCATCATCTAAGATTCAATTACACAGTCTAACAATTGTATATAGTTTTTTTAAAAGAAAACTCATCATCTAGCAGCGTACCTTGCCAAGAAAAGGCAATATCAGAAAGATCTCATCATATATCATCTTTCTGGCTGCATTAGTGCTATCAGAGATATAAAGATTTAGTTTGCCTAACCTAAAGTGTTGTGCCAAGAAACCATCTGTCGGTTTTGATCATCACTCAGTCAGTTTCTGGTTGCATCTTCAATTTCTGGTAACCTTTATCCTCATCATTGTTTCCTGTTGTAACTTCTTCATTTATGGCTAAAGAAAATGATGATAGTGCTGTCTCACCCACTTCTGCATCTAAGTCTACCCAAAATCAATCCAATGTCACTCAAGAACTCATCAACACCATCATTAAACCACAAAGCCAGACTATAACTACCCCACTTGATGAAACCAACTATCTACTCTGGAAATTTCAAGTAGAGACTGCAATAAGGGCATATGGCCTACAGGACTATGTTATTGGAACACTCAATACTCCACCAAGATTCACTGCAGATGCACAAGGAAAGTTAGTTGACAATCAAGAATATGTCATACATGAAACACAAGATAGTTTAGTTAGTTCTTGGTTATTAGCTTCAGTCGGTGCAAGTCTTTTGCCATAATTAATTGGCTGCAAAACTCCCTATGAAATTTGGCACACAATAGAGCAAGTTTTTAGTCCTCAATCTGCTGCAAGAATTATGCAGTACAAAAGACATCTGCATAACTTGAAGAAAGATAATCAGTCTATGAGGGAATACTTGTCCAAAGCCAAAACAATATGTGATCGGTTAGCTTCTGCAGGGCACAAAATAAGTGACATGGAGCAAATATTATCTCTACTAAGTGGATTAGATGAAGAGTATGAATCAGTTGTTGTTGTTATATCATCAACAGAAAAATTACCAACTCTACAATATGTGCATTCTATATTTTTTTTTTTTTTTTTTTTTTTTTTGAACTGGTACTTTATATACAACAAATCATTGGAACAACATATCCCATGTCAAATAAACGTTCGAAAGCAAGTTTCGAACTTGTGACATCTTGCACCAAAGCCGAATCAATTAACCACTTGGACAAAGATGCTTGTCATGTGCATTCTATATTACTTGCACATGAAGGGAGATTAGAGAAAAAAGACCAACAAATCTTGAATGCTCTGCAAATTATATTGCTAGCAACAGAGGAAGAAACCAAGAAAGAAACTATAACAACAAAAATCAGTCTAACAACAGTCAAAGAGGTGGCCACAGTTATAGATCAAGAGGGAGAGATGACAGATGTAACAATACTAACAACAATAACAGAACAAGATATCAGATCTGTGAAAAATATGGTCATACGGCAAATAGATGCTACTATAGATTCGACGCTAACTACACACCATCTCAACAAAACACTAGCAACCCAAGAATGCATGATCCTGGTGCAAACATGGAAAATACTCAACAAGGAGGCAAGGATCAATCGGAAAATACAACCAGTCACTTAGCAAAGGCAAAAGACATTCAAGATGGCAGTTGGTACCCAGATTCTGGAGCAACTAATCATGTTACAAACAATCTCAATAATTTGAATCTTGGAAACAAGGAATACAGAGGTAAACATTTATTATATATGGGTAATGGCAAATCAACTCACATAACACACACTGGAAATGCAAGTATTAGCGGTGCAAGGCAACTTTATCTTAACAATCTTTTGAGAGTTTCAGTTATCAGGAAAAATCTGATGAGTGTCTCACAATTTTCAAAAGATAATAATTTATATTTTGAATTTCATTCAAAATACTGCTTAGTAAAAGATGCACTAACAGATAAAATTATTTTGCAGGGTAGAGAATGTAAGGGATTATACAAATTTGATGTTGCAAAATCAAGAAAATCTGAAAGTATGAAAAACTGGTGTAACATGTTAGAAACAAAATCCATAGAAAGTTGTAACAACTATGATGTTTGGCATGCTAGACTGGGACACCATGGTATGAAAATTGTAAGACATGTTTTTGAGTAATGATAATAAAATTCATGTTGAAAACATCCCTTCATTTTACACCTGCACCTATTGCCCAATGGGCAAAAGTCATAAACTTGCATTTCCATATTCAAAAACTGAATATGATAAGCCATTAGAACTTATTGTTGTAGATCTATGGGGACCAGCCCCAATATCTACTGACTATGGTTACAAGTACTATATTTCATTTATCGATACTTTTTCTAGATATGTATGGATTTATTTTTTAAAATCAAAATCTAAGACTTGTAATGCAGTAATACAGTTCATAGCAAGTGTTGAAAAACAAACAAATTGCCAAGTAAAAATTATTCAGACTGGCGGTGGAATGGAATTCCTACCACTCAATGAATTTTTTCAAAAGAAAGGAATAAATCATAGGACAACTTATCCATATACCTCCGAACAGAATGGTCTCATCGAGAGGAAGCACAGGCATATTGTAGAAACAGTCCTAACTCTTCTTGTACAAGCATCTGTACCCCTGAAGTTCTGACCTGATGCTTTCTCACAGCTGTGTACCTTATCAATACATTGCCAACTAAAGTTCTAAGACTCAAAAGTCCAATTGATATACTGACAAAGATCAAGCCAAACTATCATGGCCTAAAGGTATTTGGATGCATGTGCTTCCCCTATTTAAGACCCTATAAGACACACAAGTTAGAGTTCAGGTCAGCTACCTGTACCTTTCTAGGATATGCAGCTAATTAAAAAGGGTATAAATGTATTGACAGTAAGGGTAGAATATATATATATATATATATATATATATATATATATATATATCAAGACATATGACTTTTAATGAGTTTGAATTTCCTTTTAGCAAATCTGAAAACAATACTACCAAAAAGCTATACAATCCAAAGATTTCCAAACCTCCAATACCTGAAGTAATCATACTAGATAAAAGGCAGATATCTCAGAATGAGAACAACGTTGTTAAACAGAAGAAGAAAAATTAGAAGTGCCTTAAGCCATGAGAAAAATGAAGAATCTGAAGGTTCATATCAGTCTCCACAACAAGGCAGCATTAGTCATGCAGATCACTACCAAGTATTGAATGACTTTCAATCATCCAATACTCAGTAGGAAACCACGGTGGAGGATAAAACTCAATAGATTTCTCCTGCAATTAGTGGTCATCATATGACAACAAGATCAAAAGGTGGTATATTCAAACCAAAAGTATACAATGCAGAATTGATTGTTGAGGAACCCAGTACTTATTATCAGGCAATATAAAATGAAAAGTGGAAGACTGCCATGGAAGAAGAATATGATGCACTTACAAAAAATAAAACCTGGGACCTTGTTCGGTTACCTGAACATAAAAATATTATAGGGTGTAATTGGACTTACAGGCTAAAGAAGAAACCTGATGGTACAATTTTGAAATACAAGGCTAGATTGGTGGCAACAAGGTATTCACAACAAAGTGGCTTTGACTTACTGAGACTTTCTCACCAGTTGTGAAACCATCCATCATTAGAATTGTATTGACTATAGCCCTGTATAAGAATTGGACCATTAAACAATTAGATGTAAATAATGCTTTTTTAAATAGTGTATTGCAGGAGGAGGTATAAATGGAACAACCACTTGGGTTCAAACAACAAGGAAATGAAAGATTGGTGTGCAAGTTAAACAAAGCAATCTATGGACTCAAACAAGCACCAAGAGTATGGTTTGGCAAGTTGAAATAGACATTAGCCAATCTCAGTTATATCTCAACAAAATCTGACAACTCTCTCTTTATTAAATTATCTAATACAACTGTTACTTACATACTTATTTATGTTGATGATTTTATAATTACAGGTAACAGTGAGATAAAAATCAACAAAGTCACACAACAATTGAACAAAGAGTTCTCAATTAAAGATTTGGGAGAGTTAAACTACTTTCTTGGCATAGAAGTTAAAAGGACATCTGACAACAAGTTACATCTATGTCAAAGGAAATATATCTTAGAAATTCTGGTAAAGGCAAAAATGGACAAGGCGGATCCTCTCCCAACACCAATGACTAACAGTTTACACTTATCAAAGAACAAAGGAGAGCCAATTGAAAATGAGAAACTATACAAAAGCATTGTTGGAGCACTACAATATGCAACAATAACAAGGCCAGACATATCATTCGGTGTCAATAAGTTTAGCCAATTTATGCAAAACCACTAGATAATCACTAGAAGGAAGTTAAAAGAATACTGAGATACCTTAAAGGCACCATAAATCAAGGTCTTATTCTATATGCAAGCAAGACACTCAACATCAATGGCTACACAAATGCAGATTGGGCCACTGACAGTGATGACAGAAAATCAACAACTAGGTACTGTATCTTTTTAGAAAAAAAATCCAATATCTTGGTGTGCTAAGAAATAGCCAATAGTATCTAAATCTAGTACAGAAGTAGAATACAGAAGTGTGGCCAGTGCAACTGCTGAAATTATATGGATGGAATCACTGTTAAAGGAATTACAGATCGAAACTGACACTATAGCAAATATTTGGTGCGACAACCTCAATACTATATCACTTACAGCAAATCCAGTACTACGTTCCAGAATAAAGCATATGGAACTGGACTTGTACTTCATTTGAGAGCAAGTCATAAAGGAAAAACTAAGGGTTAATCACATACCTTCCACTTACCAAAAAGCAGACATCTTTACTAAAGCACTATCGAAGATTAACTTTACCAGATTCAGAAGCGAACTGAGTATCGATGAAGCGAACTCAGATTCAAGATGTAGAGCTTCAAGTTACCTACCAGCAACAAAGAGATCCGAGATCTGCTCACTAAAATGAAGCCTCAACTTTTCTAGATCTGTCAACCGTACTAATTCCATCAGCAAAAATCATATTTTTTGCGGTTGATGACTGTATTGATCCTCTTAGATCTGATAAAACATGACTGGAGTGAAGATTTACCAGATTTGAAGAGAAATTTTGAAGAATTTTTTTTCGTGGCAGCCATTACTAAGAATATAGAAACCCTAACCCTCGAACTGGTTTGAGGGGGGTATTGAAAGAATAGCAATTACATAAGCCAGGCAAACCAGTTTCTCATGCGGTTGCATCCAGTGGGCCAATCCCATTTATATTTTTCTATCTGTTTGCCTCAGCACTTGTACAATATAAATAGAGGCTTGTATCAGAGAATGTTGTATGAAAAATACACTGCTTATTTTCATTCAGTTGAATAAAATTCAAATGTTTCATTCCTTCAACAGGTAATAAAAACAGTCTTAGGAATCATACCTTTTGTTATCTCCCCATCATAAATAGGAGCAAAATACGTTAGATCAGTAATATCTATGTCTCCATCTGTCGAACATTCTTTGGCAGTTGCTGCCTATGATCTGGTCCATGTATTAGTGCTGTGGTGAGATATAGAGGTGTTGGTTACTTTATCACGACATTGAAAGTCCGTATTTATTGCAGTAGAATCGAATGATGTACTGGAATTCACGAAGCCTGGTTTCTTAATTGTAGATTCTTCGTAGCTTTCTTTAGGGAAGAAGCACTGGGTTTCATCTGGAGCTGAGGCAATATGGCGCTCCTGTAGGGTGGGGGTGGATGCGGTTATCTCCCCATCATATTAGAAGACATAAAGATAAACATATTATACTTATAAACTTAATAAAACAATATTTAATAAAATTATTTTTACATAAAGATAAATACAACTATCTTTTAATAAACAATAATTGTAAAATGATTACAACAACGGTTTGACTAAGACAAATACTTTTATCATTTACTAAACAATAAATAACTTTATCATTTAATTTAAGGCATACATATTTAATTTAACTTTATTACATTATATTTACCTTTATTAAAGAATATTTATATAAAAGATAAACATATTTATCATTCTTTATTAAAAGACAACTATCATTTTGACCTAAAGGTAAAAATAATTATCGTTTAATAAATACCATTGTTTTGACATAAAGATAAATACAATTATCATTTAATAATCAATAAATGTAAAATTATTACTACAACAATTTCGACATAAAGATAGATACTTTTATCATTTAATTAGTAAATAATAAATAATTTTATCATTTAATACAAGGTAAACATATTTAATTTAATTTTATTAAAGAATATTTATACAAAAGATAAACATATTTATATTTTATTACTAAAAGATAACTATCATTTTGACATAAAGATAAAAAATAATTACCATTCAATAAATACAACTATCATTTTGACATAAAGATAAATTCAACTATCATTTTGACATACAGATAAATACAATACCAAATTGGAGATGAAGTGTCCAAGTTGTTTGCTAGTGCAGATGTTTGAAAATGCATTGGAGAGTATGTATATTTTATATTTATTTGTTGTGAAGTATGTTGTAGTTTATTGAAATGTTGAAGTTGTTGTTGAAGGACGATGGAACTGATGGAGATGTGTGAAGTTGTATTGGTATGCAGGAATTGTTTGATGTCAGTTGATGTGATAAGGAGGATGCAGCAGGTAAATGAATGGCAGGGTTGTTTATGAAGTGTGGCAGTGTGAGATTGTTGTAGCAGTAGTTGATGACAGGTTGGTGATGGTGGCAGAGATTGTTGAATGTAGCAGCAATATTTTTATGGTAGTGGGGAGTAGGAAGGCATCAAGTAAATGGATGGTGAAAGTGTTGAAATGTGTGCAGTAGTGGGTGATATGTGCAGTACTGGGTGATATGTGCAGACAGTGGTTGTTGTTGATGATGACAGTGATATAATTGGTTGATTATCAGGGGAATAAAGGTAGGTGATTGGTTGATGGAGATGTTGTATATGTGTGGCACAGAATTTATGCGGCATATTTTTTCCTTTTTTTTTAAAAAAAATTATGCAAACGCAAACGCACTAGAAAACAAGCATACAGCCATAATTAACACAAAAATTACATGCAAACACACCACAAAAAGATAAATACAACTATCTTTTAACAAACAATAACTGTAAAATGATTACTACAACGATTTTGACTTAAAGATAAATACTTTTATCTTTTAATAAACAAAAAATAGCTTTATCATTTAATTCAAGGTAAACATATTTAATTTAACTTTATTAAATAATATTTAACTTTATTAAAGAATACTTACATAAAAGATAAACATATTTATCTTTTTTTATTAAAAGACAACTATCATTTTGACACAAAGGTAAAAAAGAATTATCGTTTAATAAATACCATTATTTTGACATAAAGATAGATACAACTATCATTTAATATTCAATAAATGTAAAATGATTACCACAACAATTTCGACATAAAGATAAATACTTTTATCTTTTAGTAAATAATAAATAGTTTTATCATTTAATACAAGGTAAACATATTTAATTTAACTTTATTAAAGAATATTTATATAGAAGATAAACATATTTATCTTTTATTACTAAAAGATAACTATCATTTTGACATAAAGATAAAAATAATTATCATTCAATAAATACAAATTATTTTGACATAAAGATAAATACAACTATCATTTAATAATCAATAAATGTAAAACAAACTATAAATAGTTTTATCATTTAATACAAGGGAAACATATTTAATTTAACTTTTTAAAAGAATATTTATGTTAAAGATAAAGATAAACATATATATCTTTTTGTATTAAAATACATAAACATAAACGTATTTTCAATGTAAAATGACAATATTTAATACAATCATTTTGACATAAAGATAAAAAAATTATCATTAAATAAATACAATTATTTGAAATTAATATAAATATAATTATCATTTAATAAACAATAATTGTAAAATGATTAGCACAACCATTTTGACATAAAGATAAATAGTTTTATCATCTAATAAACAATAAAGTTCGAACCAATTATTTTTTTATTAAATGATAAATAGTTTTATCATTAAATAAACACTAAATATTTTTAGCATTTAATAAAAGATAAACAAACTGAACTTAATTTTATTAAAAAATATTTATATAAAAGATAAATATATTTATCTTTTTTATTAAAAGGCATAAAGATAAATATATTTTCAATGTAAAAAAGCATTATTTAATACAATCTTCTTTTGATTTATCTAATAGTGGGGATGCAATGAAAAATCTTGATCCGCTAAATCACATGTATAACGAATCCATTGAATCTCTTGCTTTTAAAGTTGCTTAAATAATGTCATGCTTCTCTGGTTTTTAACTGCATTGCCTCTTTCCGTAGTCAAATTAAACGTTATCTAATCGAATTACAATACATAGACACTTTACAATGTCCGACATGTTCTCTATGAATGATACCAGATTAAACAACAATGTCAAACATGTCCTCTGTGAATATTTTACACTTCAATTCATCATTAATTCTCAAGCCTGTGAACACTTTGCACATGAATCCATCCTTAAGTTGGTGTTCAAGGTAATATGGTGGAAAATAAACCTTAGACCAATTAAAGAAAGTCATAAAACTGTAGTTTGTAGTTATGAGGTATGGATTTCGAAAATAAACAATCATACATATGAAAATACAATTAAATGCAGAAGAATAGAATGACTGAATGTGGAAATAGAAGAACAATTTCAACGACATGCAATTACTACCATTGATTGACAAATTAAATACAAATGGGTTGTACCAAGCAGTAACAAATTGACTCTACACAGAAACTCTATATTTACCATCAAATATAGAGTATCACCTACTGTGTACATTCTTATTCCAAATTGACAGAAGACTTTATGTTGTTGTTCAACTTAATGTATCCATGGGCTAAACGTCAACGGGTAATGAATACATGGTACGAAAACCAAATCAGTATCACCGCAATGTATCCGTACTCAAAATACAAAACAACAGTACAAAGATCAAATAATACAACGAATCACAACAAACACTTACTCAAATACCAAATTACAAGACAATAGCAATGAACGTCTAGAACAATGTTCAACAACAATAATTTCACATGGTAATCCCTAATGCGAAAAATACTATAACAGTTTGAACTAAATGTTACTTTAAAACTTCTTCATGCATTAAATTTAAAAAGAAATCATAAAATTACCTTGATTTTCAGTTGAAATCGTTTCGCTGAGTATAGATGTTGGATTAAAGCGTTCGGTTGTATAAATTTTGAAAAGAAATAATTTGCTACAGTACTAGAGCTGAAGCGTTCGAGATTGAATTATAAGAAAGGGTTGTTGATCGATTTTCAACTTTGAGTTTAAATATAAGGAAAGAATTAAAAACCTAGATTTTCGGATTTGTCTGCTAAGTGAATACGTAAGATAACGTTCTGGAAACTTATTATTTGAACTTATGGGCCTGAAAACTAATAACTAGATCAAAAAATGCCCTTTAACCTAATCTTCCCTTGCGTTAAATAGAAAGCACCTGGTAGACGAACTTTCAGTATTAGCCATGAGAACCCAATAAAAACTTAGAATCCCAAAATGCCAATTTACAGTCAATTAACAACAGAGAGAATAATAATTAAAAACCATGTTTCAGCTAATTTTAAATAAAACAGTAAGAACGTGTAGAATTCATTTCAGAAAAAAAGAAAAACTTAAGAATATACAAGCATCCATCCTTCATAAAAAGGAGGGAATGAAAAAACACTGTCGCAGCTTCCTCTTACAGGTACAAACGGTACAGTAAAAATCTAGACAGACAGAATTTTTGGTACATTAATACTATATTATGTTTTCAGGCTAAATTTTCAATTAATTTACAAACACCAGACACAAGTTAATACATACCAACCTTTACATTCCATATTAAGACAATTTTAATTAGTATAAATAAAAGAACGCCACAGCTTCCTCACTAAAACAAAGGTCCCACCACTTCGACTTCTTGTCCTTGTATGAGGTTTCTCCTCGAGTCCTCCCCAAAATCATGCAACCTCCTACCAATGAGATACCTATCGTCCCTAATAGAGTTGTGCAGATTAGTGAACCAAACATGAAACCTCTTGGCACAGAAGAAAACCGCACCAAAGACCAGACATGCAAGCCATGCAAACCGGTACACAGCCGAGTTCACAATTAGAGGATACCCCAGAACAGGGAAAACGCCACGTGCAAATACATAGGGCACACAAAGAGCAGTAAGAAGCGTTGAGATGATCGGGATAACAATCTCACGTAGGACCCAGAGACCGCGTAAGCCTGAAAACCCATCTTGCTTCACCCTTTCAAACTTCACACGCCAGCTTTCATTCATTACTGGTGCCATCTGATCAAGCATTACCTGCATTGTCACAGGTAAAAATTGCATTATGGGTGGGCACTTACTCCCAAGCTATGGAATGTATTTTTCCTATGTGGCACAAATTACTCACAATGATATTCGCCGATACCCCCGATCAGGGTATAGTAATAACAAATGCTCTATGGTTGGTTTTAGTTAACTAGGTAGCAAAAAATGAGCAACTATATTCATTTAAGACCTCATTTGGGAATTTTTCGGTATCACTACTATAAAATGCCCCAAAATTACTTTCGATGGTCGATTACAGATGTAATAACAAAGAGGTTAAGAGACTGCAAATCTGTAATCTCAATGGACGCTTGTTAAAAGGACATCCACTTCAATTTTTGTTTAGGTGCATGTTCAACATGCGTCCAACGCCCAACTTATGGTCCGCATACTCACTGCTATAAGAGGTTTACGATTATAGGTGTAATATTACAGGTCTGTAATTATAATCGTAATCAGCTATTGGAGTTCAACAGTATAACATCATCCACAGGTGAATAGTAAAAACTTACCAATCGTGTCCAGATCTTAAGAAATATAAGCCCTAAAGCCCAGTCCTGATACAATAAAAACACAGGGCTTTCGTCCACTGGGACTCGCATTGGCACAATAATTAGTAGCTCAAATAGTAGACCAATTAAGACGGGAATGACAAAAATCCATATGGAAAGAAGTACAGAACTCTTCACCACAATACCACACCATTTCCATATTTGTGATACAAGAAGTCTTGCTCTACGGGTTTTAATGTATTCCACGGAGTATCTGATTCCAGAAAGAAGGGCCCATATCATGTAACCGCCGATGCTGAATGCAAAGAGATCGTTGCATTTGATGCCATGGGTAATTGGAAAACGAGGAATGGCATTAAAAAGTGCTCGGCCTATTGAAATGGGTACAACAATCACTGTGGCATTAAAAAGTAGAAGAGTCATCCATGCCAAGACCAACAATAACACAATGCGGACTACAAAACCACGCCTGCAAGCAAATCATACATATATCGTAAGAAACTTCTTAAACAGATTGGATTGACCAATTTTGAATAACAAAATAATACTTCTGTATAGTGCTTAAGAAGGTGAAAATTGTCATCTGCGTCGAGAATGCTCTAAACTTCAAATATTTCTTTATCCAAACCATCTCATACTTCGAACTTCGAACCATATGCCAGCATTTGGGCAACCCATTTGTAATCGGAGAAACTATATTTAATACAGATATCCCTTAACATAGAGATCCTAATGAAACTAATAAAACACAAACTAAATTTACTTCTCTGTGATGAACTAAAGAGGTATTTATCTCCTAAGAGAATGATTTGAGGGGTTAGGTATTGTTATAGGCATAAGACATCAACTTTTGTAGCAATAAACTTCTTATTCATAAAAAATACTTCAGTTGATTTATTAAACATTTCTTCATGCAAGTATTCTAATATGTTTTGGCCCTTTTTTCCACTTGCACCCTTAGAAGCTTCATCACACTACATATTAATTCAACTCTAGTATAGATTTCCCACGGATTTTAAGTTTTTATTTCACTTTTTTTCTTAATAGCTATATATTAAATTGCAGTTCAATGGGAAGAACGATGGTGAGCAACAAGTCAACGAATATCACTTGCATTTGCGATTCTACAGCATGCTTATTTCGTTTTCAATCTCTCACAAAATATGTTATTTAACATAATCAATATGCAACAATTAGATGAGAAAAAATAAGAATGCCGGACAGGTGACAACAGAAGTCGAGTCGAGTGTGCATTTAGGTATTTGACCATGTAATAGAATCCAGAGAGGATATTCATGAACTCTCTCATTAGATGATAAACAATACATACATGTAAAAGGTACTTACTCTGAATCTTCTAAGTCATCATCGTCAGAATCTTCTGCAATAACATCGTTTCCTATTGCATGACCCATTCTTTCATGGTTTTCATTAACTAGAGGCATCCGATTATTCACATTTCCGTTATTATTGTTGTTATCTTCAGGTCCTGGTAGCAAGAAATGAGTAAGTCCAAGTGCCCAACCAACTGCTTTGAACCATTCACGCAATAATGCTTTGATCGTGGCACGTGGCTTGAAATGCTCAATTGCAAATGGGATACATATTTGAAACAGGAGTACATCAGCAGGAATTTCAGTGAACGGATCAAATATTCTGCATTTATTAGCAAAACGTAGTTAGAAAAAGATGCAATGTAGATTAAACCCATTAATGACTGTATTTATTAGCAAAACATGGTTAGAAAAAGATGCAATGTAGATTAAACCCATTAACGAGTGTATAGCTGCCCAAAAAAAAAAAAAAAAAACCATGAGCAATTCAAGTTGTTGCGTCCGTTTGTCCTTATCAATTGAACATAAAGGGACAAAACTGATAAAAATGTTAGGTTGGAAAGTTTTTCTGACTGCAACTGAAATAATAAACTCGGGACCTCTATCACAGAGAATTCATCATCTTTAATTAAAGAAACTCACGTAATATCCAGTGGAAACACAGAAGGTGCTACACGCATGGCAAGCTTAACAGGCAAAAAAACAAGCATCACAATCAAACTTCCATAAACAGCAACAGACAACAAAACTCTGCGTGCATGCTTGTGCACAGGGTCATCAATTAGATCACGGAATGGGTTGTAATTTGGATCAGCTGGATCACGAAGGAAGTAAAGAACGCCAGTCCGTAAAACCTGCCAATGGAAGAAGTAAAAAATGAGTGAAACAGCACAAATAAAATCTGATTCATCCACGCCTTGATCTCCTTATTTTAAACTAAAATGAACGTTCCAAATAAATAGTAGCTACCATGCCTCAAAAGTTCCAATTATGAATCGGTGATTAGATGCATCCGACTAAGTAAAATTACAAGTTGTTATCAACTGCGCAGTATAATGCCAAATTTATGTCTAAAGATATCAAAAATTTCTAAGTGACAGTATGAATAAGAGCATAAAGTGACAGTCAGAAATATAAAGTAAGAAAACAAGGTGTATAATCTAAAAGATGGTATAAAATAATATTACCCCTCGAAGAAGACTGACAAAAATGCTTATCTGAAGCATGTAGATTATTCCAACCAACCAATGCAGAGAAGAGCTAGCCAATGGTGATAAAGCAAAGAACTCCAACCTTTTAGCAATTGACGTACCTAGCATTTTCAATGTGCACACATCCAACCACCAACCACACATTAAAGGAAACACACCAAGTTCAATTACTAAAAGAAAAGCAACTTTAACCATAGTCATCACATGTTTCATTCCACTCAACAATTGTCGAAATAAAGATGGAATAGCTTCGACTATTGAAGCAACCCCATAAAGTCTACCAAAAGTTATACGCTCGCCTCGTGTATATCGAATCAAAGCAACGAGTGCAAGATATGAGAAGGCTAAACCAGATATAAACATATATCCAATTGCAAGAGTGGTAACATCAGAAAGGCGTGATGATCTAATAACACTGCTTGTTACTCCATCAACAGCAGTACTGTTTAATTCTGAATATCCAAGAAAGCCCTTGTTTTGGCTTTGAGATGTGTTGCTAGCAGGAACTAGGGCATTCTGTAAGGTAATATTCACCAAAGTGAAGGTTGATTCTAGAAGAGGCATTAATGTAGATAGCATTGGTCCAGATGCCGAAGAAAAAAACCATGAAAGATAGTAAAGAATTAGCCTTCCAAGTGAGAAAGGGACGAAGATAACAACACCCAAAAATATTGCATTGCTGGCCAATACCTGCAAATTAAAGTTCTACTGTTATAAACTTGCATGTTATAGTTGTAAGTTAACATTCTAGTTGTATATAATCCCTCTTATCTGATATCTGATAAAGCATAACAAAAATGAGTACTGAGGGAATCGTTTAATATGCTCTTTTCCAGGGAATAAATGTTGAGATTTCATTGCATTTAATACTCATTGTAAGAGCAGAAGACAATTAAACACCTTAAAAGGGGAAAATTTTGTATTGTATACAGACTGCATAATCCCATACCTCAATTTTTCTTTACCATGATAGGATTACCGTTACATTTATAATGAAAAGTGCTGATTTTGAGTGTAGCTGGAACTCGAAGCATAAAACCACAAATGGACAATGTCCATGTATGTGTAAAAAGGAAAAACATGCAAATTTGTAGAATTTATTACTATTCCTTTTTAAAAATTGGTCGTTATGTTCAGGTATCTCGAACCGAAGAGCTCTGAAATTGAATACACTTCAAAGGCCTTACCACTTTCCTAGTGGTCTTTGATTCATAAAAGTTTAAATAGGGTTACACAGCACGCGCGCGCACACACACACATAAAAGAAAACTTCCCCTTATGTGTTTAGGCGCGCATGGGTGCTGCACAAAGATTTAAAGTAGTGTTCAAAGTTTCAAACGTTCAACAATACACATAAAAATAATGAGGGAGATTGTAGATATCACGTAAGAATACTTTTTTAAATGAGAAAAGGTTTCAATTTCAAGTAATACCCAATGTCAAAAATTTCTGATATGATTATATTATAAGCAAGATGCCAGGAGCTAAACAAAGAATAGGATATACGCTGCAGTAATAAGATAACAGTGTATCTATGATTATCCTGATTTCTACTATTACATTCAAGTACAAATGAAAAGGTTTTCTTCCAAAAAAATGTGAGAATTAGACTTTGACTGAACATTGACTAATTTGATTCAATTCAAAAATAAGAAGACACGGTGATGATAAGGATAAAGTTAGCTTTTATTAAGATTCTATGCAAGGAAATTGTATTACAAAAACTTGTTGGTTTCTTTTCAATTTATAATATGATACGTGAGCTGTTTCAATTCTTTCAAGCATGCTGACTTTCCTCCTGTTTTAAGTGTTCAAAAGTTGAAACTAAGGAATATATAGATATGTAAAGAAAATCTAAACTAAAGGTGCTGTTACTCGTTACACATAACACTTCGACAGCAACAATAACAACACAAGATTTTTTGGCATGTGCAATGCACGTGCATATAAAAATACCCCTATATTATCCTTTGAAATTATTAAACTTCAATTTTATAGATAGTTTCAATAAATATAAATTAAAACTATAACTTTTTTGCTGAGACAGATTTGAAATTATGACTTGATTTATATATTATATTTTCCATGCGAAAATGGATGTTAATTTTTGTTCAGAGCGAGATTCAAACTCATGATCTCTCATTTTTATCAATAGTTGGAATAGAACAACACTTTTTTAGTTTGAAGGTAAAGTTCCAAGAGTACCCTTACATAAGATATGGAGTTCGAATCCCATTCATGGCAAACTTCCATATATATAGTATATAGTATATATTGTGTGTGTATATATAGTCTTTTTGTCTTCTAACTATCAATAAATTTGTATATGTTTTTTATTCATTTCAAAGCTATGCCAATTGCACTCTTTATTTCAATTTTTGTATAATTTGAGCTTACTTTGTGTTTTCATATATTTTAAAATAGAAAATTGTTTCACCTAATCGTAAATGAAATCAATTTTTTAAGTAACATTAACAAGAGTGATACTTGATTTAAGCAAATCACTCATTTTGATGCCTCGCGGGTTCGATCTCAAGACCTCTAAAACACAATCTATATATCTTACAAGTTGAGCCAGTGATCCTTGACAAGTAACATTGTGTGATGTTCAGTTTTTTCTCATACTTAAAAGATTTTTGAGAATATTTACTACAACATAAGATTAACATACATACATACATACATACATATACATATATATACATACACACACACACACACACATATATGTATAGTCTCATGATACACACACAGTTTTACATAATTTTAATCTAAAATTCAATGTTTTGAAATTATAACTACAAAAATAATTCATCGGGTTAAAAATGACTAAAACTACAAGTAAAATTTATATTATTCTAATTATTAAGTATGTATTATGTCTAAAGATAATTTAAAAACAACATACAATGTGTGTCAAAGTACTTACAACCTAATAGAAAATATCAATTTTCTTTTCAATCTCATTCGTAAATAATTTCCAATCAAACTAGGTTTTGATTTTATAGTTGATAAACAACGGCAAACTATGTGCAAAGTCTAATAAAATAAACAATAATTGTTTAATCAAATAACCTTATTAGCATTGTAAATTACATCAAAAAATACTCATTAAAAAGGTCTTCAACTCCTCCATAATACTTTTGCTATTGACATTGATGTGTAATTGGAAAATGAAGGAGACAACACAATTGCTATAACCATATTTGATACATATTGAACCGTCATACTACTTATATTAAAGTGAATACTAGTCCCGCATCCTTAAAACCAAAGTTAATTCAAACGGCACCCTTCCTAAAAAAAACAGTTGTAAAGCGGATCCCTATAATTATTTTGCTTTAACAGCATGTATTTTTCGTGTTTTTTTGCGCCAATGCTTAAAAAAATTCAAAAAATTGTAAATATTATAACTAGGTTTCTGAAAGAGAAAAAAAAAAGAAATTGCAGACATGTCTGCAATTATTCCATATAATTGCAGATATGTCTGCATTCGATAAACATCTGAATAATTGCAGATATGTATGCGGTTATTCCAAATAATTGCAGACATGTACGCAATCATTCACTGAATAACCGCGTTGAATAAAATTCTATAATAATTGCAGATCCATATATTTACAGACATGTACAATTATTCTGATTAACAACACCATGATTTAATAATATTAAATCATGATATTTACGTAAATATCTGCACTTATTCCTTAAAATTGCAGACATATCTGTAATTTTCAGTTGCAATGCATGCTATCCAGAATAAGTGCAGACATGTCTACAATTATTCTCTAAAATTGCATACATGTCTGCAAGTATTCTTGAAACATCCTGTGTGTCACTTTTTTCCTTTTCATCCTTGTTTTTTGATTTTTTTGGACATAGATACGAAGATAAATATTAATTGAAATAAGTTTTAAAAGTTGAAAGTTTTTTTTAATATGTTTTTTGACTGTTTTCGAAAAATAAGAACCCAATTTACATACTTTTTTCCACTGGGTTTTTTTTTTAAATTTTGAAACCTATCAAGGACCTGGACCTGTGCCAAAAGTACCATATATTAAACTCTATACAAGTTTTATATATTTAACTGAAATTATAATGTCCAAAATTGAAATTTAAGCTTTTCAATTTCAAATTGTAACTTTCTATATTTCACCCGTGTAGTCTAGGGCCTTCGTTATTTATTTTGCATTTTATGTGTGGATCATGTACCCAATGTATTAATCATTTTGTCTTGTGCGGGTGAAGCACATGCCATTAGGTCCTGTTTGCATATAATGGAATTTTTGAAAATCCAGTCAGACCAAATTATTTTCACTCTGCTCTGATTACTAATGAAGAAGATAAGAACTTACTGTAATTGCGTTTTCAACAAGATGAAATACAGGTCCTTGCATTCCAACAAGTTCATCAAAAGGAACATCCTCAGCACCATCTGCATCATCTAATCCATCAAACATTTGTTCTACATGTGCTTCAAAACGTGCAGCTACATTCTCTGCATTTCTCCTAATTATTTGACCTGCTCCTCCTCCTACTGCTGGAGCCGCAACAGCATCTTCATTATTAACTCTATTAAGCCTCCTAACCGCTCGAGCACCATTTCTTTCATTACCTTCATCGTCTCTTTCACCATCATGCCCTACTTCTCGCAGATGTCTAAAGTAATCTCTCAAAGAAGTAGCTCCGAGAAATATGAAAACGATACTAGCAGAGAGTAGGAACCCATGCAAGCAATCAGTTAGTATCAAATGAGCGGACATGTGACTCAAGAATAGCTTTTGGGCTTCTGTAAAGGTACGCACAAATGTGAAACGCCATATCCAAAAGGTTATGAATGGAATTATGATAAGCCAAACAGAGAGTACGAAAGCCAGGCGAACAAAAAATTGAAGCACGTGGCATGCTTTTATCCCTATTCCAACTATAAATTCTTGAAATGGCAGCCTTGAAGGAGCATTGTCAGCATATACAGGCGAGAAGGCAAAAGCATGCTTACACACCTGAAACAAAACAAATAAATCATCTTTATGTTCATCCCAAGGAGTGGATAAGTATTCAGTTTTTAACCACCAGGAAAATATAAGCAATTTCAAATCCAAATTCAATTTAAAACAAGTAACCATATGCATAAATGGGTGTACTCAGTAGAAGACCAATAGATGCATGGGCGTACAACAATTATGATATAATACGTAATTTCAGGCTTGGAGTCGGGCAAAAAAACAAAGCATGGAAATTCTGAATAATATACCTGCAGTAGTGAAATACACACAAAAAAAAATAAAGATAACAGTGTTATAAGTGACATGCAGCATGTTTGCATAAAGTTTCTTAAACAATTATTGTTACTTGGAAAATTGAGATTGCCACCTGAATTATTATTTCCAACCTTAACACCTCTGTACGGTGCAGTCTGCTAAAATTATAATACAACCATAAATTACTGTTAAAAAATCACATGTAGGCATTTGAATTCACCAATAATGAATTCAGATAATACATAAGCATTTCATTCAAAGCTAAATACCCTTTATGCCGCTTAAAAGTGACATGCAGCATGTTTGCATAAAGTTTCTACAACAATTATTGTTACTTGGAGAATTGAGATTGCCACCTGAATTATTATTTCTAACCTTAACACCTCTGTATGGTGCAGTCTGCTAAATTGTAATAAAACCATAAACTTAAGTTAAAAAATCACATGTAGGCCGAACAATTCACCAATAATGAATTCAAATAACACATAAGCATTTTATCGAAAGTTAAATACCCCCTATGCCGCTTAAAAGCAAATTGTACTAGACTTCGGCGAAAATTATAAGAAATACAACTTTCAAATTTTGACATATTATATTATTATTATTTTCATGTACTTCCATATTGATTTCAACTTCTTATATCTAAAACATCATGTAACACAAAAATAAAGTTTAACTTCTTATATCTAAAACATCATGTAACACAAAAATAAAGTTTCAGAAAACATCCAATCGCTTGCACAAACTTAAAAAATGCCATTTTGTGAGAAATGGGGATAGCTAACCCTGATTATCAAATCAATACATATAAATGTATATATGTACGCATGTTCGTATGTAGTATGTATGTGTATGCATGTGTATTATAAAGAAAGATCTGCATCCTAACTTTTTGCATCCTTGAATCATCCCTCACTCGTGTGTTTTAGTAGGAATATCAGAATCTAGCTTTGTTTTTGTACACACGGTGTATGTTTAACATTAAATATCTCTGCAAAAATTTAGCTTTTTTATAATATTTCCAACTCATTAAAATTCATCTTTATAGGTGTACCAGTAATCAAAATTATTTAACCATTTACATCATATATTGCTTCTTATAGGTTAGAACTATCCAAAAAATCTATTTTTTTAATACAACGCTGATGTAAAATAGATGATACATACAATGATTTTGTTGACTTCGACAATTGTAAAGAGGATCGTTAAAGGACTCCAATTCTGAATAAATAAGGAGTCATTTTTTTCAACATTTTTAAAATAATTTATGAGGGTAACTTAAAAACTCAACCCCCATAAAGAAACAAACATAATTACTTAATTTCTATCTTCAATTTTGAATAAATAAGGAGTCGTTTTTTTCAATATTTTCAAAATAATTTATGAGGGTAACTTAAAAACTCAACCCCCATAAAGAAACAAACATAATTACTTAATTTCTAATAATCGTCGTGCAAAGTTTAAACGGTAGACTCGTGCCGTGATTCTTGAAATAAAATCAATGGACATGATGTAGTACTGTATCAGCGATACAGAGTCGTTTTTACATATATTTTTCCATAGATCTATGTTGTTTTTCTTTTAAAATTTCAATGATATATTATCGAGCTTGCTTAGGAAGAATAAAATGGTAACTTGTTTGGCTTGGAGCCCTCGGCGTTATATCCTTCCCTTAACAATTTAATTTTGATCGAAGTCCCTCTAAACTTATCCCTCCCTTATTCAAAGACGGAGTCCGTTTAACAATCCTCTTTGTAAATACAAAAATATAAACCAGAGATGATCTGAAAATGCAAAAAGCCAAGGATTCGGATAGTTCTTAATGTGTGTGTGTGTATAACACACAAACAAAAAGATTAATACATACACATATACGTATACGAATATAGAAAAGATTAGCAAAGTTACACTTGTGTTATATTTTATGTACATCTATAACTTTAGAATCAACTTCGAAGATGTTTGCTCATATCCTTCAAGAACACTTCACAATCCAATTGAGCTAAATTTTCCGTTATCAATCAATCAATTACCACTTTTGAGCTAAATCGGTACACTAGTACAATATGTATGATGATGATGTGGGCGTCCAGGTTCGAGTTCGGAAACAGCTTTTTCGCAATACGAGAAAAGGCTGTGTACATTATCGACTTTCACAAAGCCCGCTATCATGCGGGAGCCTCGTGCACTGGGTTCCACCTTTATTGTTTTTCAAAATCTGTTCTAACGATAATTTACCAATCCTTATAATACATAGATATTCATATGATTAGTTGTATGCAAGATTATATTTTGTTCAAGAATTCATTTCAAATGATGCTAATAGCAAAAAAAAAAAATCTTTCTCAACGATGTCTTCCATTAAGTTACACAATGGAATAATGAAGCGTCTATTATGGTGTAAGAAATATCGAACTTCTGATTTCACAAACAAATGGTAATTTACCCTTACTTGCAAGGGTTTCTAGTTTATTGGTATACCGACCTTTGATATACCGTTAGATCAGCAATAGTAACAATATGCAATTGTGCTTACCAGTAAAAACAGTACGCTAACGGTGTTTATAAAAAATTGTACGCTAATGGTGTTTATAACATGATAATCACTACCACAACAAACCTAAAAAAATATCGACAATCCAAATGCATCAATGGTTCACATTGACAAACAATTTTGAAGATTATTGAGAATATCGTATGATCTCATTATTTTAAATATATGTACTTCGTAATATGGATTAAGCTTCCTCCATTTAATACCATTTATGATTGTTTTATTGTTATATCTATCTATATTAATAGTGTAATATCTTTGATGTTATATTTTTTATGTCGACGTGCACTGCCTAAAACGCCCTTCTACGGATATTAACAAATTTTAATCACTTAAAAATAGAATCTAACAATTAAACTTTCTTTACACATTCGAGACGCTCCTCTACGAATATTACCAAATCTTGATATCACTTAAAAATGAGATCTAACAAATAAATTTCTATTATATTTGTTTTTTTAATTAAATAATATAAACAAAATTCAAACTAACAAAAAAATTAAGTGTTACAACTTAAAAATTAAAAAATCAAACTACTACACATGAATTTAATGCAAAAATATAATTAAATATTTATGCAAATAATTTTCTTAAACGTAATGTACAATTTGTAGAAAAAAATTCATGTGCGAATGGCTCGTCTTCATCAAGCGCAAAATGTGTACCGTAACGCTCGCTATTAGAAACGAATGCGGTTTAATAAAAACGGAATGCAACCAATTCATATTTTATGTACGTGTGTGTACACACACATACGTATAGACATGTGAGCGCACATGTATAGTAAATTAAAACTTTAAATTCTATCAAAATAAATAATAAAATTAGGTTTTGTAACTAATTTTCAAACCAAGTAACATAACCCTTAACTTGTATTAACAATAAAATATAGCTAGATTTAAAAAGAAATGTGCAACCCTTTAAAATTATAAGCCACGCATAAAGCTATTGCTACGCAAACATTTGAAATCCGATTTTGAAAATCGGATTTTGAAACAAAAGTAAAAAAGAATATTATCTATCGGGAATTATCTTTTGAATGAAAATTATAAAGAAAACGATAATAACATCTAAAAACCTAGTAACTATACCATATCATATAAGCATCTTCCTATATATCATAGTCAAACAAGACATATTTCATTATAGATCATTTGAAAATTTGCAACTAATCATAAGAACCATTATTTGTTATATTAAGATTTAAAAACCTTTGTAGTATAGCTATCATCTTTCAAAAATGGAAAACTAAAAAGCATTTATTTTGCTTTCTGTTGTATCCATTGATTCTTCTTAAAAAAAAATACGAACATTCAGATCTCCAATACAATGATATTACTTTTGTACATATTCATTATCGTCGAACTTATTATCCCACTTTCTATAGATATACACACACATACATATACATACACACACATACTCAAATGATAAATCATCTGTTGAATTTTGAAGCTAGGTAGTTGTAGTCATTTTAGATAAATATATTTATGATGTGCAAAACCTACCATTAATAAATTAGAGTAATATACATTTATCAACCATTTGCTCCACGATGATTTAATTTATTTTTAAAAATTTGCGTGTATTAAAAAATTGGTTAGTTTGCAAATATAACACACACATGTATATGTACATGTGTGTAGTTCCATCTATTTCGTTTTAGCAATTTTTAGTTATTTTTATTCAATTTTTTTATTACACTAATGTTTTGTAGATACTTCATATAACATAATTAGCTTATACTGCGTTCTAATGAATATAAATTATTTATATATGATAACATTACGTACAAATTAAAAAAAATTATAAACAAGTTTATATCACTTATATTTATTTCTGTTTAAATTGTGAATTTAATAGCTCAACCAACTTTTTCACAAATACAAACATATATATGATACATGTGTGTGTGCAAATTCATTTTTGTAGATACTTCATATAACATAATTAGCTTATACTGCGTTCTAATGAATAGAAATTATTTATATATGATAATATTACGTAGAAATTTAAAAAAATTATAAACAAGTTTATATCACTTATATTTATTTCTGTTTAAATTGTGAATTTAATAGCTCAACCAACTTTTTCACAAATACAAACATATATATGACACGTGTGTGTGCAAATTCATTTTTATATTTAGCTTACTATTGTCATTTAATATTTTATGCATTTTCATGTGTGTGTGTGTGTATTATTAAACATGGAAACTAAATGAAAATAGTAAAGCTAAATACAAAAAATATATCAATCTTACACCATATGCAATAGCCAAAAAAATATCAGTATACTAAGATGGCTTATTATAACACCATTTGCTCGCTTTAATTTACTGTATTAATGTCTATGTGTAAGTGTGTGTATCAAAAAAAAGTAGTCAGTATTTTGAGGCATACGAGCATTTTAACTTAAATATTATTATTTTACTGGCATCTAATTATTTTCATACATATAATACTGCAACATAATCTATCTATGGGCTCATGTTGTGTTGAAGTTTAATTCATGCTTGTAACCGATGATTTATCTCATGCAGTGAATTTATAATGTAGATCAATAACTCAAGCCTTGCTTAATACTTTTTAACGTGTGTGTTGTATATGTACTATCAATATGTGTAATGTACCCTCTATTTTGTTTAGAAAATGTACTCAATATTTTCATTCAATTTTTTATTATTAGAACAATGGTGATTGATGATGTTTTGTAGAGTATTCATACTACATAATTAGTTTTTACATAGTTCTAATGAATAGAAATTATATCTTGCTTTATGTATGATAAAAAATATACACCAAACAAGTATATAATACTTCACTTTTTCAATCAAATTGTGAATTTAAATAGCAGCGATCGCTGCTATTTTAAACAACAATAATAGAGTAAAAATATAATGTATGAAAGTGTGCGTACCCATGTTTATTCAGAAGAACAAAATCATTATTTGTAAAATCATTTCAATGTTTAGTTCAAAGCTACTTTTTGGCTTTTTGAAAAAATAAACACAATTCATATTGGGTTAAGTGGATTATTTAAGTCGATACAAACGGACCGTTAATTCCAAGATAGCTTTTGTGCTAAATTATATAAACCAATTCATAAGAATGTCATAAACGACAACTTACACGATACATTATTTACGTAAAGCCAAATTATTATTTTTGCGGTGATTGTGATATTTATTTGATCATTGATGCACATAAATAGGTCGCATGTGAAGACCTTTGGTTAAGGCTGTGTTAAAAAATGATGAGTGTTGGATGTTGAATTCATTAATTGTTGAATGCTGAGAAATTGACGTTTATTTACGTTTTTAAATTTCTGAACATAACTCAAGTTTTAAAAAAACTATTTTAAAACTAAAAATCTTATATGGTACTTGAGTGTTTAATGGTATTATTAAAAGGAAGATTTGGAACTTGGAAACGACAGAAGTTTGGAAAGTCTAAAAAGCTTGAACTTTGCAAATTTCAAGCTAGTTTTTAAAAATATTTCAAATTTTGAAAAGAAAAAAAATATCGAAAAAAAACATTAATAATTTGCAAATGGCTAATTTTCAAAACAAAAATTTTCAAACAAAAAAATAAATTACAGAAAATTTTTCGAAAAATTGGATTTTCCAAAATTCGGATATTGAAGTGTTGTTTTCTCAAAGATTTGGATTTCCAAAATGTTCAACATTTAAAAGCTTGAAGTTAAAAAATCTTGACCTTTCAAATTTTTGATTATTCAACATTTAAAACTAAGAAAAACATGAATGAAATGTTGAACACTTCTTAATTAAATGGTTTAGATCTAAATCTTACTAAAAACAAACGCTACAAAATTCTTTTCATATAATCTCGTGTGACTATTTTAGTGAACCTAAATCAAAGTACAATAAAAAATGATTTGGATATGCTAACTTTTGAAAAAATAAATTTTTGATACCCACAGCTGATACGCTTTACATTTGTAACCCAGACTAATGAGTCCATACAGTTGATTTAAACCGACTAAGAAAAATCCAAACATGATTCAAATCACAAACCGACTGCTGATATTTGATCTAAATCTGATGAATTTTTAATTAAGTATCGATAACACCAAATATTACAAAAACATAAATCAACTCAATATACCCACAAGAAAGGTCAACCATAAAACATAAAGATATAAAATATTATTTAAGAATTGGTCCATCCAATCCAATTTAATTTGGGCTAGGTCTAACATACTTTCAATGTAGATTTTGGACTGGATAGGAACTCATCCTAGAAAAAATAAAACCCAAACGTATCCAAAAGTGACCAAAAATGACCTCAACTAAAATGAATACAAAATTCACCCCGAGCTTGCAATAGAAGTACGTCAACTAAAATAAGACTAACAACGACCAAATGTGACCTCTCTAAAAAGAATAATATGAGTTACGTTAACCCGTCTTTTAGACAAGCCGATTTCAGTTGGACTTAGAAGGCCAAAATGAAATCGAGAAGAGTCATGAACTTGGAAATATGCTTAGAAAGACTGAAAGATTGGACTCAAGAAGTTTGGTGGAAATTTGGGCTAAGTAGACCGCTCGGCACCGAAAGGAACCTCTCGGCACTGAGAGGTTTTTCTTCCACTTCGCACATTCCAATCTCCTTATACTCATGTGTTATTTCAAACAATCGTGGTCAAGTGCTTTTTCTGGAAGATAAACAAGCAACACTAAAGATTCCAAAGAAGAAAACAAAGAAAGTAGGAAATGATAAGCGATACCATGTGAATCATCAGAAGAAACTAGATGTTCGGGAAAAAAGAGTTTGAAATGCATCGAATTAAAGATAGAAAGACAAGATAAATAAAAGACCACTTGATACCGAGAGGAACATCTCAGTATCAAGAGGTTTTTGTTGGAAATTGAGTCGGCGGGTTCACTTCGTACACTTGGACATACATCTAGACTTTATTCAACGTGGGCTCTCTCCTAAGTCTACTGATGAGTTTCTCTATAAATATTAACCATATGGCAACAGAAGAGGGGATTCACACTCCGCATTTTCTTCACACTTATCTCCTCCTCAAACTATACTCTAAAAACTTCATTGTAAATCTAAGATCACTAGAGTTGGTCAGTCTGTATCGGGAATTTTAAAAAAAAAAATTAAAATGAACTTAGACCGAAGAATTTACCGAACCACTATAAAAATTGTCTTCTTTTCTGCTTTTACCTTTATTTTATTAGAATTTGTACTTTCATCTGATATTTGAATGTTGATATCATTTTTGACGTCAACATTTTGATGCCTTCACTAAAAAAAAGCTTGGATCTGGAGTTTGAAAAACATGAAGAGGCCTAACACTAAATCTATGATTGGATAAGATCAACCAGAGCTTGGGGCGGGCCGAAAGTGTCCTCAAATTCCAATCAATCTATCTACGTGACCAGAAAGAAGATGGAAAAAATGATGAAGAAGACGCAAGATAGGATAATGACTCGACAACAGAAAATGTTAGAATGATTTTTCTAAAGGATGGGACAGCAAGGAATAGTTGGTGCTGCTGGAATTCAGAACCATGGACTAGCAACAAAAGCAGAAATATCTGGAGCTAGAGCCAAACAACTGAAACAATGCCCCCGACCAAGACCATTCGATGCCAACCAAGGTAGTTAAGACGCTAAGACGTAAAAAAAGCCAAGTTGGAGCCTAGGGATTTTTTGGGAGCCTTGAGCATGAGGTGGCAAGCAGTCTGGACGGCTCTTTAAGTTCGAACTAGATTACGTATTTTAATTTGATCGACTTGATTTTAAGTTGGGTCTGGTCATGAATTTGCTTTTGAGTTGTGTGATTTAACTGGGTGTGGATAAATTGAAGGAAAATTATGTGTTTGGGCTCATATTGGACCTAAAATATTCTCCAATAAAGCAGCCCAATGCGCACTTTTACAGCGCTTCAAAAGCCAGCGCCTTGGGGTTTTTGGGCTTTTTCGGCGTCTTAGAAGTCAAAAAAACCCCAGCTTGAAGCCTAGGGCTTTTTGGAGCCTAAGCGTGCCTAGGCGAGGGCTTAGGGTAAGTTGGATTGTCGAGAGTGGACGATGCTGGAGACTGGAACGCAAGACAAAACGCAAGTGCATAACAACCAGAGGAATATATATCAGTACTTTCCCGTAGGAACGAAGGACGGAATGAAGTCAGAAGTACAAATCAGAATGCAGATGTGTAACCAGATGAGTATGTGTCGGAGTTTCCCCAAGCTGGGTAGATTACAACAAGTGGTCAAAGACTTATGTTAGACGATAACAACCGGATGGCTGAGATAATCAGAAAGATAATAAGAGTTGGACCCTTAGACCAGAATTTGGAGGACGTAAACAAAAATTCATTCATCCCTAACATCTGAAATGCAAGGAACCTTCCTGATTTCAAGCTTTTGACATTGGAAATGTACAATTGGCAGACGGTTCCTACAGTTCATCTAATGAAATACATCCGACATATTGGGTGTTGGGCGCTTCTGAGGAGATGATGGGACGTTGCTTCCCGTTATATCTGACAGATTTAGCAGCAATATGCTTCAAACAGCTGAAAAATAGATCCATAAGCACATGAGCCAAGTTAATAAACAAGTTCTTAAGACACTTCGGTGTTCATATTTCCAAAGCAAAGAACGTGATGACGCTATCACGCGTAAATCAAGGACCGAAGAGACCTTGAGAAAATATCTGACGAGATTTAACACGGCAGCCGCCGCAATCGATAAGTCGGAACCATCAATAATATTAATAGCGGCAGTGTCTAAAGTCGCAAGCAAGACTGACTTTAAAATTGCATTGGAAAAGGAGCCACCAATGGACCTCGCGGAGGTTTACCATGAAGCTGAAAGGTATCTGCGTCAAGAGAATACTGCGGCTGATAACACTGATGTTACTGCTGTGGATAACGGAGGACTGCTCGAAGCAGGATAAGGAAAAGACAAAAGAAAGTGAAAAGCTAATAACGATTTCGAATGACCAAAACGACAAAGGAGAGAATCGAAGTTCTCTTCTTACACTGAACTAATCAAAACCCCGAAAAGGATATACCTAGATAATATGGGACGGATCTCATATCGAAGACCAGCTAAGATGAAACCTATGGATCGAAAGAGGTCTAGAAAGATCTGCATGTTCCACGAACATGAAATGAACTAGTGCGGACATCTTCGCGATTTGATAGAAGAATTGGTTCGCAGCAACCAGCTTCAACAGCACATAAGAAATCGAACTGTTATTATGCAGTTGGAGTAGCAACTATCTACCACGAATGCATCAAGACCACTTTATCAAGACGTGTGCCTAGGCGTACTACGCTTAAAAAAGCTCAACGTGATTTTGCAGTTTGAGTGCGTTCTTTTGCGATTTAAGGCGTCTTTTTGCAAAATTCAAATTTTAGTTTACAACATAGTTAGATAAAATATTTAAATGGTTAAACGAATTATAAAATATGATTTAAAATTTAAAATTTAACTAATAAAATATTAAATGGTTGGATGAATTATAAAATATGGTTTAAAATTTAATTTGTAGTTAGTAAAATAGTAGATAAACTTGTATAAAAGGCACCTAAAAAGTTCCAAGGCTTAAAAAAGCCCAAGACTTGTGTTTTTTGCACCTTAACTACTTTGATCAAGACACGATCAGGGATCTGAGTCAAGACCGATAATCTCATGATCGGGATGGACATGAGTTAGGTTTGTTTCTAGTGCTTTACTTTTCTTTTTAAAACAATATTAACCTCAGACAGCTTACACATATACGGGGCCGCGATTCCTCGATTGGTCTCTAGACACCCTCTAAGTCAAATGTCTAAGGTAAAAATTTAGGATGTTTCCTTACTTTGATTTAAATATTTGATTTTTGAAAACCACTTGAACATGATGACTGGTATCAATCATGGTAGTCCCGTCTGGAGAGACAGGGCGATGACCGCAAGATGCAAGTTTGCTTATCGAAGAGCGAGTAGATGGACTTGTACAAAAGTAAGTCCCATCATCGAAGAATATATGGATGGACTTGCTTAGTCGTTGGATCCCCTCGCCGGAGGGCGAGCGGATTTGGCTCAGCAAGAATCCGAAGAGATCAAAAGTAAATTCCATCGCCGCAAAGTGAACAAATGGGCTTGCTTGGACGTTGAATCCCTTTATCGGAGAACAAGCGAATTGGGTTCAGTAAGGATTCAAAGAGATCAAACCTCAGATTGTATGCTAAACGATGCGAAAAAATCGAACCCTAAAACGGACGCTAACTTAACCTTAGAATTTGAACGCCTTGTAAGTGGACTAAAATAGATAAACTCCGGACGAACACGAAACGATTTTGATATACGATATGACAACTCCGAATGGAAACCGACCGATTATGATTTAAAACTAACACTTGAGCAAGGACCGAAGCCCTTAGCTATGACGGTCTGAAATGAACATGGGTTTGTAGGAGAATCCGAAATAACCGTATGATTCACCACAACTTCTATTGATAAATAGCTGGAAACCTCAACTATCGAAAATTGACTACTATTGAAACTTGTTCTTCAATAAAGCACGCCTTACATTCAAAAGGCGTACTTTGATGGATAAGTGTTAACCCGCTTTTTAGACAAGCTGATTTCAACCGGACTTGAAAGGCCAAAATGAAAATGAGAAGAATCGTGAACTTGGAAATATGCTTAGAAAGGCTGAAAGATTGGACTGAAAAAGTTTAATGGAAAATGGAGCTAAGTAGACCACTCGATACCGGAGAGGAACATGTCGATAGCGGGAGGTTTTTCTTCCACTAACACCTCATAATCTACTTATATTCCAAGTACTACATCAAACAATCGTGGTCAAGTGCTTTTTCCAGGAGATAAGATAGACAAGCAACACTGAGGATTCCAGAGAAGAAAGCGAAAAAAGCGGGAAAAAACAAGAGATCAGAAGAAACTAGATTTTCAGGAAAAAAGAGTTTGGAATGCCTCGAAGTGGAGATAGAAAGACAAGGCAACTAAGATAAAGGGTTTTCACTCGAAAAATCCACTTGGTACCGAGAGGTTTTAGTTGAAGATTGAGCCGATAGATTCACTCCTATACACTTGGACCTACATCTGGACTTTATTCAACGTTGGCTCCTGAGTCTACTAGCTGGTTTCTATATAAATATCATCCATAGAGCAACTAAGGAGGGATTCACACTCTGCATTTTCTTTACTCTTATCTCCTTTCCAAAATATACTCTAGAAACTCCACTGTAAATCTAAGATCCACTAGATTGTGATCTGATTTAATAAAATTAGTTGTAATCCGGAGAGAAAACGACTAATAACAAAGATTAAAGTTGATGTAAACCGAAGAATTTGCCGAACCATTATAAAAATCGTGTCTCATTTTTTGCTTTTACCTTCATTTTAATTAGAATTGGTGATTTCATCTTATATTTGGGTGTTCGTGTTATTTATAGCGTCAACAGGTAATACCAAACTATTCATGAACCGAGGATGGCATTACCAAATTTAGCCTTGATGGATAATCTATTACATGACATAGATAGAGTTTTAACTGTAAAGATGAGTAGATACTCTTTGAGCTCTCTCCAATTAAAGAATGCTATATTTGAAAATATGCTAATGGATGCATTGTCATGTATCAAAATGGTATAATTCTTGTGAAAATTGAAGTTGTCTCTTAGAACATTCATGAAATTTAGTTCTTATGCAACCAACCTAAGGCCTAGTGTGGGAACCCCCTTAGCGTTTTCTATAATATAAAATTTGAACGAGAAAATACTTTCTTTTTCACTATCTATTTCTCCTTCTACTTTGTGTCCTTGCTTAAATTGTTTCAAACATCACACTCCAAATTGGGAAATGAATACAAAGAAAACTAATCATTTCATTCAAATCTCATGCATCAAAATTGAAATTATCAACTATATATTGTTTTCACTGTAATCTGTTAAGTTAAACATAATTTATCTGAACCATCAAAGCGTCTAATATTACTATGAAATACGATGATGTGTTTTGAGTCCAAATATTTTTCCCCGCATAGGTCACTGATTATGCAAACTGTCTAAAAGCATCAAATCACTTGAAAATCTCTAATCACGTCAAAGGTATAATATGCATATCAATTCACCACGATAAAAGGTTATATCATATTGTTCACGTATTGCCTTGCTTCTGTTTAGAAATAAAGGTAGAATTGATGAAGCGCACAATAATCCAAAAATAGATATGCAATTGTTAATGTCAAAAAACTTGTCTCTCGTATTAAAACCCTGACTCCCAAGCCAATAAAATCTGAAACTAAAATGGTTTAAATCGTAAAAATCGAGATTTTGCCTTATCAGTTTCTACCACAACACCAAATCACAGCTTTGACCTCCAATAAATTTTTAACGAAGACCCAACCATATGCCTAAACAATATCCAAATTGTTAATAAATTACCTCGCACTGTCTTTTGTTGCTATGATTTAGCCACTGAAGAAGGCAATCCTGATGCACAAACTTAATACTACCGCTGCACGCGCACGGATACCGTAACGGGTTATCAGGTTCGCCTGGATTCCTGCAGATCCGACACACATCGCCCTCGTCGTCGTCGTCGTCATTGAACAGATCGTACCGAGTAGGGTTTGGAAGCGAAGGAGAAGATTCCATCGGGTTTTCGTGGTGGGCAGCGGCGATTTCTTCCATTGTATTGGTCCCGCGTGGAAAAGTAAAATGAGGTAGGATTTGTGACCTTCAGTTTTTGGGGATGAGCCAAATATGTAGCACTTGAGAGATGAAATTGGAAATTTCTATCATGTGCTGGATTCAGCCAGTGAATGAAAAACAGAGGTTCCATGTTGGTTCGGTTGAACCGACATACTTCAAAAGGATATTCAATCAAAATGGATAAAACAGAGCTCCCTTTTATTTACCGAAAATTAAATATATTTGTTAAGGTGGGTAACTTAACAAAATGTTAAATACCTTAATAATTATAAGATTTTTTGGCATTTAATAAAAATAAACTGAAAAATATTTTTTTGTTTGAAAGGGTTTTGAACTTGTATATTTATTTATGTTTTGAAATTCCCTTTGAAGTTAGATGTTAATTTTTGTTTACGGTACGATTCGCACCTCTGATATTATGTTTGCATATAACGGTATTTTTGAAACATTACGATCGGATTAAAAGATTGTGTTTCTATTCCAGTTATTAATAAAGATTTTATATAATTAATCTTTTAATCTTCTTATTATTAGTAGTACTGAACTAAACCCTAAGTCTATCTTTCAGTTTCTTCCTATCGATGTAAGCTCATTCGTTTTGCGACGATTCTTTGTTCAGGGAAAATTGTGAGGATGGTCGGAGATATTAGAGATTCAGGAGTGTCGACTAAGGCAACGTTAATGGACTGGATGCACGATCAGTATCATCTAATATTTTACATTTTAACATTCCGACGTTTGGAGAAGATGAAGTTGTATTACGTTGTAACGCTCCACCTCTATACTCATACTAACAAAGAGTATTACTAAAGAATACGGTCTGGTAATACGGAAAATGAGGCTTGTTAGAAGCGACAGCAAGTGAATATTCTCTTGGGCTGACACCGATACGTAGTTTTATCTCAAAATATTACACCATACGTATCTGGTATCGACACAAAGCAATAAACACGTGAGTTTAACATGACAAAACAATATACAACATATATATAAAAGAACATAGAGTCGCAAATCGCGGAATGAGAGGGGAAGGGTTTAAGGTAAAAGATTTGGTCTATTCCTAAATTGCCCCTCTCAATCATTTCCTTGTATGTTTAATCTTTAAAACAATTTAACTTAGTTTATTAAGGCATGACCTTATTAAGTTATCAAATCTCATCCACTTAACTATTTACATTATTCTATTTAATCTATCCAATTAAATATCATGATGTTAAATAAAATTTAAGGGTGTTACAAGCTCATCCCCTTAAAGAATTTCTTTCTCGAAATTTAGTAAGGACTATATAACAAGTATAGTAAGCATGCAAACAATGCTAGTATATCCTACAAGCTAAAAATCTATATATAAAAATATAGAGCATACCCTCATAACAGCATAGGATAAGCATCCCTAATTCTGTCCTCTGTCTTTCAAGTACGGTCTTTCTCGTTGTTGCTCCACTGAACTTTCACTAACTTGACTGTCTTGTTTTTTAACCTCTTCTCACCTCTGCTACAGCCCAAACTGGTCTTCTCACAAAAGTCATATCCAGTTCTACTATTAAATCCCGCAGTATTGTTAGAGCGATAGTAGTTTCTGGATCATGCACATACTCCCGAAGATAAGAAACATGAAATACATTATGGACACTTGTCAAACTGCTTGGTAACTCTACTCGATACGCGAGCTTTCCGATCCTCTCTATAATTGGGAACAATCCAACATATCTCGGTACCAGTTTTTTTGACTTTCTAACTCGTATCACACCTTTTATCGGTGATATCTTAACATAAACACGATCTCCAACTAAGAACTCTAAATCTTTACGCCTCTTATCTGTCTATACTGAGCTTCTCTCATCCTATCTCGGATTAACTCAATCTTCTATGTGGTTTCTCTCACTATCTCTGGACCAAGGACCAATCAGTCTCTAGTCTCCAACCAACACGCTGGTGTTTTACACGGCATTCCATACAAAGCTTCAAAAAGCGCTATTCTTATACTAGTTTGATAACTATAATTATAGAAAAACTCAACCAAGTGAAAATGGCATTTCCACGACCCACCAAAATCCAATACACAAGCCCTCAACAAATCTTCAAGTACCTTATTGACTCTCTCTGTCTACCTATCCGTATGTGGATGATAAACGGTACTCATCTTAAGCTTGGTACCTAACTCTTCCTGAAGACTCTTCCAAAATTCACCAGTGAGTAATGCATCTGACTATACTACTTGGAATATCATGCGATCTAATTATATTCTTCATAAATAACTTAGCTAATACAGGCACCGTCCTGGTATACTTAACAGAAATGAAATGGGCATTCTCGATCAATGTATCAACTGTAGCACATATACTTTCATTTCCCGTGCTTGACCTTGGAAACATGTCAATAAAATCCATGGATATTGAATCTCACTTCCAAACTGGTATATCTAAAGGTTGAAGCAATCTGCTTGGTTTTCGATGTTTGGCTTTCACTTGTTGGCGATTTGCACATTGCTTTACCTATAAGCATACATCTCTTCATACCTTCCGAGAAAAAACTTCTCTTTATATCCTGATACATCTTGGTTCCCCTAGGATGAGTCGTAATTTTCGATCGATGACATTCCCTAAGAACTTTCCTCCTTAGGTTTCCCACATCCGAACACATAACCATTCCCTCTTTCTCAACCATCCCTTCTGCTCAAGACTAAAATCTTTTAGATCATCGATCTCCTATCAGTTTTCCAGTCTTCTTATCCGTTCAGCTAATACTGGATCATTCCTTTGTTTAGAAGCAATTCTCTCAATCAATACTGGTCGAACTTCTAAACAAAATAACTTGGCAGTACTTGAAAGGGACAGCGGATTAAGGATCTTAAGGCTAATTTAACACTAGAGGGGGTGAATAGTGTTTAATGGATTCTAAGACTTATATGAACTAACTTAAAATTACGACATAAACAAATACAAAAATTAATCACAGAACAATTACAGAATCAAACACAAATGCAGAAAGTGAATAAAAAAACAGTAAAGGGAAAGAACACACCGGATTTTATATTGGTTCGGAGTTACCCTACATCCAGCCTTGTACCAAGGCAAACCACCTCATATAGATTTTTAGTATACTAATGTCGAGATTACATTCCTCAATTTCTAAAGGCCTTGAGGTACCCTCCTGTCTCATAAGTTCAGGGCAAACTCTCTTGATTTACGGGCCACAGGATTACCCAATTGATTTCCAAGCACAGTCACACCTTATAGAGAGATTCGATAAACTTTTGATTACAAATTGATCATATAACTCTGAATAGCACTTTGACCTTCGAGAGAGGGCAGAGAATCAAAAAAGAATGAGATTCTAATTTGATTCACTTGAGAATTCGGCAGAATTTCGACACGATCTTAAAAATATGAAAATTTTAGAATATGGATTTGTGGAGAAGAAGAAATGAAGAAAATATGAAATTAATTGGTTAAAAAATTCGTTTGTGAAGGCTATTTATTAAGCACTAATGGTCATAATCATTCGTGAAGAGATTTAAACGACTAAGCACTTCTTTGAAAATTAAAACTTTTGAATTCAACGACCACCATGTCGACATGGGGTATCCCATGATGTCGACATCCCTATGTTAAAAAAAATGTAAAATTTGTTTTGTAATTGGTATAGAAATGAAAACAAGATAAAATGATTCTGGAGTAAAAACAAGAGTTTATTTAAAAACAAAAACAAAGAATATTTTAAGGCTAAAACATCTTTTTGAAAATTATTAGAAAAGAAAATTTTTAAGGCTAAAACAGTTTTGAAAATCATTTTGAAAAACCATTTTGAAGTAGTTTTGCAAGTTTCTTCCTGCAGAATATCTCATTACATCAGGACTCGAGAACTTGTACAAAACCAGGATGTTCGTGGGTTTGTAAGCCACTTGTCGTAGGTTTGTAAGCTACTTATCGTGGGTTTATAAGCCACTAAAAGGTAGAAATGGGTTCCATCCTAAATGAAATTCGGAATGAAGATTTCTATGCTATTATGAAGATTTAACAAAAAAAACTAGACACGTATCTTGAAATCTTGATCTTGATACTCATGAGTCTTCAAACTTGATTTCTTCATCTTGATCTTTATACTGTACAGTCTTTAATAATCAGTACCTACCTTATATATATCCTGCATAATAATATTCATATATATCTAGACAATAGTGTTAGTATATAAGTTATAATAAAATAAGTTACAAAGGTTGTTGTCATCAAAACCACTATCTCCGATTCCTAAGAATCTCCTTCTTTTTGATGATGACAACCTTATAAAATATATTTACCACTTCGATCGTACCATAACCCCCCTTACTCCAACAACTCCCCCTTATCCAAGCCTACTATTTTATATAACTTTCTCCCTCTTTGTCATCAACCAAAAACTTCTTAAAAATTCCTGGA
Organism: Allium cepa; assembly: GCA_030765085.1. NCBI lineage: Eukaryota > Viridiplantae > Streptophyta > Magnoliopsida > Asparagales > Amaryllidaceae > Allium > Allium cepa. The sequence continues at coordinate 343,263,263 of CM060931.1, forward strand.
CTTGTTATAAGATAATCAATCGTAATAAAATAGGGTAAACCATATGTAAGTGTAATAAGTGCTAAGTGTGATCAAAAGTGTAATCCAAAAAGTAAATCAATCATCAACCAATCATATTTAAAGTAATTATTCGATCCAAACTTATATATAAACCATACCAAATAAGTTAAGTCAATCAAGTTTAAAACACACCAATCAAATCAAACAAACAACATACAGAATGACTAGACATTCCTTGGTACTTCCACCCATCCATCTTCTCTAAAGATAGGGTCTGCTTTGATGGCATCCCATTCTTTTTTATCTTCGTCGAGAGTGACTGATGGATTTCCTTTGAGATCGTCCTTGTTAAGGGCAGAGATCATCCAATAAAGGGCGTCGAAATGTCTCTCTTGCTCCTTGATCATTTGTATTTGACTCAATTCTAAGTGACGTTGATTACAAAGTATGAAAGAATATTCTTGAAGGAAGTGAGAGTTTCTTCAATATTATCACTTAGATTCTTAATCGGAGAAGCCACAATTCAAGAAATAGGAAGAACTATGAAAGAGAGTGATTGGAGATGAAGTTTTATAATTTATTCTGGAAGAAACATATATAAATAGGGGTAGAAAGTCGTTTGAAATGAATAGACACAAGCTAGTTACATGAAAATGAAATTTGAAAGTGTAACTATTTTCTGCCCGTTGGATGTTGACATGGAGGGATGGTGTATGTCGACATGCCTCTGCTTAAAATGACATTTTTCTTTGTTTTGAATATTATGAATAAATCTATTAAACTAAAATTTGTATAATATAAAAACAAGCAATTACATAGACAAGTGAAGTTGAATAACAGGAAATGAAAGATTCCATTAATAATTCTAGTCAACATTACATAAGATAATATAATATTAACTAAAATAAAGGAAATACAAAGATAGAACTTAAGATAACATGAATTAAAACTAGGTAGATGAAGACGAAGAAGATGATAGTCCAAGCTTTCTACTAATTTTCCCGAAGAACTTGTCGATTTTAGTGGAAATCTTATCCATTTTTCTTACTCATAGGTCTTTTAAGTATCTTTTGATTTTTCACTATAATTCTTTGATTATTAAGAATGGTTTTGTTGGATGGATTAGTGGGATTAGTAAGATATTCAATACTTTCTAAGGAGGTTTCTTGATCTTCCTCATCTTCCATTTTCATTCCTTCCTCTTCCTCTTCTTCTTCTTCTTCTTCTTCTTCCTCCATTTCTTCCATTTCTTCATGAACAAGCCTTTCTTCTTTTTCTGTAAGTGTTTCATATGGTTGAAACACTAATGGAATTTGCATAAGGGAAATGTTTCCATGGTTGAACACTTTTCTAGTTATAAATTCTTCCCTTTTGAAATCAACTCCAAAGTAATTAAAAACCCGGGTGAGTTAAATTCCATGATATAATGTGTTTGCACCCATAGTAAAATTCTTGAGCCTTAGCTCATCCAAAATAACTTGAGCCCAATTAATATCATAATTTCAAAAAATTGCAAAAAGAGATTTGCAAACTTTTAAAGTCGGGTTGTTGTAGTTTCCCGATCTTGGTATAAGAGTGTGCTGAATAAGAAGATTAACAATTCTTGTTTTTGGACGGAAATAACGATTTTTGAATTCGAAATTGTCATCCCCTTCGAGATGTGATGAAATGTGTAACGACCCAGAATTTTTAACTATTTAATTTGAAAATATTTAATTAATTTTAAATATTTGAATGATGGTTTGGATTGAATTTTCAATATAACCTTGAATTTGACGATTAAATTATAGAATTTAATCTATTGAAAGTGAATAAAAATTTGAATCTTCAATTTTAAGCTAATTAAAAATATTTCAAGGGCTTGTAAAATTCATATTGATAATATTGAAGATAATAGAAGCTTCAGAATTGAATTTGAAAGTGAATTGTTCAGTTTTGAAATTATATCGCTTGAATCGATATTTAAAAATAGCCGTCCGAGGCACAGTCTTGGAATTCGACGAAACCAGTTCCATTGGGTCCGTAATATTGAATTATTCTCGGATTTCAAATTTCGTATTTTTCGGAGTTAATATGTGAGCACACGATATATAAACGCGTTGAAATTTAATCAAATTCAATTTGAAATTTAAATATTGAGTCAAACTTCATCACGTTCTCTTCCTTAAATTCATGCCTAAATTCACGATAGAAATCGTGCCAAGCATACCTTCTTCACGTTTAAGTATCCCCTCCCTTCCTTTATCTGTTCAAAACAAAAAAATTGAATCTCAGTGATGAAATCACGACGGCTTCAAAATATTAATGGCCGAAGCCCTTAATCTCATTCGAAATCAAATCGCCCCCTCCTTACTTTTCGGTTCGATGTCCAGGAAAAGCTCGCGATTCCTATTGCTAACTACGACGTGTTCAAGCGTGCGTACGCGCGATAGGCGACGCGATTTGGGCTGTCGCGATTCATGGGGGTCGCGGTCAAAATCGTGGTGCCGTGAACTCGATTAGGGATTTGTAGAGCACGCAACTGTGGGGTCATTTGCGTCATGATCTGGTACGCGAGCGTGAGGCGTCGTGGGGTTGCGGCAGCGACGACAAGGTCGCGCGTGTAGATCTTGGCAATGGCGCGCGTAGGGATTTGGGGATGTGGGTTGTCGTGGATGCAGATCGATGGAGCACAGGGGATTCGTGGTTGGCAATGGTGGGATCTGCGTTCGAACGATGCTGTGGATGATCAGGAACGAGGTCGTAATTGCAGCAGGTATTGATTTAATTATTTTCTGATTTGATATTAAAATATATGCAGTAGAAAAAAAAAAATCTGTTGAAAAGGTTTAAAAACAGTAAGGTATAATAATATTTGCTTTACTAGGTTGATAAAATAATTTAGTTAGGGTGTTTAATTCATTTAATTAACTTATTTAATTTTTTAGAAATTGTTAAGAAAGATTTGTTTAAAATTAAAAGTACTAAATTAAGTTAAGAAATATCTATTTTAATTTAAAAAGAAATAAGTAGGTATATTAGCAGAAAATTGAGTTTTAGAGTAAATTTTTAATTTAACAAATTTTATTAAAAGAAACTGGTTTAAAAGCAAAACCATCGGTTAATTAAATTGGAATAGGAAAAATTGGTTATTCGATTTATTTCAGACATTAAAGAATTTTATAAAATTGTTATACAAGGTCGAATATTTTGATTTATAAAGTTATGTTAAAACTAAAATAATAAGGTGATAGATTTATTTAGTTAACCTATTTTAAGTCACTAAAAATAATCTGTTAAATGAAAATAAATATTCAAGTGGATTTGATAAATTGTTGAAGTTAAAATTTTAAAGACAGGAATATTATTTTTAGAATGTGAAAAGTGTGTATAAAAAGAGAATTAGTATAAAATTTAAATGTTTGGTTAATTTACTAAAAGGAATTGATTTAAAATAAAGGCCACTGGTTAATTAAATTTATTAAAAGAAAGGAAAACTTAGTTTAAAAATAAATTGAAATTAAATATTGTTATCATGTTTAAACCTATAAAGAATATTTAATAGTTACATTAAAGTGATTAACTCGTTAACAAATATTTATTTGATTCGTTTAAGTTACTAAAAAAATAAATTTTTAATGGAAGTTTAATTGTTTAAATTTAATTTTAGTTAAATAAATTATAAAAAGGAAAACTTGTTTTATAAAAGGGATTTGTTTAAAAAAAAAATTGATAAAGTTATTAAAAGAGAGTTGGTTAATAAAATTTAATTTTTAGTTAAGATAAATTTATTAAAGGAGAAAATTGGGTTAAAAGAAACTATCAGTAATTTAACTATTAAAAAGAAATCACGGATGAATTAAAATTTGTCAAATGAAAATTTAATTTATTCGATTGATTCGAATATTAATAAATTGTGTAAATATTTATACAAGGTATAAATGAAGAAAACAAGTTGAATTGGAAGTGGATGGCAAACGGGAATAAAAGGTGAAAACTTCTCACTCAAAAGGAATTTTGTTGTTTATTTAAATTTTAAATAGTTAGATTTAAAATTTGCTTGACTGTGTTGATTGAATGATTGAATGATGATTGTTATATATAGTTATTGGATGTGAATAGACCCTATACGCCGTTAGTAAGCGGAGGTTATTTATTACACACATATACTGCGATATTCCACCTCGAAGTGGAATTGGTATTATATTATATATATAGCAATATATATATATTGGCATATGTATATATTGCAGTTGATTGATTTCCCGCATTTTCTTTTAGCGGATGAGACCCTATTACGCCGTTAGTAAGCGGATAATATTTATAAAATCCCATATACCGCGATATTCCGTCTTGAAACGGAATTGGTATTGTGCTAATGTCTGTGGATGCAGGGAAACAGGTTGGAGGGATCCAACTGGATTCCTCACAAATATTTATTTGATTTCATATATTGTGATATTTGATTGTTTATCATGGGTGATATATGATGTTTGAAAGTCGTGATTGACTATTGATGTGTCGCATCGTCGGATCCAATTTTTGGAAGTTTAAAAATAATGATTTTGATTTTTAAGGAATTTCTAAAGATATTTTGGAAATATACGTTTATAAAATATTTTTGGAATTGATCCATTATAGATAAATAAACGTTATAATTTTAAATGTTATAAAATTATGATTTTTAAGAAATATAGAAAGAATTGATTTTTGAGAAAATATGGGATTGATGATTTTATAAAATAGTTTAAACTGGGATTTTTGAAGTTATTGAAAAAGGTTTAAATATAGGATTTATAAAATTTGACTATTTTATAAATCAAAGAAAATGGTGAAATTATAAAGGAGTTTAAAGATGTTTTAAAAGAATAGTATAAATTGATTTATATTAAAGGATTTACAAACGGATATTTGTAAATTAAAAATATGGGAATTATAAAACGAACTCTTATAAATGTTAGAATAAATTGTAAATGAATTTCATAAATAGAAATGGAATTATAGAATTATAACGATGAAGTTATAAATAGAATTTTATAAACGGTATAAATTGATTTATATAAAAGATTTACAAACGGATATTTGTAAATTAAAATATTGGAATTATAAAACGAAGTTTTTATAAGAGTTAGAATGAATTGTGAATGAATTTCACAAATGAATGAAATTTATAGGATTATAACGATGAAGTTATAAATAGAATTTTATAAACAGTAGGTTTATAAAATTTGTAAAGGAAAATAAAATAAAATTCATAAAGTTATTAAAGGAATGGATTTGGATAAATAAATGAATCGTTATAAGATTTATAAAATTTATGAAGTTTAAAGGAACGATTTTATAAACAAATAAATTATAAGTGTTTGACTTATAATATGAATTTTGATATATCATTGTGATATGAATTGAGATAGGTTAATAAAGGAAATTTATAAAAGGAAGTTGTTATAAAATAAATAGAAATAGAATTTATAAACATTGTTTTATAAATCCGCAACGACTTATTTTGATAAGTGAATTGTTGTAATGTATTAATGGAGTTATATTCACGTTTTAGACAGTGAATAATTCCTTAAAATAAAATGAATAGAAGTGATGAAATTTGTTAACGTAGTATTATTCACGTTTTTGAATAGTGAATAATAAGTTAAAGAAATTATTTTGGGTATGATGTTTGAAATGGAATTAAAACGATCTGAAGATGTTTTAAAAGGTGTTGGGATTCGAAACCATAGATTTCAACATTTATTGTTGAAATAGATGTTTTCGAGAAATAAAAGGAAATAGTAGATTATAACACTGTTGTTATAATAGATGATTTCCGAAAGGAAATGTTTTGTATAGTATTGGGATTTATATATCTATTTTAATTTCGAATCCCTATACTAGTGATTTTGGGTTGTCGTAACGATGTTTTACGCAACATTCGTTTTGGCCCAAATAAATATGTTAAAGAGAATAATTTCCTTAACGAATGAAATATATACTTAATTTCGATCAGAGTATATGGAATATTTTCCAAGTGTAGAAAATAAAAAGATTGTGAATTACTTATTTAATAAGTATGGAAATGTTTTCCAATATAAAGTGAATATGTTGAGAATTTATCCTTTTGAAGATAAATTGAAAATGAACAATAGCAATCGTATATTCATAAATATTTTGGAAATATAAATTCAATATGGAATTTATAAATGGATTTGGAAAATGGGTTTAAAAATAAATATTGATTTATTTTTGAAGTATGGAAAGTTTATATCTTCTAAAGATATTTTTGGAAAATAAATAATTTGGAAAGTTATTTGGAATCTGGTGATGTTGGCATATCCATTGATAGTTCAATAACCGACTATCGATATTTACCTTGAATGGTATATGTTGTGATTTGTTTGAAATTGAATGCCACACTTATTTTTTTAAAATAAGCGCTCACTATTCGGGTTAACCGGGAAAGGACCATGGGGTCGTATAACCCATTCCGAATATGTGATACGTCGTTATGAATTGCATTCGAAGACCGGTGTTGAAGACCGGATATTTTCGAAAACGAAAGGGTTTCTTGTCGAATGTCTTTGCATCGACTGGTCCCCGGCATAGAGACTCCATATGTGATGGGAAGTCCGAACGTGATTAGTGAATATCCGGATTTCAAGGACTTCTTTGTAAGTGCCTTCGGTTCTGTTCGAGCCCGGAACAGACTTGTATGGATTGTATGTCTGACATTACAAGTTGAGATATAAAGCCAATTTCTTTCAAATATATTTCTGTGGTGGCGGAGAATTTATTCTTTTAGCTTAACACCCTTCTCTGAGACGTACGAGCTCAGAGGTTATGTAGTTGAAGTTATCAGCGATATATTCCCAATTTGGTAATGTGACATGCTGAGTGTTGCTGTAAATGATCATTGTGTTGATTATTGTGATAGGATCGTTTATTTGATCATCTATCTTGGTGATCATTGTGTTGACCAAAAGCATGGCTTTTGTATAAAGTATGTTTTTGTGGACGTGACTTCGTCGAGCCTCACACCCCGGAAATGGTCGAAACAGGAAAGATGCGGCAAGGTTATGAGGGATAGCACCCTTTAGGGTATGTACATTTCCTTCTGGATAGAGGTGGTATCATGGTATGGAGCCCAGATATTTAACCTATGTGGTTACTACGAATTTATTACTTTGTGGTTGTTGGCTATCGGGATCCCGTGAGAAAGGTCGTTTACGATCGGGGAATGGCGTGCTCGTGTCAGTAGTTACCCAGTTAGGGGTAACCCGGCCTTGTGTTGGCAGAGTTCCGGTTTGGTTCTCGGGGATGTCTTTCCAGAGGCATTCTCATGTGGCAATGGGAAGTTCCTTGGCCTGATCATTTGTTGGAAATCCAATTCCCAATACGAAACTTGTACGGTATTAGTTGTAGAACCTGCCATTCACTTATGGTGGTCACCACTGTTTGGATGGTAGCTATAGTAGGCATAGTTCGAAATGTCTATGTTGGCTAAGATTTATATTCTACTTTCGAAATGAATTTTTTCCCTACACTATGCACTAGTAATAATATCAAATGTTATTTTAAATGCGTATCAAGCATCTTTGACTATCATAAGGAGAAATCTCCTCCGATTCTGCGTTTGCATTGTGTGTGTGTGCGGGAGGCCTTATGGTAGTCTCATTTTTAAAAGCACTGCGAATTGTGAGATTCTGATGTTGTTTCTGTTCTATTTTCTTTTCTCTTTGTTTTTCTATTCTTTCTCTCTTCTTCTACCTCTTTCTTCTTTCTTAAAACCCATAACATTTCGGTTTTTCGGCAACGAAAAATCGGAAGCGTTACAAAATGCCTCTCGATCATTTCCATTGATTTGAAATTCCGAGAGATTCATTCCGGTATACTTACATCCCAAAATATTTCCCAAAATTTCACAATTCAAAACAATTTTTATTCCTTTAACACTACTCCAAATTTGTCTTTCTTCCCCATCATAAAAACCTCCAAATTTGCATAAAACATCTTAATAAGATTTGGATAACATACAAAATCATTTTGTTTGTTATCAACTAAACTAAGAATAGAATATTGTTGAAAAAGATTTTCAATTTCATACGAAGGAAAATCTTCAAGAATAGCAAATTTTCCCGTATGAATTTTACCAAAGTTTACATAGTCGATGTAAGCTTTGATAGCTTCAGGTCATTAAAAGAAAGTTTTTGACAGATTTTGGAAGCCTAATGGTGTTAGGAGTGCTTGAAGAGGCCACTGAAGAAGTTTGAGAGGAGTTGAAGATAATGAAGATAAGTTTGAAAATTGAAATAAAAGTGAAAAGTGATGATAAAGAGAGTGAGATAAAAAGAGATTCTATAGACATGTTCTCTGGTCAAGGGACATTTTTCCATAGCATTGAAGTTGGTGAAAGGATGGAGGAAAATTCAAAAGTTTGAAATTAAATTCTGAGGGGCATGTTAACATGGGGTATTCGGGTATGTCGACATGTGCCTATTGAATCAAAAGACAAATTTCTGTTTCTAATATATATATATATATATATATATATATATATATACATATACATATATTATATCCTATATTCTAATTATATAATTCCTATGATAACATTAAATACAATAATATTTAAATATTAATAATTCAATATTTAAAATATTTTTAAAATAATATTATTTTTGAATTTAAAATTCAAATTTCAAGGGATAAATTTGAATTTGAAAATTCAAGGAATTTTAAAACAATCAAGCAAACAAACAAGCATCCATTCAAATAAGAAAAATAAAAAATAATGTAAATGCATACCTATTTTTAGGTCTATACTCCTATCATCATCTGATTCATGAATAGCGGTCAAACATGGATTTGAATTATCCGTCTTCTTTTCATCGTCACTGGATGATGAGTCTAAGTCATCAAGAGTTACTGTGTATGCTTTCTTTCTTTTCGTTGACGAGTCATTGCCTGGAGGGAATAACTGTTTATCTGGATACGGACAATCTTTTGTATAATGCCCGACCTTATTGCAATTGTAGCTTCTATCATTGTTAACGTTCTCTGTATTATTTCTAGAATTCCTTTGATCATTTCTTTTGTAATTATTCATTTTTCTATATTTTACGAATTTCCAAAAATTTATTGTCATGAAGGCAATCTCCCCATCACTGTCTGGTTCCGAATCTTCAGTTGTTGCATTGAATGCTAATGACTTCTTTTCTGTAGCCTTGTTTTCTCTTTTCCTTGCAGTATATATTTATACGGATTGAAATGATAAATATCTGTATCACTTGGCCATAGGATAGAAAATTTTATACAGACACCATTGGTCTATATATAAATATTTTGAAAATGTTTTTTATGGTTTTGAAAGGAAATATATATGGTTTTATTTAATATTGAAATATTTTATATATATATATAAGTTTTAATATAAAGTAGATTTAATAATAAGCTTTAATTTAACAAGGTTTGGTTTAATTAATATATAATATTAAGGTTTGGAAGATAAATTTGAAATTTATTCGAAATCGTATTTAATTAAGAATTTTATTAAATTAAATCGATTTGAAACTCATTGAATTTGAGAAAAGATATGATTTTATAACTTGATTTTAGTTTAAGGTGATTAAATGAATATTTCAAGTTTAAATAAATTGAAGGAATATCCAGTTATTTGAAATGTGAGGTTTTATTTTAATGATATTGGATTTATTAAGTAAACATTTCAAACTCAATAATAATAAAGTTAAATTTTGATATACATGAAATTACCAAATTTTGTTTTGAAAATGTTTGAATGTTTAAGCTTTGAAATATATTGAAATTGAAATGGTTTATTTTGTGGTTCAAATCTGTATTTGGAATTGATTTAATTTGAAATGATTTATTGAGAAACTGAATTGAATTGAAATTGAAGAATTGAGATTGAATTAAATTGGAATTTTATAATTCGAGTTGATTTGAATCGATTTGTGAAATTTGAGCAAACTATTTTACTATATAAAGATTTTTAAATCATATTTTTGTTTATAAATTATTTTAATATCTACATACTATTTTAATATAAAACCATTTTTAATATAACTATTTTAATATACTAATCATTTTAATATAAAATATTTTATTTTATAAACCATTTTATTATATATACTATTAGTAATATCTAAATTGTTTAAAAGGAAAGTGTTTTGGTTTCGAAAGTGTTATAACTTTGAAAGTGATATGATTTTAGGAATTAGATATATTTGTAATGGAAAATGATATTTTGATTTTGAAGTATAAACTATTTTAAATGACCACGATGTTATAATAATGTTTGGTTGTTAAAGAGACCGGGATCATATATTGTCATACTCTATATTAATACCGAAAACCACTTTAACAACTATGCACGTGGTGGAGATTCCAGAATGAAGTAGGATGGTTTGGTGATGATTCTATATGGTATTTACGTAGCCCTGACTCCCGTGAGTCAGCTTGATGCGGCTAAAACAGGAGCCACGCCGGGCCAAGTGAGATCATTCCTCCTATCAGACACATTTCTTCGATACCATTCTATTGCTTTTATGATGTGATTGGGTGCACCCTTCGATTTTGATTTGGGAGTGTGTCACAAGGTGGGCGGTAGTAGCTGATATACTTTACCACCATTCCGGATATGCGAATGATATATCTACCCTGCTATTGCCTCGAGTGCCTTGTCGCATGCCCTATCATGCCTTCTACGAGTTTGTTTTTTACCGTACCTATGTGATGTCCTCTGGGTAAACCTCCAGTTTATGGAGGAGCGTACGACATTGTATAGGCTACGGGAAAATATAAAATGTGTTAAGGGGGATATTGGTAACGCCTTAACGCCATTTTAATACCTTTACTTTACTATAGACATATTATAATAGTGTATATTACTGCATAGTTGATAGTTCCACGGATCATTAGAGGATGGTTATCCCAAACATCCTTTGAGTTACTTGTATTTCAGTTGATATTTCACTTGAGTTGGATTTTATTGATATAAGAATGTTAATCCTGACTCGAGTGTTTTGTGTTCTGCTTTACGCTCGGGTCAGACTGAGTGATACAGCATTGAGGCTCACTTTTGGAGTTTGGAGCTTCGCTTGGAGATCTAACTATCGATTTAGCTTTCATTCATTCAGTTGCTTCCAATGATGTATTTAGATTTTGTTATTTGACTATGGTATTCGAGACTTCTATTGTATCTTGTTTTAACTCTGTTATATATATATATATATATATATATATATATATATATATATATAACAGCTTCATAAACTACTATTCATTTGTTTCCGCTGCTTATTATTGTAATACTCTGTGTCTGTGATTATTTTATTTACTGTATATGCTGAGTTTTGCCGAATATAAATTAACAATCTGATATTTTGAGCGATTATAGTCCGACATGTGCGGATGTGAATGGCACCAAATGTGACGCCCCACCTTTATACCCACGCTAGCAAAGGACACTACGGGGTGATGCCGTCAACTAGCGCGGAGAATAAGGCTACTGAGGAGCGACCATCCGTGTAATTGCTTAGTGCGAGCACTGATATGTCAGATAGTATAAAGAGGGAATCCGACATACCGTTACAAACTCAAAACTACTACACAGCGGCTATATGTATTCTTCGGAAACAAACATAGAAATAAACATAACATAAATCAGTCACAGAAGTTCATATCACAAAGGCGGAAAAAGATATAAATATTACACATAGAAGTGTACATCAGAGTAGTGGTCAAACAAGATCCACAAAATCACAAAAGAATAGTTACAAGTGCTAGACAAAAGAATAATTATACATCCTGGAGTCTATATCTCAAACGTATACAACCAAAAACTGCTAATCTAAGCAGTTAGCCAAAAGTCAGGATAATAATCCCAGATGAGAAGTCAAGCAGAAGCACCTGTAACATCTCGGTCTGACCTGAGTATTATTTAATAAGAAAATAATAAACGGATCAGTCTAATTATAAATATCAGATAAAATGATGTAGAATAAGAGATATGACAAAAAAAAACGTGATATAACCATAAAGCCATACTATGATAAGTATGTAATTGAAAATCAACCAGAGATTAATCAATATCACAAGAATCTTCTCAAAGATCAAAAGAATGTCAAAATCTTTAGTTTTATTCACCAAGTCACAAATATCGACATCATATCGATGCCAATCATAAAAGCTGGTGGATCACAAATTCTAGAAATCATCAATAGAAATCCAGAAATCACAAAAAGGGGGAGGCCTATCACAAAATGAGAGCCTGAAAACTCACCAACACGTGTATCACAAACGGGACGCTATCATATGGTCGCTAACCGTAGAGCCGGTGCAACGACGTAGTACAATATCGGTACGCCCAAGGAAACTGAAACTCAAATAATTCGGAACAACGACGTAGTACAACAGTACACCCGATGATCCTGATAAGCTGGTGCAACAACGTAGTACAAAGGTACGTCCGATGGACCGAACTCCATAAAAGAACATGGGTCGCTAGCCCACAAAAATTGAGTCGAAACTCCAAATAATACATAGGTCGTTAGCCTATAAAAGAAATGAGACGAAACTCAATAAAACGAGGTATCGTCCCCTTCTTGGACAAAGAAACATAGCATAGCGCTAGTCTAAAACACAAAAATGATCCTCAATGATCATCAAGAAAGTGTCAATTACTCTAAGCTAGTAAATATATGAGCTTAGCTTCATATCCCATAACCACTAGCTTAACTTAAATATTTACGAGCAAATTGTAGATCTCCACTAGAAAATTGTCACAAGAGATTCAATCGTACAAGTCCAAGAATTAACCGACGAAGTAAATGCAAGCGTTTCATACCACTTGTTTTACTAAGCCGTTTAATTAGATTTCTCACACTACAAGAAAAGTGATTTTTTGTAGCGCCCAAAAACCGCCACTACGTATTTTTAGTGGCGTTTCGATAATCGTTACGAAAAAACATGCCACTAAAAATCCTCGAGTATTAGTTGCACTTTTTTAAACGCCACCAAATTTGTTTTTTTGATAGCGCTTTTATAACGCCATAGAATTTCTTTTTTGTAGCGCCTATTTGCCGCCACCGAAAAGGTTTTCTCCTCTATGATACTTTTTTATGGCGTTATCAAATTTTTTGTAGCGCCTGTTTAACGCCACCGAAAGTGTTTTCTCCTCCACGTTACCTTTTCATGGTGTTATATACATTTTTTGTAGCGCTTAATAAACGCCAACATAAGTGTACTTGAGTTTTTAATCACTCTTTTGTAGCGCTTAATAAACGCCAGCATAAGTGTACTTGAGTTTTTAATCACTCTTTTGTAGCGACATTTTAACGCTACCAAAATAAATAATATCCAGTAGCGTTTGTTTCCCTCCACCTGCTACTCCAGATTTACCACTGATCTAACATGCAATTATATAATAACAGAATACGCAAGCACATACTCTTTTGAACACAATATATTAAACAACTACAAAATACGTATACACATTGAAGATCCACAAGATACATAGACATTCATACATCCAGATACATAGGTGTCGACAAAAAGCTACCCGTACACATACACAATCAAACTACCATAAGTGTTGCAACCAAACTACCATAAGTGTCATAACCGTACATATACATCTGAAATAAACGTCTGAAATAACCGAAGTACCGAGCAAAACCTGAACCACCATAAAAACCTGAACTACTTGTCATTGCTGATGCCTTCAAAACCTGAACTACCTGTAAACAAAGAACAGAACAAAAGAGTGAGAAAACAAAACCTGAACTTAAAACTGCATCACTAACATTCCACCACAATCCATACATAACTCCTCACCACCAATTATACTAAAGTAGTATCTGAATAAATATACAGACATATGTATTTTAAAAATATAAATTACTAAAACTTGCATAGATAAATAGGGATGTACCTACGCATAAAGAAATGAAATCAATTCTACAAAATGGACAAGATATGATATAGTAAGAGTATTGTAACAGCGTAACGGTCAATTAAACAAGTCTAAAACACCAAAAAGCACAATAATACACCCTATGCACGTGAGATACACAACAACAAAACTGAAACTCAAATATATGAAGACAACACACAAACACACACAACATCCATTCAATATAAACATAACAGTTGTTACAATACATAACACTATATATATAGACACACAGACACAAATGCACTCACGCATAAACATATAGCATTTGAATGCACACACACAACACAATGCAGAACACACATTGCTTAATCATGGTTACATGGCCTTAAATGATAGTTAACCGCTTAAGACAAGGTTTATATATATAAAAAATTAATTAGTGAATAATATGGCACATCCAACACTTCTAGTTATAACTAGGAATTTACTTGCTATAAGTTTCTCGCTACTTTATGCTAATGTACCGTAATAAAATTATTCGTGCTAGATACCGTGTTAAAATTATCATCTGTTTACTCAGTAGTATGATATTGAGTAAACAGATGATAATTTTAACACAATCACACTCACACACACACAGTTGGGTAAGCACACATCCTCATAAACACACTAGCGCATATATAAACCTAGTAACGCGATAGATGGACTTGTGCCAGAAAAGCCTAAGAGTGTCTTAATGAACATGCTCGAATATCAGAATTTATAATAATTTCTTGGATTTTATTTTTAATTTAGAAAATGACAATAATAGGTTTTAATTAATTTTAAAAGAAGAATGAGTGAATCCTGTTAAAGTGAATATGCGTGAGATAATTTATATGATAGAGAAAGTTCTTAAGTAGATATAATATTGCATCACTAACATTCCACCACAATCCATACATAACTCCTCGCCAATCACAATCATTCAATCACAATTCGAATATAACACCCCTACTTATGTACTTTTATCAGTTTACCAAAAATCTATCTGCACTTTAGCTGCTAGCATTCCTAATGTATATATATAAAAAAATTATATACCTTTCATTTTGACTTAATAATGATTGTTTCCATTGGCCAAGCTATGGGAACGCCAAAGCAATCATCCATGCACGTCAGACTCGATGTTGGTCTCCATATCTCTACATCTGGAACTATCACCAGTTCAATCCAAACTTTTACAGCATTACGTCCCAGTGGACGACAATGGACCATCGTTATCGGATCAGTTGATGCAATACTTCCTTCCGCCACTACGTCTGCTCCACCCAAATCGATCAACTGGCATTTGGCATCCTTTTGCATGGTTGCAATTGGCTGAAAGAAAAGAGATTATTATGCACAATGTATACATGCACATTAAATAAACTTTCATACACAGTTAACTTCTTCAAATTTGAAAATTAATACTTACATGTTGCGATTTATTCATGACCATATGTGCGGATTTCATGGGAGAATTCACAACATTTTCAGTATCATCACGACTCTCATCTAGTTTTTCTTGATCAGCTTCTACTTTTGATCTTGGCCATGCTATTTTCATACCAACCGCGTCTCCAATGCACGACATATCAGATGTGGGTCGCCACAAATAAGCATCTTTATTTACTACTTTGTCCACCCAAATCACAACAGCAGACGGACCGAGTGGAATACCATTAACAGTATATTTTGGATCAGTGGCGTGGATTCTTCCTTCGGCAATTACACCTTCACCCTCAGTCCAACCGTAAATCTTGCAAGTGTCTTCGATGATGCTGGTACTCTAAAAATGAGAAGTGAAATTCAAGACTTTAGTATGCTATACAAAAACAACGAATATGTGTTAAATTTTTATTCAGATGGGGGGTATGCTCGCTGCATTTTAGACGTCAATAAGCTCGTAGCATATTACACCAATATACTTAACGTGAAAAAAATTACCGTACTGGCTGCACTACAGTTCAACCGTGTTCGCAGCGGGACCTTGATGCAAACTGATGGCCAAGCAACTACCTTATTCTTAGCGTCTGCTAAGACTGTCATTTCAGGTGTAGGCCTCCATAAATAAGTATCTGCTTTATCCACTGAATCTATAACAACGCTCCCGGCATTTGGTCCCAGACGAATACCATTGACAACGTCATCTGGGTCCATGGACAACAGCCTCCCATGGGCAACAACTCCAGAGGTTCCATCCCAATTCAACAGCAAACATACTTCGTCGTCGCTCTACAATTAATCAACCGAAAATTAAATCAATTACTGGATTAAAAAATTAAAATATTAATTTCATTTATTGAGTAATATAAATATTATTTTTACCGAATCAGGTGAGTTCCTTCTCGAACTTTATTTACCCTGCAGCGAAGCACGAATATAAATTAATATTTTACGAATATAAATTAATTTCCAAAAATTTACCTTCTAGTCCATCAGAGTCTGTATCATTCCCTTCAATTCTGCTATTTCCTCTCGACACCGAGACACTTGTTTATCTTTGGACTGGGCCAAAGCTAGCTTGGTTAAAGTGCAACCCCTACCCAATGCCCTTAACCGTCCCGGTTTATCTTGTCCCAGTACATGTACAAGTGCATCTTTTCCAATATCAGTCTGTGACGAGCCGGATTGGGATAGGCTACCATATTTTTTGATCTCCTCCTATATAAATAAATACACATAGATAATGTACAATGGTAAAAATATCATAGTTTCAAAAAAAAATATACCAACAAAATTAAAAACAATTTTACAATAGCATTCCTAGCTTCCATGTTCACTGGTTCACCAGTTTTTTTAATGTGAGATCTAATCCACACATCAGCTCTACTTATGGACGATGGATCTACACTTTCTTTTTTCTAAAAGTAGAATAACATTAAATTAATAAACTGACAGGTATAAAATAATGTTAAATAATGCTATAGTTAATTAACTTACCATGTCTTCGGTCTTTCTAGCCATTCCCCTACGACCGGTTGTATGCGGAATTTGAGTGTACCTAAGGGCTGAATATTTCTCACTTTTTTGCTGAAAATGTTGAAAGATGCTAGAATTTAACAACCAAAATCATAAAAAGAAAAACTATCTAATATTTATAATGCAGGGTAAATATGTATGGCGAGGATTGCAATTTATTTGAAAATCAATTCATCATGGTCATATACTTATTTGGTATTATTAATGCTGGATAACTCAGTGACATATACAGCATTCCATATCTACTAATAATATTTAAAGATTGAACTAACTTGCAAAGTGTTTTTTTTACTTCATTTAAAATGTTCCTGTGCTTGTCATAACGTATTTGTATTTTGTACTATCATAGGTTCCTGCAGCTAATACCTAAACAGGAACCCTCAGCATCCACCAACACTTGGAATTCACTTCTAAAGAAATTTATCGGTTGCTAACTATGTAGATGGATTTGCAGAAACATGCCAGACGAGTTCAGTAGGAATGATTTACCTTAAACTCCGGACTTGTTTTCGCCTTCACAAACTTCCTCCAATCGGTTATGCTTTTTATGTTCGTAGGTTTCATTTTAAGTCTTTCCTCATCGTTCTCCGCTTTTTGCAAATTTCGAACCAATTTTCTTTTTGACGATCTCCAAAGTACTCCCATTTGTTGAAATATAGCTTTTCTTTGCCATTCCTGTTCCAGTTTAAATCTAATCTGCAACAATACATCAAAACATGATATTAGTAAAATTTATTTAATTTAAATACGACAGATTTAATTAAATCTGAAAGGTTTTCTGAAGTTACTAGAGGGCAATTTCAATTTATAATTGGCAAGAACTATTTTTCAATTTATCCAGAAGTTATTAGATGGCAATTTCAATTTATAATTGGCAAGACCATGCAATATTAGAAGTCATTTTCAAAACATATTAGAGTCAGAATGTTAAATAATAGATGCCTGCTTCGTACCAGAACCGACTGCCACAAAACTTCTTTTAACTCATCACTAATATTCCTCCAATCATCAATGGTGTATGGAACCTGCTCCCGCACAAGCGGTCCAAGAAAAGAGGATAAATATACCGACCCTTGCCCTACAGGTATACCTAGATCATTGAACTCAACTTCAATTCGATCCTGACTGCATGACGTGAGTCTTTTTGCTTTTGCTGGACCTCTACCGCCTCTTTTCCGAGATGTACTTCCGATATCAGCTTCACTTTGTTTCCCAATTTCCAGCTCGACATCAGCAGTTTGTTCAGGACGGGTTTCATTTTCTGAGCGGAGTCCTTCATTTGGGTCAGAGGGGATATCATCTAGTGGTTGTTCGTCTTCTTCATTGTGAACAATGGCTTGCTTCTTAGCATTGTCTGGTTGTTCTTCTATTTCATTTATACTAGCTGGAACTTTACGTTTTCGCTTTGACTGTTTGTTCTTACCTTTAACTGCTTGTTCTTCAGCCTTTCTCTGCAAGCGGGTACGTACAGATGTTGTAGACATATTTTTCTGCAAGTGACAGAAAACACAGTATAAACCAAAAAGCACATGTAAACAATAAGCAACGATAAATATTAACAAACTACACTTAAATATCATCAACATGTAGCTGAAAAGAGATGTGGCAATTTGCAAACCAAACAAGCAGGCCTAAAAGCCTTGAGATGATGAACAGATTTGTAATTTTATGAGAAAATGTACATGTAATGCAAACAGAATTGATAAGAACACTACTCATTATCAAGCAATATATGCAAACAGAATTGATAAGAACATATAATGCTTTGTCTCTGGAAGTATACAAAGATCAAAACACAAAGAACAAAAATTGAATGGTACATGAATTTGCAATGGATTAGAAAATTAAATGGTGCAAACTAACAGCCATTCGCAACATTAAAAAAAAACCAAAGCATTAGTGCATCAAATGAACAACAATCACTAAAGAAAATCAATACAAGTTCAATGAAATTTCCAAAATAGCCCGGATTTAATATATAAGTTCAACCATCACTAAAGCAAATGAACAACTATGCTCAAGTAGAACATATAATCTACTCAATTATGCCCTCGCAATCCTCTCTAACATAGCAAACATCTTCATCATCCGCTTCAGTTATTTCATCTTCCACCACTTGAATATCTTCCTCGATGCAATCGTGCTCCTCTATATCATTAAAACTTCTTGATGAAACATCGTTCTCTCTTGAATAAAATACTTGTTTTGCTTGAGATGCAAGTATGTATGGGTCTCGTGAAAATGATGCTTGATGTAAATTAACAAGAGTGAACCCATCATCATCAACTTTTACTCCATTTCCTTTATACGTCCAACGACACTTGAAAACTGGAATGTAAAACAAATGATAATCTAATAAAATTATATCTGTCAATATTCCATAATAAGTGACCACATCAACCACTTGGGACATATCTTTAGCACTTGCTCTACACATAGTAGTTGCATCAAAAGTCACCCCACAATTCTGAGTTTCTCTCCCTAAATCTTTTACATGAAAACGTTGCTCGTTGATGATATATCCTTTGAAATACATGGCATCATCCTTCGGACCATAAGCAATCCATTTTAACATGTCATTATGATCCTTGGAGGTAATAGGTATCTACAACAAATTTCATTTAGTATGTAAATTTATATAGTAATATTGATAGTTGAATGAGAATATATTTGAAATCTAACTAACCTTCCTTTTAATCCAATCGACAAAACTTTTTGTATGTGTTTCCCAAAGTAAGGTCGCAATTTTTGTCATGCGTCGGTCTGAATTTTCTAATTCCTCCAAATGCAAACTAGTATCGAACAATTGATTATAAGTTATATAAATCATTGCGAACACATCAAAATATTTAAAACAATATAACATAAACTTACTCTATAAACAGTTCCACCACGGCCATATTCATTAACACAGCTAAATGAGCACTTTCTTTCTCATTAACTGGCAATTTAATTGTCTTCGATACTGAAATTGGACGTCCCTCTAATATTCTACTACTTTCATAATCTTCATTTCGAGCTCCTTTCTCCTCTATATGTCCTGATTTCTTCAAAAATTCATTGAAAAACAACATGCATTCTGTTGCAAGATACGATTCTGCAATACATCCCTCTGGTCGTGCATAGTTTCTGACATAATCTTTGAGTGTCTTCATATATCTTTCGAATGGGTACATCCATCGAAAATGAATACGTCCACACATTTGTGCTTCTTTTCCAAGATGAATGGATAAGTGTATCATTATATCAAAGAAAGATGGTGGAAAAAAAATTTCAGGCTCACATAAAACGTCAATAATTTCAACATTGATTTGTTCTACCTTCTCTCTATCAAGAACACGTTGACATAATTTGTCGAAAAAAGAACATAAGCGAATTATCGCTTTTCTTGCCTTCTTTGCCATGAACCCTCTCGATGCTACTGGCAATAAATGTTGCATTAATACATGGTAATCATGTGACTTCAATCCACTAATTTTGCAATCCGACAACGAAATCTGATTTTTTAAATTTGAACAGTAGCCATCCGGTCCTTTGAAATCATACAGTCTTTTGCAAAATATTTTTCTCTCGGATTTTGACAACATATATGGAGCCGGTGGAAGATATGTTTTATTCCCACGAGGTTGTGTATGAAGCTCACTTCGAATTACCCAATCCTATAAATCCTTTCTACAGTTGGTTCCATCTTTGGATTTATTTCCATGCAACATTGTGCCCAATAGGCTTTCACCAATGTTCTTCTCCACATGCATCACATCTAAATTGTGACGTAATGGAAGTTCCTATGAAAACCAAAACAATGATGCATTATTGGGTTTTTATTATATTCAAATAATGAAAAATAAATAAATTAACCACTAACCTCCCAATAAGGCAAATCAAAGAAATTGATCGTTTTTTCCACCTTGATACCTCTACTTCTGTAGAACTGTTAGTATCATCATATTCATCTTCTTTATCATAGACATGCTTTCTCTTCTTACTTTTCTCCTCTATTCCTTTTCCAAAATCATTTGGATAATCCTTCAATAATGCATAGATGTTTCTCCCAGAAAGCATTCTAGGAGCACCATCTGTCTCTATGGTATTATCAAACAATGCCTTTTGTTTCCTCCGTGAATCTGAAGGAGGTAGAAATCTTCTATGACCCATGTAGGAGAACTTTCGACTATGTTTCAACCAGCGAGAATGGGTATTGACACCACATAATGGGCAAGCTTTTTGCCCTTTCACACGACATCCAACAAGATTTCCATAAGCCGGAAAATCATTAATCGTCCATAACAAAATTGCATTCAGTTTAAATAAAGTTTTACTAAATGCATCATAAGCAGTAACTCCATTAGACCACAAGTGATGCAAGTCTTCCACCAAAGGCGCCAAATATACATCAATATCATTCCCGGGTTGCTTCGGGCCTGGAATAAGTAAAGTTAACATAATATTTTCTTTCTTCATACACAACATAGGCGAGAGATTGTATGTCACAAGCATTACCGGCCATCAACTATATTTCGAACTCAACATGGAAAATGGATAGAATCCATCTGTAGCAAGACCAAGCCTAAGATTGCGTGGATCAGATGAAAAAGATTTATACTTTTCATCCACCATTTTCCATGTCATAGAATCCACGGGATGACGCATTTTTCCATCGTTACTTTTATTATTAAAATGCCATCTTAATTCTTCAGCCATCTTTTGAGATCTATACATCGTCTAAACCTCGGAATAATTGGGAAATATCTCAATACTTTAACTGGAACACCTTGTATACCTCTTCAATATCTTGATTTTTCTTCCATCTCGAGGAACCACATTTTAGACAACTTTCTAAATTTTTGTATTCTTTTCTGAAAAGGCAACAATCATTCTCACAAGCATGTGTCTTTTCAAAACCCATGTCGAATGCTTTAAGAAATTTCTTGACTTCATATAAGGTTTTGGGAAGCACGTTATCCTTCGGCAGAAATAGATGTTGCACAGCTAAAAGCTTATCAAAACCACTATCGGACAAGCCAGTCTCGCATTTAAGATTATACAAGACGGTGATGGCAGATAATTTTGTGTGATCTGTGCAACCAGGATATAATGGAGTTTCTGCATCTTCCAAGTTCTTGACTAACTCATCCTCTTTTCTTCGAGAATCAACATCGTCTTTATCATCATCAAAAAAATCTTGATTCAAAAAATCTTCATCTTCATAGTGAATCATCTTGAATAGTTCATATACGTCAAACGTATTTGTTTTATTCTCTACATTTATCTCTTCACCATGGTTAAACCATACACCGTCAATGTATTAGGATCCATTCCTTTTATAACTAAATGTTCAACGATGATTTGGTCATCATGACGACTAAGATTCCGACAATCCTTGCAAGGGCATAAAAATTTTTCTACACTTCTTACATTCCTCTTTGCAGCATGCACGAAATTCATTGCTCCTTGTCGGTATTCTATACTAGTTCTATGAAAAAAGTAAAAAAAAAAGTGATATTTAGTATTAGATTATATGTTCTAATTCTCAAAATACATATTAAGTTAATCATGGTTTTATCACCTGTTTAAAAAAAACCAGCCTTTTTCCATTATCGACATTTGAAGGCAAATAAGTTTCCAATCTTTGACGTATAAATTGGTTATCTGTTGTAATCAAAAAAATAAGTAGACGTTGAAGTACAAATACTTGTAGCACTACTGCATATAACCATGGTGGTTTAGTAGACAAAGGCAAAGAATACTTTTCCAAAAATATAAATTTTACACTTATATTTTGCATTTAACCTCAGATTTACATGTATTTATAATTAATCCATGCATAACACCACACTCCTACCCACACACAACTGACCAAGTCACAACCCTCAAAACTGCTGCATAACAGTTACAGCTATCTGCCCCTCCTTTGTCAATCCATCCACAAATGCTCCACTTCAACAAACAACATTCCAGTCACTCCACTTCAACAAAACTTTTGCAAATCTCTGCACTTCACCATTACACACAGACCACTGACCAAACTTCCTCCCACCTATCACCAACAAATGCCGGTGCATTTCCGCTGCCACACATTGCTGCAACTTTCAAAAAACGCAGCAACCTCTCATCACCATACTACTCAACCCTCCTATTTTGTTGAATATGCGCTTATATGATTTTTGTTTGATGATAATAAACATATATACATTCGTTTAAATGTATTTGATAATATACTATTTTATTTTTCACAGATTAAATAAATATTTGCTGAATAAAATAAATAACACAGAATTTGAATTCAAACGAATATTTTATTCAAACAAATATTTATTACAATTCTGAATAGTATACAATTTCAAGCTCTCACTATAACTATACAACTTTGATTACAATTACATACATTTCACATTTACAATTCACCTCACTACATATCACTCACACTCGTATTTATCTTCAACTGCATTCCAGTTTGAATCCAACATCTGAGCAATCTGCAAAAATATAAACTAACGCAGTAAAATTGAAAAAGAAATATTTTTGCAATTCAAAAATAGAAGACAATTTTTGAATATATGATTTGCCTCAGTTATTTGGGTTGTTCGTCATAATTTAAATTTGAATTCATCATACACGAACAACTTGTGACATACACAGTATATTACTGTATATGCCACAAGGCCGTGCACGCCGATATATACACTTGATAATGCTACAGGGACAGGTGAGCACAAGGTCAAACCCAAATATATGGATAGGTTCAACTCAGGTGCAATAAATTCAAAAATACGACACGAACACAAGGTCAAATCCGAGCTTTGAAACTGGATTCAACACAAGTGAATCGAGTTCAAGTCAGACCAACACTGCAAGTACATGAATGCAAACTACAAGTACAGGTTCAAGGCCAGAATGACAAAGTGTATGCAACGGCAGGAAGTCAACTAGAGAATTCATGAACGTATACATGAATCAAGCTACATCATGAAAAAGAAATGCATCATGAACACTATAGGTCGAGAACCAGACCAGGCAAGTATCAAGAAAAGTGTACAAACACCAATGAACCAACAAAACCTGGCCAAATACAAGACAGACCAACATACTACAATAAATCATCAAAGGCTACGACATAGATGGAGCTACAGGAATGTACCAAGTTACACGAAGACAGAAGACTACAACTTAAAATGCAATGCACAGCAGGTATAACAAAGTCACATGCCATAATGAAGACTGAATGAAATGCACAGCATGTATTGTTGAATATGTGTTACAGTGGTGATGCAAGTGCTAACCAGAATGAAGTCCAATACAACTTCAATAGAGACTCAAGCTACAGTGCATAATGGTCAACACAGCTACAAATGAAGCAGCAGTAATTTGAATGCAACGAAGACCAACAGCCCCAACAGAAGTATCAAATGAATCAAATACCACCAAATAGACCGTGGAATAGCAGGTGATATGCAAACTACAACTAGACCAAGTGCAGCATCAATGCGAACAACAAAGTGATCGAACAAACATAATCAAGGCCAGTTGATAATAGGGAACACAAGTGTGGCAAATGCAAACTGTGGTGAAGCAACAAAGATGAACCAGACAGTGATACAAGTTCAAACAATGCTCAATACACAGCCAACAAAATATCATCAAAAACCAAACAAGGGACAGGCCATAACATGCAGACCAAACACATGAGTGTAAACAAATGAATCAGCAAGGCAATGCACAAATGCAATAGAATGCAATGCTCAATATCACTACAAACTGCGGTGGACAGTGAAGGCAGCAACACACCACCAAGTGAATGCATCAGGCATTAACAAATAAGTAGTTCAAATGAACTCGATCAGTAACCAAGGCTACAACAATGAAAAGTAATGTATGCAACAGAATTTCAAATGAAACAAATCCAACTTTATATGCATCTGTAACCTATCAAGCAGAATCAATAATTCAACAGTGACAAACATCATATGGAAATGCTCAACACAAATGACCAGAGACGAAGACTACAAGATGAACGAGTCAAGGCCGAAGCAGTAGAAATCAACATCGTGGTCATCACGAAAATGAATTAAAGCCGTGACCACCAAGAAAGAATATACATACATATGAACAAGTCAACATCAAAGCCGTGGGACGCAAGAAATGAAATTATACGCATATGAAAAAGTCAGAATCGATCTCAATCATTCAAGCATCATCAAGTGGCCGAGATGAAGAATTTGACAAATTCAAATCAACATATACGAACGTAATTCTAGGAAATCAAATCCTATATAATACCCAAAATCATCATCGGCAATTGCATGATCCGAGTTCAAGTAACAACAGAGAAAATCAATAACTCGAATCAAAGGTCGAGCAGAAATCAACATCGAAAAAGGAACAATTGCATACCGTTTTTGACAAATAACTCGACCAAATTGAAGAAGCCGAAGACAATTAAAAGAGCCAAGCAATCGACGAAAGCAACAAACTGAAAATCATTTTCGATTGAGCAATCAAAGGTCGGCGTCTTCAGAAACAAGCCCTAATTTTGATCGAACACGGAGCCGCCATTATCTTAAAAAATTGGGCCGAAGAAATAAAAGGAGACGGTCAAGATAAATTACAAAGAGGGCCGGTCTTTTTATTTTTAAGGGTTATAGTAAATTAGGGTTTTGTATTTTAAATTTGCTTTTAATTTGTGTTTTCTTTTTAAATCGTTTTTAATTTTCTAGTCGTGTGACTAGGGTACAAACTACGGTGTGTAGTTTGGGAATTCACAACTCGGTGGTTGAGTTGTGGTCAGGGTTTTGAGCGTAGAGTTAGATTAGTCAATAGCGGGTATAGCGAGTTTACGTGTGTAAGCGAGGGACTATCTAATTTCTAGTAGAAACCTTGGGGGCAGCACGTAGGCAGGGTTTTGCCGAAGCTGGGTAAATTCTGTGTTGTTATGTTATTTATATTCTGCAATATCTGTGCTGCTATTCTGTGATCTGAATTGAATTTAATTCATAAGCTTCCGCGATTAATTTTTATAATTTACACTATCACCCTATTCACCCCCCCCTCTAGGGTGAAATCGATCCTACAAGTGGTATCGGAGCTAGGAACAAAAGCCGTTTTGTTTTAAAAATTTGATTTTACAAAAATCAATTTTTGTTTAAAAATTCGTGTTTCAAAAATCAATTTTTGTTTTAAAAATTTGTGTTTCAAAAAAATCGGTTTTTGTTTTAAAAATTTGAATTTTTAAAATGGCTTCTTTTAATAATGCTTTTGCAGAGGGTCAGTCGATAGTTAGACCACCAATGTTCAATGGTGAATATGCTTACTGGAAAAATAGAATGCAAATTTTTCTGAAAACCATTGACGCTTGGAATATTGTTGAGACAGGTTATAGAATACCAACTATAACTGTAGATAATCAGGAAATAGAGAAACCAAAGGAACAATGGACAGAACTAGAAAATAAATTACAAAATACTAATGCCAAAGCTATGAATTCTATTATCTGTTCATTGGATCAATTTGAATTTAATCGTGTCTCCCATTGTCTAACTGCGCAGGAAATATGGCACATACTAGAAGTGACTCACGAAGGAACATCTCAAGTCAAAGAATCTCGCCTTGCAATGCTAAGCAGCGAATACGAGAACTTCAAAATGGCAAAGGAAGAAAATGTTAAAGAGATGTACGGACGACTCTCCAATATCGTATACAAATCAAAAGCTCTCGGAAAAACATACACCGAATTAGAAATAGTCCGGAAAATCCTCAGAGTCCTTCCACGAAGCTTTGAAGCAAAAGTAACTGCCATACAAGAATCGAAAGATTTAAAACAACTTAAAGTTGAGGAACTCATCGGAAATCTCACCACTTATGAGCTTGAAATGAAATTCAAAGAAGAGCGTGAAGGAGGTGACACTCAAAAGAAATCAATAGCTCTCAAAGGAACAACCGAAAGTGATGATGATAACGATGAAGATGATGGAGCAGCAGAATTGGAGCTGTTAATAAGGAAATTCAAAAAATGGAATCAAAAACATGGAAATTCAGCTCGAAATCAAAAAGCAGAATAGCCAAAGCACTAGACTACTCAGAAGAACAAAAGTTTATTTGTTATAATTGCAACAAACCCGGCCATATCAAGCCCGATTGTCCACAAATTAAATCCAGCCATGGAAAGAAACAGAAAAAGAAAAGTTTTGCAGCCACTTGGGATGAAATAGACGAGAATGATCAAAGCACTGGCAGTGAAAGCGAAAAGGCAGAATTGTGTCTTCGAGGTGATATAACTGACAGTGACGATGACGAGCCAAGTGAGGTATCAAAACTTACCCATTCTGAGTTGCTTATATATTTTCATGAAGTAAACGGTTGTTTTGAACGACTTAGGGAAAAATACGCCAAACTTGAATCTCAAAAAGATACTTTGATAGAATGTAATAAACAACTTGATCAATTAGTTAAAACCTATCAAAGTAGGATCTCTAAGTGTGATAAGTGTCCAACATTTGATGAAGAAATTAAAAAATCAGAAATTAAAATAAAATCGCTTGAAAATGAAATTCTGATTTTAAAAGAGAATGAAAATACTAGGAGAGAGAATTCTATTAAAAAGTGCACACAGTTGTTAAACGAAAATGAATCTCTCAAATCACAAGTCCAACAATTGTCAACGACTTTAGATAAATTTTCAAAAAGTGAAAAATCGTTGAATATGCTATTAGGAAAGCAAACTGTTAATACGGTTAGACAAGGACTTGGATATAATAATTCGAAAATTGTTGAAAACAAGATTAATCAAGTTAATTCTATGTGCACAATTTGTAGAAAATTTGGACACGGTCACAATAATTGTTGGTATAGACCCAAACATGTGAAAACTATACCGATTTGGGTTCCAAAAGGCACAAATATAAAATCTCTCAAAGTTAAACAAATTTGGGTGCCAAAGGGAACAATTATAAATAGTTTTGGGTCTACACAAAATTATTTTTCAAAATTTTCTGCCACTAACAACCATGGACCTATAAAAACAAATAGGTCACATAAATCCTTTTCCGTGTAGGTGTGGTGGCAGACTAAGGAACAACAATAGTGTTCTCTGGATTTTGGCTGTTCCAGAAACACAACGGACGACAAAGCTAAGTTCCTTAGCCTAGTATAAAGGTGACAGAATCACAACGGACAACAACGAAAAATATCGTAAAGGTAAAACAGGTATGGTATGTTTTAAACGATATATTAAATGTGATAATCTGCACCGTATTTTGAATTAAATCAGCCAATATTGAGATTGATGAAAAGATGATGATTTTGATTCTGACTTATTCAACATAGTTGGCCAATTATATTCTTATGCCAAAAACACTATAAAAATCTTTAGATTCTTTGAATTACTTCATATATATATCAGTTTGGATTAAAAATTGTGTTTTGTTGGATATTACAATTGGTTATAATATGGCTAACTCTTTATTCACGGTTTTTCTGATTATTTACACGGTTTCATTTCAAATTCAAAAGAATGTCATTCAAATTGTTGTTAAAATTGAATTTGAAAGTTTTGGTGCACACTTCATGTTTTGGTCAATAAAATTCAGATGCAGATTACACTGGTAATCTAGTTGATAGAAAAATTACTAGTTGAACGTGATTTTTGAGACACTTAGTAATTGCATCGTTTTTTTTTTCAAAGAAAATATCTGCATATTCTTCATTTAAAATAATTTTCAAATAGCAGAAAATTTTCTTTTAAAACCCCTTGGAGAAAATCATTTTTTTTACCATATTTTCAGATTAGTCATTTTGAAAAATTAATTTCATAATTATTTTTGAATTTGATTTTAAATGACTATTTTGACTAATCTGACTCCCAAATGATTAGCGAAAAGATGAATAGTAATTGAAAAAGTGATGAGTGTTGATATTTATTATATATTATGACTCGAGACGGTATAATTAGTAAATTTCTTTAGAAATTTAAACAAGAGTTATAAAAAATTTTGTTGGTAAAAAATTCCATGATCATCTCTATGTCTATCATGTTTTCTATCAACCATCACTCATCAAAATTCTATATAGTTTGTCAATATGTGGTACTTTAAACAGGAATCGTTTGTTTTTCATTTTTACATTTTTTAAAAATAAAAATATTAAATAAATAAATAAATACCAAAGTATTCACTCTCATTTAAAAGTCCTCACGGTTATGCATGGGTGAATTACTTGGAATTTGTTATGTGCTTCCATGCTCATTTAAAAGTCCTCGCGGTTATGCATGTATGGAACGCATATCAAAAGTTGATTTGTAAAATAAACAAGTTGATTCTAATCCCATTTAAAAGTCCTCACGGTTATGCGTGGTTAGAAGATACTTGAATTCATTTTTTTTTTTTAAAATATATAATAAAATTGGAATACTACTAATCTCATTTAAAAGTCCTAACGGTTATGCATGGTTAGTAGATATTCAAATTCCTGATATAAATATACCACAAATAGACACAACTGTATGGTTTTATATGATGATATCATCCCTATCATTCTAAAAGTGGAATATGCGCCTAACAAAATATTTATAATTTTTGTTTGACTTTTTATTGAAATTTAATATTTATATTCAATTGAGTTTTAATGTTGGATTGATATCGATTACTTTATCTCTATTTTCTCTAACACTATTATTCTTTTGCTGATAACAAAAGGGGGAGAGAAAAGTTAAGATTTTGTCAAATAAAATCAAGCAAAGGTCAAATAATTTTCTATTTGCATCTAGAATCATTTGCATATTTTTATTTGTATGCATATATGTAGGGGGAGCATCGTATAGAGAGGAAGCATTTAAATAGGGGGAGCAATTAGAATATATCAATGATCAAATACATTTAACATATTCAAAATCTTAAATATATGTTTGTTATCATCAAAAGGGGGAGATTGTTGAATATGCGCTTATATGATTTTTGTTTGATGATAATAAACATATATACATTCGTTTAAATGTATTTGATAATATACTATTTTATTTTTCACAGATTAAATAAATATTTGCTGAATAAAATAAATAACACGGAATTTGAATTCAAACGAATATTTTATTCAAACAAATATTTATTACAATTCTGAATAGTATACAATTTCAAGCTCTCACTATAACTATACAACTTTGATTACAATTACATCCATTTCACATTTACAATTCACCTCACTACATATCACTCACACTCGTATTTATCTTCAACTGCATTCCAGTTTGAATCCAACATCTGAGCAATCTGCAAAAATATAAACTAACGCAGTAAAATTGAAAAAGAAATATTTTTGCAATTCAAAAATAGAAGATAATTTTTGAATATATGATTTGCCTCAGTTATTTGGGTTGTTCGTCATAATTTAAATTTGAATTCATCATACACGATAAACTTGTGACATACACAGTATATTACTGTATATGCCACAAGGCCGTGCACGCCGATATATACACTTGATAATGCTACAGGGACAGGTGAGCACAAGGTCAAACCCAAATATATGGACAGGTTCAACTCAGGTGCAATAAATTCAAAAATACGACACGAACACAAGGTCAAATCCGAGTTTTGAAACTGGATTCAACACAAGTGAATCGAGTTCAAGTCAGACCAACACTGCAAGTACATGAATGCAAACTACAAGTACAGGTTCAAGGCCAGAATGACAAAGTGTATGCAACGTCTGGAAGTCAACTAGAGAATTCATGAATGTATACATGAATCAAGCTACATCATGAAAAAGAAATGCATCATGAACACTATAGGTCGAGAACCAGACCAGGCAAGTATCAAGAAAAGTGTACAAACACCAATGAACCAACAAAACCTGGCCAAATACAAGACAGACCAACATACTACAATAAATCATCAAAGGCTACGACATAGATGGAGCTACAGGAATGTACCAAGTTACATGAAGACAGAAGACTACAACTTAAAATGCAATGCACAGCAGGTATAACAAAGTCACAGGCCATAATGAAGACTGAATGAAATGCACAGCATGTATTGTTGAATATGTGTTACAGTGGTGATGCAAGTGCTAACCAGAATGAAGTCCAATACAACTTCAACAGAGACTCAAGCTACAGTGCATAATGGTCAACACAGCTACAAATGAAGCAGCAGTAATTTGAATGCAACGAAGACCAACAGCCCCAACAGAAGTATCAAATGAATCAAATACCACCAAATAGACCGTGGAATAGCAGGTGATATGCAAACTACAACTAGACCAAGTGCAGCATCAATGCGAACAGCAAAGTGATCGAACAAACATAATCAAGGCCAGTTGATAACAGGGAACACAAGTGTGGCAAATGCAAACTGTGGTGAAGCAACAAAGATGAACCAGACAGTGATACAAGTTCAAACAATGCTCAATACACAGCCAACAAAATATCATCAAAAACCAAACAAGGGACAGGCCATAACATGCAGACCAAACACATGAGTGTAAACAAATGAATCAGCAAGGCAATGCACAAATGCAATAGAATGCAATGCTCAATATCACTACAAACTGCGGTGGACAGTGAAGGCAGCAACACACCACCAAGTGAATGCATCAGGCATTAACAAATAAGTAGTTCAAATGAACTCGATCAGTAACCAAGGCTACAGCAATGAAAAGTAATGTATGCAACAGAATTTCAAATGAAACAAATCCAACTTTATATGCATCTGTAACCTATCAAGCAGAATCAATAATTCAACAGTGACAAACATCATATGGAAATGCTCAACACAAATGACCAGAGACGAAGACTACAAGATGAACGAGTCAAGGCCGAAGCAGTAGAAATCAACATCGTGGTCATCACGAAAATGAATTAAAGCCGTGACCACCAAGCAAGAATATACATACATATGAACAAGTCAACATCAAAGCCGTGGGACGCAAGAAATGAAATTATACGCATATGAAAAAGTCAGAATCGATCTCAATCATTCAAGCATCATCAAGTGGCCGAGATGAAGAATTTGACAAATTCAAATCAACATATACGAACGTAATTCTAGGAAATCAAATCCTATATAATACCCAAAATCATCATCGGCAATTGCATGATTCGAGTTCAAGTAACAACAGAGAAAATCAATAACTCGAATCAAAGGTCGAGCAGAAATCAACATCGAAAAAGGAACAATTGCATACCGTTTTTGACAAATAACTCGACCAAATTGAAGAAGCCGAAGACAATTAAAAGAGCCAAGCAATCGACGAAAGCAACAAACTGAAAATCATTTTCGATTGAGCAATCAAAGGTCGGCGTCTTCAGAAACAAGCCCTAATTTTGATCGAACACGGAGCCGCCATTATCTTAAAAAATTGGGCCGAAGAAATAAAAGGAGACGGTCAAGATAAATTACAAAGAGGGCCGGTCTTTTTATTTTTAAGGGTTATAGTAAATTAGGGTTTTGTATTTTAAATTTGCTTTTAATTTGTGTCTTCTTTTTAAACCGTTTTTAATTTTCTAGTCGTGTGACTAGGGTACAAACTACGGTGTGTAGTTTGGGAATTCGCAACTCGGTGGTTGAGTTGTGGTCAGGGTTTTGAGCGTAGAGTTAGATTAGTCAATAGCGGGTATAGCGAGTTTACGTGTGTAAGCGAGGGACTATCTAATTTCTAATAGAAACCTTGGGGGCAGCACGTAGGCAGGGTTTTGCCGAAGCTGGGTAAATTCTGTGTTGTTCTGTTATTTATATTCTGCAATATCTGTGCTGCTATTCTGTGATCTGAATTGAATTTAATTCATAAGCTTCCGCGATTAATTTTTATAATTTACACTATCACCCTATTCACCCCCCCTCTAGGGTGAAATCGATCCTACATATTTTACCACTTCTCACAACATTGTTTAATTCAACCACTTCTATAAATATACTTCAACACTGCAATCACTCCCCCACTCCACTATTAAACAATTCATTCACTCCTCACAACAACACAAATTCATACCAGCCTATAACAATACCCACTTTCATCTCATACACACCACATTCATTCATATCACCAAAGACAATATCCACTTGCCTACATTCCTGTAGCCTGCTTCAATAACCATTCTACAACCTACTGACTGCTGCACTGATACAACCAACTGCACCATATTCACACACTACAACAGTGACCACTCCAACTACGAACCCCAAGCAACCACAGACCATCCTCCTTCCCATTTCTCCAACCTGCAACCTGTTCGCAACCGCACTTCATACTACAACTCAACAAAACATCAACAACCCAGCCTCCGCAGCAAACTACCAGAGACTCACGCAACATTCATCAACTTGCCCTCTGACATTCTACCACTCCTTACGAACACATACTCACATCCTTCCCCCAGCCTCGCCCCCTCTTACCAAACCAACAGTCAACTTCACCGCCTCCTCTTCACTACCTCACATCCACACAACTGACATATTTCCAGTGCCTGCCACTCCACAAAAGACTATTTATGCTCCAACATTTACCACTCTCAACCATCGAGCCAGCCAATACCCAATCGCAAACAAACCCACGACCTCCATCAATGCTACTTGAACCCACCAAATTCCCGAAAGACGCAACCTCAACCTCCTCTCAGCAAGCAACCATTGATTCACTAACCACTTCAACAGAACATTCATATACTCAAAGAAATCAAAGCAGATATCCCAACAGATCATTGCAATTAGGGTTAAATCAACCGTTTCAGTAATAGTTTAGGAAAAAATACGAAAATAAGATGCATTCAAATTCATATAAAATCCAAATAGAATCACAAAGTTGATTTAAAAGATTCATACCTAAATATACCTAATCGATTTAAAAGATTCATACCTAATTATACCTAGATCTGCTGACTGCCGCGACTCGATGTTGAGTAAGGGGGAAACGACGGAGTTGACGATGATACTTGAGTGCGATGAAAATTTAACACGATTAAAAGGGGAAATTTATTTTCTAAAGAAGAAAGCAAATTAGGGACGAGAATTTTGTTAAGTACGAGAGTAAAATGATAGGTTACGCTTATTTAGTTCGCGCGAACTCTTTTTTTTAGAAGCGGGAAACGTGAATTATTTTTTGCCACGTTTATATTATTTGGTAATCTATTATTAGTTGCATTTACAATAAAACGCCACCGATTTTTGCAACTATAAATGGTTCTTCTTGTAGTGTCATACGAGTGAGGTAAAGGTTTGTATATACTACTAGATTGGAAAACGGTTTAAGAAATGAGCTTGTAATAAAATAGTGCTGAATTCATTTTGAAGAAAGAGTTTTGATATTTAATACTAGTATAGAAAACCTTTATATTTTTAAAGTGACAAATCACAGAAATGATTGTAGAAACAATCAGTCACTAAAATTCACATACGAAGACGTGAATTAATTCCAAAGAAATCGATATCAAATCCATCAAAATGGATATTTCCAAAAATCCCAAAATAGAAGCCATCAAAGTCGAATAACAATTGATAAAACAAGTGGGAATAAACCCGAATCGATTAAATTTGGAAACACAAGAGAAATAGACAAAAATAGGCATAATAGGCATTTAAGAGCAGGTCAGTCGACTGGCTCAATGAGTTCAGTCGACTGACTGTAGGAAATAGAGACCTCCTGTCTCTGTTACCTGCCTTTGGTACGCCAATTGGATACAGCCAGTCGACTGGATTCAAAGTCCAGTCGACTGACTGGAACCTAGGCAGTTTTTCTGCCTATGCAAAATAACGTGCAAACCCAACAAATTCGCGACCGATCGAGCAATGGCGCTAGGGATTTATGCCAATCGACAACCCGACCCTATAGGCTCTTCGATGCATCACCAAGAACACGTTCAAACATCCACAAAAGGATTTTCATAGGTTTTGCTTCCAAAGCACCAAAAATTGGAATATATACCGAAATAATCCAAACCCAAAAGCAAATGCACGAATAAGTGTTAGGAACTCATATCCAACATCAAAGATAGATATAGACGTAGATGTGAGATAAAAATCTCATCTTTAAACCCAAAACAAATGAATGAGAAGCCTGAAGACAAGGGAAGATCAACCACACTTCAATCTCAACACAAGAAGCTTGAATCTAAGCTTAAAAGAGAAACATTTCCCAAATTAGGTTTAGGAATTTTCTGAAATCAAAGAGAGAATGAGTTGGAGAAGAAGGAGATGATACTTACCATTGCTTCTCTATGTATTTGGAGCTAGAACTTGATTTGCAAATGGAAACTAGGGCTTAGGATTTTAATTCTTTCTCTTTTCCCCCATTATTCTCTTTAGAACCGAAAAGATAAGAAAGAGGGAATGAATGAAGATAAGTGGTTCAGTTTGGGGTATTAAGTTGGCTAGTGGGCTGAACCCAAACACAAACCCAAAGCGAAAAAGGTCAAATTTTTAGCTAGCTCCAAACATATCAATGTTTATACTCAAAAAGGTTACAAACGACATTTTGAACTTAATGGAAGGGGTCTCGAGTCCCAATTCGGCTGTTTGTAAAAAGTAGGTTTTCGGACTAAAATCCGACTAACGATGAATTATTTTAAATAAAATATTTAAATATTCAAATCGTAAAATATGCGGATTGTTACAGACTTCCCTCCTTAAAGAAATTGCGTCCTCGTAATCATAAGAAATAAATGAATCAAAAAGTAACAATCATAAAAGCATATCAACACAAAAGAAGAAATTTGGAATAAGAAGTTCACCTCAAAGAGCACGAGAAAGTAAGTCCGGATGTGTTCGATCGATGAATTCTCTGGATTCCCAAGAGCAATCCTTAGGATTTGAGGACCATTGAACTTTCACAAGAGGAACATATTTATTTCGAAGACGTTTGACCTTCGAAGCAGTAATACGAATAGGATGTTTCTCATAAGTTAAATTCGGCGAAACTTCAATTTCTTCCATAAGACCGGGCTCATGAATAGAATCGGAATCCCGAAGGCATTTCCGTGATTGAGAAATATGAAACACGTCATGAATAGCAGAAAACTGAGCCGGTAATAAGAGGCGATAAGCCACGGAACCAATACGTTCGGTGATAGAAAATGGACCAATATATCATGGTGCTAACTTTCCCGATCGACTAAAACGTACAACACCTTTCATAGGTGAAACACGAATAAATACAAAATCTCCCATAGAAAATTATAATTTCCTTCTTCGGTTATCGGCATAGGATTTTTGTCTACTTTGGGCTTCTTTCATCCTATGACGAATAAGGTCAATCTTTTCTGTGGAATCACGAATAAAATCTGGACCTAAAACCAGCTTCTCATCGGCCTGAAGCCAACAAGAATGTGATCGGCATGGCCTTCCATAGAGAGCCTCAAAAGGTGTCATACCAATATTAGATTGGAAGCTATTATTATAGGAAATCAACAAAAGAAATATGATCTTCCCAACTTCCACCAAAATCAAGAACACATGAACGAAGAAGATCTTCAAGAGTTTGATTCACACGCTCGGTTTGTCCATCGGACTGAGGATGATAAGCGGTGCTAAAATTAAGCTTCATTCCCAAAGCTTTTTGAAGACTCTTCCAAAATCCACTAGTAAACAATGGATCACGATCACTAACAATAGAAGAAGGAACTCTATGCAATTTTACAATTTCTTTAATAAAGAGTTTGGCCAAGAGAGGAACGGTTCGATTGAACCGAACGGGAATAAAATGGGCGGATTTAGTAAGTCTATCAACTATCACCTATAAGCTATCATGACCCGAATGAGAACGGGGAAGGCCGTCAATAAAATCCATGGAAATTTGATCCCACTTCCAAATTGGAATTTCTAAAGGTTGCAATAACCCACCGGGCCTTTGATGCTCGGCCTTGACAAGTTGGCAAGTCATGCAACACTTAACAAAGTTAGCAATATCAGATTTCATTCCCTCTCAATAATAAAGTCGCTTCATATCCGTGTACATTTTACTACTACCGGGATGAATGGTAAATTTAGAACGATGAGAATCTTCTAAAATGTCTTTACGAAGATCACTAATATTTGGCACGATAAGTCTACCAAATTTCGAATACCGCCACGAGAATCAATATCAAAGTCTTTCAAACCTTCAATATCAATTTTATCCCTAAAATTTTGGCCAAGAAGAGCCAATTCGGGATCTAGCTTTTGAGCTTCAAGAATGCGGTCTAAAAGAGAAGGATGAGCCTGAAGGCTACATAAAACAAGAGATGAACATAAATCGGAAACACGATCTCGAATCTCACAAGTGGATAAAACCTCGAGATTATTCCATTCAGATATCATCATAGAAACAACCGCTTGTTGCTTGCGACTAAGTGCATCGGCAACACGATTTCCCTTTTCGGGAGTATAAAGAATATCAAGATCATAAGATGCAAGGACTTCGAGCCAACGTTGTTGACGCAAATTAAGTTCCTTTTGAGAAAATAGATACTTCAAAGATTTATGATCGGTGTAAAGAATAAATTTTTCCTCCAAAAGATAATGACGCCAAATTTTAAGGGCGAAAACAATAGCCGCGAGTTCTAAATCATGAGTGGCATATCTAGCCTCGACTGGCTTCAATTGCCTAGAAGCATAAGCAATAACACGTTCTCTTTGCATAAGAACAGCCCCCAAACCAACGCGACTAGCATCGGTATAAACAATAAAATGTTGATTCCCCTCGGGAATAATAAGAATAGGAGCATCGAAAAGGAGTTCTTTTAATTTCTGAAAAGAAGCTTCACATTTGTCCGACCAAATGTATTTAACTCTCTTCTTTGTCAAACTAGTAAGAGGCACGAAAATTTTGGAAAAGTCTTTTATGAAACGGCGGTAATAACCTGCCAATCCAAGAAAACTACAGATCTCCGTCACACTCTCCGGTCTCTTCCACTTTTGAATCGCTTCAATCTTTGAAGGTTCCACGGAAATTCCGGATTCGGAAATAATATGACCAAGAAACTTCACACGAGGTTGCCAAAAGTGGCATTTAGAAATTTTTTCTTTCAATTGATTGCTCCTAAGAGTTTCCAACACAATCTGAAGATGATTTTCATTCTCCTCCTCGGTTTTAGAATACATAAGAATATCATCAATAAAGATGAGAACAAATCGATCGAGGAAGTCTTTGAAAACTCGATTCATAAGGTCAACGAAATAAGCCGGAGCATTCGTTAAACCAAATGGCATAACAAGCCATTCATAAGATCCATAACGAGTACGGAATGATGTCAAAGGAATGCTATCCTCTGCAATACGAAGCTGATGAAAACCGGTTGCTAAGTCTAATTGTGAAAAGACTCTAGCACCACTAAGTTGATTGAATAGATCGTCAATCCGTGGTAAAGGATATTTATTCTTGATAGTAAGATCATTAAGCTTGCGGTAGTCAATGCAAAGCCTAAGTGTACCATCAGATTTCTTCACAAAAATAGCCGAAGCTCCCCAAGGAGAGGAACTACAACGAATAAATTGTTTCGTCTCCAATTCGGATAATTATTTGTGCATCTCCTCACTTTCTTTATTGGACATACAATAAGGAGGACGAGTAATAGGTAAAGCTCCAGGAATTAGATTAATTCTGAATTCAATTGCTTGCTTAGGTGGTAATCCTAAAACGGGCTCAAATATGTTGGAAAATTCACGAACAACGTGAATAAGAGAAATGACATCTTCCTCATCATCATTATCGTCATCATGATGATTTAAAGAATATAAAGATGCAACCAAGTTGGAATCCGAATCTTTATGATCAACGAAAATCTGCTTAACATATTGAGGATGTCGAAGATGAATAGTCCGCTCAGGACATAGGATTTGAGCTTCATAGCGGTTAAGCCAATTCATTCCCAAAATCATTCCAAAGCCTAAATAACGCATGACATGCAAATCGGCTCGGAAAGAAAAATCACACAAAATAATCTCGACATCTTCACAAAGTAAACTAATTATTGCGGATCCACCAACCGGATTCGCAATTCTCAAAGAAGTCATTAAAGCAACAACACTTAAAGAAAAAGTGTCAACAAATTCTTTTGATATAAAAGAATGGGACGCACCCGTATCAAAAAGAACTCGAATAGGTTGATCATGAAATAAAATAATGCCATCAAGGATAGAATGAGAAATACCTAGACCACGAGAAGTGTTGCTAGGGGCTTGTGCAACATTTAACTTTCCCTCCTTCTTGCCTTGAAGTTTGGGACATGTAGATATAAAATGACCCGAGCTTTTGCAATAGCGACAAAAGAGAGGTTTCGGGCATTTATTGACATAATGGTCTTTAGAACCACAATTGAAGCATTGCCCACTATTAGAGGAAGAAGTCTTTGCTTCAGAAGTTGCTTGCTTTCCTTTCTTATTAGGATACGGGCCTTTGGACTTAATAGGCCTTTTCTTGTTGTTGTTGAAGTTTGGTTTGGCACCCACAACTTCAACATCACTCTCCTTATCCGCCTCTTCAAGTCGAAGAGCGATATCAACGAGTTGATCAAAATAAACTTCTAACTTTAGAAGTAATGGCTTCTTGAGATTTTTGTTCAAGCCATAGACAAATCTTTGGTTCTTCTTCAATGGGGTGTTTATATATTCGACCCTGTATTTAGAAAGTGACTCGAAAGATGCGACATAATCTGCCACAGAGGATTCACCTTGAACAAGGTCAATGAAACAACGAGCCAATGTCACTTTCTCAGCTTCTGGCACAAACTTTAATTTGAATCATTCTCGGAATTTCTCCAAAGTAAGATCTGCTTCATTTGTTTCAGAAATCAGAAGCTCGTACCAGTCTAATGCTCTTTCTTGAAGCATACAAGAGGCTAACTGGACTCGGTGAAGATCAATAAGATTCATGCGAGAAAAGACTCGATCGCATGTTCTTAGCCAAGCCTGGACTTCAATAATGGTTTCAGAACCTTTGAATGGCTTCCCACCTAAATTGGTATAATCGTTGCACAAATGTGCAAATCCAGACTTAGGGTGAGTAGGCTTCGGATTAGAACCGGCTGCTTGAGCATTCTTTACTGGATCAAGAAGCTGCTAGGCAGACATAAATACTCCATCTTGGGGAGTAGCACTAGATTGATCGGCGCTGGGACGGCCAGGTCTCTATGTATTCTTCGAAAACAAACATAGAAATAAACATAACATAAATCAGTCACAGAAGTTCATATCACATAGGCGGAAAAAGATATGAATATTACACATAGAAGTGTACATCAGAGTAGTGGTCAAACAAGATCCACAAAATCACAAAAAAATAGTTACAAGTGCTAGACAAAAGAATAAGTATACATCCTGGAGTCTATATCTCAAACGTATACAACCAAAAACTACTAATCTAAGTAGTTAGCCAAAAGTCGGGATAATAATCACAGATGAGAAGTCAAGCAGAAGCACTTGTAACATCTTGGTCTGACCCGAGTATTATTTAATAAGAAAATAATAAACGGATCAGTCTAACTATAAATATCAGATAAAATGATGTAGTATAAGAGATATGACAAAAAAAAACGTGATATAACCATAAAGCCATACTATGATAAGTGTGTAATTGAAAATCAACCAGAGATTAATCAATATCACAAGAATCTTCTCAAAGATCAAAATAATGTCATACTCTTTAGTTTTATTCACCAAGTCACAAATATCGGCATCATATCGATGCCAATCATAAAAGCTGGTGGATCACAAATTCTAGAAATCATCAATAGAAATCCAGAAATCACAAAAAAGGGGAGGCCTATCACAAAACGGGAGCCTGAAAACTCACCAACACGTGTATCACAAACGAGACGCTATCCCATGGTCGCTAACCATAGAGCCGGTGCAACGACGTAGTACAATATCGGTATGCCCGAGGAACCTGAAACTCGAATAATTCGGAACAACGACGTAGTACAATGGTACGCCCGATGATCCTGATAAGCCGGTGCAACAACGTAGTACAAAGGTACGTCCGATGGACCAAACTCCATAAAAGAACATGGGTCGCTAGCCCACAAAAATTGAGTCGAAACTCCAAATAATACATAGGTCGTTAGCCTATAAAAGAAATGAGATGAAACTCAATAAAACGAGGTATCGTCCCCTTCGTGGACAAAGAAACATAGCATAGCGCTAGTCTAAAACACAAAAATGATCCTCAATGATCATCAAGAAAGTGTCAATTACTCTAAGCTAGTAAATATATGAGCTTAGCTCCATGTCCCATAACCACTAGCTTAACTTAAATATTTACGAGCAAATTGTAGATCTCCACTAGAAAATTGTCACAAGAGATTCAATCGAACAAGTCCAAGAATTAACCGACGAAGTAAATGCAAGCATTTCATACCACTTGTTTTACTAAGCCGTTTAATTAGATTTCTCATACGAGTGAGGTAAAGGTTTGTATATACTACTAGATTGGAAAACGATTTAAGAAATGAGCTTGTAATAAAATAGTGCTGAATTCATTTTGAAGAAAGAGTTTTGATATTTACTACTAGTATAGAAAACCTTTATATTTTTAAAGTGACAAATCACAGAAATGATTGTAGAAATAATCAATCACTAAAATTCACATACGAAAACGTGAATTAATTCCAAAGAAATCGATATCAAATCCATCAAAATGGATATTTCCAAAAATCCCAAAATAGAAGTCATCAAAGTCGAATAACAATTGATAAAACAAGTGGGAATAAACCCGAATCGAATAAATTTGAAAACACAAGAGAAATAGACAAAAATAGGCATAATAGGCATTTAAGAGCAGGTCAGTCGACTGGCTCAATGAGTTCAGTCGACTGACTGCAGGAAACAGAGACCTCCTATCTCTGTTATCTGCCTTTGGTATGCCAATTGGCTACAGCCAGTCGACTGGATTCAAAGTCCAGTCGACTGACTGGAACCTAGGCAGTTTTTCTGCCTATACAAAATAACGTGCAAACCCAACAAATTCGCGACCAATCGAGCAACGGCGCTAGGGATTTATGCCAATCGGCAACCCGGCCCTATAGGCTCTTCGATGCATCACCAAGGACACGTTCAAACATCCATAAAAGGATTTTCATAGGTTTTTCTTCCAAAGCACCAAAAGTTGGAATATATACCAAAACAATCCAAATCCAAAAGCAAATGCACATGAATAAGTGTTAGGAACTCATATCCAACATCAAAGATAGATATAGACGTAGATGTGAGATAAAAATCTCACCTTTAAACCCAAAACAAATGAATGAGAAGCCTGAAGACAAGGGAAGATCAACCACACTTCAATCTCAACACAAGAAGCTTGAATCTACGCTTAAAAGAGAAACATTTTCCAAATTAGGTTTAGGAATTTTCTGAAATCAAAGAGAGAATGAGTTGGAGAAGAAGGAGATGATACTTACCAATGCTTTTGAATTTGGAGCTAGAACTTGATTTGCAAATGGAAACTAGGGCATAGGATTTTAATTCTTTCTCTTTTCCCCCATTATTCTCTTTAGAACTGAAAAGATAAGAAAGAGGGAATGAATGAAGAGAAGTTGTTCAATTTGGGGTATTAAGTTGGCTAGTGGGATGAACCCAAACCCAAACCCAAAGTGAAAAAGGTCAAATTTTTAGCTAGCTCCAAACATATCAATGTTTATACTCAAAAAGGTTGCAAACGACATTTTGAACTCAATGGAAGGGGTCTCAAGTCCCAATTCGACTGTTTGCAAAAAGTAGGTTTTCAGACTAAAATCTGACTAACGATGAATTATTTTAAATAAAATATTCAAATATTCAAATCGTAAAATATGCGGGTTGTTACACGAAATACCGGGTCGTTTCAGTTGGTATCAGAGCTATGGTTTTAGGCAAAACTTAGCATACATAGTAAATTTAATTACAGTATCACTTTCGTTCGAACATGAATTCCTTTTTCTTCGATTCGGTTTCCTTTGAATTTTGGAACGTTCCCCTCGGTTTCAAAATCCATTTTTCTCTCCCTATTCGTGCTTCTTTGATTCTAGAGCATCCCATAGCTCCACTGAATGATTTGTAAAAGAGTGAAACTCCTTTACAATAGGAATTGATTCACCGGAGATTTTTTTGCATCGTCGGTTTAGATGCTGCTATCTTTTGCTATGCCCGAATTCTATCGATCGGATGTTGAGTTGCCTTTGGATTCTGCATCGATCTTATTTTGAGGTCATGGTTGACCCGGCTAAGGTCGCCCTCGATTAATATTAGTATATCCATCTTCCTATTTTGCAATTTATTTATTTTATCTCCTGCTCAAGCCTTTCTTTTTAGCTAGAATTTGCTTTGATTATGGTCCCCTTGAATTTGAATCACTATCCTTGTTTTGTAATCCATTC
Organism: Allium cepa; assembly: GCA_030765085.1. Lineage (NCBI taxonomy): Eukaryota > Viridiplantae > Streptophyta > Magnoliopsida > Asparagales > Amaryllidaceae > Allium > Allium cepa. The sequence goes on from CM060931.1 coordinate 343,306,456, forward strand.
GGGAATCATCGAGTGAGGGAGTGTGTTTGTAATTTATATAAAGATGTATTATATTGTGTTGTTTGAGTTGTTGAGCTTGAATTTTGGGTTTTGATCGATTTGTCTAGCCAACGCTATCGATAGAAATTCCAAAACACTTGAACAGAGCAAACTGACATAATATTGTTTTTAATTTGGTAAATGGAATAATACTTTGTATGATTATACTATATATATAAGAATTTTTTTTGAAATTAATAGTTAAATGAATTGATTGTTAGAAATGATAGTATTTGATTATTATTTATTGTGGTTTATAAATTGATTTGGAATTGAAATGAAATTTAATTGAGAATTTGAGGATTCAACTTCCGGTATTTTCAAAAATTTGATTTTTAAAGGTTTGAAAATGCATTATTTGAAATATTTTCGAATATCAATTGTTTCAAAAGAATAGAATTTTAAAGTTTAAAACCTATACTCTCCTCCATTGTCGCTCGAAAATAATTTCGGTGATGACTGCAACATCATCGGCATTCATTTTTGAGTTTCAAAGTGGAGAGACGAGTTGGTAGCTTTGCTACACTTTTGTTTTGGAAAATGGATTTCCGATTTGAATTTCTTGAAATGATTTGATTTATATATATGATTGTTTCAAAATAGTTTAAAGTGAAACCGGAAATTTGAATCTTAAGTTTTATAATAAGAAATGGTTTCAATTATTGAAATGAAGTGAAATTTTGAACAATTGGAATATCTAAAATGAAAAAAATGAAATTTAACCAACTTGAAATAGTTGAAATTGAATAAAAACTTACTTGTATAATACTAAATTGCATTCTAATATATATAACTTGCCTAAATTATTCAAAAAGTTAAAATGTTAGGTAAATATGTAATTTAGGTTATATAAGAGAAACTTCAGTAATAAATTGTTCAAACTAAAATCTGGCTTAATATAAATATTGTAGATAGAAGGAAAATTGGTATAGTATTTAGTTGCACTCATAAACATTTATATAACTTGCCCTAGAAAGTTAAAATGTAATTAGGATGTAGTTGGATATTATGCAATATGATAAGTAATAAGATATATAAATTGGGTAGTAAAGAGGAAGATTTAATTGTTGAATAATATATGGTTATAAGATGTTTATACACGTAATATATGTTGCAAAATGTATATTAAGTGGAATAAATTGAATAAATAAGGGAGAATGCTAGTTAAGCAAATAAATAGGAACTTAAGAATAGTGAAATTGAAATTTGAAGGGAAATCAACTTAACTAGGGTCAAATGGATTTAATAAATGGGTAAATAAATGAGTTAGATCAAATAAATTTTGGTTTGAAAAGGGAATTTAGTAAAAAATGCTAATAAATTGAAATCAAATCTATTGACTGGAATACATTAAAGAGAATCAATAAAATATGGATATAATAAATAGTTATTGATTTAATAAAAAGGGATTAAACCAAATTGTTGAATACTGATTTATTAAAATTGAAATCTATATGGTTTCGAATAGTTGAAGTTGAATGTTGAGGTGGAATTAACTATGGTTGATTAAATGAATTAATAGATGAGAAATAAAACAAATTTTGTTGTGAAAATTTTATAATAAATGTTAATAAATTTGAAACAAATCAATTGAATAAAAATATATGGAAATGAAATCAATCAAACGTGAATATGATAAATTTGATTGATTAAATAAAATGAATTGGAATAAATTAATTGAATATAAACCAATTTTAACATAAATGCAGTCTATATGGTTTTAAATTAATAGTTGTATTTGGTATTTCAATCTGTCTTTTTTTTTTGTTTCTATTCTCCTACCTTCTTCCTTTTCGGGGGCGAAAAGTTTTGAGTGGGGGAGAGTGTACAATTCAAATTTTTTAATAGTTTTTATAACGTAATTAACTGAAATTTTGCTTAAAATTTTAAAATTGAATTTGAAAATAAAAATTTAATATTTGGAATACGTCTATTTTAACATAACAACTAGTAAATTTTCATCTGATAATATTGAAGTTTATTTATTGTGTAATTTTATTTAAATTTAAATCAGTTAATATTTGATGATAATAAAATGTTTTCCAAACCTGAATATTTTTATATAGAAAATTTGTAAATCATCTTTTGAGTGAGATGTCATATTTTGTTTTTTTAAATTTAGACTGTTATTGCTCCGTTTAGCAAATTTACAGCATTTTTGGTACCATTATCGACTTTTGATCGGATGATCGTACCACTGATATTTGTATACCATTTTGATCATCTCGCTGATCTCCAAAGTATATTCATTTGTGTATTTTGGAGTACAATACGCTGTGTTATCTGCGAAAACGGTAACCGTATCGGTATCTGTTTCATGCCCTGTTTGGTTTCTTTTTGTCTTTTCACTTTCCATCGTATAACCTAACGGCCATTTCATTTTATTTATTTCTGAAATCAATGTATGAATTGTCAATTGTTCCATCGATTATATTTATTGTCGGTTGCCATTTCTTTCTTGGTTCATTGTGTTCGTTCTTTGAAAAAAATACAATATAAAATAAATATACGTGTTGCCCTATAGTCCGAAGGCTGCTTACCTTCCTAACTTTTGAACTCACGTTATTTGTATATGTATGCTTTTGAACTGCATTTCAATAAAACATATTGAAAGTTACATTCACGTATAATTGCCTATCTTCCCCTGGCCCTTCATTTTCAAAGTTGGAATTCCATCTGTTCACTTATATATATGGACTTGTCCATTCATTTTTTGTGCTTTCCCCCACTCCTTTCTTCTCTTACAAAAAAATGCACCTGCAAAAAGAAGAAAGAAAAAGGAACATAACACTAATAGCCGTGCTCGACCTCGTCTCTCGTCCAACCCGCCTACCCCAGCAGCTCCTCCCTGTCAAGCAACCAACTGCTCCTTTACCAAAATATTCATCTCCACCACCATAATCGGCTGCGTCTCCTCCTCCTCACCAAAACTAATCACAGCCGAGCTCCTCCTTTTGCAGTATTATATGTATGTTTTTTTATATACAGCATTGTACTATATCTTATTTTATTATATTATAATATATTAAAATATATCATATTATTAGTTTTGGCCATTATAGTTATATATTTCATGTAAGCCGCTTATACGTTTGCTGGTATATTTATTGTTTTGTTTTGTATACACATATATATTTTACTGCAGGTTAATATGTAAGTGCATATATATATATATATATATATATATTAATATATAAGTATGTGTATAATCAGTTTGTTTGACAATACCATAGCTGTATAGTCTCTTGAAAGGCATATATTTTAACAGTTGATACATATGGGTTATATATTTTAACAGTATATATTTATATGCATATACTCGCATATATATAAAGCTTGATAAAAATAATTTAAGTATAATATAACATGCCAGTTTGTTGTACAAGTTATGTAAGTTGATATTTTACTATATATGTTTTATACTGTTTTCATTGTTACCCGGGTAATTGACCCGGTAACATGTGGATCACCAGACAAGTACCCCGTTCAACATAAACATCGTTCGGCACACCTCCCCTCGCTCGGCATCAAGTCTCCTTCGGCATCGTGGGTCAGTCGGCATAGAGCCTCGCTCGGCATGGAAGGATCGTTCGGCATCAATGCCTCGTTCGGCATGAAGCCTCGCTCGGCATGAAGCCTCGTTAGGCATCTCCCCTCAACCAGCATCAAGTCTCGGTCGGCATAGGTCTCGTTCGGTCTACACTTTTCACTCAGCGCACTGCCTCGTTTGACATACAGGTACCGTTCGACATGCCTTCCTCGATCGGCTTATGAATTCCATTCGGCCTGAATATGTGGTTCGGCAATTGCCGTTCGACATTTATGGCTCGGCACGCAGAAGTCACTTACCACAGGCCGAGGTATCCTGCTCCTAGGCCTATGAGAGAAGTCCAACCCATCTTCGTCTATAAATAAAAGAGGCACGGTGAAAGGGACCTTTTTTCGAGAACACTGGGAAGACTCTGCTGCATTCAAGACTTGTTCTATTTTACTTTGCACTTGTATTCAAGCCATTATAGTACAGATTGTATCTGTATTCAACCATTTGTGAAAGCAATAAAGATCAATATTCAAAGTGGACGTAGGCAGTTACGCTGAACCACTATAAATCCGGTGTTCTTGTTTTTGCATTTAATTTAGCATACAATTCTCTGTTTTAATTTACTTTCTTCATTTATCTCACTACATAAACTTTCTTAAGGGTGTTAATGACCAATTCCGGTGCTAACATTTTGGTGCTTTCACTAAGAAATCGAATTCTCAGGCTAATAGGATCTGCTTTGTAGCTACTGGATTGAATAAATCCCTCGAAGGAGATCAAAGTCATTCACAGGACGTCCGTTAAATTTACTCAGAGTTTTTATCACCAACTCTATTATGGGAAGATCACGTACCAGATCAGCCTCTCATAACGTGGATGTCAACGAGACTGCTAGCGTACAACAGATAGGACCTAGTAATCAGCAAGTTAATTCCAATGTAGGGACCGTCGGAGCTTATAACCAGATGTAAGTCATTACTAGGACGGAGTTCAACGACCTGCTGAGAGAACTCGTGGAAAGTAGGAGACAATCTGCTGAGCAGATTCAAGCTAACGCTAACCTTATGACTCTGCTTACCCAACAACAGCAAAAACATCAGAATGTTGGAGGTAGCCCGTTCCTTACTCTGCATCTAATAGCTCGACTTCATTCAATAAACCTCCCAGGCGTAGACGTCATACAACTGAAACTACACAAACAGGTGCTGCTGATCGATCCACTAGGGATCACTTATATCTTGGAGACCACACCCAAGCTAGAACGGGAAACTTAGGAGATGGAGCACGTGTGGAGACTGGACGTCCGGCTCACCAAGACACCAATGAAGCTGGTCCCCTAGATACACGTCTGGCAGATTGCCAATAGAGGAGGCACCAACTCGAACGGTCTCGTAGAACAGAGTCCAACCTTCCATCCTCAATACAAACCCTGGACTTATCAGCTATGGTCGGACTGTTGATGAGAGAAAATCAAGGCTTGACAAATGAAGATTGGGGGATGTCCAAGAGTCATACTCCGTTCATAGATACTATTCTACAAGCCGACATGCCAACTATCCTAGCCTACGAAGGAAAGACTGATCCCAAACAGCATGTGATGAGGTATGAATGGATGATGGATTCAGCTAGAGCAAATGATGCGACCAAGTGTAGATGCTTACCAATTACTTTATCTGGAATCGCCACCATGTGGTTCACTTGACTTCCCCCACGGTCTATATCCAGCTTCGACGTATTGGCGACAAAATTTAGGAAACAGTTCAGGATACATGCCACTCGTCCCAAGGATGTGATGTCCCTATCTAGTGTAATCCAGGCTCCGGGGGAGTCACTGAAAGAGTACTTACAGAGATTTCATGTTGCGGCTACTGAAGTTAGCAACCCTAACGACCACGCAATTCTGATTGCGATAATGCGAGGAGTGGATCCGGATTCAGAGTTTGGAGATTGGTTGGTAGGAAAGCCTCCAACTACGCTGGAGCGTTTCTATTCAAAGGCTCATCAATTCATTAGAGGAGAAGAAGCCAGATGGACAAGGCGAGATAAGGTACCAGGGCCTGTTCAGGAGACTGTGAAAAGTAACATCGTCGTGAAACAATCTGGTGACAACTCGGGAAAGGTTCAAGTCAATGTCCAGAACAAGCCTGGGCATTCTAAAGGGCTCAGAGGAGGAAATCCCGGAAAGAAAAGAGAAGCAGGGAAATGGAAGCCAAAGATTCCAATCTACAATGAATACACCCCATTGAATGCATCTCTTGAAAATATTTACCTATCAACTTGTAACACTTTTCAATACAGAAAGCCGCGCCCAAAGGAGTCAATAGAGGAACAGAAATGGACTAGGAAGTACTGCCGTTTCCATGAGACTTACGGGCATAATATAGAAAAGTGTAGACACCTGCATGATTCCATAGAAAAACCGATTAGACAGAAAAAGTTGCAGGAGTTTGTCAAGAACCCACAGGAGGGTAGGCAAGGAACATTAGACCCCGGATGTGGGCCGGCTCCACACCAACCAGAAGAACCTACCAGAACCGTGGGTAGATTGGTCATAAACATGATAGTCGGTAGACCTAACCCTGTAGATAAGAATTGGCAGAAAATGGAGCAGTATGCCAACTCTCTAAGACATGCAGATTTTGAATGTTGTTCAAATTTTGAGGATGGGTCCCCAGCTAAGCAGAAGCGGACAATGATTGACGATATAGTTTTCAGGAGTAGAGATGCTGATCGGGTGGAGGCCCCTACCGTTGACTCGATGGTCATTTCCATGACAGTCGGTCCAGCATTTGTGAAGAGAATTTTGATTGATTATGGAAGTTCCATTAACATCATCTTCAAAAAGGCGTATGACCAAATGAAGATGGAGATGAAAGATTTAAAGCCATCTAAAGCCCATATCTATGGCTTTAATGGTGCAGCGACTCATGTAGTGGGGTATGTTGAGTTGCCAGTTGAACTGGGACAAGGTGAACGTAGGAGGGTGCGACTCCTACCTTTCATAGTTTTGGATGTTGATTCTCCATACAATGTGTTTCTGGGTCGACTGGCTCTGGCAGAGTTTAGGGCAGCTTTGGCCCCGTGGTGTTTGACTTTGAAATTTTCGACAGACAAAGGAGTTGGCGTTGTGCATGGCGATTAGGCGACCGGTTGCGTATGTTATATGGATGAGCTAAGAGAGGCCCAACGGAGAGAGAAAGGAAAGGTTGCGGACAACTCCGTCCACATCCGGAATGTTGACAAGTATACCCGAGCCCTGGCTCGCACCACATTCTCGGATCCATAGAGACATAGATCCGAGAGATTATGATGGGGAACCCAGGGAAGCAAAAGCAGCACCGGCTGAACTGACGATTGACATTCCAGTCATCCGAGATGACCCATCATGAGTACTTAAGATTGGACCGCAACTCGACCCGCCAGTGGCCGAGGATCTCACCGATTTCCTCCAAGCGAACCTGGATGTTTTCGCTTGGGCACATTCTAATATGTACGGGATTTCTCCTGCTATTGCAAGTCATATGTTGAAAATAAACCCAAAGTACGTTCCTGTAAAACTGTAAAGGAGAGGCATGGACCCGGAGAGGTCTGCTGCTCTTAGAGAGGAGGTGGACAAACTCAAATCCAATGGGTTCATCCGTGATTCCCTCTACCCTAAATGGGTGTCTAACCCTGTGCTAGTAAGGAAAGCAAATGGGAAGTGGAGGACTTGCGTTGATTACTCTGATTTGAACAAAGCATGTCCGAAGGGTAGTTTTCTTTTACCCAGAATCGACCAGCTAGTCGACTCAACAGCCGGACACGAGTTACTGTCATTTATGGATGCGTACTCGGGATATAATCAGATCCCGATGCACATTCCAGACAAAGAACATACCAGTTTTGTCACTGACGTTGGGTTATATTGCTATGTAGTGATGCCTTTCGGATTGAAAAACGTGGGAGCGACTTATCATCGTCTGGTGAATCAAATGTTTAAAGACCAGATTGGTAGAACGGTGGAAGTCTATGTGGATGACATGCTCGTGAAGTCAGGACAGTCATGCGACCACATTCGGGACTTAGCGGAGATGTTTGATATACTTAGACATTATGGAATGAAGATCAATCCTTTGAAGTGTTCCTTTGGCGTTGCGTCAAGGAAGTTTTTGGGTTTCATTGTGAATGCGCGGGGAATCAAAGCTAACCCGGAGAAGATTCAAGCTATTCGAGACATACAAGTGCCCGGAACTATAAAGCAGGTATAAAGCTTGAATGAAAAGGTGGCCACGCTGGTTTATTCATATCCAGAGCCACAGATAAGTGTATTCCTTTCTTTGACGTAATAAAGAAAGGAAAGAGGAATTTCGAATGGACATCCGAATGTGAAGAAGCGTTCTAAGATCTGGTAAGGCATTTAAAAAGTCCCCTGATACTATTGAAACCGGTAGACTATGAGATGTTTTATGTGTACTTGGCTGTATCCCAACATGCCATCTGTACGGCTTTGGTTCACGAGGAGGACCGAGTTCAAAAGCCAGTGTACTATCAACTATGTAAGGATATTTAACGGGGGCGGAAAGAAATTATCCTAAGATTGAGAAACTAGCCTATTGCTTGGTGATTGCATCACATAAACTCCGACCGTACTTTCAGGCATACTCAATCAGTGTTTATACCGATCAACCCTTGCGGCAGGTACTCCAACGACCAGAAACCTCTAGAAGGATGTTAAAATGGAATATCGAGTTGAGTCAGTTTGATATTACCTACCTGGCATGAAGGGCCATGCAAGGGCAAGTGCTAGCAGATTTCATTGCTGAATTCACCATGTCAGACGAATCAAACGATCACAATGTCATGCCTACCATTCGATGGAAGATGTACACCGACGGGGCATCTAACGACCGTTGCTCGAAAGCTGGCATAGTTCTTGTGACTTCCAAAAACCGATTAATTTGTTATGGTTTGAAGCTCGAATTCCCAGCAACAAATAACGAGGCCGAGTGTGAAGCATTGATTGCTGGCTTGAAACTTATCGGAGAGCTGCGAGTAAGATCGATTGAGATCTTTTGTGACTCACAATTGGTGGTATATCAGGTGCGGGGGACTATCAAGCGAAGGGACAGAGACTTGCCCCATACCTTGCATGGATTCAAGAGCTGCTAGCGAATCAAGAATATTATGATATCTCGCATGTCCCGCGTGATCAAAAGAAAGAAGCCGATTCATTGGCAAAATTTGCAAGCACTAGCGATGCACAACAAATGTGATTAGTTCCCGTCAAAACCTTACATGCTCCAAGTATAAATGTGATGGAGATAGATCTCGTGTTAGAAAAAGAAATCAAGAAGGAGTCATGTATGACCCTATTCAAACCATACTTGCTACACGGGATCATTCCCGAAAGAAGGAACGAAAGACAACAAGTCATTCGTAAGGCTTCACGATATGTAATGCAGGACGGAATAATGTATCGGAATTGATTCTTGACCCCCTTACTCCGGTGCATTACCCACGATGAGATAAAACGAGTCCTGAAGGAAGTCCATGAATGAGAATGAGGTGACTGTACTAGAGAGAAGATATTAGCAAAGAAAATCCTCCGCTATGGATACTATTGGCCAACTGTAAATCGGGATTCTGCAGACTACCTAAGGAGATATGATAAATGCCAGAAGTATGCAAAAATCCCAAGAGCTCCGCCAACGGAACTCACGCAAATGGTTAGTCCCTGGCCGTTTGCAATGTAGGGGATCAATATCATCGATTCCTTACCCATATCTAAAGGTGGTGCGAAATACGCGATAGTTGCGGTCAGTTATTTTACCAAGTGGGCAGGAGTAGAGCCCTTAGCCATGATCACCACCAAGAAGGTCATTAATTTCGTTACACGAAATATTATATGCCGTTTGGCCTCCCACAGACTATCATTACAGACAACAGAACTCAATTAGAAAGCAAAGAGTTCAAAGAAATTTGTCAAAAGCATGGCATCGAAAAAAGGTTTGCAACAGTTTCTCATCCAAAAGCCAATGGACAAGGGGAAGCCGTGAACAAAATAATCAAGTCCATATTGAAAAAGCATTCGGAAAAGGCTAGAGGCAAGTGGGTGGATGAACTTCCAACAACACTTTGGGCTTATAGAACCACCCACAAGTCCGCGACTGGCCATACTCCATTCGCATTGACATATGGCACGAAAGAAATTATACCCTAGAACTTGAAGTTCAGTCACATCAGGTAACTCATTACGACCCTAAGATGAATCAGGAACTTTTGCTGGAATAGATGGACTTCATTGATGAAAAACGTGAAGAAGCTGATTTAAGAGCGGTCGCGTATAGACACCGAGTCGCTCGATATTATAAAGAAAAAGTCCGGCCAAGAGTCTTCGACATGGGCGAACTCATTTTGAAACGAGTTTTTTTAGTCTCGTCGCATCTAAATCCCACGTAGGAAGGTCCGTACGTCATTGAACGGAGGCTTGGAGAAGGAACTTTCAAGCTAGCTACCGTTTATGGCGCAACACTCCACTGAGCATGGAATAGCGAGCATCTGCGGCATTACTATACTTAGTCTATTCATTTTCTATCTTTGTTGCAATTATTTTCAGTATGTTTTCATTTTGTTGATTCTTAGTTTTCAGCATTTAATAAGACAATTTAGCTTGCTTTATTAATAAAGGCTTGAAGCCATTTTTTCCATGAATTATTGATGTTTCCGTGTATGATAATGTTATGGTAGAAAACTAGAGTTACATTATTCTTTCTGACGTATGAATGCGCATAAACAACTTAAAATCTCCAAGTCCCCTGAGTGCGGATTAGAGTACTATGAGTCCCCTGAGTGCAGACTAGAGTATAAACGACTTAAAATCTCCAAGTCCCCTGAGTGCGGACTGGAGTACTATGAGTCCCCTGAGTGCGGACTAGAGTATAAACGACTTAAAGTCTCCAAGTCCCCTGAGTGCGGATTGGAGTACTCTGAGTCCCTTGAGTGCGGACTAGAGTGTAAACAACTTAAAATCTACAAGTCCCTTGAGTACGGACTGGAGTACTCTGAGTCCCCTAAGTGCGGACTAGAGTATAAACGACTAAAAATCTCTAAGTCCCCTAAGTGCAGACTGGAGTACTCTGAGTCCCCTGAGTGTGGACTAGAGTATAAACGACTTAAAATCTCCAAGTCTCCTGAGTGGGGACTGGAGTGCTCTAAGTCCCGTAAGTGCGGACTAGAGTATAAACGACTTAAAATCTCCAAGTCCCTTGAGTGCGGATTGGAGTATTCTGAGTCCCCTGAGTGCGGACTAGAGTGTAAACGACTTAAAATCTCCAAGTCCCCTGAGTGCGGACTAGAGTGTAAACGACTTAAAATCTCCAAGTCCCCTGAGTGCGGACTGGAGTATTCTGAGTCCCCTGAGTGCGGACTGGAGTATAAATAGTTTAAAAATCTCTAAGTCCCCGGAGTGCAGACTAGAGTACAACTGACTTGAAGTCATCAAGTCCCCAGCGTACAGACTGAAAAATATTCTAAGTACCCGACGCGAGGAATAAAGGATGTACAATTTCAAAGAATTTTCGAGTTATATAAAGATGAATTGGGGGTTTATGTAACTCACAATAGCTCGGGTTTCGACCACAATAATATAGAAAGCTGAACGGTAAAAGTCGTTTGAAAGACAAAAGAACTAAGTTTTATTTATTCATCCAGAATGAGGTTCTACTATGACTCCTTCAAAACTCGGAGTCAAAAGTCTATTTACATTGACTACGAAAATAAATAAAAATAATTACATAATCTAAGCTAGCTCTCGTTAAACGAGTATAACAGCTACTTCTTTGATTCCTTGGGTTTCTTTTCCTCCTTTGTTTTCTCAGATGGCTCTTCCCGACATGTTTTTTTGGACGTTTTGCTTGATTGGAAAGTAACATTCGAGGAGGGACGAGGAACTTCTAGTGGCCTAGACCCACCAGAAAGGATGACCTTCAAAGGCCTGTTCAAAGGATCGTCAAGATCCACAACTCGGGGCTCAACTTTGATTTCAGCTTTCTTTTTCTTCTCCTCCGCGAGTTGCTCCTTCATGCTCATTTTTGAAGTGTCTTCAGAGGCGCCCGTAATCTTAACTTCATAACTTTCTTCGACGAGATACGAAGTCTCGGACTTGTCCTCGTCAAGCGCCTCAATCACTGGAGCATCAGGGCCAGGAGTCTCTCCCACTTGAATTGCCTCGCTCGCTTTCTCCTTCTTCTCCTTGGCGTCACCGCTCCTCGGAGTGGGCTCGGGGTCAGAACGGCCTGCGCAAGACCACAAGAGACAAATGTTAGAATATAATGAACTCATGTCGAAAACAACGGCTCTTTGGACTTTAAGAAGAAGAGTTATTTACCAATTTCTTGCTGGCTCTCAATCGTCCTCAGAGTCTCTCCCACTGGAATGGGAGATAGTACATGAATGTCAAGGCCAGAGGCTTCCGGATCATAGCCGACATATTGTTCGAACGGGTCAAGTACCAGCCGATCGGTCGATTGAGTAAGGAGAGGAGTTAGAGACTCGGTTCTAGACGGACCGACGATCTCATCTTTTCCTTTTGACGAGGAGGAACCTTTGTTGATGAGGGCCTTCGCTGCAGACAAGTCCAAAGGCTCGTTCCCCTTGAGAAATTCTTTTATTAAAGCCTCCTCATCAACATCCTCGGTGCCCAGCTCTACTTTTCTAATCTTTATTAAAGTTTTCCATGCCTCGGCTAGAGATTCGAGGTAGCCCTCACCAAGAAAAGTTAAGTCCTGATGCATAAGGACACGGGAATTGTATTCTGCTATAAGCGGGTCGAACAAGCACTCGATCTCCTCCCTGCCAGCCTCCGTAGCCGCCTCGAGGCAAGAGTCAATCTCCGCGGATGATATTCTTTTGGCCTCTTCACGGGCTTCATCCTTCAACATCCCGACCTTAGAGAGCTCGTCGTCGAGCTTTGCCTTCAGGAGTCGCGTAGCAACAATCTCATCGCAATATCGTTGCGACTCTTCCTAAGCAGCAGTTTTTTCCTCTCTCTCTTTACGGAGTAGATCTTCCAACTCTTTGACTCGCAGGGCGAATGCATCACTCTCCTTCTGAATGGAATCTTTCTCTAAAACTAAGGCCCTGCAGCATTGGACTGCCTCATCAATCTCTTTTTTATGTGACGACTCCAGACGATTAACGACCTCCGTCGTGTCTTCAGCACTTTTTTGGGCAGCTTCGAGCTGAGATTTGTATGAAGAGAGCTCTTCGTCCCGAGCTTTAATAATGTATTTATCATGAATAGCTTCGAGCTTCAGGCGATCAATTTCGTGTTGACGCTCAATAGAGACTTCCGAGACTTTTTTTGCTAAGTGGATAAACACGTCATGCTGAACGTAGACGTCGTTAGTACAAGCAATAGCGCTTTGTTTGACATGTCCTGGAATGTGATGAATCACCGGGAGAAGTTTCAAGCCGTCAAAGCATATCTTTGGGAACATGGCTTTAAGCTCAACAAGCCGTTCTGCTACCGATGGATCAAATACAGGAGCGGGAAGAGTCTGTCTGGAGACTATAGGTGTTTTGTGGGGATCCCGGGATTACCTGGTACTAGATGAACCAGAGTGCTGATCTCGATGGGCCTCAAGTTGGGACCCCTTATGTATAGACTTCTCTTTGCTTTGCTCTGATTGAGAAGGAGGATCACGAGGGTAGGAAGACTGGCTATAGGTTTTTCTTCGGTAGGATGATTCTCGGTGGCGGTACTGTCATCTCTGTCTCGACGTTTGTCGAAACTCGAATCCTGGCCGGAGTGGTGAAAAATAGATGACCTACGAAGACGGTCGAGTCCGTGAGTGCATCCGATGTCGCCTGCGTGGAATGTGAATAATGACAAGATAGCAAAAAATAGAGTGATGGTTAAAATTGAAGTGCAAAGTGAAGTGCGCATGTCCATGTGTGTCCTACTGTTTCCTTCCAACGGTCCAGTTTCTTTATCTCTACTTATGGGAGTTTTTTCTCCTTGAACATGGGCATGAGCGCCCGCATCGCCTCTTACGGGCGAATGAAGTTTGAGCGCTTTCGGATCATTGAAGCCATAATTAAGCAAATCCTCGAGAATAGTGAGGTCTGATAGGCCTTTCAATGAACTCTCTAAGCGTTAAGGAGAAGGCTCTCTCTTCATCGAGGTGATTGTGACTTTAGAAGTTCCATCCGTTGTCTTCTTCCTCGGTTTGTAAGTCAACTTTTTCTTTCCCTTCGCAGGGGGAGGCGTAACTTTTATATTGTGCACCACGACTACCGGCACTAGACCGGGACTAACATTCTCGTCCGGTACTTTGGGCGTTTCAGATTCCTTAATCTCCCCCTCCTCAGGTGTGTCAGGGGTGTCACGTGCTGAAAGCCCAGCTTGCTTTTTACCTTTTCCCAAGGCAGATGCTGTTATGGTGACACCTTGAGGAAGGCTTATCCGATGGCCTACCACCAGCAGCCCAAACTTCGAGAGTGATTCGTTCGAAATAAGAGATTTGATGTCCCGGTCTCCTGCGGGGATAGCTCGAATAGCCTCCACAGCTTCAGAATACCCGGAGCCTTCGGGACATGGGCTGATACCTGTAAAATTAGATAAAGAGTTAGAAAAGGGGAAATCACCGTCGAATGCAAGTATTAATCCAGAAAAGAAGCTTACTTCCTTCCACCCATCTCCTTGAGAAGCCAGGGAGACAGCGCACGTAGAACCGCTCCTACTTATACTGAGCGAATTTGCGCCATGCCCCGGTCAGAATTTGACACTTATTGTGTGGTTAGAGAAATAGAAAAGATGGGTTGTCTGATCATCTCTTGAAACGATAAATATATCGAATATCGCTAGGAGTCGGGAGCCTGAAAAGGACGCTCATGAAAAGGATGCACGTGTTGTACACGAACGCGTGACTGTTTGGATGTAATTGCAATGAAGCGATCTCAATATACTGTAATAGATCACAGAGGAAGGAGTTGAATGGCGGCACGCTACCAACCCAACAAATAAATCTATTGCAGGCCGTGTTATCCGAATGGGGGCAGGTGAGGACGATCTTATCCTAATGGAACCAACACATTATCGAAAGGAATCCCATGTACTGAGCATATGCGACGAAGTGCACTTTCGTTAATTCTTGAGGTTTGAGAATTGATCAGATCATCTAAAAAGATCGCTGCATCCAAGGCATCGGGAGCCAAGTCGACGGATGCAATCGTGGGACTTGGAATATGTTGAACATGAGTGGTTGTTGGATTTGAAGTTCCGACTACTTCTTGTTGAGAAGTTAACTCTGGTCTGTCCGAGACCATGGCAGAACTAGACTTTCTGGACATTTCTAGTAAATGTTGAATCTGACGAAATACCTGTTTGAACTATACTTGAAAAACAATCGACATTAGACTTAGCAACAAAATACTCCCCCCGTGTGATGTGTGAGCTAGTGCAACCGTTCAATTATAAGAATCAAAGAGTTACAAGGTGTAAAGTTGATGAAATAAAGTTAAGCTTTGGACATTCATCTTCGAAGACCGTCATCGCTGACTGTCTCCAAGAGCTTGTCGTATGATGGTTTCGAGTTTGACCTCGACATCGACACTGTATGTGGAAGGTTATTATCTGTTTTAATTAGATTAAATTCAGGTTTATGGTTGTCAAGGCAGGAGAGTTTACAATCTAGGATGTCCGATATGCTTAATTACTTAAGTCCTTGTGCTTGTTCACGGTCATATGTTTGGACATAAAAAGAAAGTTAAGTCAGCATGCATTATGTTCGAGTTGGGATGGTTCTGACTATTGTAATCTACTATCAAACTTAATGCCGAACAACGTTGCAGAGACACGACTATTTTTGTTGTGCTCCACTCTCTTACACACCCACTCCCCCGTTCGGCATTTGGCAAGTCATGCCGAGCCGCATCGCTCGGCACTTTGCCCTCAACTCCTACATCTCTCTCCTTTCTTGTTTTCCCTCTTCCTCATTCGGCATGCGGGGGTCATGCCGAGCCGCGACAATACCGAGCCACATCGCTCGGCCTCCTAAACCCAACACTCATCTCTCTCCCATGATCTCTCTTCATCATTCGGCATGACTCATGTTCCTCTTCCCCATCTCTCTTCGTCGTTCGGCACGCAAACGTTATGACCGAGCCACATCCATACATCCTCTTCCGACTCACACACCATACTTAACTTACACTACCTAACTTCACTACTTCTTACTCCCTCATGTCCTAAACACCTCTGGCGCCCTCTTCCTTCCACCACTCTGCTTAGCCCTAAGAAATGTTCTAACCTCGATTCGTTGTCCTCATCCACTCGGTTCCTACTGTCCTTGATTTTACAAAGATTCACGAACTTGAATCTCGTGCTAAGTTACCTAGTCGGGATGAAGTGTTTAAAAGAGAGGTCATTATCTAAGAAATGGCTCGAAACTTAGGGAGATTCTAGAATAGGAAGCGCGATTCTGGTCAGGTCCGTTGTTGGGGAAAGAGGTGGAGCAACGTATCGGGTTCGAGAAGAAAAGGAAGGGTGAATTGTTTGTAGAAGTCCGGTGGAAGGCAAGTTCGTAAGTTCTGCAGAGTGGAGGTAAAAGTAAAAGGGAGAAAAAGAAGGAATAGTGGCTTATATAGAGCAATAGGAAGTTGAACAGGCATCGACCGGTTGACCCGGTCAAGGTGTCATGGTGGTTCGGCATATTTGTGCCGAGCGGCATATGACTTGCCGAACGACTCGCTCGACATCCATATGGAACGTTTTCATATGGATGTCACAAAGGAGAAGAGGGAATTGGATACTAGCACAGACCATGTCATGTTGCATCACACGACACACTTTAGAGGGAAAGTGTTACCCGGGTAATTGACCCGATAACGTGAGGATCACCAGACAAGTACACCGTATGGCATAAACATCATTCGGCACACCTCCCCTCGCTCGGCATCAAGTCTCGTTCGGCATTGAGGGATCGGTTGGCACAGAGCCTCGCTCGGCATGGAAGCCTCGCTCGACATCAATGCCTCGCTCGGAATGAAGGCTCGCTCGGCATGAAGCCTCGAACGACATGAAGCCTCATTCGGCATGAAGCCTCGCTCAGCATGAAGCCTCGTTCGGCATCTCCCCTTGACCGGCATCAAGTTTCGGTCGGCACAGGTCTTATTCGTCCTACACTCTTCACTAAACGCACTACCTCGTTCGGCATACAGGTACCGTTCGACATGCCTTCCTCGATCGGCATACGAATGTCGTTCGGCCTGGATATGTGGTTCGGCAATTTCCGTTCGGCATTTATGGCTCGACACACAGAAGTCACTTACCATGGGCCGAGGTATCTTGCTCCTAGGACCATGAGAGAAGTCCAACCCATCTTTGTCTATAAATAGAAAGGCATGGGCACAGTGAAATGGACCTTTTTTCGAGAACACCGGAGAGACTCTGCTGCGTTCAAGACTTATTCTATTTTACTTAGCACTTGTATTCAACCCATTATAGTACGAATTGTATCTGTATTCAATCATTTGTCAAAGCAATAAGGATCAAGATTCAAAGTGGACGTAGGTAATTACGCTGAACCACTATAAATCCGGTGTTCTTGTTTTTGCATTTAATTTAGCACACAATTCTCTGTTTTAGTTTACTTTCTTCATTTATCTCTCTACATAAACTTTCTTAAGGGTGTTAGTGACCAATTCTGGTGCTAACATATATATATATATATATGTTTTATACTGTTTTACATATAGTTGATGGGTCTGCATGCCTTTCGATTTTTTTAAAATATTATATGTATAGTTATTTTAAGATGTGCGTTTTAAGCTAAGTGATGGTTTGTAATATATTATATATATACAGATTTTTGTTAAATAGTTTGTAGATAAGTTGTTGTTATATATATATATAGTTTCGTTTTCAAAAAGTTTGCAGCTATATTTTTTTATATATAGATGTTATACGATTTATTTATACAGTGTAATTTATACACATATATATATATATCTTAGTTTGTTTATAATTTTTATGGCAGCTGTGGTTTATAGATAAAATATATGTTTAGATTGATTTTTGAATATATATACCTAAGTATTGATTCTAAATATAATAATGAATATATTCAAATATGTGGTTATATTTAATAATGTAATCCTGAGGTATATAAGGATGTTGATTCTTAATATATATATATATATATATATATTGATATTTTTATTTTTAGAAATACATATAGAAGATTTAAAAGAATAAAATATAAATATTTTGTTCCTCATTACATATATAAGCTTACTTATGTATTAGATATTAATTTTGGAATTTTAAATATTATTTTTAATATTTATCTCAAATTAAAATATTGAAATTTTAATAATAATGTATTTATTTTCAGTTTGTATCAAACTGATCCGATTTGTTTCCATCAATTCCTATTTATTAGCTTTGTTCTTTGAAATTGTTCTCATCGTGCTTTGCTATAAAATTCGTGCTTGGATCAGTAACTCATTCTATTCTCGTTCATCTCTAACCTCGAAAGGTGAGCAATCACTCACGATTAACGTTCTTGTATTTATTAAATTTGATTTCAATTGAAACGACAATTGAAATATGCTGCTGTAGTTATTTAATTTTTTTTATATATGCTATTATTTGTAACTGTTCACCTGTGGAATATGAAACCATATCCTGTTATTTATATTTTATTGTTATTGATGATATAAGCTTGTTATATTATTATCATATCTGTTATCACTCTGCAAGTTCCTGTTAGTACAGAACTCCCTATGGGTTGAAATGATACACACGCGAACGATCTTTAGAATAGGAGAAAATGGTTATGGGTTGAAATGATAAATCCAAGCGATTTTCAAATTAAACTAAATTTGAGATTGTGGGTTGAAATGATATATACCTTTATATATTTAAATTACAGATTGAAATGATAAATATTCGTATCAGTTGACCATAGGATAGAAAATTTTATACAGACACCGTTGGTCTATATATAAATATTTTGAAAACGTTTTCTATGGTTTTGAAAGGAAATATATATGGTTTTATTTAATGTTAAAATATTATATATATATATAAATAAGTTTTAATATAAAGTAGATTTAACAATAAGCTTTAATTTAATAAAGTTTGATTTAATTAATATATAATATTAAGGTTGGGAAGATAAATTTGAAATTTATTCGAAATCGTATTTAATTAAGAATTTTATTAAATTAAATCGATTTGAAACTCATTGAATTTGAGAAAAGATATGATTTTATAACTTGATTTTGGTTTAAGGTGATTAAATGAATATTTCGAGTTTAAATAAATTGAAGGAATATCCAGTTATTTGAAATGTGAGGTTTTATTTAAATGATATTGGATTTATTAAGTAAACATTTCAAACTAAATAATAATAAAGTTAAATTTTGATATACAAATTTTGTTTTGAAAATGTTTGAATGTTTAAGCTTAGAAATATATTGAAATTGAAATGGCTTATTTTGTGGTTCAAATTTGTATTTGGAATTGATATAATCTGAAATGATTTATCGAGAAACCGAATTAAATTAAAATTTAAGAATTGAGATTGAATTAAATTGGAATTTTGGAATTTGAGTTGATTTGAATCGAATTATGAAATTTAAGGAAACTATTTTATTATATAAAGATTTTTAAATCATATTTTACTTTACAAATTATTTTAATATCTATATATTATTTTAATATAAAACCATTTTTAATATAAACTATTTTAATATACTAATTATTTTAATATAAACTATCTTATGTTATAAACTATTTTATTATATATACTACTACTACTATTATTATTATCTAAATTGTTTAAAGGAAAGTGTTTTGGTTTCGATAGCGTTATAACTTTGAAAGTGACATGATTCTTAGAATTGGATATATTTGGTTTTGAAGTATAAACTATTTTGAAATGACCACGGTGTTATAATAACGTTTGGTTGTTAAAGAGATCGATATCAGATATTGTCATACTCTCTGCTAATACTGAAAACCATTCTAACAACTATGCACGTGGTGGAGATTCCAGAATGAAGTAGGATGGTTTGGTGACGATTCTATATGGTATTTACGTAGCCTTGACTCCCATGAGTCAGCTTGATGCAGTTAAAACAGGAACCACGCCAGGCCAAGTGAGGTCATTCCTCCTATCGGACACATTTCTTCGATACCATTCTATTGCTTTTGTGATGTTATTGGGTGCACCCTTCGATTTTGATTTGGGAGTGTGTCACGAGGTGGGCAGTAGTAGCTACTATGCGTTACCACCAGTCTGGATATGCAAACGGTATATCTACCCTGGCATTGCCTCGAGTGCCTTGTCGCATGCCCTATCGCGCCTTCTACGAGTTTGTTTTGTACCGTACCTATGTGATGTCCTCTAGGTAAACCTCTAGTTTATGGAGGAGAGTATGTCATTGTATAGACTTCTGGAATATATAAAATGTGTTAAGGGGGATATGGGTAATGCCTTAACGCTATTTTAATACCTTTACTTTACGATAGACATCTTATAATAGCGTATATTACTACATAGTAGATAGTTCCATGGATCCTTAAAGGATGGTTATCCTAAACACCCTTTGAGTTACTTGTATTTCAGTTGATATTTCACTTGAGTTGGATTTATTGATATAAGAATGTTAATCCTGACTCGAGTGTTTTGTGTTTTCCTTTACACTCGGGTCAGACTGAGTGATTCAGCATTGAGGCTCACCTTTGGAGTTTGGAGCTTCGCTTGGAGATCCAACTATCGATTCAGCTTTCAGTCATTCAGTTGATTCCAGTGATGTATTCATATTTTGTTATTTGACTATGGTATTCGAGACTTCTGTTGTATCTTGTTTTAACTCTATTATATATATAGTAGCTTTATGAACTACTATTCATTTGTTTCCGCTGCTTATTATTGTAATACTCTGTGTTTACGATTCTGTGATTATTTTATTTACTGTACATGTTGAGTTTTGCCAAATATAAATTAACAATCTGATATATTGAGCGATTCAAGTCCGACATGTGTGGATGCGAATGGCACGAAATACCGGGTCGTTACACCCAACTATCGATGGACGTTATGCCACTATTTAATTATAATCAAAGTGGGGTATCCATATTGAATTTCCACGGTATTCTCATGTCAAGGGAACTATGTAACATTATCACTTCGAGATTCTCTATTTGACCCTAGTATATTAATCAATAGAAAACTCTTGAATGACTTATTATAGTTATCCAGTAACTATCAGCACGTAACCCTTTAGTGCCTCCAACAGCCATGAATAATATACTTTCTAAAATTTGGAGAGCTTTGCACACTCTAGTTTCAAGGGATGTATCGATATCCTTTCTCGAAACATCTTGACTAGGAATGTTTAAAATAATATGTTATTTTTAATGTGACAAAATTCTCATGATTACAAAACATTGTAATTACTATCAGATAATATATAATTTAAGGACTTTCTATTTAATATACTTAAATTAATTAATTAATCAGTATATCACAATGTGTCCAGTATATGATAGAAAGAAAAAACACTTTTATGTTGAGCAAGATTAGCCATAAAGTTGGACATATGTAACAGATTATATAACTGCCCATATGGCATATGCCTAACTCTATCAATCTCCCACTTTCACATAGGGTTAGTTATGGAATCTTATTTCAACTTCTTTGATTGCTTTTAAAAAAATAATATAGTCAGTCCCGTAGTGAACTGGTATCCTATATTGTTTTAATTGTCTACTCTGTTTATCAACTCTCTCCGATGTTGATAAATAGCATTTATCATGTGGAACTATTCGAGGTATATCTCTCAACTTCTAGTTAGTTCTAGGTTCATTTATGAATTATTTTGCAGCATTATTTTCATATAGCATGTCATGAGATTTCAACATTTAGAATCACCCAAGCTTAGTTATAAATTTACGCATTTATTTAAACTTCTTTTTCTTTCGCAACTGATACAAGGCAAGATACTTAGCCATTCATTGAATCAACCACTACTTATTATTCGGAACATTTCCAACTTAAAGTTCTCAACTTAAGATTGAACATGAATTTAGGATTGACATACCATACTCGATATCATTTATGAAGTATGAGTCTATTCATCCTTCGCGAGGAGGTTGTTGCTCCTATGAATAATTCTCTAGTATTTCATAAATACTTAAGAACACTTTCAATTATCCTGTAACAACCCGTCTTTTTGATCCATAAAAGTGGACACTAATACATCCATGATATTCACATGCCAAACATCCAAGTGTTGGAAAGGCAAATTATTAGGGTGAAAGAAAGAAAGACAGAGCAGAATCTCACAAATGTAACGAATAACATATAATATATACAAATGGTCTTTACAGAGGGAAAAAAACTAAACTTTAATATACTTACATTAACCATAGTACAATCATCATATCATCACCCTTGGACAGTTATAACAACCTATCCTTATACCTTGTTGATAAATACAGAACAATAACAATGCACTGGAAGTAAATATAAATACGGAAATACATCTTTGAGGTATCCAGCTCGTCTCTTGAAAGATCCAAGGTGTCCAGCTAAATATGAAAAATATGCTTGGGCTGACCCGAGCATTATAGGAAAACAATGCCTAGGTCAGTCTAGTAAACTAGGGTGAGAAACACAATCAAATAGATTACTAAATGTTAGAAATAAAATTATCTCTTAAGACCACACCAAACATAAACACAGATCGGTTTTTACCTTATGAGAACCAAATCATTTTTATCAAAAATCCGTTGATATTATAATAATGTCTAGGAGTTGAAAATATAATAATCAAGTAGCTGTGATGTCTGTAAGTGTACATCACAACAATAATAGGTATACAATCAAAACCCGCTAAGGCATGTTCGCTAATCATGTAGGATTCCATATAAGGGCCCTTAGAACCTTTAGGACGGTCTTCCTGCACAAAGTCATAGATATCATACCGAAGTAGCATACATCCCTAGTGATGTACCATATTAAAAACGTAGCTGGTCTCGCTACAACCGAGTTCATCGCCCCCGCATGCACATCCATATAAGTATCTCTAGGTGGGAGTTGCATGCACCCTATGTTTTTGCCAGCCCTACTGGCTATACCTCATATCTCTGATTTTATTCCTTACCGCTGATGAGGCTACGTCTAACATTCTAACACATAAGTCGCCACCTGAACAGACCTCGAAACCCCACATGGATTCTCATACCTCAATAGGTCTTGGAATCACATATGGATTCCCTCATCTCAACAGATCTTGGAATCACTCATGGATTCTCACACTTCAATAGGTCCCAGAATCACGTATGGATCCTTACATCCCAATAGATCACGAATCTCCTCCAAAGCATAGAACATGTATATGGTTTTGGAGTGATTACAGTTTCGAGTTATCTCATATAAGTACACTCCTCCGCTTACCAGGCGCTCTAAAAAACCAATCAAATGATTTTTTTGGTAAACTCGCTCTGGTTCTTTTAGAAATATACAGACAATACACAGGAGGGGGTCACCCCCTAACCATTTATGTGGATGAATCTCTCTATCATTTGTCCTTCGTCCAAGGAGAATAGAACGAGATTTATACGCACAGTTAACATCATCGAGCGTGACTATGTCATATAACTCATGTGTTTCTCTATAACGACCCGTAAATTCAGTCAAATTTTAAAGGAAATTTTTATTGAATTTTTGAATTAAATATTTTAAAATTTAAATAAATTTGAATTTAAATATCGATTTTTGGGATATTGGGTAATATATTTTTCCAAATTTAATAAAATAGAAAATTTTCAAATTTTGGTCAAACTTGGTCAAAGTTTGACTTTTGGTTGAAAATTTTAAATTTTAAATTTAATTTTTTTATAATACTAGACTGAATTTCAATCTCCACCTTTCATTTTATTAAAATTTGATTCCTACATCTTTAAATCTGCTATTTTCTACGTAAAAACACGCATTTTTTACGGTGCTTGTGCGCTAAGTTTACACAGTATTTCCTCCGTATTTTTTTCAGTATTTAGTTATATTTATACTAGTATTATATGTGGTCTACACTAGTATCTATTTGAATTGGTGCTTGGGTAGGTGAAGGGTTGGTTGAACCAAAACATGTTGGCTGAACCAAAACATGTTGGCTGAACTAACACTTCTTTTCACTCAAATTCCTACGTTTAGAAAACTGTACGTTCATTTTTCTTCTCACCTCCTTCCTTCTCATCTCCTTCCTCACTAGAACAGAAACTAATAAACCTTCCATCCTTCTCCTCCTCCAATTCCTAAACCTAATCCCTAAATTCTCCTCACCTTGCTCCTCCGCTCCATCACCAAAACCTGCCTAGCCTCCATCTCCTCCTCTCCACCAAAACCCTAACCCTAATTCTCCTTTCTTACCCTTTTTCTCCCTCCTCCTTGCTGCACCTTCCCTCTCCCCTCATCCTCCTATTTCCGCGCCTAGACCCCACCATCTCATGCTAAACACCACCAGCCACCCACGCACCCAGCCCCTCTAGCCCACGTGCTGACCCGTCCTTTCCCCTAGCCTAGGCCGTACGGCCTAAACCCTAGCCCTTGGTCGAACCCTCCACCTCTTCATATATAAAAAAAAGTTTGCAAGAACAAAAAAGTTTTTCAAAAGGATTTCTCCAAAGTTCATAGCTTGATTTTGGTTTGGCTTTTTCTTGCTTGGATTCAATTTCCAACCGTTTTCCATTCGTGTCTCTTCGCATTCGTCGTGTCTATTCGTCAATTTCTCTAGCCACGAAAAACGACCAATCACTCACGATTGATATGCTTATTTTAAGTGAATCGACACCATTTGAATTGACAGTAAAATGTTGGGATTGTTCTAATTAACATGATATGTATTGTTTTGCTCATTGATATGTTATATGATATGTTGTGCTATGTTATGTTATGTCTAGTTTATGTCACACTACAAGTTCCCTAACTATGGGTTGAAATGATACATACCCGAACGGTCTTTTAGATTAGAAAAAATCGTTATGGGTTGAAATGATAGACCCAATCGATTCAATTGATTTGAATTTGGGATACGGGTTGAAATGATATATACTCGGAAATTTAATTTAAATTTTCGGTTGAAATGATATATACCCAATCACTTGACCTTAGGATATAAAATTATATACAGACACCGTTGATTGGTTTCTAAATGTAGTTTAAATTATTTTCTAAATTTAAAAGTATGTTTTGATTAATTAAGTGATTTTTAAAATTTACTTTAATTTAATGATTTTTTTATTTAAAATGAATATTTCAAAAATAATAATACTTTGTATGTTTTAGAGTTTAAATTTTTAAGCTAAATATGATTTTAAAATTTTAACTTAGAATTTATTTGGTTTTAAACATATAATTTTGAATAATTTAAAAGTTAATTTAATAAAATATCTAATATAGTTTTTAAGAAATTTAATTATAAATTTAATTTAATATAATAAATATAATTTAATTTAACATAATAAATATAATTTAATTTAACATAATAAATATAATATAATTTAATATAATAAATATAGTTTTATTTAGTATTTAAAATATAGTTTTAATTTAATAAATTAATTGTTGATTTTATATAATAACTTTATTAAATAAATTTAAGAAGCTAAGTGGAGAATAATTTGTAATTAAATTTTATTTAAAGGATTTAAAGATTTAAATAAGATTTTATTTAAGTTTAAAGGTATGATTTGGAATGTAATAATTTGATTTAATATGAATTTTGAAATAAATTTTTTAACCCTAAAATATAATTGAAGTTAAATATTTTAATATTGATTCAAATAATAATTTAAGATTTATTATTCAAATGCTTTTATAAAATGACTAGGATGTGAAAAATATAACGATTGGTTGTTAAAGAGACCGGGGTTGGATATTGTCATATTCTCTGCCAATTTCAAAACCACTTTAACAACTGTGTACGCGGTGGAGGATCCAGAACGAAGTACGATGGTTTGGCGATGCTGCTGCATTGAGGTAAGAAACGATGGCCTATTTGGATGACTAAAACAAGAGTCATCACCAGGCCAAGTGAGGTTGCTTCTCCTATCAGACACGCTTCTTCGATATTATATCTTTTACTTTATGCTTGGTTTGGGGCCCCTTTGATTATGAGAGTGTTGTTCTAAGGTGGGCGGTAGTAGCTACGATGCGTTACCACTAGCCTGGTGCCGCAAAATGATAGAATCCTACCCAAGGTATAGCCTTGCATGCCATGTCATCTTCCCTATCGAACCCACTACAATTTTGTTTTGTGTTGTACCTATGGAGTGCTCCCTGATAGCCACCGGTTTGGTGGAGTTTACAGTACTGTATAGACTACGACATTTATAAAATGTATTAAGGGGATATGAGTAACGCCTTAATGCTATTTTTAGTATATTGTACTTTACTAATAGACATTATGTATATACATATATTTTACATTTTTCTTTTTTACGGATCCTTATGGGATAGGCGATCCCAAACATCCTTTAAGTTACCGATGCATTTTATTGTACAGTTCACTTGAGTTGGTTTACTTATATAAATATGGTAGTCCTGACTCGAGTGTTTTATTTGACTTTATGCTCGGGTTAGCCTGAGTGCCTCAGCTTGGGTATCACAGCCTTGGATTCACCTTTTGAAGCTATAGATCTGCTGAAGCTTAGCTATCTATCTTTTATTTTCTATTTCGGTTATTTTCTTTCCAGTTAGTTGCTTATATATTTGGACTTTTAGTTGTATTTTCTTTCAGACTCTGATATTATGTACCTGTTTGAGACTATATATTTAGTAGCTTCATGAACTACTATATTTTATTTATTCCGCTGTGAGATATTCTGCTTGTTCTATGTCTGTGGTTCTATGATTGATGTTGTTTACCCCAATTAAATTAACAATCTGTTGTTTTGAATTATTCAAGTCTGACATGTCATATATATATATATATTTAAAACATTTTTAGAAGTGTTGTTATAATTTTTAAATGTTTATTGTACATTGGTTATATTTTTAAATGCTAGTTTCAATATATTAGCTATTTTCTTAATTATTTTCTACTTTTCCTTAAATTATGTTTTTATTTTCTTTTTCATTTTATTTTGTTCCATATTTTATTTTATTTTCTGAATTGTATTTATTTTCTTTTAATTTAAAGGAAATTGGAAATCAAAGAGTCAAAGTCTTTTCATTTCCATATGACCTTTCATTTACCCTGTCTTTTCAATTCCAATTGCCTTTTCACTTTGAGTTGCTATCCACTTCCCTATGCATTGCCGTGAATTTTATTTCTCATTCATGTGAGAAATTATTCTTCCTCTCAAACTCACGGCAATGAGAGAAGAAAAATAATAATTCATGCTAATGGCTTCTCTTCTTTTCTTTCTATTCTCTTCTCATTTCATTTGTTTTGCCTTTGCTCCTCTTATACTTTGCTCGGCCATAACCCTTCACCATCACCACCATCCTCTCCACCATCACTAGCCACAGCAACCACCACCTATCCCCTCCTCCAGATCAGGCCATAACCATTGGATGAAGCCATAACCACAAAACTCCACAAAACATTGCAAAACTCCACTAATATTGCCTAGCCAAGCCACTATACTCCACCTACCCTTCATCAATCACTTCGGCCACCCCTAGAACCACCACCACCAGCAACTACATGACCTTGGCCGCTTTTGCACCATCACTTCACTTTTTTCCAGATCTGAAACCCATGACCGAGCCTTAGTGCACTAAATCCTCAAATCCCTTGACCCAAAACCTTCCATTCCTTGACCACTTCCTTGCCTCCTTAGTCCATGCCTTGGTCTTGTTTTTTTATTTTCCATGCCCATAGGCTGAGCCTACATGCTCAAGACTCAACATGGCCGAGCCCATTAGGCATAGGCCGAGCCTAGGTTGGCATGTGCAAGCCATTTTTGTTCAAGGCAAAGTGATATTCTCATCTTATTTTAATTGTTTGCAAATTCAATGTTGTTGTTTATAATTTATATGCTTGTTATTCATAATTACAATATTTATATTGTCTTGTTTATTTATTGTATACAAGATCAATATCAAGGCACTCTATCCATTCAAACCAAATAGTGCTTGTCGCGCCTTTGAAATCGCTCTTGTGTGTGTTGTTTGTCTCTAGCTTTAATTAAGGTGAGTCTTTCTCACTCTGACATGTTTACTTATGAAATAGTGAATTGATGGCAAGTATTTAGTAAATTGAAAATGTTATGCAAGTAAATGATGATTATATGATATGCTATGCTATGTTATTACCATGTTCACTTTGCTAATTATCACCTGACATATGATATATGACATTATATTGTGACATTGACATTGTTTATATTGTTTATGCATATGTTCACACTGCAAGTTCCCTGTTAGAATAGAATCACTATGGGTTGAAATAATACATACCCGAATGGACATTAGAATAGGGAAAAACCCATTATGGGCTGAAATGATAGGCCTTAGTGATTTTTATTGTATTTTATTTGACTTGGGATTGCGGGTTTAAAATGATAGAACCCGGGATTTCTTTTTAAATTGCGGATTGAAATGATATATATCTGTATCACTTGACCTAGGTTAGAAAATTATATATAGACCCCGTGGTATATTTTTAAATAATTTTTATATAGATATGTATTTTTAAAGTATGAAATTTTGATTTAAAAATATATATTTTATGGTTTTGTGAAAGTTAAATGTTAAGTTTTGAATTTGTGAATTTAAGTATGTAAATTTGAAGTAATTGTGAATTTGACTTTAAATTTATATTTTAAAACGTAAGTATATAATGTAAATTAAATTCAAAGTTTGAAATGATATTTGATAAGATGTTAAGTTTTATTAAATTTATAATTTAATAAACAACGAAATTTTGACTTAATAAATGAATTGAGTTTTTAAATTGAATATTTGATTTTTAAATTTTATTGTGATAAATCATATGTTAAAATTATTTAGATGTGAAATTTTGAAGTCTAGAAATATGATTTTTAAATTTAAAATAACAAAAATTGAAGTTTTAATATTTCTGAAGTTATAATAAAATCTGGAATTTTATTAACAACATTTCCCAACAATGCTGTGGTCTTATGACAGTATTTTTAAATGCTGTTGTTTTTGAATTTAACTATGTTTGAAATTACTAAATATCTATTACGGCATTTTATAAATGCCGTTGTTCCTAAACTAAACCATTTTGGAAACTATAAGCTACGATAGCACTTTATAAATGCCGTCGTTGCTAAATTTGATAATGTTTTGAAATGTTATAGATTTTAACACTGTTTGAGTTATATTTTAAAGTGTTAAATGACTTAACCTTTGGAATTGATTATTTGTGAAATTTAAGGAGTTTGAATATATATATATATTTTAATATTTAAATTTGAATTTTAAGGAATTTAGATTGAATTTGAATTTAAATAAAGTTTATTTGGTTATATGTTAAATGAAATGAAATTTTGAAATGTATTTTGTAATGATATTTGAAATAATAATTGTATGATATATTTGATTTTAAAATGATATTTAAATTTGAATATTTGAATTTGAATTCAAATAATTATTTTATAATGGATTTGAAAAGGAAATGATTTTGAAAGGGTTTTTAATGACATAATCTTTATTTTGATAAAGAATGTGAATTTGGAATGATATTTGATTTTGATAAATGAATATTTGAAGTTTATATTAGTATGAAGGATATTTGGTTTACTTGTTATTTGAGTTTACTTAAATAATATTGGATTTATGAAATGAATATTTCAAAACTAAGTAATAATGAAGTTAAATTTGAGATATATGAAATTATATAATTTAGTTTTGAGACGTGGGATATTAAAGCTTTAAAATATAGTAAAAATTGAATAGTTTATTTTTGTAGATTAAATCTGTATTTGAAATTTATAAGATTTGAAATGTTTTGTTGGGAAACTGAATTGAATTGAAACAGATTGTAACGACCCGCTATTTTGGACTGTCCGCATCCGCACATGTCGGACTTGAATGATTCAAAATACCGAATTGTTAATTTTAAATTTGGAAAAACTCAGATATACAGTAAATAAATAATCATAGAATCACAGACACAGAGTAATAATATGCAGCGGAAGTAAAAGAGATAGTAGTTCATGAAGCTACTATATAAATATATAAGATACATCAGAGTTTACAACAGAAGAGAAATACGATACATCAAGTACAAATCAGAATACATCACAGGAATCATCGAATACTGAAAGCAGAATAGATGGCTGGATCTTCAAGCAAAGCTCCAACTCCAAAGGCGAGCCTCGAATACTGGTACACTCAGTCTGACCCGAGTGTAAAGCAAAACACAAAACACTCGAGTCAGGATTAATATTCTTATATCAATAAATCCAACTCAAGTGAAATAGCAATCAAAATACAAGTAACTCAAAGGATGTTGGAATCACCATCCTCTAAGGATCCGTTAAACTATCTACTATGTAGTAGTGTACGCTAAATAGATAATGTCTATTAGTAATATAAAGTATCAAAATAGTGTTAAGGCGTTACCATTATCCCCCTTAACACATTTTATATAATGTCACAGTCTATACAGCACTGTAAACTCCACCGTAAACTAGTGGGATATCAGGGAGTACTCCATAGGTATAACACAAAACAAATTCGTAGTGGCTGCGTATATAGGGATACAAGTATGACAAGGCACATGAGGCAATACCCAAGGTAGTGAAACTACCGTTTGCCTGATCCGGACTGGTGAGAACGCATCGCCGCAGCGATCGCAACACCGCGAAACAACACTCCTGAAATTCCGAGGGTGCACCAATCAATCACAAGTAATAAGTAGTAGTTACGAAGAAGTGTGTCCGCTCGAGGTGGCTAACCCCATTTGGCCCGGCAAGGCTCCTGATTTTAGTCATTTCCAATTTGACACAAGTGTCAAGGCTATCCATTATCGTTCTCTTTCTTCAGTCATCACGTACATCATTCCAACCACTTCATTCTGGATCATCACTCCGCGTATAGTTATTAAAGTAGTTTTCAGTTTAGACAGAGAGTATGTCCATAATCGACTCCGGTTTCTTTAATAACTTTCGTAATTATTACACCGATTGGTCGTTTAATAAATTTCAAAAACCAAATCAATTCAATTTCAATTTCAATTCGTAAATCAACATTTCGTTTGTCTTTTTAAATCAATTTCCAAAGTTTACGTTTCAAAACTTCCAAATCACCATTTCAAAATCTTATAATTCGATTTCAACTTTTATTTAAACAATTCAATTATTGATTCAAGTTCATATATGAATTTTATTTCGAAATCATTTAAATAAATTAATTTAACACTCAAATCAATTTCAAATTCATTTATCGATTTCATTCAATATTCGTTAAGTTACTTTATCATTCAAAACAATTTTACTTAATCCCCAATTCATTAAATCAATTACTTACGTTCATCTTCATTATATCAAAACTTCAAATTTAACTAAATTAGATTTGTCAAATCAAATTTCCAAAATTACAAGTCTTACATTAATTTCAATAAATCACATTTTATTTCTTGTTAAAGAAATTCAATTTCATTTATTTACTTACCCGGTTACACATTTCAAACTCAATTGATCAAGAACTAAATTCCATATATTCAAGAAGTTCAATTTCACTTATCATCTTACTTAAATTTTCCAAAACTTAACTAATAAAGAAACCAAATTTCATTTACTAATGAAGTTCAAATTCACTTATTCAAAAGTTCAATTTCTCTTATCAAAGAATTCAAATTTTATTCAATTATCGAATAATTCAATCTTTTTCAATTATTAAATAATTTCAATCTTAATTATTTATAATTTCAAAACTTAAAAATTTCAAACTTAATTATAAATTCGACTTAATTATTAAATCATTTCAAACTTAATTCAATGAATAATTCCAAATTTTATCGTCAAATAATTCATTTCAAACAACGCTCTTCATCATTTATTACATTAATATTTTGTTTCAAATTCCAATAATAACAATTTCCTTTAATCAAAATTTACATCCAATTTTTATTTCAAAACCTTATTATTCAAATAAAATCTTTATTTTATTTCAAATCAAATTATTGACCAATCGGGTTTATTTAATTCTCTATCCTAAGTCAAGTTCATTTTGGGTATTTATCATTTCAACCCGATTCCAATTAAATTCAGAAATCAAAGCATAGCAAAGGGAACTTGCAGTGTGATAACAGGTATGGTGTCAAAGTAAATAAACAAGCAGTAACAACAATCAATAACAATCCAATAATGAATTCGAATAATTCCGAAATAATCGTATTAATTTGCATTGTTGTTTGTGCGAATTAATATAATTATCTCTAGAATCTACACTATCATTTCATGTAGACTAAAGATTATTACATTTCGGTTTTTCCACTTGTCGTTCCATTTCAATTCCAAATTTAATGCTACAACAATTAATCCAATATACGTTCAAAGGTTCAAAGTATGATTTGTCAAATTCTACGTGTCAATCAACTTAACAATTAAAAGGGGTCATATTATTCAAGTTAAGTAATCAAATTCATCACATATGTCGATTCACAATTTTAAACTATCCTACGTCAAATTCACTTGCATAATATTTATCACTTTATACATTACAATTTACATCCAATATTAACAACAATCAATCAATCAATTATCAACCAAACTGTATTATCATCGCATACATAATTAACAGATAATGGTGTCAGATGTCAAAAGTGAACTGATACATAAATAACAGTGCAATAAATAACAGCAGCATATTTCAATTGTCGTTTCAATTGAAATCGAATTTAATAAATAAAAGAATATTAGTCGTGAGTGATTGCTCACCTTTCAAGGCTAGAGACGAATGAGAAAGAGATGAGTTACGAATCCCGGTACGAATTCCAAAACAAGCTAGACTGGCCCGAAGTGACGAATATGGCTGATAAATCAAAATTGACGAGATCAAATTAGAACTGGACCGATAAAAACAATTTGACTAATTTTTTGATATAAACTAAATATATATATATATATATATATATATATATATATATATATGTAACATTATTATTTTCTTACTTAATCAATATTCCATTTTTTAAGACCAATATTCAATAAAATGCACATGTAAATAAAATCATTGTTTTAAATTAAAACCCACATATAAAATCAAACGTATATCCCCTATAAAGTGCAAAACGCTTACCTACCGGCTATATCTTAAACATTAATATTAAAACAAAATTTATACAAACTTGCCCTTTTTTTTATACATATGAACCACGTTAAACTTCTATAGATATATACACTAAAATACAATATACTGATACGAACTAGACTTCATAATATAGCCTTTATACCGAGACTATCAGTAGACCATTATATACAATGTATATTTTTAAAGTCACGCAACCCATACTATATTTAAAACAATGCCTAACCATAATTTTGTATACAAAATACTTAAAGTACTTATACGACAAATCCTATAAACTCAAATATTTGTATACCAGATGCTATATATAAACTATTATTATATGTATAACTGAAAACTATAAATAGCTTTAAGCCTAATATAATGCATAGCTTTAAAAAACCCATGTAAAATGTCATACAACAAATATAAATCTACCTATATTAACTAACATATCTACTAACACATATATATTAGATAAGGTATATATACATGTACTGACAGTAACTAATATATCCAATCTGTGAACTAAATATAACAAGTTATATTATAGTAACTAATATAATTTTCTTAACATATTTCGTACGTATAACTGCACTTAATAAAATATCAGTAATCACACTTTAGAATCACTTATATACTTACCGTAACCGCTTACATTTCTTCAAACTGCAACTATATATATTCACATATCATACCCATAAATATATAAACCAGACTCACGTATTCCCATATTCACAAATAACAAGTTTATCTTGCTTACAAAACTTACATGTATAAGTAAATGCATCACAACTAACATAAGTAACATAACCGAACACATATAAGTAAGATAACAAGCAACTACTATATAAATATATAAACATTCGTCTAAATATATTACTAGAAACAGACAAAATATTAATAACATATGTATAACTAAAACTAAACACACACATATATAAATATACCTTTGATATAAAATTTTGCATGAGAAAACAGCTGCTGCTATTAGAAGACGGCAAGGGAAAATAAAGGCCGAACTAAGCACTGAAGAAGGAAACGCAGGCCGGAAGGAATGGTGGTTGTTGCCAAAGTCGTCGTCGACTCGAGGTGATTTGGGTGGTGGTTGCCAACTCTGCTCGGCTGAAAACAGAGGGGAGGCGAGGTTGAGGCGCGGTCGAGCTGACGACAGGTTGCACGAGAAGTGAGGCCGACGATGGGATTTGCGGGGAGGAGCTTCGACGTAGGGAAGTGGTGCTCGCTTGAGTCGATTGTTGGAGTTTGCAGGTGGGTTGGTGGCCGAGGAGAGCACGGAGGTCTGGGTGGCAAGCGGATGATGGGTCGGGTTATGAGGAGATTAGTCTGGTCGAAGGCAGCGGTGGTGGTGTATGGTTGGACTATAGGCGAATTTGAGGGAGATGCCGATAATGGAGGGAAGAAAAATAACGTGAGCAGTAAATGGAGGAGAAGATTTAAAGTTTTGCATAATTTTCTTTTAAAATGGAAGTTTCAGAGAAAATTTGGAAGGAGAGAAATGATAGTAGAAAAGCAAATCTAGGAATATATTTTTAAATCACATGAATATCAATAGCCACGCATTGATTCCTAGATATACATAAAGCAGATGGCTATTGACACTACACGGCTGACAAAGACACAGGAACCAAAGAGTCAAATGCGGAACCGACATGCAAATCATTTCCATAGATTTCACCATCCACCGGATACCGAAACAAACAATTGAATATACTACGGAGATCAGCACGACGAGACGATCAAAACGGTATATGGATATCAGTGGTTTGATTGAATTATAAAAATTCGAATTTTTCTACTAACGGAAAATGCGTAAAAATCGCATAAGATTAAGATCGACGGAGCCAAAAATATCCGAATTTGAAAAAACGACAAACTGACAACTTGCTCAAAAGATGTTTTAGAATTTTTCTATGTAAAAATATTTAGGTGTCGAAAACGTTTTATTTTCATCGCTTTTAAACTGATTAAATTGAAGCAAATTTACGCGCGAAATAAACTTTCATATTTTTGGACGAAAATTTACCGGTTGCTATGTTTAACACGACGCATTCCAAATATCAAATTTGTATTTCAAAATTTTATCGTTTAAAAATCCCGTAAAATTTCAATTAATAATGTTAATAAAACCGGTTAAATTTACGGGTCGTTACATTCTCCCCCACTCAAAACTTTTCGTCCTCGAAAAGGAAGGAGGTAGGAGAATAGAACAACCAAAAGAAAATATACTTGTATCGCATAATAAACAATTAATTTAGACCATATAAATTTCAATTTATATTCAACAATTTTGTTTTTAAATTTAAGATTTTCATTAAATTGATTTGATTTCACATTCATTAATGTTAGGTACAAAATGTTTCATTCAAATGAAATTCAATTTAAATTTAATTAATACCTCGTCAAATTGATTTAATTTCAATTCATTAACTTTCAAAACAAAAGTTTTATTTAATTAATCACATCTATTAGTTATTATTCATAAACATTATAATTAAAATTTCAGTGAATAACATTTATTATACGCACTCACATTTTATTTATAAAGACAATTTATATCATTTATTATCCAATTTTCTTAAATTAACAGTTTCAAAGATCATAAATTGAATAGTCGTTTATTATAATCATACTTTATTCGACAAATTTAATTCTTCTTTATTTCAAAGTATTATTAATTTATTCTACTAAATATATCCTATCACATATACAGTATATTTACATTTATTATAACTACTCAAATTTATTTAAAAATTCCTTTGATATCATTTTCTAATGCATAATATTCAACTACATAGTTAACTTTTGAAAATTTAGGCAAGTTATATTAAATGCAATTGGGTATTATCCAAATAAAATTTCTAATTCAATTCTCTCAAGTTTAAATATTAATTCAAATTTGGTTTCATATATAATTGAAATCATCTTTACCCAAATTTAAGAATTTAAATTTCCGATTAACTTCAAACAATTTAGAGATAAAATAAATATATATATTCATAATATATCAAATCAAATTTAAAATCTTCAATATATAGGATAAATCAAGTCATGTTTAGAAATTCAAATCAATTTATTTTTCAAAACAAACCGTAGCAAAGCTACAGGATAGTCTCTCCACTTCAAAACTCGAAAATGAACGTCGATGATGCGGCCGTCATCACCGAAATTATTTTCCAGCGACAAAGAGAAGAGCACTGATTTGATCATTTAAAATTCTTTGAAAACTATTTCTATATGAAAATATTTTAAATAATATACATTTTAAACTTTTAAAACCATAGTTCGAAATTATCGGAAATTAAATTCTCAATTTCTAATTTAAATTTACTTCAAATTTCAAATCAAATTATAACTAAGTTGTTACAAATTCATTTATTTATATTATGAAATAGTCAATGATTTATAAAACAATAAATGAGAATTAATTTTCTTCACATTTCGGTCAACAAATTCATTAACATTTTAATTTCAGATAAATTTAGACTTATATATAATGTAATCATACAAAATTATTTACTAAATTTGAAACAAATTTGTGCCGGTTTGCTCTGTTCATGTGTTTTGGAAATCCCATCGATAGTGTTGATCAGACGAATCGATCGAAAATCCAAATCAACCTCAACAACTCAAACAACACGATATATAAAACATTTTGAACATTATTTTACAAATACACCTTTTCGCTCGACGATTTAAGAATGGATTTCAAAATAAGTATAGAGATTCAATTTTGATGGAAATAAATTCCAAGAGAACACTGATTCGATAATAAGTTTGAAACAGAGGATAAGATAATTCAATTAACAGAATCGAGAGATGGATAAACATATTTAATTCACGGACAACCTTAACCGGGTCGACCGTAACTTCAAGAATGAAATCGATGCAGAATTCCGAGGTAAATCGACATTCGATTTAAGGAGATAGAATTCAGGTATAGCAGGAGATAGATAGCATCATAAACCGAGGATACAGAAATCTCCGGTAAATCGATGTCTATTGTAAAGGAGTTTCACCCATTTACAAATAATTCGAATATTGGCAAGACCGCCGACTCATTATAAAGATCATTCGAAGTGGAGTTATGGAATACTCCGGGATTAAAAGAAGACGAATAGTGAGGGACAAGAATGAATTTCGGAACCAAGGGATCGTTCCAAATACAAAGGAATTGAGTCAAAAGGAAGAGATTTAAACTCGGATGAGAGTGATTCTGTAAATACATTTACCCTGTATGCTAAGCTTTTCCTAGAGCTACCAAAAGCTCTGATACCAACTGTAACGACCCGCTATTTTGGACTGTTCGCATCCGCACATGTCGGACTTGAATGATTCAAAATACCGAATTGTTAATTTTAAATTTGGCAAAACTCAGATATACAGTAAATAAATAATCATAGAATCACAGACACAGAGTAATAATATGCAGCGGAAGTAAAAGAGATAGTAGTTCATGAAGCTACTATATAAATATATAAGATACATCAGAGTTTACAACAGAAGAGAAATACGATACATCAAGTACAAATCAGAATACATCACAGGAATCATCGAATACTGAAAGCAGAATAGATGGCTGGATCTTCAAGCAAAGCTCCAACTCCAAAGGCGAGCCTCGAATACTGGTACACTCAGTCTGACCCGAGTGTA
Source organism: Allium cepa (assembly GCA_030765085.1). Lineage (NCBI taxonomy): Eukaryota > Viridiplantae > Streptophyta > Magnoliopsida > Asparagales > Amaryllidaceae > Allium > Allium cepa. Next base: position 343,343,965 of record CM060931.1, read on the forward strand.
AAGCAAAACACAAAACACTCGAGTCAGGATTAATATTCTTATATCAATAAATCCAACTCAAGTGAAATAGCAATCAAAATACAAGTAACTCAAAGGATGTTGGAATCACCATCCTCTAAGGATCCGTTAAACTATCTACTATGTAGTAGTGTACGCTAAATAGATAATGTCTATTAGTAATATAAAGTATCAAAATAGTGTTAAGGCGTTACCATTATCCCCCTTAACACATTTTATATAATGTCACAGTCTATACAACACTGTAAACTCCACCGTAAACTAGTGGGATATCAGGGAGTACTCCATAGGTAAACACAAAACAAATTCGTAGTGGTCGCGTATATAGGGATACAAGTATGACAAGGCACATGAGGCAATACCCGAGGTAGTGAAACTACCGTTTGCCTGATCCGGACTGGTGAGAACGCATCGCCGCAGCGATCGCAACACCGCGAAACAACACTCCTGAAATTCCGAGGGTGCACCAATCAATCACAAGTAATGAGTAGTAGTTACGAAGAAGTGTGTCCGCTCGAGGTGGCTAACCCTATTTGGCCCGGCACGGCTCCTGATTTTAGTCATTTTCAATTTGACACAAGTGTCAAGGCTATCCATTATCGTTCTCTTTCTTCAGTCATCACGTACATCATTCCAACCACTTCATTCTGGATCATCACTCCGCGTATAGTTATTAAAGTGGTTTTCGGTTTAGACAGAGAGTATGTCCATAACCGACTCCGGTTTCTTTAATAACTTTCGTAATTATTACACCGATTGGTCGTTTAATAAATTTCAAAAACCAAATCAATTCAATTTCAATTTCAATTCGTAAATCAACATTTCGTTTGTCTTTCTAAATCAATTTCCAAAGTTTACGTTTCAAAACTTCCAAATTACCATTTCAAAATCTTATAATTCGATTTCAACTTTTATTTAAACAATTCAATTATTGATTCAAGTTCATATATGAATTTTATTTCAAAATCATTTAAATAAATTAATTTAACACCCAAATCAATTTCAAATTCATTTATCGATTTCATTCAATATTCGTTAAGTTACTTTATCATTCAAAACAATTTTACTTAATCCCCAATTCATTAAATCAATTACTTACGTTCATCTTCATTATATCAAAACTTCAAATTTAACTAAATTAGATTTGTCAAATCAAATTTCCAAAATTACAAGTCTTACATTAATTTCAATAAATCACATTTTATTTCTTGTTAAAGAAATTCAATTTCATTTATTTACTTACTCGGTTACACATTTCAAACTCAATTGATCAAGAACTAAATTCCATATATTCAAGAAGTTCAATTTCACTTATCATCTTACTTAAATTTTCCAAAACTTAACTAATAAAGAAACCAAATTTCATTTACTAATGAAGTTCAAATTCACTTATTCAAAAGTTCAATTTCTCTTATCAAAGAATTCAAATTTTATTCAATTATCGAATAATTCAATCTTTTTCAATTATTAAATAATTTCAATCTTAATTATTTATAATTTCAAAACTTAAAAATTTCAAACTTAATTATAAATTCGACTTAATTATTAAATCATTTCAAACTTAATTCAATGAATAATTCCAAATTTTATCGTCAAATAATTCATTTCAAACAACGCTCTTCATCATTTATTACATTAATATTTTGTTTCAAATTCCAATAATAACAATTTCCTTTAATCAAAATTTACATCCAATTTTTATTTCAAAACCTTATTATTCAAATAAAATCTTTATTTATTTTAAATCAAATTATTGACCAATCGGGTTTATTTAATTCTCTATCCTAAGTCAAGTTCATTTTGGGTATTTATCATTTCAACCCGATTCCAATTCAATTCAGAAATCAAAGCATAGCAAAGGGAACTTGCAGTGTGATAACAGGTATGGTGTCAAAGTAAATAAACAAGCAATAACAACAATCAATAACAATCCATTAATCAATTCAAATAATCCCGAAATAATCGTATTAATTTGCATTGTTGTTTGTGCGAATTAACATAATTATCTCTAGAATCTACACTATCATTTCATGTAGACTAAAGATTATTACATTTCGGTTTTCCCACTTGTCGTTCCATTTCAATTCCAAATTTAATGCTACAACAATTAATCCAATATACGTTCAAAGGTTCAAAGTATGATTTGTCAAATTCTACGTGTCAATCAACTTAACAATTAAAAGGGGTCATATTATTCAAGTTAAGTAATCAAATTCATCACATATGTCGATTCACAATTTTAAACTATCCTACGTCAAATTCAATTGCATAATATTTATCACTTTATACATTACAATTTACATCCAATATTAAAAACAATCAATCAATCAATTATCAACCAAACTGTATTATCATCGCATACATAATTAACAGATAATGGTGTCAGATGTCAAAAGTGAACTGATACATAAATAACAGTGCAATAAATAACAGCAGCATATTTCAATTGTCGTTTCAATTGAAATCGAATTTAATAAATAAAAGAATATTAATCGTGAGTGATTGCTCACCTTTCAAGGCTAGAGACGAATGAGAAAGAGATGAGTTACGAATCCCGGTACGAATTCCAAAACAAGCTAGACTGGCCCGAAGTGACGAATATGGCTGATAAATCAAAATTGACGAGATCAAATTAGAACTGGACCGATAAAAACAATTTGAATAAATTTTTGATATAAACTAAATATATATATATATATATATATATATATAACATTATTATTTTCTTACTTAATCAATATTCCATTTTTTTAAGACCAATATTCAACAAAATGCACATGTAAATAAAGTCATTGTTTTAAATTAAAACCCACATATAAAATCAAACGTATATCCCCTATAAAGTGCAAAACGCTTACCTACCGGCTATATCTTAAACATTAATATTAAAACAAAATTTATACAAACTTGCCCTTTTGTTTTATATATATGAACCACGTTAAACTTCTATAGATATATATACACTAAAATACAATATACTGATACGAACCAGACTTCATAATATAGCCTTTATACCGAGACTATCAGTAGACCATTATATACAATGTATATTTTTAAAGTCACGCAACCCATACTATATTTAAAACAATGCCTAACCATAATTTTGTATACAAAATACTTAAAGTACTTATACGACAAATCCTATAAACTCAAATATTTGTATACCAGATGCTATATATAAACTATTATTATATGTATAACTGAAAACTATAAATAGCTTTAAGCCTAATATAATACATAGCTTTAAAAAACCCATGTAAAATGTCATACAGCAAATATAAATCTACCTATATTAACTAACATATCTACTAACACATATATATTAGCTAAGGTATATATACATGTACTGACAGTAACTAATATATCCAATCTGTGAACTAAATATAACAAGATATATTATAGTAACTAATATAATTTTCTTAACATATTTCGTACGTATAACTGCACTTAATAAAATATCAGTAATCACACTTTAGACTCACTTATATACTTACCGTAACCGCTTACATTTCTTCAAACTTCAACTATATATATATTCACATATCATACCCATAAATATATAAACCAGACTCACGTATTCCCATATTCACAAATAACAAGTTTATCTTGCTTTCAAAACTTACGTGTATAAGTAAATGCATCACAACTAACATAAGTAACATAACCGAACACATATAAGTAAGATAACAAGCAACTACTATATAAATATATAAACATTCGTCTAAATATATTACTAGAAACAGTCAAAATATTAATAACATATGTATAACTAAAACTAAACACACACATATATAAATATACCTTTGATATAAAATTTTGCACGAGAAAACAGCTGCTGCTATTAGAAGACGGCAAGGGAAAATAAAGGCCGAACTAAGCACTGAAGAAGGAAACGCAGGCCGGAAGGAATGGTGGTTGTTGCCGAAGTCGTCGTCGACTCGAGGTGATTTGGGTGGTGGTTGCCAACTCTGCTCGGCTGAAAACAGAGGGGAGGCGAGGTTGAGGCGCGGTCGAGCTGACGACAGGTTGCACGAGAAGTGAGGCCGACGATGGGATTTGCGGGGAGGAGCTTTGGCGTAGGGAAGTTGTGCTCGCTTGAGTCGATTGTTGGAGTTTGCAGGTGGGTTGGTGGCCGAGGAGAGCACGGAGGTCTGGGTGGCAAGCGGATGATGGGTCGGGTTATGAGGAGATTAGTCTGGTCGAAGGCAGCGGTGGTGGTGTATGGTTGGACTATAGGCGAATTTGAGGGAGATGCCGATAATGGAGGGAAGAAAAATAACATGAGCAGTAAATGGAGGAGAAGATTTAAAGTTTTGCATATTTTTCTTTTAAAATGGAAGTTTCATAGAAAATTTGGAAGGAGAGAAATGAATAGAAGAAAAGCAAATCTAGGAATATATTTTTAAATCACATGAATATCAATAGCCACGCATTGATTCCTAGATATACATAAAGCAGATGGCTATTGACACTACACGGCTGACAAAGACACACGAACCAAAGAGTCAAATGCGAAACCGACATGCAAATCATTTCCATAGATTTCACCATCCACCGGATACCGAAACAAACAATTGAATATACTACGGAGATCAGCACGACGAGACGATCAAAACGGTATATGGATATCAGTGGTTTGATTGAATTATAAAAATTCGAATTTTTCTACTAACGGAAAATGCGTAAAAATCGCATAAGATTAAGATCGACGGAGCCAAAAATGTCCGAATTTGGAAAAACGACAAACTGACAACTTGCTCAAAAGATGTTTTAGAATTTTTCTATGTAAAAATATTTAGGTGTCGAAAATGTTTTATTTTCATCGCTTTTTAACTGATTAAATTGAAGTAAATTTACGCGCGAAATAAACTTTCATATTTTTGGACGAAAATTTACCGGTTGCTATGTTTAACACGACGCATTCCAAATATCAAATTTGTATTTCAAAATTTTATCGTTTAAAAATCCCGCAAAATTTCTATTAGTAATGTTAATAAAACCGGTTAAATTTACGGGTCGTTACACAGATGGTTTGAATTGAATTAAATTGGAAATTTGAAATTTGGTTTTATTGAATAAATTTGAAAAATGTAAAGAATTAAAGGAATGTTCCATGATTTCGAAGAGTTATAACTTTGAAAGTATTATGATTTTTGAAAATGAATATATGTTTGAAATGGAAATGATAAACTATTTTTGATTTGAATGTAGTTTTGAAATGAAATGATTTGATTTTGAAGTATGAACTATTTTGAAATGACCACGACGTTATAATAACGTTTGGTTGTTAAAGAGACCGGGATTGGAAGTTGTCATACTCTCTGCCAACTCCGAAAACCACTTTAACAACTGTGTACACAGTGGAGATTCCATAACGAAGTAGGTTAGTGGCGACGTCCTTGAGGTATATTACATGGACCCAACTCCCGTGAGTTGGCATAAGGTGGCTAAAACAGGAGCGATCTCAGGCCAAAAGCGGTAGCTCCTCTGGTCGGACGTTCTTCTTCGATACTATACTCTTACTTGTGGTTGATTTGATGGCCATCCTCCGATTTTGATTTGGGAGTGTTTCGAGGTGGACGTATGTGGCTGCTACGTTACCATCAGCCCTTGTGCGTAATTGGTATATCTACCCTTGCATTACCTCGTGTGCCGTATCACCTACCATAGCGAGCCTTACTACGAGTTTATATTTGTGTCGTACCTATGGAGTATCTTCTCATAGTCTCCCGATCAGGAGATATGCATGTACTTTATAGACTATTGGCATTATTACGTGTTAAGGGCTATATGGGTAACCCCTTAACGCTATTTTAAAGTTAGTTTATTTTACTGTAGACATTATTATAATAGCGTAATATTACTACATAGTAAAGAGTTTAACGGATCCTTAAAGGATGGGCTATCCTAAGCATCCTTTAAGTTACTGATGCATTTTGTTACTATTCACTTGAGTTGATTTACAGTTCATAAGTATTTATGTCCTGACTCGAGTGTTTTGTGTTTTGCTTTACGCTCGAGTCAGACTGAGTGATTCAGCATTCAAGACTTACCTTCGAAGTTGGAGCTTTTCTTGAAGATCCAACCATCTTTTGCTTTCTGTATCCAGTGATTTCACTGATGTATTCTGATTTGTACCTGATGTATCTTGTTACTCTTCTGTTGCATCTTGTTTAACTCTGATGTATCTTATTTTTTCATATAGTAGCTTCATGAACTACTATCTCTTTTAATCCCACTGCATTATTATTTACTCTGTGTCTATGATCTGTGATTATGTATTTACTGTATATTCTGAGATTTGCCAAATTTTATTTACAATGCGGTATTTTGAGCAATTCAAGTCCGACATGTGTGGATGCGAATGGTTGAAAATATCGGGTCGTTACATTTTGTTTTGAAAAAAAGTTTGAAAGAAAAAAAGTTTTGCAAAGGGATTGCTCCTTAGTTTATAGCTTGATTTGGGTTTGGGTTTTGCTTGCTTGGATTCAATTCCAACTGTTTTCCATTCATGTGTCTTCACGTTCGTCATGTCCACTTGTCATGTCTATTCGTCAATTTCTTTAGCCACGAAAGGCGAGCTATCACTCATGACTGATATGCTTATTTTAAGTGAATCAACACCAATTGAATTGACAGTAAAATGTTGGGATTGTTCTAGTTAACATGATATATATTGTTATGCTCATTGATATTTTATATGCTATGTTATGTTATGTTTATTTTATATCACATTAAGTTCCCTAACTATGGGTTGAAACGATACATACCCGAACGATCTTTTAGATTAGGGAAAATTGTCATGGGTTGAAATGATAAGCCCAAGCAATTTTATTGATTTGAATTTGGGATATGGGTTGAAATGATATATACCCGGAAATTTAAATAAAATTATGGGTGAAAATGATATATGCCCAATCACTTGACCATAGGGTAGAAAATTATATACAGGCACCGTTGGTTGGTTTCTAAATTTATTTTAAATTTTTTTCTAAATTTAAAGGCATGTCTTGATTAATAAGGTGATTTCTAAAATTTACTTTACTTTAATGATTTTTTTGTTTAAAATTAATATTTGGAAAATATTAATATTTTATATGTTTTAAGGTTTAAATTTTTAAGCTAAATATGATTTTAAGATTTTAACTTAGAATTTATTTGGTTTTAAACATATAATTTTGAAAAATTAGAAAGTTAATTTAATAAAACATTTAATATAGTTTTTAAGAAATTTAATCATAAATTTAATATAATAAATATAATTTAGTTTAATATAATATATACAGTTTCATTTAGTATATAAAATATTGTTTTAATTTAATGAATTAAACATATATTCTATATAATAACTTTAATAAATAAATTTATGAAGTTAAGTGGAGAATAATTTATAATTAAACTTTATTTAAAGGATTTAAAATTTTAAATAAAATTTTATTTAAGTTTTAAAGGTATGATTTGGAATGTAATAATTTGATTTAATATGAATTTAAAAATAAATGCTTTAACCCTAAAATATAATTAAAGTTAAATATTTTGGTATTGATTCAAAATATAATTTAATATTTATATTCAAATGTTTTTATAAAATGTCCACGACGTGAAAATTATAACAATTGGTTGTTAAAGAGACTGGGGTCGGATATTGTCATACTCTCTGCCAATTCCGAAACCACTTTAACAACTGTGTACGTGGTGGAGGATCCAGAACGAAGTGGGATTGTTTGGCGACGCTGCTGCATTGAGGTATGAAACGATGGCCTATTTAGATGACTAAAACAGGAGCCATCACCAGGCCAAGTGAGGTCACTCCTCCTATCAAACACGCTTCTTCGATACCATATCTTTTACTTTGTGATTTATTTTGGGCCCTTTTGATTTTGGGAGTGTTGTTCCGTGATGGGCGGTAGTAGCTGCTATGCATTACCACCAGCCTGGTACCGCGAAACGATAGAATCATAACCAGGATATAGCCTCGCCTTGTTTGTTATTTTCCCTAGCGGGCATACTACGATTTTGTTTTGTGTTGTACCCATGGAGTGCTTCCCGATAGCCCATCGATTTGGTGGAGTTTACAATACTGTATATACCATGACATTTATAAAATGTGTAAGCGGGATATGGTTAACACCTTAATGCTATTTTCAGTATATTAAACTTACTGATAGACATTACGTATAATAGCGTATTTTACATTTTTCTTTTTCATGGATCCTTAAGGCATGGGCGATCCCAAACATTATTATGTTACCAATGCATTTTATTGTACAGTTCACTTGAGTTGGTTTACTTATATAAGTATATTAGTCCTGACTCGAGTGTTTTGTTCGACTTTATACTTGGGTCAGCCTAAGTGTCTCAACTTGGGTATCACAGCTTTGGATTCACCTTCTGGAGCTAGAGATCTGCTGGAGCTTAGCTATCTATCTTTTATTTTCCATTTCAGTTATCTCCTTTCCATTCAGTTGCTTATGTATTTGGACTTTCGGTTGTATTTGCTTTCAAACTCTGATATTATGTATCTGTTTGAGACTATGTATTTATTATCTTTATGAACTACTATGTTTTATTTATTCCGTTGTGATATTCTGCTTGTTCTATGTTGTGATTGATTTTGTTTACCCTAATTAAATTAACAATATGTTATTTTGAATTATTCAAATCTGACATATGTGTTTTTATTGTCGATTTGAATGGTCCAAAAAGCAGGTCGTTACATTCTCCTAGATATTTCCAGAGTTATATCCTTCAATGTTAAGTATGGAAAGAGAATTTTTATATAACAGAATTAAGAAGGATTATTCAGGTTAAGATTTGATAGTCAATTATTTAACTATCAAATAAAACAACAAAAAATTAGGCCTTTAATTTTATAGGAAACTAAACTTGATTAAGCACATTAGTAACCGCTAAGCCTTTTTAATTAATATTTCATCATTAAAGCAGTTTGCAAATGCTTGAAAATCATTTTCGTATACGTATCTCGACGGCATAAGTATATTCACATAGCAATATATTAGAAAATATAATCATATTCATATCTCAACAGTATAAGTGTATTTATAAACTTATGGGAGATTCCATACTTTTCTCGAACCATATTAAATCGGGTCAAAAAAAAACTATCGTTTAAAACATTATTTACTACAAATCCAAAACACTTATCCTTCTCTTTTTGAAAACATTTCTTTAAACCATTTACTAAATAATTATTAAAATATTTAATAATTCCAAACCCTTCTTAAATTTATAATATAAATTTTCCAAACCGTACTTGGAAAGAGTTCCCAAATATCCAATGTGGATAACTTTTATATTATAGAGAAACCATATAGTTTTAAACTGCATCCATAGTGACTATCACTATATGAACCATAACCTTAAACTTGTTTTATTATTATAAATAGTCTTTAAACTCCATTCCCTTTACTTATAAAATATCATTTATAAATCCTTTCCATTATATTTATAAAATATCCTTTATAAACTGTCTCCTTTATTTATAAACACTTTTACTAAGCCTTTTTATTAACTTAAACAAAATGAACTAAATCATTTAATTAGCTTAAACATCATTAATTACAATGATTAGTTATCGTTAAATACCATTAATTAGATAATTAATTAAGTAAATTATCATTAGTAAATAATTAATTAATTAACCTTAGTTATCATTAACAAAATAACTAATTAACTTAAACACTGTTAAGTAAAACGATTAACTAACTTTAAACTTCATTAGTTAATTAACTTTAACCTCATCAAAATAATTTACTTAAACCTCATTAGTTAAGTAATTACTCAACCAATTTGATTAATATAATAAATTAACTTTAAACATTTTGAATAGAAAAATTAATTAACTTAAACATCCTTAATAAATAATTAATTAACTTTAAAATCTTTAATAAATAAAAAATTAATTTTAAAACACTATTAAATAAAATATAATTAACTTTGAAACAATTTCACTTAAGATAATTAGTAAACTTTAAACATTGTTCAGATTGATGCTTAGCGATCACAATGGTAGTTAAACAAGCCACCAATTGTTTTCATATCTAAAATGGAGTTCAGTTTTCTAACATCAGTCAATGTCATATTCAATATAGCCAGGCAACTAAGCTTTTGACACTTAGTAATTAACAATCAATAGTTAATTCCAGTGCTCAATATTAATTAATCCATATGTTAATTAAATACGTTAATTAATTTTTCACTTAATAAGCACAGAACGAAGATTTATTTTGTTCATTATGTATCCACAATAATCTATTCAATTCAGTTTAACTTAATGGTATCTTATTTTACCAAATAGATGTCGCCAATTAAGGTATAGTAATTTAACGACGCTATCATTTAAAATAACTTAATTAAATTTTAGTCCGTATTATTAGATTAATAAATTTATACGTTACCATATCATCAACAAATTACATTACAATGTTATACTCGTCAATATGAGTTTAATACAATCCACGTGTAAAACGGATTCCGTATGAGTAAGATAACATTTTTTTAGATCAACCATATTCATTTCAAAAATTAATTAAATAAATCAAATTAACTTTCTCACCCCACTAATCACAAACCCACGGCCCAACAGCAAGAAAGCCGACCCGCTTCCCAAAGACCTCCTTCTTCTTTGTTCAAAACCAAGACTCCTGAACCCATTAAATCGTGCACAACGTGCATGTGTACATCACCTCCACTGCCCGAATCGACGAACTACCATCACCAATAGAGCTCATGGCTCGAAATCGTCTCCTTAGTACCCTCGCCATCACCTCTTGACCACTATAGAAAATCACAACCTCCCTCTGACCTGCTGCCTCACCCTTGACATCACGAGTACCAAACAACCACCCAACTCCCTCAAAATGACGCCACCGACTCGCCTCGTCACAAAAAGCACGACCATGGCTTCAAATACACTGAACTCCACCTATATCGTTAGAGAAACAAAATCCTAGCTCAACCAACTAATGATCGAGTTCGGCCAGAGATTTCCATAACAAATACCAAGCGCGTGCGTTTGTAAATCTCACAAAAACAAGTTGAAAGTGACAATTTTTATGATTTTTAGTTGGCTAAGGATTTTGATTTGAAAATTTGAAATTTACGGCCATTTTTATTTTGCTTTACCGGAAAAAACAAAGAAAGAGTAGGGAAGGAGGGAAAATGAGGAGTGAGGGAAAATTGAAAATGAATGAAAAGGGTATGAATTGAGTTTGCTTTGATTTACTTTTATAACCAAAATATCACTTCCTTCCTAAGCTATCAAATTTATTACAAGTAACACAAAGGTTTCAAGCAATCATCATGTCAATTTTCAAGCATTGTAAAATATGGTGAATATTAGGTGAGCTTGTACCTTATTTGATGATATGGAGGATAATATGGTGATTTAGTACCTTTGCTAACTTCATTACTTAAGAGATCTTTCCATTGTCAAATCCTTCTTATAATAATTTCAAATTAAATATATTTTTATATTTAAAAATCCTTATTATTATTATATTAATTTTTACATTTCAAAACAAAAATGCATTTCCTAAACATACGAATGTTGTTTTAAAGATGTAAGTTCAGTAATTTGTCGTTTGACAAAAAGTCAAAAGTCCGAAAAAGGATTTCGGTCACATTTTCAATTTTTTATCGAGTTGCTTATTTTTGTGAACAAAATTCAAAAATGAATTTTCTACCATTAGTTATAAATTAATAGAGTGTTATTTAATTATTAAAACCATAAACTATATATTTAAATGAATTAAATATTTACAAATTCAAAATGATAAAATTCTAGATCGTTACATTCTGCCCTCTTAAAAGAATTTCATCCCCAAATTTCATCATTATTTTCAAACCTAAAAAGAAATAAGCCACACAAATCACATAACATTTTCCATAAGCCAATATGATGTGTGTGTGTGTGTGTGTGTGTGTGTGTGTGTGTGTCTATATATCATCTGTACACAATATCTAGTTCGATTACTTACTCGAATACACAGCTTCTCTTTCAACTGGTATCGCTCACCCGACTACTCTAGTGTGGACTCTGATCAAGCTCCTTGATTTAAGAACCTCCGTTCTCCTTGCATGCCCATATACTATGATAGAAAACTTTTAGTTCCATACCAAGATCCCTCGCCAAGCATTTGCTGTCAAGAATCGAGTGATAAATCCTTATTCGGATCGGTATGAGTCATCTTAAAGTTGTGTATTCGAATCTCGGATCGAGAATAGTCATGCGAACAAATCATCTATGTACAATTTACTTACTTATTCTTATTGGTTCTTACTTATACCAATTTTTTTCCACTTCTAAAATTAATTATACAAATATTTCACAAAAACTTAACTTGAGTTTATATTCATATAATACTTCTTTAAATCCTAGTGTATATATAATATCACATTTGTTTTACTTAACCAAGATGTTTAACAAATTTAAAACTTTCTTAACTCTTCAATTTTATGAGTTATAGAAACTTATTTTCTTATATTTCTCAAAAAACACTTAGCTTTGATCTCTATATTAATTCAAAAGTTTTTTGACTGTCCAAAATCATCGAAAATTCCATTTCATTTCAAATAACGAAAATTTACCAAACAACATATTGTAATGATATGCACAAATCCAACTATTCTATAGGACAAGAGTCATAAGTCCACATAATAACTTCACCAAAAACTGAAGAACTAACACCAGGTTTTATTTCAAGTCCATTTTTGAATATTATATATATATATGTATATATATATATTTATAATATTAATATATCAAATCATATCTCCTTTGTATATCAAATCTTACTTTTGGAATTTAAAACAAAATTTGTTTTTCCAAAACAAGTTTAAAACAAAACTACTGTGGTGGAAATCCCCAATTAAAAACTCGAAAATGAACACTGCTCAGTCATCATCGGAATTATCTTCTAGTGACCAAAGTGAGTTTAATGCTTTTCCTTTTCTTTTAAATCTTTTTAAAATATTTATATTCATAAATTTATCAAATAATACTAATACTATCTTCTCAATTGGAAAATAATTTTTCAAAAGCACTGGTTTTAAACTCTCGAATTCTTAGTTTAAATCCATGTTATTTATAAATCATATTTCTAAATTAGACTAATATAATTTCACTTTCTTATACAAATTCATTTCTCAAATGAATATCTTTGTTTAGCTTTAAGTAAATTACTTCTATAAAAACTAAATTTTAACCCGATATTAACACTAAACGTCTTAAAGTCAAATTGTGAAACTGAATTCACAAGGAATTTGTTTTAATATTCCCATAATTATTATCTACCTAATTTATGCTGTAAAAGCCAAAACTGCTCATAAACTAGCCGAGCATAACCAATTTAACAATAAATGATAATAATCAAATATTATGATTCCCTAATAGCAAACATTCTCTAAATAACTATATTAATTTCTAAAAATTATTCCTTTATGTATAAAATATAATTCTTGATGAAATTATTTATTTTACCAATTTCAAAACAATACCGTGTCAGTTTTCCTTATTTAAGTGTTTAAGAATCTCCATCGATAATGTTGATCAAATGCATTGACCAGAATTCATATGCCTCTCAATTGACCAATTAACACAACATAAAACATTTTTATAGCACTAACAAATACGGTTCTTATATATATACACTCAAACTCATTCTAGGGTATCACTTACCCTAACACTAATGAGTTTACCCCACCAAAGTGAAGGTTCTCGCTTAACCTTCAGCTCTGATACCTCGTGTGACTAACCACATTTTCGATCCCCAAAAGTCGACACTAATACATCCGTGGTATTCACGTGTCGAACATCCAAGTGCCAAAAATACAGATCGTTAGGGTAAAAGAAAGAAAAGACAAAATAGAATCTCACAAAATGCGACGAGTAACATATAATATATACAAGTGATTTTTGCAAGGAAAAAACTAAACTTCAATGTACATACATTAATCAGAGTACAATCATCCTATCATCAACCCTAAACAGTTATAACAACCCATCCTTACAACTCGGTGATAAATATCGAACAATAAAAATGCAGTAGAAATAAAGAAATATGAAAATACCTCTTAGAGGCATCAAGTTTGTCTCTTTAAATCTCTAAGTTGTCCAGCTAAATCTGAAAAATATGCTCAGGCTGACCCAAGCATTATAGGAAAACAACGCCCGGGTCACTGTGGTAAAACCAGCGTGAAAAACATAATTAAATGGATTACTAAATGTTATAATACCATTTCAAAAATAAAGGCATCTCGTAAGATCACGCCGCATATAAACACAGACCAGTTTTTACCTTACGATAGCCAAATCATTTTATTAGAAAATCCAGTAATATTATAATAATGTCTAGGAGTTGAAAATATAATAACCAAGTAGCTGGGATGTCCATGTGTGTATATCACAACAATAGTAGGTATACAATAAAAAAACCACTAAGGCACGTTCGTTAATTATGGGGAATTCCATGGAGGGGCCCTCAGAACCTCTTGGAACTGTCCTCCTACACAAGGATCAGAGATATCCTTTTGAAGCAGCATACATCCCTAGTGATGTATCATAGGAAAAACATAGTTGGTCTCGCTATGTGCATTGTTCCTGCACGCACATCCATATAAGTATCTTTAGGAGGGAGTCGCATGCGCCCTATGGGTTTACCAACCCTACTGGCTATCCTTATATCTCTGGTTTAGTTAGTATCGCTGGTGAGGCTATGTTCAACATTCTTTCACATGAGTCACCACTTGAACAGATCTCAAAACCCAATATGGATTTCCATACCTCAACAGGTCTAGGAATCACACATGGATTCCCTCATCTCAACTGATCTCAGAATCACACATGGACACTTATGGATTCCCATACCTCAATAGGTCTCGAAATCACACATGGATCCCCACATCTCCATAGATCATGAAACTTATCAAAAGAATAGAACACATATATGGTTTTGGAGGGGTTACGGTTTTGAGTCATCTCATATAAGTACACTCCTCCGCTTACCGGGCACTCCAAAAACCAATCGAATGATTTTTCGATAAACTCATTTTGGTTCTTTTAGAAATATATAGGTAATACATAGGAGTGGGGGTCACCGCAACCGTTTATGTGGATGGAACTCCCTATCATTTATCTGAGGAGAACGTAACGAGATTTATATGCACAATACATCATCATTAAAGATGACTGTGCCATATAGTCTCTTAGATATTTCCAAAGTTATATCCTTCGGTGCTAAATACGGAAAGAGTTTCCATACCACTAGAACTAAGAAGGACTATTTAGGCCAAGATATGTTAGTCGATTATTTAACTATCAAATAAAACAACAAACAAATTAGGGATTTAAGTTGATAGGAAACTAAACTCGATTAAGCATATCAGTAACTGCTAAGCTTCTTTAATTAATTTTTCATTAATTAAAAAACTTTTCAAATGCTTGGAAATCATTTCCATATACTTATCTCAACAGTATAAGTATATTTACAAACTTACGGGAGATTTCATACTTTTCTCAAACTATATTAAATCGAGTCAAAAACAACTATCATTTAAAACATTGTTTACTATAACCCAAAACATTGTTTACAATAACCCAAAACACTTATCCTTCTCTTATTGAAAACATTTCTTTAAACCAGTTACTAAATAATTTTTAAAATATATTAATAATTCCAAACCCTCCTTAAATTTATTGTATAACTTTCCAAAATCATACTTGGAATGAGTTCTCAAATATCCAAGGTAGATAACTTTTATACTATATAGAAATCATAGAGTTTCGAACTGCATCCATTGCGACTATCGCTATATGGACCATAACCTTAACTTGTTTTATAATTAAATAGCCTTTTAACTCCATTTCCTTTATTTATAAAATATCATTTATAAATCCTTTCTATTATGTTTATAAAAAATTCTTTATAATTTGTCTCCTTTATTTGTAAAATATTATTTATAAACACTTTCAATAAATCACTTTATTAACTTAAACTAAATTAATTAAATCACTTAATTAGCTTAAACATCATTAATTACAGTGATTAATTATTTTAAGATACCATTAATTAAATGATTAATTAAATAAATTATCATTAGTAAATAATTTATTAATTAACGTTAATTATCATTAACAAATTAATTAATTAACTTAAAAACTGTTAAGTAGAATGATTGATTAACTTAAAACTTCATCATTTAATTAACTTTAACCTCATTAAATTAACTCAACCACTTTAATTAATATAATAAATTAACTTTAAACATTTTAATAGAAAAATTAATTAACCTAACATCCTTAATAAATAATTAATTAACTTTAAAATCTTTAATAAATAAATAAATAATTTTAAAACATTATTATTTAAAATATAATCAACTTTTAAACAATTTCGATTAGGATAATTAGTAAACATTAAATATTGTTCAAATTGAGGCTCAGTGACCACAATGGTAATTAAACAAGCTACCATTTATCTTCATATCTAAAATAGGGTTCAACTTTCTAACATAAGTCAATGTCATATTGAATACGACTAGGCTACCAAGCTTTTGACACTCAGCAATTAACAATCAATTGTTAGTTCACTATGTACTCAATACTAATTAATCCATATATAATTAAGTATGCTAATTAACTTTTTTACTTAGCAAGCATTGATAGAGGATTTATTCTGCTCAATAGGTGTCCATAATAATCTATTCAGTTCAATTTAACTTAATGATGTTTTATTTTGCCAAATAGATGTCACCAATTAAGGTATAATAAATTTAATGATGTTATTATTTAATATAACGTAATTAAATTCAGTTTGTATTATTATGTCATAAATTTATACACTATCAAATCTATCAACAAATTACACTATAATGTTATACTCATCAATATGAGTTCAGCGAAAAATCCGCATGTAAAACAGATTCCTTATGAGTACGATAACATAATTTTTTAGATCATCTATACTAATTTCAACAATTAATTTAATAAATCAAATTAACTTTCTCAACCCACTAATCACATGCCCACGCCCCAATAGCAAGCAACTCGACCTGCTTCCTGGAGACCTCCTTCTTCTTTGTTCAAAACCGAGACTCCTGAACCCATTAAATCATGCACAACATGCACATGTACGTCACCCCTACTGCTTGAATCAACGAACTACCATCACTAATAGATTCCGCCGCTCAAGCTCGTCTCCCCAGTACCCTCGCCATCATCTCCCAATCTCTGTAGAAAATCACGACCTTCCCCTAACCTGCTGCCTCGGCCTTGACATTGCGAGTACCTAACAACCACCGAGCTCCCTCAAAATGACGCCACCGACTCACCTAGCCATAAGAAGCATGACCATGGCCTCGAATACACCGAAATCACCTATATCATCTGAGAAACAATACCCTAGCTCGCCTTACTAATGATCGAGTTTCTCCAGAGATTGCCGCAAAAAAATAATAGGTGCATCGATTGTAAATCTTATAAAAATAAGTTGAAAGTTACAAGTTTTATGATTTTTAGTTGGGAACGAATTTTGATTTGAAAATTTGGAACTTACGGCCATTTTTATTTTGCTTTAGAGGAAAAAAAATAAAGAGAGAAAAGGAAAGGAGGGAAAATGAGGAGCGAGGAAAAATTGAAAATGATTGAAAAGGGAACGAATTGAGTTTGCTTTAGTTTCCTTTTATAACCAAAATATCACTTCCTTCCTGAACTATCCAAATTTTACAAGTAACACAAAGGTTGCAAGCAATCATCAGGTTAATTTCAAGCATTATAAAACATGGTGGGTATTAGGATGAGCTTATACCTTATTTAACAATATGGAGGATAATAAAGTGATTTAAAACCTTTGCTAACTTCATTGCTTAAGAGATACTTTTATTGTAAAATCCATCTTATAATAATTTCAAATTAAATATATTTTTATGTTTAAAAATCCTTATTGTTATATTAGTTGTTACATTTCAAAATAAAAATGTATTTCCTAAATGTACAAATGTTGTTTTAAAGATGTAAACAAAAGTTCAATAATTATCATTCAATAAAAAGTCAAAAATCCAAAGAAGAGGTTTTGATCACATTTTCAATTTTTCATCAGCTTATTTTTGAAAAAAAATTAGGAATGAATTTTCTACCATTAGCTATAAATTAAAAGCGGGTTATTTAATTATTAAAACCATAAATCAGATATTTAAATAAATTAAATATTTAAATTCAAAACAATAAAATTCCAGGTTGTTACATAGCATATAGTTTCTTAAGTCGAATTTGACACTTGCTTTATGTATTAAGTACATAAGCGAAGTGTGATATTGTAGTCAATATCAACATGTATGATAATTTCAATTGTTAATGCATAAGAAACTCATTTTACATGATCCATATTTTTTAATATCATGTTTGCGTATATCATTTGGGACAACCCTAACATCCTTTTGTACTGATTATAAGAGATGTCGGTTTCAAATCGAATGTCAAGTATTAAACAACCAAACTAACATAATTTCAAGTACATGGTTAAAAAAATCATAATTTTGTTGATTACTTGAAGTTTTATAAATATTTTAGTGCCTTATTAATATTCATTCTTATAGGCATGTGATAATCTGCACTTCTCGGCATGTAGATTTATAGCGTATGGTGACTTTCTAACTTACATCATGCCAAGAAGTACGAGCTACTGGTTTTTATAACATACAGAGATTAAGAATAGATAGATATGATCTAAGATTTATTACACTTCCTGAACTCACAGTGGAAGGAACAAGATATAAATATAGAAAATGCCATCTCAGAAAATAACACAAAACGCAATTTTGGAAAAATAGTCGTAGCCAAATACATAGTACATAGAAATAAAACTCATAGTCTAATAAAATACTAAATACCGATAAGATGGACAATTATATAAAGAGTAAATAAAGGATAAACAACTTCTGTGATGAGCTCGCTTCTCCGCATATTGAAATCGGGTCAACCATCTGTTGCCCTGCCCTCCTATGGTGGTGAAAAGAAAGGAAAATAGCGGATCAAACAAAAGTTTGATGAATGAGTACATGTTTAATATATGATATTCATGTGAAGTTAACTTTAATTCTACTATATGTGACCTAGGGTGCTCTACAAGTGTCAGTGTATTACTAAGTCCTTCACTTTTGGGTTTTTTATTTAATACACACCTACACCAACAATAGTGCAGGCTCCTATAGGGATCGAATCTTAATAACTAACAATCGACCATCTCTACTAGAGCTACTCAACATAAGGTCATCCTATAACTTTCCCGTATGGGACTACATCTCATATTACGACTATACGTAACCATCTTGCATCGGTTTCCCTACTGTTTTCACATGGGAATAAATTTCCCATAACTATGACTACACTTACCCTAACTACACATTAAGGGGGACAGAAATGCCCACTCGTTGGTGTGCCTCATCATCTGCATCCGTGTCCACCTCTCAATGGTAATTTACGCCTCTTATTGCATGCGTCGAGATCTATCAACAACACAGTATCACATTGAGTTAGTATCTATGCATACCAAGGTACTCCCATTTTGCCGAGCCTTCACACTTCATCCAACACCCGTTAGTGTTGTGTGTCAACCATAGAACCTCATATGAGTGTCATGTGCAATAGAATTGCCCCTAGATGAATAATCCACCTCGCATTGAGTGAAATACATTTAATCAACCCCGCAATGTCCTAGCATTGTCTTATAGAGAAATAGCTTCCTTACTACTTCTAATTCTCATATATATATATATATAATATATGAAAGCTAACTAATATTATAAAATTCTGGGCCATAGGCCGAGGTTCAACTTGTGTTTCAAAACGCCCACCGGTCGACCTCTATACCCTACTGGTTGACCAGTTATCGTCGATCGCTCAAAGTGAACGGTCGATCGGTTTTAATGTAAAGTTTTAGGTTGTTTAATTTCTCTTTAGTGGTGTTTTACATTAACTATTTTTTGTTATCAGGTTGTTTACAATCAACACTAACTATCAATTTACACTAATCGGGTCTTTGTAATTTACCCAAACTTCTTATCCTAGTTAAATTCATAGATTTACATGGGTTTATAATATATTAGTTTAACCTAGGGTTATTGATAACATCTCAGGTTATTTGAATTTTCATAGGTCTATAGATTAGGTTTTGGAAGAGGAATAATGTTCATATACTAACAATTTAATTTGAAAATGTTTACAGTTCAATTTCTAATTACTTAGATCAAATAGTGTGGATTAAAATTAGCTCTAATTAATCAACTTATTAAAAATGTTCCCACTCACATTGGATCCAAGCTCTAGATCTATCTTTTATTCGAAAATTGACACCCGACAGCTTTCCCCCTCGTAGATCCGATTTACTTGTATTCGTTTTATTTTATTTTTATTATGTTTTTAAAGAAATTTCATAAGCAGAGGAAAAGCGAATTTGACAAAGTTTCACTAAAATGGTATGAAGCGTTGATTATCCCTGGAAGTATATTTGCTTTTATGTCGGACGCTCATCATTTACTTTGCAAACAAATAAGATCGTTCCGTCAATCACACTCGTCTATTTGTCATTTAGAATTGGGATTTTCAACGTCAACCAATTAACTGCTTATAAGGACCTGTCAATCACTACTGATTAACGGGTGACCCTAGTGGTCGACCATTGAATTTATTTAATTAGGGAAAGTTTTATTATTTTATTTTCAAATTTTAAAAAGCTCGTAACTTCTCTATACTAACTCTAATTCCCAAGAGTTATATATGAAAATTGTCTAAAAATTGCAATTTTTGCAATAATACAAGTTTCGTAGCTAAATTCGAACGTTTGCAAATTTTTTTCATTCTTATTGTATTTAATTTAATTTTTTACTAAATTTTTCGGGGATGTTACATTCTTCCCCCTTAAAACTATTTTTCCCTTGAATCTCAAAGGACGAAAAAATGTAGCTCGTACATGTAACAATCAATAGCTAGACCATCCATTCATCCATAGGAAATCATTGTCCTTATTAAATTTCTAATGCAATATATGTATATGTAAGCATATAATGCACATGGACCTATACCAATGCAAAGGGTAGGCGGTCTCTTAATCTAGTAAACCTCCTATCATTCTAATGCTCATGCCATATATCCAAAATATTCGAGCACCCTAAGTGAATATACTTGAAACTCTACATGCATGCGCAACCATTTAGTACATATGCATCCATATGCATAATATTAACAAGATAAAGGAAACAAACAAGAGATGATGTGAGTGTACGCGTGCCATGTAGAGATATATTTTCCTAATTACGTCAAAGAAACAATCTATATAATACATCCACTAGCATTCATCATCCATAACATGTCCTAATGGCACGTTTCCAATCAATCCTACCATCCAATGGTCACGACTAAAGGGTATACCATCCAATGTTCTGCACGGTCTCCTGTATAGCACTGTAACATCCCGTAATTTTAACAATTGAATATTTAGTAATTAATTTAAAATTTAATCATTAAGTGATGAAATGCTTCTTATACTCGATTTTTATAAATGAGTTAATTAAGGCTCGATACACCCATGGTTGAGTTTGTTTTTCGATGCGATTTAAATGAGTATAAACCTGACTATGTTTGGAGACAGTGAAAATTTGGAGTGAATAGTGATTTTTGGTAAATGAGATGGAGTTAAGCTAGCCTATATGAGGCTAAACCCCTCATAATTTTGATTCTCATTTTTGTTTTGTGTTTACATCTTCCTTCTCTTCTCTAATGGCCTCCTAATCATCCCTTAATCACATGTAAATCACCAAGCCATAAACCAACAAAATAAATTTCCTAAAATTAAATAAAAATCACCATAATTCCTCTCTACCCATCTTTTACAAAAATCGTGAAGGAATTAGCTTGATTCGCGATGTAGATGTTGATTTGAAATTTAAAATAAGAACGATTTGGGTTTTTGGTGATTAGAGCTTGGCTTGGGTTTAAGTAAGGTTAGTATGATGATTCTCTTATTAAATTTTTGTATATTACTTAATTAATTTGTTCATTTTAGTTATAAAGTATTATGGAATGATTTGAAGATTTCTATGCTAGGGTCTAGACTTGTATTCATGTTGTAAACATGTTTTCCTTAGCTAATTAATTGTTTAAGACCCTATAATATGTTTTGAAAATAGTTAGTAAGCCCTAGATTTGATTTAGGATAATTGGGTAATTTATTATTATGTTATTCATTAATTTGGGATTAATTAAGTAGTGTAATGATGTGCAAGTCACAAGAAAATATTAATTAATCTATTTGAATTGATTTGGAAAATGTTAATAAGCTAATTTAAGTGGTTTGTGAATTCTACACTTATTAAAGTGATTGGAGACTAATGAAGCTTAAGTAGTATTTATAAAATGGCATGATTTTATAAATGAAGAATATATTTTATAATATAGATATGAGATTTTATAAAATAGTAAAACGATGAATACTTAATTTTCTTAGGCAAAATAAGTATTTTAAAGGGCTAAATCGATATACAAGCCAGTATATTATTTTATAAAGTGATTTATAAGCAAGTATGATATATCATAAAATAGTACGAGATTTTGTAAAATGATATAAGGAGTGTTTCATTTTTATTAAAAATATTAAGTAAATAAAAGTAAGTTTTGATTTAAGTAATAATTGAATTACTTATTCGAATACACGTGTAGGTATATGCGCATAAGCGGGTATACGTGTAAGTGTAGTTGGAGCTAAGTGACAATTATTTAAAATTATTATAGTTAAAATTAATGTGTGATTGATTTTTTGTAAAGAAATGTAATTGTTTGATTATATGGAAATATAATTGATTACAAGTCCGTTCCAGGCATTTCACATAGCCATAGCAACTATTGCATGCGCTAAGTTGCATGAGAGTATACTGGGTCGAGTAATCATCCCAGTGAAGTTCGTAATGTGATTTGTGTTATAGTCATGTGTTGCATGAGCATATATGAATGAGTGTATTGACTTACATATAGGCTACGCACAAGGCCAAGAGGTTGGGTGTATCGTTTTGGCATGTTAGAGAAAGCCGTATCGCTATAATTGCCCGTTGAACTCTACTCGTGCAAAGAGTGGATTTTGGTATTGAAACCGATTTTAGTATACTTTAGAAGCCACTTCCAAAACATCAACATATGAACCCCGGTAGATGTCCAATGGGATGGAGGCAGGCTCTAGTAATAAGGCGACCCATCGGATGAAGCGTCACAGTAAATGACACGTGAATTTGTGATCGTTTGGCAAGGTTCGCCCCTGCCTAGGCTCGTTGTTTGAACCTATCATTTCTGTCATTTGAAAAGGTCCATCCAATCAACTGGTCGAGAGGAAATAGTTCATCTTTGCCCTTGTTCATTTAACTAAATCCCCTCGATTAGTTGGCTGAAACTGTGCTTTCTTGTTTTTAAAATACGTGATAACTTTCGCATACAAAGTCGGGCTGAGGTAAGGTTTGGACCATTGTCCACTATTTTTCAAGGGAAAAACCTATGAAATTTTGGTATGCTTTAGAGTATTTTTTATTTTGAGGTCCATATGGCACCCACTCCAGCACGTATTCCAAAGCTGTAGATTTTAAAGTAGACCGAAAGAATATACCGGAGGAGTATTATGATATGGAGGCCCGTCGTTCCATTTGGGATGTGATTTAGGTTAGTATGGGGATTTGCTAGATTTTTCCGGTGAATTTTTAGGTCGCGGTGATTAGAACCGTGCGTAGTGATTCCATACGTTATATGCGGAGTGAGGTCGTACTCTAAGATTTTGACCTTAGAGTAATATATGATTTATTTGGTGTTGACTTGTTTTGATACACAAGGGTATGTACTTAAGGCACCGATAGTCATGCGATGATGCAAGGCGCCATCATTTGGGTATTATGATGGATGGGTTGTTACATTTGGTATCAAGGCTTAGGCTCAACACTCGGACCAAGTAGACCAGTTTGAGTTAATCAATCTGGTCAAAGGAGATATGTTGAGACAGCATACTTGTATTTTTCTACTATATTATACTGTATTCACCGCTTATCTTCTAGAATTAAATTCTTTCTAACACTAGTTGCTAAGTTGTCTTCGTCAAGCTATCAGCATAAGCAAATAGAGTGCATGGGTGACCGCAGATAGATAGTCTGAGATGCCTGATTAGTTCAAAGAATATTTAGCTACCACAAAAAATGTTCCATCGCCTATAAAAATTTCCAACAGATTGCAGTTAGCGCTAAAAGTGGTGTGGACCTTTGGGCATCAGTATTTCTAGCTCCACCAGCTTTAAACTCTTCAAAGAAGTGCCGATATTTCCTTAGCTTTGAAGGGAAGCCATATTTGAGTCCTAAGGCTATTGCCGAGGTGCGGTCTTGGAAACATGCAAGAGAAGGCTTCCATCATTCCAGGTCTTGGGAATATTCATAATGTGAAGGTTATTTCTCTACAATTAGAAAGGGAGACTTTGGCTAGGTAGGATTTAGTGTTTATGAGGCTGATGTGTAGACCCGTGATTAAGAATTTGTTCTGGCATCACTTTAAGTCTCGGTTCATTTCTAAGATCGGGAAGAGTGTGTAGCTTGAGTATTCCATCCATTCTGAGCAGGATAGCTTATCAGTAAAGAAGTGTTGACAGGTTTAACCTTTTTTTTTAAGGGTTTGAGGTGATCAGTACTCCATTGTGGTGAGAAAAATGATTTGCCATGGGTCTTAAGCATTGGTTGGGGGTTCATTGCTTAGCCTTATCCCTGTTAAGCTTCAATTTTGAATATCTCATTGGGATGATTCTCCTTTGTGAGAATGCCTATGAGATACCGTTAAGGTAATGTAAGTGGAAAGCAACCAAAATTTTAACCAAGGTGTAACGACCATGATACAGGGAAGGTCGAGCTTGTCTGAAAAAGAAATTGGCCTAGTATGTCACTCTTGTAGCATATGAAAGACATTTCAATATGAAATTTCATCCATTAGAGTGAAGCGTCAGTGATTCATTTGCGATCAGCTTAATCACTTGAAGAAGGACCGCCCTACATTTCCAAAGGGTGTGTAAGTGATGATAACTTGTGCCTTCCAGGCATTAGCGAGTCCTAGCAGGCTTACGGGTTAGGAAAATCGAAAGGAGCTTATGTAGCGAGGCTCGATTTTTGGAAACTCGCTTCAGTTCCTTTTGACATTTGAGCGGTATATTTTATCTATTGCTAGTTACTCCATAGATAAGCTAAACTTGACATCTTTCATAGTAGATAAATTGTTCGGCCTAGATAAACCTTGTATAAGTCACCTTAGTTGTAAAACTAAGGTGAAGAGACTAAAGTGTTTCCATTTGAACTTGATGCACGGGCTTTCAAGTCAAGTGGGCTCGATGATAAAGTGTGACTTGGATTTATATTTAGGTAAGGGTTTGATGGATGCCTGGTAATGAGAAGAGACCGAGCAGATGACTTATAGGCAATTTTCTAGAGTCGTTCATTTTATAATTGTTTTCCTTTGTGTCAGTAAACCTCAGGTAATAGGAGTTATCTTATATGCCGAAAGGGATATTTTCTAAAGATTGGACCATTCACATACTAGTTCTTAACCAATAGTTCAAGTGCAGATTTTCTAGGTGATTTGCACCAGTTAGAAAAGGGTTTTCACTTGACTCTGATAGATGAGCACTTGAGTCGGATTCTTAGGACGACTAAGATATTTTTGAAACATGAACTTAGTTATGCTGAGAGATTTCAGTAGTCGGATCAAGAAACCGGATAGGAGTTTGCATGGATGGAATTAGGCGGTTGACCCTAATTTAACGAAGAAATCTTACAAACAAACTGAAGGTTGGAACATACATTATGTCATTTGGAATGATCTTAGTTATTGTAAATTTTTTAGTTTTGTATAATAATTATTGTATGGGATAGTTCGAGAAAGAATTTATTGACTAGTTTTGTGGCAATTTGGATAATCTTCTAAGTGGCAAAATGGCTCTTGCCTAGGCGAGCGCCCTAGTGCACTTAATATACTATCCTTACTAACATTGTGCAATCGAGGCAAGTTTGGACCCGAGCAAACCCATGCAAATTTAAATCTTCATTAATGTTGATTTAATCAGTATGATTTTCACTTTTAGAGAATGCGTTTTTTTGGAAGAAAAGGAAAGTAGAGGCATTGATTGCTGGATTTATTTAAGAGTTTTGAGACTCGATGATCCTGCATATCTTATAGTTTTACTTGTCATAGTGTGAGATGTAATAGTCTTTCATGTATTGTATTAATGAAAGGGTTACACCAATTAGGCTTTTGCTCCTCTTGACCGATATATGGACTCACTGGAGTTTATGGTTCAATATGCGGGTTTGACTCTTGATGGTTACTGGGTATGTTAGTATAGACTCTATTAAAAGTTTCATTGTTTTGTTGATTGCTATTGCTTTTTGTTTGTTATTGCTTGTTGCGTGCTATTATTACTACTGCTTATGTTTGCTTTCTATTGTTTGATGATGTTTGTTGTTGTTTGATTTTTCTATTAGCTGATTTCTATTATTGGTTGATTCTTGTCGATTGAATGTTTAATAATTTATATGCCAGTTTTTGTTGCTTACTCTTGCTTGCTATGATTTAGTCATTGCTCATTGCCTGATTGCTATTTGTTACTGATTGTTATTGATTGATTAGAGGTCAATTATATGATATAATTAAGTGCATATCATTCATCGACAATAATGAATTCCTACCTACGGGAGTCTAATCCGGGCTACGTGTAGTTAGATAAATCGTATCGGTCTTATATTAGTGGCCCCACATCATATCAGTCTTATATTAGTTACCTTACACAATATTGATCTTATATTAGTAACCATACATGGTATTGGCCTTATATTATGGCCAAGCCTATTATTGGATCGTGATAGATGTCTGAGTATGTTAGTGTACTGGCTCTATTTATCTAGAATCGTTGGATCACGAGAAGTGTTCATTGCTGACTCCACCATTAGTAATGATGGATATCAATTTGTATTCATTAGCTATCTGGAATAGATTGCCTATTATCCATGCTCGCTATGAGGCAGATGTGATCCATACGAGTCCACTGCCTTTTGATGTGACTCAGAGTCAGTGGTATATTTTGATACTGACTCACTTAAGCTTACTCCCCAGTAGGTTGTTGTGTATGACTATAGTAGTACCGGTTACTACACTGAGGTTATAAATATTTGAATTCGAAATTGTTGCATTCCTTTTTATATAGTATAATTAGGTCCTTGAGAGCTGATATATAGCTATTTAAAAGCTTATTTGCTTAGATTGGCATTTGAATAAAAAGAAGCTTTCTTAAGAGAGGTATGAATTTTTGGAAAATGTGGGATGACGTAAGTCATCGCATAAGTGTGTGATGGATTCTAATTTGGGAGTTCCGTAGTGCCGAAAGCACAAGGGAAGATACAGTTGGAACTTTTCGAAACTAAGATACGGGAAATTTGGTCAGTCTTGTTACTTTCTCGTACTCATGTGAATTCGAGGACGAAATTCTTTTAAGGAGAGGATAATGTAACACCTTGTAATTTTAATGATCAAATATTTAATATTTAATTTAAATATTTAATCGTTAAGTGAAGGAACGCCACTTATGCTCGATTTTTACAAATGAGTGAATTAGTACTCGATACACCGGTGGTTGAGTTCGCTTTTTGGACATGAGTAAAATGAGCATAAACTTGACTATGTTTGGAGATGGTGGAAATTTGGAGTGAATACTGATTTCTGGTAAATGGGATGGAAATGGGCTAAGTCCATTTACTTAGCCTATATGAGGCTAAACCCTTAATAATTTTGATTCTTATTTTCATTTCGCATTTCCATCTTCCTCCTTTTCTCTAATGGCCTCCTAATCACCCCTTAATCACCTTCAAATCACCAAGCCATAAAACTACTAAATAAATTTCCTAAAATCAAATAAAAATCATTGTAACTCGTCTCTACTCATCCTCTACAAAACCTGTGAAGGAATTTGATTGAATCCGGACATAGAAGTTGATTTTGAAATTTAAAGTAAGCAAGATTTGGGTTTTTGGTGATTAAATCTTGAATTGGGTTTAATTAAGGTGAGTGGGATGATTCTTCTATTAAACTTGGGTATTTTACTTCATTAATTCGTTCATTTATAATTATGAAGTATTGTGGAATGATTTGGTGATTTATATGCTAGGGTTGAGAGTTGTATTCATGTTATAACCATGTTGTTTCCCTTAACTAATTGATTGTTTAAGACCCTAGCACCGTGTTTTGAAAATAATTAGTAAGCCCTAAATTTGATTTGGGATAGTTGGTTAATTGGTTGATTTGTTGTGATGTTATTGTTTAATTTGGGATTAATTAAGTAGTGTATTGATGTGAACATCATTAAAAAATGTTTTTAATCTTGAATTAAGTTGGAAAATGTTAGTAAGCTAATTTAAGCGTTCTATGAACTCTACACTTATTATTAAAATGATTAGAAACTAATGAAGGTTAATTAGTATTTACAAAATGGTTTCATGATTTTATAAATGAAGAATATATTTTATAAAATAGATATGAGATTTTATAAAATAGTAAAATGATGAATACTTGATTTTCAATGAGGCGAAATAAGTATTTTAAAGGGCTAAATCTATTTACAAGCTAGTATTGTATATTATAAAGTGATTTAAAGAAAGTATGATATTTTGAAAAATGATATAAGGAGTTGTTTCACTTTTACTGAAAAATGTAGTAAATAAATAAGTTTTGATTTAAGTAATAATTGAATTAGTTATTTGAATATACGTGTGTATATATGTCTATATATATATATATGTATATATGTATATATGCATGAGCGGGTGTACGTATATGTGCATTTGGAACTACGCATTAGAATTGTTGTGTGATTGTTGTTTATATAGACATGCAATTGTTTGATTATATAGAAATATAATTGATTACAAGTCCGTTGCAGGCATTTCACCTAACCATAGCGACTATCGCGTGCGCTAAGTTGCGTGAGAATATACCGGACCGAATAATCATCCGGATGTGGTCTGTAATATGATTTGTATTATAGTCATGTGTTGCATGGGCATGCACGAATGAGTGTCTCGACATACGTATAGGCTATGCATAAGGTGAGGAGGTCGGGTATTTCGTTTTAGCGTATTAGAGGAAGCCGGGTCGCTATAATTACCCATTGAACTCTACTTGTGCAAAGAGTGGATTTCGGTATTGAAATCTAGTTTGCATATTTAAGAAGCCACTTTTAAAACATCAACATATAAACCCGATGGGGTTTATCTTATGGGATGAAGTTAGGCTCTAGAAGCAAGGTGACTCATCAGGGGAAGCGTTGAGGAAACGATGCGCAAATTGGCGATCGCTTGGCAGGGTTTCCCCCTGCCCTGGCTTACTGCGTGGAACCTATCATTTCAGTCGACTGAAAGGGTCTATTTAGTCGACTGGTTGAGAGGAAATAATTCATCACCGCCCTTGTTTAGTCAACTGAATCTCCACGATCAATTGGTTGAAACTATGTTTTCTTGTTTTTGAAAAATGTGATAACTTACTATGTCGGATTGAGGTGAAGTTTGGACCATTGTTCACCTTTTTCAAGAGCTAAAACCCGTTTAAATTTAGTAGGCTTTGGAGTACTTTGATTTTGGGGCCCATGTGTGATCCACCCCGACACGTATTCCAAAACCATAGATTTTGATGTAGACCGGGAGGGTATACCAGAGGAGTATTATGATATTGAGGTCATGCGTTCCAAATGGAATATGATTCAAATTTGTATGAGGTTTTGTTAGAGTTTTATGGTGGGTTTTTAGGCCGTAGAAACTAGAGCCGTGCACGGCGATTCCATACATTATACATAGAGTGAGTCCGTAATATGAGATTTTGACCTTCGAGTAGTATGAAATTTATTTTGTGTTGGCTTGTTATGACACACCAAGGGTATGGACTTATGTGACCTTCCTAGGGTATGGGCTTAGGTGACCTACCAAGGTATCAGCCTTGTTATGATGCACCTAGAGTGTTATTGATGGCCGTGAACTTTTCAAAATATATACTTTATATTCAAAATATAATGCAAGGTAAAATTATTTCATTTACCAATCTTTTCAAAATCAGTGTGTCGGTTCGCCTTGTCCAAGTGTTTAAGAATCCTCATCGATAACAGTGTTCAGGCACATCGATCAGAATCCATAAATCACTCAATTGATAAGTCAACACAAACATTTTATTAGTCACTAACAAATACGCGCTTATATATAATACATTCAAACTCATTCTAGGGTGTTACTAACCCAATCTCTAATGAGTTACTCATCCTAGGGTATTACTAACCATATCTCTGATGAGTCTTTACCCAACCAAAGCCAAGGTTCTCGCTTAACCTTCAGCTCTGATACCAAATGTAATGACCCATTTTTTCGTACCGTTTGAATCGACAACAAACCGCACATGTCCAACTCAAATTGCACGAATAAGCGGATTATTAAGGGTAGAAGAAAATAAAGACAGAACAGAATCTCACACGAATGGAATAACATATATTATTTCAATAATAATCTATACAGCGGAAAATTTTAAATACAATATCAGAGTCTAACCTAAATTCAGCTTGGATAGTTATAAACATCTGTCATTACAATTGCTGACAAACATCAAACTAAAACTAACAAACCACTACGGATAATAGAATACATCCATACGATGATGAAGATCTCTGGCTCTCCTCTGGAACTTCCAACCATCTTCAACTAAACCTGAAACTACTCAGATCTGACCCGAGTTTTAAAAATACTCGAATCAGGCTTGATAAACCAACGTGAGATACTCGAAATTTGAATGTATAGATCATGATGTTGTTATCAAAACCTTTGAAAAGAATGGTATCTCATAAGACCACGCCCACATATAAATACAGACAGTTTTTTACCTTATGATAACCAAAACATTTTTATACCAAAATACACTTGATATTATTTTTAATGACATTCTTTTGAAAACACTTTTCAAATAAACTTATTCAAATAAGGTATCAATACCTGGACTAAGTCTAAGGTAATATCCTGGACTAAGTCAATGGAATATCCCAACGGAATATATGATACCAAAAGGGGTAGCTGAAATGTTTGCAAGTCATTACGGCTATTTTGTGAGTACGATCAAAACCGTAAATCTCGTATTGGGATTGGATTTCCAACATGATAGGAAACTAGGGGAAAGATCAATCTATATCCACGGCTTACGTCCATGACTTGGACGCCATTATACAACAACACAAAATGGCTAAAAGTGGATACAATCTGTGAATAACATCCAAGGACTCGGACTTCGCGCATCCCTGCCATGAGGCCCAGACGTATCTGGTACCTGGGGCTCAGAACACCTGATAACCCAAATCACTACTATCTGAAATGCGAGCATACATGACCACATAGAATCCCATCATAACCGGGGTGTGAGGCTCATGAGGCTACGATGAATTTCTTCAAAGCCACACTTTTCATACAAAACCACGCTTTGATCATAACAGGTTCCACTTTGAATGCCACACTTCCTTTCCTTTGATTACTATTTGACTCCCATAAAAATACAACCTCTGAGTACGTATGTCTCAGAGAAGGGTGTTAAGCTAAGAGAAGTTACCTTCTCCGCCACTAAGCAGATGTACATTTGTAAAAATCAAACGTTGTGTCTCAGAAATGTAATGTCAGACATTCTTCCATACAAGTTTGTTCTGGGACTGAACGAAACCGAAGGCACTCTTCTACTACCACTAGTAGCGAGTAGTCCTTGCAATCCGAAAAATCTCCACAATGGAGAGACCACTGCTATAAATAACTCTATAATGGGAGCGACCCAGAGCATATTCCACAAGCAGTGTTCACGCTATAAAGATCCATGGTCTTCAATAATCATTATCTTCAACATGTCTTCACTTTCAAACGTATATATTGGTTCGAAGTGGTTTTCAGATAGAAATCATCCAAATCCGACTCCGGTTCCTTCGAAGCCAATCATCGATTATAAAGATGTTAAGTTCATAAGTGGATATCAATCATCAATCAATTACTTCGTCTTCTATTTAATTCAAAAATCTTTCTTAGATATATTCTTTTCAATTTATTCCATTTTCTTTTCAAATGTATATAGAATCATTAAGCCTCATTTATCAAATCATTTGATTTATTAAACCTTTCTTAAATCGTGGAATAATTCCAAATCATTTTCTCTTTTACCGAGGAAAACTTTTCCAAATCATTCATTAAATCTTAATCAAAGATTTCTTATATTCAAGTTATAACTTTTAACTTAGGAAAAATATTCCCAAATCATTCATTAAATCTTAATCAAAGATTTATTTCTTAACTTCAAATCGTATTCTTGCAAATCAAAGATTTTCATAACAGAGCAGTACTGCCACTTTAGATATGGTAAATTTCACCTCTAGGAACTAATGGCAAGTTTCACCTCCAGGGACTAATGGCAAGTTTCACCTCCAAGGACTAATGGCAAGTAATCCTACATCATGAAGATCTTTCTCATCAATGGTCATTGTCTTCAATATATTTTATTACGAAAATTAGTTTGAAGGGGTTTTCGAATAGAAATCATCCAAATCCGATCTCGGTTTTTTTCGTACTAATCATCGATAAAAGATGTTAAGTGGTTAGTTAACATTCAAATAATTTATTTCTTTTCTCTTATCTTGGAAAAACTTAAATACGATCTTTTAGAGCACCCGGGCTTTCCTTTCGGTCTATTCGACCCCTCGCCTAAAAAGAGAAAACATAGGCCAGGTAGGTTCATGGCACTGGTTGCTCCATCCCTAACCTTAATCAAACACCTTGTTTACCTTCCCAGATCTCATGGGCGGTACAAATGTACTAGTCGTTTTCGCATACTCAGTTTGTTATTACATTCCATATTCTTTTTTTTGTTTAAGTGGTATAAATAATTCATCTTAACAATTTATTCAAACTCTTATTAAAACTTCCAAATCATCTTTACATTACTTAATTATTCCTTTAAAGTCATTCACAAAAGATTTAGGAAATAGTTGTTAAGTTTAAAACTACATTTCAAAAGGTTATAGAATTCGCAGCATAAAAGTACTACGGAAAGTGCTATATAAGCTTATTTGATTTAACAACTTTTTAATATTTGAAAATTCAAATTTTTCATTCCAAATCTCTTTTAAAACATTTTAATAGATTTATCAAATTTTTTTCATATTTTTAATTATTTAAAAATATCATTTATAAATAAATCACATTTTGGATTCCGAACTGCAAAACCGCGATGTTTTTAGAAAATTGTTTTGGACATGTTTCAAAATCTACTTGATGAAATTTTGATTTTTTATTTCTTCGTTTGAAAACTATTATCGTTTTGGACCATAGAATTTTTATTTCAAAGAAATATGACTTATAAATCATTCTCTACATCAATTTGAAGTTACGGGTCGAAATTTATGAACTACCGCTACGTGACGAGCTCGATTTTGACCAACTTTATGATTTGCTTCGAAACCTGTATGAAATACTTCAAAATTTATTTTAAAACATATTTAAACTATTTTAGCTTATTTAAAATCATTAAGAGGCTAAATAATTTCCATATGCACATTTATATTGATTTAATTCTCATTTAATTAACTATGCTTACTAACCATTTCTCTTATCATTTATCAAACCAAGTTATCATCCATATCACAAACATATAATCAACCACAATATCAACCAAGTTATCATCCACTAAATCATCCATTATATACTAAACTTTCAAATCATTATTCTTGAAATAATTTATGGATTTATTAGAAAATAAGAGTACTCACCTTTAATCAAATTGTTCACTTCCTACCAACATTCATATCATCTAACTCTTCACTACATCCTTTTATTTTCATCAAATATTTCCCTAGACTTTCCTTTTGATTCCGGCAGCACATCCTTCTCTTTGTCTCGCTTCGAAGCTTCATGACTTGCTCCTTCTCTTACATACGTTTGGCCTTGCCTTGATCATCCCCTTCCTCAATAAATTCTTCACTTATTAGATGCTAAACCATGTTCTAATGGTATTCTAAGGTCTTTGGCAAAGTTTGGTGGTGTTTGGAGTTGATTTGATATGTTTTTGAAAAAGTTAGTAAGTATTTGGAGGAGAAGAAGAAGCCATTAAAGCTCTAAAGAAGAAGAAGAAGAGAGCTTAGAAAAGAAAGAAGAAGAAGAATTAAAAGTGTGAAAAAGAAGTGAGAAAGTGGTTGGTATTTATAGAAAAGAAATGAAGTGGTAACTTACCAAAATATCCATTTATCAAATTATCAAAATAACCTTACTTACTTCTAAAGTAATCTTATTTTTTTTCAACACTCAACATCACATTTCAGATCATTACCTTATGTCATTTTCACTTAGTAAGTATAGTAAGTAATAATTATGTTTCTTTGATTTGATGTTTTACGTTTTGCTTTGAAATGACATTTTTGTCCTTTTGTGCTTACTTTTTCTTAATTGTTTTCTAGAAGTTTCTAACCTTGTTTAGTAAAAGTTAACTTGATTAGTGAATTAATTAATACTTAAACTATTTGAATATATGTTCCTATATAAGAAAATAAAGGTGCGACGACGTTGCGACAACTTTTAATCGATAAAACGTCGTGTTTCGACAAAATGTTTTATGGTCATATTTTGACGTTTTAGTTAAACTATTTATTTATGTAAACCAAATTTAAAATTGAAATTTTTACTTCTTTTAAATAAATTAATACATGTCTCTTTATATTTTAAGTTCATATTTAAATATTATCAAAACTTCTAATTTTACGGTGTATGTAAAACTGACAAAATGCGACAAAATTTGGTTATTTTGTTAAACGATTATTAACATACTTTTAAATATTTTAATATACTTTTATTATCTTTATTAGATGTTTTCAATGATATTTATCTTTTTAAATAAACATTTAAACATATTTATTTAAGCATTTATTTATTTTTAACAAAACTTAACTTTTATTGATTTGTTCTAAAATCCAAATTTATACTTTTTAAATTATCAACTATAAGAATAAAAAATTTGTCTATTATTATATATGTATAACTTGTTTATTTAAGTTTTAGACTTTTTTAAATTTAAAAAAACGAAATCTCTCATTTTCGAAGTAGAGAAATTGCGGGTCGTTACTGGTGACCACCGATCGATCTTGAGTGATGGAATTTACATGACGCAAACATGAGAGAAATGCATAGCTACTTTGCGGTAAGCATGGGATGACTTTGGGACTAACACTTGACTTTTTTGGAGTTGAGATGTGGCAACTTCAATGAGTTATGAGGAAACTACAAAAGTGATGAGATTTCAACGACTTGATATCCTGAGTGGTTGTGTACTTCATGAGGGATGTAGCTATGGCATCAGGGGAGTTGTCGAGCATACGAATTCTAAGTGATCACTTATAGAGTAAATAAGAAGTGGTTCTACTATCAGTGCATATGACAAAGGTTGTTCGATAACCCTAAGGATGAGATGTGTGCTCGTAAATAGGAATTGGTGAAGATGCTCACCAAGGGTAGTTTGTGTGTATACTGGGTAGTCTGTGTGTACCATCTGTATATGTCCAATTCTTGGTCTATATGTGGAACGAGTTCGAGTATTAAGTACAAGACATTGAGTAATCGCTGACCATCTTTGTGGGTCATATGATTTATTATCCAATGTCATCTTAGTTGATGATGTAAAATGAAGACGATGGTTTCTATGTGAGCTATGATTGATGTGTTTTTTTATTGCTGTGTGATTATGGTGGATGTCATGTAATGTAGGTATTACTGTGTTAGATACCCGATGCTCTATATTGTACTTAGCGTAATACAACCATATGATGATGGTTGTAACATTCCTCATCCCAAAACACAAAGAAGGAACCCTAAAGTTCTGCAACCACCTTGGAATTATTCAACGATATAGATTAGATTAGATACAATACAGTCACAGACATACAAAATGAAACACTTCCTTACAGACTCGGTTTAACAATTATTTTTACAACCCAAAATGACACTCATGTGGGATCAAAAATATAGTACATATAGCTACAGTATCCCACATATGACGATGCGACACTAGCACTAGATATAGTGGAAATTAACATAAATATAACACCCAAGCCTCCTTCTTTAACTTAGGCTTGCATTAATCGGCTATCCCAAAAGAAACCTGCCTAGACATATAAACTCGGCTTGACCGGATGAGTACCCGTGAGTTTATAGGGAAAATAAGAATAAAAACATAGGTAGATATAAAGTTTGGCGTGACTAACATGTTAGCCTAAAGCATAGAAGATAGCGGGACTCCGTCGCCAACATGTAGAATAGGATTTCCCCTCACTTTCCAAAGCAATAACTTATATGATTGAATAGTGGGTTAAAGTTGTATGTTTATTGCTAAGTGTCCACACCACTGTGATACCATAACCGAAAGCATTCCCTCAGTTCATGTCATAAAGAAATACAATATTCCATTATACCAAAGCACCCTAACCTTGTATACTCTTAAGGCTTTATGTTCTTATATATATATATATATATATATATCATCGAAGCACCATCATTCAACTGCCACTAAGACCTTACGTCTATATATTATATACAATATTCACTGCTTATCGGCTGCCACTAAGGCCTAACGCCTTGTCATTCTTAGTTGCTACTCAGGGCTTACACCAATGCTTTCATACTTAGGTTTCCACATAGATCTTATACCTATTTTGATTTCGATTGCCATACAGGCCTTATACCTTTTTTTGGCTTCTAAACTTCCACCTCAGGCCTTACATCATCCAACGTTGCCCTGGTTACCACTTTTAGGCTTACGCCTTTTCTTTCATACTCGAATGCCACACATGCCTTACGCCTTCGATTTCGATTTCAGATGCCGCGCGGGCCTTGCTCCTTCTACCGAATCTACTGCCTAACCATCCATTATTAGGCTTTTCACTTAGCTAAGCTAACGTTTCAACTAATCAATATTTTCATATTTTCATCAATATCTAGAGTTTCGATCTTGGTCACATTGAGCCTTATCATACATTATTATCTTTGGAAGTTACTAATTCCGGTTTAAACATTCTTCCGAGAGTACGCTACTCTCGACAGTCACCATTCTTGGTCATATAGGGAACCTTGTTATGGTTTAGTTTTGGTGATTGTGGAATTAACTCTTTAAATTTTGAAATATCTTCCTCTTCTCATAATTCATACTTAACAGTCGGCCGACCTCGGCCTCAACTGGCATCTTTATTTATACAACCTTAGCTTTCATACTTAAGTCTTTTACACTGAGGATTTCAGTTTAATTATCCTTCAGTTCGTCTCTAACACATTCGGCACTGTCCTTCTGTACACATTGGGAACTGCCCATTGCACATCTGACACTAGCTTTACACATGTTGACTTCGGATTCATTTGACCTAGTCTTTCATTACCATTTTATGCACTTTTTTGACACGTTTAGCTTAAAATGTGGATCTAGTATAAAACCCCATAACTAAAGGACTTTCCAGTCATCACCTATTTACCTTCCACTTCTCTATCATAACCCTTCGATTAAACCTGATTTTCCTATGAAAACCACCAAATTTGTTTCCAATTTTTCTATGGTAGACCAATCATATATAGTACTGCTCATAGATAACCAATTTTCTCCATGTATAGGTCTTAATTAATTAATAATTTATCTACTTAAAAATAAATTCTATTAAATAAAACCATTTCATGGCATTCTTATCCCAATATTTAGTACCCTATACTAATTAAACAAGCCAGACAAGAAACAACCAAATTATTATATGGCCGTGAGGAGTAAAAAGAAGAAAAGACAAGGGAATATATTACTTGCCTATACATTTAGCTGATGAAATCTTTAATCCCCTTAGCCTTAATTTTTTCCTTTTTCTTCTTCATGTCTATGTCACAAGCACCAATAAATAGCTCAAGCTTTTGTTTTAAGTTTTGAATGTAAAATAAAATGGAAAGAGGGAGGTGGTTATCTTTACTTTAGAAAGGATTATTTAGGCTATCGGCCCACTATCTCATTTTCTTATAACCCGTTAACCTAATGATTGCATTTAATTCTTACTAATTTAGATTTTCAACCAGGATTTTCCTAGTGTTACTTGATTCATTCAAGCATAATAAGTAAATAAAACGTTCTACGCATATTTACCCTCTTTCTGCATTATCTCAATTTCTTAACTTCATATTTATTTATTTATTATTTATTTATTTATGGGGTGTTAGAATAGTATAGCATATATTGTGTTATGTGCTAAATTGTTGGATGTAACAACCCAAGCTCCAACGGGTCTGAATTTTTGCAAAAATGCTAAAATCCAAGCCCATTAAAGCCTGAGTTGGATATCTAGTGTCATGCAAATAGGCAAAAACAAATATATCAGAGCTTAAATAAATATCTCATAGCGGAACTGACTAAAATATAATAGTAGGTAAATACTCATCAAGATAATAACACTTTCTAAATAAGTGTCTCAAAGCTAAAAAATCTCTGCCATCTACCTAATATATGGGATGTTATGAAGAGAGGGTCAGAACTAAAGTTACGATCAATGAACAAATTATACACTTCTAAGCTTAATTCTACATATACATTTTATTTCCATTTTTTGTTATATTAGGTTTAATGGGTTTATAATACTCTCGCCTTTATGCGTGAATCGCTCCCATCTACTCCCTAGTAGACTAAAACCTAATAACTAATACACACACACACACACACACATATAGCTACATGCCTAAAGACCGCATCGGTCTAAGGTACTACTCATAGTACTTTCTGTATCCTCCTCGAAAAGGGCTCCATCATCTTGCTTCTAGAGAGTTCTGTAACTACATCTATAAAGGAAAGCTTCATGAGGCCTACTATACAGATGTTCCGTCATCCACTATGAAAACGTAAAACTACATCTGCACTAGCTTATACTAGTGCTCAAACATCCATAATGTACCACCCAGTGCATACCTTGAGGACTATACGAATTGTCTACTCCCTGAATCCCGCCAACAATTTCTACCTTGTACGGAACTCAGTTGGGGATTTTCTATATCTATAAAATTCACTTCATTAGACCTACAATACAGATATTCTATATGTCTATTCTCATTATGGATATAGCCCCACGCAACCTCCCTCAACTAATCGAAAGACCTCTCAAGAGCTAAGTGGTTGTGCCCCACTACAAACAATCTAAACATCCAATTAGTTGCGCCCCTCATCCAATGTCTCGATAATGAAAGAATCATTGGCCTGTTGGTTTAACTCTAGTGTTTCCCAAACTCGCTCTGACTGATGACGGCTTGATCTCCTCATGCGATTGTCCTTTTGGGTCATGCCCACTAAAATCTACTCATAACTAGGAGTATGGTGTCATAAGAATATACTACTCCATCATTAACCTTTTGACTACCTACAAAGGTCCGCTTCGTTAGGCCTGCAATGCAAAAGCAGTCAAGGCATACTCTTTTCATGGAACACCTGCAGACTAGCCTCCGGGGGTGTAGTTTCGTTAGGCCTACCCCAGAGGGCCATCCTAAAATATACTCATGTCCCGTTGAAGTCTCGTACTTCCTTCTAGCCCGAACTAACTAAGTTGGACGTGCTCTTTCTGTACTAAAATCTACGATGAACTGCTTCATTAGGCTCTTTATCTAGATTCTCTTTCGGGCCGCTCCAAACGCACCTTACCATTTTATTAAACCATACGTCTAATATTTTACTATGCATTTACTTTACTTTTTTTATTTTGTTGGCTACTTATTTACCCTAAATAGCAAGCCCAACCCCACCTATGGATGAGACCATCAGTCCTAGACCTGAAAGGGAATGCTGCCGGTAGTGTCACTTCTATTATTTTTCTTATTAACTTAATTCCGGATCTAAATTTGATAAAATAAGCCTCTTCTATTTCTTTCTTTTTAATTGTAACCTTCATGTTACAATTATACTTGCAATTGTTACTTTTATATTCTTTTCTTTTTTATAACCCACATATTATAAATGTAACTGCAAGTGTATCTTTTCTATTCTAGTCTGTCTTCTTTTATTATGATACTAAATTCTCTTAAGTTCTCTTATATTATATAGCAGTCTTAACTTGGGACTACGTCCAACTGTTATAAGTTACTTATCATGATAACTGCTTTACTTTTCACTCTATTATCTGTGCAATAAATGCAGATCTAGTCACATTTTCTGTTTTCTTGTCTTGTCAAATAATTAACTTGATTATTTCTTCTTCTTTAATTTCTTTAACGTTTCATGTTATTCTCTTTGTTCTGGAAAGTAGTTCTATTCTATTTGGTTGGTTACAAAAACTGTGCTAAAATCCATTTCCATATTTTAATACTAAATAATGCTATAAACAATAACTCATAACTGCAAGGTATTGCTTCTATTGTTTCTTTAATTATTGGATAATGCAAAATACAGTTATGTCTCTATTTTGCACTGATTCTTCTTTTCTTGCTTTTATTCTTGCAATTACGTTTATCATTATTCTTACAATTTTAAACTATGGAAATGTATTCCCTTTTCTAAATTAACCATTATCACCAACTTCCAAATCAAGTTATAAGATTTTCCTCTTTTTAATTCATTTCTCCCGTTTAAAATAATTTACTGTAAATGTCTCACTTTTAGGCTTATGCCTTTCTCTACAACTTTTATGCCTAATATTACTTATATTTAATTGGATTCCTTCCTTTTTCCATATAAATAACATTAAATATAAGTACACTTCTCTTATAAAATTTACAGTTTCAACATAACAAATTAGTAGAACTAATTACTGAGATAAATGCTAAATTAAATATTTAATAGGAATCTAACGATATTATATATTATAAACATAAAAGAGACATAATTTAAATCCACTCACCTGTCGTCCTTAGCTTTACTCCATGGCCTTCATGGATCACCTTCTAAGGTGTCTAATATTTTTTTATTAAAAAGATATTCTCCCTAGAAATATTTTATATTTAGGGTTCAGCCTCACAGGTAATGAACCAGATTGGGAGAAACTCTGATTGTGAGAAAATAGCTAGGCCTAGGGTTCTATTTATATTGAAGTTTGGGGATCTCAGACCATTGGATTTTTGGATTGAATCTGGTGCAACCATGTCACAGGCTCGCTGCAGATCATTGGATCTAGAAAACGACGCTTTAGATCGCTTGAAAAATCAAATTATAAACTTCGGCACGTCCTTGGACGGTTTTACGTCTAGGGCAAAACGTGGGTCGACCTGTGTTGTTTGGGCGCCGAACTTAGGGTCGACCCTTGCGCTTTGAGGGTCGACCTGTAGGGTCTTTTTTTTCATTTTATTCTGATTTCTTGTTCTTCTCGTAACTTCTTCATATTCACTCGTATTTTAAAAAGTTATATATGGAAATTGATCGAAAAATTGCTACGAATACAACGGTATAAGCTTCGAGGCCATATTATGACAATTCCAAAAATGCTAATTTTCACCGTTTAATAATAATTCGGGTTATTTAATTATCTAAAAATGCAGGGTGTTGCATTCTCTCACCCTTTAGGAAATTTCATCCCCAAAATTCGGCAAAAGTAAAACTATATAATTCCTCACATTAATCACATCCATTTTGTGTACATCCAATTTTTCAACCATCCGTGTCCTTGTGCAATGTGTCATTCAACATAAAATATATGCATGTACATGAACTTATAAGCGGTACCTCCTGTATGAATGCTTTCTTCTTTAAAAACTCCTTTTTAAAATATGATGCACATATCCTTAATATACTTGCAATTTTTATATGAATGCAATCTTCTGAAAACTCAAAATATTTTTCATCCAATTTTTCTCACACTCCTACTGAATAAGGGCGTAGTTCAATGAATTTTACATCTAAATCCTACCACACAACTTTTAATAGTCGAATTTTAGAAAAATCAAATTTTTTTAACTCGATTTTTTATGTCAGAAAGAAGGTAGAAAACAGAAAAACCTCACATTTCTCCATTTTACTTTCGCACACCTCTTTCTCCTTACTTGGAACTTATGCCACTACTCTATAAAAATCTCTATTTTCTTTCCCTAGCACAGTTCACATAAGAAATTTTTTCTTTTCAAATTTTTTTGTTGATGTTCGCGTCGCTATCTTTAAATTTTACTGTTTTTCTTTTAGTTGCTTTTACCTGCTTTTACTTTTCTTTTAACATAGCAGCTAAACACAACTATCATCTAGGGCTAGGAGGCTTACGATTATGTCCACTCTGACACAGAAAGGTTCTACTCTAGGAATCCAAGTAACTCATATAATCCTCCTGCCACCTATTCTCGTTACTATCTTATGATGTATTACTCATGATGAATAAGATTTATTCATCTCTTCCATTCTATACTCAAAAAGGAATAACCAAGACCCATTTACTGCAACGGAAAAGGATTTTAATCTATGCAGCGTCTATCTAAAAAGACAACTAAGCTTGGGGAAATTTTCTCTTTACCATTACCTTACATTTTTCTCCAACTAAGGTCTACCTATCCCAACCACGTGTTTTTTGCTATCTTACTAATATCACTTCACTATTCT
Organism: Allium cepa; assembly: GCA_030765085.1. Lineage (NCBI taxonomy): Eukaryota > Viridiplantae > Streptophyta > Magnoliopsida > Asparagales > Amaryllidaceae > Allium > Allium cepa. The sequence continues at coordinate 343,386,662 of CM060931.1, forward strand.
TCTACAGTTTACACATATGAAGCAACATTCCTAGGTTCTCACTAGTGTCCTATACACTTTACGGAAACTTTTATTATTACTGCTAAAAGTAATCACTGCTATTTCCAACATAGCCTTACACTTTTCCTGTCACACCTAGGAAATAATTCCTATCTACTCCATATTTAAAAGTTTGGTTTGGTATTTATTATTTCATTTCAAAAATTAAAGCTTCTAAATTTTTGAAACATCAAATCCGAAAATTCATGCCTTTAAAAGTGTTACTTTGAAGTTTCTATTAAATTCAAAGGTACTTGGTTACTTAACATTTTATCTTTCTAGACTTGTCTCTTTACAGCTCTTTGAATTTAAATTATTCCCCAAACCTAGAGGGAAAAACTTAAAAATTCTAAGTTCAAAACTTATTCCTCTTTTACTTTTAAAGACCTTTACAGCTTTCAAAAAAAATTTGGAACTTTAAATTTAACCGTTTACCAAGTTTTTATCTTCCAAAAACTTATTTACTTTTTTACCAAACCACTTTTCTTTAAAACATGCCTTGCTTGTCCTTAAAATATATTTTTTCATGACTTCCACAAATGTCCTCACATGTTTTCAAAACATCTTCTTTTCATAGATTTTCAAATTTACAAAAACTGGAGTAGATAAGAACAATTATTTTATCAAAAATCCTTTAACTTTCCTACTCTTCCAATTACTTAACTTGTAGAAGTTTCTAAATTACTACAAATAGGGACTTCCTACAAAGGCAAGCAACCAATGTGTATAATCAATGGAAAAACATGGAATTTTCATTGCTTAGCTTTCCTACTAAGGCCCTCTAATTATTGCACTTCTTATTACACCTAATGGGTTTATACCTTAATGCATTGAAACTACTTTCTCTTATGAGAATCCATTAACGCTAAAACTTTCTATGAATCCTTTAAAAGAGGATTTCATGTTTATGTGAAATTACAAGGAACTTATTTTATACTTTATCGAAATAGGCTATACAAAATATGGTGCTTTCCATACCTCGTACATCTCTTTCACGTATTCCTTATAACTTGCACAAAACATCTTTATTTGTGATATCATTATTCATTTCATTCCAATAGATTAATGTATGTTTAATCTTTATTCACTTACAATAGACATTTCCTACGAAATTTATTAATTTCCTAATATTTAACTTACATCTTTTTTTCAGAAGAACTCATTTTCAATTTTTTTTTAATATTTTCACAATTAGAAAACATTTCCATATACTTATTTAAATAATAAGTGTACTTACAAACCACTTTATTTCTATACTTAGAAATTATCTTCAAAACACATTTTTATTTAGGTCAAAATAGATGTTGCGTAAAACACCGTTACTACAACCCAAAATTACTAGTATATAGATTCAATTAAAATAAATATTAATAAATTTCATATGCTACGTAAAAACATTTCCTTTAGGAGTCACCTAATATAATAATAGTGTCATAGTTTATGCTTCCTTTATTTTTCTCAAAAAAATCTATTACAACAATAAATGTTGTAGCCTACGCATTCGATACTTAACACATTCTAGGTTTTTATATTTAAAATCTTTGTTTACCTACAAAGAAACAAGCGAGCTATACATGCTATATAATTCTTCAAAAATAATTTCACTTTTAACAAAATTTACATCATATAAAAATCAATTTAAATTTCATACCACTTTTTTGCAAAAATCCAATATTTAATTCCTCAAACATATTAACAAATATATTTTTCAACTTTTCAATTCCAAAAGTTTCATTTTATTGGGCTAGACATAAGGTGGATTTTCTTTTTACTATCCTAGGAATATCCTTCCAAAATCTTAGAAATCTCATTTCCTTGCTAAAATATCTAATTCCTTCCAAAAAAAATACTCTCCCTACTATCCCTAGGGAACTTTCCCACTTCCTATAATATATGGGAACCAATCATCTCTCAAAACATAGTTTATTATACACTACAAATCTGCAATAACATAGGGCTCAACATCCTTGGGTCATCCCAAACCCAACTAGCAAACTATGCATAAATATACTTCTAAAAACTTTCCATATGTCAAAATCTATAATTGGGGACTATTTGGATTTTTGCACATAATATATTTAAATTTTATTCAAAAATACAAATATGTTCACTCATATTTCCTAATTTTATTAGGACATACTAACCTCGCTTTAATACCAAATGTAAAAACCAAAGTTCCACTGGGTTTGGATTTTTGCAAAAATGCTAAAATCCAAGCCCACTGAAGCCCGAGTTGGGTATCTTGTATCCTGCAAATAGGCAAAGACAAATATATTAGAGCTCAAATAAATATCTCATAGCGGAACTGACTAAAATATAATAGTAAGTAAATACTCACCAAGATAATAACACTTTCTAAACAAGTGTCTCAAAGCTGAAAAGTTTCTGCCATCTACCTAACCCGTGGGACGTTATGAGGAGGGGGTCGGAACTAAAGTTTTGGTGAATGGACAAATTATACACTTCTAAGCTTAATTCTACATATACCTTCTTATTTCCATTTTCTGTTATATTAGGTTTAGCGGGTTTATAATACTCTCGCCTCTATGCGTGAATCGCACCCATCTACTCCTTAATATAATAAAACCTAATAGCTAATATATATGTAGCTACATGCCCAAAGACCGCATCGGTCCTAGGTACTACTCATAGTACCTTTTGTATCCTCCTCGAAAAGGACTCCATCGTCTTGCTCTTAGAGCATTCAGTAAATACATCTGTAAAGGACATCTTCGTGAGACCTACAATACAGATGTTCTGTCATCTACTACAAAAACGTAAAACTGCAACCGCACTAGCTTATACTAGTGCTCGGACATCCACAACATACCACTCAGTGCGTACCTTGAGTACTATATGAAATCATTATGCCTACTACCTGAATCTTGCCAACAATTTCTACCTTATATGAAACTCGGTCGAGAATTTTCTATATATGTAAAGGTCCACTTCGTTAGGCCTACAATATAGATATTCTACTTGGTCTGTCACTTTTCTCAACATGGCTATGGCCCCACACAGCCCCCTCAACCAATCGAAAGACCTCTCAAGAGCTAAGTGGCTATACCCTACCGCAAACAATTTAAACATCCAGTTGGCTGTGCCCCTCATCCAATGTCTAGATGGTGAAAGAATCATTGGCCTGTTGGTTTAACTCTAGTCTTTCCTGAGCTCGCTCTGATTGATGATGTCTTGATCATCGCATGCGACTATCCCTTTAGGTCCTACCCACTAAAACCTACTCGTAACTAGGAGTATCGTGACATAAGAATATCCTACTCCATCATCAACCTTTTGACTGTCTATAAAGGTCCGCTTCGTTAGGCCTACAATGCAAAAGCAGTCAAGGCATACTCCTTTGATGGAACACCTATAGACATGCCTTCGGGGTGCCGCATCGTTAGGCCTACCCTAGAGGGCCATCCTAGAGTATCCTCAAATCCTATTGAAGCCTCGTACTTCCTTCTAGCCCAAACTAACTAAGTTGGACGTGCTCTTTCTGTACTAAAATCTGTGATGAACTGCTTCGTTAGGCTCTTTATCCAGATTATCTTTCGGCCTGCTCCAAACGCACCTTGCCATTTTATTATACCCTATGTCTAATCTTTTATTATGCGTTTAGTTTACTTTTCTTATTCCGTTGGCTACTTGTTTACCCTAATCAGCAAGCCCAACCCCACTTATGTGTAAGACCATCAGTCCTAGACCTAAAAGGAAATGCTGCCGATACGGGCCACTTATATTATTTTGCTTATTAACTTAATACAAGATCTAAGTTTGATAAAATAAGCCTCTTCTATTTCTTTCTTTTTAATTATAACATTCGTGTTATAATTACACTTGCAATTGTTACTTTTACATTCTTTTATTTATAACCTACATGTTATAAATGTAATTGCAAGTGTCTCTTTTCTATTCTACTATGTCTTCTTTTATTATGATACTAAATTCTCTTAGATTCTCTTATATTGTATAACAGTCTTAACTTGGGATTACATTCAACTGTCATAAGTTACTTATCATAATAACTGCTTTAATTTTCACTCTATTATCTATGCAATAAATGCAATCTAGTCACATTTTCTGTTTTCTAGTCTTGTCAAATAATTAACTTGATTATTTCTTCTTCTTTAATTTCTTTAACTCTTCACGTTATTCACTTTGTTTTAGGAAATAGTTCTATTCTATTTGGTTGGTTACAAAAATTATGCTAAAAATCCATTTCCATTTTAATACTAAATAATGCTATAAACAATAACTCATAACTGCAAGATATTACTTTTATTGTTTCTTTAATTGTTGGATAATGGAAAATATAGTAATGTCTCTATTTTGCACTGATTCCTCTCTTCTTGCTTTTATTATTGCAATTACGTTTATCGTTATTCTTACAATTTTAAACTTTGGAAATATATTCCCTTTTCTAAACCAACCAACTAATCTATAGTAACTTCCAAATCAAGTTATTAAATTTTCCTCTATTTAATCCATTTCTCCTTTTTTAACATAATTTACTGTAAATTTTTCACTTTTAGGCTTATGCCTTTCTCTACAACTTTTAAGCCTAATATTACTTATATTTAATTGGATTCATTTCTTTTTTGATATAAATAATATTAAATATAAGTACACTTCTCTTATAAAATTTACAGTTTCAACATAACTAATTAGTAGAACTAATTACTGAAATAAACGCTGAATTAAATATTTAATAGGAATCTAACGATATTATATATCATAAACATAAAAGAGTTATAATTTAAATCCACTCACCTGTCGTCCTTAACTTTACTCCATGGCCTTCATTGATCCCCTTCTAAGGTGTCTAATATTTTTTTAATCAAAAAGATATCCTCCTTAGAAATATTTTCTATTTAGGGTTCAGCCTCAGGCAATGAACCCAATTAGAAGAAAATCTGATTGTGAGAAAATAGGTAGGCCTAGGGTTCTATTTATAGTGGAGTTTGGGGATCTCAGACTGTTGGATTTTTGGATTGAATCTGGTGTAGCCACGTCACAGGCTCGCTTCGAGTCGTTGGATCCAGAAAACATCGCTTCAAATCGCTCGAAAAATAAAATTATAAACTTTGGCACATACATGAACGATTTTATGTCCAGGTCAAAACGCTGGTCGGCTTATTGGTCGACCTGTGTTCTTTGGTGGTCGACCTTTGGGTCGACCCTTGTGCTTTGCTGGTCAACCCATAAGGGTGTTATTATTATTATTTGTTTTATTCTAATTTCTTGTTCTTCTTGTAACTTCTTCATATTATCTCGGATTTCGACAAGTTATATATCGAAATTGATCAGAAAATCGCTATGAACACAATGATATGCATTTTGAGGCCATATTCTGACAATTCCAAAAATTCTTGTTTTCACTGTATAATAATTAATTGGGTTATTTAATTATCTAAAAATGTGGGGTGTTACATTGGATGTAGGGACAAGGTTATGATTTTACATACCTTCTGTTCCACTTTACTATATCTTTTTTTCATAGAGTTTGAGACTACAGATTCGCTTATACAATACTTATGTCAGACTTAAGGTTATTTTCTTTTCTTTTTATCATCTCAAGTTCTGTTTAATGAGTGAATTAGAGATAGAAGGGATGAGACAATACATTGAGTTATGTAGAGGACCAGCTGATGGCAAACACTTTCATATATATATGAATATATATATATATATATAAATATATACATATTCATATACATACATACATACATACATACACACACACACATGCATACATACATACATGTTTGCGCCAAAATTGGTCACAAACACCCGGTAGTTGATAATTCACGATCACAGACCTCAGATGAATAACAAATATGGAGATCACTCGGGAAAATTCAAAAGAAAGCAGTAAACAACACAGATTTTATAGTAGTTCGGCGATCTTGCCTACGTCCACTCTGAAATTTATGACTTTATTGATTCGCTTGATGATTTCAATCTATTACATCAGGTTACAGTAGTTTATAGCTCTAAAGTTTGAATACAACGGTGATGGTAAGATGTAGACCTGAATCTAGCAGAGTCTGGACGTTGAATAGCCAAAAGATCACTCCTCTGTAGGCTTTAGGGGGCTATTTATTGGTGTAGGAGGCTGATATCGCGCTCAAACATTGGAAGACTTCTCCTGGCACGTGAGTAGGTCCACGCGACCGACCCCACCAAGTTTCGACTCGATCTGTGATCGATACGAATCAATTTCGTATCGATCAGGAAATGTTCCAATCCAGATGAAAATTGGCAGTATTGTTCTTTAGCTTAAACGTGAGCTCCTGTGAAAATTTCGTAACACTTGGACTGGTGGATTATGAGTTATGATCGATACGAGTTGAAGTTTCTCGGTTGGCTATTTGCTTCGAGTCGATCACTTCGAATCCATGTCTTCGAATCGATGGATGCACATGTCTTCAAGACGACGTGGTACACACTCCTCGGATCGATCCACTTCTTATGCAGAATCTAGTGGGTCGCTCCTTGAACTTCGCCTCCTTTGTATCGAGGGCCGTTACTAGCTCGAACCGACCAACAACGTGCACTTCATATCGATTTGCAGTATACCCGCTTCGAATCGAAGGAGATGGCTTAGCTCGTATCGATGAAGGTGGCGTAGTTCGTATCAATGGAAGGTGATATTTGTGATGGATGCGAACTAAGGTCGCCTGATGGATATGAACCAAGGATATCTGATGGATTCGAAAAAACGCATCCTCTATGGATACTAACTAGATATTTATCGACTGATACGAAGCGAGTTACTTGTTGACGGAGTCAATCAATACGAACTAGTGCTTGAGGATGGATACGAAGTAGATCGATGTGAACTGTGACGCGATGATGGATACAGAAATGATCGATTCGAAACATAGCTCGCTGATGGATACGAAGATGGGGATATTCTAATCGAGGCGAACGCAATCGATTCGAACAGTGGGTTAGTGATGGATGCGAACACAGGGTTATCTCCTCCAACTTGCATCGATTATAACTTGAACATACGGACTTGGATTGACTTGAAATTTGAAACGTCGGCTGTCATGATTTTGGTTGCCGTGTCTTATCAGTTGTAGCCTGATCCGGGCTCGGACAACATTCATCGATATCCATGGTGAAACAATATATAACCAATCTTTGAGACGAATTGTCTTCGGTTTTCGATTAATCTTTTGGTATCATAGCCTTGCCAAAAGGCGGGATAACACTTACCCCTAAAAACATGCCTTGCGATAGAATGGTGTGTTTTGTAATGCTATGAGCTGGATGTTCATATCCTGTCGATGACTTGTAAAGAACTTGATAGTTTCATTTGACCTAGAATGACGATCGTTCGGGATCGTATTCCATTTAAGGTGTAACGGGACCGTTCGTGGTCGAATGCTATTCGCGGCAAATGGTGGAACATGACCGTTCATGGTCGGACGCTGTTTCAAACGAAGGTCAGCTGTTTGAGGTTGGATGTCGTTCTAAACAATTTGCGATCGTTCGCGATCGGGCGTCGTTCTTGACGGATTGTGACCATTCACGACCGGGTGCCGCACGAGGCAGAGTGTGATCGTTCGCGATCGGATGCCACACGAGGCAGAATGTGATCGTTCGCGATCGAATGCCACACGAGGCGAATTGTGATCGTTCGCGATCAGGTGCCGTTCGTGGCGAAATGTGATCGTTCGAGGTCGGATGCCGTTCGAGGCAAATTGTGATCGTTCGCGATCGGGTGCCGTTCATGGAGAAATGTGACCGTTCGAGGTCGGATGCCGTTCGAGGCAAATTGTGACCGTTCACGATCGGGTGCCGTTCATGGCGAAATGTGACCGTTCGAGGTCGGATACCGTTCGAGGCAAATGAGTGTGCCCAGAGGGGCTTAGTATTATCGATACCAGATTTCACGTTCGAGTGGGTTTCTGTAACGTTTGTCAAGACGGTTTGTCGCTATCTCAAAGCATGCTTAAGGACCGTTCGCGACCCCGTACATGTGTAAGCAGCTTAGATGTTTTAGAATTATCAAAACTAAATATCCATTCAACCGAGATTTTCAACGGAAATGTCCAACAAAATCAAATCCAAACATAAGAAGTAAAAAACAAAAGCAAAACAGCGGCGTGAGAGCGCAAACACCCACATCGATATGATTTATAGTTGTATCAGAGCATGCCTGAGGATCGTTTGCGGTCTTGTACATGTGTAAACAACTTATCGCAGCGGTGTGGAGTTTGCCACTCGTCCGTCATTATTTTAATCAATTGATAATCAGCTGACGTCTCGATCCTGAGCCATTTTCCGTTGGTGCAGGCGGTGGTCGCTCTTGTTCCACCGTTGTGGCTCTCCATCTTACATATTGCGATAACAAGCCATTTCGGATATGCCCCTAGATTTCATCTTTCAGGTGTGTGCAATCGTTTGTGCTGTGACCATTCAACTCATGGAAAGAGCAATACTTGTCTGACCTTCTCTCGTATCTAGTCGTATCTCTCCTCATCGGCTATCGATAAGGAACTTGTCCCGTGGTGTCCTGGTAGATCCGCTTCAAACTTTCGTTCAGCTTCATATATGAGGTGAATCTTGGTTCTTTTCGTGGCCGTGTTGATCTATTGTTGTTATCCTCATTCTTTCGTTTCCCTTTGCTTGTTTCTGCACCTTTTTCAGTAGGATTTTCGCCTTTAACCGCATAAACATCGATTCCCTCTCCTTCCTCTCTTTCAGCATTTGCATCCTCTAACTGTAAAAATCCTTCAGCATCATGATAAAATTCCCCTAGATCTATAGGGGGATATCTTGTCAGTGAATTCTTGAATTCTGTGCCATCAGCTATGTCCGATACAGCTGCCATCAAGACCATGGATGGATTCGGTCAATCCACCGATGCTGCAGCTGCATTGAATTGTGTCAAAAAGCTTCTCAAAGACTCCCCAGCTCTTTGTTTCAGTGCTGCCAAACTCATCACATTCTAGGGTCTCGAAATGTGGACCCTGAATTGCCTCATAAACCTTTCAGTCAAATCATTCCATGTCGCGATAGATCCGCTCTCCAGCTGCCTAAACCATAATGCCGCAATATCCGCCAGGTACAATGGGAAGAACCGTGCCATGACCTCCTCTGTTGCCCTCAGCACTTCCATATGCCTCATATATTTTGTCAAGTAAACCGCAGGGTCTGTCCTCCCATTATACATATCCAATGATGGTAGCTTAAAATCCGGTGGGTTCCTAGCTCGCCTGATTGCTGTGGTAAAAGGACTTATATTCACATCCTCCAAGTCTTTGTTTACTAATCCGCCTATCATTGCCCGTCTGACCATCTCTGCCAACCTGTCATTGTCTCCTAGCAGTAGTCCTCGTCCATTGCCTTCGACCTGCCAACCGAGTTCACGAGGGAATTCTGGAATCTGTTCTCCTGGATGAGCTTCCTCTTCTCTGCCAATGCCATGTTGTTCGAATCCACCCGATGCTCTTGGTATTGGGTCAGCATGCTCTAGGTGAGTGCCCCTAGCTCTGGTGCCGCCTTAGAAGGTCCTGCTCCATCTGCTCCTCGATTCTGCGCTCCAAGTTGCCCAATCTGTTGAAATAAATTCTGGATCATCTCTTCTTGCCTTCTCATCATTGTCTCCATCTTATCCCTTGTGATGAAGACTGAAGCTTGGTTCGCTCCAGAGGAAGCCTCTTGACTCCCTTCGTGTTGACTTCTCTCTGGTCTCTGCCTTCTGCTAGATTGCCTTGTCACGACTCTTCGGATCTGAATCTCTAAACTTTCAAATTCAACTGACAGAACTCCTGAATTAGCCTTCTCAATGAAAGCACCAAAATGTTTGTGCCAAAATTGGTCACAAACACCCGATAGTTGATAATTCACGATCACAGACCTCAGATGAATAGCAAATATGGAGATCACTCAGAAAAATTCAAAAGAAAGCAGTAAACAACACAGATTTTATAGTGGTTCGGCGATCTTGCCTACATCCACTCCGAACTTTATGACTTTATTGATTCACTTGATGATTTCAATCTATTACAGCAGGTTATAGTGGTTTATAGCTCTAAAGTTTGAATACAACGGTGATGGTAAGATGTAGACCTGAATCCGACAGAGTCTGGACGTTGAATAGCCAAAAGATCCCCTCCTCTATAGGCTTTAGGGGGCTATTTATAGGCATAGGAGGCTGATATCACACTCAAATTTCAAGAGACTTCTCATGGCACGTGAGTGGGTCCATGCGACCGACCCCACCAAGTTTCGACTCGATCTGTGATCGATACGAATCAATTTCGTATCGATCAGGAAATGTTCCAATCGAGCTGAAAATTGGCAGTATTGTTCTTTAGCTTGTACGTGAGCTCCTGTGAAAATTCTGTAACATCTGGACTGGTGGATTATGAGTTATGATCGATACGAGTTGAAGTTTCTCGGTTGGCTGTTTGCTTCGAGTCGATCACTTCGAATCCATGTCTTCGAATCGATGGATGCATGTGTCTTCGAGACGACATGGTGCGCACTCCTCGGATTGATCCACTTCTTATGCCGAATCGACTGGGTTGCTCCTTGAACTTCGCCTCCTTTGTATCAAGGGCCGTTACATAGCTCGAACCAATCAACAACGTGCGCTTCATATCGATTTGTAGTATACCCGCTTCGAATCGAAGGAGATGGCTTAGCTCGTATCGATGAAGGTGGCGTAGTTCGTATCGATGGAAGGTGATATTTGTGATGGATACGAACTAAGGTCGCCTGATGGATATGAACCAATGCTATCTGATGGATTCGAACAAACGCATCCTCTATGGATACTAACTAGATATTGATCGATCAATATGAAGCGAGTTACTTGTTGGCGGAGTCGATCGATACGAACTAGTGCTTGAGGATGGATACAAAGTAGATCGATGCGAACTGTGACGCGATGATGGATACAGAAATGATCGATTCGAAACATGGCTCACTGATGGATATGAAGACGAGGATATTATGATCGAGGCGAACGCGATCGATTCGAACAATGGGTTAGTGATGGATGCGAAAACAGGGTTATCTCCTCCAACTTGCATCGATTGTAACTTGAACATACGGACTCGGATTGAATTGAAATTTGAAACATTGGCTTTCATGACTTTGCTTGCTGTGTCCTATCAGTTGTAGCGTGATCCGGACTCGGACAAATTCATCGATATCCATGGTGAAACAATATATCACCAATCTTTGAGATGAATTGTCTTTGGTTTTCGATTAATCTTTTGGTATCACGGCCTTGCCAAAAGGCGGGATAACAATACATACATACATACATACATATATATATATATCTGTGTGTATATGTATTTATATGTACTTTTGGAGATATATCGCTTACTTCATCGTGTAGTGTTGTTGAGTTATTTTAACACTTTATTATTAGAGACAATTATTCGGAATTTATTTTATCAGATATATAAACTCTATTGTTATTTGCTTTGTATAATTGCAGTTAACCTACTACACTCTTATTGTGCTTGTTTCTTTCAGTTATATTACTATTCCTATTACTTTATATCTAACAATTTATGCATACAAAGAAATTCCATTTTTTTACATTATAATGGAAATGCCACCTTCGTCTGCTGATTTCTTTTCATGCCCTAAATTGAATCGCATCCTCCCTTTCTCCTTCCTCTATTTCTATGCCATGTCCCCGAGTTTCCGCCTCCCTTTATTTGGTCCCTCTGCCCCTTCCTCCTTAGCATTTGTGTAACGACCCAAAATTTAACCACTTCAAAATATAATATTTAAAGTGATTTTAAATATAAAATATAAAAGGTTTTTTGATTCAAATAATATTAGATAGGATTTGGAAATAGAAATATACATAAAAATAACAGGGAATTAGGCTGAAGGAAAAACCTGAGAACACTTTTAGTCTGAAGGACAGAAGTTTTAAAATTTAGCCTGAAGGACAAAAAATGATATATTCATATAGCATTGCACATCCATAATGCTATATTCATATAGCATTACACAGCTGCTTGTTTGTGTATGCAGAAACTTATAAAATTGTGTTGTATATAACATTATAGATGTGTAATGCTATATGAATATAGCATTATGGATGTGCAATGCTATATGAATATATCATTTTTTGTCCTTCAGGCTAAATTTTAAAACTCTTGTCCTTCAGACTAAAAGTGTTCTCAGGTTTTTCCTTCAGCCTAATTCCCTCTAAAAATAATAACATTTGCTTATATCGACAAAAGTGACAAAATTCCGATTTCAGAAATGTATGTTTAAATGGTTTAATAAATTATTTTAATTTATTTATGAGTGTTTATATTTTTAAATGGCACTATACAAATTTATTTTTAAATTTGGTTTACATAAATAAATAGTTTAAACTAAAACGTCAAAATATGACCGCAAAACATTTTGTCAAAAATCAACGTTTTGTTAATTTAAAGTTGTCGCAGCGTTGTTGCGCCTTCATGTGCACAATTTACTAAATGTGTTAACATATAAAGATAGTGAACAATTAAATAAACAAGGTTACTTTTAACAATCAGATTAGAAAATTCTAGAAAGTAATTAGCAAAAATAAACTAAAAAAGACAAAACATATGTCACATCAAACGTGACATAAAGTAAAGAAAAGTGACATAAAGTAAAGTAATCATTCTTATTCTTTACTTAACTTTAAAATATTTGAATTTTAAAAGTATGATGTGATGTTGATGGTAAGTTTTGAATTAAATAAGTTTACTTAATTCTTAAGGAATGTTATTTAAGTAAAAACACAAATCTATATTTTATTCTCAAATATTTTGTATAAATATATACCCACTTTCTCATTTCCTTCTACACTTCTTCTTCTCAAAATTTCAAGCTTCTTCTTACCTCCTCTAATGACTTCCAACCTTAACAAATTTATGCTAAAATGTTCCCAAAAATAAAACAAAGAAAAATATCAACAAAACTCCGTCCGAACTACTTCAAAACCCCCCTTTCCCTCTCCTATTGCTCATGCCTCCCCTTTCCTCCATTTGGCAGAGCACTCTTATCCTTCCCCAAGCCAACGTGAGCCATCTAAGTCGAAACGTTCAAGGGACCGTAAGCTAAAAACGTCAAGTAGCGAAGCTATAATCGATTTTTTGTTCGCCAAAACCAAACAATGTGAGAACACTTAATTTATATGTATATATTTGGTTATGATGTCGTGATATTTTTGTTTGGATATTAGTAATGATGTTTGATAAGTGTTTGAAAATAAAACAACCACCTTTAAGTCATTTGCAAAAATTGGTAAGCAAATATGTACATAAATGACAATTATGTGACATTGTAATAAAAATGTTGTTAAACTGATATGCAAGTTCATATGAGATGTTAGAATATGTTAAAATGGTTATAAACTTTGTTTTTAATGTTTAGTAGTTGTATATTGAATATATAGGTTGAAACAAGTTATGGATTTACACGATGTATAATCACATGAAAATTGTGTTCCAAAAGAAATGAAATATGATAAAGAATCATTTATACCTTTGAAAAATGTTTGAAAATGCTTTAAAAATGATTCCTAAATGTTTAAACTTGTCTCGACAAAGTTTGAATATGAATCTCAAAATACGCCTAAATTTGACGCGTCGCATAATGGTTGTAACGTCCCACCTTTTTGTATGCTTTAAATCGACGATAAACCACACACGTCAGACTTAAAACATATAGAAGGACGGATTGTTATGGGGTAAATAAGAGAAAGCAGAGGAAGAAAAGAAAAAGTTGAAAATAAAATAGAATCTTGCAGCGGAACGATAAAATATAATAATCAAATAAACAGTTCATGAAGCTGTTTTACAAAATATTTGATTATACTTATACAATACATATTAGAGTTACACATATCAGAGAATAATCAATAATAATGCAGCGGAACAATGCGATGCAGTGAAATAATATAATAAATAATAGTAATACAATCGTCGTCTTCGTCATCCAGAAATAAAGTCTTCAAATCCTGAAATGTTCAGGCTGACCCGAGTGAATTGAAAGGAGAAAACACTCTAGTCAGAACTAAAAGATCTTATCTAAGTTAAATCAACAGTAAATAATATGATGAAATGGTGTCAGAGATGTTTATGGGATTTGACATCTTCTATCCAGTGTCTAAAGTGAGTGCAGTAACTCAAGAGATGCTCGGGATTTACATCTCCTACGGATCCGTTAAACTATTTACGATGTAGTAATATTTCGCTATTATAATAGTGTCTAATAGTAAAATAAACTTACTTTTAAATAGCGTTAAGGGGTTACCCATATAGCCCTTAACACATAATAGTGCCAATAGTCTATACAGTACCGTAATACCTCCTGATCGGGAAGCTACCAGAGGATACTCCATAGGTACGACACAAATCAAACTCGTACAAGGTGCGCTAGGGTAGGTGACACGGCACAACTAGGCAATGTCAAGGTAGATATACCAATTACGCTTCCGGACTGGTGGTAGCGCATAGCAGCTACTACTGCCCACACCGAGCCACACCCCCAAATCAAAAATCAAAAGTGGCCACCGAATCAATCCAAAAGTCGGAGTATAATATCGAAGGGATGTGTCCGATAAAAGGTGCTACCTTCTTAGCCCATCAATCGCTCCTGTTTTAGCCACCTTATGCCAACTCACGGGAGTCAGATCCACGTATTTACCTCAAAGGAAACGCCGCCGCCATCCTACTTCATTCTGGAATCTCCACCGCGTACACAGTTGTTAAAGTGGTTTTTGGAGTTGGCAGAGAGTATGACAACTTCCGATCCCGGTCTATTTAACAACCAAACATTATTATAACACCGCGGTCATTTTAAAATAATCATACTTCAAAACCAGAATATAATATCCATTTCAAAACCATATAAATACGATATCATTTCCGTTTTAAAAACCCAAATCAATATGATATCATTTTTATAAAACCCAAATCAATATAATATCATTTTTATTTCAAATATATTATTTTTTCAAAATCATAACACTTTCAAATTTATATACTTCGAAACCAAAACCACTCGAAATATAACACTTCCAAATTATAATACTTTGAAACTCAAAACTTTGAAACATAACTACACCGCTTAAACGGCTTAAATATTGAATTACTTTATATAATAAAATAACTTCTTCAATTTCACAAATCAAATTCCAAATGCAGATTGGAACCCCTAAATAACCATTTTAATTTCCATATATTTCAAAGCTTTACATATTCCACCATTTCAAAACTAATTCTTTGATAATTCCATTTCTATCAAATTCAATTACTATTATTTAGATTTGAAATGTTTACTTAATAAATCAAATATCACTTAAGTAAAACCTTTAACCTTCAAATAACTGGATATTCTTTCAATTTGATTGACTTGATATATTCATTTAAATCAACTCGATATTTATTTAAATCACTCTAAACCAAAATCAAGTTATAAAATCATACCCTTTAAAATCTCAATTTTTATTTAAATTTCACATCAATTTTATTCGAGTATAATACTTAAATACTTTAATTCAAATCTTTCATATTTACCCTCCAACCTTAATTTTTTTATTTAAGTCATTATAGACTCTGTATACAATAAAATTTGAACAGATACTTAACCATATTATACAAAAGCAATCAAACATTATTATTAAACTTTTTTTTATTAAAAAAATTAATACATAGCTTAAATTCAAGAATTTAACTATATATAAAATAATATTTATGTAATATCAAAAATTAATACTTATTAAACCGTATATTTCTATCCAAAACCATAGAAATCATTTTCAATATATATATATATAGAGAGAGAGAGAGAGAGAGAGAGAGACCGACGATGTCTGTATTTAATTTTCTATCTTGTGGTCATGTGATACGGATATCTATCATTCCAATCCATAATTTACAATAAAGATACGGTTATATATCATTTCAAACCACAATACCAAATGAACAAAATGCAGAACAACTTGCAGTCTATGACAATATAAAATACAGAAGTCATTCACCCAATATCAATCATCAACCATTTATCACAATCATCATCCAACTCAAACAATAACATCAATATAGAACAGATAATAAATAACAAGTAATTACTAGCAGTTTATATTCAGTAATAAATTAATTTAACTGGCAGTTTATATGCAATAATAAATTGAATAACAGTTTAATTCAATAAATTCAATTTAACTGGAATGATGATAAAAAATATACCAAACAGCAATAAATAAATTTCTAATCACATCAGAAATTAATTTAACACACATAAGAAATTTTAGAAGTTGTGAGTGGGTTAAAACACTCACCTTTCTGATTTAAATTGAATTTAAATCCAATTTAAACCCAAAATTTGAACAGTCTCAAAATTCATCCAAACCAGCATTAGAATGTTCAAAATTCCAATATGAACCTAGCGGAGAAAACCGCGCGTGAAACGGTCCTCGTACGTAAAAGTTACATAAGTAAGAAGTTATATGCTTCAAATAAAAAAATAAAAAAAATAAAAAATAAGCAGAAACTCACAAGTCAGCAACCATGTCAAAACCCTAGCTCTCCATCTTCTCGTACGTGACTCGATACATCAACGTCCACCGCCACCTTCCATCCAGGTTTTGCCGCCGCTACGACCCTCGAACTCAAGATTGGAGAACGCCACCAAGCTTGCCTCTAAACGTCGCTTCATTGTCGGGGTCGCGGTCATCTTCGATCGAGTGCAGCAGCTCTGTCGCTGCAGTGCTTTACTACCATTCTTTGGCGATTCCACTGACTAACTCGACAAACGAACGCAAGAACAACGACCTGCTTGACGGCAGCAGCATCCCCACGCCCTCTGATCGGCCTAACGACGATGATCCACCGTCGAAATCACAAAACCAAAACGAACAGCTGAAACCAATTTATCGAAATCTGGGCACACAGAAAAGCAGATCGAGAAAATAATCATATATTTGACTTGCGGTCGTTGAGAGCTTCAAATCCATATATAATTCGATATAGTTTGGAGAGTTAGAAATTTTGATTTGATTTTGAATTGCAATTGGATTTGAAATTGTCTGCCATTGAAATGAGGAGCTGAGAAGGAATTGTACGTACAGAATAATGACATAAGAAATATGCTAGGGTTTATAACAGGGTATGTATAGGCAAGTTGAAATTTGAATGGATGGATAAGATTGATATACGCGTTGAATGATAAAGTGGCCCGAAAAGCCCGTTTCGACTCCGGAATGAAATTGGGTCAACCCATATATCAAAATAGATGTTTTAAAATATTTTAAACGCAATGGAACATGTTTCAAGTCCAAATTCCATCGTATGAAGAAGTCCTGCAAAAATCAAGTTATTTCAAATTGATTTCAACTAAATCAATTTCAAGGCGTTTCAAGCCCATACGATAGAATGACAAGCCCGATCGTTATGAAACTTGAAATCCTACAAAAATTCATCGTTACGGATCCGATGAAACTAGTTTCGTCAAAATCCGAGTCAATGGCCGAAATGGCTACTTTTACATTAAATAAATAAATTAATTAACTAATTAAATCAAATTCTCAATTTCAATTCTTTAATTGACAAATTTCATCATTTTTAATTCCTCAATCATTTACAATGATTTAAACAAATTTAAATGTCAATTTAGAGTTGATTAATTTATCAATCTCAATATTAACCTCAATTTCATTTAATTCAAAATTATAAATATAATTCCCAATAATCCCATTTAATTAAATAAATTAATGATTATTCCATTCATTATTTCAAATAGATGGACTTAACATTGGATTTAAAACTATTACATTAAATATTCTCACATTCCATCTTAATTTCAAATAACGTAATATTTATATATTTTAATTTCATTTAATTGCAATTAATTCAATTATTATAATTTAAATTTCAATAAGTTAATAAATCTGGATTCCCATTCTTTAAACCAACCAATTGTCATATTATAAATAGAATTGATATTATTTTCAATTATTTCCTTAATTTATGCTAACATAACTTTAATTTAGATTTATTACAATTGATTAACGGTTTTAATTTAATATACTAAATAAACGGTTAACTTATACAAATTATTGCCATTAACGTTTACTTTCACTTATAAGCTATTATTAACAACAATTGTTGTAATTGATTTAGATCTAATTCAATACATTAAATGAATGGGTAAACGATTAAAAATTTGCACTATTGCCAAATTAACTCACATTCGTACTTAATTATCAACTAACAATTATTATAATTACTTATCTAGCATTGATTCTATCAAACTGCAATATATTACGTATTATTTCATCAATTAATATAACTTTTGAATTTATTCTCCAATTCTCTAATTTCAATCAATTATAACCTTACAATTTGTTTCAATTAATAGGTATTGCACTAAATTAGTTGCTTATCAACTTGCATAAACCTTATTACATTAATTTACATTCAGTTACTATTAATCACTATATTATTCCATTGGTTGATTCAATACTCTTACTCTTATTCATAATTTTAAAAGTTTTCATTTCCAAACAATATTATAATTACTTACAGAACATTGATTTTATTCAATTACTATTATTATTATTAATTCATTAATTAATTCACTATTTACCTTTGTTTTCTGATATTCAATACTTAGCCTAGTATAACAATTTACATTACTTCAATTATTCGTAATTTCATTTCAATCGTTAATACTTAGCTTTAATTTCCATGGTTGCATTTCATTTTTAACATTTTCTTTATTATAAATTATAAATTTTTTATTTCTTTCTAAATTTAATTACAAAAATCTTATTACTTTAACTAATTTTAATTATCAAAATTTACGGGTGTTACAATGGTAGTTCGTGTTTATGCATCAAAAGTCCAAATGAACATACAAATTGAAATATAGTTCGGAATTTTTGAAGTAAGAATTTTTCGAATCCTTATATCCATATCTTTTATATAAAAAAGAAAATAAAGATTTCATCTTGTATATTTTGAAATATGGAAAAACTAATTTTCAAGAAAAATCAAATTTTTACACTAAATGACCAAAATTGAAAATTGATAAAATAATCGTTTTAAAAATTATGAAATAAATTCTAAATTTTTTTCAAAATGCTCTAAAAGTGACTTAAGCTGAAAATATGGTTTTATAAATGATATAAAAGTCGTTTTGAAGAATACAGCTTTTAAAGCACTTTTTGTAGCACTATTTGCAACACTTTTCGCAACATTTTTCAATAACTTTTGAAATAAAGTTTCAAACTTAATGATTCTTTCCCAAATCCTTAGTAAATTTTTTTAAGAAAATGGTCAAACAAATTGTTAAGTGATTTAAAAAGGGAAAATGAGTATGCGGAAACGACTAGTACATTTGTCCCGCCTATGAGATCTAAAAGTGAAAACAAGGTGTGTAACTAAGGTTAGTAATAGAGCACCTAGTGCCTTGAACTTATTTGGCATCAGTTTTCTCTTTTAGTCGAGGGGTGGAACATACCGAAAGGAAAGCCTGGATGTTCAACTTGAATTTTATAGAAATATTCTTCTTATACTCATTATTAAAATCCAAAAAGGGAACTTGTCCTATTCGTAGAATTTTAAAGGTGATCTCACCGTTATTCCGTCCATAGTACTCGTTGAATACGAAAGTTAATTTTGGATAAAAGTAGAATGATTTTTATAATCCTATTTTCTCAAAAGATACTCTTTAAAAATGATTTAAGAAATATTCAAATGGAGGTTTAAATGTTCCATGTTCACTAAAATAATATTTTGAAAAAATATATATCTCAAAGATATTTTGGTAAAAGAAATAAATGAATCGAAAAACAATCACCTAATTACATCATTTTTATCGACGATTGGATTTCGAAGGAACCGGAGTTGAATTTGGTTGATTCATATCCAAAAACCACTTCGAATCAGTTTACGTGTTTGAAGGATGAAGATGTTTGAAGATGGAGAT
Organism: Allium cepa; assembly: GCA_030765085.1. Taxonomy (NCBI): domain Eukaryota; kingdom Viridiplantae; phylum Streptophyta; class Magnoliopsida; order Asparagales; family Amaryllidaceae; genus Allium; species Allium cepa. The sequence continues at coordinate 343,406,666 of CM060931.1, forward strand.
ATTGAGACGAATAATAACGAGGGATTACTTGTTGATTAATTGGGGATAAACTCCCGATTCACTATATTGTAGCAGTGGTCTCTTTGTTTTGAAAAACATAAAAACCACAAGGGCTTGTCGCCTAGTAATGGCCGAGGAAAGTACTTCGGTTTCGTTCAGTCTTAGAATGAACTTGTATGGATGAATGTCTGACCTTGCATTCCAAATCACAATGAGTGATCTCTATAAAAGTATATCAGTCGGTGGTGGAGAAGATACCTTCTCTTAACTTAACACCCTTTCCTGAGACATACAAGCTCAGGAAGTTATATGTTTGTAGAAATCAGTCGTGTTAATGTGGAATGGCAATGTGGCATTCAAAGTGAAATAGGATGTGTTATGTGAAAAGGTAATCGTTGCCTCAAGCCTCATCAACCGGAAATGACCAAAAAGGGTTGGATGTAGCAAGGCTAAGTGGGTCATTCCCAAGTAGGATATGATCATCCCCTTCTAGATATATTTCTTCCCGCTATGACGTTCGGGATGTAAATTATTGTGGTGTATGCGAAAAGAGCTCTCGGATAAAGGTCGGTAACGACCGGGGGATGACATATTCGGTACTGTCTGGTTATAGAGATAAACCGGTCTTGTGTTGGTATAGGAACCTTTGTGATGGTCCTCGGGACATCCATCTAGAGGTGTACCCATCGAAAGGTAGTCCCTTCACCTGGTCATTTGCATGGAAACCCATTCTCTAATAAGAACCTACAATTTTGTTCGTATTGGCGTAATGAATAGCCTCGAAATGTTATATGGGTAACCATTTCGGCTAAGATTAATAAGTTTATTTGAAAATGTTTTCAAAGAATGTCATTAAAAATAATACCCCTAAATTTTGCGTAATAAAGAGTTTTGGTTATCATAAGGTAAAAACCCATTCCGTATTTCTGTGTGGTGTGGCCTTATGAGATACCTTTTTGTTTTCAAAACATCATATTTTGAGTTCTCACACCAGTCCCATGACTAACCCGGAGTTTGTTTTTTTCCTTTAAACTCTGGGTGCCCTATTTTTCTGGCAGCCGTGTAGTCAGGATACCTTAGGAGCATTTTAGAGCATGTTGGGGAGCATTTTGGAGAAGTCTTTTGGAGCTATGAAGCTGAAGTACCTTATGTAGTTATCTACCCATTTCCGCTGTGTTATGTAGTATGTATTTTTTAGCATATGTACAGACATACAGTTGTAACTATCCCGTTAGATATGTATTTGACTCTGATCATTTATGTATAACTAAAATTTTGAATGCGATGTGAGATTCTATTATTGTGTTATCTTCTATCTTTGTTTTCTTTGACACTCCTGATAATCTGCCTCCTCGGCACTTGGATTTAAGGCATGTGAATACCGTGGATGTATTAGTGTCGATTTTTGAGGGTCGAGGAGATAGGTCGTCACACATGGTATCAGAGCTAAAGGTTAAGCGAGAACCTTGGCTTTGTTGGGGTATGACTCATTAGTGGTAGGGTTAGTAATGCCTTAGAATGAGTTTAGTCTGAGAGATGCATAACTGAAACTTTTAAATTAAATGCGTATATTCATACTGTGTAGCATTCCCTAAGATATCTCGTCTATATATCCTAAAGATTTTTTTCTTACTATATACAGATAGTAGAGAATGAGTGGAAGAAGAGTGCGAGGTAGGGGAGGAAGTAATACAACAAATGGTCAAACTCCCGCAGCTAAAGTAGTTGAGGAAGTAGTAGTTCCAGCACAACCCCAAATTAACTTTGCAACTTTATGAAAGAACTATACCAGCCTTGGTGGTAAACCTTTCAAAGTAATAGAAATCATCATTGAAGTACAAGCTTGGATCTTCTCTTGTGAATGAATTTTCAAAGGATTGAATATTAGAGATGAGCAGAAGAGATTCTTAGCCTCTTGACAACTACAAGATGGAGCTCTAGTTTGGTAGGAATCTATTGCTCAAAATGAGTCAGAGGACGATTTCTCTTGGGAACGATTCAAAGAAGTTCTGGAGGAACAGTATATGCCGAAAGCAGGAAAATCCCATCTTTACAAAAATTTCATGGATTTTAAATAAGAGGAGGAGATGTCGTTTGTGGAGTATGCTAACAAATTTAATGAATTATCTCGTTTGGGCCTGGATTGATAGATACGCCCCTAAAAAGGAATAAAAAGTTTATTTCTGGAATGAAGAAGCAATACCATGTCAGGATGACTGGGCGTGTGGAAGAACTATTTGTAAACTTAATAGACATGGGATACAAATATGAAGCTTTGGGTAAGATAGATCCACCCTTAGTACAAGAAAGCAACAACAATAACTGGAAGAAGAGGAAGTTCAATGGCAAGAAGCCATGGCAGGGAAAACCCAAAGGAGGATCTCAAGATAACCACTTTAAAGATGTCACTTGCTACAATTACTAACAAAAGGGCCATCTATCAACTCATTGTAGAAAACCCAAAACTCAAGAAACTGAAGTATCAACGCCAAGAAGCTGCTTTAATTGTCATCAATCAGGACACATGATTAAGGATTGTCCCCTGATGAAGAAAGAAGAACAAGCCAAAGTTTATGCTATCAAGGATGAGCCTTTAACCTCCAAAGATATAAAGGGCAAAGGAGTGTTGGAAGGTAATATTTTTATCAAAGATGTTTTAGTTAGAGTATTATTTGATACAGGAGCTTCTCATAGTTTTATTTCTAAAAAAACTGTAGAAGAATTAGAACTTGAACCTAAAATTGTTGACGACGACATCTGCGTAAAAAACCTATAGGAGGTTCCACTAATCTTTGTATGCACTGTGAAAAAGTTCCAATTTCCTATCCTTCCCATCACTATCCTTTTGATCTTTTCGTCTTAGATTTTATTGGATTCGAAATTTTACTCGGTATGGATTGGTTGGCTAAGTACAAAGCTGTGCTCGATTGCGAAAATAGAACGATATCTTTATGGAGCGTCTTTGGGAAAATCATAGAACTATCTTGTGAAGGTCCTAGTCCAAGAAGGGATAGTTTTCTTCATGCTTGAGATACATCCCAGACAGAATTAGAAACAATACCTATTGTTAAAGAATTTGCAGATGTCTTTAAGGAAGTAAAAAAGTTTGCCCCCACATCGAGAAATTGAATTCCATATTGATTTAGTTCCTAGCGCAATGCCAATTAAACCACAAGTTAGAAGGATGGCTCCGAAACAAAGGGATGAGTTGAATAACCAAACCCAAGAGCTATTAAAGAAAGGATTGATAAGACCCAGTCATTCAAGTTGGGGATCCGCGGTAGTTTTTGTTGCTAAGTCAGATGGATCTTTGAGACTGTGTGTAGACTATTGAGATCTAAATAAGCAAATCATTAAGAACAAGTATCCTCTACCCAGAATAGACGACTTGTTTGACCAGTTACATGGAGCTCGAGTTTTCTCTAAAATGGACCTAGCTATAGGATTCCATCAGTTAAGGATCGCAAAAGATTGCATCCATTTAACTGCATTCAAAGGTCCAAATACTTTCTATGAGTGGTGGGTTATGCCTTTTGGGCTGACTAATGCACCCGCTTATTTTGTTGACCTTATGAACAGAGTGTCTACAGATGTGCTAAACAATTTTTTTTAGTCTTTATCGATGATATGCTCGTCTACTCAAAGACAGAAGAAGAATATGCAAGGCATCTAGAAGCTGTGTTGGAAATACTGAGAAATAATGTGCTTAAAGCCAAATTCTCAAAGTGCCATTTTTAGGAGAAGGAGGTAAGATTCCTTGGATATATAATATCAAGGGATGGAATTTCAGCAGATCTAGGGAAAGTTGCAGCTATTCAAGATTGGAAGCAGCCGTAAACTCCTAAAGAGATTCGTAGCTTCTTAGGTTTGGCAGGATATTACTTAAGATTCGTTCAAGACTTCTTTAAGTTTGCCTATCATCTAACGAAGTTGAGAATGAAGGATGCTAAATTTATCTGGACTCCTAAATGTGAAGAAGCATTCCAAGAACTAAAGAAGAGATTGACAATAGCTCCAGTTTTAGAAATTATAAACAGGAATGGTGGATTGACCGTTTATACAGATGCTTGTGGAGAAGGAGTTGGTGTAGTTTTAACGCAAGATGGGAAGGTGATTTCTTACGCAAGTAGACGGCTGAAGGCGCATGAGAAGAATTATGCAACACACGACTTAGAATTATTAGCTGTTGTGTTCACTCTAAAGATATGGAGACATTATTTGCAGGGTAAGAATCTTTCATAGTTTATTTCGATAAAACTTTGAATTGGCCGTAGTAAATAATATTCCATCTTTTAGGTGAAAAATTCGAACTCTTCACGGACCACAAATCTTTGAAGTATCTTTTCACCCAGAAGGATCTGAACATGAGACAGCAACACTGGCTAGAATTTCTCGTGTCTTGTGATCTGGATATTCTATATACACCCGAGAAACCAATGTAGTTGCTGATACATTGAGTAGGAAGTGAGCTACTATTTCTTATTTGGTAGTAACTCCAACTCTCCTAGAAAAGATCGCCAACAAACAAAAGGAGGATCTATTTCTCAAGGAGATCGTTAGGAATATACATCAAGGTTATAGTTCAAGCTTTAAAATAGATAACCTTGGAGTATTACGATTAAATGGAAGAATTTGTCTTCCCGATGTTGAAAATCTTAGGCAAGAAGTATTAGCTGAATGCCACATAGCCAAACATAGCATTCATCTGGGAATTCGTAAAGTGTACAAAAACATGAAGCATACATTTGGGTGGAAAAGTATGAAGAGGGACATATCTATCTATGTCAGCCGGTGTAAAAATTGCCAACCAATCGAAAGTGACCAACAAAAGACGGCATCATTATTCAACCTTTGGAGATTCGAGCATGGAAATGGGATCAAATATCCCTGGATTTCACTGATGGCGAACAAGGAAAGGAAATGAAGGCATTTGGGTTATCATAGACCGATTAACCAAAAGTGCACACTTTATTCCATTTAAGCCAACAAGAACTGCAGCACGCCTTGCAGATATATATATGAAGGAGATTGTCTGATTGCATGGAGTTCCAAGCAGTATAGTAAGCGATCCTGATACAATCTTCACTAGTCAGTTTTGGTTAGCACTACAGACAGCTTTGGGAACCCAGATGAGTATAAGCACTGTATATCACCCCCAAACTGATGGACAGATGGAAAGAATCAACCGTGTTTTGGAAGATCTAAGAGCATGTATTCTGGACTTTGGAGGCTCGTGGGAGAATCATTTACATTTAGTAGAGTTCTCCTATAATAATAGCTATCAACCAAGTATCGGCATGGCACCGTATGAAGTTTTGTATGGTCGTCCATGTAAATCGCCAACATGTTGGATAGAAACCGGAGGTCGGTTAGTGCTTGGCCTAGATATGATACGAGAAGCTTCAGAAAAAGTTGATATGATTAGAAAGAAGCTAAAAGAAGCCTAAAGTAGACTGAAGAGTTATGCAGACCGAAGGCGTAGAAATCTGGAATTCTCAGTTGGAGATTCAGTCTTTTTGAATGTCTCTCCAATGAGAGGAGTAGTAAGATTTGGAAGAGCTGGAAAGTTAGCACCTCGGTATATTGGACCTTTTCCCATTTTCGAAAGAATTGGCCCACTAGCTTATCGAGTACAATTGCCTGAAAGATTGTCTGGTGTACGCAATGTTTTACATGTATCACATTATCGGAAGCATGTATATGACCCAGAACAAATCATAGAAATGGCTGCTCAGGATGACTTGGAGATAGAACCAAACTTAGCTGTTATTAGAAAGCCTACTCGAACCATGGATCAAGATGAGAAACGATCAAGAAGGAAGGTTGTAAGGTTGGTAAAAGTTCAATGGAGTGGGGACACATGGGAAACAGAAGAGACAATGAGAAAAGCATATCCCGAGTTTAGGATCGATGTATAGACTTTATCTATCGTTTGAGTGCACACACCGCCTATGGTGCAATCACTTATTGTATATATTCCATCTTATTGAATATGTATTTCCTTTTGGGCTATTTTCTTCTTATCTAATTTCGAGGACGAAATTCTTTTAAGTAGGGGAGAATGTAACGACCCAAAATTTAACCATTTCAAAATATAATATTTAAAGTGATTTTAAATATAAAATATAAAATGTTTTGTGATTCAAATAATATTAGATAGGATTTGGAAATAGAAATATACATAAAAATAGTAACATTTGCTTATATCGACAAAAGTGATAAAATCCTGATTTCAGAAATGTATGTTTAAATGGTTTAATAAATTATTTTAATTTATTTATGAGTGTTTATAATTTTAAATGACATTGTACAAATTTATTTTTAAATTTGGTTTACATAAATAAATAGTTTAACTAAAACGTCAAAATATGACCGTAAAATATTTTGTCAAAAATCAATGTTTTGTCAATTTAAAGTTGTCGCAACGTTGTTGCACATTTATATACACAACATAATAAATATGTTAACATATAAAGACAGTTAAAAATTAACTGAACAATGTTACTTTTAATAATCATACTAGAAAATTCTAGTAAATAATTAGCAAAAGTAAACTAAAATATGTCACATCAAATGTGACATAAAGTAAAGAAAAGTGACATAAAGTAAAGTAATCATCCTTATTCTTTACTTAACTCTAAAGTATTTGAATTTTAAAAGTGTGATATAATGTGGATGGTAAGTTTTGAATTAAATAAGTTTACTTAATTCTTATGGAAGGTTATTTAAGTAAAAACACAAATCTATATTTTATTCTCAAATATTTTCTATAAATACATACCCACTTTCTCAATTTCTTCCACACTTCTTCTCAAAATTTCAAGCTTTTTCTTACCTCCTTTAATGGTTTCCAACCTTAATAAAGTTATGCCAAAATATTCTCAAAAATAAAACAAAGAAAAATATCAACAAAACTCTGTCCGAACCACTTTAAAATGCCTCATTCCCTCTCCTATTGCTCACACCCCCTCTTCCTCCATTTGGTCGAGCACTCCTAGCCTTCACCAAACCAAAGGCGAGCCATCTAAGTCAAAATGTTCAAGGGATCGTAAGCTAAAAATGTCAACTAGTGAAGCTATAGTCAATTTCCCGTTCGCCAAAACCAAACAATGTGAGAACTCCTAATTTTAATGTATATATTTGGTTATGATGTTGTGATATGTTTGTTTGGATGTTAATAATGATGTTTGATAAGTGTTTGAAAAATAAAGTAACACCTTTAAGTCATTTGCAAAAGTTAGTAAGCAAATATGTGCATAAATGACAATTATGTGATATTGTAATAAAAATGTTATTAAAATTATGTGCAAGTTTATATGACATGTTAGAATATTTTAAAATGGTTATAATATTTTTTGAATGTTTAGTAGTTGTATATTGAATATGTAGGTTGAAACAAGTCACGTATTTACATGACGTATAATCACATGGAATCACGCTCCAAAAGAAATGAAATGTGATATGAAGTCATTTATACCTTTGAAAAATGTTTGAAAATGCTTTAGAAATGATTCATAAATGTTTAAACTTGTCTCGACAAATTTTGGATATGAATTTCAAAATACGCCTAAAATTTGATGCGTCACGTAACAGTAGTTCGTGTTTACGCGTCAAAAGTTTAAATGAATATACGAAGTAAAATATAGTTCGGTATTCTTCGAAGTAAGAATTTTCCGAATTATTATATCTATATCTTTTGTATAAATAAATAAAATCAAGATTTCATCATTTATATTTTGAAATATGGCAAAATCAATTTTCAAGAAAAATCTAGTTTTTACACTAAATGACCAAAATTGGAAATTGATAAAATAATTGTTTCAAAAGTATGAAATAAATTCTAAAAATCATTTAAAATGCTCTAAAAGTGACTTAAGTTGAAAAGATGGTTTTATAAACGACATAAAAGTCATTTTGAAGAATATAGCTTTTAAAGCACTTTTTGTAACATTATTTGCAACACTTTTCGCAACATTTTTCAATGACTTTTGAAATAAAGTTTGAAACTCAACAATTCTTTTCTAAATCCTTAGTAAATGTTTTTAAGAAAATAATAAAGCATTTCAAAATAAATTCGAACAATTTAACATTATTTCAAAAATGGTTAAACAAATAGTTAAGTGATTTAAAAGGGGGAAATGAGTATGCGGAAACGACTAGTACATTTGTCCCGCCTGTGAGATCTAAAAGTGGAAACCCATTCCATAGAGATAGGCCGGTCTTGTGTTGGTATAGTATCCTTTGTGATGGTCCTCGAGACATCCATCTAGAGGTGTACCCATCGGAAGGTGGTCCCTTCACTTGGTCATTTGCATGGAAACCCATTCTGCAATAAGAACCTGTGGTTTTGTTTGTATTGGCGTAATGAGTAGCCTCAAAATGCTATATAGGTAACCATTTCAGCTAAGATTAATAAGTTTATTTGAAAATGTTTTCAAAGAATGTCATTAAAAATATCATCCCTAAATTTTGCGCAATAAAGAGTTTTGGTTATCATAAGGTAAAAACCCATTCCGTGTTTATGTGCGACGTGATCTTATGAGATACCTTTTTATTTTCAAAACATCGTACTTTAAGTTCTCACACCAGTCCCATGACTTATCCGGAGTTTTTTCCCTTTGAACTCTAGGTGCCCTATTTTTCTGGCAGCCGTGCAGTCAGAATACCTTAGGAGCATTTTGGAGCATGTTGGGGAGCATTTTGGAGAAGTCTTTTGGAGCTATGAAGCTGAAGTACCTTATGTAGATATCTACCCATTTCCATTATGTTATGTAGTATGTATTTTCCAGCATATGTACAGATAGACAGTTATAAATATCCCACTGGATATATGATTGACTCTGATCATTTATGTATAATTAAAATGTTGAATGCGATGTGAGATTCTACTATTGTGTTATCTTCTATCTTTATTTTCTTTGACACCCCTGAAAACCCACCTCCCCGGCACTTGGATTTACGACATGTGAATACCATGGATGTATTAGTGTCGATTTCTGAGGGTCGAGGAGACGAGTCGTCACATTTTGCCTCTTCATCCCATTGTGATCTCAATTTTCGTGCCCTAGAAAGTCGTGCGGATTGGGTGGCACAAGTTTTGCCCTTGCCTTTTTTAGGCCTGCAATCTGTAACTTGGTCGGGAACAATTTTTGGCGATGCTTCTATTTTTCCTCCTAGGGGCCCTAGTTTTTTGAGCGCCCTTGATTCTTTCCCGCTCCTATCAGATTATGTCATCTCTGGTGCAGCAATCAGAAATCTGCCTTTCTCCAATTCTGCTGTAAGTTCTTAGGTACCTTCTTTAGCTAACTTGTGTGAGAATGTTGAGCTTGATGTTGTGCTTATGCAAGCTAAAATTGTTATGTCTCCTTTACGTGCTAATGTTTTGCCTACTGTACCTGATGCTACTGCTAATGTCTCGCCACCTAGCAATGCAACTAAGAAGCCTTGGCTTCTTTGGTCTCTAATAGGCCATGCATTGCGGTTGTTTTCTTATTTATAAAATTTGACATAAATTATGTTAATGGGGTTTCTATGCCGCCATCTAAAGTACTTGAGGCTAGCTCCATGTCCTGGAAGGATCAACATGTCAGTTTTTTTCGATAAGGACCCTTCTTTTGGTTTGGTTAAATCATTTTTATTGCATAGATGGAATCTTAAAGGGAAAGTTAATATAAGGTATGACAACACTTTATTCTTTTTCAAATTCACATGCCCTGGTGATCGTTAGAGAGTCGTTGAGGCAGAACCTATCATCATTACCAAAATTCATTTATTATTATGAAATGGTCTCCCTCTATTGACTCTGCTAGAGAACAAGTTCTCTCTATTCCTGTTTGGGTCCATTTCTTGAAAATTCCATCAGTGCTCCAATCTTTGGTTAGAAAAATTGGTTAGCAAATATGAGTGGAGATCAAGTTTGCTTTGATATTTCCACGGTTAGGAGGGAGAGATTGGTTTATGCTAAGGGGTTAATTGAGGTTACACTAGATTGATTGTTGTCATCCGTTCTTTCCACTGAAATGCTTATGGGTTGTAGTTGTTGTTGATATCAACTATTGATGGAAGCATCCAGTATGTTCTTTCTATAAGTCTTTTGGACACTCGGTCGATGCTTTCTTGCACTCCTCTCAATCTCCTCCTATGCAAGTACCTCTTCCTCGATACACAAAGAAATCTTAGATTTTGAAGCCTTCATGCCTCCTGCTATTGATGAAATAGTTTCAAATGTGCAATAATCATCTTTGATTTATTTGGTTAGTATTCTTGATAAAGTGGAGGTTTCTCCCTCCTTACACTCCTTATCTATTTCCGTACCACTTTAGATTAAGGTTGAGTGGCTTGCTAGTGATGTTATTTGGATTCATCAGACATCTATGTGTTATGATTTGACGTAGAATCAAATTTTCAAATTCATCTTACATGACATTCAGGATCATTGATGTTTATACTATATTCCTATTAACCATGTTCAGTCTCTGGCGATGGAAGGAAAGTTGGGCGAACACAACAGAGAGTTATTATCTAATGATAGTTGGAATAGGGAAGGGATTTATACCTTAGTTCTGATGTCTCTTTGCTAGGTATCATCAGACCATTATTAGAGTCCACCGGAGTAGCTCTTTCAGTTGGGTCTTCGCACTCTGTTTCTTTCGAGGATTTAGATAGTTGCTTTTTGGTTTGTCATTTTTAGCACTTGGTGTATTCTACACCTTTCCTATTCTTATTTCCTATAGTTGTTTTGGTATTTCAACCCCATATCTATTTTTCAGTGATTATATTAAGTGGTACGGTCACTATAAAACCAGCTTGCTTAGGCAAAAATATTTTATCCTATGCGCTATGAGATACATGAAAGTTCTTCTTTGAATTGATATTACCTCCACCTTGACTACCTGTAACAGCCAATTTTTCTCGGTCATACCAAACATAGCAAAAATAAGACAGATACGTGTGATACGTCTCGCCATCCAGCACATCCCTTGAGCTCCATAGCAGTCCATCCAGAATCTGTACTCTATAATACTCGATCTGACCCGAGCATTATAGTGAAATAACACCCGAGTCAGTCTGAAAAACTAATGTGAGAAAATACAGTCAATTGGATTATTAAAATTTTCAAAATCCTTTGAAATCAGAGGTGTCTCGTAAGACCACGCCATAAAAAAAACATGCCGGGTTTTTACCTTATGATAACCAAAACATTTTCTATCAAAATCATCTGATATTATAATAGTGTCTATAGAAAGTAAAATAGAATCTAGCTGAAAAGCTTGCATCTCACGTTTCAGCAATAGTTGGGCACAATCAAAATCGTACAGGCGCTTATTGAAGATTGGATTTCATACAATGGCAGGGCTACTGGGGTATCGCTCGTCACAGCCTACAACACAAGACCGAAACTACCCCTTACTGGATAGTCCGAATAAGATCACCCTACGACTGGGATTAGCAACCGCCCATACAGCCGAATAAAAGGGACATCTAGAGAGGGATGATCTTACCCTAATTAGTTGCTAGCCACTTAGCCTTTCTGCACCTCCCCTGTTTTAGCCATTCCCGGTTGATGAGGCTCGAGGCTATGCGTTACCTTTTTAGCACACATTCACTTAGAATGCTCATCGTCCTCCTAATGATGTTCTGAAAGCCTTCATCCATACCAGTTGCCCTAGGTATGGACAAACCGAATCACCGTCTTCATCATCTTCACGGTCTTCATATACAAACGTTCAAACCGGATCAAAGTGGTATTCGGATAATTAAATCTGATCCCGGCCTCTTCGAAACGATTAACGCATTGGCCAATATTGATAGTCGGTTATTTAACTATAAAAATAACATCCACAAACAACCATCAGGCCTTAATAATTTCCCAAATTATTTATTTTAAAATATCTTCGGAAGATATTTTTCCACACTTCAACCCTTTGAAAATAGTTTTCAAAGCACTTTTTCTCCCGCGGAATAAATTTTCCACCCAATTGTTATATTTCTACTGAAAATACCAAGTCTTAATACTTTAGATTTTTAAATAATTTAAATCACTTTATCCGAAAATATATATTTTAAAACACTTAAAATAAAAACTAATTAAACACTTTATTTAAAATACTAGTTATGAAATCTGTAATAATTTCTCATGTAAAACTTAAGCCAAAACTAATTTTAAAATAAAATTTATTCTATAAGGTATAAATATTAAATAATTATCTTTTAAATCATAATACTAGTTAAACCTATAAAATAATTTACTTGTATAATTAACTTAATAAATATTTACTTTTTAAAAAAACCACTAAATAATAATTTCTTTCTAAAACATTCTTTTAAAACCACTTTAAAACCTCTAACTTATACTTGAAAATCTTTCTTTGAAAATATACTTGGCTTTTTAAGGAAATACACTTTCCATTTAAATATACTATCTAATCATTTATAAATCCTGCTCGATTTATCACAAATTAATTTACGTCCCCATCCCATAAATTTCTTTTCCACGCTTTCAAAAATAAAACCACCTTTTATTTTTAAAAAAAATTACCAACTCCTAATAAATTCCCACTGTGAATTTATACTTCCAAATCGTCCACTGATAAATATTCACTTTATTTATAACCCCGTTTATAAATTCCATAATCTCATTCTCTTTTTAATCACAGTTTCAACCTTAGTCGATTTCCAAATCGATTTTCAAAATTGACTCTATTTTAAAATAAATTCCTTTAGTGACCCAAATCTAGTCCAAAAACCCATTAATTTCAGACTCGTCCTTTTATTACAATGTAAAACCTTATTTAAATCTGACATTATCGACTTCACACTTCATTTTAAAATTTCCCCTTTTAAATTCTCTCAAACCATTTAATACCCTGAATTTAAAAATAAATCTTTTATTTCTTTAAACAAGATACTTAAGTTTCAAAATTCATTTATTCCCATTTATTCAGAAACCTCTTTTCCTATACTTGGAATTTATTTGATAGGATTTTAAATCGAACTCTTTATCCTTTCCCTAATTCATTCTTTTAATTTATCAAATTCACTATATTTATTTTACTTAGAATTCCTTCTTTTATTTTCCTTTAAAAATCTGATCTTTATATTTTTGATATCTCAATATACCCAAAATATATTCAGTCAAACCATAGCGTCAATATTTTCAATTCCCAATATAATCAATATAATTTATCACAGATTATCAAATAAAACATATCACCGAATATGAAAATAAATTCCAATATTTTGAGGAATCCAGTTGGATCCCTCCAAACTGTTTCCCTGCATCTACAGATGTTAGCACAATATAAAAATACCAATCCCACTTCGAGGGGGATATCGTGATATAAAGGGTCATCCGCTATTATGCGGGGAGCATAGGGTCTGATCCGCTATATAATTCGGGAAATCAATCACTCTAATACACACACACACACACATTATATATAACATATCACATCCAAGCTGATAATAAATTATCAATTCAAGCAAACAATCAATAATTCAAATTTAACTATTTAAATTAAAAAGGTAAGCCAAATGAGTGAGATTAACTCAACTTTGATTTTTTTTGCAACCCATTTCCATTCCGGCTTGTTTCTCGATTTTTGACCTTGTATAAACATTTTATCATTTATTAATGTTAGGAAAAATATAACAATTTATTTACCACTTAATAAATTTTAATTTACTAATTTTAAATAAATACTAGCCTAATATATTTATTTATTTCTACAGTTTGCAACTGATAATAGTTTCATTAGCTACCAGATCTACTTTACTGTAAAACTTCGGAATCCGAGTTCATTGTAGTTCATGAATTCTCCTAGCACTGTAAAATTTAAATTCTATATTTTTTTCAAGTTCACTTACTTTCAAATTTTAAATTCGAATTCAAATTTTAAGAACAGAAAAAGAAACCCATACCAAAGCTGTCCAACCGGCCCACGACATGCTTCTTCCTAAATCGCCTCCACTTCCTCGCGATCAACGTCGAACTCCAATGCGAACCCAAACTTCCCATCATGTCCTCGACCTGGAACCCTAGCCTACGACACGATCCCCAAGCGAGAGCCTCCCCAGTCCTCGATTTCTCTGACTTCACGCTAGCGCACGCCCTTGCATGCGACGAAAGGCGAGCTGATTTCACGTAGAGGTATCTCCAAGTAATGTAGACATCAATTCCTTTAGATACATATATAGTTTGGAACGAGACTTTTTGAGAGCGGAGGCCGGGAAGGTGATCTACTGAGAGACAAAGGAAGTGGAGTGGCAGGCGTCAGTGGGTAGCTCGCGTGGAAGACGGTAGGGAGGCCGTGTGGGAAGGGAAGAGCAGATCGAACATTTTTTATATGTCGTTTATCTTGATTTGGAGAAGAAGGAAAATAGTAGCAACAGTTAGCGTGCCTGAGACAATTTGCTATAGTGATTCTTGAAATGAAATCAAAAAGTTCTGATGTGAACTAGATGCAGCTGGGAATTGACCAATATATAATATATATATATATATATATATATATATTTAATTAAATTCAAATCAACATGATTTCTAACTCACAAACTCGAACCCCTATCGAGGCGTGCCTCTAGACATTTATAATGTTATACCCCTATTTCGAACGTAATGGAAAAGGTTTCGAGTCCTAATTCGATCATATGGAAAAGATAGCTTTTTGGACTCAGTTATTATATTAAATTTTCGATATAGATTTCAGCGCATTTATCTACCGTACGATCACACGACAATTCCGAATGCTATGAAAATTGAAATCTAATTGTAATACATTATTACGAATCCAGTGGAACTGGTTTCGTCAAATCCCGAGACTGTGCCTCGGAAGGCTATTTTTAAATATCATTTTAAATGATATATTTTCAAACTGAACAAATCACCTTTAAATTCAATTTTAAAACTTGTATTTATTTAGTATTATCAATATAAATTTTACAAGCCTTTAAACTATCTTTAATAAGATCAAAATTCCAGATTCAGCAATTTACCCAATTTCCAATTATTAAATGCAATAAATTTAAATTATCCAATAAACAGTGATATTTGAAATTCAAGCTAAACTAACTTCCAAATATCTAAAATCAATTACATATTCCAATTTTCAAATATCTAAAAATCCCGGGTCGTTATATTCCTCCCATGTTAAAAGAATTTTATCCTCGAAATTACTAGTAAAGAAGAATGCTCCAACCCGTTTACTATTTTCCTAAAACCATACATTTTTAACAACTTCCCATAATCATTTTATTAAAGACACACTATTACTCTTACTAACTTTCCAAGCTCATCCATAGCTTCCAAACAATATTATTTATTCAACAATTCAAATTATAATTTAAAACCAAATTTAAATTATCAAAATTTTCTCAAAATTTTTCTAACTCTCTAAATTCGAAAAATTTCGCCAGCGTATCCTTTGCACGGCTAGATCGGTACATACCTTTTTGTCCGGCAATTCAAATTTATCTTCTGAAATCTTAAACACCAATTTTCCTTTGCTCATAAAACACCGGTATGTCCTACTTAGCAATAATATCGAATCATAGTTTCCAAAATCATTTTATACATTTCTTTACAAAATTTTCAATACTATTTCATTCAAGCACGTACGATGTACATATATCATCCGTATGCAATACCAAATCCGATTGCTCACTCCATCACACAATTTCACTCCCGAACTAGTATCATCCACCCGAACTTCCTAGTGTGGACTCAGATCTGGTTTCTTGATCAGAAATCGTCATTCTCCTTGCAATAGTCCTAAACTATGATAGAGAATTTCAGAACCAATCAAAAATTCACATCTAGAGTTCTCTATCGAAAATCGAGTGAAAAATCCTAACTCGCATTGGTATAACGACCTTGAAATTCCATGCTCGAATGTGGATCAAATTGTTATGCGAATAAAATAATACACGTACATCCTACATATTTATCTCAATTGATTTTTAGCTATATCAATTTTCTTTTTATTCACATTTATTTTGATTTCCATTCACTTATTCACAATCACCATTTCACACACCCTTATTAAACCTTCATTCATGTTAACTAAGTATATTTTCCCAATACCAAGTTTACTTAGGAATTTCACCATCTCTTTCTCAAGTTCAATATGAATAGTTTGTACACTTCTTAAATTTATTTTCACTTCACCACTTAAGCTTTCATATCTATTTTATCAAACCTAAATTTCCAATTCCATTCTGAATTCAATTTACCTTTCATTTTAAATATTGAATTCTATTCATCTTATTTCAAACCATATTTAATTAACCATTTCTTTAATTAGTTCCACTTACTAATTTATTTTAAATCTCAATAGATTTATTTCCATTCTCTTATTATTTTAGTCCACTTCGAACTAATTTTTCAACTTCACTTTACTTGACACAATTTAAATTAAATATCATCCCAATATTCAATTTCAATTCATTTGCTTACCAATTTAAATCAATTAGTTCCATCCACTAATTCGTTTCTAATCAAATTCTATTTCAAATCTGTTTATTCACAAATTTATTTTCCACCTAATAAAATTTTATTTTAATGGCCATTCCATTTAATCAACTTAGATTCATTTCCTCAAATTCTCTTTTATTTAACTTAATTCAGTTAAACCCCAATTCAATTCAAAATTTAAACTTCTATAAGTTTTCCAACTTATTTACATTCCATTTACTAATCTCCTTTGATTTACTTTTCTTAATTAGTTTGCCTACCACTTTATTTCATTTTCACGCTTACTTCAATTTAACTCTTCTTCAAGTTAAATTTTATCCTTTAGATTTCAAATTCTTATAAAATTTTAAACTTACTTATACTCCATGAACATTTTTAAATAAACTTCCAGAGTTTAAACAATTTCTTAAACATTCCAAACCATTTTTGAAATCATGCATACCCAACCCAAATCATTTCTTTGAATTGCAAAACCATACCCAGTTTTGCAAACAACTTCAATTTAAAATATTCAGACAGCAATTCCTCTCTTGGAAACTCAAAAATGAACATAATTGATATTGCAGTCATCACCAAAGTTATTTTCCAGCTACCAAAGTGAGTGCAATGCTTTTACTCTTTTAAAAACTTTTTTAAATATTTTAAATTCCAAATCCCATCATATTTCATATCCAATTCAAAAATATTTCCAAAATAATATCACTATTATTTCTCCAAAACCTTTGAAAACCATTTTCAAACCTAAAGGAATTTAAACTTTTCCAAAATTTCAAATTTCAAATCCTTCCAATCTATATTCGAACATTACTTTGGAATTTTATCTCATTTCAATTATAAATCTTGTTTATGATTTACGTTTATGAATTCCATATGTATATGAATTTATTTCTTAGCTTTTAGTTATGATTTCAATTCTTTGTTCAATTTCCACACAATAATGATAATAATTTAAAATTATCATTTCCCAGCAACCAAGCAACCATATATACTATAATAATTTACAAAAATTATTTCTTTTATATATATAAAAATAATTTGGATAAAATTATTTCATCTACCTTATTTAAAATAATACTGTGTCGGCTCACCTAGTTTAAGAGTTTAAAATCCCTATCGATACAGTTGTCCAGACTGTACCGACCAGACTTCACACGAGCGCACGCCCCTGCATGCGACGAAAGGCGATCTGATTTCACGTAGAGGTATCTCCAAGTAATGCAGACATCAATTCCTTTAGATACAGATACAGTTTGGAACGAGACTTTTAGACGAGCGGAGGCCTGAAAGGTAATCGACTGAGTGACAAAGGAAGTGGAGCGGCAGGCGTTAGTGGGTAGCTCGTGCAGAAGATAGCACGGCGGCTACATGGGGAGGGAAGAGCAGATCGAACATTTTTTTAATATGAAGTTTGTCTCGATTTGGGGAAGAAGGAAAATATTAGCACCGGTTTTGAATTGAAGAATTTAGTATCTGATAATCTAATTCGGCCATGAAAGTTTTCAAGCAACTGCCTTTGTTTAATTTTATTTTTTAAATGCTTTTGCTAACCTAGTTTATAAACGAGATTGAAGGGGGACAGGATGAGATGTTAGCATGCCTGAGACAATTTGCTACCATGATTCTTGAAATGAAATTAAAAAGCTCCGAGCTAGGAATTGACCAATATAATATATATATATATATATATATATATATATATATAATTAAATTCAAATCATCACGACTTCCAACTCACAATCTCGAACCCTTATCGAGGCATGCCGCTAGGCTTTTATAATGTTATACCCCTATTTCGAACGTAATGGAAAAGGTTTCGAGTCCTAATTTGATCGTATGAAGAAGATAGCTTTTTGGACCCAGTTAGTTATTAAATTTTCGATATAGATTTCAGTGCATTTATCTACGGTTGATCACACGTTAACTCCAAATGCTATGGAAATTGAAATCCGATAATAATACACTATTACGGATCTAATGGAATTGATTTCATCAAATTCCGAGACTGTGCCTCGGAAGACTATTTTTAAATATCATTTTAAACGATATATTTTCAAAATTGAACATATCACCTTTAAACTCAATTTTAAAACTTTTATTATCTTTAGTATTATCAATATAAATTTTACAAGCCTATAAACTATCTTTAACAAGCTCAAAATTCTCGATTCAGCAATTTACCCAATTTCCAATTGTTAAATTCAATAAATTTAAATTATCCAACAAACAACGATATTTGAAATTCTAGTTAAACTAACTTCCAAATATTTAAAATCGATTAAATATTCCAATTTTCAAATATCTAAAAATCTCGGGTTGTTACACCACCATTATATATTAAACAAATGCCAAAGTAGTGCACTATTTATGGTATCTAGGTATCAAATATGTAGGGTGGTTATCACATTCTCCATACTAAATCTTCTTTGTATGATGTCTATATACATTGACTGGGATAATCCCAATAAACTTCTAGATCTATCTTTGTAGATCCTTATACCCAAGTACAAAGGATGCCTCTCCTAAATCCTTATTCAAAAATTATTGCATAACCAAGCTTTCACTAATTGTAAGTGTTATCCAGCCTTTTCACCAAGCAATATTCGGACAGACTGGACGAGTCAAACTTGGAATTATTAAGGCAGGAAGCCCAGAGAGAGGACTAATACTAAACTAACCCAAGACAAAAAGAGACTAGGATCCAGCAAAGTGGTGGATCTGTACTGATATAACCTCTGGATCGGTATCGATCCAACCCCCTGGATCGGTACTAATCCAACTTTTATACTCCAAATTTGCCCAACTTTTGCCTACATACTCTATTTGCTGTTAGAATCCTATTTCAGGTGTTATTTTGTTGTTCAAATGCGATCTCTATCCATCTCCATGAGCACTTGAATCAGCAACTTTGTCCTTCCACAGATCCATCATTTGGACTTAGAAATAAGCAAATACTGATGCAAACAAACTTGGAATCATGAAGCTAACCACCAGTCGAGGCATCATAAAGCATTCAAGACATCCAAATTGCTTATTTCTTGGATCGGTACTGATCCAAGCCCATGGATCAGTATCGATCCATACAAACTGATGAGATGTCCTATATTTCTTTGGAGAAATAGTTTATAGCATGGAAAACAAGGTAGAGATCTTTTGGCGAGATTTTAGGCTTCCCATGTCTATAAATAGAGGGGCATGGATCATTTCTAAGGATTTTTTTGGGCTCTTTCTTTCCTTAACTCTAATTAATTTTAGTCACTATTGGAATTATACCCGATCTGCAAGAACTTTCGCTTGTAATCAACAAGACAATCAATAAGATCGCTAAGTGGACGTAGGTCAAAATTAGCCAAACCACTATAAATTTCTATGTGTTCTTTCTTACTTGTTTTCGTTTAAATTTCTACACTTTTTATTCTATACTCAATCTTCTAGGTGTTTGTGTCATTTTTGATTCAAATACTTTGGTGCTTTCAATGAGAAATCCAATTCTTAGGCTACTTGGATCCATCGTCTACTATTGGATTTCATAGATCCTAGAGATAGATCCAATTTTCTAATCCTATAGTTCTACTATTCAGATTTCCAATAATCTAAGAGAAGTTATTTACCATGTCCTCATTAACGAGAGAACATGCCACAAGTTCAAAAGCTGCTAACGATGCCGAGAATCAAGACATTCACCATGTGGATGGAGTTGCCTAAACAGAACAACCAGAGATCCAGAAACCAGTTGATGACCGGGGTGGAAATGGATCGTATGATGAAATAGATAGAGTATGGATTCCAAGAGAGTCATAACTAGATGAACCAACAGATGCAGCAGAGCTTGAGGCTATTGAACGTATTAACGCATAATAGCTGAAGGTGAAGTAGTAGGGATTCAAGTTTAGAATATGAAAGTTCCTCATCATTAGACCAGAGACGGTGACGTAGAAAGCAGAAAATGACCGAAAGTACTGCTGGGACATCATATCAAGGAGAACACAAACTCAGGGCTCGAGTTTATGGATCGGTACCCATCCAAGAGGACGGATCGGTACTGATCCAACTGATGGTGGACCCAGTGCTTGCCCTTTGGCTGAAGGTGTGAAGCTGACTTTTGGGTGCGCCATTGATGATCAGAATGTTACATACTAGACAACTTCTGTTGGATGAATGGATCTCCCGGAATTTAGAGAACCCAAGTATCGAGAGTATGCCTAGGAGCGTTCGTTGGGCCGAACACTCAGAATGGACCTCGATTACCGCTGTTCAACCGAACCTGGGGATCCAGAGTACTTGGAGGATATGGTTAGGAGATTTGTGAGTGAAAACCAATTCAGAAGTAATGATGAATGGGGCACATCTCCTAGTCAGAATCCATTTACTGAGAACATTCTACGTGAGAAGTATCCATGGAGATTTGAAATGCCAACAACACTGCTATATGGTGGAAAGATGGATCATAGGCAGCACTTAATGAAGTACGAATGGCATATGGACTCTACCAGAGCGTTTGATACCGTGAGATATTGTTTTCCAATTTTCCTAGAAGGAGTAATGATGAAGTGTTTCACTCGACTCCTACTGAGATCCATATCGTCTTTCACTAAGTTGTTATGAAAATTTCTAGAACAATTCTGTTTACACACTGCACGTCCAAAAGATGTGATGTCATTATCAAACCTCTTCCAGAGAGCAAGAGAGTCATTAAAAGATTTCTTGAATCAGTTCCATATAGTTGTGATGGAAGTAACAAACCCCAATAATGGCATAGTATTGATGACGCTGATTATGGGGATTCATCCCAAGATGGATTTTGGGAAATGTTTGGAGAGGAAACCCTCATCGTAGATGGATTATTTCGACAGAAAAGCTAATCGGTACTTATGCTTAGAAGAAACGTGCAATCATCCCTGAAGAAGCGGTACTGGAAATTCGGATGAAGTGATACAAAGCACATTGTTGTAAAGCAATCTGGAGGGAGTTCTACAAACATGGATGTAAATATTGGTAGCAAGAATGATAGCAAGTAAAAGAGCAATAATGGGGCAAAAAAATGAAAACCACGTAATAGGAATCGTCCCAGGATTCCTAAATACGATAATTATATTGAATTAAATAACCCAATGGAGAACATCAATCTAGCAACTGAAGGTACCGTACAGTACATGAAGCCAGCTCTGAGAGAGTCGACCGTGAAGGAGGATATAGCAAGTTCTGTACGTTTCATAAGACATATGCTCATAATACCAACAAATGCAGGCACTTGCGTGCTATGATTGAGGAGCTGATTCGAAAGAAATAATTACAACAGTTTTTAAAAGTCCCATAGGACAGCATGTAAGGAAATTCTCCCACACTATAATTCCCTATAGAGAATGGTGTGGGAGTAGTGCATGGAGATCAAGGACTAGGTCGTGAGTGTTTTATCATTATGCTAAAGGAGACAAGACAAAGAGGGAAAGGAAAAGGTGTAGAGGGGACTCTCTACATCAAGAATTTGGATGCATAACAACCAATGCCTGAGCCCTGGGTTGGGCAGCATTGTCGGTTCCATAAGGATATGTTCCATAAAAAGAACCATTGGATATAAGAACAGCTCCAGACGAGCTAACGATTATATCCCGGTCAGTCGGGATGACCCAACACAGATCACAGCTTGGTGTTAGGATGATAAAGGAGTTGATTGGTTTTCTCTAAGCGAACTTGGATGCGTTTGCTTAGACGCATTTTGATATGTATAGGATCTCGTTAGGATAGCAAGCGTGCATTGAACCTAAATCCCAACTGCGCCCCTGCAAAACTAAATTGCTCCACTTAGGTCCAGAGAGATCCACTACACTTAAAGAAGAAGTTGAGAAGCTGAAGGACAATGGCTTTATCTGCGAAGCCTTATACTCAAAATGAGCATCCAATCTAGTCTTGGTGAAGAAGGCTAATGGAAAACGGAGGATGTGCATCGATTGTTCTGCAGTGAATAAGGCATACCCAAAGGACAACTCCCTGCTCTCAAAGGTGTGGAATAGCAAGCACATATGACGCTATTTCTCTTAGAATAAATTTTATAACGCCATGCAATAAGATAGATAGTCATTTCTTGTCTTCAATAAATGAAGAGGCTCTCTGGATCTAAGTCTTTACATAGCTTGAGAGTTGTGAAATGTGACCGACTTGAATGAATCTTCATGTATGTAATGTAGGTATGTAGGTGCTCGGAGATAGCTACCACCATGATTAGTTCCTTAAAGTTCGATCACTCACGGTGTCCAAAGATCGATACCAGCTAAGTCTTTCCCAAATGTGGGTGACGGGAGTATAAACTCAAACAGACATGATACGATCTTTCATATCCTAACCCATACCCTTGATGTGGGTGCAGGAGTATAAATCGAAAGAACTTGATATAACCATTCATATAATAACTCTTTTCCTTGGATGGAGGGTAGGATAATAAACCTAAGTGGACATGACTTGATCGTCCACCCACTAACTCTTGCCCTTGATGTGGGGGCAGGAGTATAAACTAAATAAGACATGATTTGATCTTCCACCGACTAACTCTTGCCCTTGATGTAGGGGCAAGAGTATAAAATAAATAGGACATGATTTGACCATCCATCAACTAACTCTTGCCCTTGATGTGGAGGAAGGAATATAAACTAAATAGGAAGTGATTTGACCTTTGCGAACTAACTCTCGCCTTTGCAAAGGGGGAATGAGTACAAACCTAGTAGGTGACGTAATTTGACCATCCATCGGCTAACTCTTGCCCTTGATGTACGGACAATAGTATAATTCAGAATGGATGTGATACAACCATCTAATCATAAACACCTTGCCCGGAGTAGGAAAAAGAGAAAGATCCATGCCTGATATAAGGTGGGATCTTACCTATAAACTTTGGAATACACTCAAATTTAGGCATGATTGAAAATAAACATCCTAGATGAGGATATGAAAACTATGATTTTGTGTAGTTAGCTCAAGCTGGTGCCCAGAGCTTGGAATAATCGGATGTCATTATCCTAGAAAAGGGTAGTTGAACCGTTACACTGAATGGTTTACTCCAATCGATGCCCAGAGCTTGGCACTTCAATGATTACATTGTGTTCCCTAGAGCGATAAAAAGCTGGTAAATCATAGAATGGACTAATGACTTAGCCCGATAATGACCATGAAAGGAGATGGATTGCGAGTACATGTAATGGAAAGCATGTTTCTTAAGTACTTGGACACATATACATAAATATTTGGAAAAACAAAAACCTTTATTATTCACATAGAACTTGGAAAGATAAGTACAAATTTTATTTACACCTAAACTAAAAGCAAAAGCGAAGGCCGAATCCGCACAAAGCTACCAAAAACCAAAATAGACTACTGCGACTACACATCAAAAAGTGAGTTTATCAACACAAATCAAACAGGCATTCATTTCTTGTGCTTTTACCTTTTGGATTTTTTATTTTTTGAGGAAGGTTTATCCCCGCCTTTTTTCGGCCTCTCTCGGATCCCTTGGATGGAGTGCTCTATGATGATTTAGTAGGTATGCTTTCGGCGCTCCTAGGTGTAGGTATAGGACTGGGGTAAAGATAGTCTGACTAGGAAGATCTGTGGACAGGGGAGGAGGAAAGGTCTCTAACTTCTCAAGCTTGACCTGTTTGGCTAGGACAAGCTCCTTCTCAATCAAACTCATGGTGTTACCTGATAGATGCTCAGAAGCACCAGCAATAATAACACCATCATTAGTCTAAGCTCCCTGGAACTCTCTGATCCCTTTATCCTGAAGAGCATCTATCATCAGCATGCCAGGCCCAGGAGTCTCATTAATTAGGAAAGTCGGCACTATCATCGAGTAGTCACGGTCATCGATTCTGTTGTAGTTGCTTATTAACCCAACTGGAGACTTTGGTCGGGAAGAAAGATGACTTGGGGCTGACCTAAAACTTGAGAGATATAAAAAGAGAGATTAGGGATGTTAATCGACAACATATGGACTCTTTGAAATATAGATGAGATCAACGAGATTCCTCCTTTAGTTTGGTTCTTTGTGTGGGCTGGAGTGCCACTAGAGTTCCCCTCCAAAATGGGAGATAGGATGGTAGGCTTACGAATTTGAGGCTGATCTGGATTTTATCCTAGGAACGAAGATGGATCAAGAACAGTTTTAGGCCTGGGGGTGTCCCCAACAGCAACATCTTGAGGTGATGATCCGGTGCCTATGCCTACGTCTTTTTACACTATAACGGCTAGCTCCGAATGGAGAATTAGCTGACATTCTTTCAGAATCTTAGGCTCATCTCTTACCAGGATATCCTTTTCAAGTTGTGCTAGATCCACCTCACCACCTCTCAGAAATTCCTTTTCTTCCTTGATAATTTGTTCACAAGTGAGGGCTAGAATCTGGGGTACTCATTATCAAACAACTTTAAGTTGCGGAATTTGAGCACATTTGCATTGTACTTGTTAAGTAATGGCTCGAATTTCTGCATTATCCGCTGCTCTACAACTTTAACCTCCTTGGCAACAAGTGCATCCACGTCTTTAGCATATTTAATCACCTTTTCACTTTCATCGCGAGTAACAAGAAGCTCCCTACAATAATCCTGAGCTTGTTAGAGATTGTTGTTCTTCCCTTTTGTCTCGCTCTCAAGTTTGGCCGATTACTTAATCACCTTCTTGTTTAAGGCATCTCTTTCTAGCACTAAGCATGATTTCGATGTTGTGTAGTCTCAGTCTCATCGTTATGCTTGTTTCTCTCATCTTTAAGCGCGTTGTTGGCATCCTCGGCTTTCTTCTAAACTTCGAGTTAGGATTTACTTTAGTTTTCAACCTCAGTATCGAGATGGGCAATGATTCTCTTGTCCTGCTGTGAGATTTAGGTTATCATTCTCGAGTTGCCTTTCTCTCAAGAACTTGGTTATTTTCTCAGCTACACACAACCATTCATTATACTAGTTATAAGCATCAGTTACACAAGAATGGTCATGTCTAGGACATCAGGCGCAATTCTCTTCAAGTTAGGCACAGACATGAGCCCATCAAAACTAACACCTGGAATTTGTTCTTTCAATTCAGCCATTCGGGCGCTAGCGGAAAGTTCTAACTCTGCAGTGACGATCAAAGCTTCAATCGTTTGCTTATCGACTCTATGATGGGAAGTCTCATAACTACTCTTATGGTGCCTATGATATGAAGATCGATTAGAATGAGATGGTTCCAAATGCTATATGTGAGTGGTAGCCAAGGGGTCATAGGAGGCATCTGGTGGCATGTCATCATGGTGATCAGTAAGCCTATCCGGGCCTCTCGGACGAGAAGATCTAGACCGTGAACGATGTCATAGGTAGAAGCACATGATGGATAATCTATGTCATAACTACTCCTATCCAGACTGCCTCTATCTTAGCTCGATTGGTAGTTGGACTCAAAATCTCAACCACTTCCCTAATAATATGAGCTTGAATGATGCCTATATGATGGATGCATTTTCCTCAAGAGATTAATATATGTATTTCTTCTTCTCCATGGATCCTATAAAAGAAACAAGAATGAATTAGTTTCGACTAGAAAGGGTATGAGTCAAGTGCAGTGCAATGCTGTGAAGTGCACATGTGCATGAGTGTCCTAGTGTCCGCTCGACGGACCATGTTCTAGAGGTTTGCTTATAGGAGTGATCTCTACCATGATGATGGGAGGAATGTTGTCATTAAGGTGGATGGGAAATCAAGACCCTCGAGGCTCATGTTACCGATTCCAAAGAAGCCAAACTCGATAGAACTAGACCTCAACATAGAGAATGTATTTGTGGAAGGAAGAGAAGGATTTTCCTCCATAGTCGTAATGGGTGGAGGCTGTGTAGAAGTCTACACCTTATAAATTTTTACAACTAGTATCTTCTTTTGGGCAGACTGTTGGTCGTCTATGGGTTGTTCAGCAAGGACTCGTGGCCTACATCAGTATTGTCATCGCCAGCTTCATTATTTCCACCTATAATTCTGCCTACCTCGGCGTGTCACTATCCTCCTCTAGAAGTGCCATGAGAACTCTGATGGCATCGGGAAGAGCTGCACCGCTAGGTCTCGTTAAAACATTTGAATGATAGAAAAAATACGACTTAACGCAAACTCATAGCAAACAAATGAGGTAGAATTTACGTCTAGATATCCACCTTCATGCAAACCCAGGAGGACAGCATAAGTAAAACC
This sequence comes from Allium cepa, assembly GCA_030765085.1. Lineage (NCBI taxonomy): Eukaryota > Viridiplantae > Streptophyta > Magnoliopsida > Asparagales > Amaryllidaceae > Allium > Allium cepa. The sequence continues at coordinate 343,433,327 of CM060931.1, forward strand.
ATTCACTTTTGAAATAGCATAACTTGTTCCATTTTCCAGTGACAACTCTACAATTCTTTGTTGGCTCTAAGTAAGTCAAAAACGGACTTCCCTTTTGGCTCTTAAAATTGTATATTTAGTGGATTTCCTTGTCATTAGGTACTCGATACAAACGTTGAATGAAGAAAATGTACGTACCAAGAAGGAAGGCATAAATGTTTGGGTGTAACTGCGTCGGAGCTAATCTCATAGATTTTGAACTCGATGGATGTACGGATTGAATGGTGGAATACATTCCGTCAAACACTTATATCTGTTGCAAGTGGTGTAGCCTTTCTAGAGGACTGTAAGCTCTCTGATAGCGAGATAGGACTAATATGTCATCAAATGAAATTCCATGCTTATTGCAAATTCTACAAGGATCCCTCGTTGATTTTTAAAGCAACAAAATGGATAAGATCATCTAAAAGAACATCATCTTTGAGAGTATTAAGTGAAAGTTTAACCTCTGGCCCTTCCATGGGCTTTATGTATTTTCAGGAATTTGCTGTCTACCCTATGGTTTTACTTGTTTATATGCATGCTGTGTTGAAGTTTATTGTACAAGTGGGTCATATTGAACTTGACTCGGCAATTGATTCAATCTATTTGGAAGTAGATGTATCTACAGCTAAGGTGGAAAGACACTCGGAATGTCTATGCTCCATTTCTATAAAACCCTAACAAACAGTCAATATTAGGATAACTGCAAGATGTACCCCATGCTAAAATGGAATCTAATGCGGTGTCGTGCAGTGTTGTGCGGTTCAGATTTATAATGTTATATAAAAGTTTAATTTAAATTTTAGATACCACCTAAAGTGACCGTCATGTTGACCATCCCAATGAGCTTTACATTATGGGCAATGCTTTGGAAATGTTCTCAAAATAAGAAGGAATTTGACACAAATCCACAAGGCAAGCTTCGCGTGTGAATTTGGAGTTTATAAAATTCATCCAAGTGTTGGATTTATGCCGATCCAACACATGAGTGAAACCTTGTCCTCTCCCTCCTCTGTCCTCACCATTCTCAAGCCATGGCTAATGACAGCGACTTCCCCGACATTCATGTTCAACCCAACCACCTATCGTGTAATGGTCCAAAGGTATACTCGATTCAAGAAATTAAGTTATACTCTTAGACCAATGGATGTCTAGTTAAGGTAATTTGGTGGTTCGAGAAGGGTAGAGTGACGTTGCTGAAGTTGTTGAAGGCAAAGATGGAGGCTATTGATATTCGACGATGGGAGGAAGTTCAAATCACAACCAAAAGAATTTTAGTGGCGAGCTCAAAAGCTTGGATCGGTAGGCACAGAAAATGTGAAAGGGGAATAGAAGAGGTTGGGTTATATAACCCACACTTGAGTCTTTAGTTAAAAAACTAGGAAAATCTCTAAGTCTTCGATTGGTACCGACCCATGCTAGTACATAAAAAAACAACAAACAAATATACATACATATAATGTATGTATATAAATATAAGTGTATGTATATATCTACATAACCGTACATGCCAAAAGTTGTTCAAAAATGTGCACGTGTATGGTTGAATGTGTACATATCCAATGCCTAACAATTAAGATCAAAGAAATTAGATTCAAACATGGAAAATCCATAAAATGAACCGGTTCAAAATTATAGAGCTCGGAATGCCAAATTATCATAGCACACTTCGAATTTATAATGCCAAATGTTAGTGGAGTGTCGCGACGACTAGCTGTAGACACAACTTTTCAAAGAATCGATCTACAGAAAGGATAATGACCATTCAAAGTACCGAATGAAATCCTTCAAAGTGATATTGATTTTTCTCGATTCAAAACACATCATGTTTGAAATGAGATGTACTTTTGGGGGCAAGTGTTATACAACTGTAACAACCTGGATTTTTGAGTTAATTAAATAAAATAAATAATGATTTAAAGTAAAGAATTTAAATCATTGGTTTGGAATTTGTATTCTTTTATGAAAGATAATTTGTTTAGAATGAGTAATTCTAAATCATTATGGAATTGAGAAAAATTAATATTTGCATAGCATTGGAATTTGTAGAATTTAGAATTTTAAATTGATAAGAAAATGTGGATTTTTAGTTAAAAACCAATTAGAAAATGTGATCAGTATTTAAAATGTTTTTAAAATAAGATGCATGTATTTAGGAATTTGGTTGTAGTAATCTTATTTCTCTAATTCATTAAAAGGTTGAAAAAGAGAATAAGAGTCTTTCGAAAATAGTTAAAAGAATATATGGCCTATTTTACTTAAAAAGAATCTTAATTATTTTTTTTTGGGTCTAAGCCCATTTGCAATATAAGAAAAAGATAATTTCTTTCTTAACTTTATTTTTTACGTTCAAAAGCTAGAGCAGTAAACTTAGAAAGCAAAACTTAAAAAATTGCTAAGTTCTTAGTTCAAAACCTAGAACAAATCTCCAAGAATCAACTAATGGAAATTCCTAGAAATTCCGAGAAATTCAAGGTATACTTTTCCTCCATCTTTTAGAACCCTCAATTTCTGATTTTGAGTGATTTTGTAATCTATTGTATGTTATTTGAAAAATTGATGTTTTAGGGTTTTTGTTGAATTGAGAAAGTAACCACAGTGGTTTGGTGTTAATTCTAGGTAAGGTGCTAAGATATAGGGTAATTTTATCCTCTTAAGATCTATCTCTAATTTCTGATTGCTTGTGTTGTTTTTGCAATAAATGATAATGAATTAAGATGATGATTTTACGTCTTTATAGTTGTTGAAAATGTATTACGAAAATGTGGTAAAGCAAAATAGCAATAACTTGCAAGTTTCAAACCTGTTTGGGATCAATTTTTTAGGGTAGAAACTAGAATCAATGAGAAATAAATTTTCTTTTGGTTTCTTTCTGATATTTTTTAGTTTACTTAACCTGAAATGCAATTGAACGTACAATCACAATTTTGTCTTTAGTATAATTGCTTGAGTTTTAAACCTAAAATTTATTTGGCTATATCATTTTCGTTATTGATTGGAATTCGATAATTTGTGATGTTCTGGAAAACATAGACTTTTCCATACAACTTTTATGTTTTGAGTTTTGCAATATTTCATGGTTTATATGGTTGAAATAGCGTTTCTTTGTCGTTGGCCTGAGAATAAACAATGGAGATAATTAACGTAAAACTTTATAATTGTTTTGGCATAAATTTTGAACCTAAGTCCAAATTTAATGATCATTTTCTTGTTGGAAAGCTTAGACTTTTATCTACAACTTTCATGTTTTGACTTTGCAAAACTTCGAGATGTAAAGGATCAAAACTGCATATTTTGTCACTGACTTGGGAGCATTTCAGGTTGTGCCAGTAAACCCTCCTTTTTATCTTGTTTTTCTTGTTGATTGCTCGATTGAATTTCGATGTCTTGGTATATGATTCTGATGACTATTTTCCGATGATTTCCTGTTTATTTTCACGTTTTAAATCTTGAGAATAAATTTTTAGAGCTTTAATTCTATAATATGAGGAGTACTAATAATCAACTTAGTGTTATTGATTGTTTAAATGCCCTCAAGTAATCCTTCCCCGAATATGGTCTTACTTATTGAATAGAATGTTTGAGTGGAATTTAATAACCCATGTGCGAATATTTGAATTTCACTGGGTCGTATGCGATGCTTTGGTTAAGTTTTTGAAATTGCCTTTGGGAAAGTATTTAACATGTTAGAGTTGTATTCTCATTTGGTGTTTGACATTTATGTAGGCTGATAGATCCTTAAGAGACATATTGTTTGGGTTCTCCGGTGATGTCCATAATGAGTAAGACTTACTAGCTTCTAGTAAATACTTGAATTTCACTAAGCGGTACGAGACATTTTGATTAAGTTGTCATGATTACTAAAAGTGATAGTATTTGGCACTTTAGAGTGTGTTCTCTTTTGGTGTCCAAATTTCAAGACGATAGATCCTTAAGAGGTATACTCCTGGATTTTCCCACGATCCTTAATATCTATCGAGATTTTATTTTCCATAAACGTTGTGATCGGTATGAGTACAATCATTGGGATTGGTATGAGCACAATGATTGCGATTGGTATGAGTACAATCATTATGATTGGTATGGACAGTTTTATGTTATGTTTTCCATGATCCTTGTGATCGGTATGCGTACGATCATTATGATCGGTATGAGCACAATTATTGCGATTGGTATAAGTACGATCATTGTGATTGGTATTAATTTGTTTTTTCTTGGATTTTGAGATATGGTTATTTTCTGGAATTCTGGCCTTTGTGACTATTCTATATTTTGTGAAATTCCTGTGTATTGAGATGGATTCTAAGGCTTTGTGACTTATTACGTGTTTCGTGATTTGAGTATTCTTAGATTTTATGATGGATTTTGAGTTAAGTAATTATAATGACTATTTATATATATGACATATATATTTATTTATATGTCATATATTTTTGCATTATCTTGTTCTCACCCTTTGGATATTTAGACATAATCCGACCAATTTATTTTATAATACGTGGATCAGACCGAGACATTTTAGGTTATAGGACATGTAGAATTTTGGATGAGTGTGCTAGCAGGGAGATAAACCATTTTAACTTTTTAGTTTATCTCATATAGAATTATGTGTATGTATATAAGAAGTATATCTTGATATAGTGACTTGTATTGGATGTATATTATATGGGTCTACTATTATATTTTGTAGACTCATAGTTTATATAAGTATATGATGTTGATTATTCCGCTGTGATCTCTGATTATTATTTTATATGCTATACAGTTCTGATTACGAGAAACCGATGTGTTTATTACTTTAGATTGAGACTGTATGCATCAAATTTTGTTCCAGCGATTCACTAAAATGGTAAGTATGACGTGTTAGTTCTAGTTTAAAAATATATTCACATTTGGTCGCCCTTAACAAGTTGTATTCTCTGTGTTATTTGACGACATTATTTATAATGTTCTTTAATAGTATGAGAATAGTGGTGCGGTCATTACAGTTGGTATCAGAGCCGAGTCAGAATATTATAACATATAATATCACAAATTCAAACCTAGTGGGACTTAGAGTCCTGTCCCTTGGGGTTGTGGTAGATAGTTATATTAATTATCTATATAGAAATGAGAATATAAAATGATTATGGGAAGAATCATTGGGTCATATTTGTGAAATTTTTGAATCACTTTACTGATTATTGTTATAAAATGATTTTAAAAGTTTAGTGTTGTGTAGTAGCGTCCCGATCCGTTAGTGATCAAAGTTGCATAGCGGAAGTTGATAGACTGTTTCTGCTGAGCATAGTAATTAGTTGTTTATTTATGTTTGATTGAATGTTGCATGCATGGATGAATGGTTACATTATTGAATTGCTATTAGTGGATATTCTATTGTACGAGGATATAGAGATTTCTAAATTTTGGAACTAATTTTGTATTGAATTGCCCATTGAGCATTTTATGAATTCTAGTCGAAACTTGGAACGCCAAGGTGTTGATAGGAATTCTTAAACACTTTGACAAGACAGTTAGACACAGTAATTTTAATTTCTATTTATTAGTTTTATAAATAATTATGAATGAGTTGAAAATAATATTTAGTGAGGAGATGATTTTTTAAGTGCGACAAATATTTTGGAAAATGTAATTATATGCGTATGTAATAAATTTTGGAAGTAAAAGATAATTTTTGAAAAAATATGTAAATATGTGTATGTAAATATGATAAAAATTATTAGAAGTAAGTATCTTAGATGTAAATAATATTTTAAAAAGGAAATATTATTAGTTATTTGGCTATTTGGAAAGAGAATATCAATTGGAGCTTTCAAAATAATACTAGTGTGAACCCGTGCTACGCACACGGATTATGTTCATAATGATTTTCTAAATTTGTTTTTATTACTGGAAAATTTTGTCTTAGTGCGAAATACCTGTAAAACCTGAGTTGGTGAAAAAATGGATGCATGTTATCATTTAATTGTTAATATATGGTATTCGGTGCATAACTTACTGACAAAAATTGTAAAAATAAAGAGCATCAAATCCTAATCCTAACGGCAAATTATTGGAAACACAATTAATGATAATTCCATCAATATTCTATCTTATTAACTAAATGTCGCTGATGTTCCAATTTGTAAGGGTTAATTTGATGTATAAAACAAAAGTGTTGTCTTGGTTATATGACACTGTTCTATTTAAAATGTGAAAATGGAGTGTTTTATCATGATTTTTCTTTATAAATAAACTGAAATAGAGTACAAAAATTGATCTATGTTGATGGCTGTTGCTAAATAAATATATATGGATTATCAACTATAATAATATAACCGCCAAACATAGAAACTTGTACAGCTAGTCATATTACATGGTATTATGCATGCTCAATTTCAAAAATAGAATCATCCATATGATAATGCATGCCATAAAATTCAAACACAAAACATCTCTAAATGTGTATTTTATGCATATAATTAACAGATATTTACCTTTATTATACCAGGAACAAACATTCCGTTCATGGATCACATGGACATCTAGGATCAGTGTAATATTAAAAAAACTTCACAAAGTGAACAACTAATTAGGAAGTACTTAGACAACCCATGAAAATTTTATTATATCCCTAGTATATAACATGCACAGTACAATCTGATGAATATGAAATATTATTCTCAGTAGGAATACAATGCAACACCTTTCTTCTAGCCTTCATTAGTTCCCTTTTTATGACTTGCAGTTGCAAAGAAATTATCATTGTAGAAAATTAATAGGGGGCGTGCTGTAGTTAGAGTGCTTACCATGCAGCAAATGCATAAATTTACTGCATGGGTAAAGGAAAAATATGAAGACGGTTTGAACATTTAATTGTAGATATTTTGTTAAGTGCTTAATTACCTCCACTTTAATAACCTTAACAGTTCAAAATTATAGGAAGATGTAAATGATATAGAATTATACTATATGGAGTATGCGAGTCAGAGGTTCCAACAATATCGGCTGAAGAATCATGCAATTCTAGGATCAGGAAACGAGGCTCTGGGTTGAAAGGTGATTCAAGGCAAGAGGCATATTGTATATTCATTACTGCATATGTATGATATTTAGGGTTGCCTCGATATAAGTTACGGTTTACTATAAACGTCCCTCGTTAATATTTTATATTTTGCATGCGAGCAATAGCTTGTTGCTGAACTGATATTTTATGGGTTGATCTCTTTTATGGGTATCTTTTTGTGGTTGTATATTGACATTCAGCTAGAACAACAGCGAATGCAACGTTATAATAAATGAAAAAAGTTCTGTGACTTGTTTTTTCCTACCTCCCTTCTGTGATATTAAATTCAGGCTAGAGAGGATGAATAATAGTCGTATTTCTTAGACTGCGGTTGTACAAATTCAATCCTGAGACAGTATAGAAATAATCTGTCTATTTCCATATACAGTATGTGTATGGGTTATCTTCTACAATGTTGGTAAAAATATACAATTGATAGACATAAAAACAACAGTAGGATGTACAATTTGAATATTTTGGCTTGATATAAAAATTACGGTAGTACACTAGTAAAATTATATTCCGTTTGTGAACACAAAGCGCTGGTGGAGAATCACTAAAACATATAATTTGATTGTGCAATCGATAGTTGTACTGATATATCAAAAAAGTGGCAAATTAGATTAAAGTTGAAAGTTTAATTTTTTATATGTAACTATAATATATGTAGTTGATCGAAGGCAATGGATCATGGAAATGGTCAAATCGTATAATGTTTAATGTTTTGTAGTAAATAATTTCACAGCAACTGATCCGTTGTTGTATATTTTGATATATTTTATTACACTTGATGTTTGCATATTTATCAGTTAATTTTTTTGGTAGGCATAATTATGCATGCAATATTAAACTAAATTTAAAATTGGTAGTGTAGTCAGAGGAGTGTTGGTGTTTTGGGCATATCGGTCGATTACTTGTAATAGTTGTATTGAAATATCAGATCCAAACATCATATGATCTACAAAAATGTATGGGTAAGTGTTCAGTTGAGTAACAGATATGAGTTGTTAAACAATATCGGAAATTGCTGAATCAATAGTATTTTAAATGGTGGAAAACTTAATTTGAAAGAAGTTCGAACAGAACACTGTTTCTATAGTGTAAAAGTTATCCTAACTATTTGGTTTCTGAGTGAGATTGTAAATTTTTGGAAAGCATATAAGATAGTGAGCTAATTTTCCTGGGGGGAAAGTTGTATCGGTAGAAGTTGTAGAAGTAGGTATATTTTAATTAGTTTGTGATAGCGTGTTTTGACGGAAGATTAATAGCTAGTCCAGATACGATTAGATTTAAGCTAATAAGTTCTATTTTTGTAAAAGTGGGATAAAATCTCATTAAGAGGATGTATTGTACGATGTAGTATTGGTTGAATTTAGCTGGACCAAAGGCAGTAATACCCATATCTATGTAATGGTACATATGAACATGAAAGAATTTATCGTTTATATGACCGTACATAAAGAAAAGAAAGGACACTAAAGATGGTGGTCCAAAATTAATGGATTATGTTACCATATATTTTGGAAGAGTAAAATGGGCACTAATGTGTAGAAAGCAAAATTTCTTTTTATCATAAAGAAAATTTTGAATTAAATCTAATCGTTAACGTGTAAATCGTGGGTGCAAAAGAGGCTAAGGTCCACTTCATCATCATACAGTTAAAATGTCGTAGCCGATAAATCTTATGTTATCGAGTCTGCATCAACAGCAGACCATTTATGGATAATTGGAGGAACGAAGAACGCATTTTAAGCAAATGCTATTGGTATTTGACAACATTCATATGTTTCTATCAGCTTGCAGAAGATATGTACTACATGATTTATTTAAAACCAAACATCATGCTTGGCCATTAACGCGTAATTGAGTGCTAGATGAAATACGTGTATCTGTATGATTAGAGGTTAGGGTGTTTAAATATTTGTTATTTATCGGGGATATAATCTGCATCATGCTAGAAGAAAAGGTACAGTTTGAGCGAAAACGTGGTTGTAGTAGTCCAAACAAATTATCAGGAAGAATACATTGGTTAGCATGTAATAATATATTAACTACCATATTTGTTCACCAATTTTTTTTCATCTATCAATCCACAGAAGATAGAGTGGAGTTATAAACATACCTACACTGGGATTGAGGAGAAAAAGAATGGACCTTTATGATAGTAATGAAAAAAGTAGGTCAGTGAGTTTGCTTTCAACAACAAACAAACCACTGAAGTTTAGCGACAATCAATTCCACCATAATGGATTTCATACGTTTCCTTTCATTTGCAGATGGTAAATGTGATCAAAATTTGGCGGACAACACAATTTATCCTAATTTCCAGGAATTCCTGTAGGCACGATAAGCTCGATCAGAATACGAGGGACCACAAATTTATCATGATTTTCAATAAGTTTAAGCCTTAAAAATACAAAAAATTATACCTGAAAAGGGATAAAACAGATGGATACATCCAGATGGCCATAAGCATAGAATAGTTAAACGGGTGCTAAGCAAGCATAATAAAGCCATGAAGAACAATCGAGAGCTGTGGAAAAGTATATATTTTCAAATGCACTAAACGGAGATGTCAAGCACAAATCCATCTATGCACATATAACCAATCAAAACATGTGAAAATCAACATATAGGCATTTAGACACATTCAAACCCAATAAAATATTTTTCTTTTGAAAAAACAATGCAAAAGACTTTCAGTCCTTTAGACTCTTATGTTAACATTTCAACTATTTTCTTTATCAGGGGCATAAATTAATAACCAATGTATTTATACTAATCAGGGGCAGAAATCACAATCAACTGTAATACTAAATCTGAAAACCGTGGCAAAAGACAGTTGGAGAAAGGAGGCAGGAACAGTACACGGAGATTGGATCTGTTCAACATCGAAACATAGTAATTGTTGAATGGATTCCATTAAAATCAAAATTTTGGATTGCTCTAGTAATACACATGGCAAGACAACAACAACTTTCATTGAGAAATTGGAACTGATAGCAGCAGTAAGCTTATGGTGACCTTAATCAGCTTTTGCAGCCGCAGGTCCATGAGTTTTAAGATGGACTTAATATTGACGGAAAGTGAAAAAGACATGTTATACGACATATGATGAAAATAAACTAAACAAAATAATATTCCACTAGGAAAGTATCAAGTGAAGAGTTAGTATGCTAGGTAAATTTTGATTTGTCTTAATACATATATGGCCCATATCTACATGCATGCTTTCTCATAGTAAATGAAAAAAAATAAAAAAATTTAAAGCGTATTGCATTCCCACTTTTCATTACGACAATGGATTTTATTTTAGCATACTATAAAGCAAGCATTGGTTACAAAATCAAAGAAGACAATGATAAATTTAATTATTCATAGGACTAGTATAACCGCACAACGATGGAGAAACCGACCGTTCGATTGTATACATTTGATAAGAAATATACAATTAAATTTTTTGTTAATATTACTTAAACATTATGTGATAATATGTTGGAAAAGAATAAATTGAGATTTGAATCTGAAAATATGAATTTCAAATTTAAATATTAATCAAAGCATTCAAAACTGTCGATTTGAAATTGAAATTTTAGAATTTGAAAATCATAATAGATTTGAATTTGGAACATTTGATGCGCGAAGTAAAATGAGTAAGTTTAAGAAAACCACGATGAGACAAGATCCACGTTTTTAGGGAAACCACGATGAGACAAGATCCACGTTTTTTTGTAATCAAATCATTCAAAATTATCAATTTGAAATTGAAATTTTAGAATTTGAAAATCATAATAGATTTGAATTTGGAATCTTTGATGTGCGAAGTAAAAGGAGGAAGTTTAGGAAAACCGCGATGAGACAAGATCCACGTTTTTAGGAAAACCGCGATGAGACAAGATTCATGTTTTTTTGGCTTCAGAAAAATTGATTTTGACCAGTGACAGTAAGCAAACCTCACTAACGGTTGGTTTGATAATAGAATCAAATCAACTAGTATAGATATGAGCCTTAACATAAATGGTTTAGATGAATAATTTTGGACGTAAACAACAATTTTGTACAGTAAGACCAATAATTTGATGAATAATTTGTTATCTTTGGAGAATTTATAAATCGTTTGATAAATATAAAATAAGGTAACCATTAATAGCTTCCTTGGAGGATTATAAACACGTAGAAACACACACATACATATATGTATATATGTGTGTATCTGAATGTATGTACATTTTTGAAAGACATAAATATATATAGAGGGAGGCTTACACACATATTCCATACAGGTATACATTCAACATGCAATTACGAACAAAACCATAGTATAATTGATGTACATAGACTCTATCTATAGATGAAGGTACACTATGTTACATGAGACTAATGAAAAACTATTAGAGAATAACAATAGTATTTAGCAGTAATGGCATAGTTACAGGTATGATTCAACGTATAACGTAAATGTGGTTTTGTAGTGTCGATGTTATAAAAAGCAAGATTAAATATAATTGAACTATCTAATTAAGCATGTTATAAATTAGATTATACTTCATTCAAACGCTATTTGAAGGAAATAATCATATCAAAATTAGGTTGGTGCATCCAACCTAGTGGTGTCATTGTATTTAGTTATTAATTTGAAGTTCCTTTACCATTTATACACTTATAACAAAGCATAATTTGATATCAAGGTAGCATATTAAGGTTGATAAGCTAAAGATACCGCCTTCTTAAACAAAACCACTTAGAAATTAGAAGAAAAAGGCCTGGGTGGGAAAACAAACATATATTCAGTAATGACCAACTTAGTAAGTCCAGCTTTTCATAGATAGATTTATTTTTGTACCATTGCATCCAAGTAAACATAAGGGAACAAAGAAACTTCTGCCTCGCCAATGAACTATAGCACAAACTAATGTTGCACACAAATAACAACATCCCTCCTTGAAATAATGTTTATACCCTAGAGCACACCATTACAGCATTAACTATAAAATTGAATTGCATACCATGTCATATAACAGTAAATTAATGAACCAACATGAAAAATAAGGCAACAGGAAGAGCATCTTAATTTTCAGGTTAACTACGTAAACAAAAATATTTAGTACAAGTGTGTTAATCATTACCAATTTTAATATTTTTCAAAATAATCATTGCTTCTCAAAAAATTAATAATATTTGTGGTGATAATTATTCCACCAAAAAGATCAATGCATGCCTCCTATTTTTATTCCTAGATGTCCGAAAAAAAGATATTAAAAAAGTGGTAGTAGCCCCTAACACAATAAGGTCATGGTATATAACATCTGCAACATCAATGTCTATATTTAACGGTTTTATATTTGTATAAATGGCCATACAGAAAGTTTAGCATAACATTAGTTTTATCAATTACAGAATCATGAGACCATGAAATTAACTACATATTAATTTCAGTCATATAGCTGATGTTTTGTAACGATCCAATTTTTCGATGCCCGAAAGTCGACATAAATACGCCCACTGCATCAAATGTCGAACAATCGAATGCCAAAAACCGAACTGTTAGGGTTAAAGAAGAAAAAGATAGAAGAAGAAACAGAAACAATAACAGAATCTCACATTCGTAGTGGAACAATATATAATACACAAATGAATAATCTTTCAAGCAAAGAACTATATCAGTTTATACATACATCGTCAGAGTTTACAACAACACAATACAACACTAGGCATTTATGACAACTAATCCATGTTCAAACTGAACTTGCAACAATCCCACCACAGTGGATAATACATAGTATAATGATACGTCTCACCATCCAGCTTGCTCCAGACATCCACAACATACTTCTAGATTTCGCTCCAGAACAACTGATAACCTGACTCTAGGCTGTCCATGTGGAAAATTGTGGGCACTCAGAGTTTAGAAAGGGAACAATAAACTCCAGGTCAGTCATGGGACTGGTATGAGATCTTAAAAACAGTTATTTTCACAAATAAAGGAAAAGAAATCCACTATGCTTTTAGAAAATGAAACTACCATAAGGCCTCCCGCCACACACACAATGCAAACGCAGAATTGGAGGAGATTTCTCCTTATGATAGTCAAACATGTTTGATACACAAAATCCTTTGATATTATTATCATTAGTGCATAGTGTGGAAAACATTTCAAAAATATTTTATTAATCTTAGCCAGCATAGACTTTTTGCACTTATATCTACTATAACTACCATGTTCTATAGCAGGTTAACGCCACATTCCATGGTAGGTTATGCAACTAAAACCGTACAGGGCTCGTATTGTTTTGTTTGGATTTTCGACAAATGGTCAGGAAAATGAACTTCCTACACCGAATGGGTACGCCTTTGGAGGGACGACCTCGAGAACCAAACCGGATCTCTGCCAACACAAGGCCAGGTTACCTTTGTAACTAGGTAACTAATGACATGTGTATGCCATCCCCCGGTCGTTACCGACCTTTATCTGAGGCGCCTCTCAACCAACAACCACAAAGCAATAAGTTTGCAGCAACCACATAAGTTAAGTATCTAGGCTTCATACCATGACACCACTTCTAATCTAGAAGAAAATGGATATACCCACAGGGGGCGCTACCTCCAAATAACCTTGCTGCAACGATTCCTGTTTCGACCATAACCGGGTTGTGAGGTTCGACGAAGTCTCATCCAAAAAGCTACGCTTTTCACAAAAGTCATGCTTTGATCAACAAATGATCACCAGCACTCAGCATGCCACACTACCAAGTTGGGAGTATATCACTAATAACCATCAACTACATAACCTCTGAGCTTGTACGTCTCAGTGAAGGGTATTAAGCTAAGAGAATGAATTCTCCATCACCAATAGAAATGTATTTGATAGAAATCAGCTTTATATCTCAAAGTGTAATGTCAGACATACAACCATACAAGTCCGTTCCAGGTTTGAACGGAACCGAAGGCACTTCCAAAGAAGCCCTTGCAATCCAGGCATCCACAATCACGATCGGACTTCCCATCACGTATGGAGATCTCTATATCGAAGCAACTCAGTGCAAAGTCATTTGACAGGTTATCCTATCATTCTCGAAAACACCCGGTCTTCACCACCGTCTTCAAATGTCATCCATTTCGTCATATCACTATTCGGAATGAGTTATATGACACAATGTCCTCTCCCGGCTAATAGTGAGCGGTTAATTTAAAAACACGTGGATATTTCAATCACAAAGATTCATCATCAAGATTCGATGTGGATTTCGGATAACCACCTAGAATTCGACTCCCTGTCGCATCGAAATTTAAATGCCATTTAAAGGCCAATATTGATAGTCGGTTATTTAACTATCAATCAACATTCACAAAAATCACCAAATTTAAATAGTTTTCCCAATTATTTATTTTCAAAATATCTTCACAAGATATATTTTCACACTTCAACCATTTAAAAACAAATTTCAAATCACTTTCCTCACGCGGAATATAATTCCAAATATTCATTTATTTCCACTGAAAATTTACCGAGTTCAAATACTTAAAATAATTTAAATCACTTATCCAAACACATATATTTGGAAATATTTAAAATAAAACTATTTTGAAACACTTTATTTTAAAATATTAGTTTTGAAATTTTATACCCACATCTCATATAAATCTTAAGCCCAAAATAATTTTAAAATAAAATTATTAGATAGAGTATAACTATTTAAATAACCATTTTCTAAATCAAATATCAATTAAATCTTTAAATAACCACTTTCAAAATTAATTAAATAAATCTTTACTCTAAAGATTTTCAAAATAACTTCAGAAAATATTTTCTCCAAAATATTCTTTTAAAACCAACTCTAGACCTTTTAATTTATAATTTAAAAGCTACTTTTTAAAAACATACTCGACTTTCCAGGGAAGAATACACTTTCCTTTTCAAAATAGTCCATTTAAATCAATTAATAAATCCTTCTTGATTTATTTTAAATTTACATTCCAAATTTGTAAATTTCTTTCCATACTTTAAAAACCAATATTTATTTTTATTTTTTATTATTTTTTTAAAACAAATTTTCCTTTCCTTTATAAACTCTCATTGTGAATATAAATTCTCAAATATCCACTGATATACAATTTTCAAATCGATTTCCAAATATTCACTTTTAACACCAAATCAAATTCCAAATTGATTTTACAAACATTTATTTCAAACATCAAATGATTTCCAAATCAACTTCCTAAAGATTTATTTTAACACCAAATCAATTTCAAATTGATTTCCCAATTTATTTTCAAAACACCAAATCAAATTTCAAATCGATTTCCTATATTTTGAAATTAATTCGATAAGATTACAAAAATCTACTTTTATACTATTAAATTCCTTCTTTTAAATTTATCCAATTCTCAAAATTTAATTTACTATTGATTTTCTACTCGAATTTCAAAAATCCAATTTTATTTATTTCTGGCATCCTACGATACCAAAAATATATTTGGCTAAACTATAGCCATCAACGATTTCGATCACAAATATAATCATACATAGATTATAAATAAATAGACACACAACATTGAAACAAATTCAAATATTTGAGGAATCCGGTTGGATCTCTCCAAATTGTTTCCCTACATCCAAAAATGTTAGCACAACAATTAAATATCAATTCCACTTCGAGATGGCATATCGCATTATATGGGATTATATAATATCATCCGCTATTATACGGTACATAGGGTCTCATCCGCTATATAATGCGGGAAATCAATCACTCAAAATACATATATAATACCAGTTCCACTTCGAGGTCGAATATCGCGGTATATGGGTTTATATAATATCCTCCGCTATTATGTGGGGCATAGGGTCTAATCCAATATAACTGATAATAATTTATCATCCAAACACACAATCAACAATTTTAAATTTAACTACTTAAAATTAAACTGGGAATTCCAATTGAGTGAGAAGATCTCGCCTTTGCCTATGCATGCAATCCCTTTTCATTCCAGTTTTGATTTCACGATTTTTGAACCTTGTATAAACAATTTATACAGTTGATTAATATTCGAAATAAATCGAATAATAAAATTCCATTAAATAGATTTATTTAATTTAAACTAATAATTAAATTTCTTAAACCCATTTTCCTTTAATAAATTTAATTAACTAACAAATTTTGATTTTTAAACTAATACTTTTAAATTTAAACAAATTCCTTTTAAATTAATTTATTTAACTAAAAATTAAATTTAAAACTAAATATACTTTAATAAACTATTTTTAGTAACTAGATAAATTAAATAAGTAAATAAAACAAATTAACCACTTTAATAAATTATTTTCAAAATAAACTAGTAGATTTGAAATGTATTTATTTTCAATTTTGAAACTATATATATATATTTGTAGAAATAATCTATATATATTTGTATATTTGAAAAAAAAAATTCTTGATACATCCCTATATATGTATATAAGTTATATAATTTTCATTTTATTTTAGTAAATAGCAAAAAATAAATTTCTACTTCCTGTTATTTATTTACTTTTATTTTTCATTTTTCAAAACTATATAAAATTTTCTCGAATCTATATATATATATATATATATATATATATATATATATATATATATATATATCTAATGTACATAAAAATCATATATTTCCAGGTTTAATCAAATTGAAACAAATAAAAAGCGAAACATCTTACTGTACCGAAACAATCGCGAGCACCATCGCCCCACCAAACACTACGACATCGCCAAACCTAGCCGAACCCTGGGCATCACGACCTAGATGCAGCGACCAATCAGAGCAAATCCTAATTGCCGCCTTCCACAATGCGTTTTCTGCCACTCGACCTCGCCATCCTATGACGTGACTCGCAATCTACCCTCGTGTTTGCGAGCGTGACCCAGCCTCAACACCAGACCACCGCTCCACTTTATGCTACCCCCGACCTCGACCTGGCTACTGCTTTGATTAACCCTACTGCACTGCGATTGGAATCGCAACCCTAACGAAGTCGAGCTGATTCGAAATCGAATTTGATTTTTATTTTTTTCTCAGAAGAGGATTTTGATCGGCCCTCATATTTTCCCATTATGTCGAACTGAAGATTTGAGGAAGATGGAAGATAATACTCGCGATTTTGATTTAAACGAGACAGGGTTTCGTTTTGTAAACGAAATCGACTTTTTTGTTAATATTATTTCGGCTGAATGATTAATATCTTTTTTCCAACGCGTGTCAAAAGAGGTTTGCCAAGTGTTTTGAAGGGAAGAACGTGTAAAGTTTTTTTTTGAGGAAACATTATTAAATTCAAATATATAATTTAAATAGTTAAATTTAAATTTAAACTTAAATCGCCTTGGATTTGTAGTTTAAATCTTGATCTCCTATCGAGGCATATGCCGCCAGGCGTTCATAATGTTATATGCCTATTTCAAATGCAATGGAAAAGGTTTCGAATCCAAATTCGATCGTATGGAGAAGATAGCTTTTTGGATCAGTTATTAAATTAAATTTCGATTTAATCTTCAGCATGTTTGCTTATCGTACGGCCAGACGATCACTCCAAATGCTACAAAAATTGAAACCGGATAATAATACAATATTACGGATCCAATGGAACTAGTTTCATCGAATTCCAAGACTATGCCTCGGAAGGCTATTTTTAAATATCGATTTAAACAATATAAATTCAAAACTGAACAAAACATTTCCAAATCCGATTCCGAAGCTTCCATTATCTTTAGTATTACCAATATAGATTTTTCAAGCCTTTGAAATATTTTTAATTAGTTAAAAGTTGAACATACCAACCCAACTTCACATTATTAAATTCGATAATTTAATTGCCGAATTCATAGCAATATTTGAAATTCAAGTTAAACTAACTTTCAAATATTTAAAATCAATTAAATATTTCAATTTCAAAAGTTCAAAATTATGGGTCGTCACATTCTCCCACCTTAAAAGAATTTCGTCCCGAAATTACAAGTTAAGAAGAATGATCCATAACCCGTTTATTGTTTTCCCAAAACCAAAACAGTTTTATCAACTTGCCAAAACAAATCTTTTTATTAAAGACTCATTCACTTCAAATAACTTTCCAAAGTCTTCCACAGTTTCCAAACAACTTTATTTTCCCAACAATTCAAATACAAATTCAAACAACTTTATTTTCCCAACAATTCAAATTCAAATTCAAATTTAAAATTTTGAAAATTTTCTCAAAATTTTTCTAACTCCCTAAATTTTCGAAAAATTTCGCCAGCGTCTTCTTTGCGCGGCTAGCTCGGCACGACTACAAAATGGCACAACGGTCCCCCAAATTTTAAAAGAAAATAAAAAGCCAAGCGGCTAGACAAGAAAATCAACAAATTTCATATAGAAATTTAAATACATACATTTTTGTTGAGCAATTTAAATTATCTTTGAAATCAAAATCCAACTCCCTTTGCATTTATAATACCTGTATGATATTTAACAATAATATCCAATTACAACATTAAAAATAATTTTGCACATTTCTTTGCAAAAGTATCAATAGTTATTTCATTGAAATCCGTACGATGCACTTATATCATTCGTATGCAATATCAAATTCGATCGCTCACTCAATCACACAATTTAACTTCCGAACTAGTATTGTCCACCTGACTTCCTAGTGCGGACTCAGATCTGGTTTCTTGATCAGAAACTATCATTCTCCATGCATAGCCGTAAACTATGATAGAGAATTTTCAGAATCAACCAAAAATCCATATCCAGGTTCGTCGTCGAAAATCGAGTGAAAAATTCCAACTCGGATCGATATAACTATCTCAAAATTTTATGCTCGAATTCTGGATCAAATCGTTATGCGAATAAAATAATATATGTACATCCTACATATTTATTCCAATTGATTATTAGCTTTATCAATTTTCCTTTCTTTTATTCACATTGATTTTCATTCTTTGACAATTACCATTTCTCAATTTTCAGTTTAACCTTCACTCAATTATTAACTCAGAATATTTTCTCAATTCAAAATTTTACTTAAGAATTTTGCCATTTATTTCTTAAGTTCAATAAATATTTAACATAACTTCTTATATTATTTTCAATTCACCACTTTGGTTTTATCTATACTTTTATTTAAATTGGATTCCAAATTCTATATGAATTCAATTTACCTTTCATTTATAATTGTTGAATTCAATTCATTTCAATCCATATTAAATTTGTCATTCCTTCAATTAGTCCTGCTTACTAATTTTATTTCAATACTTCGCTTTATCTATCAAAAATCAAATTCAATTCAATTCCAGTTCTATTTACTTACAAATTCGAAATGAATTTCACATCGATTTCGCTTTCATTTATTTGCAATTGTAAATTCATTTATCCATTAACAATTTTATTTTCCACCTTAATAAATTTTATTCCATAATTATTTTTATCAGATTCCAGAATCTTTCCAACATTTCAAAAATAATTTTCGAAATCAATTCAAATTATCCTTTGAATTTCCAAAACCAACCCTAGTTTTTGCAAACAACTCCCATTTCAAACAATTTGGCAGCAATTCCTCTTCTGAAACTCGAAAATGAACATCGATGATGCTGCAATCATCACCGAAGTTATTTTTCAGCGATCAAAAAGAGTTTAGTGCTTTTAACCCTTCAAAAACATTTTTCCAAAACCTTTGAAAATCATTTTCAAATCAAAGGGATTTAAACTTTTCCAAATCTCCAAAATTTTCAAAACCATTCAAATTCTTTTAAATATTCCTTTGGAATTCTATTTCAAATTATAAATTACATTTACGATTTATATTTACAAATTCCATTTGTATGTGGATTTATTTCTTAGCTATTTGTTATGATTTCGATTTCTTATTCAATAATCAATGATAATAATTTAATATTATCAATTCCTAACATCCAAGCAACTATATACTATAATAATTTAGGAAGATTATTTCCTTTTATATACAAAAATAATTTGGGTAAAATTATTTCATTTACCCGATTTTAAAACAATATCGTCTCGAATTGTTCTATACAAGTGTTCAGAGATCCCTATCAATAACGTTAATTACTCGTATTGACCAAAATCCATGTACCACTAAACAAACTAATCAACACAATATAAAACAATTTTTTATATTCACTAACAAATACGCGCTCATATCTATTATTACACTCAAACTCATTCTAGAGTACTATTGACTCTATCTCTAATGAGTAATCCCCACCAAAGCCAAGGTTGTCGCTTAACCAATTGCTCTGATACCAAATGTAACGGTCTAGGCTTTTCAACCATTGACATCGGCCACTCCCGACTGGTAGGATTTTCAACCATCCCAGCCCCGCCTGGCATACAATGGTACCCTGCCCTTGCTTTTACGGCCAGCCTTTCGACTTCTTCACCTACCCGGCTAACCAACCCCTCCCCGATGACATGTAGGGGTAAGAGTCTCCCGTTTGCCACCAAACGCGAAGCGAGAACCCCCTATCACGTTGTATTAAGCAAGGTCAATCATGAGACTAGTGTGAGATCTCAAAAATAGTTATTTTCACAAAGAAAGGGAAAGAAATCCGCTATGTTTTTGGAAAATGAAACTATCATAAGGCCTCCTGTCACGATCCAAATTTTAGCGTTTGAAAATCGACACTCTTACTTCACTCGTACTCGAATGCCGCAGATTCAACCATTGAAATCCGATTTGTGCCCGAGCTTATAACACATTAAGTACAACAACACAGTGGAAGAAAAGAATAATATCAATATATACAACATTGATACAATATCTGATACAATATGATACAACAGGATATCAATATCAGAGATACAACAGTGGAAAGACAATAGCACAGCGGAACAATATCACCAAAAGACCGAAGAGTCCCCAAAGGAATCCAACTCCATATCGCAACTCCATCTCCAAAACATCCAAGTCTAGAAAGACTCCAAACCGGAAAGTGAGAACCACCATCAATACTGAAGTGAAGCAACTCGATCCAAATGCAATTGCCAAAATCCAGAGATTGAATGCTATTGAATCTACACCTACTATTCGACTATCTGAAAAACCCAACTCTAGACTGCCCGTGCGGAAAATTGTGGGCACCCAGATTTTAGGAAGGGAACAATAAACTCCAAGTCAGTCATGAGACCAGTATGAGCAAACAAAAACAGTTTTATCTTTAAAACAAACAACAAAAGAATTTAAAATTGAAATCCGTAATGCTTTTTGAAAAATGAAACTATAATAAGGCCTCCCATTGTGCACACCATGCAAATGCAGAATTGGAGGAGATTTCTCCTTATGATAGTCAAAAATGCTTGATACGTGAAAACCATTTCGATATTATTATTAGTGCATAGTGGAAAACGTTTCAAAACTATAACATTAATCTTAGCCAGCATACAATATTTCGTCGTATGCCTACTATAGCTACCATGTTCAATAGCAGGTTGCCGCCACATTCCATGGCAGGTTATACAACTAAAACCGTACAGGGCGCGTATTTTTTCTTTGGATTTTCAACAAATGGTCAGGCTAAGGAACTTCCTACTGCCACATGGGAATGCCTCTGGAGGGACGCTTCGAGAACTTACCCAGTTCTCTGCCAACACAAGGTCGGTTTGCTCCCTTCCTGGGAGTAAAACCTAAAATATGCCACTCCCGGTCGTTTGCGACCTTTATCCGAGGGCCCTCAACACCAACAACCACAAAGTAATGTATTTGCAGTAACCATATAGGTTAAATATCTAGGCTCCATACCATGATACCCCCCTTCTCCAGAAGAAATGGATATACCCTAGGGGCGCGACCCCTGCAACATTGCCGCATCTTTCCTGTTTCGACCATTTCCGAGGAGTGAGGTCCAATGAGGTCTCGTCTACAAAGCTACGCTTTTCATAAATGCCATGCTTTGATCAAAAATTGATCAGCAACACACAGCAGCACTCAGTACGCCACACTACCAAATTGGGAATGTATCACTAGTAACCATCAACAACATAACCCCTGAGCTAGTATGTCTCAGAAAAGGGTGTTAAGCTAAGAGAATAAATCTCCGCCACCAAACAGAAATGTACTTGATAGAAACCAGCTTTACATCTCAAAGTGTAATGTCAGACACACATCCATAAAAGTATGTTTCGCGTTTGAACAGAACCAAAGGCACTTCCAAAGAAGCCCATGAAAATTCGGATAATCCCTAATCACGTCCGGACTCCCCATCACAAAGGATAATCAAATCTCTATACCAATGATCAGCCGGTGCAGAGAATTTGACGAGTTATCCTTTCGCTTTCGAAAATGTCCAGTCTTCAAATGGTATCCATATCGTCGTATCATTATTCAGAATGGGTTATATGACACAAGGTCCTCTCCTGGCTAAACCAAATATTGAGCGCAATATTTAAAATCATATGGATAACAGGATCTCAGTTAAGTCACAACTTATTACCCAAAACTTTTCTTCCAAATGGTTTAACAAATTACCATTTTCAAATCTTTAAACAAAAAGATTCATTTCACAAAGTTCCCCAATCTTTCACAAAGATTCATTCACGACTTTTGAAAGCAATTTCCTTTTCAAATTGGATTAACTTATCCAATTATTAAATCAAAGACTCAATTCATAGCTTTCAAAACCCTTTCCAAAGATTCATTCATAACTTTCAAAACAATTCCTCGTTTCAAATCTTTTATATAAAAAATACACCATTTAAAATCCTTTTCGATTTCAAAACCAAGTTTGACAGTCTTTCACAAAAATTCATTCATAACTTTCAAAATAATTCTCAATTTCATTTCAAAATTGAATTTTTTCAACACAAATTGGAAACCCTTTCTTTATATGAAATCTATTATTATTTGAAAACAAATAGTTTTCGTTTCGGAAAAATCCAATTACATTTTCACGAGTTAAAGCTCTTCAACTATAAAATTTGGGTTAAATTCAAATTCCCAAAACAATACTTTTTAAATGGTTTAAAACCCATATAAACACATTCATAACTTGTATAACCTTTTTAAACCATAATTTCCAAATATAAAATTCAATTTCAAATCTTGAATTCAAATTTAAAATAAATTATTTAAATTTAAAACTTTACCAAGTTATTCAAAATAACTTTTATCTTTGAAATTCCTTTTCAAAAGCTTTTCCATTTCCAAAACCATTTGGATTTAAACTACAATTTTAAAACCATTTCAAAAATCTGTGACTTAACCGATTTCCTCGTGGAATCTATATTTGTGTGTGTATAGTGTAGTCCAGGCGTTTTACATAATAGTGCAACATCATCAATCATTACAGATTCAAGCATATCAATATCGATAAGCGGTATAATCATAACGCTTATCATCATTCGTAGATTCATGGATAGATATGCAAATGCATCACAGATAAATACCTTGTAGATAAATAATATACACATACAGCTTAATCAAAACAATTCACATCACAGAATCATTATAGATCAACTCAAGGCATTCATACAATTCATACATCCATAAGCAAAATCAATTAATTATCTGATTAATTTAAATCAGATTAATTACTCATGAATAAACACTAATCATGGTTAATTAATATTAATTAATTACAAATCATCTTAATTAATTAACCTTTAATAAATTAATTCACCTTTAGTTATAAATTAATCAACTTTAATTAATAAATTAATCAACCTTTAATCATTAAATAATTAACCCCTAATCATTTATCCTTAATTAATTACATAAATTAATTAACCCTTAATTAATTATCATTTAATTTATTATCCCTAATTAATTACAATAATTAATTAACCCTTAATTAATAATCATCCCTTAATCACCTTAATTAATTAACCTTTAATTAACTAATTATTCTCCAATTAATTACCTCAATAAATTAGTCATGTTAATTAATTACCTTTAATTAATTACAATAAGCGATTACTCTTAATCGCTTAATCATCTTTAACCATTAATTAATTACTTCTAACTAAGTAATTATTTTTAAGTAATTAATTAATTACCTTCTATTAATTACAATAAATTAGTCAGCCTTTAATTAAAGTAATTAACCTTTAAGAAATCACATTAACTAAACCTACAAAATAAATCATCATTATCATATAATTTAACTTAAAACTTTTAAGTTAACTAATGATTTAAAATATTATCTAAGATAAACCATTTATCTATTTATCACTTCTTAATTAAGCTATTAAAAATTATTTCAAAATAACTTAAGAAAACCAAACTCAATTGATTTTAAGTTAAAATAACTATATAACTTTTATCAACTAGAAATTAAATAAACTTTCATTATTTATAAATGAAATTGTTTTAGAAAATTTAAAACTTATTTTTATTTTAAAATTTAAAAACGGTTATATTTGAACCTGTGAGCACTTTGGGTCTCATCTCGAGCCAAAATCAAATTTTCCTGAGCCAAAATCAAAAACTTATTTTTAATCTTAACATTCAAAACTGTTATATATTTGCGTACCTACTTAAACACATACCCGAGCTAGCTACATAACTTCACGAGATCGACTTCGAGACAAATCCCTTCTTTCCCAGATCCAAGCATCTGATATCGATGATACATTGTGCATATGCACCAGCCATCTGACCAACTCCGGTCATCACCACCATGACCCACACATCGTCGACCACCTCGCTGATGATCTCGTCAACCCAGAATACCAATATCGTCGAGCATTCGAAAACGAGCTATCGAGCTCACCTGAAACCCAAAACTCGATCATCAAATTTGCCTTGCCGATGACGATCTCAACAACCTGGAACCACGCCGCACCACCAAAAGACACGTTACATGATTACACTTCGATCCCACTTGGACCGGTCTGCTCCGATCAACCCATGTTGATGCAATCGACTCAATTTCAACGGCGACTCATCAGGCTCTATAAACCCTATAATCATCCCGCTTGACCACCCTGATTGACGAAAAATTTTGCTAGTATTTTTCCTGAAATCGCCAACATCCAAGTTTCCTTTGACAACAAACCCGATCACCAGTTCTTCGTCGATCATTGACAATTGACGAAAGCACAAAAAACCGTTCATTTCTCTTTTTATCACAAATTAATGAACTAAAAATCTTGAAATTCTTATCAAAATTCATCGATTTGAATTGCGAATCCATATATAAAATCAAGACATGAATCCCAGAAAATAACTTTCCTGAATTAATTTGAATTTCACCGTAATATACAAATTTCGAGATATTAAATCAATATTTCCACTTGTATTTATTTTTAAAAATGATGTTATACTTATATGAACATCTTTCATTCAGTAATTATAATCTAAAATTGTTTGGGGTGGGATGATTTTTAATTTCAAACAGGTTTTAAAACTTGGAATGTATGAACAAAAGCAAGCCTTGTCTGTTTTCCAGACATGTATCACATACATACATACATATGAAGACAGATTTACATTCCAAAATCATCACATATCAGAGAAGACAATTCATTCAAGCATTTAACAAGACATGTAACAAATTCAGGGCCAGATTTCTCACCTTGGGTTTTGAACAACAAAGGACAGGCTTTGCTTTAAAAACCAAGAACTGCTTTTGCTTTTGTAATCTGAAGCTTTGCTTATTGTTTGAGTTGAATTCTTGCCTTTATTCAGGTTTGATTCCAGACTGCAGCTCTTGTTTTTTTAATTAAACTTTGTTCTTACTTGATTTTGTTGTTTGAATTGTTCTTGAACTTCTCTGCTTGATTTCTTTTGAATTTCCATACTTGAAAGCTGAAGCTTTGTTTAAACTTGCTTTTGAATCAGGTTGGAGATTTCTTGATTTCAGTTTGAAACAAGTTGAAACTTTGATCTGGTTTGTGATTTCTTTGTGAGGATGTGTTTTGTTTTCTTTTGTATTCAAATTTCTCAAATGAAATAAATTGAAGCCTGGTTCATTTTTTCCAATATAAGGTCTATAAAATTTTCATTTCAAAAAGAACATGACCTGCCACTTGTTTATTTGTATGAATTAATCCCTTTACATTTGTTAATCTATATGATTATTTGTTAAACACTTGTCAAAACCCAAACTTTTATGTTTAAGTCCTTCCTCTTAAATTTATTTACACATTTTGATTTTAAATTCATGTTAATATATTTATGATTAATTTTTTATTCTTTTATATTTACAACTATATTTATTTCAAAAGATATATATACATTTTTACATACATTTCTCAATTACTTATACTTATACAATTTATAAAGAAAGTTAATTGAAAACAATTAATAAATAATCATGCATATATAATTCCTAATTTATAAATCTTTTTAAATCTAATTTTATTAAATCAAATTTTATTTCCAATAAATTTATTTAATTTCAAAATCACATTTTGTTTTGTACTTATATAATTTTATAGCAAATGATTTGAAATCAAATTATTCATTGCTCATAAAAATTATATATATTAGTTCCTTGAAACATAAAGTTTAATAAATCGAATATTATTTATAATATTGTTTATAAGATACTTATCCTTGAATTATTTTAAATCAAATTCCAAATTAAAATCCATTTGTATGAATAAATATATCTTATATTATTTTGAAAAATCCAAATACAATTTATTTTCTAAGATATTCAAATTTAAAAAATCCAAATCCAAATAAATTCTTAATTAATTCGCAATTTAATTCTAAAATTTAAATCAATTACCAATTCAATTGACTCAAAAATCGGGATCGTTACAGATTCCCCCCTTAAAAAAAATTTCTTCCTCGAAATTTGCCAAGGAGACAACAAAGCACAGATGAAAGATAGAGAAATATCTTTTCGGATCAAACTGAATATCTATTCTGCTTTTGGCTTATCAAATCAGAATATCACCAATAATTATGAGAACAAACTCATTCAATACTATACAAGATACTCGGGTCATCAGTCTACGAAATATGCCAGGGATTGGTTAGTTCGAAAGATAACTAACCGTTCGTAGAACATATCGGACCCCAAAAAGAACAGATAATGGGCTTAATCTTCCATAATTCTCAAGCACTAGATATGGATTCCAAACTCAAGTCAAAATACCCCAAAGTATATATAACTTGTCCCTCTTTATACTTTGATTCTCACAAGAAATTACAATAGAATTTCAAATTTGGTTTTAATCGAAATCGTTTCATCAATGCAAATCTAATTTTTTATATTAACCAATTCATTTCAATTTTAAAATTTCAAATTCATTGAAGTTAAAATGAAAAGCTGACAGGAAACTGATGAAGAGAATATGAAATAGAAACTTATCTACACGATTCGCAGGGCCATCACCACACTAAAGCTTCTCCCTTGAGCTGCTACGAAGCCAACAAAGAATTGAAATCGGATGATGATTAAAGAAGATTGATAGAAAAAAGTTGTTTCCATTGTTGTTACAGGTATTGACCATTCGTAGTGGTATTTCCCTGTCCCCTACCTCTTCCTGTTCTTGCGCACATACTCACTATCAGTGGATAGTAAGAGAATTTACTAAGGCACACGGATGGATATCTTAGGGATATACTCATTCTAGGGTATACTTCACTCGATCTGTATTGAGTTACCTAATGTGTTATACTCCTGAGCTAAAGTTTCAACCTTCAACTCTGATACCAAATTGTCACGACCTAAATTTCAGCGTTTGAAAATCGACACCCATACTTCACTCGTACTCGAATGCCGCAGATTCAACCGTTGAAATCCAATTTGTGTCGGAGCTTATAACACATTAAGTATAACAACACAGTAGAAGAAAAGAATAATATCAATATATACAACATTGATACAATATCCAATGCAATATGATACAACAGGATATCAATATCAGAGAGACAACAATGGAAAGACAATAGCACAACGGAACAATATCACCAAAAGACAGAAGAGTCCCCAAAAGAATCCAACTCTGTATCGCAACTCCATCTCCAAAACGTCCAAAGCTAGAAAGACTCCAAACCGGAAAGTGAGAACCACCATCAATACTGAAGTGAAGCAACTCGATCCAAATGCAATTGCCAAAATCCAGAGATTGAATGCTATCGAATTTACACCTACTATTCGACTATCTGAAAAACCCAACCCTAGACTGCCCGTGTGGAAAATTGTGGGCACCCAAAGTTTAGAAAGGGAACAATAAACTCCGCGTGAGTCATGAGACTAGTATGAGCAAACAAAAACAGTTTTATCTTTAAAACAAACAACAAAAGAATTTAAAATTGAAATCCGCAGTGCTTTTTGGAAAATGAAACTACTTGTAACAACCCGCATATTTAACGATTTTATATTTAGATGTTTAATTTAAATATAGCGTCGTTAGTCGGATTTGGGTCCGAAATGTTACTTTCTGCAAATGGCCGAATTGGAACTCGAAACTACCTCCATTGGTTCCAAAATGGCGTTTGCGATCTTTTTGAGTATAATCTTTGATATGTTTGGAGTTTGGGAAATTTTGGCTACGTTTTCTATTGGGTTTGGGTTTGGGTTCAGCCCACTAGCTTAATTAAACCTCTAATTCAACCCCTTCTCTTCATTTCATCTTCTTTCATTTTCAAAGCTTAAGTAAAACTGAAATGGGGGAAAGGAAGTGGAAATAGAAATTAGCAAGCCCTAGTTTCAACTTCCAACTTGATTTCTTGCTCCAAAAATCAAAGAGAATCCATTGGTAAGTTCATCTCCATCTTCTCCATCTCTTCTCCTCTTCAATTTCAGTAATCTCCTAACCCTAACTTAGGAAATACTTGCTTTGATTCTAGATTGAAGCTTGTAGTGTTGAAGTAGAGCGTAGTTGGTTGATTCCTTGCATTTGTGCTTCTTCATCTTCTTTGTTTTGTGTAAAAAGGTGAGTTTTGAACTCACATCTACTTCTCTTGATTTCATGGGTGTTGGTATGAATTCCTAACAAGTATGCATGTGCCATTGTTTTGGAATTGGAAAGAATTTGCATTTCATTGAAATAGGGCAGGAAGTGCAAAATCACCAGGTTCGGCCGATCGAGTGCAGGCTTCGGTCGACCGACCTGCTGCCCCGAGCCATATTGGGTTTTCTGCATCTGGCCGGCCGACCGAGCCTTGCAGTCCGGTCGACCGACCTGCTTTGTTTTGCCTGTTTTCCTTATTTTGCATATTTGATTGATTTTTCCGGATTCTATCGATTCAAGTTGCTTTTTAGTGTTTGTTATTGCATCTTTGATTTTGATAACTTATTTTTGACTTCATTCACGGGTTTTATAAATAATCCCTCCAAATCGTATTAAAAGCTTCCGTCTCCCATTCATAAATTCTATTTATAATGCACACACACGATTTCGCACTTCGAGCGAAGTGGAAGGAAGATTAAATGGTTAGGTAAAACACGGACCATGAATCCATGCGTTTATCTTTCCGATTAGTCCCCGACCTATTTGATTGATTGTTTTGACCTTCGGGTTTAGTTTACCGATGATATGAGGTAAATTTGTAATGCTTTGAGTGTGAAAGTGGCTGACGGATAGTAAACCGTTTAGTGCGAACGAGTGGTTATGGGACATACGTTAACACTTTTCGGATTCCTTTTCGAGAGTTGTGACACATTCCGCCAGTTAGTGGTGCCCAGTACTGGGTCTTCGACCTTCACCACTACGGTTTGTTGCCTCTGGGATGGTGTCTTCGGATTTCCTCCCTAGGTTTGTTGCCTTCGGGTATGTTGCCTTCGGGTGTGTGCCTTCGGGTGTGTGCCTTCGGGTATGTTGCCTTCGGGTGTGTGCCTTCGGGTTTGTTGCCCTATATAGTTTCGCTCTGATGTTGGCCTTATGTGCCGCATGGGTGATACTTGGGTTTGGAGCCTTCGGGCTTATGGATCCTTGTTGTACAGTACTGAGCTCGAGCAATTTTATGATGTTTCATTGATATTATATTCCCTTGGTATCGCCCATCGTGTTGGTCTGTTTGAGCCGCATGATGTATAACGATTACCTTGTGGAACTTGTATACCTTATTGGCATTTGTTATTTGCCTGTTGGCTTGTTTTGGGATATTTGTATCCTTTGTTTCTATATGTTGCCGATGATATGAGGCTTGTTCTATATGATTCATCTCTTGTTGATGATTGTGTTATCTCCTTTAGAGATATTTGTTATACGGTATGACCTTGCAGGTTTATTATTGTTCAGCTTATCTAACTGATTTGTTATCTAGACTGACCCATGTATTTTATACTCGGGACAGACCGAGTTGTTTCAGGTTAGGTGCTTTTGGGACTTAGCCTATTTTGCTTCCGCATGGACTATTCGCTAGCTTCGTTTTGTTATAGCGTCTTTTGTGGTCCTTATCTATCGTAACTCTGATATTTATATTTTTTTCGACTCGTCTGTTATATTGTGGTCTCCTGTACCACTTGACATGTATTATTTTGTATACTCTGAGGTGTATCTGTTTATGTGTATATTATGATCGACTGTTCTATGATGTGAATTACATTTGAGTTGTTATATTTTCTTCTGATAGATCCTATAGCCATTGTAATTTTGCTTTAAATATTTATTGAATAGGTCGAATTTTAATGTGATTCTACTTTTCGACGTATTTAGTGAATAGTTAAGGTAAGATTACACATGGTCGCTTCCATTATACTCTATTGTCCGTGTTAGCCGACAGTATTACCTATGTAATACTCTTTGTTAACGAGGCTCTCGGAGTGGGGCGTCACAGCGTGGTATCAGAGCTGTGTTCAGAACAAAATATGATAAACACAGAATAGATGCACATATTATGGTACATCAAAGTGTACAAGTGATACAAATCTTTGAATCATCGTGTCTCTTTATTCCATCAAGGTTAGATTGAGTTTGGGAATACGTCTAGGAATGCATTTCTATTCCGTAGTATTCCATATTGCAATATCTACCTTGTGAATAATCTTTTCCTTATCTTGACTTTCAGCTTATGTCTGGAAGAGGCAGAGGTCGACGTTAGGATGCTGGGCAATCTAGTGGCTCACATCCGGATGGCGTTTATATGTCTGCCGATCAGTTTTTGGAGTTGTTTAGGAGCACTCAGCCTCCCGTTCCTCCTCGAGTGTCTCCACCTCGCAAGTCTGCTTTTGCACGTCAGTGCAGTGATTTTGCTCATCTTGGAGGAAAACCGTTTAAGGGTTCCGAGTCCGTTCTTGAAGTCCAAGCTTGGCTTCGCACGTGCGAGCGTATCTTCTCTCGCATGGATCTTTCTGACCATGATCGAGTTCTTGCGACTTCTAGTTTATTACAAGAGCGTGCTCTTGATTGGTATGAGCTTCTTGTAGCCGAGATTGATGAGTCTACTCTTTCTTGGACTCAGTTTCGGGGACGATTTGAACTAAAGTTCGTTCCTGAATCTGAAAAAGTTTTATTGACCATCGCTTCCTTGAGTTGAAGCAAGGGAAATCTTCTGTTTCTGAGTATGTCGCATCGTTCGAGGCTTTATCTCAGTATGGTCTTGAATTCATCAGCACTTCTTACAAGAAGAATTTGAAGTTTGTCTCTGGTCTTAAGAAATATCTTAAGAAGTCCTTGTTGCTCCAGCTTAAACTTTCTTTCGAGGAATTGGTTGATTCGGCACTTCACCTCGAGACCGTCGAGAAGGAGTGTGATAGTGGTGAGGATGTTGAGGTTTCCAAGAACCCCAATAAGAGGCCGTTTCCAATTCAGAAGAGGTCTTTTCCTTCTAAGAAAAAGAAGACTGGTGGTCCTAGTTCTCAGCCTCAGTCTTCCGGAACACCTTTCGTTCGAAAGTGTTTTAATTGTGGTTCTCCGGATCATATTATTCGAGCTTGTCCAAAGCCTCTCTTCTGTCGTCATTGCAAGAAGGAAGGTCATCATGTTTCAGCTTGTCCTACTGCTCCTGCTAATGCAAAGTCTGGCAAGCTCAATATGGCTAATGCTTCTGGAGGTTCATCTCAATCCAAAGGTATGTCTCCATCTATTTTGGAGGGTTCAATTCTATTTCATGATCATAGTACACGAGTTCTTTTCGATACGGGTGCTTCACATTCTTTCGTATCGAAGAAGCTTGTAGATGATTTATCTTTGGAAGTTTCTTGTATGGTTACTTCATTGAGGATTGCGAATCCTATTGGGGGATCCGCGACCCTTAGCTTGTTTTGTGATGGTATTGAGATTGTTTTATGTGGCTTTTCTTTCCGTGCGAATCTGCACGTTGTTTCTCATTTGGGTTTTGATATGATTTTGGGTATGGACTGGCTAGTGAGGTATGATGCCAGGATTATTTGTTCGGAGAGGATTTTATATCTTTGTCATCCTGATTCGCCTTCTCAGTTATCTCTTGTTCTTCGGGATGTGGATAATTCTGAGATGGCTTTATATTCTCTTGATTCACGAGATGGTGATGATATATCTCGTATTCCGGTTGCTTGTGACTTTTCTGATGTTTTTGAGCCTGTATCGGGTTTGCCACCCAAACGGGCAATTAAGTTCCGCATTGATCTCATTCCAGGCGTGCAGCCAGTTAGTCGTCCTCCCACGAGGATGTCTACAAAGGAAAATGAGGAACTCAAGAAGCAGCTTTTGGAGCTTGAGTCCAAGCAGTTGATTCAATCTAGTTTTTCTCCGTGGGGATCCGCGGTCATCTTTGTGAAGAAGTCTGATGGAACTCTTAGGCTTTGCATTGATTATCGCAAGCTTAACGAGTTAACCATTAGGAATAGGTATCAATTGCCTAGGATCGATGACATGTTCGATCTATTGAGTGGTGCTAAGGTCTTTTCTCAGCTTGACCTTGCCATAGGTTTTCATCCGTTACGAGTCGCGAAGGATAGCATACCTCTTACCGCTTTCCGCATTCGTTATGGTTCTTTCGAGTGGCTTGTTATGCCGTTCGGTTTAACGAACGCTCCTGCTTTCTTTGTTGATCTCATGAATCGGGTATTCCGGGAATATCTCGATAAGTTCGTGCTTGTTTTCATTGATGATATCCTTATTTATTCTAAGTCTGAAGCTGAGCATGCTAATCACTTGAGAATTGTCTTAAGTACTCTCCGTCGTTATTAGCTTAAAGCCAAATTCTCCAAATGCCACTTTTGGGAGAATAAGGTTAAGTTCTTAGGCCATGTTGTATCTTCCGATGGCATTTCTGTCGATCCCTCAAAGATCGAAGCCATCCAGGATTGGAAGAGGCCTGAGAATGTTCATGACATTCGTAGTTTCCTTGGATTGGCGGGATATTACCGTCGGTTCATTAAGGATTTTTCCCGTGTTGTGCTTCCTCTCACTTGCCTTACTCGGAAAGGCATTCGTTTTGATTGGTCCGACAAGTGTGAAGCTTCCTTTCAGGCATTGAAAGAACTTCTCACTAATGCTCCTGTTCTTGTGGTTCCCGAAGGGAATCATGATCTTGTTGTCTATACCGATGCTTGTGGTAGTGGTCTCGGTGCTGTGCTTATGCAGATGGATCGGGTAGTTGCTTATGCTTCTAGGCAACTGCGTCCGAATGAAGTTCGCTATGCCACTCATGATCTTGAGTTAGCCGCCATTGTCTTTGCCTTGAAGATTTGGCGACATTATTTATTGGGCGAGCGCTTCATTCTCTATACCGATCATAAATCCTTGAAGTATTTGTTCACTCCGAAGGAACTCAATATGAGGCAACAGCGTTGGATCGAGTTTCTTGCCTCTTATGACTTTGATATCCAGTATACCCCTGGTAAGGGTAATCGTGTTACAGATGCGCTTAGTCGCAGACATTCGGCTGTTATTTCTATGATGCTTGCCGAATGGAATGTTCTTGAGACTCTATCTTTTTGTGAAATTCATGATCGTGGTTCATCTTCTGATTCTCCTATTCTATTATTTAGTTTGGGAGCTCGACCTGTTTTATTGGATCGTATTGCCGATGCCCAACGGCGTGATCCTGATTTGTTGCATTTTATTCAGCTTTGTGAGTCTGGATCTTGTGATGAGGCGTTGCAAGATTTTAGCATTGATTCTCATGGGTGTCTTCGCAGGAAGAACCGTCTTTTTGTGCCTTCTGATCTTGCACTTAGGCATGACATTCTTGATGATTGTCACCGTTCTAAGTATACCATTCATCCCGGTAGTAGTAAGATGTATGCCGACATGCGTCGTCTTTATTATTGGAAAGGCATGAAGCGCGATGTGGCGAGTTATGTGAGCAATTGCATAACTTGTCAGCGTTTCAAGGCCGAGCATCAGCGTCCTTCGGGTCTTCTTCAACCTCTTGAGATTCCATTGTGGAAGTGGGATCGAATTTCTATGGATTTCATTGACGGCCTACCTCGTTTGAGATCTGGCCATTCTAGCATTTGGGTTATTGTTGATCGCCTCACCAAGTCTGCTCATTTCGTCCCTATTAAGTCTAATAGGACTGCTTCGCATTTGGCTAAGTTGTATGTCAAGGAAATCGTGAGACTTCACGGTGTTCCTAGTTCTATTGTGAGTGATCGTGATCCTTTATTCACGAGTCATTTTTGAAAGAGTCTTCAGCAAGCTTTGGTAACAAAGCTTAATTTTTCCACAGCTTATCATCCGCAGTCTGATGGACAGACTGAACGGGTAAATCGTATCTTGGAAGATCTTCTCCGTATTTGTATCTTTGATTTCGGTGGTAGTTGAGAGGATCACCTACCTCTTGTAGAATTCTCCTACAACAATAGTTTTCAATCTAGTATCGGTATGGCTCCTTTCGAAGCCTTATACGGAAGGCCATGTCGATCACCTTCTTGTTGGTTGGAATCTGGTGAGAAGCTTATTCTTGGTCCAGATTTTGTTCGTGATTCTTCCGAGAAGATTGATCTTATTCGGTTGAGAATGAAAGAGGCACAGAGTCGCCAGAAATCCTACGCGGACAACCGTAGGAAGCCTCTCGAGTTCTCGATCGGCGACTTGTTTTTATTCGTGTTTCTCCTTTGAAGGGGGTTATGCGTTTCAGTACGACTGGGAAATTGGCTCCTCGTTATATAGGACCGTTTTCTATTACTGAACGTATTGGCCCTGTGGCTTATAGAGTTTCACTTCCAGCTCATCTATCTGGCATTCATGACGTGTTTCACGTCTCGCAACTTCGGAAGTGTCTTCGGGAGTCGGATTCTGTTATTACTTCTCCTGATTTGCAAGAGCTTGAGGTCTCACCGGACTTATCTATCGTACAACAACCTATTCGCGTGCTTGACACGGAGGTGCGACACCTTCGGAACAAGAACGTGCCACTCGTAAAAGTTCAATGGTCCGCTAATCCCAATGATTGTACTTGGGAAACCAGAGAGTATATCGAGCGATCTTATCCGGGTTTTGTTTCTTTGCTTTGAAACGGTGAGTATGTCTTTTCATCTCCATCTTATTCCTTTTTCTTTAGATGTTGTATGTATGTTGTTGTTACAAATATCGTCTCTGGGAATTGCGGGGACGCAATTTTGTAAGGAGGGGAGATCTGTAACAACCCGCATATTTAACGATTTTATATTTAGATGTTTAATTTAAATATAGCGTCGTTAGTCGGATTTGGGTCCGAAATGTTACTTTCTGCAAATGGCCGAATTGAAACTCGAAACTACCTCCATTGGTTCCAAAATGGCGTTTGCGATCTTTTTGAGTATAATCTTTGATATGTTTGGAGTTTGGGAAATTTTGGCTACTTTTTCTATTGGGTTTGGGTTTGGGTTCAGCCCACTAGCTTAATTAAACCTCTAACTCAACCCCTTCTCTTCATTTCATCTTCTTTCATTTTCAAAGCTTAAGTAAAACTGAAATGGGTGAAAGGAAGTGGAAATAGAAATTAGCAAGCCCTAGTTTCAACTTCCAACTTGATTTCTTGCTCCAAAAATCAAAGAGAATCCATTGGTAAGTTCATCTCCATCTTCTCCATCTCTTCTCCTCTTCAATTTCAGTAATCTCCTAACCCTAACTTAGGAAATACTTGCTTTGATTCTAGATTGAAGCTTGTAGTGTTGAAGTAGAGTGTAGTTGGTTGATTCCTTGCATTTGTGCTTCTTCATCTTCTTTGTTTTGTTTAAAAAGGTGAGTTTTGAACTCACATCTACTTCTCTTGATTTCATGGGTGTTGGTATGAATTCCTAACAAGTATGCATGTGCCATTGTTTTGGAATTGGAAAGAATTTGCATTTCATTGAAATAGGGCAGGAAGTGCAAAATCACCAGGTTCGGCCGACCGAGTGCAGGCTTCGGTCGACCGACCTGCTGCCCCGAGCCATATTGGGTTTTCTGCATCTGGCCGGCCGACCGAGCCCTGCAGTCCGGTCGACCGACCTGCTTTGTTTTGCCTGTTTTCCTTATTTTGCATATTTGATTGATTTTTCTGGATTCTATTGATTCAAGTTGCTTTTTAGTGTTTGTTATTGCATCTTTGATTTTGATAACTTATTTTTGACTTCATTCACGGGTTTTATAAATAATCCCTCTAAATCGTATTAAAAGCTTCCGTCTCCCATTCATAAATTCTATTTATAATGCACACACACGATTTCGCACTTCGAGCGAAGTGGAAGGAAGATTAAATGGTTAGGTAAAACACGGACCATGAATCCATGCGTTTATCTTTCCGATTAGTCCCCGACCTATTCGATTGACTGTTTTGACCTTCGGGTTTAGTTTACCGATGATATGAGGTAAATTTGTAATGCTTTGAGTGTGAAAGTGGCTGACGGATAGTAAACCGTTTAGTGCGAACGAGTGGTTATGGGACATACGTTAACACTTTTCGGATTCCTTTTCGAGAGTTGTGACACATTCCGCCAGTTAGTGGTGTCCAGTACTGGGTCTTCGACCTTCACCACTACGGTTTGTTGCCTCTGGGATGGTGTCTTCGGACTTCCTCCCTAGGTTTGTTGCCTTCGGGTATGTTGCCTTCGGGTATGTTGCCTTCGGGTGTGTGCCTTCGGGTATGTTGCCTTCGGGAGTGTGCCTTCGGGTTTGTTGCCCTATATAGTTTCGCTCTGATGTTGGCCTTATGTGCCGCATGGGTGATACTTGGGTTTGGAGCCTTCGGGCTTATGGATCCTTGTTGTACAGTACTGAGCTCGAGCAATTTTATGATGTTTCATTGATATTATATTCCCTTGGTATCGCCCATCGTGTTGGTCTGTTTAAGCCGCATGATGTATAACGATTACCTTGTGCTTGTATACCTTATTGGCATTCGTTATTTTCCTTTTGGCTTGTTTTGGGATATTTGTATCCTTTATTTCTATATGTTGCCGATGATATGAGGCTTGTTCTATATGATTCATCTCTTGTTGATGATTGTGTTATCTCCTTTAGAGATATTTGTTATACGGTATGACCTTGCAGGTTTATTATTGTTCAGCTTATCTAACTGATTTGTTATCTAGACTGACCCGTGTATTTTATACTCGGGTCAGACCGAGTTGTTTCAGGTTAGGTGCTTTTGGGACTTAGCCTATTTTGCTTTCGCATGGACTATTCGCTAGCTTCGTTTTGTTATAGCGTCTTTTGTGGTCCTTATCTGTCGTAACTCTGATATTTATATTTTTTTCGACTCGTCTGTTATATTGTGGTCTCCTGTACCACTTGACATGTATTATTTTGTATACTCTGAGGTGTATCTGTTTATGTGTATATTATGATCGACTGTTCTGTGATGTGAATTACATTTGAGTTGTTATATTTTCTTCTGATAGATCCTATAGCCATTGTAGTTTTGCTTTAAATATTTATTGAATAGGTCGAATTTTAATGTGATTCTACTTTTCGACGTATTTAGTGAATAGTTAAGGTAAGATTACACATGGTCGCTTCCATTATACTCTATTGTCCGCGTTAGCCGACAGTATTACCTATGTAATACTCTTTGTTAACGAGGCTCTCGGAGTGGGGCGTCACACTACTATAAGGCCTCCCACTGCACACACCATGCAAACGCAGAATTGGAGGAGATTTCTCCTTAAGATAGTAAAAAATGCTTGATACATGAAAACCATTTCGATATTATTATT